>JAKCOX010000018.1:6510416-7812500 GCA_022605575.1 Laterallus jamaicensis coturniculus
GATTCGACTTTGCCCCAGACTCCTCGATTCGCACTCCGTTTTACTTAGGAGCAAAATTTCTTTGGATAAGGATGGGGTTGGGCTAGATTGCTTTCAATTTCTGAAATTAATTATGGAGCTACTTTATCCTTATCTTTGATACTTTTGGGGTTTTTAGCAAATTTCTCTTTCCTACGTTTCTAAAAACACCGTGATAATCCCAAACCCACTTTGGGCTGCCTTGGGATTAGGGTCAGTCCCCAATATATTATGCTAGACATGCCAAGGAACAGAGTACAGATGGAAACATCACAAGGTGATGCTGATGCTCACCACTGTTTATCTTCAGACTTGGATTTTGGGGCTCCTCAGCTCCAATTTCATCCTTTTTTTAAACGTTTTTTATATAGTCTGTGATACCATGGGACTTGAATTTCATTTTTTTTTTCCATGCCTTGTTTAATTTTCTACCTGGGTTGTAATTATTGCAGTGACTTCAGACTAGACAGCTGATGAATTTTCAGTAGATCCCGTCCACCTGGATGTCATCCAAGGGGCGAGACAGGGAAGAAACAGCAGGGAAAAAATAAAAAGAGGAGATGACCAGGGTAATAGCCTCACGTATCGGATGCCGGAGGCTGGGTGACCAAAGCCTTCCTGCTGAATTCCGGCCAACACGAGGTAGGACAATTGTGCTGCTGTTCTCTTCGGGAGTTATAAACAAGAGGATGAGGCTCAGCAAGAGAAAGAAAGGTCTCTTTCTGTACTTTTCCTTTTTTGTGAGTTTTTTAACTTGCTTTTCAATCCCTCCTCCCCCTGAACTGAAAGCAGAGCTATTTAGAGAAGAAATGCTGTTTTCACATGAGTTTCACTTTTTAACATGGCATTTTACTCGCTGATTAAAGTTAATAAAGAAATACATTTAATGCTCTCCTGATAAAGATGCAAACAAAACCTTCTTTACCTACCAGTAACAGTGTTTTGCTTTGAGGTTTTCTAAAGCCTCCATCTTTCCCATTCAGGGTAAATAGATGCGCTCTGGCAATTTCTGCTGCACCCCACATGCATCCTTTTTTAGGGGGAAAAGGAAAAAGAATAATAAGCTGCTTTAAAACGAAGTAAATTCACATAATCCCAAATGGAAGCAGAGGCTCCTTGCTTTAACCTTTCATTCAGCCTGACGTCCTTTATTATTTATAGGAGATATCCTCCCACTCTACCCCTAGAAAATCTTTACAAATTGCTCCAAGTGATTATGTCCTGAAATGTTTTTCTCTGTACAGTGACTATGCTGTGACTGCTTGAGTGGCCATCCCCTGGGTGGTCTCACCAGGTTCAGGTTTGGGTTGGTTTATAGTGAGAATAAACAGCTTGCTGTCTGGCAGTGGTAACTATGTGTGGAGTAAAGGTTTTAGAAGTGGATAACATGTGATGAAGATAACCTCGTGTGGATCTAAGAAAGCCTTCAACCTTTCCATCCCCTGTAAGACTGATACCTTTGTGTACACGTGAGTTTGATTTAAATTGTAGAAACCATCATCTCTGTAGTTATGCCTTAACTGAAGGGAAATCCAAGACCTCAAAGTTACACACTTTAATGCCCTATTGTCTTGTGTTCTTTATGGAGAATATAACATTATGTCTTGAATTAGACATTGTGAAGTTAAACCTAGTTGGTGTCAGTCACAAGTGGTGTTTCCCTGGGTTTGGTACTGGGGCCAGTTCTGTTTAATATCCAGATCAGTGATCTGAACAAGTGGATCAAGTGCAGTCTTAATGATTTTGCAGATAACACCAAGTTGGGTGGGAATGTTGATCTGCTGGAGTGTAGGAAGGGTCTACTGGTGGATCTGGACAGACTGAATTGACTGGCTTAGGCCAGTGGTAAAAGGTTAAATAAGGCTCAGTGCCAGGTCCTGGACTTGGGTCACATCAACCCCAGGCAACGCTACAGGCTCGGGGCAGAGTGGCTGGAAAGCTTCTCAGTGGACCTGAGGGTTGGTCAACAGCTGTTTGAACATGAGCCAACATTAGGCCTGACTGGCCAAGACGGCCAACAGCATCCTGGCTGGTGTTGGCAATAGTGAGCTCAGCAGGACCAGGGCAGGGACTGTCACTCAGCTTGGGACATTGGTGAGGCTGCCCCTCAAGTATGTGTCTAGAGAAGGGACTGGAGCACAAGTCTAATGGGGAGCAGCTGAGGAACTGGAGTAGTTTAGTCTGGAGGGGAGGAGGCCAAGGGGAGACCTGATTACAACTGCCTGGAAGATGGGTGTAGTGAGATGGGAGTTGGTCTCTTTTCCTAAGTTACAAGATAGGACAAGAGGAAATGGTCTCTGGTTGTGCCAGGGGAGGTTTAGATTGGATATCAGGGAAAATTTCTTCACTGAGAGGGTTGTCAAGCACTGGAAGAGGCTGCCCAGGGCAGTGGTGGAGTTGCCATCCCTGGAGGGCTCTATATGGCATATAATATAATGGCATGTAGATGTGGTGCTTAGGGACATGGTTTAGTGGTTGGCCTTGGCAGTGCTGGGTTAACAGTTGAGCTTGATGATCTTAAAGGTATTTTCCAACTGAAACAATTCTGTGAAGTCACATTCACCCTCTGGAAACTCTGTCATGTAAGGGTGGTGTGGACAATAGCTTCGGGGCTGGGGCTGTGCCCTGAGCATCGCTGGAAAAGCGATGCCCTCTGTCCTGCAAGAATGCTCCACCGGTCCTTCCCCGCTCTGGGGACAAGTTCCATCAGCTCCTTTCCTTGCAAACGCTGGTTCTCACTTCGTTTTTACATGCCAGGCGTAATTAGGAACAACCCACTCTATTCTGATGTGTTGCTGTGTGTTAGGCCACCACCTGCTTCCAAATAATAGATGAAAATGTTTTTTTACGTAGGCTACAAATGATATATTGCTTGGGTTTCCCCTTTTTCACATCCCTGTGCTCCTCCAGGTAGAGATCCTTTTCTCCTGTTGGGTTCAACTGCTGAATCTTGCTAATTTGGGGGGAAAAAAATACTCAGAACTTGTACTTGAGCTTTGCAGTTTGTCTCAGCCTAGCAACACAGTCCATGTACTCGAAAGCTTCTTGGGTTTTCCAGCTCTTCCTGTTAGTCTGGTTTAAGATAATAATACGTCTGTCTACAAAACTTCTCTTCTCTATCCGTATTCTATCACAGCTACTGCCATCCCAGCATCGGGTTGGGATTTTCATTTATTTACTCTAGAATTGAGTTACAGAAGAATTACCAAGAGGCTTAAATGCACTGTGGAGATTCTTCAAAGCTTGAGAGAAGAAATGCTCATCTAAATTTTCCTCTTCTAGAGTTTGCAGGGCTCTTTTGAGGGGAGTTGTGCACCATTCGTTTAATTACACTGCAGTAGAGAATGGAGCGTGTCGGCTGAGTATCTTCAGAGCGGGAAGCAATCAGGGAGGGCTTATCAGGCTCTGCAGTGGCAATTAAACAGGGAAATAAAAAAGAAATGAAGTGTACAGTGCCTATCTACTGGAACCCACTGCGTCAGGAAAACAGAGAGAGTATTTTGTGAGCATACACTCCAACAAAGCGTCACTTATTTGCATGAAATTAGTGGGAAAGCAAAGTCTGCTGCTACTATTTTACTCCGCCAAGCAACGACTCCATGAATTCTCTGTGGATTTTCCAGGTGCATCATCTGCATTTCTCCTGCTGTTGGCTATGCAGCGGTCCATGGTGTGGATTATTTGCGTGCGTGGCATGGATTATTTAGTGTGGTGTGGATTATTTAGAATGGATTATTCATGCGTGTCGTAGCGTGGATTATTCTTGCGTGACTTCCAGTGCTGTGAACAGAGGCTCATCGCTTGGTTATTGTGAGCAGGTCACAGTCTCTCTGTCCATCGTGCCCCTTTTTTCTCAATATTGTATAATTTGAATGTGGTACTGCACAAACATGGTAATTCCAGGGACTGCTGTATTTTTCCTAAAAAGCTAAAAGATCCAAAAAGCTGGTGCTCCCTAAACCACTACGGTCAAGGACTAAAGGGATTGTGAAGTGAAATTCAATTCCTTTGGAGACTGGGTTTGCACTGCAGTGCTGGAGCATCTTCTTCCCACTTCACTGCTGTGGGGAGCTCTGGGTACCTGCTGAATTGCACAGGAAAGTGACCTCACATCTGGGAGGACCCCAGCTTCATTTGCTGCCAAATTTGGAAGACGGTGGAGGAAGATCCCAGAAGAAGGTTCAGTGGTACTTGGATGCTGCTTTAAAAATTGGGACTTCATTCCATTTTCCGGTTTGGGTCAAATTTCTGACGCAAAATGTGTAGTGTGTGTGGGCTTTTTGCCTTTTGGTGTCTGTTTGCTTGAAGTCTTGCAGGTGTATGCTAACCACACTAAAAATTAATATTTGAAGTGATGCCCATAAGTGGAAGAAAAGACCTCAGGCTACATTTCTAAACACATGTGTGAAAAAAATTGAGTAGAATGAAGGTGCTTTTGAGTCCCCGCTTGGTGATCTCTCTTGCTTAGCCAAGGTGGGTGATGAAGAGCTGCTGCTTGTCCTCATGCCAGGAGAAGGAGCAGCAAGGGCTCTTCGTTCTCAGCACAGCGGCCAGCAATCTGTGCTGGTACCCCGAGGGTAGGCTTGGTTTGACTCCTGTCCTTTTGGAAAATCAGAGGAACATGCTCCCATCACACCATCCCAACCGCTTGGCATTTTGCAGAGCCTGGCTAGGAGAAGGCCAACAACAGAATAATAACTGTGTTGGTTTTGCACAGTGTTTGCTGCTCACAGGAAAGTCAGAGTACAAAACCTCAGTGTGTTTCCCTTCATTTTATTAATTCACTGCTTTCTCTTTTTTTGTTGGATTTTTTTAGAAGCTAAAGGAAAGCTGAAGCCTGATCTTCAGAAATGACCAGCCTTGGTAGTAGCAAAGAACACCATGCAAAGCTCTAAAGAGGTGATTTTGGCAGAGTGTGCTTTGACACAAAAGCTCATTCTCAGCTTGGAGACCTCTGTGCATGAGTGGCCGAATGAAAACACCAGGCTCGTCTCGTGCCATGGGGCATCAGCCCTTTGGTACCCGCGTCGCAGCTGTTCCTTTCTCTGTAGGCAACGGGTGGCACGGTGTCGGATTTACTCCCAGCTTAGTAACCTTTTTCAATTTATAGAATACCTCTCCATCCCAGCCTCAGAAATACTCAGGTTTCACACCTTTGGAAAGCTGACAAGCCAAACCTCTTAAATCCTCCTGTTGTTCTTTACCTAACAGTGAAAACACCTGGTGAAGCAGTTGCATCCTCTCCTAAGCCAAATGCCTGGTCAGAATACATTGCTCTTTTTTTTTTTTGGAGGCTTCTCTTTTGCTCCCTAAAAATAATCAGTGCCAGACGTTGTTTTTCCTGGCACGTCCCAAACATTCTGGTCATCAACAAGATTATTTTTTAATTATATATATATAATTTTTCAATGCTACGCATCGGTCCAATGAAATATTCTTTACAGTGCCACGCAGCTTGGAATCTTCCTCCACAAACATCTTTTTGTGTACTTGGACTGCAGCAAAGCTTTTGACACTGTTTCTCACAGGATTCTGCTTGAGACACTGGCTGCCACCAGCCTGGCCAGGCGCAGCCTCTGCTGGGGAAAACGCTGGCTGGACAGCTGAGCCCAGAGTGGTAGGCAATGGGACTAAACCCAGCGTGAGGCTGGTCACAAGTGGTGTTCTCAGGGCTCAGTGCTGGGACTGGTCCTGTTCAATGTGACCTGGATGAAAGGATTGAATGTTCCCTCAGTAAGTTCAGGGAGGACACTAAGCTGTGAGGAAGTGTTGATCTGGCTGAGGGGTTGGGAGGCTATTCAGAGGGACCTGGACAGGCTGGCTGGCTGGGCTGAGACCAATGGGGTGAGGTTCAACAAGGCCAAGTGCAGAATCCTGTGTCTGGGAAATGACATAACTGTGTGCAGCACAGCAGGCTTGGGGCAGAGCGGCTGGAAAGCTGCCTGGAGAAGAAGGACCTGGGGTGTTGGGTGAGTGCAGGCTGAACATGAGCCAGCAGTGTGCCCAGGTGGCCAGGAAGGCCAGTGGCATCCTGGCTTGTATCAAAAATAATGTGGCCAACAGGTCCAGGGAAGTGACTGTGCCCCTGTACTTGGCATTGGTGAGGCCGCATCTTGAGTGCTGGGTCCAGTTCTGGGGTCCTCACTACAAGAAGGACATGGATGTCCTGGAGTGTGTCCAGAGAAGGGCAACCAGACTGGGGAAGGGGCTGGAGGGCAAACCTGAGGAGCAGCTGAGGGAGCTGGGGGTGTTCAGCCTGGAGAAGAGGAGGCTGAGGGGAGATGTTACCGCCTGCACTGACCTGCCAGGAGGATGCAGAGAGGTGGGCGATGGTCTCTTCAGCCAGGGGACAGGAGATGGGACAAGGGGAAATGACCTCCAGCTGCACCAGGGCAGGGTCAGATCAGACATCAGGAAAAAGTTCTTCACCAAATGGGTTATTGGGTGCTGGAAGAGGCTGCCCAGGGAAGGGGCTGAGTCCCCAACCCTGGATGTATTTAAAAGATGGGCAGACGAGGTGCTCAGGGATATGGTTTAGTAGAGGACAGGTGTGGTCCTTGATGATCTTAAAGGTCTTTTCCAACCTCATGATTCTGTAATTAGATTGATCAATCTGGCTCCTGGAGGTGTTGCAGTCCGTCCCTGATACTTAGCAATAAGCATTTTTAAACTCTGATTTCACCACTTGAACTACATTAAAATGGAGAAAGACATTTTTATGGACTCATTGGATGTCCAAAGTTGTCCACGGCTACTGGAAGTTGGCAAGTGCTGGAAAACGTTAGCCCAGCAGAGTAATCTTAAGTGAGCATGTAATCTTAACTGCATATGATGCCCTGGAATCCGATGGGGCAGCTTAAAAGCACTTGAAATTTTGGAACTGCACAAGGAAGAGTTGTGGATTGTTTATATAATCTTGGAGAAGAGCAGGGAAGGGCCAGAAACATGTCTGTTCATGTTTGACCTTGTCCTTACTTGTGTGATGTTTTACATGGCAGGAGGCAAATGTGGTTTTTATTGCATTGATTTAATGGCAGAGCTCTGATTTTTAATTTTTTTTTTAAATTTGGGATTTTTTCCTTTTTTTTTCTTTTTTTTTTTTTTTGTAGGGGGAGGGTGGGTATTATTTTTTTGTCTGTAACCAGCAGAAAGTAGCTAAGGTCTAAGAGGAAGGATAACAGGGGCAGAAGCCAAAGCTGGGTTTCGTATTACAGTGGTATGTTTTTGTTTTTCTTCATTACACATATTTCTCCTGGGAAAAGCAGGAAAAATATGTGTGTAAAATATACATGAGGGCTCCGTGCCTCTGCTAAGAGGTTCCAGATGGGAGGCATTATGGTAGGGACACTTTCTCCAGCCTTTCAGTTTGTGGCATTGATCTTGGTGATAAACTGCAGGAAAGCTTCTATTGGGCCCAGAGCAGTGAATGCTTCCATTTATTTGGTTTTTAGTGTTTTTTTGGCTGTCCAAGCACGTTGTGAGAAGTTGAAACTTGGTTTCTAAACATTTGTGGTCCCATGTAGAATTATTATATTTAAAAAAAAAGGGGGGGGGGGAGGAAATAAATGGGATTTAGAAGGGGCTTTGAGAGGCCTCCTCAAGGGGATGGAGGGTGTCCAAGGGTTGTACACAGGACCAGATACCTCTCTAATTTTGGTTGGTGAGGAGGGAATGGAGGCTGGTGGAGATGTCTCTCCAAGGTATGAGACTTGCCGACAGGCTCTGTTTCACTTCCATGCCAGGCAGCAGCTCTCTGCTCTGGCTGAGGTTGGCACTGCAATGAAGATACTCCTCTTTAAGAAGACTTCCCGAAATTCTGACGGCTTGTTTCCAGACCTGTCCTCAGGCTAAAGGTCCGTAGCTCCTCTGAGCAAAGCAAGCAGTGTTGCACCAGGACTTCCCCAGCTCAGGGAAGCCATCAGCGATGACAGCCTTTCATCACTGCTCTTAAATGAGTCACAGCTCCAGCAAACACTTCTGAGTGCTACTAGAGCCATCTCAAAGTGACAACAGAGCCTGCTTACAGCAAAACCTGTTATCCGACAATGTTGTCCTAATGGAATGTAGTCACCTGTGTGGATGTATTTGCATATTTAAATACTTTTTGGGGTTGTTTTAGAAGTACTTGGTTTAGTTTGCTGTGTGTTGCATCATTTGAAACCTCAGCATTTCCAAGACCGCGTGCTTCTGGCCAAAAAGACTTGTGGAAATGTGTGGAGCAACAAGTGAAGACTGCCCTTCCACAGCTGTCTGTAATGCTTGATGTGCTGAAACGTGGATGTTTGTCTGGTTTTGAAAATGGACAAGTCCTGTTTTCTGTAACAGCGGCTTCACGGCACATGAGGCATAGAGTGGTCAGCAGGGCTGGAGGCTCAAAAGCCTCAACCTTGAGAAAAAGGTTGCTGTGTATGTCCTCATCAGCTCAGCTCAAGGCATGTATTATTCAACAATAAGACTTTATTTAAAGTGAAGGAAATCAGCTGTGACCCTCATAGCCCTGTCACACTGCAGTGTTAATTCTAGCAATTACCAAGGAGTTTTAATTGCAGCATTGCTGTACTTTATCTAGCTTTGAAAACGGATTGTGCGAGGTGGGGAAGCGGTGATATGACTCGATGTGACTGTCAAATAGGTTAGATAGTGCAACTTTAAATAGAAGTTAAGGGCATTTTTTTTTAACCTCTCGACATTACACACAGTTTTGTTTCTGCTGCAGTGATCATTTATGGTACTTGTGCTGCCTGCCGGGGGAGTGTGAAGTCCCCTCCTTAAGCCGTGACTGGTCATTTTATTATTCTGTGATTATTTCATGTCTCTATCGATGTGAAAGAATGGTTTAAGTTCCAACAACAGGAGATTTTCCTCTGGCCTGGGACCTGTCAGACACTTGCTATCTGTGCCTGACATAGTTTGTTCTTTGGCTGCAGGATATAAACGTCAGGAGTTGTAAACATCCCCTGGGTTGGAGAGATTGCTGTAGGAACACTGAGATTCCCAGCTTCATTTGGGGATACTCAGTAAATCCCAAGCTGAACCTGGGATGTTCTGGGTTTTTTTTCCCCACCAAAACATTTATTGGCCGATGTGCGCAAGTTTGCTGGAAAACACATGCGTTCGGTGGCACCTCCCAGCGCCACCCACCCTACGCATGAAAATGCAATGTATGAGCAGAGGACCAGGGATGTGAGCCAGACCTTACGGATTTGGCAGCCTCCAGGATCCACCCATACAGGCATTTGCCGATGACCATCTGCCAGCTTAGACGGGGCGGGTTTTCCCGTTACGGCGGTTGCATAGGAAAACTGTCTCCGTTCGGGAAGAGGACTTAAGTCAGAGGCTTTGGTTTGCTTTTGGGGTTAGGGATTTTTTCTTGTTTTTGCATTGTGGTTAAGTGGTAATTCCTTTTCTTTTTCCAGTGTGATGCTTAGAAGGAAAACGGTGAAATGGGCTGATCTTGTGCTTAAGTATGGGAAAAGGAGGAATATTCTACCAGCGTTGAAGTGTTTGCCAGGAATGCAGATGCTAAATCCTATTTCTTGCGTAGCTGATAGAGCATCTGGATCAGCCCAGCTTTAAATCTCCCAAACAAGTGTGTATTGTAATGACTTTTATAGGACTTTACCTAGCGTGTCTGACCCTGCAAGTGTATTTGATGGAGCTCTTCGTATTTCTGTGACGTACTCTGGCACTTCGTCATTTAAATTGACCCCAAAAATGTTCTCCAAATCACCGCTCTCCCATTAAAAGTAATTTTCTCCCATGAATGATATGCTGAATGATATGCATTCATTTTAGGTTGGATATTAAGAAAAATTTCTATGCTGAAAAGGTTGTCAGATATGGGAACAGGCTGCCCAGGGAGGTGCCTGAGTCACTGTTCCTGGAGGTGTTTTAAAGAAGGGATGTTCTACTGGATGACATGGTCTAGTGTTGTATCTAGTAGGGCTGGCTAGATGGTTTGACTCTGTTCTTGAAAGTCTTTTCCAACTGAAATCGTTCTGTGATTCTATGATAGTCTCCTGAAATTTGCAAATCTGTGTTGCAGGTGTCATATAGAAGTCCAAAATAATATATGTAATTAAGTCTCCACTAATAATATGTACAATATAATAATAGATGCATGCAAATCTGCATTGCACATAGTGTATAGAAGCCCACAATAATATATATTATAATATACCTGTTATTATTATTGGGGAGACCCCTTCAGTATGATTTTGGAGCTTCTGGAAATCTTTGCCACCCTTTTGGACCTGTTCTCCATAAGGTCCAAATAGACAAGAAGAAGGGGAAAGCTCTCATCAGCATTTCCCAGATCTCTTTGTCTTTTTAGACTTTCCCATCTGAAGTATTTTCAGGTCACACATATTGAATGGGTCTTTGATGGGGGATGAAATTAAGGAGAGGTCAGGGTTGTATCTTCTGGTTGCAGTGGTGGCTTAAAAATTTGCATTACTAATATTAATGGGAAGAATGAGAAAGCTATGTGTTTTGAGAAGTTTGTAAGCAAAAAAAACCCCAAACCCAACACACTAACAGGAGGTGCTAGAGAAAGCAAGTGCTACTGAAAAGATGTTCTGCTGCAGTTTGCTATCAAAGAGTAGGGCAGAATTGGATTTTGTTCTAGGCAGTGTGTTGAGACATGATTCTTGTGTCTCTGCTCCCTGAACACAGTGGAGAAGATGGCTAGATACTTGAAAACTGAGGAATAATTGAGGTTGGCAGGGAACTCCAACTCGAGCAGGAAACGGACCTTTGATCCATCTGTGTTCAAAGCAGGTCAGGTGGACTCAGGGTCTTCTCCTTTCTTGTCTGGGTGGGAAGGGATTTGACTTCTCACCTGAGATCAAATCCCCAGCACCTTTAACCACCTAACTGCAGGGCTTGTGGAAGTTCAAGTGCTTTTAATTCCTTCTTTCTCCTGCTAGAGACTTCTATTACAAAAAAGGGCAACATAGATCTAGTATTTTTTGTAATTATTTTTTATTGTGTTATTATTTTTGTTATGGTACAGCAGCAGCTGGAGCTTTGCAGATCCTTTCTTTTAAAAATACTAAGCTGGTTTTATTTAACACAAACTCCTGTATGCTGTAGGTATCGCCAACCAGGAGGTGCCATGGGGGTTACCAACTAAAAGGGGGTTTGAATGGAGGAGAAATCCCTTAATATGTGTCATGAATCGGTCTGAGCTGTGAATGAAAGCTGATTCATATGAGAGACTTAAAAATTTGAGATGTATACGTGTGTATGTATTTGCCACTCAGAGTCTTCTGCTCGTGTGAACAGCCAGGAGAAATTTTTTTCTTTAACTTTGATCTTTAATTATGTTCTATAATGTTTGAGAAAAACGTTGACTTTTTGTAATGGGAAAATGTTTTGTCATTTGACCTTGTGTTTAAAGTGTTTTGTCACCTTTGAGGTAGGAATGGAGGATTGTGGTTTGGCTCCGCAACGCGTTCCAGTGCCTGTTGGAATGAGGACTGAAAGAGAAGTCTTTTAAAGGTTTTCAAGGTGGACGTTTGGCAGTTGGGGGTTGCGTGGCCTTCTCGGTGAGAGCTCTGCCCAAGCGTTGCACCGTGACCGCTATGCTTACTCTGTGGTTGGTGCTTTTTACCCTAAAAGTATTGATGGTTTCATTAGGTGGTATGGAACATCCAGCCATGACCAGGAGAATTCAAAAAGGAGGTGTCAGCACTTGAATTTATACTTAATAGCTACAAACTAGATACTCAAAAGTATTGTTCGATCACACAGAACACTGCCTTGGAGGATTCATGTAAAGGCTTATTTTACTTAGTAAGATTTCCTGGTGTGGCGCTCAGTTTTTGGCCATGGCACTTGCTTAGGTGCTTCTTCAGGTGTCGTGGTCTCTGCTGGTTTTTCAGTGCTCCTCCTCGAAACCAAATGGTAGGAGGAGGGAATCTCAAAGCAGGATCGTTTTAGCAGTGCAATTCAGGTTGATGGGTTTTCTCGGGCAGTAAGCTGCAGATTTATAAGAAGCATTTCCCAGGGCAGACACAATAATGAGAAGGGATTTAGCAAAGCTCTAACTGAAGTATTTTAGATGCATTTTGTGTTCTGGTCATAATTTAATATATTTCTGTTAAAAAGCACAGGACAAGAAGAGAGCTGGGTGCTTGGTTGCAGGTTGAGTGAAAACAAGCAAAATTATCTTCATCATTCAGACATTTATATTTCAGGATGCAGAAAGTAATTCTTAACTATTGAGTAACTTAATAACTTTAAAAGCTGGTGAACGCTGTGGTGATGTAGAAAAGACACTAAAATTGCAGAGTTTCAAGATCTCCCCCCCCCCCCCCTCTTCCCTCCCATGCATCTCTTCCATTTGGAATAAAGGGATTTGTGAGTTACTATGGATTTTCTAAGCATAATGTCTGGAATATTGGGAAAAATAACCTTTCAACCTGGAAATGGATTACAGGTGGTATCTAAAACCACCACTCTCAGCTGCAACGGTGGGGATTCATTTGGCGTCGTATAGTCTCTGCAGCCTCTTGTCCTTCACTACCAAGGTGGTGGTGACTTTAGGACCTTTAATTCACCAATATTCTCTTTAATTGCGTGCGTTCAGATGAGGGTTTCATTTCCCCGGCTGCTACATCGCTGGCTGACGCTTTGAGTTTCCACTCTGCTTATACAGTGACAAGTCATTCATACTTTATGAATGCATTTGATTCATGAATTCCCAAATTCACAGTAAACCTGGGAATACGAGTTTTCGAACAGCCTCTTGTCTGATATTAACCTAGTTCTTGTCCCTTGCAGGAATGAGCATGATTAAATCTCAACTGCCAGTTCCTTCAGTGTCCCACAATGGAATACAGTCCTTGCCTGTGGCAGGGGGTTGGACTAGGTGATCTTTGAAGGTCCCTTCCAACCCAAACCTTTCTGTGATTCTAATATAAGTTAACATAACTATTCCACGATGGCATGGCCCTTCTGGAGATGTAAGCAGTTGGCTTGCCTGTCTTTTGGTATATTCACACTACAGGTTTCTAAAAAAATTAAAATTATGTTTGAAGTAGATGGGAAAGCATTTCAAGACTCTTGTCTGTTGATACGTTTCTCTTTCTATATAGCAAAGATAAAATGATGTGTCTGTTTTCCCTTTAAGGGTGAGTGCTGGAGGCTCACTTGAGGAGGGAGGCATGTATTTTCCACTGGTGCTGTTATTGTGTACGTGAATATAGGTGTTACTGTATGCGAGTGACATCCGATTAGGATTAGCTAACAGCATTGTATTGTCGTTGCCATATGAGAACAAGTCACAGTGGGGTTTTCCTAGATGCAGGGCTCTGGAAAATCACCATTATTTCAGGAAAGACGTTAAAATACTCCTCATTCCATCTGTAATCTGTAATTAATCCAGATTGCATTAATATTCAGTTCCAAACTGAAGAGACTAAGAACCTTTGTGATCGGACAGAGGAGTAACATGAAGCATTCAGCCACGAAGCCGTTAATTCACTTTATTTATTTTCCCTTGGCATCCATGATAAGCATCTCTCTGTGCAGGAGGGTTGTGGGAGGCAGGAGGAATGGAGCTGCTCGTTCCTCTGCCTTCTCTGAACTGTTGAATCACCAGTGCTGGGTCCAGAGGGATGCTCGGCTCCTACAGAGGAACGTATTGAATTTTGTTTCCATCGAAATATTGAGCCCTGGCCAGTAAAAGCTTTGGTCTCCCCGAGAATTTTAGGAATGCTGTTACAGAGTTTTGTCCGTTGAGCCGCTCAGCAGCTTCGAATCAATGAGTCAGTAAAGGGAAATAATGCAAACAGAAGATAATTTGTTTGAGAGAAGGAGTTATAACTCGGTTTTCCGAGGCTGAACTATTCTATTACGCGCTGGCTGCTGAAGTATGTGGTGTCCCCTTCAAGTATATATAGATTAGGCATGCATAAATTGAATTAATAACGCTTTTTTTTAATAGCCCGATAGTTCTGTCGGTGAAACGTGGTGAGTAAACCAAACAAAAATGCATGAAGTTGTCTCAAGTTAAACATCAGGCACTTCTTGAGCTACTTGTTGGCCCTTCCCCAACGTGCATTTGCCCTAGAGTCAACCCAAAGCTTTAACAAAAAGTTGATGCAAAGAGCTTTTATGTTTAAAGAAAAACATGTGGAAGAGGGATATTTTTTGCACATTGCAACCCCATGCAGCACTACAGGCTTGGGGAAGGGTGGCTAGACAGCTGTCGGGCAGAGAAGGACCTGGGGTGTTGGGTGACTGCCGACTGAATACAAGCCAGCGGTGTGCCCAGGTGGCAAGGAAGGCCAACAGCATTCTGGCTTGTGCAAGACACAGTGTGGCAGCAGGTCCAGGGGTGTGATTGTGCCCCTGTAGTTGGCATTGGTGAGGCCACATCTCGAGTGCTGTGTCCAGTTCTGGGCCCCTCACTACAAGAAGGACATGGAGATCCTGGAGCGTGTCCAGAGGAGGACAACCAGACTAGGGAAGGGGCTGGAGGGCAAATGCTGTGAGGAGCGGCCGAGGGAGCTGGGAGTGTTCAGCCTGGAGAAGAGGAAGCTGAGGGGAGACCTTCTTATCACCTCCAGTGACCTGACAGGAGGATGCAGAGAGGTGGGCGATGGTCTCTTCAGCCAGGGGACAGGAGATGGGTCAAAGGGAAACGGCCTCAAGCTGGACCAGGGCAGGGTCAGATCAGATGTGAGGGAAAAGTTCTTCCCTGAAAGAGCTGTGGGGCTGTGGCGCAGGCTGCCCAGGGAGGGGGCTGAGTCCCCGACCCTGAGTGTGTTTAACACATGGGTAGATGAGGTACTTAGGGATATGGTTTAGCATAGGACAAGGAACTGTTGGACTCTATCTTAAAGGTCTTTTCCAACCTTGTGATTCTGTGAGTTACAATTTTTCTAGGCAATTGGGTGATAATATAGAACAGGGTCTGGTCTATTAATGCAGAGAAAAAAGGCTCATTAAACCAAAAAAGTACATGGGGAACTGCAGCAAAAAATCCTTTTAATATTGTTTTTGCTTAAATGCTTTATTAAATTATAGGAAAAGGTGATTAAACTAGGGCTGCTGTCCATTTAGTCTGTTCGAGTTCATATTGCCGCTGGCTTGTTTCTTCTCAAGTGAACAGCAGTAATTAGGTGTAGGGAAAATTTATCGGATTGCCTTCACGTGATGTCTGATTGCAGCTGATCCTGTTGGAGGGCAATATTAGGAATATAATTAGGATTATTTAAAAAAAAAAAAAGAAATATATGGCAGCACGCTAGCTTGCATTGATTATCAACATGTTCTGCTTATAAGCTTCTTGCCGTGTCTTCCGCTTGCTGAAATCCCCGGAGGAGGATGGATAAATCCTTTGGAAACATTAAATAGCATCCCATCTTGTAATGCTAAAACGCTGCTTCTTGGGGAGAGTCTGCTGTGATTTTCATCGCCAGGAGGGTTTTGAGGCTTCAGTGGTCACCTGGAGGTAGAGGCACCTTTGATGCCCTGCTGAGGGTGGGGTAGAGGAGCAGTGTGGGGTGCTTGAGAGCATTTTTTGGTGGGGGAAATAAGCAGAAAACAAGTGTGAGCAGCCTGAAAAGATGCAAAACCTCTGTAAGGGGAGTGTTCCTTAGCTGTGAGTCTGAAACCATCTCTCAAGTATAATTGGCTTGTTTGGCAGGTTTCAGCTATCCCAGAACTTGTTTTTAGTCAATGAAAGCAAATTCATATGCAACAGCTTGAGTTTAAACAAATTCTTGTATTCAAATGGGGGGAAAGTCACGTCGTTATTCTGTTAGCAAACCTCTTTTGGTTCTTAAATAATTAATTCTAACCAGATTTGCTAAATAAATCTGCCTGGGAAGATAAAAGTAGACGTGAAAGTGTACATCATGCAGGTACTGAAGGTTTCGAATGCCTTTTCGACAAGGTTTCATTGAATTTGACTTTTCTTGTTTTTAGATGCAAAGTTAAATCTGAAAAGGTCACTTGAAAAGCTCCAGATTATGGGTTTAAAGCCCTTTTAATCTTTTCTAATAAACAGCTGAGTAGGGAAGAAATCTGTTGGGAGCTTGGAGCTCTGATATTAAGTCTCGGCACAAAATGTATTTGGAATTGCAATTCAGTGTTCATCTGCAAACAATGCATAGAAATTATCTTGCCTATCAGTGCCTCAAATAAGTTTGGCTTAGAAGAAAAGGTGAATGATTATCAAAACTAGTTTAATAAATGAACCATTAATTGGGCCTGGCAGCTCGACAGCTCCTGTCACCGTGGGGCAGCCTATTATGCAAGTGATTTAGGTGCAGTTGAAAAATTCTGGGTTTGGGTGAAGCTGAGCTGTGGTTCTTACAGGTTTCCAACAGCCCTTCTGTTCAGTGATTTCTTTCAGCCAGCAATAAATGACTCTCTGTACTTGATAAGGCAAAGTTTTAATAAAAGCTTTGCATAATCAAGACTTAAAAGTGTTTTGATTTTGAAAAACCAACTGCAGCGAATCGAAACGACCGCATCTGAAAATACTCTGGGTTATACTGATGCTGCGTATGACATTGTCTAACATCTGAGTAGCCTTCAAACGAAGCTCCCTCCCCCTGCCTCTAATTCCAAGTATAATTAAAAAGCAGCTTCCTCTAGCTCATTAAAATTTAGACTCTTGTTGGAGCAGTCTACTTTTATATTTATTTAAATGAGTAAAGCAGAGCTTTAGACTGCAATAACTCGAAATATTAAATCTCTCTCGTATGGCTAATGCTTTATTTTTAAACAGCATTTCTCCACACAGTGTGAATTCCAGAGCCAATGTGGTCCCCAGAAGCTCATCGTATTGATTTGTAGACCGTTCCATTAACTTTCACCGTATCCTTTTTTATTAATTATACGATGATAGCAAAGCCCCCGAAGTGAAGCTGCTGATGACGTGCATGTAAATAAGGCAAGGCGTTGGCTTTTCAGAGGTAACGATGGCGTCTCTCTCTCTTCCCAGGCTTTTGGAAATGCGAAAACAGCACATAACAACAACTCCAGTCGCTTTGGCAAATTTATTCAAGTGAATTATCAGGAGACAGGCACCGTGCGAGGGTAAGTGATGCTCTGCATGCTCCTACCTGCACAGGGAGCCTAAACAGGCCATTGTAGGGGATGCACAAAAAAGAAGGTTAATTATTTTGGCCAGTGTATTTCCCGAAATGGAGGGGGATGGTGGGGGGAGACTAATTATTTTTTTTTTAAATATATTTAAACTTGTTGGTATATCTGAACTGCATGCTGAGGTGTGAATACACCTGAGCTGGTTTCAAACACGTTGAGCTCTCCTTAATCATGATGTCAACTTTATAATTACGCTGAAATAGCACTTTTTCTCTAAAGATAGCTGTCAAGGCAGGGAAGGGGGACATTTTAGCTCAGATGAGTTAGGGGCCGGAGCGTGTGATAGGAAGCAGATTTGGAGCGAGCTGGCTTTGCTCTGTCTCTGGAAGAGAAAGCCAAGGGGGGGTTTAATCTCCAGCTGCCTAATGGGTGTTGCAGAGGCCATGGAGCCAGACTCTTGATCACCGTCTTAATTCCCCATATGCTTCTGTCTCTACCCTGACATTTCTGTTTAACCCAGTCCTTGACTGGTTTTCCCCCTGCCGAGCCATTGCAAGGAAATGCTTGTATCCACCGTGGTTCTCTATGATTTATTTCAGCATACCTTTTGCTCCCCAAAGCTCACAGAATGTATAGCTGTGACTCAAACCTTCCTTCACTGGGGAGGGCAGTGCTGTGTGGTTGGATGCCTATGGATGAAACCACCTGGGTGGGCTTACCTAAGCCTGCCTTTCTCTTCAGTTTTAGGCAGTTTAAACAATGTCAGGTCATTACAAAGTGACTCAAGCTAGCTCTAAATGAGCAGGGCTACATTAACTCCGTTTTTTTCTCTGGGTTAATTAACACAGTTGGAAAAACGAAGAGTAGAAGTAGCATGCCAGGGGCTGTATAATTTCTGCAGCTAGCTAAGAGATCTCTTGCTGGGACTTCGTTGTTATTTTAGAGAATTGCTTTGAAAATCCTTTCTTTCTTACTTTCCAGCAGAACAGTATCACACAAATAGCTTCCATTAATTTTCCCAACGAGCTTGAGTACTCTGTGTACCTTCCTGCTGCTTTTTCATCCTACATCAAATCTGATGTTCTTTTTCGTTTTCTTTTTTCTTGAATTTCAGTGAACAGTTCTCTTAAAAGGATAAACCTCAAATTATTTAATTATTTTTATTTTTTAATACCTACTGGAATACAGGGTAAAAAAAACCCCAACAAAGGCCTTGACAGAGTATGCCATGTCAGCTCTGTGGAAGTGGCCTTGATTTATACTTGGCAGATAGGTGCAAATAACATACTATTCGTAGACTCTGGTTGATAAAATAAGAGGAATTTTCTCTCTTTAAAAAAAAAAAAAAAGCACTTTCTTGGGTGTTGGTTGCACAGTGTTATGTGTTCTAAGCTTGCACATCTGCCCTGATGAAAATAAAAAGACATTTAAGAAAACCAAACTTGTATAGAACGGTTTGGGTTGAAAGGGACCTTAAAGATCATCAAGTCCTAACCCCCTGCCATGGGCAGGGACACCTTTCACTACACCTGGCTGCTCAATCCCCCATCCAACCCGACCTTGAACACTTCCAGGGAGGGGGCAACCATCAGCTCCCTGGGCCCCCTTTGCCAGGGCCTCCCACTCTCATAGGGAAGAATTTCTTCCTAACATCCAGTCTAAATCTGCCCCCCTTCCAATTTCAAACCATTCCGCCTCATTCCATCCCTCCAGGCCCTTCTAAAAAGTCCCTCCCCAGCTCTCTTGTAGGCCCCTACAGAGACTGGAAGGCTTATCTAAGATCTCTCTGGAGCCTTCTCCTCTCCAGGCTGAAGAAGCCCACCTCTTTCAGCCTGTCTTCATAGCAGAGGTGCTCCGGCGCTCTGATCATTTTTGTGGCCTCCTCTGGACCCATTCCAGCAGTTCCATGTCCTCCTTACGTTGGGGACTCCAGAACTGGACACAGTACTCCAGGAGTCTTATGAGAGTGGACTTGAGGGGCAGAATATAAGAGCTGACAGTTTTACAAAGATCATAAGTATTTAATTTTTTTTTCAAAATTTAGCCTAGATTTTAGGCACAATCCAAGCCAACTCTGATCTGTCTTGTTTTCTTCGTATATTTAACTGCAATTTGCAGCCCTGAATCAGGATTTTGCTGTTCCTTGGCTGAAAATAGCAGCATGATAATTCCTTGAAAACTATAGGAATTGAAAGATCCCAAACTTGAAGCAAGTTTAAATTTCAGAGCTGTAAATAGTACCAGCCAATCCCACCCCACAAAATGAAGTCTTTGAAGATGCCTCTAAAATTGACAGAGCATGAGTAGTGGCCACAGTTCAGTGCGCTTCCAGAAAGCTTTATGAATTTATTATGTCCTCTTCGATGATAAGCGAGTTCTGGAGGAAGGTCTTTGCAACCCGTTCAGTCCTTGTAAGCTGATCAAGAGCCTCAACATCTGACATGCTCCATAAAACTGCAGAAGAGTCAGATAAGAGACATTTTAATTCAAAGAACCAGTGTGCCGGTGTAATGGTAAATCTGTGCGGTGGCGTGAGGCCGGTGCTCAGCTACCACGAGCTGGCGCTTGCAAGCACGCTGTGCTCAGGGGTTCTGCCTGTTAGGGTTTGTGTGTGAAATTCAGCCTGACATTTCAGGTGATGTTAGCTAGGATGCGACGTACAGTCTCGGTGGCACACTAAAATGGGTATTTTGCATGCAATCATGCTCCTGGAACTCCTTTTCTTTCCTCTTAAAGATAGATTTGCCATAATTGACAACAGGTAAGTAAAAAGAAAACATTTGGAGACATCTACTTTTTTATATTTGTTTACCCTTTTCACCATCTCATTACAAGAGGAGATGTATGTTCTTTCTGGGACATGTAGTCAAGACAACTTTCACACTGAGCATGGAGTATTTTATTGGAGGAGCATCTTTGTTGCATCTACCAAAAAAACACTTAATAAATAATGATAATACCAATCACAATAATACTAGAAAATTCACCCTGCTTCAAATGGTGGTTTGGACCAGATGACCTCTAGAAGACTCTTCCAACCTAAATTATTGCGTGAGACTGATTTATTGATTTGATTTTATTTTTTTCTATCTATAATAAGAACAGAAATCACAGGGGAACGGATGAAATGTCAAGGGCGGTGGATGTGATCCAGGTTGTTGTACAGCCACGTGCTGAGCCGCTCCCCACAGGGGCAAGCGGGATCTGGGACATGCTGATAACTTTTTCACTCCCTCATCCAGTCACCGAGCCCGCAGTGAATTTATGGAGTGGCTTGGAAGAGGGAAATTGGTTTTGTGTTAGAAAGGCGATGTTAAAAAACCAACCATGTTTGTGGGCAATATTTTTAGATTGTTTCCAGCTTCCTTGCAAGGAATACATGCATATCACAGAATCACAGGGGTTGGAAGGGACCTCAAGAGCTCATCGGGTCCAACCCCCCTGCCAAAGCAGCTCCATAGCTCATATTGCACAGGTCAGTGTCCAGACGGGGCTGGAATATCTCCAGGGAAGGACACTCCACACCCCCCTGGGCAGCCTGTCCCAGGGCTTTGCCACCCTCACTGTGTAAAAGTTCTTCCACATGTTGGTGCAGAACTTCTTATGCTCTAGCTTGCAGACATTGCCCCTTGTCCTGTCCTCACAGACCACTGAAAAGGGGCTGGCCATTTCCCCCTGCATCCCATACTTCAGATATTGATAAACATCAATAAGGTCCCCCCTTAGTCTTTTCTCCAGGCTGAACAATCCCAGCTGACTCAGCCTTTGTTCATAGGGGATATGCTCCAGGCCCTTAATCATTTTCATAGCCTCCTCTGGACTCTTTCCAGGAGATCCCTGTCTTTTTTATCCCAGGGAGCCCAGAACTGGACACAGTACTCCAGGTGGGGCCTGACCAGGGCAGAGTAGAGGGGGAGGATCATAAATCTTTTTGGTGCACATCATACTGCTGTGCTGTCTTTTCTTCTCTGCTCCTACCAAGAAGAGCGTGCCATTGGGGGTTACATGTGCTGTTCCTAGTAGCAAGGATTTCCAGGTGGAAGCAGTTTATTTATTTAAATAATAAATAAATAATTTTCTTTTAATTTTGTTATTGAAACGAGCAGAGAATTTGAGACACAGGTAATAAATAGATGTGTCTTCCCCATTGGAAGACTATGGTGGGGAGAAGCAAGCATAGAAGCGTCTCCCTTGTCTTACCATGCGCAAGGTTCATTGGGTTTTCTGATTCATCTGTGGCTGCTCCAGTCGGTGCCACGTCACTGGGTGTCTGTAGTTGGAAAAACACAGCTACATCATGAAAATATCCAATTATAACTCCAGTTTCTAAAGCCCTATCATTACTGGTTAGTATTGTTTGGAAGGAAAAAAACTGGTCAAAGCTTGTTTTAGCTCCTCAAGCTTGAAGAAAAAGTATTTAATATGTAAATTCAATGCGTTTGTTATGGAGGCTCTTAGGATGAAATGTAAACTCCAGTAAGGAGCTTTTGCAATTATTTATTGTTTGACTATAGCCATAAGTTAATTACCCAATTTTTTTTCTCAAGAAGAGACGTTTCTGGAAGAGGGAATGATGATTTGGGGACAGATTCTGCTGCTAAATCTGATCTTGCAAACTTTTGTGCCTTGATATGTTCCTTGTGTGCACAAATCTTGGTCTGCGAGCGGTTTTATTTCACTGCCTTTGGATTAAATAGGTATCCCAGATTCTTTGTTGCTGTCAAAATTTCCCCCCGCGCTGCCTGGCCGTAGGCTAACGCATCCGAGATCATGTTTTTCACATCTAAGTTAGTGTTGGCTTTGTATCAAACCAAAAAAACCTCAAAAGCTAAACATAATATTGGCCTTGTTCTGCCTAGGAAGAAATTTATATAACTAAGTGAAACAAGGCTGGAACTTTTGTGTGTGTGTGTGTAGTCTGAACAGTCCCAGTAAAGCTGCGTTCATTTAAGTTGAATACTGGGTCAGTGAATAATGTTTCAATTTTTTCCTTCTAGAGCTTATGTTGAAAAGTACCTCCTGGAGAAATCAAGACTAGTCTATCAGGAGCACAACGAACGGTACGTGCCTCTCTCTTGCTTGCGGGGTAGGATTTGACTTCTATATGTGATGATAGCGTGGCACGGGTAGCTTAAAACCCCATTGGAGCTGGCACGGCAGGATCAGGATTTTCACACTTCTCAGGCTTCAAAGAGAAATGATGTGTTTTATATTTTGCTCTTTAGGGAGAAATTGTACTCCCCGGGGAAAATCAACTCCATTATTTTATTGACAGTCCTTGACTTTGAAGTCCATTGTCTCTATAATTCATGTTGTATGGATTAATAGGTACCACTTGTGCACTCGTGCAGCTTGTAGGCTGTTTAATATCTAATTTGCCAGGGGGTGGGGAGGTGGTCTGTTAATTCCATTTTACAGTTGTTAAGATACTTAAGATTGAAGCCATCAGAAGGACCTCTACGAAAAGCTAAAATTATGTAGACAACAAATCTAAGCAAATTGTTCCTACCTAATTGCAATATATTCTTTGTTACGTACTCCTCTCTTGGTAATTATTACTCTGATTTTAAATAATTTTGCTACTTCTAGTTTTCTTTCAACTCTTGGTGCTTTTGAGCTAGATATGCAAAAAGTTTTCCTGAGAGCTCATGGGCTGATCTCAGAGTGAAATAGCATGTAGAGCTTTGACAAACCTACTCTTGGGTGTTGCAAGATGAGTCAACTTAGTCCTCTAGGAAAACATAGAATCATAGAATCACAGGATGCTTTGGGTTGGAAGGGACCTCAAAGCGCACCTAGCTCCAACCCCCTGCCATAGGCAGGGACAACCTCACTAGACCAGGCTGCCCAAAGCCCCATCCAACCCAGCCTTGAACACCTCCAGGGATCTAGGGGCTTCCACAGCCTCTCTGGGCACCATGTGCCAGGGCCTCACCACCCTTACAGTAAAGAATTTCTTCCTAATGTCTAACCTAACCCTGCCCTCTTCTAGCTTCAAGCCATCACCCCTTGTCTTGTCCCTGCACTCCCTGGAGACCAGCCCCTTTCCCGCTTTCCTTTAGGACCCCTTTAAGTGCTGGTAGGCTGCAATTAGGTCTCCCCACAGCCCTCTTCTCTCCAGCCTGAACCAGCCCAACTCTGTCAGCCTGGCTTCACAGGAAAGGCACCCCAGCCCCCTGATCATCCTCGTGGCCTCCTCTGGACTCACTCCAACAGCTCCACATCTTTCCTGTCCTCGGGACCCAGCACTGAATGCAGCACTGCAGGTGGAGTCTCAGGATAGCAGAGCAGAGGGGCAGAATCCCCTCCCTCAACCTGCTGGCCACACTGTTCTTGATGCAGCCCAGGATGCAGTTGGCCTTCTGAGCTTCCAGCACACCCTGCCAGCTCACGTTGAGCTTGTCATCGATCAGCACCCCAAGTCCTTCTCCTCAGGGCTGCTCTCCATCCATCCAAAACATTCAACATAAAAGCAAAGTATTAATTTTAGAAATATTGCTGCACTCTTAGCGTTATAGCCATGTTGCAGTTGTCTTGGAGCAAAACAGATGAGCCTCACTTTGGGGTGTTTTTAGCACTAGTAATATCTGAGTATTTTGAATATTTGAGTAGCTGTAAAAATAGAAGATTTTTCTGTTCTGTTCTGAACTGTGACTTGAAAATCTGTACCTTTTTAATGGCAATTAGGTATTAAAAGTAACAATAATTTCTGCACAGCAAAGAAATACGCTGTTCTGAATCTAATAAATATGTTGGTGTTGCACATGTCTCTGGAGGAAAAGCAATGACATGGGCTAGGAATTGTCTAAGGATATTTAGGCCAGTGTATGTTCTTGGCTGGAAAAGAGGGATCTCATTCTCCATGACTTAATTTAATCTTTTGCATCGCTGCAACCTGAGTCTGGGCCATTTCTAAACAGGTTGAAGTCTGAGTTTGGAAGCTGGAAAATCAGGTTATGAGGTTTACCTGCGCTTCTCTGCGTAACACTGCTGCTTCGTGTGGAGCCTAACTTCTTTCTCTTTTTTCCTCACCAGGAACTACCACGTATTTTATTACCTCCTGGCAGGAGCGAGCGAGGAAGAAAGATCGGCATTTCATCTGAAGCAGCCTGAGGAATATCATTACCTCAACCAGGTGGGAATATTATACGGGAATACAATACAGGGTCTTGCCTTTTCTACTATGGGTATTTAGCGCTGACAAAGAAACAGTGGGGAGTAGCAAGACATGGGTTGTCTTAATGCTCTGTAGGCAACCTTATGCCATTGGAAATTAATCTGCGTTGGCAATCTCAACACCTTTATAGCATAAAAAAATAAATCAGTGTTTCCTTTTTTTACCCCTCCTACATGGGATATGTTAAATTTATTGTAATTTCAACTGTCGAAGGGAGAACTAGTAGTAATCTAGCTGTTACCTCTGTGAATGCTTTTTACCTGTTAACGTCTCGCTGCTGGGTAGGAGAAAAGGGGAAAATGTGTGATACTAGTTGCTCTTCAGGATATAATGTCTTGCATGAGGTAGTCCTAATTCTGGAGCTTCGTGGCTCGCTGTTAGTATTGTCCTTTGAATTTATTGATATAAAAAAGTTTAATGTGAATAAAACTACAGCAACCATTGAAAAATGTGTGAATTAAAATGAGTGAGGTCTTACCAATGGCCAAATAAACTCATACTTTAGAAAATCTCATTTACTTCAGGTATTTAAGATGCAGTTGTCCAATGATGCTCGTGGGTAGGGACTTCAGTGCTTTTTGCTCAAGGAAAAAAAAAACCAACCAAGGAATAGAAATACATAGAAGAAAAGTTATATGATGGTTTTAACTAATTGCAACTTTCTTGGAGTTGAAACATGATTAGCAAATAAAGAGTGATTTAACCCTGAAGCTAGTGAGAAGCTCGTACACATAGTGCAATCCAAACAGCCTTTAGTCTTTCTGGAAGTAAAACTTAAACTCCAACATACATCTCAATTACCCAGAGCTTTTAAAAGATCTTTTTCAAGCGGGCTATCAAAGCCAAAATGTATTGTAATATTAACAACTCCCACCCACTCCTGGCAGGAGCAGGGAATTCACACAAATGAAGAACATATTAAGAGCTGAAGGGTTTTTGCTCGCTGTCTTTGTACCTCAGGCGTTGGTTGGAGAACATAGTGTGATCTTCATGGCCATCTGTGCTGCAGTTTTTTTGCAGCGGGGAAGTGCCAAGATCGTTTGGATTGAATGTGTTGTCAGATTCACAGGTTTTGTTTGGCAATCCGGGAGTTTTGTGTTAGTCAAAAACATTGCTTTTAATTATAGTCCTCCTCCTTTTTTTTTTTTTTAATAGCAGTTTAATGTTCAAGGACATTAATATTTAAAAATAAGAAATCCAGTGGTGTGTGATGTGTGGATCTAATAGGCATGTGATAATTGAGGTTGAAGTATTTCTTTTAATTGGGATGCCGTGAGTGAGTAGGCTAGAGAAGGGATGCAGAGTTACATCAAGTGGATAAGGGGAGCGGACCATGGACTTGGCTGAGTGTGGTATATGGACAGGAGTGATGGTCTGAATTGTTAGGGGGGTGGTTATAATAATTTTAAAATTTTTCATAATTAGGGCTAGCATTAGAGAGAGCATTTAACACCGGTGTCAGTGGGAAAATGGCTTCCAGAGACGTGTTCAGGGCATCATTTCAGACTAAGGCTTTCAGACAATGCGGGTAACAGCTTTTCTGTGCCAAATAAGCAAGGTGAAAGATTAAATTAAGGAAATAAAATTGGGGTGGGAAAGAAAAAGGAAGTGGAGGAACAAGGAAAAGAAACTTTGGAAGCGTAAAAGGGGAAAGGAATAAAATGACCCCATAGCATTTACCGTAGCTTCTTCAGTGTGTCCTAAAGAAATCCCTGCCTTTTGAAATGTAAAAGAACAAGCTCAGAAATAACCTGTTTAGCTAAAAATTAAATATTAACATGAAAAAGCTATAAAATATTGAACCGGGCCCCTTAAGGACTGACTCAGTACTTGAGTCAAGTGTTGGGGTTGCTTTCTCCCGGGTTCCTCAGCTCACGCTGCATTTTGCAAAATCAGCGTGCGTTTCGCATTGCAGGTGAGAAATAAACTGTCCGGCGGCTTCGACAAAATATGCTGGTACTCTGCTGATCTGTAAATAGAAGGGGTGGATTGGGGGGGAAAGACCCAAGAGAAGAGAGACTTCATTTTTGCTGAATGTTTTCTGTGTTGGCTTTTCACATTTGTCTGGTTTGGAATTAGGGATTTGTGGAATTAAGTCTTTATTTTAAATTCATTAGAAGCTCTGGTGCCATGTGTTTTCTCCGTCTTTGGACATCTCTATGAGCCTGGAGACTGGCCATGTCCTTTGACTTCTCTCAATTCCATCCCCATGAAAGAGATAGTTCCTAAAAAACTTTCAAGTGTTGCTTTCTCGTCTGGAGGATTGCACTTTTCTAGTACTTACTTGTGTCTAGAGCAGAGGTTGAGAGTAGAACAAAAAAAATGTGCTCTTTGGTGTGAAGAGTCTTTTTTTAGCTGTAGGTAAACCAAAGGTTTCTCCCATTGCAGAGTGAAAGAAAAGATCTTCAAATCCACCAAGCTTATTGCTTGAGTGCAAAAGCTGTAAGCAGGAATCGGAGCACTGCAGGTGCAAAAACGTTATAAATCTGATCTTGGGAAAAAGAAAGATGAATGACTATGCAGAGTATGATCAATTCTTTTACATGGAAAGTTAACATTGTTTCCCTGCTTGAAGAGCAGGTAGTGGGAGATATTTTTGGTCTGAACACTACTTAACCCCATCTGCCTTGTTTTCAGATGACAAAGAAACCCCTCAGACAGAGCTGGGATGATTATTGCAATGACTCTGAGCCGGTCAGTACAAGTACCTGTGTCTTTTGTGTTGCCGGTGCAGGGCTGCTGCTCACTTGAATTTGTTAGGTGCACCAAGACCTGAGCAGAAAATGAAGCCAAATTAAGTTTAGCTTGTTAATTACCCTCTCCCTCTGCCCTGCAGTGGTGTCGCTTGTGTGTTACTAGCTCATGACAATGCAGATGGTTTTTCCCTTTCCCTTTTCTGGTTCCTTCCATCTGGAAAGCTGCTTCAACAGTTGGATATGGTCATCTAACTTTAGCAAACCGAGGGGGGGGTCTTTTGTTCCTTCTCGATGTAATGCATGGTGATTTATGGAAATTGCCATACGGTAGTAATGTGACGATTTAAATTCTGATAAAACAGCAGATCAGTCTCTCCAAGCCCTAAGAGCTGCATGATTTCATGATGGTGGTAACAGTGTATCTGCTCTCCAGCTTCCAGGGGGAAAAAATAAAAGACAAAAACCATCCCCACAAACCATCTGCAGGAAAATCAAATCCTGATATGATTCGTAATGCAAAAATAATTCCTTCTCCTAAAATAGTTCTGCTGGCATGATCATCCCTTCCAAATGGATTGACCCCAGAAAAGGGAACAGTGAAGCTTTTCCCTTTTCCCGAGCTTCTCCAGCACCAACCAAGTTGGAGGCAGTGGCTTCAGTTGGCAATGTGCTTTGGGTGTCTGTGTGTCCCGTGATGGTCTCTGTTGGCTTTTGTCTTGCACGGGGAAGCATGTTTCATTTCAGCATGTTGTTCCTCCTGATTTTGCTGTGTGCTTAATGGTTGCTGAACTCCAGCTGATGCATGTGGAAGAGTCAGAGGTGACCTTGGAGACTTGGCCTAAATGAGCATCTTAACAAGATTTCAGCTGTAAAATCCTTAGGAGGGGAGGAAGGAAAAGGAGTCCGATCCCTCGAAGGTTTAACAATGTCGAATATTGGGTTAGCATCCTTAACACCTGAGTGTCTTTAACACCTGAGCATCCTTGGAGGTGCTACAAGAGCAGAGAGTGAAGAGCAGATGTTTTTCTGTACACTTCAACACACTGCACCATGTTACAAAGCCCTTAATCACTTAGGGAATGAGTTAGGACAACTTATTGAAGGAATTAAAATGAAAACAAATTTGCTACCTTCTCCTGGAGGAGCCAACAGCGCCCTGCAACTTCAGGAGCTTGGGACTTAAATTATTACACCAAAACCACGTACTGTTACAATTTGGCTGCTTATCTGGTGTTTTATTTTGCTCAAGATCATTTTCTGTGATGTTGGTGGTAAATCCTATCATTGCTTCAGTTGGTGATTCATTCTTAAATGTAGCCAGGACTCTTCCCCCTAACCACAGGCTCAACGTGCTGCAGAAGTCTGGTTTATAAAGAAACCCCATTTCTTATTTCTTCTTTAAACTTCCCGTGGAAATCCATGGATTGCTTCAATGATGGTAAATGGAGGAGATTCACTTTTGCTGTGAAACTAATTTCCCTAGTGGAATATTAATGATGAGTATGGTCTGTGGGCATGGACTTGGAAATGCTTGTCTGCCCTAATATTAAGGAGACTCCTTTTTTTAATGATTACTGTCCATTTATCATCCATTAGGAAACAGTATGGAGCTGAAACACTACAGAGAGCATCTGCTTTTAAGTAGCTGCAAAAGGCCTTTCCATGTGGGTTAATGAGTTTGGCAATTGTTATGTAAATCGTTAATTAAATTGCCTTTGGCGTCCATTGTGCTACTTCTGAGCTTGTCTGTGGTGTTTTGCTGTTGACTCGTGACTTAATTTTGGATGAATGATGCCACGAAATGAAATTCTTGCCTGGAATGCGGAGCGCTGCTAACAGCGACTCGTGGTATCCTTCAAAAAAAGCTTTAAAAAAGGCTTATTTACAGAATTTGTTGGCACATTTGTGCCTTATGCCCTCCAGGTCCCACGTCAGTGGGTAAGAAACTTTCTCCAAGTTCTTCTCTGTGTACATGTAGCAGCCAAGGGTGGGCTCAGGTGTGAGTTTGAGGGACAACTTCTTATCACACTATTTTATGGTGTAAATAATTCCAGTGCTGATCCCTGCTGATCTCACTGATCCATAGTGTAGCTGTCTTCGGTGCATTCCTTTGGATGAGGTGCACAGTTTATACATCCGTTAAAATGGGTCGTTTTCAATAGTCTGTTCAACATCTCCAAACTCTCCTTGTCTGTGCAATACTAAGTTGTCCCTGAGGACCTTTGATAAAAAGAATTTAGGGTTTTCTTGTCTGGTTGGACTTCTTCAGCTTTTAGCTGAGGGGATAGGACAACTGTTGTTGAGTACTCTTCTATGTTGAAATAAACGCTTCAATAAGAATTTCTCCCCATTACCAGAAACAATTGAAGCTCTAATTTGGGATAGATGCTTTGAGACACAAGGCTGCTAATATAAAATAATTTTATTCTACATATTCCATATTTATTCTAGATGTCTGGTGTACTCTGTGTGCTAGAAGTCAGTCCGAGTGTCTTTTTCAAGTAACAGTCATCATCCTGTGACTGCTTTGTACCTGTCAAATGATATTTGCTGTATTATTCACTTAACTCTGTGTAGTGTGACTCCAGAATTAATTTGTGCACACTTGCTCATCTGGTAAATATGATTTACAGGCAAATAGCCAAAAGAACCTCTGTGGATACAGCTACTTCATCATTACTTTAAATACGGTTACCATTTTTGAATTACGGGCCTGTTTTAACTTGTAGAAAGTCTCTATTTAATTTTTAGTAGAATATTATATGAGATTTAGTCTAACACTTTCTTGTGTGATGCACAGCAAGCTAATCCTGATTGAGATATTAAGAATTTTTATAGGCAGCAATGGGAAAAAGTATTAAATATGGGCTACAGGATGAGGAAATAATCGATAATCCATGGGGGGTGGGAAGCAAAAGGAACTTGGTATCGATAGTTTCTATACGTGTTTAAGGAAGGTTAATTTAACTCTGTTCCCTAACTGTTGGTGCAGGACAGTATAAATTTGGTCCAGAATGTCATCAGATTGCTCTGGAAGTATCAGTGGCTGTCAACAGGTTGGGGATTATCTGAACACAAATCATTAGGCACGTTAGCCTCCAAGACATGTAACATGTAGTAGATTTCACATTCTTTTTAGAATATGTCTTGGCAGTTGGAATAAAGTTAGTGAGAAATATATATTTAAAGCTTTCCCATGCAGGATTAAATTCTTTCACATTTTACGTGAAATTACGTGCGTTCTATTTTAAAACTGAATTCTTTCTCTTCAGTTACAGAAACTGCTAATGGACCAGGACTTAAATGTGGAATAAACGGCTTGTAAATGTGTAACACATTTAATCTTGTTGTTAACTCACATCCTTTTTGTATTCTTATTGTCCCATGGTGATAAGTTCTCGCCATACTATTAGAATGGAGTGGCTCACCTCTTGTGTTTGAGGTTAAGGTTAGGAAATAAGGGTCTATCTGCAGGAAAAAAAATAGCCAAAAACGTTCTTTTGGAAAAGATATACCAACATAGTCCTCTTGGAGGTCTGGGCTATTCAAAGGAAGTCCTTTGTGATGGAGATGTAGTGACTTTTGACACAGTATCTCACCACACTGTATAAAAATGCAGTAGAGAGAAAAAATGTTTGTGCATAGGATAAATAGTTATTTTCTTGAAATTAGGAGTCTGGTTTGCTTTTCCATAAGGTCCTTGTAGAAGCAGATTCTACTAGAGAGCTTGATTTAAAAAAAAAAAAAATTCGAAAAGTGTATTAAAACAAATATGAAACTTTTACATGTATGTGGTCTTTCTGCTACTTGGGAAGAAAAAATATACCTTGCCCCTGGGGCTGATCTTGGTTCTTTTATTGCATTGCCTATCTGTTTCTCACAATATCTGCTATGGTACTGTGAAATCCCCCCATCCCTGGGCTGGGTGTCGGGGTAATCAGTCACAGTTATTCCCCGTAATGTTGGTGGGGCCTCCTGGATATGTCCTTTTCCTGTGCCAGATTGGAAATGTTTTAGTTGCCGATAAAAGACAAGGAGATCACTCTATGATATTTATGAGGTGTTGACTTGGCCATCTGGATTGGTTCTGATCTTAATTTCTTTCAGTGCTTAATCTTTTTGTTTCAACTCAACAGGACTGCTTTTCTGTGGAAGGGGAGGACTTGAAGCATGACTTTGAGAGGTTACAACTAGCCATGGAGATGGTGGGGTTTCTTCCCAAGACTCGCAGGCAGTGAGTTTATTTTCTGTATTGATAGCTTGGAGATTACATCAACTAATATAACCTCCATAATTAGTGAGATAATTCTCCTCTCTTGATTTCACTGTGGTACTCAATGTAACTCATTGGGCTGACTAGAGGGAATAATTGCTGAGACACTGGATGAGGTTGCCCCGCGGAGTTGTGGATGCCCCATCATTGGAGGTGTCTGGGCAACCTGACTAGTGAAAGATGTCCTTGCATAGCAGGGGCGTCGGACTAGATGGTCTTCAAAATGTAAAGATGTAAACAAAATATGCCCATCATTACTGGAGCTAATGAATCTCTTCATGCAAATGGAGTGTTCACAACTGGAAGTATTTGTCAACTGTTCATGAATAGCTATGCCTTAGTCTGCCTATTACAAATCCAGATCCTGATATAATCAGAAATCCTGATCAATAGTCTTCGCACTTAATCCTTTGCATGTGGTCTCTGATTCTGTAGACTCATTTCCAACTGGCCTTCGTTTACAATTCACTGTGGTTGCTGGTTGAAAAACTGAACTTAGTTGGGTTGTGATACCACCTTCCTCTGACGGCGAGGAATCACATGCTTGGCATGAGGGTTGTCTCCACCTGAAACCACAAAATAATTCCTCTGGTGTTGATCATTGGCTTGAAAGTCTTGAGTAGATTTGAATTAATTTGATGAACATGTTACTTAAGGTTGGTAACAGGCATAGGAAAAAGTGTATTTAAAACCAAAATGCCCTCAAAGTGAACATGGTGTTGATGTGCTGAAAGTACATCAGTAGCTGGAACACCGTGAGAAATCTTGTGCTTTTTCGAGACAAAATGTTCAAAGAAGAATTTAATGAACATGGTTCTTTCTGTCTGAGATCCTGGAGATTTGCGTGGGAGGAGAATTACTGCTTTGTACTAATGGCACTTGAAACCCTGCTCACCTTGAGTAAATGACGTTCAAGATGCGTAACATCAATATTAATTCCCTTTTTTTTGTTTGCAACCAAGTGGATTACCTCCTGTTCTTTTGAGCACCAGTTTTCTTCCTTATTAACGTGTCAGGAGCCTTTAACTGTGAGACATTGTCCTGCCTTCTGCTCCAATAAATTTTCACTCAGCCAAGGATCTTCTCCATAAGCTCATTCTTTATCCCTAACTAGCAACAAACCAATTAGGAAATTAGGATGGCTTTTTCTCCATCCGTTCCACACACTTGGATAAATCCAAGTCTACATACTTCTAGTGTAAATATATGTCCACATGGGTCCTTATCTTTGAAGAATCAGGTTTGTGAAGTTTGTATAAAGCCTGTTTAGGGTGCAGTGAGAGAATTTAATTGGCGGAGTAAAGCACTAAGTGTCAGGACTGAGCGGAGTGGGATGTCACAGTAAATTGACTCTTGATTTACTGCACAATAACTTTTCTTGGCACAAAAGGTCTTGTATTTCTCGTAGTGAATTGCACTTGTCAGAAAATAGAGTAGATTTTTCCCTATATGAGGAAACTTTGCTTGGTGTTGTACAACCTTTAAACAATAAATAACCACCTTCAGCTGAGTATAAAAAGACAGAATTCATTACAACACTTCTGTAAGTGATTGTTTAGGGCAAAACATGGGGTTTCACCTTTGTGGAAACACTTACAGGAGAGAAATATTTATAATTGCCTCCCTGTAATTCATGACAAAGAATCAGAATCCCCGTTTTAGAGATAAGGAAGAGCAGCTTGGAGAGATGAAGGCATGTTGTCCAGACAAGCTCGAGCCAAATGCGAAGGTGGCACTTGGCTGTTTGGGGATGTAGTTTGCTTCTTAAAGCTAACAACTGAATGAAAATTAACATTTCTGTTTTCTGTAGAATTTTCTCTCTCTTGTCGGCGATACTGCACCTGGGTAATATCCGTTACAAAAAGAAGACCTACCGGGATGACTCCATTGATATCTGTAACCCTGAAATACTTCCTATCGTGTCAGACCTGCTGGAGGTAAGTCTTCGCTTTCCATCTTGCAACGTTCCCGACTAATGAGCCACCTCTGTTTCACAGTAGAATTTATTTCCAGTTTCACTGAAGGGTGAGTTCTCTTTACCATGGGCTGTTCATGTTTGCCAGTGAAAAGCTAGAAAGATTTTTTTTTTTATTTGTTTAGGTTTTTATGGATAGGGTTTCCCCCTTCCCCTGATCTTCAGTTTCAGGTTTAGTTGAAAATACTGCTTCTGTGATTAAAGTTTTAAAGATTTCAAGCCCGCTCTGGATGGAATGAAAACCTGCCATTCTACACAGTAGTTTTTTTAACTGCCAAGCATCAGCTCCCTCGCCAAAATTTCCCAACGCTCTTGATATCTATTCCAATATTTGTACAAGGAACTGGAGCAACTGGAAGACCATCAGCCCGCTCTTCTGGTTCAGTTGAAGGCTGTAAGAGACGCTGAGTTTGCTCACCATATTTTGCTACCTGTTGTTACCACCAAGCTTGTATAAAAGATGCTGGAGGGTACGTCTCCTCCCTTTAGTACCTGTTTATGGACCGATTATCAGTACGTTTACCTAGTTTTTTTGTGAACCTCTCAATACTCTGCTATTTAACAGCCTTTACCTAAAGCACTTTGTCCTCCATGAGTCAGCCCTCTGGCAGTATCATCTGGAACTGCTTTGTGGGTCTCAGCCCAGATGGCCCAGGGCCATATCCAATCAGTAAATCAGGGAAAACCCTTAAGCTCTTATGAGAGCTACCCTGTTAGCCCAGGCAACTTACAGAGCTATGGCTTTATTTGGTTCTGATAAAAGTCTTGACTTAGTGAGCCAACTTGTCCTTCTCCCGTCTTCCTCTTTCAAGAGCTGAGGTCAAAGCCTCATAACATGGAGACAGAATCATAGAGTTGTTGAGGTTGGAAAAGATCTTTGTCCAGTAGTTAATGTATCACTGCCAAGTCCGCCACTAAGCTGTCTCTGAGCATCACATCTACATGTCTTTTAAATACCTCCAGCAATGGTGGTTCCATCACTTCCCTGCACAGCCTCTTCCAGTGCTTGACAACCTTTTCAGTGAAGAAATTTTCCCTAGTATCCACTTCAAACCTCCCCTGGCACAACTTGAGGCCATTTTCTTTTGTCTTATCTCTTACTTGGGAGAAGACACTAACCTCCACCTCACTACCCTCCTTTCGGGTAGTTGTAGAGAGCAATAAAGTCTCCATTCATCCTTCTCTTCTCCAGACTGAACATGATAGATGGACAGAAGATCTCCTTGTAGTCTCACTTCTCTTGAAATGCTCTAAACCACTTATAATTCAAATGAATACTGAAATGTTATACTTAGAGTTGGTGAAAACAACTATTACCTTAATCTCTTTGTACTCACTTGACATTGTGGAAGGCTAATTTCTGTTAATAATATGGCAGCATCAGAAAATGACGTCATTTTGGGTATACATGATGCTCTTCTCACTTTTTCCCTTAAACAACTGGTGTGCTGTCTCACTGTGTACAGAACTTGGGATCTGGCTGTCAGATTTTCGTAGCACATCATTAATGTTTGGAATTTAGGGAGGGGAGAGCTTCTGTAAAATATGGGTATAAGCAGCTGGATACTCTTTGCATCTTGGCCTCGGAGGCTGCAGAAATAAACAGAAAGGAAATATGAGCTTGGAGGAGAATGTTGTTGATCTTACCCTGTTAAAAATGACCATAGCAAGAGCACCAAGTCATCTGAGAAGTAATCATTTTTTTTAAAAAAGGTTTGAATAAGAGAGTGACGTAGAGACCTGAAAAAGTTCCAAGCTTTGGGTCTTTGCCCTTGTTTTCTTCTGCAACATCTGCATGCTGGAAGGTATCGGGTTGGTTTTTATTTTTTTTACACATGAAATGATGCACTGGTTGAGCCACACATTTCCCAGGGTGACCGAGTGCCATGGTCTGATAGAACACAGAGCATGGATGCCACGCAGATGGTGTCAACAATATGTGAAAAACCCCCTAACAAACCTATACATTTTTGTAACCTTCACCATTTTGGAATAAGCACTAGAATCTGACCTGGATTTCTGTTGACCTGAGTAATTCTTTTAAGGCTAAATGACTATATACAACATAAAATACTTGTTAAATAGATGAGGGCAACGCAGTTCTCTGGTATGATCTTGTGAAATACATTGCTGGGTTTGAGCAAGTGGTGTTGCTTGTCCTTCAAGTTACATATTTATGGTAATTCATCCATGGGATCAGAGACATTGGTTGCCTCCAAGTGTAAAGTAGACCCCACTCCCCAGTCAACTGAAACAAAGCCTATAGTCTCATTTTTCAGAAGAGATTTGGTTTCTCTTGCAGACCCCAACAGGTCTTTCATTCTTGCTCAGTTTTGACCAAATGGAGGACTAAAAGGTTCAAATAGATGAATCATCATCACAAAGAACATCCATTGCACTTCATTGTTAGCCACTTACAACTCTCCACATTAAGCATAGGGACTTCTCCTAAGCCAGAAACCAAAAATACCAGTTCAAACATTTGATGCTTTGTATTTTGCCTTATTTGGGTAATTATTTTTATGACTACTACTTCCCTCCACCGCCCCCCACCTCCCACTGTGGTATTGAACAGTATAGAGTTTTTCTTTTCAAACTGAAAATATGAATTGAGTTGAAAAAGCTATTTAATCCCCTCTCTAGATCTTGGTGTTACTTGCTAAGACCAAAAAATTATCTTGGAATAAAAAATACTATTAGTTGACAAGTACTTTAACTTTTCATATGGCCACTGACTGCTTGGCAGGAGGCTCTTGAGCAAAGCAAAACCATATAAGAAAACAGCTGTGCTGTGGTTGATACTTACTTTGGGGGGTGCTTTGCTTTGGAGTTTTTTCCTTAAATGACATACTGGATTTGTTCCAGCAAGGATTTGATATGGAAAAGAGAAGAAAAAGTCCAACTAGGCTTGGTGGAAAAGTTCTGAGAAGTGGAAGAGGATGCCAGGAAGAGGATGCAGAGGTCTTCCTGCACAGCATGCATGGGTTGGTAGCCTTCATGGAGAGGAGAGGACCCAAGAGCCTGTCTGAAATGAAAACCTGAGGCAAAGCTAAGGTGTTAGCCTCCTCTGAAGGAAAGTCTGGCCCTAATTATCATAAGCTTAGCTGGTTTATGTTGGAGCCTCTGAGGACAACTGGGGCAACATCCCTGCTACAGCAGCTAACGCATCAACTCTGAGCAGCTATCCTTCCTCTGTATAATGAGATTTGCATCCCTGTAACATGAAGCTAATATGCAGATTTTTGGAAGGAATCTGGGAGGAGATGATGATCTGCAATAGATTTGATTTTTTTCTTAGATACTGACAACCTTACCCAATACGGGTTTGGTTTATTAAACATTCAGAGCAGCATTTGTTGAAAAGAGCAAACTGCAATTTAGGATTTTGGCCAGACTCTGTGGGTCATTGTTTCATTTACAGTAAGGCCCTGATTCCTTTTTTCTCTTTTTTTCCTTGAGACTAGACATAGCGTGTGGATTATGTGAAGCTTTTGGCAAGTTTTTCATGGCCTTTGTTTAAACTTTGCTGAAATACCATGCTGTAGCATGATGTCAAGGCTGCCTGATGGATCGAGCAGACGTTGAGTCTTGTGCAAGCGCTGCAGATAGCACAGGTCCTCTGCACAAATCGTAAAAGAGGGGGTAAAACTGGGGAAGACACTTGTATTTCTTGGAAAAAACCTGGAAAGCCTCATTACTTACTAGCAAAACTAATCTAGTAGGAATGGTTCATCTTGAGAGACTATTTTCTTTTCCCCCCATTAGAAGAGCAAGAATGTTTTCGGTTAGTTTACTAACACTGAAAATTATTTCCTTGGGTGGAGCATTGAATCAGGAAGGCAGGTTCTGTCTTCACTCAGTAGATCCCTCACGTTCAATTTTGAAACCTAGGTAACCAGCCTCAGTGCAAATCCAAGGAAATGTGAGTTATCAAGTGTCCTGAATTAGTTTGGGTGGATCTCTTTTTTGCACTGGTGATGTTAGCTTTTGGAGCCGGTGTCGGCCTTCATGGGAAATTTATGTGCTTTCCCTACCTCCCTGAAAAATTATCTTTGGCTTCCCAGAGGGATCCCCCAGACTTTGTGCCCCTCGTGTTGGAAGAGTAATTGGAGAGCAAAAGGGAGGTGAATTATGTGGCAACCAGTGCTTGCATGCAACCTCTTCTTCTGGATCCATTTTTCAGATGAAGTTTTGGGGATCACAGAATTGCAGAATTGGTTGGATTGGAAGGGACCTATATGAAGACCATCTAGTTCAACCCCACTGGAATGAGCAGGGACATGAGGAGGGTTGGGCCAGAACTTGAGTCAGATAATTTTCTGATTAGTTGGTTGAAAGGCTGAAGAAAAGGTTTGTATCTTTTTCAAGAAGAACTGTCAGAAATCTGAATTTATTTTGTTACCCCACACCAGGCAGCTCCTGAACAAGCTCTCGCCACCGTAATCCCTTTCTCAAATATGGGAGGAGAGAGAAAAAAACTATGTTTTCTTGTTTTCAACTTGGAAATGGTTCATTTTTCTTCAGCTGCTATAGCATAATACCCCTGCATTACTGGAGAAGTGATCTCCTCCTGCCTTGGCTCCAGCCCAGCTCTTGCAGGAGCCCGTCGGCTGTCTGCTCCCTGATGCACTTGGCTGATGTTTATAGCTGTGGTGGCATTGCCAGCCATCCTTCGCTGGGTTTTAGAGCTCTAGTCATCCAACCCTCTCAGCGTCGGTTGGACTTGCATGTGGCAGCAAAGTCTTAAATCTGTGTTTTGTCTCTGTAATTATGATACAAATTCCTAGGGGCTGTGGAGCTTTACTGAGAGAGAGAAAGCTGGACTTGACCTTTAGCACCAGAAAGCAAAAAATCCATGAAACATAACTTAGGAGTGTAACTCCCAGGGCACAAACAAAAGAAGTAAGTTTGGTTTTCCTCTTTCCTAATCAGCTAGGATGGCTTTTGTCTCTGTTTTAACACCTCGTGCTTTACGGGAGGTGGAAGCACAGGATGTACGTGATGGGAAGCTGCAAGTATCTCAATGCACCAGGTGTCCGTAGTCATCAGTGTGCACCGTGTTTATCTTTAGAAAGCTCCTATGGCTCTTCGTTGGCATCAGGACTCTGCTACCTTCAAGCTGTGACCTTAAATGAAAATTAAGGTAATTTGGCTGTACCCATGGTGTTCGCTCTCAGCAATCAAGATCAAGCTCCACCAGGTGGTAATTGCAGGCAGAAACCCCGGGGAAATGTAGGAATTAGTGTTTCCATCATTGCGAGTACCTTTTTTTGCTAAAAGATGATTCAACATGATCCTTCTGGGTCAGCTCACAGCAGCTCAGGAGATGAAGGGTGGCCATCTGCAGGTGTCATCCATCAGTAGAACAGAGGGAAAAGGAAACCAGGGTGAACTTCAGATGGGCATGGCGAGGGACTGTGCGGGTAGTTGTTTAAACCATTTAAAATTCCTGTGTTTGCTGACAGATCTGGGACTTGGAAGCACTCAGGCTGTTTCGGGATATTGCATCGGCCTGTTTTGATTAGTAACCATCTGATACCCCTCTGCCTTGTTGCCTTTGATAATTAAAAAAAGCCAGCGTGCTGGCTGCGGGTGCGCAGCATCCCTTAAGTGGGATATCGGATGGTGTAAAACTCAATTTTGTACCAAGCTGTGCAACTGTGGGAGAGCAGCCGATGGTCCCACAGTCGCAAGCTGTTGGAAGATTGTCCACGTTCTGCATGCAGAACTGAAATTTAAATATTATTATTTTAATTGTCATGTTTCTGAATGGAGAGGAAGAGAAACCAACCGTGAAAACTTCCTGTGGATTTCTGGGGGAGTTTTCTTTGGGTTAGAAAGGCAAAATCAGATGGTTAGAAAATGGGGGACATTACAGTATCATTGAGGTCAAATGGACTGGTGTTCAAGGTATTGTCCTTCAGATTCCAATGGTGTCGACCTTGCTGATAGTTGAAGGTCATATCCATGTGACTTAGTGTTTTCCACTTTCCACACCCCAGCAACAAGTTGTTATTAGTGGGTTTTGCAGGGAAAATCTATTATATAAAAATATGCTGGAGTTTGTAACTTCTGTGACAGTATTTTTCATTAAAAGTAGTAGTTTTCTGTCCAGAATGATGCCATTGTCGCAATGGTTTGTGAGATTTCTTAGCATCGGCTGGTTTGTTTGCTTTGCTTTTATGACTAATTATTGGGTTAAACCGGTAAATCAAAGTCAATAAAGAAATGAGTTTCCTGTAACTCACGTCAAATGGTTTACCTGTAATAAAAGCGCGTCCTCAGAGGGTTTCAGAAATATGGATTTGGTGCTTCTAGTATTCATCAGAGGTGTTCTCAACAGGTCTGGTGCTTGCATGGAGTCCTTCATGCAAGGGATAAACAGCTTGAACAGACTTCAGTGCAACTTCTCAAGCAACATCATCTCCTTATCGATCATTAGCTACTAACACCAGCCTCAAAGATTTTTCACCCACTAACAATTTCTTTTTTAACATTGAAATTTAGCAAAGAGCACTCAACAACTCCAAGAATTTAGGTCTAACTTACATCTAAGTGTATTGTCATCTATTTGAATAGAGAGGGCATGCTTCTCAACTTCTCTACTGTTTCTTAAAATAAGAGGGTCTTGAATATGTTGGTAGGGGAGGTGGTTTTCTCCTGACAATTTGTGACCGTTTAATTTGCTGAAGTATCTGTATTTACACAACTGATTCTTTTCTTTTTTTCCTTCAAACCGGTTTCTCTTCCGGCTGATTAGAGGTTGTCACCTCTCAGGGAACTGGCGTCTTTAGGGAGTAAATCTCAAGTGCTTTTTAAAAGGTTTCTTCCTCCTTCTAATTCCTCCCTACCCAGAGAAACACAAAAGAACACACCCCCCCCCCCCCCAACAACTGGATATCTCATAAACTGATTACATTATTTTGCTCGAGTGCAGAGTAATTTCTATGATGTCATCTTGACAATGCTAGAAGGTTGACTTATTTTGCCAGTGAAGACCGTGGGAGGGAGGAGCTGCACAGGGAATGAAGAATACCAGTGGGAAATTGCTAGAAATGTGGTGACTGAATGCAGAAAATCAGGTTCCCTTGAATACGTGGTGTCTGATTTCTGATGCTGGGGTTTTGTGCCAAATTGTCTCCTCCCAATGGCTAGCTCCTTTTTAGGCATTGAACATTAACTCTGAAAAGGCTGGTAAAAGTGGGGGATTGGGGTATTTTGGGGTACTTTGAAATGAAATGTATAAAATTTAAATTTATGGAAGTACTTACATTTATAATTATTTCTAAAATACTAGACTTGAAATAAACTATTCCTAGAATAATCATTAATATCAAGGTTTTTCTTTCAGGTAAAAGAAGAGATGCTCTTTGAAGCTCTGGTTACCAGAAAGACAGTGACAGTAGGAGAGAAGCTGATCTTACCGTACAAGCTAGCAGAGGTCTGTACATAATTCTCATTCTGAAAAGGGCAACTCCTAGTATGATTTTCAATGCTTTGAGATGTATGTTCAGCTGTAGTAGAATTTCTTACCGTTTATTTACATAAAAATAATCGAGGAGAAGCTAATGTGTATGAATCTAGAAAATTGTTGACTTCTACACTGCAGGTTTGAACATTCTGTGTTAGTCTTTCACAGTTTTAATGACTTAGAGTTGTGTAAGAGTTATCCAAAGCAAAACAGAGCATTGCTGAGTGTATATGATACTAGTTAAGTAGTAGTCTTCATGTTGTTCCTTAAACTGCAGCACCAATTCGTACCACAACAGAGTGGTGACCTAAGTCTTCCAGGAAATTTTTGGTGGGGTCTTAAGTGCATAGTTTAGTCATGGTTCCTGTATGGGCAGAGCTGGAGATCTTCTCTGGAAGGTTCCTGTTGCCTTTTCCTCAGACCTTTCTCAACCTGTGTCCTCCCATAATGCTTTAGAGTGGCCACAACTCCATCACCAGCTCTCAAACAATGTGCAAATCCTCTGTTATGGCCCATGTCAGCAAGCGTAGGAGTTTTTCTATATATGTGGTTTTCAGGAATTTTTTTCCTACATCCTCCCAAGTATATAAGCTCTATTCTCCAGCACCGGCACTGGCTGTTTCTGCATCTCCTGTTCTTGTTATTCCACCACCTGACAGTTGAAGAATGTTGACCATGGCACCACACCATGCTCTGTCTCACAGTTCCCTTTTGCTGTCATATGTTGTATGAGGATTTTTAACATCTTAATGTCTCTGAGAGCCCTCTGTTATATTTCAGATCAATACGCACGTGAGTCGTTAGGGTTGGCTGTAGATATTTCAATTCCTTTTTTTCCAGAAAAAAATGTTAATCTTTTAAGGTAACGACAACTATCCCTTTGCTGGAGGTTTCTTCCCAACAGCTGTGATGATGGGACAACGTGCACCAAGGCACCTTCAATCACTTCACAGCAAAAACTGGCAGATTGCATTAAACTTTCTTGTAATACTTTAACCTGGGCCACCAGGTTTTGTACTGAAACAACTTGAAACTTACATGCTTTTTCTTCAAAGAGGCCCTATTGCTACCTAAAGTGGTTAAGCTTGAATTTCTGAATCGTTTTCCAAAGTGCTTTTGGCTCTAGTTGAAAAGGTTGATGTAATCTCAGTGATGAAATCAGTTTGTTAGGAGCAGTGAATTGTGTTAAGCAACTGCCTGTCCCTGTCCTTATAACATTAGCATCCCGACTATCAAATTTTATCTGACCATGGCAACAGGCTCACCACCAGCTTGCTCATACTTGACACACGAGAGCAGATTTTGAGGTGCTTTAGCTGGAACTTCACCGCAATATGAGATCTCCTGATCTTCCTCTGGCTTGGGAAGTAGGATAGGTGACTTAAATTCAGCGCCATCTGAATCAGGGAGAAAGAGATGGATTCACGTGACATTTTGGGACTTTACAAAGCATATTGATATCTGATGATCCCACTCGTGATTGATTGGACTATTGGGACTGTTGGGGCTGGTGGTGCTTCTTGTGGGTTTTACAAATGGATGCTATAGTTGGCTCAAATGGATGGAGAGATTGAGGTTGAGAGGATTTCAGACATGACTGGTCCACCGCTACTCCTATAACTCAGAGGCAGCTGATAAAGCAATGATGTATGTAGTAGCCACTTTAGTTTCCAGATGCTGAAACACTTGGAGTATTTAATCTTTTTTTATTTTATTTTTACATCGCTTGTCAGTGCACTGAATGGTTCAGTGGAATTAGTCTGGAACAAGCACAACTGTGGTGGCTCTCAAGAAAGGATTGTAACGTTGTTTTGGCACAACCTTCCTTTTTTTTTTTAACGCCGTCAAGTGCAGCAGCTTGGGTATACCAAGTGCCTCCCAAGGCTTTGAACAAATTTATACAGGCACAGTGTAGCAGTTATTAAAAGAAGAGCGAAAACTTAGCAAAGGAAGGAATTCCAAGAAATTTAATTTGGTTCTGAAAGCTGTGAGAGGAAATAGGAAATTCCTGGGCTCAGTGGGTGAAGTAGGAGTAAGTAGCAGTGGGCTTCTACCTTCAACGTCACTGAGATCACTGAGGATGGCGGGTGAGTTTGTTATTGAGGAGATTGAGGCACCTGTAGACCTGGGGTTTCTTGGTTGTCTTCTACCTCTTTATGAATTTTGGGTTATTAGCATGGAATTAGAAGTATGGAGCGTTCTTTACCTAAAAAACCTTGAGACCTTAGGTTTTGTGTGGGTTCTTGAACTTTGATTGACATCCCTATGTGCATCTACTCCATAGTAGAGAGACGTATCTTGTTGAGTGTGGGTGGTTGGACTCACCCATAGGGCTTCAGGCTTTGTTTCACTTTGTGCTGTCCACAGGGGCTTATGTTTCATCAAATAGTGTTGGAATACACGTGGACTGCAACTGAGCATAGAAATATTTTCTGTGAAACAGCTAACACTCATGTTCATTCTGATCGCAGCCTGGCTGCCCTGAGATCTGTAATCACGGGGTCCTGCCATGTCAATTGTCACCCCACCTTGGTAGTCTCAGAGAGCCAGAGGAGATGCAGGTGCCTGGAGTAATCCTTTGCTTCAGAGGTTTGAAGGCATCAGAGCTGAGATTGGACTTCGTTATACCAAATCAAGCCTTCTCGCATACGTTTTCCCAAGCTGTAGCCCTACCAGCTGTAGTCGCACCAGCTCACAGAGAGGGTGCCTTCAGATCTGCAACAATGCTGCATTCTTCTCTGTCTTCATGCTGGCTTGCTGTGTGGGTATTGCATGCTGATTAGAAACACTGGGCTGTGGTTTGGGGCTTTTTCTTTTTTTATTTTGGTTTTGTTTGAAATGATGGTTTGAGTGGTTGGCAACTCCTCACTTAGTCGTTCTCCTCCTTGACTGTTACAGATTTATATTGGGCTCTCTTCCTGAGTTGGTTCTGTTCATCTTTGCAGTAAATGGATATAAAACTAGAGAATTTTATTCTAGTGCGTTTTGATATTTGGGTAAAAGGTATTGCAAAAAATCCTTGAGTAGTATTCGTCAGGACATCTTGCAGCCAGAGATGCCAGCAGCCTAAAGCCTATGGTGACAGCTGCAATTAGCAACCATCTCCTTATTACTTCATATTATGCTGCTTTGCCTATGACTTTTCTTGTTGGGTTTTGTCCCCCGAGTTGCATGCCCCTTTCACAATAGGCAGAAAAGCTGGCTTTGTCAACTCTGTTTCTGTCAATAAGTCAAGATTTTTTTTAGTCAAGTCAAGATTATCTGAGTCTTACCAGTATACAGCTCGTCAGCTGAATGACCTTGGAGGATCTAAATCAGGTTAACGGGTTAAAATGTTCTATTGAAGTCCGTCTAAAAGGTAGGACTCCAACAAAGCAAAAGCACTGCCTCATACATACCAGCAGTGGCCAGTGCCATTGCCTTCAGTTGAGCAAGCTTTTCCCAGCACGTACATATTTTGGTTTACTCATCTTTAAACAGGAGGATACAAGGTGTGCAATAGCAGCACCTGCTCAGGCAGAGCTGTAGCCCAGAGCAGCTAAACTGTTTCAGGCAGTGATCTTTTGTTTCTTGGTAGTCAGTGCCTGTTCCTTGGGGTATTGCAAGGAGTATGGAATGAGCGTGTGGTTCTTCAGGAAGACCTTGCAAAGAGTCATGTGCCATCTGGTTTTTCTGATCGTTTGGTGAATCATGGTATATTGTTAAGGAGCTGTGCTGACATTAGGGTATGGCCTGGTGTCGCTGGAGCTACTGGTGTTTCTGAAGTTAAGGAGAAACCTGGTTTGGAAGGTAATCAACACACCTTTGTAGCTGCAACCCCTCCTTGCTGTAGCACCAATGGCAAACGTGGGCTTGACTGTAGACCCCATGAGCCTGCAGCCCTGTCCACTCTCACTCTTTTCTCCAGGGGTTGTTGAAATTGAAATGAGCAAGGACACCACATCCCTAAATAATGCTTACATTTACCTCTGGCAGCTGGCTCTTATCTTCAGAACCATGCTGGTGTGTCTGCCACAGAGCTGCCTCCTGGAGCCATTCATTTTTCCTTTTATAGTAGCTGGATGGTATTTTAATGCAGTGTTTGAAACGTCGTTTGGCCTAACACTAGGGTTTAGAAGCTTTACGCCATAGATAAACTTAGAAGAAAAACCTGTGGATGTGAAAGGCTGCAGTTGTGTGCAGGGATGTCTATGTTTGTTGTCCAAAAGACCTCTTAATGTCTTTATCTGGAAGGAGATGGTGAATTAACAGAGCTAGCAGCAGTTAATGGATTTCCAGGGAAATTGCCGTGTATCCGTGCAGGGTGAGTGCAGTAGTTGGTATCAGCAAGCTGGCCAAGTCTACTCCAGTCAGGTATCGTGTTCGGATGCCTGAAAGAAAGAACACCAGCCATGCTGAATATCCACAGGACATCCCAGTGATGTCCGGTAGGAAACGCGCAGCCAGTGTAGGAGCAGGGCTCTGGAGTCAGATTGTTGTGGAGAACTTCGGGGTTGTTAAAAATCTTTCTCTTGTTTCTTGCCTCTAATCTGAGCGTCAGTTTAGGCTTAAACTGTGCCAGAAGCTTCCCTCCTGGGCTGTGTCTGTCTTCCTGCTTCTACCTAAATAATTCCTTTTCCTCCCATCTCAGCTTACTGCAAGGCTCCGAGGCTGTGAATTTATGCCTTGACTTACACAGCCCTATACCTCAAATCCAGTTAACATCTCAACTGGTGGTTCTCACTCATGCCATCTTCCCATAGCGCTGGAGACCAGCCCTATGTCTGAGCTCCCCAACCATCCTCACCTTGTTTCCATCCCATTCTTTCTGCTTCTCAGGCTGGCATCTGTCACCTGCTTCTCTGTTTTCCATCGGTCTCTGAGGGTCACGTCCTGTCCCTGTACTGCCCCCCCCCACCACTCCCCATCATTGCCTTCATCAGATGAGGAAAAACTTGTTATCAAAGTAAATAAACCCATTAGTGAATCCTCCTACACCCTCCAGGAAATGCTTGTTTTTTTTCCACGATGCTTTCAGTTAATGTAGTTCTGTTGGTATTTCTCAAGTGAATGACTTTGCAAAAAGGCTTTTTTAACAGATCTTTATAATTTTCAGCCATTTGTGACCGAGGACATTTTATCCCTAAGGGTTGGTTAATGAATTAATTCACACTTTCAGAAGTCTGATGAGGGGAAAGAAAATATGTGATATGACTTCTTGGGCAAGAAGTAACCTCATTTTGCCTTTCCTTTAAGCCTGGGAAGCTCTCAGGAGCTGGTGGTTTGATCTGACGAATGTCACCATAAATATGTCTTGAATTTAACTTGATTGTAAGTAGAAAATCACTGTCTTAAAAACCAGAGGAATTGAGAGGGACTGAGTTGTATCCAGGGAGGTCTCTGCAAGCAGAGATTGTGGGGCACAAAAAAACCCCCCAAGGGGTGTAATTTCCTGCCCCTCCTTCAGTCCTAGTTGGTGATAGCAGGACCTGGGATGCAAACGTGATTCTTACTTCAGTCCCTCTGTGCTGCCCAAAGTGTCTCCAGCTCACACACTACGTAACACCGAGAGATTGAGAATTTTTGCTTTGCAGGCTTCCCTAGCGTGTGACGTGGCCGTCATGTCCCTGTGCAAATGGCATGGGGTTGATTTCGGTTGGAAGGGAGCTGTCATTGTCTAGTTCAACTGCCAGCATTGCACCCAAAATGCAGCTGAACCAGTGACGTGCTTTTTGTTCTGCGGGAATGCATGGAGCTGTAGGTTCAGGGGAAGTGAGTTAATGATCGCTTATGTGAGTCAGGTCAGGTTTGCCAGCAGGAATATTCAATCTCCTGAAAAAAGCAGAGGGTGCTAAGCATCGAGGCCACGTCTTTAGTGTGACAGTAGAGCGAGAGATGACAATTCAGGCCCTCTGTCATTGCTGAGGGCTGCGCAGCTTTGCTCCATCCTTCTGTCGTTTCAGATGTCCATTCTCCCTGGGTCTTTGCTGACCTAGAGAAGGTCCTTGGAGTGGAAGGAGAGGTTGGACAGGTGCATCTCTCCCTTTTTCCTTTTTTTCATGTTGTATTGTGTCACTTGACCCTGACCTTCGTTACCTGGGCTTGAGTTTCTTGCTGATGACTGCAAGGTACTCTGCATTTTCATGAATAACCATCACAAGACGGTTATTTCAGATGATAAACTGCCCTGCGTTAGCGGCTTCAGCTTGGAGAAAACATTTAATTTTCAGCATGGTAGCAGTTAATTGACAGAGACACACATAGGGAAGCCTTGCAGAGCAGACCTTAATGAGAGGGGGGAAAAAAGTCTTTCATTATAGCAGAGAGTGGAGCGATGCTTCATTAGTTTACATCCTGGTACTGCCTAATGCCTTTTCCAGACCATTATAAAGACAAAAAGGAATGGGGTTCCAGAGCCAAACAGCAAGATTTTAAATGAGAAAAAAAAAAGTCATAGTTGCAACTAATCATGAGCTTTTAAACAAGCTGAAAACATTAGAGGAGAAAAAAGTGCGAAGGAGACAAAATAATTAATAGCGTGAAGAAAGTGGAATGGAAATTCTCCCTCCTGAAGTATGAGGACAAGGGACACCTAATGAAATAGAAAGTAGCAAAACTGCTGGAAGCACCTACTTAAACCAAACCCCATTAGCTCGGGAGACTCGTCGTCACCACAGGTTATTAGCATCAGGAGCTCAGCAGGATTCCTTTGAAGACCTGGTTCGTTGATGAATGTCTTCAGAATTAACAGAAAATTATTAATAGAGTAAAACTGAAACCCCGCAAAGCTTTTAAGAGCCAAGCAAGCGTCTCTGCTTCAGGACATGAGGGCAACCTGTCAATGTAGAACTTCAGAAGAAACTTTCATGATTTCTTGGTTTTCCCTTCAGAATGCAAGGAACAAGTATGGTTTGTGACACAATACAGATTCGATGAGGTTAGTGGGTTTATAGAGTTGGTGTCCTTCATGTATTTCTTCATGGGATTCAAGGGCCTGTATTAGGGAGACAGAGTCCATCATCGCTGGATCTTGGGTTTTTTTAATCTGTCCTAATGATTCTTTTCTACAAGGTGTTTCTGTGCCCTAATTTTTCCATGAAGCAGTGCGTGTGATTTGGTGCTGAGATGTGGCTGGATGGAGCTCACATATACGATATCTTCCAAACCCACAGAAACTTTGTGGTTGACAATGTACATCTGAACAGCACGGGAGGCCTTGGTATGGTTACTCTTCTGCTCTGTGCCACCATGGAAATTCTTCTGTGTTAGCTATGTTCATACTATTTATTTGGCACTAATGTCTGGGGAGAGGGGAAGAGGAAGACTCAGGTTTCAAGAGCTCTGCGCACAGTCCAAAATAAGGACTTTCAGAAAGAAGATGCTGACTTTTCATGCACCACTCTGCTGTAATCAACCTCCCCTCTCCAACTGCCCTTGCTGTCATCAAATCCATTCTTGACTCTTTAGAAGCTTCTTTTAATTGCATCTCATTACCAAAAAAAAAGATGCTTTAATTTCACAGAGTCCCTTTTGTTACTTAAATTTAAGTAAGAAGAGAGATGAACCATTTCTGGATTGGTGAATTGGCTTTTCCCACGCTGGATATAATTTTGATACAGTCTCTTGAAATATGAGATTTTTCACTGTAATCTCAATCTGAATAAATTTAGATTGATTTCTTCTCAGCCTTAGGCTGTTTGTCTACACTTGACGTAGGAGGAGGTGTAGAAGCTCTGTGACTGGAGCACCGACTTTGCCTCTGCAGCTATAGCAGCCAAGGTGTGATGAGAAATAATTTCTCTTTGAGGAAGCTTGCCAAAAAAACCATTTAAAAAAGCTTGTAGTGAAGGTGATGATACACTGGCAGAACGAGTTTTTCTATGATAGTGTCTTCTGCTTGGGAAGGTATAATGGAAAGGCAGGATTTGGCTTCTAAAAGCTCAAATGCTCATTTTGGCACCGCGTCAGGCTTTGTGGTAGGAATGCTGGTGCTTTGTGCCTGTGAAGTAGTGAGCAAATTGCCCTAAATGTAGTCTACAGATTGCTCCTTGGGTCAGGTCACTCTTCATGTGCTGCTTAGTAACCTGTTAGTTTATTTATGTACTGGTTTCACTGTGAAAACATGGATTGAAGGGGATCTCGGTTTGTGCTTTTGATAGATTCTGAGTGAATAAAAGTGGAGGAAATGACTTTTTCATTTGAAAAAAGTGTTTGAAATCTTTGATGGCAACAGAGTTGTTGCACCCACCATCACACTGGCCTTTGATCAAGGCCACTGTGGGTTTGATCTGCAACACAGAGTCTTCAAATTTGGCTGCCTGGTGACTCTGTTCTTCTTCAGCTCTTCATAGTGGACTCACAATTTTCCTATGTGAGCACTTCTCTGTAGGGGCTCTCCATGCTGTCCTTTCTTCCATGGGGATAAGTGAGAACAGCGGACTTGTTTTCTGGAAGAGTTTTATTTCGGGAAGAGAGAGGATTTTTAAAAATGCATTTATTTATTTTGCTTTGTTACAAATTACATTTTCTAACCACGCTGCCTTAATAGAAGGTGGGCAACTTTGACTGAAATCTGTTTAGGACGATGGCACTTGTAGCCACGTGGCTCTGCAGTTAAGACTGTGAGAAAAATGGCTAATAAGATTTTGGTTGGTTTCATTGGGTTTTGGCTGTAGCCTAGGTACCTTTTTTCCTGAAAAGCATGACCACAGCATCTTACAGACATTCAGCTGTAAGATATGACAGTATTCCACACAGGGACTTGCAAAGGATCTCTAAATATAAATAGCAGGCAGGCTCTCGGCTGTGATGGGGATGATGGGTCTCCCATCTATCCTCTTCCAAGTCCAGCCTACCACCAGCGAAGATACAGTCAGTGTGTCCTGTACACCCACGGAAGACAGTATTGCTTCACATTTTCCATTTTGTTTTCCCTGTTAACGTCTGTCTGACGACGGGAGGAGGAGTGAGCAGCGAGAAGGTTACAAGAGTGTGCTGGCAGCTCTGGTGTTATTCTTCTTGAGTCGTGTTAGTGCAGGAACAACATGAGCCGTTTTCAGTGGGAGCATAAGCGAGATAGGGAGTGGCATCAGGACAAACACGTTAACCCATGATGAAGAGAGCTCAATGACATTAAAAATGTTTTAACTTTTTAAAAAGTAATTAATTCTTAGTGGTTTATTGCAGGTAAACTAGTAGCTCTGAAGGACTTTCTTGTCACCTGATGGTACGTTGACTCAGATATATTGGCTTACTGAAAAAATCCATTGATTTGAGTTCTCCTGATGTGGTTGGGATTTTTTGGAAAGGGTGTTGGCGTGGTTTGGGAGGGGCCCTAAAAATACCTCTGAGTAATACAGTCTGGCAGGTTGGAGGTTGACCTTGGTGAATGTGAAGGTACTTATAGAGAGAGGAGCACAAGAAGAATTACAAAAAAGGTCTTTGCTACGTAACATTGAAAACTAGGACCAAAAAGTAGTAATAAAATCTCGGAATCTGAGAACTTTATAACTGATGTAGTGAAAAAATTCTGCAGCACCTTCTTGTTCCAGTGTTGTATTGAGGAACGCTTCGGTATTGTATTTTAATGGCATTGCAGTCTACTTTTTTTTTTCCTCTTTGTAAAAATCCACCCATAAGTTCTGGAAAACATCATTGACACTTGCATCTCCTAGATAGAATCCATTGGCGGGACACCCCGCTGCCTCCTGGCTCTGGGGTGATACTGGAAGGTCTCTGCGGGGACGTGGCAGCTAGGGAGGAGGGCAGGAGCCAACAGTTGTGGTAGTTCAGAGTTTAGGGGGTTGGAATTTTTTAATTTTAGTTTGAAGTAGGTGGTTTGTAGGTACTTTTACAGAGATTAAACTTAAAAATGAGCTTTTTCAGGGAAACTTATAGCCTTTTTAAATGAACCTTTCCTTTTCGTAGTTAGACTCCCCTTGCATTTGTCACTCCTCTTGCAGCAATCCTTTTAAAGATATTTTACCTCATTAATCAAACATTAAAGAAAAATAAAAATCATTGAAAAAAACCCTTTTACAGTCCAGAGTCAGAGTGATGCATTAACAGTTTGAGTTTTCTTAGGAAAAGCAAACATGAGAATGACAGGATTTTAATATGATGCTAAGATAAAATATGAGTATGGAAAAATTACATCATGCTTAGCCAGCCCGAGTATGATATAATACTCCTTGATGCCAAGATAGGGATTAAACTAGAGCCTGATATCCTGCAAGAGTACTTTCCTCTGGGTGTTAAGCCTCTGTTTAAGAAAAAAAAAACCCTACCCAACAGCTAAGCCTGCCTGTCTCAGCCTGTGTCCCGTGACCCAAAGGGGAACCACAAAAGCTGCTTAATCTATCTCCTGCCGCAGGACATGGCTGCAAATGTGAACCAGACGCGTGGTGTATTCAGTCATAAATAGAAAGCAAGCAGAACAGCAGGAAACGGTAATTCTCTGTGTGCGCACACGTGCGACTTGGGACCTGGCTGAATAGGCTGTACCTGGTGGGAGATAAAGAGCTGAGACACTAAAACCCGCATTTAGACAAAAAGAGGGATGTAGACCTTGCCTAATTCCAGCAATTTATAGTTTGACATCTGTTTGGGGTTTTTTTTTTTCAAATCCAGCAGCATTCTCCCAGCTGCAGTGGTGAGCCATAGAGCGGATGCGATGAACCGCCTGGTTTCGTATGCAGTGCTACTATACTTCATCACTACCTTCCCACTCCACCTCATTTCCTGCACCTTCCGTCACACAACTCAGCTTCACAGCTACATGTCTCTCCCTTCTGTAGATGTTACTTCATCTCAGAACAGGAGTGACAGACCCCGCAAGCCATCCCTTAGCAGTTGTTCTGTACCGACAACTACAAACCCAAACTGAAGCCACCTTAGGTATGGGGGTTTTTCCAGCCCTCATGAAGCAGTAACGGGGACAGAGATAAAAATTGGATTGCAATAGTATTTTAGTACATGGAGTAGCTACTTCTCAGAGAGTAGCGTTCTTCTTATTAACTGGAACCCCTAAGCACTACTCAAATAAAAGTATATATTGAGTCTGTTTTATTTAATCATGTAATTCATGATCTCTGTGGAGATCATCATCACCTAGATGCCTACGTGTGCTGTTTTCAATTGACTACGTGTCTGAGACTGATTGAGAACAGAGGATTGTCTTCTGTTTCTGCATATTAGGTCTCTTTGAGACACAAATCAAGTGTCTTAGGAGAGCCTGAATCACTCTTGGTCTTCGCTAAGTCCTATTCCTAGTAGTGATATAGCTCTTCACACTGACTAAGCATTGCTAATATATAGGAGTTTTATGAAAAAAGAGAGATAAATGTGTGTTTTTTAGAATAGAGACTGAATTATTTCTTCATTTACTCACACATGCAGCATAATTTTGTTGACTAGATGCTTGGAGTTAAATGTGAAAACAAATATGCTTTTTTCCCCCGTGGGGTTTTTTTTTCCCCTATTTGATAATTATATATATCACTTAAACCTGCAGAAGTGATTGAGGGAGGGAGGCATCATCAGAAAATGTTAGGTTAATACCATGGGTAAAATCCAGGAAGTATTAAAATGTATTTTTTCCTCTGAGCCATCTTGGAATAAAACATTCATTTTACAGTAAGTACAACTTTAATTATGAAGCCGAATTTCACTGTAGAGAATAAATGGGGGAAAAAATGGCAATGGCTGATAAGGATTTATCAGACATCAAATTATAACAAAAACGAAATCCTCTGTATGATCTTCAGATAATAGCTCACTGCATGATTTTTAGGGCAGGATATTAGCAGGTTCCTGAGATTAGTGCCAGATCCCTGTGAGCAGAAGCACCGATTGATTCATTGAATAACGCACTGAAGATTTATTCCACCTATTAAAAGCAAAACAAACAAACAAAGCCCCCATAGAGCCACTAAAATCTGTATATAGATGTGATTTATGGAGGGATTTCCTGAAGAGGAAGAATCTTAGCACTGCTTTCTTATTCCACTCCCCTCCCCCCCAAATATTTCATTGGAAGCACCTTTCATCCTTGTATAGAAATTATAGGAAGTCTATCAAAGACCCTAAGGGAGAACGGGATATTTCCTTTCTTCCTGTGTTGATATCTTATTTCCTGGAGAGAAGAGGAATCTCTGCTTCTGTTATATGCAAGTAGAAAACATAAAGTGTTTTGCGGTGTCTGGCTTTACTTAAATAGCTTAACCTCTAGCTTTGTGTTTTGCATGGTCTTGGAGACTTCATACTCAGAGCAAAGCATTTTTTTGCCATCCTGGAATTACTCTAGTTGGGCTTTATAAGTATTGGTTGATACAGGTCTGAAAGGAAGGACGTACATTGCCTATTTTCTTCCTAGAGGGCAGGAAACACCCTCACACGTGTGTGCTTGTGGATGCATTACGGAAGAGCTGTTGGGTCCCTAGGAGAAGGCAAAATCCATGGTATTTTCTATGGCTGTATTCAGATTGTTCTGATTTTACCAAATTAATTTTTGAGGACTTCTGCGAGTTCTTGTTTTGAAGTTTACAAGGAAAGTTGCTTGTAAAACCAGATGGGTTTTTTTGAGTTTTGGGTTTGTAAGTAACACAGGTGCTTAAAACAGGTTTATCCAGCAGGAGCAAATAACATCTCCATCATTAGAAAAACACACACATGGTCTTCAGGGTAAATGCTGAAAAACTGGAGAAAGGAAGGACCATGAGGAACGAGGCAATAAGTCTTCTAGGCTAACATTAAGGCAACAAGTCATTGTTGTCTTCTTAAAAAGTCTTGTCTTCTAGATCCAATGAATTTTCCATGATTGTGCCTGAGAAATGGCATTTAAGCATCCTGTTTACAAGTACTCAGCTCTAAGCAATTCTGGAGCGGGTGCCTGACCTCATTCCCACATCTATGTTGTTGCCTGCTGAAGAACTGGAAGAGGATTTGACAGCATTATCTTGAGCGAAAATTGTTGAAGGTGTAATAACATCATGTTGACCAATTGAATTGTTCAGCGTGTTGTTACGGTTGTTTCGTAGATTTGCATAACACTAAAGAAATAGGATAAGGGTTGTAACCTGTCACAGTTAATCAACTCTACAGGGTTTTAATCCTCATTAGGGCTTTAATTCGGTTTGGTGCTTAACGCTTACTCTCCAGTTCTACTTTCTAAGTCAATTTCTCATTAACTGAGGCTGTACTTAAGAACTGGCCTCCAAAATGGGCGCACGCACGCTTCGTAAGCTGCTTTTTTTATAATAGTGACCCAAACTAGACAGCTGCTATCCCACTGTGCATGTTTTAAAGGGCATTTGTATTTCTGTACAAAATTGGTCTTTGGGTTTTTCTGCCTCTCTCCTTTGTAGGGGAGCACATGGTACTTCCTATGCCTGGGAGGTAGTATTGATGGGCTGATGCTCAGCATTCCTCCTGAGAAAACTCAGTGACTGTTAAAATGTAGTATTAGTTGCCTTTTTTTTTTTTTTTTTTTTTTAATTAACTGGTCATAAGACCTGCCAGTACCTGAAAATCCATCACCCAGCCTTTCTCTTTTGTTTGGGATCAGTCTATCTCCTCCTTTTTGTTAGCGGTGAAGGAAGATGGGCAGATCTCTCAATAAGCGAAGATGCTTAAAGTGTTTAAAGGTCTGTAGCTGGCTCTTAAATGCCACAGGAATAATTTCTCACCCAGAATTGATCAGTGAATCAATATAACGCTCTTCCTAAGTGATAACATACAGGATGAGCTTTGCTTTGCCTCTGCATTATTCTAATTTGCGGAGTCTCCATGTCAAGTGATGTGCTGAGCAGTTGTTATTTATTTTACACAGGCTTTTTTAAAAAAAACATTAGCAGGAGTGTTGATGGAGGTTAGGAGAGTCTTTCATGCAGTGTTTTTATTTGTGTCACAGATGTTTCATGTTGAACGTCAGAGGCTGGTTGCTGCTCCAGATGGGGTCTATGGTTGGGTTGGTTTGGATGGAATTGTTGGGGAGAGGATCTGGCTTTTGCATGTCAGCACCACTCTGGATCTCGCTGGATGTAGTGAGGTCTGTGCTCCAGAAAACATTTATCTCAGTCACGGGAAGTGTTTGATTTAAACCACGTTCTTTCTGGTAGTCTCATGATGGCTTTTCCCTCCAGATCTGTTTGCCTTCTACTACCTGGGATGTACAATCACCAGGATGTTGCTGCAGTTGTGCATGATAAACCAGTGTCCTTCACCCTTTAAAGCTCTTCAGCATTTGTTTCTAACTGCCCTCTATTGTTCAGGATTTAGTTATTCCCCATAGTATGAAAAACTGATAAATACTGAAGGTTTTGTTGTTAGAATTGACCTATCATGCTCTTTTTCATGTATTAGGTTGGTCAACAATATAAGCACTGAATCCAGTAAGAATCGCAGGCTGCATGCTGGGGAGCTTCTTATGGCAGCAGATCATGAATAAACATCTGTAAAGGGCTAACTGGGCATCTACCAGGAGGGCAGATCACCAGTATGACTTTCATGGCCTGCAGCCACACTGACAGGGGAGAAACTGGAGTCAGAAGGGAGACCAAGGGCTCTGCCTGGTGGTATGTGGGCATCTCTTCACCTTGCAGAGGTTCATGTTGCAAAGAGCCAAGGTCCAAATCCAGGGTAGAGCTTTGTGTCTCTTCTCTACGAGGAGGAAGATGAAACCAAGAGCTGTGTTTTGTGAGGGTGCCTTAAATCTTCACTGAGGACCAAACCCATCCAGTCATATAAATAAAAAGGGGATTGAGCTCAGCTGTGTTGGACCACCTTGATGGCAGCGTGTGTTCATTCAGGATGGGTTTTTTGGTACAGAAGATTCCCCATCAGATTACGTGCCAATAGGTTCATATATCTTAAATGTTCACGTTGCTTCTACGTCAACAGCTTGTGTCTACACTAGTACCACATCTGAAGTGAGACTACCTGCAAGGAAGGTGTAGAGAGGAGAGGTTTGGTCTCTTCTCTCAAGTAACAAAGATAAGATGAGAGGAAATAGTTTCCTATTGTACCGGGGAAATTTAGGTTAGAGAACAGGAAGAATTTCTTTACTGAAAGGGTAGTCAAGTATTGGAACAGGCTGCCCAGGGAAGTGGTGGAGTCACCATCCCTGGAGTTATTTAAAAGGTGTGTAGATGTTGTGCTTGAGGACATGGTCTAGAGGTGGACTAGGCAGGGTTAGGCTGTGGTTGGACTCAGTGATCTTAAAGGTCTCTTCCAACCTAAGTGATTCTGTGATTCTATGAGGTCAAAGAACTGGAGATGGTTTTGGCTCCAGGACTGATACTCTGGAATGTTTGTGACATTCCAATGCCAATACAGGCTTTCTACAAGTTCAAGCCTGAGTTTGACTGTTTTTGGCAGCCCTGCATTGCCAGGAAGGTCCAAGGAGACCCGCAGGGGAAAGATCTGAGGTTTGAAAAGAAATTGGAAGTGAGAGGAATTTTTTTCTGATGAGTTTTTCAGAGTCGGTACATCCAGTGCCTGAGCTTTGCTGCAGAGGAGCCCATCTGCTTGTGCAATACTAAATTTGCGACAGGTTTTTTTTAATATTTAAAGCCATAAAATCCAACTGACAGCTTGCAGTGTGAAATCATTTTAATTTTTTTTTAATTATGGTTTCTAAGAAAACCCCAACTTGTGGCAGGGTGAGTAAAATAGTTGCCGGTTTAACATAAAACCAAGGTTTTAGGAAGTGCAAATGATTATTTAATCTTGGTTATTAATGTGTAAGCTGTTGTGGTTTCTGAACATGTAGTGGGGTGAAAGAAACGATCATTCTGGTATATATGAAAAATGCAATTTATTTTTTTTTTCCCCTGGTGTCTACACGAGCCATCCACCCCCTGCACAGGCTTTAACAGCAGCAGTGAAAAAAAAAGACATACCTATTAAAATCCCACCCTTTGACATCATTGCGCACGGCGCTTTTCTGGTTTCTGCTCTTCGTGTGTCATTGCTGCTGTGGGAGGCAGTGGCACACGGCTGTGTAACACGGAGCCACTGGTCTTACAGCCGAGGAGCCTGTGAAATTACAGTTTTGATAGAAAATGAAAAGTTAGTATGGTGATAAAAGTTTTGCAGATGGTAATTTTTTAAAATACTGAGGGGTTGGAATTGGAGTACAACCAGAAGAACTGTGGTTTAGCGCAAAGGAGGAAAAAGTAAATTTTCTATCTATTTTTAAAGCAGATATTTATTATTTTTCTTGATTTTTCTGGGGGATTTTTTTGGGGGGGTGTGGAGATCTAACTTCTTCTTTCCCTGGATTATCTGGGTACCAATAAGTATTTAGAGTGATGCCAGCAGAAAAAGACCTTTACTCAAAGTTTAAAATCTCAGCTGAGTGCCAAGATTTGAAACAGCGGAAGGAAGAAATCCCAACCCCGGGACGGGGAGCGGCGGTGACGCTTGCAGGGACGGCAGCAGGCAGAAGATGTGCTCATATGTGTTTAGCGAGTTTGTAATCTTAAGAATTAAGAATCGACTGAGCTTGTACAAATGTGATTTACAGAGGCTTTTAATTTAAGCAAGTTTGGTTTCCTTCAATTATATCTTTTGCCGTCTCTAAAACACAGGCTGTTGCAGCCCAAAGTGTAAGTCCTTGCTCCAAAACACTTCAAAGACCAATTTTAATTCCTAAGTCTGTCTTCCTCTTGTTCATTTTGGCAGAAGATCTTTCCGAAAGTGGATCTATTTTTAAGGTAGCCCGAATCCAATGCCCATCATGCAAACTTTCAGGCTGATTGCATTTGGTGATACAATCTTCTGTAGAAATACCTTGTCTCGTGGTCTTAGCAGAAGTTGGCCATCCCCAACAGGTGGCATTTTTAGCATTTAATAAATTAAACATGCGTATATATGTGTGCGTATATATCTCCTTGATCTCCTTGCTGGCCCAATACGCAGGAAGTGTATTGATTAAACCCTTGTCTTCAGCTTATTTCCTGAATTGCCAAGTTAAAGTGCGTTTGATCTCTCTTGTTTTTGAATCAGCAATATTTTTGCCTGCATGCAAGATGTTGCACTTGCTTTGATCCCAGAGAGATTTGTTTTTGGCGTCCAAGGAGCTATTTTTATTTTGCTTTGTGAACAAAACAGTGTTCCAGATCTGCCTAACCATCACATTAGACTTGGGGAAGAGACAAGAAGCAAGAGGTGACTACCTGAATACCTATATAATATGGGCTATATATTATGGGCTATATAATACGTGCCATATATTTCAGGGAATAGTTCTGTTTAATATATGTAGGATAATAAATAAAGGGATTCATAAATATGGGAACAAATATTTAAGTGTTTACTTTAAATGCTGTGCTGCAGAGGAGTGAACATAAGAGTGTGGTACAATCTTGAGTAACAAGCCTATAATCACAAGAAGAATATCCTGAGTATTGAACATCAGGTTGGGCAGGCTGAGCATCCTTCATCCTGCTACTCCTCCGCAGCTTTACCCCATCAAACAGAGAAAATCCAAGTGAAGACATATGGAATGGGATAATTTCAATTGATTGGTTTATTACTTTTATATTTCAAGAGTTTTTCTGGACTAGTGGTGGTTTAAACCACCTGCAGGGTGGCATATGGCGATGCAGGGTGAACGGCTGAAAGGAAAAGCAGAAAGCTTGTTTCTGAAGTGGGCTGCTCCTGTAATTTAGGAGGAAATGTGAAAACATACTCTTGAAATTGCAGCAGGCCCTTAATTTAAAAAGAAAGGCTATTCCCTGTCAGTCCTCAGATGGGGCAGTTTTGTATCTATTTGGGTTAGAGAGTGGCTTTATCTGTAACGTGGTATCATCCAGGATCTGTTCTAAACAAAGAATACTTTATCAACATGGGGGGGTAGGGAAGTGTCCAAAGCTCAAATCATATAAAATAGATTAATCTCTATGCTGGTCTTTTATAAATGGTATTTTATAAATCCTCCTCTGCTCTGCCCAGGTGAGGCCTCATCGGGAATATTTTGTGTAGTGCTGGGCTCCCCCAGGTTAAGAAGGACTGGGAGCTACTGGAGAGGGGACAATAAAGGGCTGCGGTGATGCTGAGGAGACCAGAACATCTCTCTAATGAGGAGAGGCTGAGGGACTGGGGACTTTTGAGCCCAGGGAAGAGAAGACTGAGAGGGGATCTTCTCAATGCTTATAAATACCTGAGGGATGGGGGCAGGAGGATGGGTCAGTCTGTGTTCAGTGGTGCCCAGGGACAGGACAAGAGGCGATGTGCACAAATGTGACTATGGGAAGTTCCACTTAAAAATATGAGGAGGAACTTCTTTTCTGGGAGGGTGGCAGAGCCCTGGGCCGGGCTGCCCGGAGAGGTTGAGGAGTCTCCATCTCTGGAGACATTCAAACCCCATGATCCTGGACTCTGTTTTGTGCAGCCTGCTGGAGGTGAGCCTGCTCTAGCAGGGAATGGGACTGGATGATCTCCAGAGATCCCTTGCAACCCCCATCAGTCTGTGATTCTGTGATGTTACCCGAAGGCAACCTCTCTTCAGATCTTGAAGCCAATTGAAAATCTCTCCATTTAGAAGACATTTGATACCACGGATGTTGGGTATGGCCAATTTCACTCCCGGAGCTGGTGGACATCACTCCATGCAAGCAGATCCATCACAGTGTGGAGATGTGGGTTTAACCAGACCGTTTTGGGATGACCTCATAACACACAGCAGCACCGAAATGACCAGATTTCTTTGCTGATTGAGGGGTGGAAATCCTACCAGGAGACTGCTCGTACCATGAGGCAAAGTGAGCACCCCAGCTTTTGGCCCTGCTGCATTTCATCATCTGGGGTAGCGTGTGGGGAGAAGCACTGCCGCAAGTCTGCGATGACAGCGTCTTTCAAGGAATTCTTGGTCTGTCAGTAAAACTGAGATAAGAAATTTGCTTATAAATGCCAACAAATTTGCAAATGAGATCCATGTGTACATGTGCTCCATCCCCCTATATCTCTATACGTTGCTTTGTCAGGAGTTTCCTACCACCTCTTACAATACAGCCAGTGTTTCTAAAAATAACTGGAAGAATTTGAGATCTGGGCCGTTGATCACATTTTTGGGTCCCAAGTGTAGCAAGGAGAGCAGTTCTTCCATCTTATAAGAAGAGAGCGATGGCTCTGCATGTCCTTGGGGGAAACTGGGCATGTTGGGGTGGTGCAGGAGTAATGCTACCCTCCTCTCTTGTAGGAAAAAAAGAGGAAAATTGAGCCATAAAGCCCTTCACATCTCCTGTAGTCTCTTAAGAAAACAGGGAGGGACAAGTATTGCCATATAAACCCATGTCTGACTATATAGATAGAGGAAACTTTCTTCATTGGGTTTAAATAGAAATGATTTTCAGTTTTAATTGCATGGTTTTGTGTTGGAGCAGTTAATTGGGCTGGTTTATACTGGGATGAGGCATAAGGGCAGGAAGAATCATTCCTGGGTCTTGGCTTTTGTCTTTCCCCTGAGACTGATTTTTCTGGTGTGACGGAGGCGCTGATTGTTTTCTGGCTTTATCCAATTAAGTAAGTTTAGAGAGCGTGTGGGGCTCGCTAATTGGTCTTGACATTTTCTGTTCAGCACTGAAACATTTCCCCATGTTTTGGGAAAATCCAAATAATGGAAGGGGGGAAAAAAATGAAAACAAGCAAATCATGCTGCTTGTAATCAAACCAGCCAAAGCCCCTTTCCCAAAACCTTTTCTTCAGTGAGGGGAGCATGGAACAGTTACCGGAAGCTAGACCTGTTTGTGTTTCTTTCCAATGTTTGTAGAGTAACTCAAGACGTTCTAACACCTCACACTCAGTGTTTAAAAGCTGCATTTTGGGTTGTAGCAATGCTTTTTTTTTGCAACTGATTTGTTGTTGAATTGTTGGTGTATATTGTAATTGTCCTTGCAGTGTGGCTTGTCTGATGTCATTTTATTGCCACCAAGCAACAGTTAGCAGCTTATGTATGCTGTGAGATTGTGAGCATCCTCAGTCACAGAATTATTAAGGTTGGAAAAGGCCTCCAAGATCATCTAGTCCAACTGCCCCCCTACCACCTATATTACTCACTAGCCCATGTCCCGAAGGACCTCATCTAACCTTTCCTTGAAAGTCACCATCTCGAGGGATGGTGACTCCACCGCCTCCCTGGGCAGCCTGTTCCAATGCCCAATCGCTCTTTCAGAGAAGAGATTTCTCATTTCTAACCTGAACACCCCAGCACAACTTGCAGCCATTCCCTCTTGTCCTGCTGCTGGGTATCTGCGAGAAGAGGCTGAGCCCCAGCTCACCACAACCTCCTTTTAGGGAGTTGGAGAGAGCAATAAGGTCTCCCCTCCGCCTCCTCTTCTCCAGACTAAACAGACCCAGTTCCCTCAGCTGCTCCTTGTAAGATTTGTGTTCCAGCCCCTCCACCAGGTTCTAAACTAGAAAAGGGAAGTTTTAGGTTGAATATTAAGAAAAAGTTCTTCACTCTGTGGGTGGTGGATGGTGCTTGATGGTGCTCTGAGCAACCTGTTCCAGTTAAAGGTGTGCCTGCTTACTGCAGGGGTTGGACTAGATGGCCTTTGAAGGTCCCTTCCAGCCTATCACAGTCTCTTATTCTATTTGTAGCCTTTGTTGGCAGTCCCTGGGAAACTGGACGTTTTCAGTACTGCTCAGGGATTTACTACAGGGATTTGTAACCCTTCCGCTGGTACAAGCACTCCCTGCTCCAGCCTGTGCTTTCACGTCGCTTGCTAGGTTTGCTGTATAATATCCACCCTCCTCTTTCCTTTGTGAATAAACTCTTCCAGGATCTTAGTGAGGTTAAATAAATACTTGTAAATAGATCTTTTAAATTTATTTTCCTTTTTTTCCTTTTGGGATATATGGTGTGATCTCGTGCATCATCAGCTTGAAGGTACCAAAGGAAACCAAGCCAAAGTCAGGGGGCATGTCTCACAGCCCTCAGATTGCAGCGCTCTTGATGGCGTCAACTCAACATGCTGTAAACTGCAATGGTTGACAAAAGCTTTGTAAAGGGGGAAATATGAACATCGGACGCTGGAGCTCAAGAAGCGAAACCCATTTCTGTGCAGAGCAGGAATTGTTTCCAATCACCTTTTTTTTAAATTTCTTTAAGGCTGTGACCGTGCGAAACTCCATGGCGAAGTCGTTGTACAGCGCCCTGTTTGACTGGATCGTGTTCAGAATTAACCACGCGCTTCTCAACTCGAAGGACATGGAGGAAAGCACCAAGGTAACCTCTCACCAGCTCATCTGGCTACACGCTTGTGTTTCAAAATAGATAACTATGGAATAAAACATTACCCCAGGTCTTAACAGCACGTCGCTTAACTTAGTTACCCTTTCCTTGGTTAATGTTTCAGGTGTCGTCGTTTAAAGTCACGTTTCTGAGCTGGGAAGGGTGAAGCACTTTGAATAATGAATTATCAGAGTAGCTTGGGGAGAGGTGGTTTGTTCTTTGTTACATCTCTCAGCAGCAAAAGAGTAAGATTAGAGGGTGGGGGGGGAAAGGTTGCCACAGGAAGAGCAAAGCTGGCGCGGTGCTGAGCTGCTTCCCCGAAGAATTGATGGAAAGGATGACATGAGTTTCCTGTGATAGCAGGGGCCGGGTGCCACGACCCAGCACATCCTTTCCAAAACCTCTCATCTATTCATCCGCACTCAACGCGGTGAGGGGATGCTGACCTCGAAAAGCACAGGGTGTATATCTGCATCCCCACACTCACGCTCTTGCAGCTCACCCTTGGCTTGGAAATTCTGGGTACGGGCCAGCAATATGTGGGTTGTCTTATTTTTTTGGGAAGGGGGGTGTGTGTTGTACTTCCAGGCTTAAGCTGCAGCTGCCAAAAGGAAGATTGTTTTGCTAAGAGCTAACGTTACGTTTGAATTATGCTGTCGGACGGCAGTCGCAGAGACTTGCAGCGTAGCTGGTCCTTTATTTAACTCCATAGAAATGCTTGTGGAGCGTAATTATAGACTGGAAAGAAATAAATACATGTGTATAAAATTTGGTTAGATGCTTTTTCTGACAAAAAGAAAAAGGTTAAAGTGGGTAACACCCACCGTGTCTACTGACTACATATGCTTCCTCTCTGTTTAATATTTTACCAAAAATGTTGTGTTGTGTTCTTCCCTGATTTTATTTTTTTTTCCTAAGTCATCAAAAGTTTTGTCTGGACTGTCAGGAGAAAAAAATCCCACCATGTGCATTTAGTGAAGCAGAAAAGGTGGATTTCTTTTGGCAAGGAAATGCATCTCAAATACCCCCCACCTTCCCCCTCCCCCCCCAATGAGTCAATGATTTTAAAAAACTTTATTTTTAAGAAGGAATCTGTTGTGTAATATTTACATTTAAAAAAATCAGACAGGAACACTTAGTGCTTACTTAGTCAGCATGGCTGCAACAGCAGCGCACAACAGTTGGTGTTTATGGGCCATTAAACTTTGGTTTCCAGCCTCGTATCTCAGCAGAAAAGAGCCAGAACAGCCCAAATTTGCTCTGTTTTCCAACATCACCACCATGTACTAACCTTCCACTTCCTTCAGCCAAGACTCACATATGGCATAACCACCGTCCTCTTGCCCGTCTCGCTACTTCTCATGAATTTCTGTGTTTCCCACCCAAACTCATAGCAATACGAGTCAGGTCAGGCAGCAAAAGCGTTGAGGAGCTGGGAGCAGTGTTGCCCTTGTGTAAGAGCAAATCTGCCTGTGTTGGCTGCTATCCAGGACCCAGCACAGCAGGAACGTGCAGGATTGTAGCGGTGGTGAGATCCAGCAAGGCGGTCCTGGGCGGGACATGGCTCAGGCTTTCTGAAACAGGAAGGTAGTGCACAAAATATCAAGAAATACCTGCTTCTAGAGACAGGAGCATAGTTAGGTTTGTCTTTAGAGTCCTCTATGAATACAGATTGATTGTCAGAAGTCACGAAATTGCACCAATCCTGCCCATTTTGTGGGTAGTGAAGTTAAAGCAGAGAGTTTCTGTGCCTGTCACAGACCTGTGGAGAGCAGCTTTGTTAAACATTGACAAGCTTTTTTCTCTCAAGTTGTTTTGTGGTGTCACCTCCTGGCCCCCCCTTCTTTTTTTAAGCCCCTGACCCCCTTCCAGCACGGAGGAAAGGTGGAGTGCCTTCCTCCACCAGACAGGGCTGGGAATAGCTTCTCCCTTGCCCTCAAGGAACAACGTAGCTGCCAGCGAGCGACCGAGGGCATCCCAGGCTCTGCAGCTGCCACCAAGACACCAACCAGCAATTACCACCCTTCTTTGCCCTGGAGGAACTGAGATGATGCCAGTTATTTTGGTTTATCCTACCACTTCATAATCCTCTTGAAAGCCATTTCAGCTCGTGCTCGGAGAAAGCTTGGATAAAGATTTAGGTGGTTCTTAACAACCCATATGTGGTCTTGGGGTTGGGTGATGCCAAACAAGTAACTGGAAGGTGGACTGGGAGCAGGAGCATCTCCAAACCCTGGGAATAGTTCCTCACTGCAAGGCAAGATCTCAGCTCAGAGAGATCAGCTCTGCATGATCAGCAGATGGACAACAGCATCTGCTTCTTTCAATGCTGGCATCTACCAGCTCCCTTCAAAAAAACCCACAATCCCAAAAAAAAAAAGTCTCCTAAATGTGTTTTGCCCCGATTTATGAAAGAAAAATACAGTCTTGCGCATCACCACGCAGGGTTGCTGGCTCCCAAGTTTGCAGTGGGAGATTTACCCTGTGGCAAATCTCCTGGCTTAATCCCAATCCACGCTTGCCACCAATATTCCTCTGAATTTTAAGATATATTTCTAAATAATCCTGCAGGTTTTGAAGGTTAGGGAGGTTGTCAGGTAATGGATTTTTTGCAGAGGCGTTTCTTATATGACAGTTGTGTTATGTAGAGGTTAAAAAAAGGCTCAAAACCATCTAAATTCAGGGTGAATATGAGAGAAGTTGATCACAAAAAGGGATGTGAAAGTATATCTCTTCATGAGCATCAGTTTTTATTTTGGTGGTCATACGCAGCTGTCCTATCAGCAATAGTCACAGAGAGCTTGTATAGCCTTTGCAGAAGTTGGCTTGACTGGAGGCACTGTTCGCCTGGTTGTGATAGCTTGGGAGTTTGATGTGAAGGCTGAAGGTTGCAGAAGGTGACATCACCCTAGGACAGCCTCATCAACCAGATCTCATGCTCAACCAAACTGGTGGTGGGCATAATACTCCTGGTTTTGCTGAGGAGGCTGTTTATAGCTCATTAAGCCTATTTAATTGCTGGTGGACTTTGTGGCTTGGTGATAGGTGGGAAGAAGACCTAGAGCCTAACAAAGATCATGTCCCAAGAGAACTTTGGATAATGGGAGTGGAGCCAATTTTCATGTCCCAGTATGTGTGTTTATTTGATGTCAGCAGTAAGGAGAAGATCAAAAGATGAAGCTGGGTAAAAAGAATAAGCACTCAGTTGTTGTTCTTCCACTATTTTTCAAGCGAGTGTTTGGAAGATGTAAATCAGGCCTTTGATATCCAATTTTAGTTAAATGTCCAGTGAATTATTTTGGGAAAACACAGTGGGATTTGGCTTATCTTGCTTGCTGACAGGACTGGTAGCATATTATTTCTGAACCAAGTTGCGAATAAGTTATTTGATACAGCTTGTTTCACTTCTGAGAGCAGTGCTGCTGCATATTGGTTACACTCCTACTGTCCCCCTTCCTTGGTTTCTTCTCTGCTACTTTTAGCTTTTTTTATGTTCTCATGATCCCCTACAAATTGTCTGAAATTTGATCTTTATTAATGAGGTCAGAGACTTTTCCTATTCTTGAGAACTAGATCACTGAACCTCAGAGTATCTCTTATTTAATTACCTTTCCTTAAATTAGGTTAAGAAATGTTAGAAGTCCATCTCATTGCCTAAAATGATGATATGCCAAGTGCAAAGTCCTGCACGTGGGTCAGGGCAATCCCCAGCACAGAGACAGGCTGGACAGAGAATATATGAAGAGCAACCCTGAGGAGAAGGACTTGGGAGTGTTGGTAGACGAGAAGCTCCATGTGACCCTGTGGTCTGGGAGCCCAGAAAGCCACCTGTGTCCTCGGCTGCATCCCCAGCAGTGTGACCAGCAGGTCTGGGAAAGGGGGATTCTGCCCCTCTGCTCCACTCTGGGGAGACCTCCCTGCAGTGCTGCCTCCAGCTCAGGTGTCTCCAGGACAAGGAGGACATGGAGCTGTTGGAGCAAGTCTAGAGGAGCCTGCAGAGTATGATGCGAGGGCTGGAGCACCTCTCCTGCTAAGACAGGCTGAGAGAATTGGGGTTCTTCAGCCTGAGGAAGCATCTGAGGAGACCTCCGAGCCCCTTCCAGTCCCTTGAGAGGCTCCAGGAGAGCCTTGGCTGGTGCCAAGGTCAGGGAGGGCCAGGCCCAGAGGAACGGCCTTCAGCTGCAGGAGGGCAGCTGGAGTGGGACTGGGAGGCATAAATCCTTCCTGGGGAGGGGGAAGACCCTTGTACAGGGTGCCCAGAGAAGCTAGGGCTGCCCCTGGATCTCTGGCAGGGTTCAAGGCCAGGTTGGATGGGGCTTTGGGCTGGTGGGGGGTGTCCCTGTCCATGGCAGGAGCATGCGACTAGATGGTCTTTGAGATCCTTCCTAGCCAAACCATTCTATGATTCTGTGATACAGTGTAGAATGTGATGGACCAAAAAAAATTTCTTCCAAGGGCTTTTTAAACTTCTTCCCATTTACTACTTGTAAAAAAACCATCCTAATTTCTTCCTAAATAACCCTGCTCCTGATTTCACATAAGGTCCTGCCTACGTGGTGGTGATGGTGGTTGCAAATACATGGCCAGGAAGAAAATTCACAATTGAATTCATGAAGTATTCATGGCTGTGAACAAAATTAATTTAAATTTAATCACCTAGGTAATTCTTGGCCATTTGACCTGAAGCAGGGAAAGAATTGAAGAGCATGCAACGGGTTTAATGGGCATTATTTTTAGGTCCCAGTGTCCAAATTTGTTGCAAACCAGTGCCTCTCACTTTATATAACAGGTCATCGTGTATGTTGTGGTGATGTAGAGTAGAGTAGTCCTTCTAGGTTTAGTGGTCATGTTTTTTTTATTCTCACAGTATTGGCTTTAGATTATTGTAAAAAAGAAATGTTCAAATTAAAACAAAAAGCACTCCAAAAAAATTAAAATATTGAATTATATTTTTTTCCCCAGAATTTGAAGCAAACCTGTTTGCGATTGCACTGCTGTGAGGGGTATAGTTTGGCAGTGACATCCCTGGCAGGTGTTTGGGGTGACATAAACCAAATTTTATTGGTGGTTTGGGAATTGGGGAGCACCTAGCTTCAAGACCGTCATTTGCTCATTGCCCTTAAATTTGTGCACTGTGGTTTCATGTCATGGCTGTCAACATGGTGTGGAGGTCTCGTTTATCACCTCAACCAGGAAGTGATTATGAACACAGAGTTCTCCCAAGCTTTAAAAATCCTCCTGTACTCTGCTCTCATGAGACTTCACCTGGAACAGGCTGCCTAGAAAGGGGGTTGAGTCACCATCCCTGGCTATATTTAACAGACGGGTAGATGAGGTGCTCAGGGACATGGTTTAGCATAGGACAGGAACGGTTGGACTCAATGATCGTAAAGGTCTTTTCCAGCCTTGTGATTCTGTGAGTAATCTGTCCAGTTCTGGAGTCTCCAAAACAAGAAGGATGTGGAACTGTAGGAACAGGTCCAGAGGAGGCCACAAAGATGATCAGAGGGCTGGAGCACCTCTGCTGTGAAGCCAGGCTGAGAGAGTTGGTCTTGTTCAACCTGGAGAAGAGAAGTTTCCAGGGAGATCTTAGAGCTGCCTTCCAGTCCCTGAAGTGGCTACAAGAAAGTTGGGGAGGGACTTTTTAGAAGGGCCTGGAGTGAAGGGACAAGGGGGAATGGTTTTAAATTGGAAGGGGGCAGATTTAGATTGGAGAAGAGGAGACTGAGGGGTGACCTTATTAATGTTTATAAATACATAAAGGGCAAGAGTCAGGAGGACAGAGCCAGGCTCTTCTCAGAGATGGCAGCGATAGGACAAGGGGCAACTGGTACAAGCTGGAGCAGAGGAAATTCCATGTGAATATAAGGAGGAACTTTGTCACTGTGAGGGTGATGGAGCCCTGGGACAGGCTGCCCAGAGAGGTTGCGGAGTCTCCCCTGGAGACATTCAAACTCGCCTGGATACGTTCCTGTGTGATTTAGTCTGGGTGACCCTGCTCTGGCAGGGGTTGGACTAGATGATCTTTCAAGGTCCCTTCCAACTCCTAATGCTCTGTGATTCTGTGATCAGCAAACACGTATAAAAAGACAAACTTCAAAATGTAATATTTTTAATAAGATCCTTTAAAAAGTTAAATATTAGCCTCTTTTTTTTTCGAATATATCTTTTCTGATTTGTTTTATAAATGTATTTATGCATACACGTTAAAATCTATTTTAGTATCAGGTCTGACACAGTAAATTAACCAGCATTCAAATAAAGGGGGGAGGGTTTGGTTTTGTTTCTCAGCTATTTCATATTAAATTATGTGTGTGAGAGCTTGAAAACTTTAAGGTCATGGCTGATGTCAATAATTCCATAACGATTCTGGAAGTGTGGGCCTCTTATCTTCTAAGTCCTGTTTTTATGTTGTGGAACACAGAGTATTTTGTCTAGAGAAATTTTGGGGAGCTTTTGTGTAGCGTAGGGAGATGCTTGCACAGCGGTGGGGTAGTTGGCATTGGGATTTGCTTAAGGAAAGACAATGGGAGTGGAACATGGGAATGTTGTGGATGAGAAAAAAATCGCTTTGACCTGGTTCCATCATAACTTTTTCATGTGTAATGCCGATAAAATATGAGCTGCCAATTACACCAAGAGTTTAAGAAGATTTCTTACTGAAATCTGTTTTTAAAACAAGGTGAAGCAGATTTCTGCTTGTTAGGCTGTTGTTTAATTAATATATCTGTGAACCAGAGGGTTGTCATGTTTGTCGGGACAAGCAGGAGAAGGATGCTTGACCCTCAGGAAGCAGCAAGCGAGAGCGAATCCCTCTGCCAGGCTCAGTCCTCAGTCCATTGGCTTCCCCATTTTCATGTTTCCAGGCTGTTTCTCAAGGGTGTTTTGCCAAGCGATGCAGACTCCTGGGAAGCTGTTCAAGGACCTTCACTAGTCATGGCATGGGTAGGGGTGAGGAGGTAAAGTGTAACCCTGGAATAGGGAGAAAAGTTTGAATGAAGGATAAAACTGCCACAGACCTCTTGGAAAAAATGAGCTGGAGTCTTACCATTGTGCTTTCTGTATTGTGTTGTCACTTGTTCTGGTAGGTGAAGTCCGTATCATACAAAGCTTCAACTCACAAGCCCACGGCAGCTCTGTCTATTACAGCTGTAGGTGGTTCCCTGGTCAGGAGTTGAGCACAGAGGGAATAGTTTCCTCCCACGTTACGTGGTCTGTTGAAAATGGACAAACTGCAGCATAGGGAGACTTGCATAGTCTGGTTTCTGTCTCTGGCAGAGGCTAGTGTCAGGAATGTAGTCATATGAAATCCACAGTAAAGATAAGACCAATAAAATCAACACTATGGTTCCTGGCACCTCTCAGGGTCTTCTCAGGTAGAGGTTTTTCTCCACCCTGCTTGAGGTTTCTTCGTTTGACCAGTGCTAATGCTTTTACCTCTCAATCTTTTTATTTAATTAGTTGTAACGTATGAACACTGCCTGTAGATGAGTGAGATGGCATTGGTCAGATGTGGAAACTTACCCCAGAGTTCAGTTTGCTGATGAACTGCTGTCAGAGATCTCCGTACATGTGTCCTTCAAACACACTTCACTCCTTTTCTGATCACAACAGGCTTGCTAGGCACCATCTGCGTTTTATTTGTAACAAATTATTAATTACTTAACAATCATACACAGGTTTGGAACTGAGGAGTTACACTTGGCCAGGGGTCCACTGCCACCTCTTGCCTGGCTGGTGCAAGAGGAGCAGGGTTAGTTTGGGGGAAGAAGGAGAATTGTGAGGTTGCAAAGCAAGCTGTGAATTCACAGTGGTGTTGGCCTCATTTTGTCAACATTAAAAAAAAAAGCCTTAGTGCACCCATGTCTAGATGGCCATCTCAAGAGATCACTGTGGGTTAGAGGAGAGACCAAACAGGCTTTGACTGTTCAATTTAGAGAGGAGGCTGGGGTGTGATATGGTTGAGGTTTACAAAATCATCCAAGTGGTGGAAAACTGTCAATTTAGAGTTGTATTTCACTAAACCCTGCCACTTATCTCATGGGATATGGCTTTCATAGAAGAAAACACTTCTCTGTCGTGAACTTCCCCAAATTTAGCCTGAGAGGCTGTGAAGGATCATAGTGTCAGTGAGTTCCACAAAAAATCAGATGAGTCCCTCTTGCCCATGAAGCAAAGGGAGTGTGGAGATACCTCTCCCCCTCCCACATCTGAAAACTGTGGTGCTGGTAGAAAAGGGTGACAGACCATGGAAGAGCCACGCTTGCATGGCCAGTATGGGATGTCCTACTGCTACATCTGGAGGCGCTTGGTTAGGAGAAGGGTTGGGCTGGTTCTGCTGAGCATTTGTTGCATCCTGGTGGCAAGGGCTGGGTTAGTTGTGCAGGAACACGGGCCCTGGGACAGCAACTGTGGGGAAACTGGGCTTGGATGCCCTTCCCTGCCCAGAGAACTTTGTTCAAGGCAAACAGTGACTGAGTCTTCAAAGGCTACAGAAGACAGGGAAAGCAGACGATCGGGTTGTTAGGATAGAAAAGGAGCTTTTAATTACAAAGGAACCTGACTTGGGGTGAGTTCAGCCCTCCTTTCCAGCAGCAGTCCTGTCTCTATGTTACTGTACATCCCCTTCAGTCGACTATTCTAAGAATCAGTCTGTCAGGGTTAGGTTTCTCAGTAGGAGAAATACATCAGATAATCAAGGTGGATATTTTATATTCAGTGCTATTTGACTTCTCACCAGGCTTATTTTCCTTCATTGCAATGGATTATTTCCGGACAAGGCCCTGCCATACAGGTATTCCTTCAGAAGGCTTGCAACCAGAGCGCGTTTCCTTAGACATCTTGTATTCACCTTGTAGGCCTGTGTCTGTGGACTGTCTTGGCAGCATAAGCCTTTTTGTCCCAAACCCTATCCCCATTTTTCCCCTCAAAAGATAAATCCCATCTTATATCCGATAGAATAGCTTGGAACTGGGTTCAACTTTCTTCAAAAAATGACAATTTGTTTATAACTTTAAAATCCCAGACCTCTCAAAGCACTTTTCTTTTAGAAAAAAGCCATCTGTCCGGATATCTAAAGTTACGTGTTGCTTCTCTGATGTAGGTCGTGTCTTCCAGATGGCATCGTGACAACAATTCCAGGAAAAATTAAAAGTCCTGCTATTAAGTATATTTAATTCTGTTTGTATGCTTTTGATTATGTACTGCATACAAATAATCCGTTTACTTGATGTGATTTTATAGTAACCCACATTCTTACTTCTCTTGCAGACTTTATCTATCGGCGTACTTGATATTTTTGGGTTTGAAGACTACGAAAATAATAGTTTTGAGCAATTCTGCATTAACTTCGCCAACGAGCGCTTGCAGCACTACTTTAACCAACACATCTTTAAGCTTGAACAGGTAGGTCTGGAAATATTTAGTCTCTGATGCAAGAGAGTGTTGGTGTGAGTTTGCGGTGCTGATAGAGTCCTTAAATTGTCCCTTTAATTCTTCCTTGTTAAGGTGTGTACGTTCAATTATTCAAATTTAAACTTCTAATTTACTGTGTGACTTAGTGCTACCTGTAAAATAAAATCTAGACGGCAATTTGCTGGTTTTAAATAAACCTTTTCAGATATAAAGTCTTCATCATGAAGACCTTAACCATCGCTTTTTTGATCCTTAATGAGATCAGAAGGCTCATCCATGAGCAAGATCTTTCTTGCCTTTGTCCAGACTTGCTGCCATGTCACTTAATATGACATAAAAGTTCTTTTTTTGACAACTGTTGAAAATCCCACCTCGATCTGCTGGTGTCTTTTTGCTTTCCAGTGTTAATCTGGGTAGAGGGAGGGGAACTGTCACTCTTGTATGTGTTCAGCAAGGTCAGACCTGAGTTCCTTATGACCTCTGGTAGCCAGGCAGATTAGGAGGGGTTGAACTTTAAGCTTTGCTTTAGGTTTGTTTCCAGCCTCAAATTAATGTGCTGTAAGAGAAAGAACAAAAATATAGGCCATAATTTTGCAGGTAACATGGTGCAATCTATTAATTAGGAAGGGAGAAGCCTTTTCCAAACATCATTTGTTATCTTCCGACAAGCAAGACAAGAGAGCTACTAAAGCAGATGTTGTTTCATTGATGCAAAACATGTAATTGGGCTGTATAATACAGTAAATATGTTACAAACCTTCAGAATGTCTGGGGATTTGTCAGTTTTATTTTTAGTGCTGGTCTGCATGCCCTCCCTTCAGGTGAAATTGGGTGAGGTCAAGGGAAATCTTCCTTATCATTAGTTTTAGTAGAGCGAGTATTTGATGAGCTATGCTCTGCGGCCTGAGTCCAGCTTAGATCAGAGCATGAGAACAGCCCTTCCCAGAAACCCTCATGGTTTGGGGTTGGTTTTTTGTGCTTCTACTGCGTTATAAAAGATAGGACAAGTCAGAAAGAGAAATCTCCTTGAATGTGAGAATGGTCAAAAATGAGCGATTGATCCCAAATGGACCATTTGGGGGATGCTTGCTCTAGTTTCATGCTTCTCTGTTAGCGCTGTCTTTATTTTTTTGTTGAAGAAGGTGGAGTAGAGGTACTCAAACCCATTTTATTTCAGTTTTGTAACTTGTCTTCACATGCTGATGCACGCTACTCCACAAAGTTAGCAGTAAAACCCTCCTGTATTTCTTGGCAGAGATCTGTTTAACCCTTATCCGCCATAAAAAGGCAAGTCAAAGGACTACTGCAAAGCCAATGTTGCAATTCTTTTTCTATAAAGGCAACTAGAAGAGACTTGGGAAGCTAGGACCCTTCTGGAAAGCTCAGGGAGGTGGGACTTCAGGGCGCATGGATTTTGGGAGCCTCTGCCAGCTTCACAGGAGCAAGCTGCGGATGCCAGCATCTGTAAGGGAATTCCCGTGGTTGGGCTGGGATTTCTTAGCGGGTCAGTGCTCCACCCGAGCCCGTGATATATGCAGAGCTCCTGATTGCAGCGTTCTGTAATTCTCCTTAGACCGGCTTATAATCAGTGACCTAATTAGCTTTCTCCTACAAATCTGCCAAGCACATGAAGTCATTAAAGTCAGTGTTTGCTGTATGGATGAGTGAAGTGCTTGCAGAGGCATCCAATTGCAAAGGATTTGTTCCAATTCTTAATGCTGGAGCACGTCATCTGTCTAGGGCTCTGCTGGTGGAAAATATGGTCATCTCTTCATAGTTTGCTTTCTAGAAATATAAATAAGCTTTACAGCTGCCTGAGCGCTAATTCTTGAGAGAATTATTTGTACAGTTTAAACATTGATATTTCCTCCTCTTGGAGTTACGTGCTGCATGTGGAGGAGTGGATTTGATGGAAAGAGAACTGATAATACGTGGCCAGATTTTGGGTCTTCAGAATATCTTTCCTTTGTAGCTGGCCTGAAGATTAACCTGCTGGTCATTGGATGAAGAAGTTTGTGTTGTGGTTCAAGACAGAAAAATAGTTAGGTTACTTCGTTCTGAGATATTTGCAGCTTTTCAAGGGTTTATTTGATGTCTTGATGGCTGAAAAATGAGCGTAGTTATTGGTGAAGGGTTCCTGAAGTAATGGTAGAACCAAGTGGGGGAGGTCCTCCTCTGCAGCAGAGACAGGCTACTTCTATCTCCAAAGCTTGCAGGCAGGTTGCTGAGATATTTGGATACTCCTGCTAAAAGAAACAACAGATATACAACAAGTATATGCTAAGGAATTTATTTTTTTTAATTGCAATATAATTTGTGTGCAAGAACGGTATTTAGCCATGATGTCATTGTTGCTGATGTTATGGAAACCAAAATACCAACCCCAAAGTCATCTAACAGCAGCATGGGATTATTTTAACCTTTCTTTTTTTTGTTGTTTTCTTGGTGAAATCTAATACAATGTGCCTCATGGATCTCTTTTTAAACCTTCTGTCTGAAGACAACACTATTTCCAGCAGTTTGCAAACAGCCGACCGAGGCATCCTCGGGCAGTCTGGCTTCAGCCTGATGCCTCCTATAAATACAGCTGCTGTTGTGCTGTGTACCAAGAGTCTATAAAGGTCTTTGCAGTAGCAACCTTCTCTCCATAAGCCAACCATATCCATAAGGATAATGCATTGCTGCCTGCCAGTTGCAGTTTCTTAGAGCCTCTGAAGATTAAAGCTAACTATGAGTAGTCAGCCTTTCTCTTGTGGTTGGAGGTGGAAGAGTGGATGCTCCCTGAAAAAACACTGCTGTGACCCGTACAACGGGCAGAGAAACAACGAGCTCCACAAGTTATTGATTTATTATCTGGTAATATGCCATTGCATGTAACTCTTTTTGAAAAAGAAAAAAAGGGTGTTTAAAGTACTTTTTTTTTAAAAAAAAAGGATGCTTAATGCTGTTTAAATGTTATTTTTAGGATAGGAAGATTTCAAACTGCAGGATTGTTGAAATAAAATGTGTCATCAGTCCCCCACAGTGTTGGCTTGGGTCGTTCCCCTCCCTGGGAACCCAGTCCTGGGTCTGGAGGGGACTGGGTCCATACAGGGTTCGTTTGCCACCCCTTGTTCATCACTTTCTCCAGATGATGAACATTCACAATATATAATATATAGAATATATTATGTATACATACTCTAATATCATAGAGTAGTTTGGATTGGAAGGGACCTTAAAGACCATCTTGTTCCAATGCCCCTGCCATATATAAAACATAATATATAAAATATGAACCCCCAGGAGTGCTACTCTTAAATCTGTGTAATGGTATCCTACGTAGGCAAATTAGAAAGCATCCTTAAAATATCATTAGAAAATGGTCTACAAAGCTCTGCTGGTGGGATGTGCTGGTCTGAAAGACTCAGAGGTTTGGGTTGCTTTGGGTTTGTTGTTTGGGGTTTTTTTTTCTTTGATTCCCTGACCTTTATTGAAAGCCCAGCGTAGAGAGGTATGGTATCTGTGTGAATAACGTGAATGAATGAGAGAGGGGACAGGAGTGAATGCATTTCTGTCACAAGCTTGGAAGGGGCTGAAGGCATTTAGCATTTAGCCTGGAGGACCAGTCTAGTGTTCACCATGACCACTGTGGAGGTCCTCTTCACATTTCCAGAGCCCAATATGTCTTGCAAGGACCGCATTGAGATATATATATGTATGTATATATATATATGTATGTATGTATTTATTTTCCTCTTTAAATAGTAAGAGATTCAATTAATCTAGAAGCTGATCATGCAGCATCTTTAGGCTCATGCTTCTCCTGTAAGGCAGTCTGGGAAGAAGGATGTTCCTACAAAGGGAGCAAATGGGACTGCAGCAAAGCTGTGTTTTGCCAACCCAATTTTCCCCATTTTGAGAGCAAAATAGAGTTTATGACTGCAACCCCCTGTTGCCACCAAAGCATAGGGAGCTGATGTGAGCTAAGAGATGGATGCTGCAGAGCTGGTGTAGCACGTTTGGCCATGTGCATGAAACCCTGGGCTGAACCTAATCACTCCAATAATGAACAGCCCAAATTACAATAAATTAACATTTCAGGCTGTGTATGTAAAGCAGATGTGAGGTTGTCAGCAGGCAAAGAATCAGCCTCAAAACCAAGCTGAATTCACGTGCCTTTTGCTGAGAGGCTGTGGCAGCAGTCACATCACAGAAGATCGTCTTGAGGACCGCTGTAAGCGGTCTGCAACATAAGATGGGCAGCAGAAGAAATGCAAGGAAGGGCTGGTCATCAAAACCTGACATTGCCAGACATTATCATTAAACTAGAGCAGCTTATAAACCTTTTTCTAGATGGTTATTTACAGACCACATGGATACGTATCTATTCAGACTGCATCTCTAGGCACATCATTAAAAAATAGATATTATTTTTGAGATATGTTTTAATATTTTTAAGTGCTTATATATACAGCTGCGTGTATAAATTCCTCTTTTACTTAAATTGAGAACAAACACAACAATCCTCGTTTATAAATGACAGCATCGGCATCATCAGTCTTGGCATCTTCTTCTGGAGGGATGTCGGGAACTCGAGGCATCCGCGTCGTCTGCGACGTGTAAGTGCCGGCACCAAACCAGACATTGGTCTCATTCATTCAGAAAGTCTCTAATAATAAGGATTTCCCATCGAGAAGATCTGTCATATCGAGCTCCTTTTAATTATCAGCCAATGCCAGGATGATTCTGTGGGGAGCTGGCTCGCGATGCCCGCTTGTGTTTGATGAAGGAGCAATTAATCCTCCATGGGAAGGATTAATTCCTGGATGAACGGGTCCTGCTTGGATCTCTCTTGCATGGAGAGATCGTCCCACACCTTGGTACCATTTCCAGCCTTGGAAAAGCTTTCCCAAGCTCCCTAGGATTGATTTTAGGATACATCCATATATGGACATATCCAGAAAGGAGCTTTTACAAGGTGTAGTTCCTTTAGTTTATCATATAACAATGACCTATTTGAATGTATTTTATTAAAGCATTAAATATTACATTATTTCCTGGAAAGTTTTCAATACAGTTTGTAATATATGCCTTTGTTCCTCATTTTTGAACCGAGCTTTTGGAGACATTTTTCATATTTACTTGTCCATTGGCATCCTCAGGGTCATTGGGACCTTGTCTGTGTGTAAGCGATCAAGAGAGAAATAATTTATGTGCTTGAGTTTAGCAGCTCTAAGCTTCTGTTTTCGAAGGTTTGGATTTTTCTGGGTTTCAAATTGACTTGTAATATTTTTTTAAGACTGTTTTGAGATTCTTTGAAGCTGGAGGAGTCAACTAGTCACGGAGAGAGGCGTGGAAGGGGATTTAATTCCTAGTTTCTCGCTTCACAAATGCTGCCTGCAGCTGAAGCAGACGGCATCAGAGGCGTGAACACAGGAATTTCACCCCCTTCTGTTTAGCTGTGAATTTTTAGGCAAAATATATACGTTTAGATATCCAAAAGTATCTGCCTGTCGATCACATCGGAGCGATTGTGACAGAAAGCGATGGGAAGCGTTCCCATGTGGAGCTACACTGGAAATAGAGATTTATTTTTCTTTCAGTTGATTTCCCACATTATTTGGGGAATTTTCATATAAACAAGATTTTCTTATACCCCAATAATGAAAGAGGGGAGAGCATCATTCCCTGTCTTTGGGCTTGAAATGTTAACATTTGGGGGTTGCTTCTCAATTTTCACTGCAACTAATGGCAACATCCCTATGGTATAAGACATCTGTCTCCCAGGCACTGAAATGCCAAGATATTTTGGTGGTTCTTGGCTTGCAGGCTGTGTGGCTGGACACCTGCCACCTTCCAGACCTCTTTAAATCATGGCAAATTTTTTGCCTTTGATATCTCATGATTTTATATTCATGCCTGATTTTTCACTGCCTTTTAGTTTCAATTGACTAATCCCTCTGTTTTGTGCTTTAAGACCGATGGGAAAACAATTTGGGGTTTTATTTTCTATTTTTATTGCATCTCTCCTCATTCTTTCACCTCTGGGTTTCCATGCTCTTCTTCGCTTAAGCTTTTCAAGCTCCTGCTCATTCCCTCCAACCACCTCTTAATTTTACCATATGAATTTGGGGAGCAATAGCCCCCAGTGAGGAGATCTCTCTAGGTAAATGTGAGCTTAAAAATCATATTTAATGCTTTTTCCTCTAATTCCGCCTTTTAGCGTTTGGTTTTACACACCGTTGGCCATGGTTGGATATGGAGTCATTCATAACAGAGCACGTGTGGTTTTGTTGAGATGTTTTTTCCAGCATCTCCAAGATGCTGTTGGGTATTTTCTCCCACTTGGTATATAAACCTTGAATTGAGTTGAGGATTAGAGCATCACAACAAAATCCCAGTAAGAGAACTGATCCAACACTCCTGTAAGGATAACGGGGCTTGTTTCTGTGCACATGGAGCTATAAAATGAGGGGTGCTTTCATCGCGTAGCAGTTGGATTTCCATCAAGCCTCGAGTCCCAGTTGGAGTTTTCCTGACGCTCAGCCACGTGTATTTGAATCTTAAATTCATTAGTGTGTGTAGTGTAAACAGCATTTCTACTCTAGGATCAGTTGTACACAGGAGGGGTTTCTCTTTGTTAGCGCTTAGCTATCCCTTTAAATTTCCATATATAAGGAATATTTTTCCAGATATTCTGCCACATTCTGTTTATTTGGTACCCCAAATTTTACATTCCTCTGATGATGTCCTGTGATATTCTGTAAAGATTTACACTCCTGTTCTGAGTTTCAAAGTCTGGACCTACATTTTATGGTGCTTTTTCATGATCTTTAGGGTCTTTATTTTATGTTTGAACACTGCAAGTTGGGTTTCTTGTCAGTGTTCAGGTCTGTCTCAGCATTTTAAGTTATAAAAAAGTCCATCCCTTGCAAACAAGAGAAACTCAAATTAGAACCCAAGGGAATGGCACAAAGCTGTGCTAGGGGAGGTTTAGGCTGGATGCTACCTTATTGACCTTATTGATGTTTATAAATATGTAAAGAGCAAGAGTCAGGAGGACAGAGCCAGGCTCTTCTCAGTGCTGGCCAGTGATAGGACAGGGGGCAACGAGTGCAAGCTGGAGCAGAGGAAATTCCATGTGAATATAAGGAGGAACTTTCTCACTGTGAGGGTGATAGAGCCCTGGGACAGGCTGCCCAGAGAGGTTGTGGAGTCTCCTTCTCTGGAGACATTCAAATCTGCCTGGATGTGTTCCTGTGGATTTAGTCAGGGTGATCCTGCTCTGGCAGGGGGTTGGACTAGATGATATTTTGAGGTCCCTTCTAACTACTAATGGTCTATGATTCTGTGTTAGGAAGAGGTTCTGTGCTGAGAAGGGGGCAGGGCACTGGGACAGGCTCCCCAGGGAAGTGGCCATAGCCCTGAGTCTCTCGACTTCACTGTGCTAGAAGCTTTTGTAGATAGTAGTAATGTCAAAGGTTTGGTTCTTGATGTAGAATCATAGAATGGTTTTGATCAGAAAAGACAAAGATCACCGAGACCAACCATCTAGCCTGCCCTACTAGATCCAACACTAGACCATGTCACCAAGTACAACATCTACTCTTCCAGGGATGATGATTCACCCACCTCCCTGGGCCGCCTGTTCCCATATCTGACCACCCTTCCAGTAAAGAAATTTTTCCTAATATCCAACCTAAACTTCCCCTGATGCAAGTTAAGACCGTTTCACCTTGTCACTAGTTAAAGGTGGTGTGCTAGAAATAAGACATCTGAATTTGCCTCTAAACATAATTTACTTTTAAGTCAAGGTATGAACTTTAATTAACCTCCAGTTACTTTGGACTTTATGACCTTAAAGGTCTTTTCCAACCAAAACATTTCGGTGTTTGAGGGGTGTTTTTTTTATTTCAATGGGTTTCCAGGTCTTTCATCTCTATGTTGACCCTATGTTTCTTAAATGAAAATGTCGTGTTGTTTGGATCTAATTCCTTAATATTCAAGTGCTCTGTGACGATCCAACATCCATCAAAGCACAGCAGAGACTTTATTGTTGAACTCCTAAGCAAATAAATATTTGGAGGTTGCTTTTAAGGATATCTTCTGAATTCTGCAGAGAGACGGTCATTATATGATGAATATAAAAATATAGAAGAGTAACATCTGAAACTTAATTAACATATGCGGACAGACAGCAATGACTTCCCCTAAAGCTGCTACACAATTTGCACGGTGTTTTGCAGACCAGCAACCACCCAAGGAATGACACTGGTCAATCAGAAAACCATGGTTCTTTCTTCTGAGCTGTGTTTCTTCCTAAAGACAATGAAACCGATAACTGGAAAAATGCTAGGAAAAAAGAAGTCAGGGGGTTTTTTTCCACTTAAGCTTGGGAGTAATCGTTCTGGCACAGTTTCTGCTGCTGCATACGCTCTGTCTTGAAATGAGAGCATGTATCTTGAGTTATTGTGGAAAAGGTTATTAGTTGAGGACTTTAATCCCTCTTCGTATTTGGCCAACGCAGCCAGAAGGTTGCACTGGGGATGGAAGGGAGGGAGCAACAGACGGACAGATGTGTGGAATAACTGCACAGCCTGGGAGTGAGTGTTTGTGACCCACACCAGAGGAAAAAGAAGAGCAAAGGAAAGGGAGAATTAGCCAAAATGCTGCAGCTGTAGATGCAAAGGCCAGGAGGTATGTGATGACCAGCCAGAGATCATGTGTTGCAGAGCTGAAGATAAGCCTACAGTTTAGACCTTGAACTTTGGTCTCTTATGGCCATCTATTGAAGTATCTTTAAGAAAACCAGCTGGTGTTGCCAATTAGTTCTTTTGCACCGGTCTTTGGAGTAGTTGAAAATTTTTAGTATGGTTGGAAGAGTTTCACAGCAACGTTTGCTGCAGCTGCCAAATGTCCCACACGGAGCTCTGAATGTCTAGAAGGCTTCTAGAGCAGAGCAATGGTATGTGCCTGTTTTGGATGTATGTTAAAACTCTAGATAATTGCAGGGGGGGTGGGGGAAAATTATATGTAGGTAAAGCCCCCATGCAAGTAGTTTGAAAAAGAGTCACAATAATCAGTAATTCAAGTAATGTGCACCAACCGCCCATCGCCATTAAAATAAGGCTCTTCTTTCAACCTCATGGCGGGGTTTATTGCTCTCTGGGTTCTCAGGACTGGTCCTGAGCAGGCAAAACTGGGACTAATGGACCCTATATCCGATTAAGCAGTTGTCAGAAGCAGGCGGTTGATAAACGATGCCAACTCCCATTACTGCTGCACGCATCACCGTCTCTCTTAAATCATTCGGGGTGAAGCTCAACGCTTGTTAAAATAATACACAGTCTTCTACACTTGGCTGGGTTGCCATATAGAAGCTTTTTTCTACTGTCTTGCCCTAAAAATATAGTGAGTCTTGGTCAAATAGATGATCTTTAAATGCCCATATTTTACCAGGGACATGGGAATGCTGTTCTGCAAGCCTTCTGTGTCCTGGCTGCTCTACAGGAAGTGAAGAAAAAAAGAAACACAGTTAAATAACAATAATGCATAGTTATTTCTTATATTTGGGATGTATGTATTTTTTCCCAATGGAATGTGTTACTTTTTGAGCTGAAAATGAGGGCCATTAAAAACTCCTATGCCAGCACACGTATGCATGGAGTACGTGGTGTTGGTGTAAATGTATCTAAATGTCTCCTGAATTTGGGATCTTGTAGGTTTTTAGCCAAAATATCCTTGTGGGATGCCTCAAAGCACGTCAGGCTCTTTAATTCTAAAAACAATGTATGTACAGCTCGTTAATTTTGGCTGGAGATAACATTAGAGAGTTGGAAGAATGTGCTTTTTTTAAAAGTTTTTTTTGTCTCATTAAAAACTAAAAGGAGAAGCAACAATAAAAACTAATTGGAGTGATATAAAGTGCATCATATTAGTGCAATTTTGAGGAATTTTTTTTTCCTTTTTTTCCCTTTATATCTGCCATCAAAATGCCAAGCCAACGTGGCTTGGATCAGTCGGACTTTTTCCAACTCAGGGAGTAAGGTGCACTTCCAATAGTGCTGTTTCGAGAGTGAGTCACAAGTTTAAAAACATATGATAAAGATTATGATTTTTATGGACAGACCAGCTTGACTTTCTTCCAAGCACCCTAAAACAATTTCAGCGGAAGACTTCCAAAGTAATCCAGCTGCAAATCCATCTTGGAGAAGATAACCTTTATAAAAGAGCAAGGCTTGGAGTTATTTTAGTGGAAAATAAATAGGTTTGGTTAGGTTTTTTATTCTCCAGCCCGAATTTGGGGACACACCCTCACTTTTACTTTAAAGGGTTGTAGCTCTGTTGGTCTTGGAGCAGTGATTTCTGCTAGCCGGAGGTCTCTTTGGTAGCCCTTGTAGCACCAACCATTAAGATTGTGTGATATAGAAGAGTAGAGTGAAAGAGGAAAGGGAAGTCTTGCTTCTTCTGTGTAATTCAGCAAATAAGCTGTACCACCGATTTTTTTCTAGCAACTCAATAGTAGTTGACGCAAATACATTGTCTAAATGCTTTAGCAACAAGCCAGGAAAGGGCAAACAAGGAGCAGCAATGCGTAGCACGCCCCATGCATCCTCGGTGAGCACGGTCTGCTGGGCCAAAGTCTGGTGCGCCCAAAAGTGTTGGATGCTGTGTGGTTCCCTGTGGTTTACATCGTTTGAGTAGTTCTTAGTCATTTTCTTTTGCACCAAAAAGAAAATACTGGGGGCGTGTCAGCAGAAGAGATGTTCGTTTCCATAAATGTTGTGTCGGTTTCCACAAAACCTTTTCACTTTGACTTTATGCAGCCAGTATCATCGTGATATCTCTGGGTTTTGGGCTGGGGTTTTTTTAGGAGGAATATAGAGCAGAAGGAATTAGCTGGCACAACATCGACTACATAGACAACTCTGGCTGCATCAACCTGATCAGTAAGAAACCAACGGGCCTGCTCCATCTGCTGGATGAGGAAAGCAAGTAAGTGGGAAACTGTTGGGTTTGCTAATGATACTTGGGTTTTTTTCACTTAAAATACGTTTATCCTTTTGTCTTACCTCTTTCTTTCCAGTACGCTGCTAATCGCTTGCTGGTCTAACTTATCATCATTTTGTTTCCCCCAAAAAAACCCAAAACAATGAGAATCAGAAACAAAGGGCCTTAAATAATAACTCAAATTCTGTTTCAATAATCCATTAAAGAGGAGGACAAAAGTTTTCCTTGGCTTTGCTTCTCGTTTCTCTCCCTGTCTCTTGTGGTGTAACAGTGAAAGATGCTTGAAGCTGTGCTGAGTGAAGTGTTCTGTGAGTGCTGGTACCTTTGTGGAACCCAAAGCAGGTTGTGTGGGTGCTGGTTATATGGTGGATTTAACAACTTCCTTTAAAAATGTAGCCAGAGGGAATTGAGGACACATTTACATAGGGACTGCACAGCTTCAGGTGTGTTGGGGATGTGCCTGAGGTTTGTGTCCTTGGGTATGTCTATCTAGCTTGTCTCAGTAGAAGTTATCACATGAGCTTGTGGCTTCTGGTTCTACCTTTGGATGGAAACTTCTGAGTGTAAAGGATGTCCTGTCAGATGCACGAGCCGGTTTTCTCTATGTGAAGGGCACAGAAAGGCTAGGCAGGTTCACTGGTGTTGCCTCGGATCCAGTTGGCTGTCCTAGTGATACTGTACCAGGCTAAACTGGCTACTTTATGTAAAGTTATGAAATATACCCTTGAGTGGTGTTTCTCCGGAGTCAGTGCTGGGTCCAGCCCTGTTCTATATATTCACCAGGGGCTTGGAGGAAGGGATCGAGTTTATGCTCAGCCCCTCAGCCAGTTTGATTGTAGGAAGTTCCATCTAAATATGAGGGTGGCAGAGCCCTGGGTCGGGCTGCCCAGAGAGGTTGCGGAGTCTCCATCTCTGGAGACATTCAAACCCTGTGATCCTGGACTCTGTTTTGTGCAGCCTGCTGGAGGTGATCCCGTTCTGGCAGGGAATTAGACTGGATGATCTCCAGAGGTCCCTTCCAACACAAATCATTCTGTGAGTTACAGATTTACATGAAGTCTGAGGATGGAGGATTGTGTTGCCCTCACCAAGAGGTTCTGCTCAAGCTCCCTAGTAACTCCTGAAATTGAAGTGGGATTGCTAGGCATAACAACTCTAGATTTCCTAAATGCTGGAATCCCCCACAGATACAGGAGCAGGCTAAGCCTCAAAACCAATGACACTAACTTGGGGTGTCAGGGAAGCATGGGTACCCTGATTAGTGTCCATGCAGTGGGCACTCAGTCCAGAATGCCACCATAAAAATACACCTATTTGTGCCTTCATAATTGATTCCAGACCAGAGGTCTTCAGACACCAGATATACCTTCTACTTGTACGTAACCATACCAAAATAGTATTTGCTTACTATCTGCAGGCATAGTAGCTGAGAATATCTATTTTTAGTCAAGAAAGAAATGTAAAAGCTTTCTCGTTGGGTTCATGGCTGTCTTCTTTTTAATTCTTTCCACTCAGTTTTCCTCAAGCCACAAACCAGACGCTGCTGGACAAGTTTAAGCGACAACATGAAGGGAACTCCTACATTGAATTTCCAGCTGTTATGGAGCCGGCTTTCATCATCAAACACTACGCGGGCAAAGTGAAGTATGGAGTGAAGGTCTGTCACCCAGCTGTTCCCTAACAGTTGTTTTAATTTATAATTGTCTAGCTACGATGGGGAAGGAGAGCCACAAAGGCTCCACAGAGATGTTTGGAATTGGCTAGAGGAGAGACATGAGCAAAAGCTAAGCTGAAGTGAGAAGGTGGTGGAGGTTGTGTCTTTCTGTTCTCCTTCACGTTACAAGCATTGTGTGTTGGCATTTTGGGGGAGAGTTAGGGACATGCACTGAGGTTGATGCTATCCCAGCCATGGGGTGCTGTCTATCCTAGCTGAAGGCTAGGAGAGTTGAAAATGGAGTATTTGGTAACCGTTCTGGACTTGGTTCTTCTAGAAAATCCTATGTTTTTTCTCCCTCATTAGCCATTTTTTAACCCAGGTTACGTGAGCATAGGTCTCAGCATCTCGCTTTAAAAATCCCTTGCAAATGATTTCCAAGTTGTCCACGTTATTAGCCAGAGCATTTCTGATGGGGGGGTGAGACTATATCGGAAATGATACCACCACAAAAATCTATAAGTGTGTTTCTAATGCAGTAACTGCACGTGACGGCCTTCAGTATCAGCTTCAAGGTGGTTCAGAGAGCAGCATTTTGGATAAAACGTGTTTTCTGGGGGTAAAGAGGTGTCTAATATGGGGCCAAAAAAAAAAAAACCAGCGGAATTCAATAACTCTGCTGTCCTAGGGCTAGCCTGGCCAAACTCACCCAATGTTATCTTGTAGATACCGTTTACTTTCCTCTTTTTTTCCCCTCCTTTTTCTCCTTCCCTAGGATTTCCGTGAGAAGAACACAGATCACATGCGCCCAGACATCGTAGCTCTCCTGCGAAGCAGCAAAAACGCCTTTATCTGTGGGATGATAGGGATCGACCCGGTGGCCGTCTTCCGCTGGGCCGTCCTGCGGGCCTTTTTCAGGGCGATGGTGGCTTTTAGGGAGGCTGGAAGTCGTTACGTGGAGAAGAAAACTGGTACGTGTGCTGACCTCCTAATCCTAGCACTTGTTGTTCACCAGCAATTTATGTCTAATATATGATTACTTTGTTTTAAGCAGCCTGACTTACTAGGAGTTGTTAATCTATTATAAAGCCTCCTTGAAACAGTGGATAGATTTTTGCTACCCAAAAGCAAAGGTATGTTTGGATTTTAACACTGTGAGACAAGGTGTTCATTGTACCACTGCGTTAGCTTTTCCTTTTCATAGGAAATCCCAGATGATTCGAACAGAGATGTTGGAATTACTCAGTGAACAAGGCAAATTGGTTTTGCTGAGAATTCTTGAGCTGTTATTTTTACCTGGAAACAAACCAAAACAAAAAAAAAGGAACTAATTTTTCTCTAAAAATTTTCAAGCTGTTCACCCTTTAAAAGCTGCAAGTGAGCATGTCTCTGGGCTAGCAAAATTTGTTGCTTCGCAGTCATCCAGAACCGCCTCACGCCGAACACCAGGGCATTAAATCAAAGGGAAGTAATGGTGCATCATCATGCTATGGCAGGCAATGCCTGGCTGGGCTTTTAGGCCATTTCTCTGCGTAAAGCAATTTTGGAAAGACGGGTACAAGCTATTACTATTCATTTCTGGGCAGAAGAGGGCTTGAAATTCATGATGAAATTAAAGCTGCAGCAGGGACAGTGTCAGTGGAGTTAAAATTAAGCACGGAGCCGCACCGTGAATTATTTTTTTTCCAGTCAGAGAGGTGTGCATCAAGGAGAGCCAAGGAGCCTGGGACAAGGGACATGGGCATGGAAACATACAAGCAGAAAGAATAATTATCTTGTTTGGGGTAAATAATAGCATCCTGAGAAGAGCCAGAGGCAAAAATCAGCTTTGAGCTCTTGAGGCTTTTCCTCTTGAATTGCTCGGATGCAGCATAAGAGAAAAGATGTTTCTCATGAACCTGGGTCAGCTCGGCACATCCAGGCAGCATCTACAGGCAGCGATGTTTTGAAACGCCGAGAGGTGGATGGCAAAGGCATTGGGTATCAGGAGGAATGTCATTGAAAGAGCTGGCTTTGAAAATCTGTATTTGCATTTTCCTGCCATCACCTTTTCGCCTTGCTTAAAACTCAGGCTGAACTGAAGTGAGCTGCTCAAGGAGAGAAAAAGACGTTCAGTCTTGGGAAGGAATAGCCAGTTTCAAGCCCTGTTTCGCTTCCCGTGTCGCTGGCATTCAGTCATGCCTGCCATGCTTGGCTCCTTGCTCACTAGCTTTCCGCTTTTCAATCTTGACTTTGTGTATTATCTTCCATGTATATATATATATATATATATATACACACACATATATATATCAATATATAGGTATAAAATAGAGTCTGGGATGTTTTCAGGCAATATCTGTTGGGAGAATGTGCCCTAGAAGTGATGACAAAGCTGGGACCATTGACAGTCAAGTGCCTCTGCTCTCTTTGGAGAGGTGCCAGTCATGCCCTAGCATGACTTCTGCCCAGGTAGTAGTAACACTTAGCAAGGTGAGAGGGGATCTTATTAATGTTTATAAATATCTTGAGTGGAACACAGGGGAACTAGCCAGCTTCTTTTCAGTGGGCTGTGGGGACAGGACAAGGGGTGATGGCCTCAAGTTGAAGCACAGGAAGTTCTGCAGCAATACACAGAAGAACTCTTTCACAGTAAAGGTGACAGAGCCCTGGGACAGGCTGCCCAGGGAGGCTGTGGAGTCTCCTTCTCTGGAGATATTCAAGACCCATCTGGACGCCAACCTGTGCAACCTGTCCTCGGGACCCTGCTTTGGCAGAGGGGTTGGACCCGATGGGCTCTGAAGGTCCCTTCCAACCCCTACAATTCTGTGAGATCTGTAGCAGTGTTTTCCTCATGCTTTTCATGGCAGGACCTCATGACAATCTCCTGTCAGTTGTCCTCCAAAATCCCATCTGTCTTACTAAAGCAAGCATAGCGTCCGCTACTGGATGCTGCTGGTCCCTCCAGAACAAAAGCCCCAAATTGATGATGTACACCTATGGCAGAAGGCATTTGTGAATTATTAAAGAATCACTAAAATTACCCCATCTCAATAGACAAAAGCAGACAACTAATGACAGCATAGGTTGCTGGGTTTTTTTACCAAGCCTTTAATTAGCCTGAGTTGAATGCCTTACTGCCCATGGATGTGGAGCTTTTGATAAAATTAAGGTCAATTAGCTGAGAATAACTTCACCTGCATACATTCATCCAAGTGAGTACGTTTCATTTTTGTATATCACATTCATGTTGCCCCCTTCTTCGTTTCCGAGTTCTGTCTATTGCTGCTCCCATCTGTCAGGCAGGGTTAGGTAGTGTGTAGGAAAACATCTGAAACCTACTTTTTTCATTTGAGGCTCTTACTGCCTCTTTTATCTTAACTCCACATGGATCTCCCTTGCTTTTACCTGTCTGAAGGCCAGTGCAAATCATAGTTGCTGTACCCAACAAGGATTTTAATTAAAACCCTCCGCCTTCTGTCTAAGCAGCTCTGCAAAACTTTTGCTTTGCTCTCCTGTTCCATCATCCTTTTGGTTATCTTCTCTGTGCCAGCAGTGCCAACAGGTGCCACAGATGCTTCCATCACCATTTTTTCCTCCTGGATGTGGGTACTCTCCTTTTTTCTGTGCTCCTAATATCTTCATAGAGCGGCTTTTTAGCAACTGTGCAAATTATCCTTGTTGACCTGGAGGAGAAGAGCAGCAGAGCAGTGTCACAGTCAATTTTGGTGGGTACCTCTTACAGCACTGCCAGTCCTCTTCAGATGAAACACGCCGGGATCTGGCAAGCTGCAATTGGCTGAAGGGTGGATTTTTTCAATATTAGTATCGTTATTATTGTTATTCATTTTATCAGGGAGGATTGAGATAATCCAAAAGAACTACGGGTCTGAAGTAGAGGTGATAATGAACTTTGATTAAAGGAACACTATCGAGCCTTTTTGGATAGAAATTTGGCTGATTGACCTTTGGTTGCTGTATCATCAACATGAATTTATTACACAGAAACCCCCAAATTCTTTGTTAGCAAAAGCTCAATGGAAGAACTTACGCTGTTTATATAAACCAGGCTGTGGAGACTCCCAGCTTTCTCGTCCTGGTTTTCCTGATGAAGGGTCCGGGGGCTGTGCCCTCCCTCAATGCACATTTGCATTCAGCCAACAAGGCTTGCTCCTTGGGCTAGTGCCTATTGCGGCTGACCTACACGATAATTCTATCTCAAAAACAGTCCCGTTGACTTCTGATTTATTCCTGAAGCTGGGTACCAAAAAAAATAATCACCACCACCCTCCAAAAGAATAAACCCCCCAAACCTCTATTTGCCAAGTAAAGGAGATAGCAACCAAAATAACAACCTTTGAGGAGTCTGAGGTGGTGTTAATCCAGGATGGCCCTTGAGAGTGTTCCTCTGGCAAGTTCAGATTACTCCTTTCTGATGATGTAATGCATTGGTATGAAATGCTTCTGTACATGCTGACACAAGGTAACTCCTCAGTGACCACATCACACCTCAATGGAAGCATGAGGTAACTCTTGACTTGGCCTCCTAAATGATGACGGACAGGTGCTGCCTGTTTGCACTCCTCCCCCCTGTCGTCCGAGCTGGGCCACCAAAAGTTCTCTTAGCCACACAGTTATGGCTTCTTCCAACTCTTGACCTCAAATTCATCCTACTTAACTGCAGGCTCTGCCCTCAAGGAATACAGAACCTTTTTTTAATACAAATAACGTCAAATTTTATTTTCAATTGCCAATATCTGACCAAAGTGTGGCACTTGGATGCAAGATGATAATCTAAGATGGCTGTATCTGGGAGCATCTGTACAGGGAATTGCAGGTAACATCTGGCAAAAGCACAGAAAAGATTTTAAAAAGCACTTAATAAAAGTAAAGGTTTACTTAATCATCTATTTTTGGCCAAATAAGCTCAGAGTGATTATAAAGTGATTATACTCTGGCTAGTAAGGATTAAAAGTGGGGTTGGGACACGGTCCATCCCATCGCTCCTGTGTCATGGTGCTGGGTCTGGAGGAAACAGAGGTTTAAATTGTGTCGAGCAACCCTCAAGCTCTTGTGTCCTTCGAGCTTGCTCTTTACCCTCTCCAATTTCTGCTTTTATAATCTTTCTTTTCTCTCTGTTTTGTTGTTGTTGTTTTTATTTTGCTTCCCAAGGGCATGATGATGCAGTGCCATGTGCGGTTTTGAAAAGTGTGGATAGTTTTAGCTTTCTCCATCACCCAGTTCATCAGAGGAGCTTAGAGATCCTGCAGAGATGCAAGGAGGAGAAGTACAGTAAGGCTTCACCATCCACCTTTCCCTCTGATACAACACTCACATGCCAAGAAATGGAAACCATGTGCATTCAGCATAGAAAGGGTTAAAAAAAAAAAGCTACCCACTTGAACCAGCTGCATTATAGAAATTTTGAGCCTATCAGGAAATTTCAAGAGTCAAATTAAACGCAAACCCACATCTCTTGAGTTATCACATTGGCACTTTCCCCATTTATTCACTGACTTTGAGTCAGGATGCTGACACCAGGGGTATTTTTCATGTGTTTTCTTGTTGTTAGCGTACGTGTGATGATAACTTCAAAGCACAGCAGGTCCAGTAGGAATAGTCCTGATACGAAGTGTGTGGCGTATGCAGCTGGAATTTGACTTTATTGGATTTAGTTGGACTTTGAAAATAACTTCAGCTTGTGAAAATATGCACTTTGAGGGCTCATACTTAAAAGTAAAGCATCTGGCTATGTTGCTTTACACAATGAGTTGGGTAAAGATGCACTTGGTCTCCGTTTCTTCCTCTTCTCTCCTCTGTCACACAATAAGCTCGTGCTGCATGATAATATGGACACTTCTGCCTGTGCTACTATATTTTATATCTATAAAAACCATATATTTGGTGCTCATATCTTTAGATATATAATTTTTCTACCTTATTCTCTTCCTTCATGTGGTACATAAGAGTGCTGCTATATTCACTCTTCCAGGGCAAATCCTCCACGTGAGTTGTTAGCTTAAACATTGTGCAACTTAGGTGTAAATGCAAAACAGGGTTTTTTTTCTGCAGAGCTGAGCATGGTAAGTACAGTAGTTGCATGTTAAATCTTCAGAGATAGGCTTTTCCTGTTCAAGACTGTATCAGATTACCACGCTTCCTTAATTTAGACCGTAATTCTTAATTCTGACTACATTGTTTTCCTGCAAGTTCCCACCATTGCTGCTCGTGCTACAAGAAAATAAAAAGCACTACAACAAACACAGCACTAGATTTTCTGAAGCAGTGTCTGAACTTTCTGATACTACTAAGAGACTGTTGAAAAGGAAGGTGATCATCAGTAGCTTAACTTCATTGAAGTTAATTACATTTTAAATAATTAAACTTAAGTTAGCTCAGCGATATGGGAAGTTTGGAGAGGGGTTAATTTGCAATTGGTTAGGTTTAGGAAGGAAATTCCAACAACTCAAAAGAAATGGAGCCTTAATTTAAGCTCAGCGTGTTAAAACCTTGTATATCATAGACTAGTCCACGTGGTTTGGTCTCTCTTAGGTTAAAATCAACCATTGATCTGAGAGTAACGTTTCCATAGTTTGTGGATTGGCCGAGACCATCCAACCCGACAAACTGGTCATTCATGTTCAGCATTAAGCAGTTGTCTTCCCATGGGGTGTGCTTCTGCAAGCTGCTTCCCCAGGCTTGGTTTCTTTGGCAGGATAAACCGGGCTTGGAGCGTGAGTAATTTTTGGGAGCAGAATTTATTGAGCCTGTGGGCTGAGAGTGCTCAGGCTGAGGTTGGCCCTGGGGACTCTGCTTTGCCCAGAAGTCAGATGAGGTTTCATCCATGGCATCCTTGAGAGAGGGAACAAACAGGTCATCTCCTTGTCTTGAATTGCACAGTAAGTTCTAGCTTTACGCAAAGAGAAAAAACTAATTGATTTGGTGAGTTGATTGAGATTCCCTTGAGGCCATTTGGCATTCAGCTCATGTAGCCAACTGATAGCCCTTCCCTTACCGCTTCAGCCTCCTCACAGGTGGTTTTGGAGTCTATTGGTTGATTTATGGTCTTCCACAAGAGCAAGGCCACTGGGTTTAGACATCTCTTGAGTTCAAGCCTGAAGCTCCACTGGTTGATGTTCATAAGTAGGAAGCAGACTGGGATTATTCGAAGCTCTTCTCAATGGGGGCAAAGCTCTGTTAGACAAATCAGACTGTCTTTCTGAAACACTGCAAGCATGTGTTTGAAAAAGCCGAGTAATTTTATTCCTGAATTGTAAAACTAATCAGCCTGCATCTGAGTTGGGCAAAGGGAAGAAGTGGTTTCCACTCACGCTCCTGTTCCTTGCATGTGGCATATCAAAATGTACAGTTTAATAGCCTATAGTCACCATACACAATTCTCAAAGCCACATGTGACTCATTGGCTTACATGGAAAACGTTTTTGCCTTTCATGTCTAAAACATACCCCACTCTGTTTGCCAAAAAAGGGGCTACATCAATATAACAACTTTTATTGGTGTGGCATGCATTTCTTCTTTCAGGAGACAAGTGATGCCACAATATAGAAAAGTCTCATCTCTTTTTCTTCTCCTTTTCACCATCTTCTCTTTCTTCTCCTTTTCTTCTCCTTTTCCTCCTCATCTTCTCTTTTTTCTCTTTCTCCTCTTTTCCTGTATAAATCCTGTTTTAACCCCCTTTGTGCACCATAACTTATATGAATCAAAAAGCTGTTTAAGGTGCTAAACTGGCAGAATTATACCATGGTTTTAATCCAGCTGTTATCTGGAAGCCTGAAGTAGAAATCTTTTTCCCAAGGAACGCAAGTTGTGGACACCATAATATTTTGAGACAACCTGGTCTTCACAATTTCAACCAGATTTGATGGGTTTGGTGGTGGTTTGGGCTTTTTCTTACAGGGATTTCTTTGGTGGGGAGTGGAGAACAAGGAAGGACAGCTTGCTGCCAAAAGAAGGGCATGAACTAAAAAAGAAATCTGAGAAATACCAGTGAGAAACCCATTTTTAATTGAATGCTTTAGGTTGGAGAAACCTGTGTCTTAATGAGGATGTATTCAGGCATAAATACTATATAAAAATGAGGATGGGTGTTAGGTGCTTTCTTAGTGAAAAACTAGCCACAGGAAATACTAATGCAGTTTTTTAAGCAAATTTTGTTTGGGCACAGGAACACCAGTCTTTAAATGGGTAAAAAAAACACCCCCAGGATGAGAAACATAACAAAAAGCAATTCACATGTCAAAAAAGGGGATTAGAAGGAGAGTTTAGAACTCTAGGCACTCAGATTATCTGCCTTGCTTTCCAGAAACCTCCATGGTTGGAGATTGCAAAACCCTTCTCAGCAGGAATAAGTTGGTCCTGCCTTGGAGCACAGACAGGATCAAAGATAACCTGTGGCAGCACACTCCTGGATTCCTTTTCCTCATATTTTTGGGATGTTTGGTCACCTTTAGATACAATAACTTAACCAAATGGACCATGAGCTTTTACGGGCATCTCCTGCCCAGTGTTCAGGCTTCACAACAAGCCATTATATCATCTCAACAGCTAAAGGAAGACAGTAGATGTCCTGTTAAAGAGATGTCACCTCATCAAGGTTTGGCAGGAATTTTTCTCCTTAGGAAGTTTCAGTCGCTGAGGAATGGCAGATCAGCAGGACATGCTCAGATCTCTGCTGAGTCGCTTTGTGTTCATCTTGAAAAATGATCCTTAGGACACCTTTCATTTCAGCATCTGGGCTGTGTTAAATAGGGAAATTATAAATGTGAGGAGGGGGGAATATGCTGTTGCTTCTTCATATTCTCTTACAGACTATAGACTCGTTTCTTTTTAGAAAGGGGTTTTGGGGTTAGGTTTTTTCTTTATAATTTTTTTTCCCACTGCAGAAATCTCAAGGTAAAGGAATATACATGTTTTTCCCCGCGTTCAGGTGAGCGCTATGCTGTTTCCTGTCTCACGGCAGTGATTTCGAGACAGTTAAAAAAATTGCTCAACTGTTTTTGTGTCAAATTTGAGCTTATTTGGTCTTTAACTATCTGTAGTTTAGTGACTTGAAAAGCATTTTGTTGTCTACAAAAATTGGTCTCTGTCTTCCTAAACACTTGGTTACAAAACATTTTCACTTTGGGTAAGGTAACAGCTTGTAAACGTCGGCTTCTGTCACCGTGCGTGAGAACTGCCTTGGCTATTTATCAAATATAAATTACTCTAAAACTACTCCTGTCGAAGGACGTAGGTTCAATAGGCAAGAAAGCCACCCCATGCGGTATATACCACACACTCTACATGTCTTTGGACATGCATCCATAGGAAGAGGAGCAGTGTGCAAGGCCTGGGAGAGACTGGCTGGGGAGCTGTCAGGCAGGGAAGGACCTGGGGATGTTGGGTGACTGCCAACATGAGCCAGCAGTGTGCCCTGCTGGCCAGGAAGGAGGTGGCTGGTTTGCATCAGACACAGAGTGGCCAGCAGGGCCAGGGAGGAGATTGTGCCCCTGTTCTCAGCATTGGTGAGGCTGCACCTCGAGTGCTGTGTCCAGTTCTGGGCTCCTCACAATAAGAAGGACATTGAGGTCCTGGAGCAAGTCCAGAGAAGGTCAACCAGACTGGGGAAGGGGCTGGAGGGCAAATCCTGTGAGGAGCTGCTGAGGGAGCAGGGAGTGTTCAGCCTGGAGAAGAGGAGGCTGAGGAGAGACCTTCTCACCACCTACAGTGACCTGCCAGGAGGATGCAGAGAGGTGGGCGATGGTCTCTTCAGCCAGGGGACAGGAATGGGACAAGTAGAAATAGCCTCAAGCTGCACCAGGGCAGGGTCAGATCAGATGTGAGGGAAAAGTTCTTCCCTGAAAGAGTTGTGGGGATGTGGCACAGGCTGCCCAGGGAGGGGCTGAGTCACCATCTCTGGATGTGTTTAAGAAAGGGTAGATGAGGTGCTCAGGGATATGGTTTAGCTTAGGACAGGAATGGTTGGACTTGGTGATCTTAAAGACATTCTCCAACCTTGTAGTTCTGTGATTCTGTCAATAAATTACCTTTTTTCCAAGCACCTGACTTATGACTGGGTGTTTTGCAAGCAGCTGGGATGTCCCATGCACAGCAGAGTTTAGTAGTGTTTTGGACATGGAGGACACAGGTGGCTGATTCCCCCAACCCCAATCACAGCAACCTCTTCCTTCACCCCATTTGCTTACTAGCTGGGACAATGTGTCCCTAATACAATGTGAACGTGTGGGAGGGGAATTAGTAGGCTTGAGCAAACAAAGTTGCTCATAAGGGCGATGACTGTGTGGCAGAGAGGTAGAACTTAGCAGGTGATGGGTATGTCGGCATCCTTGGCACCCTTGTATGCCCAGCATGTGCCATGACATGTATATGCTCCTCCTCACTGTAGTCAACGCTAAGCTATGGCTGTGCTAATTGGCTGTTGGTGAAGATCCAGGCAGAAACATCTTTTTGCATGTGCTACCTTAGGTATTACTCGGAAGAGCCCACGGACACCACTCTCAGATCTCCAGGGAGTCAATACCATCAACGAGAGGACCCAGCGGTAAGTCTCCTGCTTTTACGTTGGCACAAGGCAGCAATCTTTGCTGGGAGAGGACTCTCTTGTGATAAATCACTGTATTAATGTTTCTCCTTGCTCGCTTCTTAATTTTGTCTTCTCCTTGTTCTTTCTCTGCTGTGTGATTATATCTAAGTATCTTTTACCTGACTTAACAGTAGGCAGAGAAGGCAACTTTTCTCTGTTGATTGTATGTGGTGTAGTATACAGGATGGTTAGAAGGTTGCAAAAGAAGTTGATGAATGTGCCTATATCAAGGAAATAAAAACAAAGTGAGGGTTTTTCTGGAGGAAAAGGGAAAAAAGGGTGTGTTTGGGTGCAATGCAAGTGTTGTGATGGTGGCTCTGGGTGCCACTGAGTGTGGAGGACCTGGGAAGTTACAGGGCTTGAGATGGTACCTTATGGGAAAGAAGCACGTAAGCTTGAAAAAAGTTCATGTTTTACAGGTTTATTTACAGTTTTTATTTTTTAAACCTTCCTTGAAGGTTCTGGCCATTCAAGCAACTACTTAATGAGCCCTTTTTGCTTTCGAGTCAGATCTACACTTTGAGATGCAGATCTGTGCTCTTCTGCTAAGGTTTTCCAATTCCATTTCAGAAAGTTGCCTGTGAAGCAAAATTTCTTCATTTCAAAGCGATATCTGAGCACTGATCCTCCTCCTTTTTGTTCAGCTACTTTTGCGATGTCCCTCTGTAGACCTCAGAAAGTCTGATTGATCATCCATGTATCACCTCTAAAGATGCTTCTCTGCTTCCCTGTGAGCAGGTGTGCATGTGCTGAGGAAGGATGTGATCAGAGCACTCTCAGCTCTTAAAATGATTGCTTGGTGCTGTAGATACTCAGGTGTGATTTTATGGCTACTCTGAGTTTCACAAGAAGTCCAGAACAAGCCCAGGGGAATCTGAAACTTTCCCATGAAACATGTCCATCAGATCCCCTGTAATGGTTCTTGCATCTCAGGGGCCTTCCCTTCCACACAAAATAAAGTATCCTCCAAATAGAGCTCATTTTTCTCTAGTTTTAACGCCAAGTGGCCAAGACAGATATTAGATACACATCCTTTTTTCTAGGGGAACACAAGTGGCTTTTGTTGTCTGGTTTTGTTCACCATGTGAGTGCCATCAAGACTAGAATATCCCTCTTGCCTGTAATTTCTTCCCTTTGAGAGTGGTGGCGTCACCCTACTGGAGGAGAACTGAATAGTCTCCTATTGTTACAAGTTGGCTTATTTTTAGTAGTCAGGTGGAGTGTGATTCCCATTAAATTGTTGGGTTGAATTCATAAATCTGTGCCACTTCTTGAGTCCTGGCAGAAGTCCCGCTTGTGCAAGCAAGCTCACCCTGTTGTGGGAAGGTGATGCCACCCTGGTTGTCCTCACATCAGTCTTCCCCAGCTCCCCTTTTCTTCCTCCTAATGTTATAGCTGCTACATCTCTTAATCTGTTGGGTTACAATGATGACAGGTACCTAGTAATGTTTGAGGCAGAGAAGGCTGGTGTCTCCAGAGATGGCATTCACTGTTTCTGGCATCTCTGGTTGTGCAGGTTTCCCTGAACATGATGTAACATGAAACTCTATCCCTGTGGAGATCTTCATGTGTAGATAAGAGAAGTTCCACAGTTTCTCTAGCACGCCTTCCAATCTGATGTTGGTGTGTGAAGAACATCTGTCAGGTGGGATGAGGCTTTTCTGACTGTGCAGCTCCAGCTGTGGAGGCATGTTAGCGCAGCAGCTGGCGCTGACGGCATTTTCCTAGCCAAAAATAAAGTCAGATATCTCCCCAAGGGGCTGTTGTAAAGGCTTGGAAGCTCCTTTCTATCCCAGGCAATGTTTTCATTTACTGGAGTTCAGTCTGTGGTCAGCTCTATTTATTTGGCTTAACCCAAGCCAGCATAACAGACGGGTTGCCCTAAACAGCCAAGATCAAGGGCAGCAACTATTGTGTCTTCCATCATCCTCAGTAATTGTACTATTACAACAGGGTCAGGACAGAGAGTTTATTCCCTGGTTTGCAGAAAAAGGGACTTTGGAAGATGTCCTATATCTTATGTTCCTTCTGGTGTGGTGCTTCAGTAGTGTAGTCCATGATCTTGAGCATCATCAGTGCTGAGTCCCCAGATATCATCTGTTCTTCTGAAAGCACAAACTGTGTCTCTCCTAAGATCTCCTAAAATCCAGTCTGCGCTTTCCAAATTGGCAGGTGATTTCAGTACCTTTCATGGTGGATAGTTTTGATCTGAAGTGTCATGGTTTTGATCTGAAGAATCATATTGCACTTGATAAACGTTGGTATTGCAGTTAAATTGCACTTGTCGAGCAAGAAGGGGTAAATACAGGGGTGAAGGTAACACATGTAGAAAAGAAATTTAACAGCTTTCCAACAGATAGACTGGCAAGTGATTTACAGAGCTAAATTAAACAGGAATTTGCTTTCAAAGCCATCTCATGATCATGCGGTTGCTGATAAGCCTGCGTTGTGCATCCAACCCACAGAATAGCCCGGGGCTTGCTTCTAAAAGCAAATTTGAGGCATGACATCACACAGGAAGTCACTGCGGAGGGTTTAGGGAGCCAAGCGCTCTCCTCTGATCTCAGAAGAAAGCAGATGGGTGGTTTGCACATGCTGGCGGGGGACAGGGCGGGGGGAAACCAGCAGAGCATCAGGAAGCCAGCGTGCCTTGGAAATGCCGTTACCGACCATGGGGTGATGAAAGCCACCCCAGCGCTAACCAGAACGGCTCGGGCTATCTATTTTCTTCCTGGTTTGTGTTCATTGATGAAACTGTTTTATGTGGATTGATGGCTGAGCAGTATGCAGGAAAGCGGGTATTGATCAGTCTGTCTTGAAACAGTTGGCTTGATGAGATGATTGACCTCCCAAGTACCAGAGAGGCTGTGTAGGCCACCATATGTATGTATTCATCCTGAAGTATCCATAATACACAGAGCTGTCATTTTCTGTGTTTTTAGTACTTTTTTTTTTCCAAAACCACGTGGGAATTTCTACGGTTTTCTCTTTTCTAGTCTTGTTCAGAGTCCACATATCCACAGTTGGTCTCAAGCCTGGAGTTCATTGAGGTCAGCCAAGATTAATGATGGGTTTTAGATCCCAAAAGTGGCTGTTGAGGTTTAGTGGTACCTATCAACCGATGATTTATTTTTTTTTTCCCCCCCTCCTGCAAATAGGAGGATGTTACTGGATAGGGCCTTAGCTGTAAAAAGAAAGAAGCTGGACAGGAGAGAACACCTAGATATTTAAGCTGCTCCATGGCCTTCCTTGAATTGAACAGGACGCTTAAAAAAAGTGGGTCCTGGAACATGCAGCTGAGGCTTTGCTTTGCTGTGATTCATTCTTTCTTTTAATAGTGATATGTGACAAAATGCTGATTAAATGGGGCTGGGAAGGAATTGGGAAAGTGCTGTGGCAGGGCACTCCAGCGTCGCATTGCTCCAGGATCTGGCTCCAGGCTTTGAGCCAACTGATTGAACAACTTCACATGTTTTGGGTTTTAATTTCACTTGATCTTTGCCCTTCCTTCAAAGCCAAAGGGCTGCCTTGTTGCTAGACCTCAGTAGTTACCGGTGCCAGAGGCCACATTTAACCCACTGTGTCCTTCAGCATACTCATGACCGGAAGATTAGTGCTGCATTGAGTGTTCTCCTATTCCTTTTCCTTCTGTCTGAGATAGCTCTGGGGTTGGGAGGAGGTCACAGACCCCACATCCTTCCTTAGCTCACGTTTATTTGATGTGATGGTTTCTGCAATGCTGATGGAGAATTTAAAATTTAAAAAATCCCACAAAACCAAACCCAAAACCTGACCATCAAACTAGTTGCGTGCAGCCTAGGAGAAGAGGCTTTGCATAACCCCAGATATATCACAGGAAGGCTCTTCAACTCTGAAAATTATTTGCCCTGCCATGAAGTTTTCTCAAGTTTCCCCTCCTCCAAAGGAGAGCTTTGGTTTCTCTTGCCATTGCCTTCAGTCCTTTTGCAGCCAGGTGAGTCTTTCTGGAGACCAAAGCAGTTCAGCTCCACGGCAGAGAGGACCAAATTATGGCAAGTGGTTTGTGCTCAGGTCCCAGTGAGTGATTCTGGGACTGGTATCCTTCATTTGTAGCAAGTAATTAGTTTATTGCAAAGGGTCATGTGATGACCAGCATCATCTAAATTTGTGGCTTAATGATGGCAGGGCTGGCTGGTGGCAAATGTCATAGTCTGGGACAACTGGAAGCTGTTATTCTTCTGCTGATAGTTTTGAGCCTTTTATGAATATTTGATTTTTAAGAGGTGCTTAATTAGCTGGGGGCTTCATGTGGTGTCTGGCATCAGGAGGTCATTCCGTGGGAGCATATTTATGGTAAAAAGAATAAAACAGGTGTATTATTTTCTACCAATGGATTCTTTTATGATCTTATTTTTTATTTGGTCACAGGACCAGGGTTGAAGGTTTTTATGTCTATATTAACACTGTACTGTGTTTGGTGTTGCAGCGATGCCTACGCGGTTGGCTGGAACAGCCGGATGGGGATGCGGCACAGCAGACTCGCCAGCCCCGGTACCTTGCTAGACAAAGATGGGATATTTGTCAACGCGACCAACAGCAAGCTGCTGGAGAGGGCCCACGGAATCCTCATGTCAGTGCAAAAGGAGGGGATTGGGGCTTTATTCCTGGAGCATAACGAGCAGCCCGGGTGGTTGGAGGAATGTAAATAGCCAGAAGATAGAAATACCAGGGTTTCAAAGTAGACTTGGAGATATTTCACTGTTGGGTCAAAGTGACCCCAGCGTGTTTTAAGCATCTGATTTGTTTAACTCTTATCATTGGGTTGTAATGATAGAGGCGAGGGAGGAGAGAGGAGGAAAGAATCTGCTGGTCAAACCAGTCTGAAGATATGACAGCGATGTAACGCAGTCACATTTTTTAATGTGATATCAGAGTTTCCATTACAAATTAGGTGGGGAAATGATGATTCATGCTGCAACTTCATCATACAGTTCAGAGAACATCGCTGGGATGGCTGGCATTAACATGGGGTGTGGGAAAGCAGGCAGGTGGTCAATCCTTTCTGACAGTACTCCCTAGCTCTACCCAAATTACCAGCATCTCCATCGTTTCCAGTGTAACCATTCCCTTAAATTGGATACCTGCCTCTTAGATCTGTGCCACTAAATCTGTTAAATTCATTTGAGGCACACAGAAGCAGCCAAATTTCAGTGCAGATGAGCAGAAGCACTCCTGAAGGAGATTGGGAAGGGCTTGTTTCATGAACTCCTCCACTCGGAAACTGCACACGTGGACTCACCTGAGCCTTTTATTGTCTCCCCAGGCGAAATAAGAACTTCAAAGCAAAACCGAATCTCCCAAAGGTGAGTGAAACACACCAGGTTTCACCTTGCTGGTCCGTGGGTTACCAGTGTAGGGGACAGTGATGAGATGTTGATGGGTGAGAGGAAGACCCCTTGTGTCTCCATCAAGACCTCGGGCAGCTCAGCTCCATTCAGAGTGATCTAATTTATATCAGATGGAAAGGTGTCAGCCTGATTAGCGTGGGGAGAGTGCTCTAAGAATGCTTCCATCCTCCTTTCCTGGATTTACTCTGCCTCTTTTTTATTTTGTTCTCCTGGGATAAAAATACATGGTGTTTCAATTAAAGCACACACATGGTGGTGAAATTTGATAATTAAATCTCTAAACTAAAATGAACGGGTGGGTTATGCAAGAGGGTTGGTACCTGATGGACAACAGGCTTGTCTAATATTCAGCTTCCCTCCATCTTGGCTGCACTTACTGTATTTTATGAGATGCCAAGAGATGTGCTGGATCTAGAACAATAATGCTTAATATGGTCCTTGCTGATGCTGCATTACTGGTTGTGAACAGAGGATCTAGAGGTTCAAGCTTCTCCTGGGTTTACTCCTCTGTGGGTGCACCTGGAGGGGCACAGATGCAGTTCATCAATGAGCTGTCCATTAACAGCAAATAATTCGTCTGCAGCCCTAAGCAGGTAGGAGAGCTGCATCGTGAAAATCTGGGCATGAGCCAACAACGTGCCTTCACAACCCAGAAGGCCCATGGCATCCTGGGCTGCATCACAAGAAGTGTGGCCAGCAGACCCCGAGAGGGGACTCTCCCACTGTGCTTTGGGGAGACCACCCCTGCAGTGCTGCTTCTAGCTTTGGAGCCCTCAGCACAAAGAGGGCATGGACCTCTTGGAGCAGGTCCAGAGGTGAACCATGAGGATGATCCAAGAGCTGGAGCACCTCTCCTACGAAGACAGGCTGGGAGAGTTGGGCTCGTTCAGCCTGGAGAAGGCTCTGGGGAGACCTCCAAGCTCCTTCCAGTCCTTAGAGGGACCTGCAGGAAAGCTGGGAAGGACCTTTTGTAAGGGCCTGGAGCGATAGGGGGAGCAGTGATCATTTTAAACTAGAGCAGGACAGGGTTAGATGAGACATGAGGAAGAAGTTTTTCTCTCTGAGAGTGGTGAGACACTGGCACAGGTTGCCCAGAGAGGTGGTGGAGGCCCTGGAGACACTCGAGGTCAGGCTTGATGAAGCTCTGAGCAACCTGATCTAAAGGTGTCCCTGCTCACTGCAGGGGTTGGACTAGATAGCTTTTACAGGTCCCTTCCAGCCCAACACATCCTGTGATTCTGTTATTTCCCGTAGTCAGAGATGCCCTTGGCAAGTCCTCAGAGGAGCTTGGAGGAATGTGACCTTGCTCCATCCAAGGAGAGCAGGGCTACATTTCAAGCCCTTCCTTGATTTTTTTTTCCATTGAGATTAAGTAGGGATGGTCACCTAAGGAAACCCCGCAGAGCATGGAGAGGGATATAGCAGGTAGCGTGATGGATGAGATCTAGTTATTCTTGTATTTATCAAGAACAAATGGAATCTCTCTTTTACTACAGCACATGCTGGATGTGAAGTCCCTCAAGCACCTAACGAACCTGACGCTGCACGACCGCATTACCAAATCTCTCCTCCATCTCCACAAGAAGAAAAAACCACCCAGCATCAGCGCTCAGTTCCAGGTACTCCTCTACCTTTGATACAGGGCGGGGAATTAATGGCAGACACCTGTCCCAGTTCCCCAGGGTGCGTGTCCCATCCTCACCACTGTTGAGGATGTGAATTTAAGCGAGGAGGTGGCTTGGGTAAGGTAGGAGAAAGCTTGTAGGTATCTCTAGAATGTAAATGGAGAGAAGCAGGGGGCAGAGGTGGATATTGGGGTGGGAGATGGTGTAGTGGAGGAAGATGGGAGGTGAGGATGAACTGCAGAGCAGTGATGCTGGCGCATTCCTGTCCTCTGGTACCTCGCTTTCCAAGTCATCACATTGAGGCATCCAGAAACGGCAAAAATCCCCAAATGACGTTTTTTTACGATCTTTTTACTTGCGTTCAGCATCTGAACTCCAACCTGGTGTCAGGGCAGCCAGAATGAACCAGAATAGGTCAAAATACTGCTGCATTATCTTGAGGCAGGCAGAGGAATCCATGGTAGGGATCAACTCAGCATTTGGTGTGTTGGCAGTGCTGTCCCTAGGAATAGCCACAGTGAGAATATTCCTTGGATATTTGCCCTGGGGTTTGGGAAGAGCCACAGGAGCCGCGCACGAGCGGGTGGTGACATTGGAAAGCAGCTTTTACATTAAAAATCGGTTTTGGAGCAGTCTGGCTTGGGTTCACCTTCGAAACGGTACATTTCTCATTGCAATGTGGGTTATTTTTAGAAAGTCTTTGGATTTGGGTAAGATTAATTATTAATGAACAAGTAAATCTTTATTAATGATACTGACAGTGGGAATGACTGCACCCTCAGCAAGTTTGTTGATGACACCAAGCTGAGTGGTGAAGTTAATTTTGCTGGAGGGACAAGATGCCACCCAGAGAGACCTGGACAGGCTGGAGAAGTGGGACCGGGTGAACCTCATGAGGTTCAACTAAGCCAAACGCAGGGTCCTGCACCTGCGTTGGGACAACCCCTGTTATCCATGCATGTTAGGAGATGATGTGCTGGGAAGCAGCCCTGAGGAAAAGGACTTGAGGGAACTCATGGGCATGAGCCACCAATGTGCTTCTGCAGCCCAGAACGCCAACCCAATCCTGAGCTGCATCACAAGAAGTGCAGCCAACAGATCGAGAGAGGGGATTCTGCCCCTCTGCTCTGGTGAGACCTCACCTGCAGTGCTGTCTCCAACTTTGGAATCCTCAGCACAAGAAGGACATGGACCTGCTGGAGTGTGTCCAGAGGAGGCCACAAAAATGATCAGAGGAGCACCTCTGCTATGAAGCCAGGCTGAGAGAGTTGGGCTTGTTCAGCCTGGAGAAGAGAAGGCTTTGGGGGGACCTGATAGCAGCCTTCCAGTCCCTGACAGGTGCCAATAGGAAAACTGGGGAAGAACTGTTCCCAAGGGCATGGAGCGATAGGATGAGAGGTGATGGTTTTAAACTAGAAAAGGGGAGATTTGGGTTGGATATTAGGAGATGAGGGTTGTGGATCACTGGCACAGGTTGCCCAGAGAGGTGGTGGAGGCCCCATCCCTGGAGACATTCGAGGTCAGGCTTGATGGGGCTCTGAGTGGCCTGATCTAGTGGAGATGTCCCTGCTCCCTTCATGGGGGCTGGACGAGATGGCCTTTGAAGGTCCCTCTCAACCTAACACATTCTGTGATCCTATGAAATACAGAGATTAGTTCATACAACACCACAGGAGGGGTTGAAATGGGAGCCTTGGAGTGAAATGCCTTCCCAACACCTATCCACACTTCAAAGCAAACTGGAAAGCCTCAGGAGTGCATGATTGAGATGTTTACATGTGTTTTTATGGCACGTGCAAGTAAAGACCATGAAACGCCGTGAAAATTTCCCCCCTCCCTCGTGTACAGCAAATGCCTTTTTCCTTCCGCTTTCTGATGCCCCTCAGCGAGGATTTGACAGCACAGGAGCTGTGCCTACATGGAAGGAGCCCTATTAGAGGGTGCTCTAAGAACAGCGATGGGTTTTCATGATTAAAAACCTGAGTGGAGGTGGGATGCTAAGGAAAAACAATGGGGTGATGCTGGAATGGTTCGTTGCTCCCCAAAAGGCCAAATACAGGTGGTGAAAAAAGTGGGTGGCCAAGAAGTTTTGATGCTGGAGGGAAAAGGAGCAGGATGTGGTGTTAATCCAGGGACCTGACGTGTCCTTTGTGGGTTCCAGATGGCAGAAGGTGCCTGAACCATCTGCTGTGTGCAGGATGTTGCTGGCTGCTGATGAAGTGGAAATCCCCCCACCCATGAGGCCGGCCATCACAGTACAATCCAACTTCCACAATTCCCAGTACCGGGAGCATTTTGTTAGCTGGGCTTTTGGCAGAGCTCTTGGGCAAAGGGCTTGTGGGGTGTGTGTGTGTGTCTGTCCCTTCCCTCCCTGCTGTGTGGGACACTGTAGGATGCAGTATCCGATCGATCTCTCCTGATAGGCCTGGGTTTGGGGGTTATTTTTGGTTTGCGTGGCAAGGTTTTGGTAGTGGTGGAGGCTGCAGGGTGGCTTCCGCGAGAAGCTGTCAGAAGCTTCCTCCAGGTTCCACAGAGCCAACACCAGCTGAGTCAAGGATAGGCTCATCAGCAACAGTGGTAGTGCCTCTGGGATAACATATTTAAGAAGGAAAATAAACTGCAAGCAGCGGCTTGTTGCCACCAGAGAAAGGAGTGAGAAGAAGTGAGAAAGTGAGAAACTCTGCAGCCTTCAGGTCAGAGCATAAGGAGGGGCAGGAGGTGCTCCAGGCACCAGAGGAGAGATTTCCCTGCAGCCCCTGGAAAAGGCCATGGTGGAGTGGGTTGTGCCCCTGCAGCCCATGGAAGATGACAGGGAGCAGAGATCCCACCTGCAGCCCATGGAGACATATGGAAGACACTGTGACCTGCATTGGAGCAAGCTCGTGGCAGGACCTGCAGCCCATAGAGAGACAGAGGCCCATGCCAGAGCAGGTTTGCCAGAGGGACTTGTGACTCCATAGGGGACCAGTCTGGAGCAGTCTGGGCTTTTGAAGGTCTGCACCCCATAGAAGTAACCCACACTGGGGCAGTTGGTGAAGAGCTGAAGCCCATGGAAAGGATTTCTGTTGGAGAAGTCCATGGAGGACTGTCTCCTGTGAGTGGGACCCCACACTGGAGCAGGGGAGGAGCGTGAGGAGTGCTCCTTCCCCTGAGGAGGATGGAGCAGCAGAGAGAGCGTGTGATGGACTGACCCCAAACCCCATCCCAAGGAGGGAGAAATGGGCAGGGAAGTTGAGCCTATGAAGATGGGAGGGGTGTTAAGATTTGGGTTTATTTTTCATTCCTCCACTCTGTTTCGCTTGGTAACAAATGACATGAGTTTTTCTAAGTTGAGTCTGTTTTGCCTTGATGGTAGATGCTGAGTGATCTCTCCCTGCCCTTTTCTCGACCCACAAGCCTTTTGTTGTATCTTCTGTCCCCCGCCCAGATGAAGAGGGGGGTGACAGAGCAGCTTTGGGGGGCACCAGGCCCCTAGACAGGATCATCCCATCACAATTTATTTTTTAAAAAAGAGTGATTTTGACCTACTTCTAAGAAAACCCAGAACGTGCTGGCAGACGTCTGCTGTGTCACCTCCCTCCCGCTCCCCGGGATGGGAACGACGGGGACATTCGCATGCAGTTAATACATACATAATGCAGCTGCATCGCACGTGTCTGGGATCCATCCCTTGCTCTTCCCCAGATCCTGGGTGTAGAGATTTTTTTTTCTAAACATGAAAGGCTTCCCATAAAGGCATCTTTAAACCGACAAGGAGAAGAAAAGGCTTCCTGCGAACAGATCTGGAGGCAAAATGCTTCAATCTACCATCATGCCGTTTCATTAATGCAAACATTCAAAACTAGATAACTGGGCTTAGAGTAAATATGCAGCAGAATCTCTTTAATGTAACTGAGCTTTAGATGCTATTAAAATTAAGACTATTGAACTCTGGAGCACATTACTAATGCCACGTTGGTGATGTGCTTGGCAATTAAAGATTAAATACGGTTGCACTGCCGCAACTGTGCTGATATTAATTCATATTTATAGGCTAGATTTTTAATATTGATACAGAAATAAAGGGAAATGTTAAATGAAGATGTCTTCTTTGTTGCAGGCGTCGCTCAACAAGCTGATGGAGACCCTCGGCCAAGCAGAACCTTATTTTGTCAAGTGCATTCGATCCAACGCTGAAAAGGTAAATCCTGTCCTGTTCAAAATGGTGCCACTGAAAGTCATCTTGGAAATATTTTGGGAATTGATAGAGAGAGATAAAAGCCCCAGTTGGAGCTAGGGTGAGAAGATACTTGTATGTGACGAGTGGGAAACTCAATGTTAACCACTTGAGTGTTGCTCTTGATGAGCTGCCCTGGCTTTTCTTGTAACTGTACAAGCGTGTCTAGATAAAACATTCAATGAAATTTTCTCGGTTGAAGCTCCAGCCACCTGTAATAAAGATTTACAGACCCGTGAATCCACTTGTGCTCTCCCTGAGCCCTAAAGCCACTTTAAAATGAAATTACTATAGGGGAAAAAAGCAGATGCTTCCAGAATAACCCCCGTTATGCAAACAAACTCAGCGGTGCATCATACTGTTTTTAAATCTGGCTTTAAGCATTGATTTGTCTCATGGGCTGAGGACCCTCAGTTCAAAGTGAGGGTTGCGATAGCACAGCTTTCTTGGGGATGAATCCATTGGTGTCTTACCCAGGCGTTTAACAATGAAGCTTTATGCCTATGAGATATCTCACCGCTCACCATTGTGGCCGTTACTGTTGTGTCGTGCGGATGTGCTACATCTGCTGAATCCATTTTTACCCTTAAAAGCTCCAGTTAAAGGAAATTCTTGCTCATCGTGGGCCTGTTTCTCCCCTTCCAGCTGCCCCTGCGGTTCAATGACAGCCTGGTGCTCAGGCAACTGCGATACACGGGGATGCTGGAGACCGTTCGCATTCGCCAGTCGGGATACAGCTGCAAATACTCCTTCCAGGTTGTGGAAAACCCTTTCAGTCTTCCCTCACCTTTTAGTGTCGTTACCATAGTTGTCCGAATGTTGCTAGCTCATGGGTTTGGGGTTTCTTTGGCGTTCAGCCTGCCACATCGGTGCTGGCTGGATTGGCATCCTCTAAGCCACTCAGGAGTTCTCCAGCTTTTCCTATTTTCTTCTTTTCCATGTTTTTGTCAGGTTTTGCACACATGTTGGGCCTTTCATGCTTTTCTGGTGCCGATTGTTTTCCTGCTGGCAGCTGCTTTGAGCCAGATGTCGTGTCCTGCACAGCAGCTGTTTACAAAAGGAGATCCACTTTTTCTTTCTTGCCGAGAGCACAGATGCTATCCTTGGGAGGATCTGTCCCCTCGTACCTCCTCCTCTCCTTTGAGTCCTCACAGCAGTAAACTGATGGAGCATCTTGAAGATGCTTTGCAGATGCTGGTAACCCCCTTTCTTAAGCAGCATTTTTAGCTGACAATGACCCGTGGGTTCTGCAGAACCTCTCCTCCCACGCCAAAAGACGTTTGAACATTGCTAACTTCCTACTTTGATGTGTTTCCCATCAAACCACAACTGGTGGAGGAAACTTGGTGCTCCCTGTTCTGTAAAATGCTATCGGCTCACTCAGTAGATCTGGTTTCATGTGGCCAGTGGGGCAAATACATTATTTATGAAAGAAAGGACACAGCAGGACTCACCTAACCAAATATTAATGGTTTGGGTTTTGTGGGGTGTTTTTTTTTTTCTTCTCAGGATTTTGTGAACCATTTCCATGTCCTCCTGCCACAAGGAATCAGTCCGTCTAAGCACAATATCCATGACTTATTCCGGAAAATACAACTCGATCCAGACAATTACCAAGTTGGAAGAACAATGGTAAATGTTTATCCTCAGCTCAGATTTATGTTGGAGATACAGAAATGCTGTTTTCCAGCATTTCTGTAACAATAAATTAACTTCTTTATACATGTTTTTTAATTACTTACCCTGTCAGAGGTGGCTTAGCTAAAATTATCTGCTAATCTGGGCATGCAGGAGACAGAAACTCGTGGCATTTAATTGTTCGAAGCCTTCCATGCTAGTGGGTTTTTCTGGGTTTGGGTTTTGTTTTTTTGTTTGGTTTTTTTTGGCCAGGTTTTCGTGAAGGAGCGGGAGCGGCAGCTTCTCCAGGACCTGCTCCATCAGGAGGTGCTGCGCCGCATCATGCTGCTGCAGCGCTGGTTCCGTAGCATGCTCTGTAGGAGGCAGTTCCTGAGCTTAAGGCAAGCCGCTGTGATCATACAGGTAGGTGATGGTGACTGTTTCTGTTGGAAATGACTAGCTGCAAATCCCACTCATACAGCTGATGTGTAAAATCAGGTTCCCTTTCCGAGGAAGGAATGTACAAACTGGATTTGACTTCTAGTGCCATATAAGTTGGGGCATGGGGGTTGAGCAAGCTGGAAAGGTTGTGTGAGGGCAGGTGCTCTCCCATCCCCATGAGACACTGGGAGTGTTCAATAAAACGGGTAGATGAGGCGCTTCAGGAGATGGTTTAGTGGTGTGGGTCTGATGATCTTGAAGGTCTTTTCCAACCTTGATTCTATGACACCCCTTACGAGGAACTGCCTGCTGTGTTTGCAGAGATATTGGCGTAGTTACCAGAGCCGAAAGCAGGGTGAACCATGCCCAGACCCTCTTGTCCTCGAGAAAGCTGCCATTGTTCTCCAGACACACTGGCGTGGCTTTGTGGAGAGGCGGAGGTTCCTACAGATGCAGTTTGCAGCCCATCTCATCCAGAGCTGCTGGCGGGAGTATGCCAAGCGACGGCACAACGCAGCCACTAGCATCCAGGCAGCCTGGCGAGGACACCGCGCAAAGCAGTCGTACACTGCCAGCAGAATCAAAGTCGTCTGCTTCCAGGCAGCCTGCAGAGGATATCTAGCACGACTGAGGTAACACCGTTGGCCTCTGTTAAAAACAAAAGCACATTTCCCATGATGCTCGTGGGGGTGGAGGTGGTTGATGTGAATTTGGGCACTGCTCCAACACGGTGGCTTACAGATGGTGTCCCTTCGTAGGAGCCCTAACCCTGTCCTGACCTGCTCTGATCCCTTCATTTGTCCACGCTTTCTAACAAAGGAGTTTATTTAGCTGCGTGTCCTACTCTTAGCACAAGCAGAGCCTATTTAAGGTTGGAGCACGTAGGCACTGGGAATCCAATGCCGTAAATACTCAGGAGGGGTTTTTTTTACCCCTTGGCAGCAGCACCAGTTTAAGTAGCCTATTTTTATCCCACATTGCCTCACCAATCTGGTCACTGCGCTGGCTTGCAGGGACAGGAGATACTGGAGCCAGCCGCTGTGAAGGGGAGTGGGTTTCCAGCCATGCTGGGGCTTGCTGGCCGTGGGGCAGGTCTTGGTCTATTCTCTGAAGACGCTGCCTGCAAGGTGTGGAGCACCTGGATGTGGGGTGGAATATTTGGGAGCTGCAAAGAGCTCTTGGTTTGGGACGCAAGTCTCTGCTAGTTGTACTAGAGGCAGTAGCCCAGGCAGGATGGTGAAGGTGAAGAAGCTGAGGTGGTGCAGTGGGTTAAGTTCTTCTGGCTCTGTCAGCTTACAAATGACCTAGACCAGGGATTGGAGGATGGACCTGCTGCCATCAGCACGAGAGGAACTATCAGGTGCGTTGGGGCTGTCCTTAAGTTGGAGAGGTGACATAAAAGGAGAAGGTTGAAAGCTGAATGTGTGCTTGTGTCATCTTGCTCTGTGTGTGCAAGGAGGTTTGCTTGAGATGCCAACCATGGTGAGGTTGATGAAGGTGGTGGTGATAACGTGCTACCAGTGCAGTGCCTCACGGGGAAGTGATCAGGCACAGTGGTACAACATGCTGGTTTTCTGCTTTTCTTGCAGGTTTAGAGCTTTGAAAGAGCAGCGATTAAAAGAAATGCAGCTGGAGAATGGCCTGTTGGTTAGGGAAGAGGATGGACTTGAGGCAGATGATGCTTTGGAAATTAAGGGCTCCGACCCGTCTAAGTGGGAGGACAGCTCGTTTGAAGAGCGAGTGAGAGCTATAGAGGAACATAAATCGTTGATGGAGAATAATCGGGTGAATCATATGGACCCGCTAGATACTTCTTCCAATTTGTTGTACAAAAGGCATGAGAGAGCCAGTAGCCAGAGCGGGATGGACACTGAAGAGGAGGTGGTTGTGAGAGAGAGACCCAAGTCGTTGGAGGATCTCAACCAGAAAAAAGTGGTTCGTGCTAAAAGAGAAAGCCGGAGGATGCGTGAACTGGAACAGGCGAAATTTAGCTTGGAGCTGCTAAAAGTCCGGTCCACGGGTGGGTTGTCGCCTTCAGAAGAGCGGCGGTGGTCCACTGAGCTTGTATCTGAGGCACTTCATTCTCCTCAGGGAACCCCAGAGAGCGAAAGCTCTCAAGGAAGCTTTGAGATTTTAAGCTGTGAAGATACCCCAAGTAGTAAACTCGTTTCCTTGGTTTTAGACGAGCAAGATGGACAGTCATTTTCCACTGACTCTCTGCCTAGCAGTCCCCAGGCTCATCTGCAGGAGAAGTCTTTCTGTGCAGCAGATGTGAACAGCAATTTACCCAGTTGCAGAAGGATGCCTTCAGAACTGGAGCTACCTGATAACCTCACCATGAAGGAACGTGTGGTCTGTGACCCCCAGAATGTTACATGCAAGGTACATTCAAGAGAAACTTTCCTTGCCAGCAACCTGCCTACTTTCTATGTTCCACCACAAGACAGTGTGAAGCTGATGGAGAACAACCTGAGGAACAAAGCAGTGGAAAGAGAAGGGAGGACAGTTGCGTTCTCTGAGGTCAGGAAGGACTCTGAGCCAGACCAGGGCAGAGCCTTGGGAGGTGAGGAAGAGAAGTCCTTTGCCAAGAGAGAGGAACGTGGGACAGCGACTGTGACACAGGCCCATTCTCCAGAGTCTGTCATCAAGAGGCTGGAAAAGCTCAATGTAGAGAAGGAGGAACGGCAAAAGCAGCTTCAGCTACAAAATGAGAGAGAGATGATGGAGCAGATCCGTCAGCAGAAGGAAATTCTGGAGAAACAACGCAAAGCCTTCGAGCAGCACGGGAGGATGGAAGCGTTACAAAGGGCTGAGCAGAGCAGAATGAAGGATTCCTCCCTCAAACCAACCAAAAAGCCAGACAGCCGGCCTCAGTCAGTCCTCATCCTGCACCCCCAGAGCAGAGGGGAGCATGGCCCCACCACGGGCATAGCTCCAACCTCATCAGTGGACATTAAAGGACTCACCGTTGGGACCAGGGGAAGCTCTCCAGCCCACAGTACCCCCAAAGACAGACCTGTCAGCATGTTCATGGAGCGAAGAGAAGGCCAATCAGGATCAGCACTGGAAACGCGGAGCCATTCCAGACCAGCTCTGGACCCCAGAGACCTCCCGGGCAGCCACTTCTCAAGAACAGAGCGCCTCCGGCAGCCCCGGATGCCCAACCAGGCCACTGAGGAGACAAGGGCCAGCGCCATGTTCTTCACGCCGAAAGACAATCCCTTTGGCCTCCAGTGAGTAGAAAGATGGTGTACTTTCTCCATAGGCTAAAAGAAATGTTCTACTAGAGATCACATTTCTGGAGACTGTACAAAGACCCTAGAGAAACAGAGATGGGTTTCTTGATCTGCTGGCAAACAAACGGGAAGGGATTAGAGGGAAAAGAAAAAGAACTGGAAGTATGATTTCTCAGTCTCTTATGTGATGGGCGTTAGGTTAAGCCAGAGGAGATAATCATGGGCCTTAGGAGGTGAAGGGAGATAACAGGAGGAGGTTTGGCACTGCTTTCACTTACCCTAGATGAATGGTCATGGGAGTTTATTTCTCATGGTAAAAGATTTGACACCGTATCACTTACATGTGTAATTACGCTGGTAATGCACTTTGCCCTTCGTCTCTTGCATTCCTTAAATGATGGGCTGCTCCCATGGTCTAGAAACCATGGGAAAATTTTGGGACAGCATTTGCTCCCACTTTATTGTGTTGCTTAAGCTTCCTTGTCTAATTTTAGAGAGGTTGAGCTCCAAAAAGGACATTTAGCTTAAAAAAAGGACATAAACACCCCCAGAAATCTTCCTACAAGGGTTCAAGAGCCACCAGTGAATGTTTGCAGGTACCTCCAGGTGTAGTAGTCTTGCTGTTGCGACAGGAGGAGATTCCCATTTGATTTATGTAGGTTCTTTACGTATGGGCACACGTGACAGGAGGTAAAGGAGCAATCAATAAAAAAAGCAAATATCCCTTTGTCATCTTATTCTGCGACAGAACAATCACATTTGAGAATCCAGTAGTGAAAAGTACCATCCATAACCACCACAATGGGTGGAGTTGGCAGGCAGAAGTTAGGATCTTCTTGTCATTTGGTATTAACTCAAATAGTGAAAAATTCAAAGCGATTCTGAAACCCTGTGACCTCAAACTCACTATTTGGTCTTGAATACTTGGCCCACAGACTTGTACACTCCAGCAAGCTGGGCTGGCATGGTGGGAAGGCTTTTAGGAGATGAAATATGTTTGTCCTGTTGTGTTTCAGAAGAGAAGCAAATCATCAATGCCTGTCCAAGGGTGAACTAACTAGGAAGCCATTTAAGATGCCAGGGTCGGGCAGAGGAGAGGTAAGTTGTGGTTTATTTTCTCTTTTAATTGAAGAGAGGGGGGGGGCAACCCTTTATTCAGCCAATTTTCCCTCAAAAGCTTCAAAGTGAACTAAAAAACATGAGGGCTGATAAACGTGGGGGAGGGGGTTGTGATGGTATGGCAACCAAATAAAATAAACCTCGAAACATGAACCCACGGCAGCTCTGGATCAAAAGAATCTCATGATCCTGATGGCAAACACTATCCAACACAGTCTGTTTTCGTTTGGTGTAACATATGTTTGAGTGACATCCATCATTGTCCATTCTCACTGTGTTGTCTTGGGGTTTGGTTTTCCTAGTCCTTTTTTAATTTTGTTCCCACCCCCCCCCCCCCTCCCCCCCCACTAGATACAGTATTGTTTCCCCTCCGTGGGCTGCAATGTCACTCAGAGATGTCCTAAGGCTGTACTTGAGCTACACTATGATGCCAAAAATTTGGTAGAATCTCCTTTTTATTTAAAAAAAAAAAAAAACCAAAACAAAACCACCTTTTTTTTTGTTTGTTTGTTTCTTTCTTTTATCATTTGGTCAAGCAGGTTCCCAGACCGACCCATAAAAAGAAAGCCCGCATGGCGCGGACGCGCTCCGATTTCTTGACTAGAGGTACTTTTGCTGATGGGGAGGGGGATACGGAGGAAGATGATTATGATGACAATTTTGAGTTCCTTCTCTCCTCTGACCAACCTCCTCACCCCGAGGCGGTGTCTCCTGCCCGGCTGGGGCAGGCCTGTTACAGTGACTCCGAAATGGTAATTTTTTCAAAAGTGTCGGGGGAGATTTTAAAAACCAAGGGAGCAAGCGGAGCTGCGGGAGCCTTTCTCTGCTATCCTTAGCTGCACTGATCCCTGCGCCGCTGCTTCTTCGACTTCCAAGGATGCTGTAGAGGGGTAAACTCAAGTGAACATAGTAGAAATGGATGTGAAATAGGGAAATCATTCCTATTTCTTGGCTGTAGGAACGTTTTCTGGCTTGATTCACTATCAGCTTTGGTTTCTGTAGCTTTCCCAGGAGTCTTGTATTGCCCACTTGTATTGCCCAGCTACCTAGTTTTTTTGGGAGTTTAACCTCAATAGCAAAAGTCCCCCTGTGATCCTTTTGCTCTACAAATGATCTACACACATCTGCGGAAAAGATCAAAGCAACTATTGTCCAAAAAACAACAGAGGAGAGAAAACAGTATAAATCATGCACCTCCTATTACTTTTGATTCTTAGCCACAGCACACGATGATTGTTCAGTCCTCAGAGCAATGCTGGCATCTTAGAGAGACCAAAAAGGTGTAAATGGGGTGATAAAAATATAGTGAGAGTGAAATAGCGAGGTTTAAAGGAAAAAACTCACCTAACCTTAGTGGCTTTTTCAGGCACAGCGATTGGTTTCCCTTGGCAAGTCTGCAGGCTGCAGGACCATGCTCCGTGAGCCTGTTGGGCATTTCCATCTCAGGTTTAATCTCCCATATAGATAAGCAGCTTTTGGAAAATCACAAATCCAGAGTTTTCAGGAGCAGAGGAGGCCAACAGCTTCCAAACCACTCATGGGGTTTTTTTCACGGTGGTGGTGATGTGCCCCTAGAAGTGTAGATAAACAGAGCTCGCGGGGCTTTGCTCCAGCTACGGTACTGGGCATGGAGCTGAGTATAAAACCAAGCAAAAGCATGAAAACTAAAGTCGGCGATTTATTTTGTGCTACAGCACTGCTGTGGATCAAGCAAACTTCTCATCCGATCCTAAAATCAACTTTTTCAGGAAAGTCAGGTCACCAGGGAGGGGGTTTTGTTGACTTTTCTGTTAGCAGGTTTTATTATAAAGGATAATTTTTTCCCTGGGATAATTTCCTCGCAGGAAGGGGGCAGATATTTACAAACTCCTTGAATTTTTAAGGTCAATTTTGAGACATTTCTGGGGGAGTTGAGCCATAAATACTTAAACCCTGCTCGAAAGACACTGCTGTATTAACTGAGCTCACCTAGCTGCTCCGTAGTGCATCTCCCTGCTTTTGTAGCTCAAGAAAGGGAGAATTTTATGTAGTAAAATATAATTTTTACATAGCCTGGCAAAAGCCCTGGGCAAGAGGCTGCGCTGTACCTGAAGGCTACCCTGTTACTAAGTGTTAGGATCTTTTTTTAGCCATAGAAATCTTTCAGGCTGGGATGCAGAAGGCGCTTGGTGAGCTTAATCCATCCTTAGGAGGGACCTGGCTCATACCGCTCTTTAGAAATGCTTCCCAGGACTCTGCTCACCCAGTTTAACAGCTCTCGCTGCATGCAAGTAGTAGTAGGTGCCAACTGTCTCTCATCTCTCCTGTATCCCTCTCCTCCTCTGCTCCCCATCGCTATCTCTAACTGGTGCTCAGCACTTCTGTCCCTTGTGTGGTTGAGTTCTGCTACCTAGCAAATGCTGCCCGTGAAGTCGTGTGTTCAGCGGTACCCTGCGTCCATGTGTCCTGATGACATGTATAGTGTTTCCATCTGTATTCTGTATTGCAGGTTTGAGACCGGCCCTTTGGCCTGTGGCTTCTCTGAGTCAGGATCGCCACAAGTAACAAAATTTAGGGACTGCTTATTCATATTTATTGGCAGAGTCTCGCTGGTTGTTGGAGATGGTGGAGCAGCCTATGATAGAGCAGTACTGATGCATGTTGGTTTGGGTACAAACTCTAGCAGGGGGAATGCCTATGTAGACACATTTGTTGTGTCTTGTGATGTTCACAAGATAAAGACAAGTCAGGCAGCCACCACACGCAGCCTGGTTTCTGTGCTAGTGAATGAGTTATTCATACAGCTTCTGCCCTGGGCTATGACTTACCAAAAAAGCCTCTCTTGTGCTGCTCAGTGGCCATGGGCTGCTGGATAGACAAAAGGGAGAGCACGTGTGATCTTGTGAGGCTGAGCATGTGATGGCTCATCAGCTCCACTGGCGTCAACCTGCCCATTTTGCCTGTCGGTTTATTACACCGTCAAGTCAATGATTGTGTATCACCAGCTGGTAAGTCGAGGTCCACCAGAAACCCATGGTCCTGGCCTAATGTATCCCAGAGCAGCAAAGATCAAGAGCATCTTCAGCCAGAGCTGAAACCCAAAGTGTACCAGTATATAAGGTGGCTGCTGAAGGTACAGTTGATTCCAAAGAGCTAATGGGCTTCCTGACAAGACCAAGTCTTTAAAGGTTGCTTGAGCATTTTGGCTAGTGACTAGCTGAGGGTTACCCCACCTTGCAGTGAGACAAGTCTGAGTGGGATGAATAGCTCCTGGCTGTGGTCAACACATAAGAACACCACTTCTGTTTTGTACCTTAGCCTGGAGAGCTTTCCTGCAGAAGATAGAAAGCCATGGTTAGGGAAACCACACCAGAAGTATCTTCTGAATGCATTCTCCTTGGGCAGAGGCTCTTAGAGAGAGGGTCTTGGAAAACAAAGGAACAATTTGGTTCTGACCTCCATGCTAACACCACAGATTGACAAACATCAGTCCAAATAACTGTCACCAGATGATGCCAAGCATGCCAGAAGAGACAGCAATAAAAGATCTCTTGTCCTAAACTTTTCAGAAGGAGCATTGCTCTTCAGGAAGCTCTTCAGTGCATCACGTAACACTGCTGCCTAATGGGACAAGTCATCTTGCTTGGCCACAGTTACCTCTTCCTAGAGTCAACAGGCGAAATACAGGTTTTTCTTTCAAAGGAAAAATATTTGGTCCCCTCTTCATCCAGGGGATTACCCCAGACATCCTGGCTACTGCCGTTTGCCTGCATGTGGTGTTTTGTGGTGCTCCCTGGCCAGGGATTTCTGGTGCAGAGGCTTGTCTTCACATCTGAGGTTGTTTCCTATGGAGATGAGGGTCTTGCCCATCACAAGACAAGAGTCTTGCCCATCATTGCTCCAGCGATCCCCTTACCCAGCCAGTACCAACAGGCTTTAAATGGCTTTGAAATAGAAAAGAAGGGAGTAAATTCCCATCCCCCAAAATATACATTGAAAAAAAAAAAACACCTCCACCACCAAACCAAGCAAAGCTCTGAAAGCGATTAAAAGGTTGAAATTACACAAGACCAAAACTGTATCATGGGGGCAAATATTTTAATAAGTCATTTTTCAGAGCAAGTTGTAACTTTGGGCTGGATGGAAATCGATTTTTATGGGGTTTGAGGGTTTATTTTTTAATTTTTCCTTAGTATCCATCTGCAATTCATGTGTGAGCATCACGTAAGTGTAAGGGCGACAGGAACAAGAAACCCTTTGATGGTCTAGGCAGCTTCTTTCTTTCCCAGTGGCAATTTTGCCTTATGTGCTGCCATCTCCTGGCTGGTTCAGGAGTGAAAAAAGAAAACATTGGAGAAGAGGAAATACAGTAAATGTGCCTCGCCTGCAGCCCATATTTTATATACTTTTGTTTGAAATATTTATAATAGGAGAAAAAGAAATGATTAAAACCGGAGTGGATTCAGCTGAGACATTTCACATGGTGGGGAAAGCCAAAGGAGATACTTGACCATCATCTCCTGAATCCTTTAATTCATCTGAATTCCCTGTTTTCCTCGTGCCAGAAGCCCAACAGCTGCAATTTGGGCGGGGAGGGGAGAAGATCAAAAAATGCTATTTTTTTTAATACAGCAAGCCTCTTTTTGGTCTATTTAATGAAATCCTGGTTGGTTGAATTCTTGCAAGTTCATTTCACCCTTAAGAATGGTCCCAGGATGTTGAAAATGGTCGCAGCAGTGGAGATCTTTCATATTGACACTGAAAAATCTCTTCTTTCTAAAGAGTTCATTTTTATTCATTCTTGGCACAGTTTGTCTTTTTTTGTGAATTCCTCAACAAAAGTTGGAGGAGGAAGCTCTGCTGGGCCAGATCTATGTGATTGAAGGTTCCTTTGGTGCTAGGGAACACCACAAAACTCTTTGCCATGGCAAAAGATCATGGCTAACATGGCTCTTCTGGGATGGAGAAACCAGACCATGCTGGTGCAGGCTGAGTGATAAGGACCTGTGGCTTGGTGCCCACTGATTATCATCATTGGTTGCTCAAGGAGAAAGAAGGTTGGACCTCAATGTAGAGTTGAAGTAAAGGAAATACCTTTCTTTTTTAGGAGTCATGAAAATATTTCTCTGGTTGTAGCTAGCTCAACGGGACTGTAGGTTTTCACTGCAGGCAGAACTAACGATGTAAGAGATGAAACATCTAATTTTTGGTAGGAAAAGAAAATCAGCTGGCATGCCAAGAGCTGTCTTGTTTTTAAACACTTCGTGCTTGGAATCATTGCAGACAGTGCAGCGATTCGCCTCTGGGGAAGGCCAAACAAAACTGCACAAAACCATGTCTCAGGGGGAGATCGGGAAGCTGGCGGCCACGCAGAAGAGCCTGGCTCCAGATGGGAGGTAGGAAACGTGGCTGGAAATGGCATAGGAGTCCCTTCCATGTCCCTCTTGCTCTTCATCACCTTGCTGAACCACCTTAGCTCCTTTGGAGGTTCACTATCCAAAGCCAGCACATGAGTTACTCATCCCACCTTTCCTGTGTGACCACAGATGTGCCCAATTAGAAGGGGCATCCTACTCATATTGCAATAAGGTTTTGACAACATGGACCAGGCATCCCATCCCAAACCACCCAATTGCATGTATGAAACTTGAGTTTCTTGCCTTTCCTGAGGACACATAGCCTGGTTTCTCTAGTAGAAGTTGTGTGGACGCAATTTCCCCCCTCAAACTTTATGAAGATCTGAGAGTTTTGTGGTAATTTTGTGTAGAAGGAAACTTTCCTAATTGAAGTGTTTCCTCTTTCCATGACTTACTTCCAGGCCTCACCGAGCCAAGATGAGGTTCTGGGGAAAGGGGAAGCAGGGGGAGAAGAAGACCTCACGAGAGAAGCTCGCTACCCAGTCTGAGCTCCTAGAGTTGTATGCAGAGCAAGAAGCCCCCAGCAGGGAGGTGATTTCTGGCTTGCAGCTTGGTGAAGGTAAGCAGCGGGGTGGCACGGAGAAATTGCTTTCGCTTCCGTTGCAGAGGGAGAAGCTAACCTCAGCCTGGCCTTATGCTACAGCCAACCATAGTGTGATATATAGGGGCCTGGTGAAGATAAAGAGCTGAGGAACGTTGGCTTATCTGTAAAGTGAGGGTGTCTGTAAATGGGAATATCTTGTACAATGGTGCAGTCTAGCTGAGGCTGCTGTGGGAAAATGGGTTGAGAAGCTGCACAAATCGATTGTCCGTGGTGATTCATGTCTCTAGAATCCATGGACAGCATCAACCCAAAACAGTGGCAAGTAGGTTAGAGGGTGGCATCCAGAATGATTCTTGAGGAATTCCTTGTTTCTAATCCTCCCAGCAGCCGTCTGGACATGGACAGATGTCTCCCCTCTTGACAGAGAGGAAATAACAAAAGGAGAAGTAACATTTAATCTTCCTACAAGTACCACACGCTGCTTTTCTCCTCTGCAGGTTTATGGTGATGCCCATCTCCATATCTTCGTGGCAGAAATATTTCTGATCTGCTTTTCAATCTCTTTTCCCCCTTTTTAATTACCACCCATAGAGTTGGGTCCTCACCACCTGACACCTCCACGGAGTCCTGAGCTGTCTGGTATCTACCGACGGGAGTTTAAGGAGAACAAGGAGCCCTCTCCCAAAGTGAAACGCAAGCGCAGCGTCAAGATCAGCAACGTGGCTCTGGAGCCTGTGCAGTGGCAGAACGACTCGCTGCAGATCATAACCAGCGCTAACGACTTGAAGAGCATGGATGAGTTTCTCCTGAAAAAGGTAACTCCTGGCCTTGCTGTGCCAGGTAAATCCTCTGAGAGCTCAAAGAGACAACAAAGCCAAAATTATCCTGAAGGCTGCAGTAGTGATACTAATAATTTGTCTAAGGATGCACAGAATGCATCAGGGCAGACTTGGGAGGAAGGGTGGGCACACTGTGCATGCACTATGCAGTCATTCTGCGCAGGCACAGCAGCTTTGGTCTTTACATTGATTTCACATAATCACAGACTGATGGGGGTTGGAAGGGACCTCTGGAAATCATCCAGTCCCATCCCCTGCCAGAGCAGGATCACCTCCAGCAGGCTGCACAAAACAAGAGTCCAGGATTACAGGGTTTGAATGTCTCCAGAGATGGAGACTCCTCAACCTCTCTGGGCAGCCCAGCCTAGGGCTTTGCCACCCTCTCAGGAAAGAAGTTCCTCCTCATATTTAGGTGGAACTTCTTTAGTCAGGTTTGTGCACATGGCCATTTTGTCCTGTCCCTGGGCACCACTGAACACAGACTGACCCCCATCCTCCTGCCCCCACCCCTCAGGTATTTATCAGCATTGAAAAGATCCTCCTCAGCTTTCTCTCTCTGGGCTCAGAAGTCCCCAGTCCCTCAGCCTCATCAGATAGATGTTCTGGTCCCCTCAGCATCTCCGCAGCCTTTTATTGTCCCCTCTCAGTAGCTCCCTGTCCTCCTTGACCCAGAGAGCCCAGCACTGCATGCAATATTCCAAACAAGGTCTCACCAGGGCAGAGCAGAGGGGGAGGAGAACCTCCCTCAACCTGTCTCCAGCTTTTGGTTGCTTCTGGTCACATCCAGCGGGGCAGGAGTTGAAGGCTGTGGGGAGGTGCTCATGTTCTGCGTGCCGGAGAAACCACCTTGTAATCACTACTAATGTTGTCTGCCGGTGGGGAAGCAGCTGCTCATAGTGCTGCTTCATCTCACATGGTGCTCTGCTGCAGCTAAAGTTACATGGGTGCATCAACCCCTTTGGTTTCCCAGATGAATGAACTGGATAGCGAGGACAGCAAGAAGGACACGCTGGTAGATGTTGTGTTCAAGAAAGCACTGAAGGAATTCCGACAAAACATCTTCAGCTTTTACTCCTCGGCATTGGCAGTAAGTGATCAGGTGGAGGGTGGGAACTTCATCCTCCAGGAGAAATGAGATGCTCTGGGTCCTCCTGGTGTAGGAGACAATGCCAAGCCTTCAATTTCTGGTCTGCTCACCCCAAAGGATGGATGCTCTTCCTGTGTAGTCAGTCCCATGAGCTGTAAATTTGGGCTAACTCTTCTTCATTAGCCACCTCTCAATATATTGAGTGGAGATTTCTGATCACATCATTACAACTTGTGCCTGGGCAAATGGGAGATGACAGTAGGTCAGTAAACACCTGTTTGCCACCCAAAGTGCTGCAAGTAATATTACTACAAGTGATGTAGATGTTTCTTCTGAATCTGAGCAATGATTGCTATGCTTATGGTCATAGTGATCAAAAAAAGCTATTTTATTGCCTGGAACTAAAAGTTCCCTCTAAAACTGAGCTGGCAGTTAACGTTCTCCTGCTCAGTGCTCTGAGAAGCCACCCTGCCAAAGGTCATGAAACTACTCCTTGTTAGATGATCCTTTTTTCCTTCTTTTAATCATACCTGGACTTTCCTGGAGTAGTTGGAAGCTGGTCAGGCTGAAATAATTGTGTGGAGCAGAACAGGCCATCTGGGGTGTATAAAAATTCACTTTTCTTTTTGTTTCTGTTTCCTTAAAAGATGGATGATGGGAAGAGCATCCGCTATAAAGACCTCTACGCCTTATTCGAGCAGATTCTGGAGAAGACCATGAGGCTTGAGCAGAGGGACTGGAGTGAGTCTCCAGTCAAAGTCTGGGTCAATACCTTCAAAGTCTTCCTGGATGAATATATGTTAGAGTACAAACCCACAGACTACACCACGGTGAAGGTAGTCAGCTCTTTTACTAAGTCACTTGAATATTTGGGAACTTTCTGTGAGGTTGTGTTCTCTGTAGACATGTGGGAACCTCTGTTGTCTTCTCTGCTTTAAGCTGAGGTGGACAACGTAAGTCAGCACACAAAGCATGATTTATTGATTGTGTTTCACTGGGCTCAGCAAGTCCCACTTCACAGCTGAGCTGAGCTGGGCCTCAGATGATACCAATATGTAAGAGTTGTCTCCATGTCAAAGTTACAACCATCAGTGGACTGTTGGAAAGGCAGCTCCTGGCGCTTCTTTTTTATTTTTTGGAGGCTTTTTTAGTGTTTGTGGGAAAGTGAAAGGGATAGATGGTTTCCTCATCTCTTGACCTCTTCCCAGATGACCGTACACTTGGGTTGCAGGTGAAGGGGGCATGGGCAGTGGCTCATCTCAGGGCCTAGCTACGGTTTTTAAAGCAGTTAGAGCTTGCAGCAGCATGTCTCTTGCAGATCTGAGCTCCTTGCTGCTCGGTCCTTACTGTCTGTGAGGACAACCGCAGGGTCTCAGGCTGGGCTTGGGAGATGCTGTTTAGTGAACAAATAATCTTCTGGCTCTTCTGCTCCAAGTCCTCCCCAGGCTCCTCTCCAGGCAGGTTTTCTTCTGAGCAGTCTGAGGGTTAGCTCCATCTGCAGAGCTTGCATGAGGTGGGAGAGCTTTAGGTCACTAATGCTGCACTTGGAGGTAGAGCGACTAATCCCAACTCTGAGTTAGAGATGGGGACAGTTTTCCAGAGGAAGTGAAAACCTTTCTGTAGGAGAGGTTTTCTTAAGTGACTCTCCAGGGGCTGAAATGCACTGGAAGATGGGCAAAAGTAGATACAAACCCTCTGTACATTTTACCTGGGGAAATTGCTCGTAAATACGTTCAATGTCTTTCTGCTTCCAGGTGCCAAAAACAGAACGAAAAAAGAGAAGAAAAAAGGAAGCAGATGTGGTGAGTTGAGCGCTCTGTGCAGTGAGATACCTCCTCATGACATCTTGAGATCTAAATAGCAGAGTGTAATGAACATACAGCTATGGAAAGACATGCTAGGAAGATGGATGAGGTGGATTTGGTTTGTGTGATCAAGGGTAGCTGTAGGTTGTCCTCCGAAAACACGTCTGTCAAGACACTACATGTAATGTCAGGAGTTGTAGATGAATTGAGAGTGAGAACAGTGTTGGTTTGGGTTTGTGTATAAACCTAGAGCGTGTGTTTTACCTCTTTAATACAAGATGTAGGAGATAGCATCTCCTTTTTTCCTCAAGGAGATGACAGTATAGGAAGGGTGCAGATGCAGAGTAAAAAGGGGTCATGCATGCATAGAAGACCTTAACCCAGAGAGGTTAACCAACCAACCAACCTCAGTACAAAGCAAGTTTCTAACCTGCTTGCATGATGGCTCGGTTCCCATAACAGCTGGATTGAATTGCGTACGGGTTATTGGGCTGAAAATAAAGCTAAAATAGCAAGTAAAAGCAAATAACAGCTAAAAGTTAGGGAGCTGATTGTGTTCATCTCCCCATTTCGCAGCAGACTGACTGCCCATCTCCTTTTCTTGACCAACCTTTGTCATTGTAGGTTGAAGAGCACAACGGTCACATTTTTAAGGCAACCCAGTACAGCATCCCCACCTACTGTGAATATTGTTCCTCCTTGATCTGGATCATGGACAGGGCTTCTGTTTGTAAATGTAAGCATGTTCTTTTTGATCTTCTTTTTTTCAGGTGATTGTATCACAGTGATGAGGTTTGAGATTTTGAAGGGCATTTGTTGCTGTTTCCTCCAACCCCACTCTCAAGTAATTTAGGTTTTTTCACGTTACAAGAACTCTTGGGATAAATCTTAAGGGTTTCTGAAGTTCATCCCAGCAGTCCTTCCAGTCTTCATGGCACGGTCATTTTGTATGCTCAGAGCTTTTTATGCTTCTTATCTATAAGGTCCTACAGTCATCCCTTAAGATCACACTGTATTCAGGTGTCACAGTAGGAAGGACATTAGGAAGTCAGGTGTGAAAAATGTGCCCTATGGCTTCATGTAGGATGCCTGTAGTTCTCATGACCATGGCACATTCCTTTGGCTTAGCCCACTTGACCTTCAGGAACACAAATTTTTTAGAGATCAGGAAAATGGAGGACCAGTCATGGGAAAGGTTGATCCATTACTTTGTTTTTTCCAAAGTTTCTTTAATTAGGTTGGAAGTATTGAACCCTGTGGTATTTCAGGCTGATGTCCAGTGCAGGAAGAATACAAATCAGGTGCATTGTCCAGCCTCTTTGAGGGTACCAAGTGTATCAATGCCAAGTGCAGAGTTCTCCACGTGGGGTGTAACAACCGTACCAAGTATATCAATGCCAAGTGCAGAGTTCTGCACATGGGATGTAACAACCCCATGCAGCACTACAGGCTGGGGGCAGAGCGGCTGGACAGCTGTCAGGCAGGGAAGAACCTGGGGGTGTTGGGTGACTGACGACTGACCATGAGCCAGCAGTGTGCCTGGGTGGCCAGGAAGGCCAATGGCACCCTGACTTGTGTCAGAAATAGCGTAGCCAGCAGGGCCAGGGAGTGATAGTGCCTCTGTACTGGGCACTGGTGAGGCCATACCTCAAGTGCTGTGTCCAGTTCTGGGCGCCTCACCATAAGAAGGACATTGAGGTCCTGGAGCAAGTCCAGAGTAGGGCAACCAGGCTGGGGAAGGGGCTGGAGGGCAAATGCTGCGAGGAGTGGCCGAGGGAGCTGGGGGTGTTCAGCCTGGACAAGAGGAGACTGAGGGGAGACTTTCTCCTTGCCTCCGCTGACTTGACAGGAGGGTGCAGAGAGGTGAGCGATGGTCTCTTCAGCCAGGGGACAGGAGATGGGACAAGGGGAAATGGCTTCAAGCTGTGCCAGGGCAGGGTCAGATCAGATATGAAGGAAAAGTTCTTCCCTGAAAGAGTTGTGGGGATGTGGCACAGGCTGCCCAGGGAGGGGCTGAGTCCCCACCCCTGGGTGTGTTTAACACATGGGTAGATTAGGTACTTAGGGATATGGTTTAGCTTAGGACAGGAATGGTTAGACTTGATGATCTTAAAGGTCTTTTTCAACCTTGTGATTCGGTACCAAGGTGTGATAGCTCAGAGTCGCTCATGGATTATTTTCCCAGTCAATCTATTGGGGTTTTTTAATGTTTCATGGGACCTTTAAAATCTAATAGAGATTTTTCCCCTGGGAATTGCAAATTCCATGTGGTTTTAAACCTGCTAGCCCTGAAAATAGTTACTTAATGCATATTAATTCATATTTCTCAAGTGATCTGACAGTTTTTGATTATTAAATGCTATTATTCTTCATTTCAGTATGTAAATATGCTTGTCACAAGAAGTGCTGTCTTAAAACTACAACCAAGTGCTCCAAAAAGGTAAATGTCTCTCCCTACTTTTCCTTCGTTACACATTTCAGAGCACAGGCTTGTATGAAAAGAAATATGTGTGGGCACAGAACTTGATATAATGGTGGCATTAACGCCTCTTCCACATGGAGCTGGGAATGGAGGTCCCTGGAGGTCTCCCCAACCTTCAGTGTTTGCTTGTATTTTGGGAATAACACTGTGATATATCACTATATAGCTGGCCGGTTGTGCGGCACATGCTGCGGTGCCATTCCCTGCTTTGGGACCATGGTGAATAACAGAAAGCTGCCTCAGTTTGTAGCTTTTAAAGACTTGGAAATGGTGGGTTATTCTTGGAAATCCAGGGGTTTGTTAACCCCACTGTTCCCTGCTTGGGCTCACAGCATGGTTCCCCAATGACAGCAGCACTACAGCGGAGCAAGGAAGAGTGGGTGGAGGATGCTCAAGTTCACACTGCTCCTTAGAGGGTAATGTCGGTTGCTGGGTTTAAGGACAGTGAATGAAGGCAGCAGGTCACCCCGGCTAACGACAACTCATCAAGTTCTGGTTGGGGGTTGGGGTTTTTTTTTAGCAGTTTATTTTGTGCTGTTTATGAGCAAGAAAATTAAAAAAAAAAAAAGGATGTTGCAGCCAGGATAAGAGTGTGCTCAAAGCGCTCTCAGCTCCCTGGGAGGCTTCTCAGGGAAGAACAGCCTTTCTGTAACACTCGGTCTCCAGAAAGCTGTGTGGTTATGTTTTCCACAAGAAATAATCTGAATGTCTACACTGCAGTTATAGTCAAAATATGAATATATTCCAGGATGTCTGTTTAGAATTTGCACTTTGCTTTTCCCCTTTCTTGGCAGCATTTCTCCAAGCACTGGGAATGCCTCGCATGAGTTTCTGTTCTGAAACCTGGGCAAGTCCATGAGATCTCTTGATTTCTTTAACTATTTTTTTTTCCTTGGAGAAGCGCAGGGATGATTGGAGCCTCCTCATTTCTTGGGTTTCTTGTGCTGTACCCATTGAAGCATGTCTCCACAGAAGCTTTCCACCTGGGCAGTTGGAGGTCCTTCTCTTGGAAGGCTCTGGCTTGTCTCCGCTTGCTGGGTCAATGACTTTAGGATTGTTTTCAGTGACAGGGAGCCACGTTCCATCTATGATGCTCTGAGAAAGAGGTCTTTATTTTCTAGCCACAGTTGATTTTGCAACTGTTAGCTTTGTCCTGAAGTGGATCTGTTTCTCCAGATCTGTGGTGAACTTGAGCAAACATCAAGATATCTCTCTCGATGGCCATAATGTTGCTTTCATCCATGTTTGGTTCTCATCTTCGACCTACTTGACTTGAGTAAAGTAGCACATGGGTTTTCTGGTGTCGGGTTTGCTCATGATTTTAGCAGCAGGCTCATTGAACAGCAGATGATGAATTTCAATGGGTAGCTGGGACCAGATGTTCCTGAGGTGGAGTTTTTCCCTAGAGCACTGAAAACAGCACTGGCAACCTCCCTGTGTCATCTCATAAAATTTACAAGATTGATGAAAGGACAACATTGAATGGCAAAAACAAAGGTGTGGGAATGGTTATAAGGAGCTCTGACCTATGCCATGATGGCCACCATCTTCTTGATGCCCGGATTGCAGCATGTGCCTTCGCACGTTCCTTTTGCTGGGACTTGGCATTCATGTCAAAATTTTAAGTTTTCTGAATCTTTTCCTACCCAGAGTCTCCCATTCACGAGGACTTTGTTCACATTTGAATTTAGCAAATGTGAGATCTCTGGTGAGTGTTTGAGGCTGGCAAAAGACAGACAGAGATGGATTTTTCATGCTCATATTTTGGCATCACATTTGTTCACAGATGAGAATTTGTAGTTGCCAGTGCAGCCAATTAGTATCTGAGTACTTGAGACTGGGTTTTACCTGCTCTGCTTTGTGCATCCTCTTTGAGCAGTGAAATCATCCCTGGAGATGGTGCCAGAGGGTCAGGATGTGGAAGAGGACCGAGCCAAGCTGCATTGGCTTCACTGGGCTAAGAATATAACCACAGAGGGGTGGTTAAAGAAAGACAATTCAGATTTTTATGACTTCAGATGCGTGTCCAGGGTCCAGTTTAGCATTGCAACACGTATGTTGCTGGCTTTCCCTTCCTTCTCCACTAGACTGACTTGAGGGTCACATGGATCAGCTGAAGGAATTTGAATAGAGGTTGGATCTGAGCACTGTGCCAGAATTTCTGCCTAAAAGGATTTTAGAACCCTTTTTTTTTTGTGTTTCCTCCCTTTTTTCCTCTGCAGTATGACCCTGAGCTGTCGTCTCGGCAGTTCGGTGTGGAGCTCTCCAGGCTGACCAGTGAGGAGCGAGCTGTTCCAGTGCTGGTGGAGAAGCTCATCAACTACATTGAAATGCATGGGCTGTACACAGAGGGCATTTACAGAAAGTCAGGGTCCACCAACAAGATCAAGGAGCTGCGGCAAGGACTCGACACAGGTGAAAGGATGGGAGAAAAGAAAACGAAAAACAAAAAGCATGTGGAGAAAAACAAAAAGCATCTCTGCAGGAAGGTTAGATGTGTAGAAGGTGGGATGCTTCATCAGGGTGAAACAAGGGAGTGGTCCATCCTTCCTTCCCCAGCTGCCAGCAGTGCCTCCAACCAAAATTGGAGTCACCATCTCATGTTCCTTAGGGTGTAGCATGTGAAAAAAGGTGTTTTAGTTGAGGGGAAGCATTGCCCTACCTTACACTGCAGCGATCGATGCCAGCAAGAAGAGAAATCCTGGTCCCACCAAAGGTTGGGAGACCTGGAGAATGCATTTCTCTCTAGTTTTAATGCATGGAGCTAAAATCAGGTGATGGATTTCTTGTCATTAAACGCAGTATGGTTTTGGAGGTGGGCCATGAACATTTTCTGTTGTAGAGGAGTAGCTTATTGTAGGTTGGTTCAGGTTGAAAGGAACCTTTGAAGGTCATCTAGTCCAGTCCCTGGCTACTATAATGGCTTTATCTTGTTTTGGGTTTTTTTTCCTTTTTCCCTCGATCTGCCAAACCCAGACATCGATAATGTGAATTTAGACGACTACAACATCCACGTCATTGCCAGTGTGTTCAAGCAGTGGCTCCGAGACCTGCCCAACCCTCTCATGACCTTTGAACTTTATGAGGAGTTTCTGCGAGCAATGGGTAAGGAAACTCCTTCGCTACCCTGTTCCCTCGGCAGAGGTAAACAGTCGCCACGTCAATGCTGAACATTTTATTCACTCTTTGGGCCCAAAACGGCTGGTTTTCACAATTTATATTTACCTAGTTTCAAAGACTGGGTGGGTTTTTTGTCTATAAGGGTTTGTGTTTTTTTTAATGGTGGCGTTTTCTATCACAGTTCAGCAGATTTCAGCCTAAACCAGTAGCCAAAAGATCAGTCCTTTTGGGGATGTTGGTTGACACTCCACCTAAAGATTGAGCCAGCAGTGTGCCCAGGTGGCCAAGAATGCCAATGGCATCCTGGCTTCTATCAGGAATAGCATAGTCAGCAGGACCAGGGAGGTGATCATTCCTCTGTACTCAGCTCTGATGAGGCCACATCTTGAACACTGCGTTCAGTTTTGGGCCTCTCACTCAAAGACACACATTGAGGCCCTGGAGCATGTCCAGAGAAGGGCAACGAAGCTGGTGAAGGGGTTAGAACACAAGTCTGATGAGGAGCTGCTGAGGAACTGGGACTGCTAAGTCTGGAGAAGAGGAAGCTGAGGGGAGACCTTATTGCTCTCGCCAACTCCCTGAAAGGAGGTTGTGGTGAGCTGGGCTCAGCCTCTTCTCGCAGATACCCAGCAACAGGACGAGAGGGAATGGCTGCAAGTTGTGCTGGGGAGTTCAGGTTAGAAATGAGGAGAAATCTCTTCTCTGAAGGAGCGGTTGGGCATTGGAACGGGCTGCCCAGGGAGGTGAGTCACCATCCCTCGGGGTGTTCAAGGGAAGGTTGGATGAGGTCCTTTGGGATGTGGGCTAGTGAGTAATATAGGTGGTAGGGGGGCGGTTGGACTAGATGATCTTGGAGGTCTTTTCCAACCTCAATGATTCTGTGATTCTGTAATCTTGTAAGTAGGCCTTAAGAAGGAATCATTTAAAATAGGAAGGCAAAATCAGAGCCTCCCCTAAATGCCAGTGCTTTCTCTGCAGGCCTCCAGGAGAGGAAAGAGACAGTGCGAGGAGTATATTCAGTCATCGACCAGCTCTCCCGCACTCATCTCAGTACCTTGGAGCGTCTCATCTTCCACCTGGTGAGGTATGTTGGGCCAGGGCATCTTTGGGCAAGGGGAGGATGCTCAGACATCCTTCGTACTGAAATAGCCAAGGCTAAAGGCAGGTGGGCAAGGGAAAGAGGGGACCTTTCAAGTCCATCATGCCTTCCCAGGGGGTGGCCCCAGAATTCTTTCTCTAAATGATGCTTATACTGGTAAGCAATCTTCTGGTCACCCATGGTACCTGTGAGTCTGTGGATTGTTTGGGTACCTTAGGAACACCTGAGATATCTTTAGGTTTGGCTTTCCCTATCAAGCAAAGCAAAGATTAGGGCAGAGCAGCAGTCTTACTGGCAGAGCAAGATAGTGCTGTAGAAGTGTCATCTCCTCTATTAATCCGTGGCCTCTGATTTCTCTCTTCATCCCTTTTTTTTCTAGGATTGCTCTCCAAGAAGAGACCAATCGAATGTCAGCTAACGCCTTGGCTATCGTCTTCGCTCCCTGTATCCTTCGCTGTCCCGATACGACGGACCCACTGCAGAGTGTTCAGGACATCAGTAAAACAACCACGTAAGGCTGTGATGCTGGGTGATCCAGCTCCATTACTGTCACCACTCACCTCTTGATAACTCTTAGTGTGGCGAAGTGGCTCAAGAAGAGAGTGCTTTAGGTGGAGGTTGTAAACACATTAAACACATCTTCTTGAAGATATTTCATGTTCTCTCAATCCCCAAGATGTTGTTGAACAGGAATCTTTAAGCGGTGAAGGATCCACGAGAGCAGAGCAACTTGCTCTCCTGCCCAGCACATCTCAGCAAGAAAAGGTGGAGCTCGTGCTGTCATGGTTTTACAGTTAATTCCATTTCTGGCAAGCAGATCTCTATCCTTAGTCAGTTTTGTCTCTCTCTATTTGAGGAGGCGAGCACGTTTGCTCTACAGTGATGTTACTATTGCGCACTTCACTTTCTTTAATGTATTTGACATAATTGCAAATGTTTTATGGAGAAAAAGTGAAGCACTTGCCTAAACTCAGCCTGGCTCGCATTAAAGAGACTTAAAAATAGATAATAGAGACCATGATAATAATGGAAATCATCCATCTGAAGGAGCTGCTTTACGTATTATTATTGTTGAAGACCAGAACGTGCTTGGGAGACCCAGCTGGTAAGAGCACTTGTCCTTCAGCAGGATTTCTTTGTAGATTCTCCCTTTGACTTCAGCTATAGCAAACCCTCCAGTTTGATCCCACAGGAAGAGTGATGCGTTTCCTGTAACACACTCCTGGCAGTATTAAACAGTCAGCTCAGATAGAGAGGCTCACTGGGGCGTGGCCGTGTGTGAGTTGGAAGCAACCTACCTTCCCCTCTTCCAATGGGAGAGAGTTCTCCGGTGGGATCCTTGTCCGTTTTTAATTTCTCTAGTTCAAGATCACATTGAATAATTGTTTTTCCCCCCCTTAGTTGCGTAGAATTAATCGTCATTGAGCAGATGAACAAGTACAAGGCTCGTCTCAAAGACATCAACAGCCTGGAGTTTGCAGAGAACAAAGCCAAGAGCCGCCTCTCCTTGATCCGCAGATCGATGGTGAGATGCCAAAGCTGTCTCTGTTCCTTTCTGTCCTCTTCTTGCCCACTACTTGGTCTTCTCCTGCTTATTCCAGGCTCCCAAACCCTTCACAACCTCCCACACCATCTCCCTCGGTGCAGGGACCCTCAGCCCCATGGCGGCTCCTCGCCTTTGCAGGGACCCATCAAAGCATGAGGAAGTGGGAAGGGTCCATGGAAACATGGTCACTCCAGCTCAGACGCTCCTGATCAACGTTTCCACCTTCATTTGAGCTTATTTGGTCCTGGGTTGAGTCAAGCCTTTCATTGACTGGCTGGACGTCATCCCATGGGAGACCCGGACCGTGCTTTTTCGTGCTCAGTTGCATTACCTGAAGCCAAAAAGAGGCACGCTCTGCTCCCGCACTGCCTTTCTGGGAGGCTCAAACCTCATCTCATTGAGCTACCATGCTTCCCGGGGGCCAGCGGGCTGCGGATGCATGTTGTGCTTGGCTTGTTGGGCTGCGGGAGAGGGATGGACTCAGTGCGTCTCAGTCGTCCCAGGCTTGGGCTAAGGAGACTAACAGCTTCTCTGCTTGGACCTGCCTGCTGTGGTCCTCAGAGACATGTTGCTCCTGCATTTTTGGGGGATGAAATCCAAGCAGGAGGTGGCCAAGGTCGTGAGGCCTGAGCTGCAGAGCTGCCCTGCTCATCCCAGTTTAAAACAAAAAAGAAAAAAATGAAAAAAACCCACAGAAAAATGGACAGAAACGGGTTTTTGGAGGGGCGACGGCATGTGCACTCTAACCTTCTGCTTTCCTTTTCATCTCCTCTCTAATCCAGAAACCCGTACTAATTGCAGTTAGATTTATGAGCATAACCCGCAGTTCAATCCCGGTATGTATCACCTGCAGCGCGCCCCGCGCCAGCCGCCGCGTCCCTCCGTTGTGTGTGACCGCCGCTCATTCCAGCTCCGCCCCACTGGCCATTGTCCGTGACTTTGCCCATCCTGTCCCCAAAGCGGGCACCGCTCCTCAGGGCCACCATTTCTCCCACAGGACCCTTGGGCAGCAGGAGTTCGGGACAGCCAGCGCCTGGCCATCCTTGCACGCAGCTCCTCAAAAAAACACTTTCCACCCCTTTTTCCCCTCCCTGCTTCTATTTTTCCTGTTTTCTTTTTCTATCCAGTGCTCCTCTCCTTTTTGCTTTACTTGACTCATCCCTTCCCAACTTCTACTTGCTCAGGATGCGTTTTGGCATCAAGTTGCTTTCACAGTGCTGCTGTATCTTGAGATGGTTGATTACATCCCCCGGTTTGGATGCCTCAGAGACCATAAGGCATCCAAAGATCTCCTCCATCTTCTTGGAGGAGAAGTACCACTATCACCTTGAACTCAAGGTCAGGACATCCAGGTTTGGATTGGGAGGGGTCCAGCAACCCCTGTTGTTCCCCAACTCCATCCCAGATTGAGTTTGAATTCCCAGTGAGACTATCAGAAAAAGGTGCCTGCAGGTTTTTAGGGATGCTCACAAGGCTGTTTCCCCTCCTGCTGGATTCAGCCCACAACACTTCTTCCCAACCTCATGAAGTTCAGCAAGGAACTTGGGTAGGGGCAATCCTCAACACAGGCTGGGGGACGATGTGATGGAGAGAGCAGCCCTGCAGAAAAGGACTTGGGGTACTGATAGACAAGAAGCTGGGCATGAACCAATGATGGATGTGCCCTCACAGCCCAGAAGGCCAACGTCATCCTGTGCTGCATCACCAGAAGTGCGGCCAGCAGATCCAGAGGGAATTCTGCCCTTTCTGTACTACTCTACTGAGACCTCACCTGCAGTACTGTGTCCAACTTTGGAGCCCTCAGCACAAGGAGGACATTGGACCTTTTGCAGCAGGTCCAGAGCTGGACCACGAGGATGATCCAAGAGCTGGAACGCCTCTCCTACAAAGACAGGCTGAGAGAGTTGGGCTGGTTCAGCCTGGAGGAAGCTCCGGGGAGACACCTGAACCCCCCTTCCAGACCCTAAAGAGACTTACAGGAAAGCTGGGAGGCACCGTTTGTAAGGGCCTGGAGCGATAGGACAAGGAGTGATAGTTAAAACTAGAGCAGGACAGGGTTAGATGACACATGAGGAAGAAGTTGTTCTCTCTGAGGGTGGTGAGACACTGGCACAGGCTGCCCAGAGAGGTGGTGGAGGCCCCATCCCTGGAGGCAGTCAAGGTCAGGCTTGATGAAACTCTGAGCAACCTGATCTAAAGGTGTCCCTGCTCACTGCAGGGGTTGGACTAGGTGGCTTTTACTGGTCCCTTCCCACCTTGTGCATTCTGTGACTGAATAATTCTGTGATCCTTCTGCATAGGCAAGGGTCAGGAGACAGAGAAGAGCAAAATTCGAGCTCTAATGCCCTGATGCTGCTTTGCAAGCCCACACCATTTTGCAGGGTTTAAGTCCACGAGCTAATGGGATCTTTGGGATCTCCAGGGGTTTGGCTCATAGGATCCAGGAGCCCATGTTGAAAAGTTGTTGTCAGCAGAATGCCATGTCATGTCAGTGGCTTTCCTGCTGAAGAAAGGACTCTAAGATGCAAGGTTAAAAGATGAAAGGGTAAAATGGAGGAAATCTTGCTTTTAAAAGAAAGAAAAGGATGCTCCTTTACCCTGCAAACCTGCTCGGGGCGGGTGGTTTAAGCAGTCCTATGCGGAGTAAAGCTGCATTGCGGCCAGCTCTTCAAATGCAAGGAGGTGCAGGTTCATCCTGCACACAGTGGTTGTCAGGAGGAGGACAGCAAGTGGTGGGCATGACTCAGGGTGGTTGACATTTTGGTCTATTCAGGATCTTGAATTTAGACAACCTGATGTGTCTAGTTACAATGACAGTTAAGAATAAAGTTTTTTAATGTCCATTATGTCCCTTGCTCCACCACCACCCTCCAAATCCATCTTTTTCTTTACTCCATAGGGCAGATCTGTAGAGCTAGTCCTCAAGAGATAGAAACAGTTGCACATAAAGCATTCCTCCTTACATGCTGCCCCCATTTGAGTCCTTTGGTGGTGGTGGTTCTAATTTTCTTTTATTTTTTAAAAAAAAAGGTTCTTCGGAGCTGCATTAAATCTCCCTGTTTAACTGTGGGCACAATGATTGACACTTACTGTCTCGTCATCAGAGGTGGCCTTGGTTTCTGGATCTCATGCACATGAGAGCAGAGCATGGTCAATGTGATTAGGTGTGAGTTACCGTTCACTGAAGGGGTCAGTGGAGACCCTTGGGAGAATCTAGAAATGCCCAGGGTGGGCAAGGGAAGGATGCAAGATGTGACCCAATGATAAAGCGGGAGCTGGGTGCCCTGAAATCAAAGCCCTGGTGATGCTTCTACCCAAAGCCAACACAGCCACCCAGCAGGTCAAGCTTCCTATCGCATGGACTTTGCAGAAACCCATCCTGCTGCCAGCTGGGTTTGCTTTGAAGTCCAAGTTGCACTTGGCCCATCAGCCAGTAGATGGTCCATCAGCACCATCCTCACTGCCTCCATCCTCACATCCTCCATCCTCACCCTCTCCAATGTGTTGAGTCCTTCTGGCACCTCTCCCACCCTGGGTGAGATTTCAGAGGGTCCTGGGTGCGACTGCTCGCGATGCACTAAGGACCGATGGCCGGGGCCATCTTCACTCCTTGGGAAAGCAGTATGGTTGATGCCAGAGATGTTTGCAAAGCCACCTTGACTGGTGGTGGTGATGCCATTGTTTCTCTTCAGGGCAAAGGACGCATACGACGTGGCACCTATCCTAGCCCAACATCTCCTGTTGCCGTGCGCTTGCCCTCGGTGACGGATGTCCCCGAGGAGACCATGAGCAGCGAGGAAGCCATGGAGATGGAGGTGACGGAGCAGCAGCAAGTGGCCATGCAGCAGGAGGAGAAGGTGCTGACTGAGCAGATCGAGAGCCTGCAGAAGGAAAAGTGAGTCTGGCGAGGGTTCAAGCCACATGCCCTAGCTATAGGTTACCCATGGATGTTGATTGACATCATATGGTTGATGTGCTGCTCATAGGATGACACAGAGGACTCCATCCCTCTGTGATCTCTTGGTGTATGTGCATCCCTTTCTTCCCCTCCTCACCTTTTGGGTCCTGTTGGATCAGTGGTTTTGTTTTGGCAGGGAGGAGCTGACGTTTGAGATGCTGACACTGGAGCCACGTGCCTCCGATGATGAAACCCTGGAGTCAGAAGCCTCCATTGGCACCGCTGACAGTTCCGAAAATTTGACCTTCGACTCAGAAGGAGCCATCTCCGATCGCTCGGGTAACTCCAGCCATTCTTGGGTTTGTCAGAGAACAGTTTGGGTTGAAAGGGACCGTCAGAGAACATCTAATCCAACTCCTCTGCAGTGAGCAGGAGCAGCTTCAGCTAGACCGGGTTGCTTGAGGTTTTCTGTAACTCATAGGGGTGTGTGCTCAGTTTCCTCCTGCCTGCAGAAAATTTGAGCCAGCACTTTGATTGGGTGGAAAGAGGATTCAGAGTTCATCCATGTGGGCCTCTGGAAGTGGGCATCAGCACCCTGGGTTAGGCGGGGAGGTGAGGTACTCCTCTTGCAACACCGAATCATCTTGGGTGATGCCACCTCCAGCAAGATGCTGGGAGCTTTGTCCTGCCTCAATGGCATGCGTCTCCAGGGCGTGTGCTGAGATGCTGGGTGATTTCGGGGTGTTAATTCTCTGGTGGTCCTTCCCCCTCCTCCAGAGAGAAGTGTAGCACTTACCTCCCTGCGCCCCACCAAGGCGGAAGGACCGAGCCGACTGCGAAGGCACTCCAGGATGCGTCCAGACCCAGTGGACCCAACCGACGCCTCCATCTCCTCCACCTCTTCCTCCCAATCATCCACCTCCTGCTTGCCCCACCTTCCCCGGAAGCGCTTCCAGATGTACTCCAAATCGCCCTTCTACCGAGCGGGGGGGTCAGGCGAGCCCCCCGAAACCCGAGCAAGCCCCGAGGGCTTCGTGGGACCTCTCCGTTATCCTGAGGACCGGCCTCAGTTCACCACCCGCGGGACGTTCAACCCAGAGAAAGGGAAACAGAAACTGAAGAGCGTGAAAACCTCCCCCCCGAAAACCAAAGAGCCCCCAGATGGGGGGACGGGGGGAGGACGCAAGAGAAACCCCGAGTCCGACTGCGCTGCCGCCCAACCCCTTGTCCTCCTGGGGAGCAACGAGTTCATGGTCTGAGATGCTCCATCCCAGGAGTGCGTGCTGGGGCATCTCTCTCCCCACCCCGCCCACCCCACATCGGGAGTGCTCCCCATGGCTTCCTCAGATGAGTTATTCATTTAAAAGGACCGGTGGGAGATGGCTTTAATGGTGGCCTTAATGGTTTTGGGGGGGTGGGTGGAGGGGGGTTGAGACCTTCTGGGTGTTGGACTGGGGATGGAGGCATGCCAGCTGGCTCCTGCACCCTCTCCATCAGAGCATCCCACTTCCCGGAGCGTTGCGCCTCCAACTCATCATGCCCAACTGCCAGTGGTAGGAGAAGACCCCAGGCCCAAAATCCTGCCAGAGCACCCCGAGCCGGCGCCAAGCCCTCTGTGCTTCAACCGCCTCATCACGCCGACGCCAAGCGCATGGAAAAGCGTTAAAAAATCTGCCAAAAAAAAACCCCAACTTTTTTTTTACTTTTTTTTGTTGTTTTTAACATGACCTAACCACCTTTCCTTATTTTTTTTCCTTTTTTGGAGACCATCAGTATTAAATAATAATAATAATAATAATAATAATAATGGACTACTTGAAGCTGTATTTGTTTATATGCCGGTTACTGGAGTTTGTTGTAAATAGATATAATTTTTTTTTTAAATATTTTTCCCCAGACAGGATTTTGTTTTGTTTTGTTTTCATTGGTTTTGTTTATTTTTTATTATTATCATTTTGGCCAGGGAGGAGGGAATCGATGGGCCAACCCGTCCCACCGCTGTCACCACCTCTCTGTGCATCATTTATATTCAGTTTTTGATCAAGAAATCCCTCAAGGTGTAATTAGCATGATTTAAAAGCAGCACCCGTGATATGGCTAATTAACAATGCTAACTAACCACTTGGCTCTTCATCCCTCCCATGCCATCATCTTTGTCACCCTTGGTCGTACCCAGAGAAGCTCCAGGTACTGGAAAACCTCTGGAAGGGTGAAATTACGATCCCCTGGGCGCTAATTTAGGTTAATGAAGGCTGGATCTGTCCTGAGCATCTCATACTGATCCATGAACGCCACCAAAAAAGGGGAAACACACCCCCCCCCCCAAAATTGAGTTTTCCTGGGTATTTAGTGTTTTCACTGGGCAGCACCACAGCCCTGGGTTAAGCTGAGCCGCCCTTCGGCCCCTCTCTCCCTCTCTCATTTGAGGGGTGGGTTATTTATTGGGGACTTTGGTTTGGGTTATTTTGGTTTGTTTCATTTTATTTCATTTTATCATAGAACCACTCTATGATTCTTTGATTTTATTTTTTAATCTTAAATTATTTCAACTTTTTATTTTGCGTTTAATTTTTTTGAACATTTTTTATTCAGTTTAATTTTTTTTTTTTAATTTCTTTCCTCAAGGTGGGGGGAAGTGACAGCTGCTGCAGGGAGAGCCGGGGTATGGGAACAGCACCCACCTCCGCGCTGCATCCCAGGAGCGGTGCAGGACCCCAGCCCATCACCTCCCCCCAACCCATAGGAGAAGATCTTTAGGAGCACCCTGGGATGTGCTGGGGAGCTGGGTGGTGGATCACTAAGGGCTCATCTCCTGGGGAGACCCCTAAACCCCCTCAGAGCTGGAAGTAACAGGAGCATCCCCAGCGCCAAATCCAGCCGGTCCAGAGTCTCTTGCCCAAAATCATCAAAATTGCACTCAAAGTGGCCAGGCAGGACGGTGCTGAGGGCAGGATGAAGGGCTCCAGCCTCTTCCTCTGGTCTTCCTGCCGCAGCAGTGCAAGAAGTGCTGGGACAGTGGAGTTGTGCCCCAAATGTATATATACACATGGATATTTCTTTGGATTTATTTATAAATTTCTCTTATATATGTATCTCTATAATATATATATAAAGAAAATACATATATGAGAATATATATTCTGTATAGAGAGGAAAATATATATTCTATATATAAAGAAAAATTTGTAGAAAGGAATATACGTAAAGAATATGTTCCTTCATGTCATTTGTTTCTTTTATATATATAAATATATATAAAAAGGAAATACGAATACTATGTCATAAAGACTATGTATACCCTATATAAATATATAAAAATATATAATAGTAAATATATACTGTATATAGTAACGATATAGTGTATACCTATCTTTACATATAGTATCTATATCCTTTGTCCTTATCTATTTCTATATTTAAAGAAACAGCCATCTATAAAAAGAAATATATGTCTTTATATATTTCTTCAGTATATTTACGTATAAGCAACATATTCTTTGCATATAATAAACTAAATAGTTCTCAGACCTTCATATGTATTTCTTTATATCTTTATATATGTATATAGTATATGTATATATAGTGTATATATACAGTATGTGTATATAATACATGTATATATAGTATATATATGTATGTGTATATATAGTATATATATGTTTATATATTATACATAAGTAGTATATATATGTTTTATCTATAAAGATATGTGTATATTTATATCTTTATATATATAAAGATATAAAAAAGAATGTATATCTTTACATATATCTTTATATACATATATACACACTATGTGTACATACTCATATATATACGCACATATATAAAGATATATGTAAAGAAATATATATCCTTTGCATATAGAGTATATCTAGGATATATATAGAAAATATATTTCTTTTTATATACAAGATATATATGAAGAAATATACATTCTCTAGACAGAATATATAGAAAATATATTTCTTTATATATATATTTTATATTTATATATATAAAGAAAAATATATAAAAGAAATATCTCTGTGTATATATATATAGAGAGAGATATACGTATCTGTCTATACATATATATCAAGTCCAGGCAGGAGCTGAGCCCCCAGAAATTAGAGGGGGAAAAGGGGATTTCCAGGAGCTCCCTGGCAACTCCCAGGGGATTTGGGGGGGGAGGGAGGGGGGAAAAACTGAGGTTTATTCCAGAGCGGCACGAATGTATGTACTACTGGCAAGGTGAGAGGCTGCATGCTGGTTGTTGATGCTGATGCTGATTATTATTATTATTATTATTATTGCTATTATTATTATTATTGTTTGTAATGGAATTTTCTTTCTTTTTTGTTTTTTTTAAAGTAATTTATAAGTCTGCCGCGTGTAAATTAAATAAAGTCTGTGTCGTGAGAGGGGCCCTGACCCTGCACCAGCGCCGGGACCTGTGTGAACACGGGAAAAAACCCCACCAAATCCAGAAATAAAGGTGGAAAAATAGAAAGGTGAAGGATTTGGGGGACCGGGGGGCTCTGCCCACTTATCCGTCCCCAAATTTTGAGGGGTTTGGGGAATTTTTCCCTTCGAAGCGTGGTGCGTATAGAGTGTGGTTTGTGGACACACACAGAGACACAGAGGCCCCCCCCCGTGCTGATTAAAGAGCTGTAATGAGAAGTGCTGGGTGCTGTGAGGGGGGCAGTGGGGGGACCGAGTCCATCCTTCCACTTCTCAGTCTTCAATTTGGATGATTTTCTGTTTCTTAGATGATTTCTGTGCATTTTCTTTCCCTGCAGACTATTTCTAATCAGATTACTCCTATTTAATTTGTATTCAGATTGGGGGGAGGGTCCAATTTATTTGTACTCAGATAATCTCGGATCATTTCTATTCATATCGATAATTTTCAGGTTATTTGCATCCAGATTATTTAATTTTCTTTCTATTTAGGTGATTTGCCTTCAATTCTATTCAGATTGTTAATTTTTTAATTCATCTATTAATATTTCTCTTTATCTCATTTCCATTACACTTATTTAATTGGGATTATTTCTTTTCATCTTTAGATTTGTTTTATTTCTAACCAGGTCATTCCTTTCCCATTTATTTTTCAATAATTTTTGGATCAATCATTTGATAATTCATCTTATTGAAGAGGGGTTCTTTTCATTTTATTCAAGTCCAGATTACATCCAGAGTGTTCCTATCCGGAATTCCTTCTAATCAGACTAAATTTCTATTTAGTTTAGTTACATTCTGATAATTTTCCATTTATTTGTATCCAGGTTATTTCTATTTGGATAAATTATTTTTCAATTTATTTATATACAGATTATTTCAGGTTATTTTTATTCAGATATTTGAAAAATCATTTGTATCCAGATTCTCTCTATTCAGATATCTTTTAATTTCTTTGTATCCAGGTGATTTCTGTTCAGGGAATTTCCAGTTTATTTATACCCAGGTGATTTCTCCTCTGAGAATTTTGGGTTTCAATATATATGGATTATTTCTATTCAGATTATTTTAAATTTATATCCAAATTCTTTCAAATTATTTCTATACCCCTCATTTAAATTTTTTTTCTATGCAAATAATTCTTTTCCAATTAATTTCTGCTCATATTATTTCTATTCATATTATAACCAGGTAATTAATTTGCTATTTATTTCTATACAGGTCATTCTTAATCAGACGGTGTGCATGTCCCCCCCTGCTGCCACCCCCACCCCTCCATCCCCCCCACCCCGAGGATGGGCACCCTGAGTCAGCGGTGTGAGCCCTCTTTATTCGCTGTATAAAATGGGGGGGGGGGGGGCAGAGCAGGAGGCTCCCCCACAGGGACATGGGGACAAGGGTCCATCACTGTGTGTCTCCCTGGAAACACAGAGTTGCAGCAGGGTGGGGGAAGGAGGGAGGGCATGCCCTGTGACAGAGGGACAGTGATTGCGGATGGAGGGGAAACACCCAGCCCTGAGGTGGTTGTCACCCCCCCACAATCAGCATCATCACCCCAGGGCTGATGTCACTCCCGGCCTGGCTTTGTCCCCAGCCAATGTCACTGTAGGTCTGGTACCAACCCCATGGCCGGTGTCCCCTCTGGGCTGGCATCACACCCCAAGCTGCTGTCCCCCCTGGCCAGGACCCACCCTGGCTCCTCATGGGTGCTGGTGCCACACCATGGGCACCTTGCCTGGGTCCGTGGGCTCTTCCAGGGTTTGGGACAGTGGCAGCCACCAAGGCACCCATTCCACTGAGGTGGTCCTGCTGCATCTGGCTTCTGCTTGGGGATGGCCACCGGCTGTACCCAGTGAAGCTGGTCCTGTGTCCCCAGCTGCCAGCAGCATCCTGGAGTTCAAGCCACCACCCTGGAGATGGGACCATGGCCACCTTCACATCCTGTGGCGAGGAGACCTGCGGCAGGAGGACTGGCAGGGTGACGAGCTGGGTGACATCAGGATGAAGGGAGGTCAGTTCTTAAACATGTCACACAGCAGCTTCTCCATGGGGGTATTGCCGATGGTCCGGCGGAAGAAGAGCAGCTCTACGCGCTCGGAGGAGATGAAGCGCAGTGCTGGGAGGAGCAACAGCAGCTTTCCAAACCTGAGAGGATGGATGGGTGACGACGAGTGGGTGTCCCACCCATAGTGTCACCTGTAGGGAAGTGGGGATGGTGGTACCTGACGGGTTGCCCAGGGTAGTGGGAACGGTTGTGCTGGCCCAGCATCACCTGCGACTGGTCCTGCAGGTTCTCCACCTGTTCAGGGTCCTTCAGGCCACGGGTCTCTGCAGGGACAAGGGGACGATAAGGTGGGGTGTGGACAAGGGGACAGGCAGCAGTGGGTGCTAGTGGGTCCCCTCACCTGGTTTGAAGAGCACCACTGACTTCATGCAGGCAAATTCAGTGGGGTCGACGGCCAATGCCTTGAAGCGGCCGAGGGTCTCCTGCAGCGCCCGCACATCCAGGGCAGCTGGCAGCAGCTTGCCAGGGGCTGGCTCGGGCACGGCCAGAAGTGGGCAGCTCTCCAGGGGCATGGACCATTGGATGGCACAGAGCAGGAACAGCTCACTCCACGCTTCCTCCAGCAGGATCACCTGGGGTGAGGTGGGGGGAGAGCCCCAAAAACCCTCATCACCCCCAAAGCCTCCAGCACCTGGAGCTACCACAGTTGGTTGGGTTGAAGAGCATCTTCTGGGTGGGGAACCCCAAGACCCTGCAGTGAATGTTGCGGGGATGCTTCAGCAATTCCCATCCCACCAGTTGCCTACATTTTTTGGGGGTCCCTGTTGTCCCATAGGGAGGTCCCCAGTTCCCCATGGGGGCCCCCATCCCCACCTGGTCACGGAAGGGGAGGTTGGAGAAGACGGGCAGGTTTTTGGCCCATTTTACTGCCATGAAGAGGAGACGCGCTGAGGTCTCGTAGACGTTCTCAGGGCTGGCCGCTGGGTATGGTGCCACCTGGTACTCGCCAGCACCTCTCTCTGGCTCACCACCTGTCACATCCACTGTCTCATCAGCTGCGGGGATAGAAGGGGACACTGGCAGCCACTTCACTGTGGGAACAACCTCCACCCATCCCCACCCCACTAGCAGGCACCCACCATCCTCAGGCTCTAGCTTGGCGCAGGTCTCGGCTGTCATCAGGCTTGCCATGAACCGATGGTTGGTGGGTGGAGTGGCCACTCGAGGACCTGGGGTGACAGCAACAGTGGCACCAGGACCACGAGGAGCTGGGCAGGGAGTTGAGGGAACCTCACGGGTGGTGGCCACGTGCTCGGGGGGCAGCTCAGTGTCCAGCTCGATGCTGTCCAGCCGGACCTGGGCTGTGCTGCGGGGCTGGCGCTCGTTCTGCACGGCTGCAGGGACAAGGCGATGTCAAAGCTAGCCACCTTGCTGTGTATTCCCCCACCAACCATCACCGTGTGTCTGCCCTGCTCATCTCACCATCCTTGTTCATGCCGGCTTGCAGGCACTTCTTCAGCCGACAGGCCTGGCACTGGTTCCGGTGAGCCTTGTCTACTGGGCACAGCCCCGTCCCCGCCTGGCACCTGTGGGGAGAGGTGGCCCCAGCTGCATCCCCTGTCCCCCAGTGGTAACCTGTTTCCATGCTGGACATGTTCTGGGGGGAGAGGGGGGGGGCTTTGCCCCTCTTGAGTGTCTTGTCCCATTCTCCAACCCCCACCATGGATGTCCTTCACCCAATGGGTGCTGCACCCCAACAGGCACCTGTCCCCACCAGGTGCCCTGTCCCCCGTGGGTGCCCTAACCCTCCCATGGGTGCACTGTCCCAGTCAATACCCTGCCTTGATGGGTGCCCCACCCCAGTGGGTGCCCTGTACCCCCGCTCCAAGTCCCTTACTCCACTGGATGTTGTCCATCCCTGGGTCCCTGTCCTGCCCTCTCCCAACCCTGTCCCCACCTGTAGATGAGCTTCCTGCGGACACTGCGCTTGAAGAACCCGCTGCAGCCGTTGCAGGCATAGATGCCGTAGTGTTTCCCGCTGCTGGTGTCCCCGCACACTTTGCACAGCAGCACGGGGCTCAGTGCCTTGCCAGGGGCTGGGCTCAGCCCTGTGAGGGTAAAGGCACCACACTCAGGTCACTCGGGACACCCCAACATCCCTCATCCTTCCCACCAAATCCTCGCTGCACCCCCCAGCCCACAACCCCCGCATCCTTGCAATGTGGTGGCTTCCACCTCCACTGGTCCAGCCCAGAGATGTGGATGGGACACCTCAGGGACTCCAGGGATCCAGCATGTTCCCAAGCCCCAGTGCCTGCAGTGTTGTAGGTCAAGCTCTCGTGGGACTTTTTAAAGGGGGAGAAATGTTATCCCTTAGGATGGGGAACATCAGGTGTCCCAGTGAGGTGATCCTAGGCATCTCAGAGAAGGATCACAGCAGGAGCCTCAGAGATGGTCCAGGGACCATCGGCATCCAGGATAGGGTTGTGACTGGGAACTGCAGGCATCCTGCAGAAGAGCATAGTTGGGGACCCTGGAGCAGGACCACGATGAAGGTCACAGAGAGGACTGGGAACTACAGGTATCCCAGCCCAGAGAAGGGCCACAACAGGGGTCCTCAGCATCTTGGAGAAGGATGATAGCTGAGGACCTCAGCCAGCCCAGAGAAGGACCGTGATGTGGTCCCAGCCATCCTTGAGAAGATTCATGATGGGGACTCTGGGTATCTTGCAAAAGGATCATGATGGGAACCCCAAACATCCCAGAGATGAACCATGATGGGGACGCTGGGTTTCTTGGAGATGGCCCGTGATAGGGACCCTAGCCATCCATGGAGAAAGACCACAATAGGAACTCCCAGGTATCTTGGAAAAGTACTGCAATAAGGACACGAGGTGTCCAGAAGAAGGCCCACAGTGGGGACCCTGGACCTCTGGGAGAAAACCTACAATGGGGGGAACCTGGGAATCTTGGAGATGGGCCATGATGGGGACACACCCCCCTCCCCGCCAAGAACCTCGAGGAAAGCCCACAATGGGGACCAAAGCATCCTGGAGAGAGCCCCACCAACAACCGTGGTCCCACCGTGTCACACCCACTCAACCAGAAGCACCTCTTACCCGTGGGGCTATCATCCAGCCCGGCGCTCACCACCGACCCCGACGGCGACGCAGCCATCCTGTACCTGCCCTTCCCGACCTCTCCCTCTCCCCTCCCTCAGGATCCACCGCTGTGGGTGTCCCAGAGGTCTGGCGAGGTGGTGGGTGCTCCGGCAGCTCTGTGGGCAGTGAGGCTCTTGCCTTGCTCTCTTCAAGGTGGCTTATCAGCAGGCGCTGTGTAAGCAGCCGCCTCTTTGTCACCCTCTTAATCTTTAGTGTCTGCACGGGGCGGGGAGGGGAGGGGGGGGGGATCAATCAGCCACGCGATGAAGAATTAAAAAGGTGCTGAGCCCCAGCCCTGTAACCCTAAACCCCGCGACACCCAAGCCACCTGCGGGCCACCGCAGGCCGCAGTGGGGGTGTCACCCCACCATCGCGTGTACACACCCCCCTCATCCCATCAATCGCCCCAGCATTGGGAGACTGAGATTGCGGCGGGGGGTGGGAGATGGGGCTCAGGGTAGGGACCCCCATATCCTCCCACTGTCATCCCCCCCTCCACCGGCTTGGGACCCACGGGGTCCTATAAGCACATAAGCCCTTTGCTAAGGCGGTTAGAGGAGAATAACGAAAAGTGGTAATTAAGGGGGGTAATTTCCCTGCCCCCAAGTAATTAATTATCAGCCCTGATGGCGAAGGGAGGGGCGATGTTTGGTGCACCCCACCCCCCAGCAAAGCAGCTTAGCCCTGGTGGTCAGCAAAGAGTCCACCCCACCCCACCCCCGTGCCTCAGTTTCCCCTCCCAGGGGGACAGGGAGCCCCCGGAGGCTGCTGACACTGCAGCGGGTGGGGGCCAGGTGGCCCCCGGGGTTACGCAACTGCTGCTAAACCCTCGCGGTGACAGGGCAGCACAATTTGGGATTTGAGGGCTTTAGCCGCTAAACCCCCCCTGCGCAGCTCAGGGCGATGGCAGGCGGCTGCCGTCACCCTGCCTGGGCCAGGGGCCGGATAGGCTGACTGCAACCAGGAGTCCCCACGTCCCTTCTGGGGGCGTCCCTAGGCCCCCACATCTAGCCTGGAAGGGCCTCAGCCTGTGGCCCCAGGGATGTCACTGCTGCACACGGCATCAACGGAGGTGTCGCAAGGCGCTGGCAGTGGGTTGGTGCATTGGGCTGGCGGCAGTGCCAGCAGCAGAGCTGGGCTTCACCCCCCCCACCATCACCCTGCCTGCTGCACGATGCCATCATCCTCTGCCACATGGCTCCAGCCCTGCCACCTGTGGCGTGCCTCCATCCCCACAGCCCCCAGCACCGCTCCATCACCCTGCCTGCAGTGTGCTCCGTCCTTCCCTTCCTGCAGCATCCCTCCAAAACCCTGCCCACAGAGTCCTCCATCCCTGCCTGCACATCACTCCCTCCTGCCTGCATCATCACCCTGCCTGCACCATCACCCTGCCTGCAGCACGACTCCATGTTCCCCTGCCTGCACCATTGCTCTATGGGCCCCGCATTGCTCCATCACCCTGCCTGCAGCATCGCTCCATGTTCCTCTGCCTGCACCACCGCTCTGCCTGCAACATCGCTCCATGTTCCCCTGCCTGCACTACCGCCCTGCCTGCAACATCGCTCCATGTTCCCCTGCCTGCACTACCGCCCTGCCTGCAACATCGCTCCATGTTCCCCTGCCTGCACCACCGCCCTGCCTGCAGCATTGCTCCATGTTCCCCTGCCTGCACCACCGCCCTGCCTGCAGCATCGCTCCATGTTCCCCTTCCTGCACCACCGCCCTGCCTGCAGCATCGCTCCATGCTCCCCTGCCTGCACCGCAGCATGGCTTCATGTTCCCCTGCCTGCAACATCATTCCATGGGCTCCTCATCACGCCATCACCCTGCCTGCAGCACAGCTTCATCCTCTCCTGCAGCACCCCTCCACCCCCAGAAATCCCCCCATACCACCGGGGTGCCCCATCCCACCACGCCGCTCCCCGTCCCGCCAGCCCTGACCCAGATCTCTGACAGCCGCCATCTGCGGCAGCGGCTGCCCTCCTCCCTCAGCAGAATTATGACGCTGGGCTAATGCGGCAGGAGCAAGCTGTCACCTCGCCCTGCCCGTCCCTTGCTGGCAGCTTAGGTGCCTCCAGGCCCTCTAGCAGAGCTTCATCCATGGCTGAAACATGACTGACCCAGAGGACTGAGGGAGGGACCGGGAGCAGCTGCACCTCAGTGTGCCAGCCTACCCGTGGGTGAGGTGGGGACCTGTGTGCTCCGTGCCGGTGGGCGCGAGGGAGCAGCCAGCGTGGCGATACATGCTGAGTCGGCTAATTTGCCCGTTCCCCTCCTCACCGTCGGGTAAAAGCCAGCTCCGGAGCTGGGATTTGGGAGGGGGATTAGCTGGCCCAGCCATCTGCCACTGGCCAATCATCGGCATGCCCAGGAAAGGCAATCATTACAGAAATATGGTTTTCCACCTTGTTTCTCCGTTCCATCCAGCCCAGGTGGGGTCCCCTCAGAGTGGCACTCTGTCTCCCTCCAAAGCTGAGCACACCATGAGCACCCACCCCAAGCACCCCAGGGTGGGGGGGACCAGACGTGTCCGGGATCAAGAAGAGCCCTGAGCAGGCCCGATGCCACCACTGAAGGGCTGCGGGCAGCAGGGTGGGGGGTGAAGGAGCAAACATTAAAGCCTGTGGTGGGGTCGTGACTCGGCTCGGTGACAGACGCTGGGGCAGATGCCATGGGATTACCCAGCCTAAAACCTGGAGATCTGCCCCCCTTCTCCCCCCAGCAGGCAGAGAGCATTTAATTACTAATTTACTAATTACCCAAAGATGCTGCTGACCAGCTCGAAGCCTGAGGTTGGGGGCAGCCCCAAGGCTCTGGCTGCCTAATCCCACCAGCCATCAGGAGCAGGTGGATGTGCTTCGGCCAAGGGACATCTCAGTCAGGGACACTGGATGACTCAGGTGCCAGCACAAGGTGGTAGGGGACAGGAGGGGTTGGTGGGGACAAGAGTGGGATGGTGGGGACCAGGAGGAAATAAATGGGGATCAAGGGGAGATGATGGGGAACAGGAGAAGATGATGGGGACAAAAGAGGGATGGTGGGCACCAAGAGAAGCTGATGGGAATCAAGGGACAGTGGGGACTGAAGAGAGATGGTGCAGACCAGGAGGGGATAATGGATGAAGACCAGGATGAGCCAGTGGGGTTGAAGGGGAGATGACAAGGACCAGGAGGGGAAAATGAAGATCAAGAGGAGGTGATGGAGATGAGGGGGAGATGGTGGAGACCAGGGCTGGAAGATTTGGAACCAGGAGGAGATGACGGAGACTTAAAGGAGATGGTGCTGACAAGGAGGAGACCAAGAGGAGATGGTGGGGACCTGGAGAGGACAAGAGGAATCAGTAGGGAGTGATGGGGACTCAGCAAGGATGATGGGGGTCTGGAGGGGACAATGGGAACACGGATGTGACCAGAGAACAATGATGGATGATGGAGAGCAGGAGGTGATGGCAGGAGGGGATGATGGGGACCAGGACAGGACAGTAGAGACCACATGGGGACCAAGACAGGGGATCGAGAGGGATCAGTGGGATGTTTTGGGTTGCTGGGGATCATGAGGGGATAGAGAGGACTAGGCTGGGATGATGAGGACATGGAGGGGACGATGGGGTTCAGGAGGGAAGAATAGGGACTAGGAAGGGATGGTGGGGACCATGAGGGGACAATGGTGACAAAGAGGGGCCAGAGGGATGATGAAGACGAGAGGAGAAGATGAAGAAGAGGAGATAGTGATGAAGCCCAGGAACAGCTAGGGAGGACCAGGAGGTGATAAGTGGAGACTGGGAGTCAACACTAGGGATGAGAAGGGAGGTGTTGAGAACTAGAGGGTACATCAGGAAGGGAGCAGGAAGATGTGGGAAGGTACAAGAGGGCTTTGGGACCAGCACTGGCTGGGAAGAGTTAATGTGGTTGCCCAGCACTGAGCCATGCCCAGGTCAGGCTCTGGTTTCAGCTGTAATTAGCTCTTGTTTACTGGAGGCTCCGTGATATATGATGCCGTGGAGGTCGCCTGATGACAGAGGGTGACAGCTCCCACATCACCCGCCCCAAGCCCTGCCAAGCGCTTTGCTGACTTCCCAGCACAAGGATTAAAGTTTAATGTGGCTCTGAAACTGACCCCAAGGGGGGCACACGGGGCTGGGGACAGGCTGTTGGCTGTCACTTGGGCCACTGTCAGGGCAAGAGGCATTTTGGCACTGAGAGGTGTTTTGGCACCAGCCCTGTGGCCACTGGGTACCGGTACAGTGTGGCCACGGGGTCATTTCCTGAATCCTTTTGGGTCACCCAAGGGGTTTGGTGATGAAACCTCGAACTGGCTTGGATTTGTTCCCCTAGGGCAGGCCCCAGGTGGGACTGGCTCAGTGCAGGTGGGGCCGGTCGGTGTGGTCTGGGCACATTCCCCAGGCACCAGCCATGTGTGGGTGCCAAGAGCCACTAAGGTGCCTGGACAGATTGATTGAGGTCCTGCCACCACAGCGACAGTTGGAGCAGCAGCTGCTTGGGGCACGACAGTGGAGCAAGGGGACCTTGGAGTTGTCACCAAGGTAAGAACACCAAGGCAAAGCATGAGAGATGGGGCTGGCACGGTGCCAGAGGCTATGGGTTGGGTTTTGGCACAGTGACACACCACCACAGCCGTTTGGGGACAGAGAGGTCCTCAAGGTGGGGCTGGGCATGTCCCTGTGTCCTCAGCTCTCTGGACATCATGCTTTCTCCTTACAGATGAACCTCCTCAACCAGGTAACAGAGGAGCCAGTGGGGAGGGCACCCACACCAAGGTGGTTCCACCCCTCCACCATGGCACCCAGTGCCCACAGACGCCATGGCTGGGACCTGCCTGCTGCCAAGTCTGGGAGTTCTGGGGTGACAATGGACCTGGGGGGGGGGGAGGGGGCTGCTGTGGGTCTGATATGGGTGCCAGAGGTGGGACTGCAGCAAGAATGGGTGCTGTCAGGGTGGGCGCTGACAGAGGTGAATGCTCTCGGGGTTGGTCCTCTCAGGGTGGGTGCCAGCCTGGGTCCCATGTTGCTCTGTCCCCTCTCCCCACAGGTGAGCACCCTGGTGCAGACCCTGCAAGCCCTGGACAGGTTCTTTCTCCAGCCCCGGCGCTGGCTGGGCTCCTGGGTGCGACAGGTTTGGGGGTGCTGGCACAGGGACCCCAGCCAGGGGCTCGGGCAGGGGCATGGCAGTGGTCTGGGCAGGGACCAGTGCCACCTGTGCTGATGGCAGCTGTTTGTCCCTCCAGGTGAACAGCTCCCAGCAGGTAAGTGCCAGTGCCCCACAACACCCTTCTCACCCTGGCACAACAGGACCAATTCCGGCATGCCCTGCCTTTTCCTCAGCACCCATGGGTGCTCAGAGGAGATGGCTCCCTTCTTGGAGGGTGTCTCCATCCATGGGGACCCACGCTAGGATCGGACCACAGGGGATGGAGATGAGCCAGTGGGTTGGTGATGCTACTGGCGTCCCTGTGGCTCTGGTGGCCCCCAAACAAACATGGATGTGTCCCCAGACAGTGGCTGGGGTGGTGAGCACAGCGGCGTTCTTCCTCTGCGAGGGGCTACTGGGCCAGCACTTCGACGTGGTGCCCAATGGGGTGGCCGAGCCCCAGCCTGGGGACCTCTTCCTCTTCCCACTGCTCTCGGGGGGCCCCAGCTGGTGGGGTGTCCATGCTGGCGTCTACTGTGGTGACGGGGAGATCATCCACCTGGAAGGTGAGTCCCAGGAGGTGATGACGGTGCAGAGACTTCCCTGTGGAAGGGAAATGGGGTAGAGCATCCCTTGCACCCCACAGGCAGCTTGGGGATGTCCCCACTGGGCATCGTGGCCAAGCACAGCAAGAGCCACCTCCTGCGGACACGAGGTCCAGCCACAGTGCTGCGGAAGAGGGGAGGGCTGGATGCAGCCACCCTGCAGCAGAGGATCCGGGCAGCCATGGACCAGGCAGTGGAGTACGATGTCGTCACCTGCAACTGCGTCCACTTTGCGCTCGCCCTGCTGGGCATGGGCCAGCTTGCCACCACCACGGTGGGTGTCACCACCCTGGGGGACCCCAATGCTGTCTCCGGCCAAGCATCACTGCAGCCTGTCTTCTCTCCCAGGTGTACCCAGCACTGCAGTGACAGAGGTGGTGACGTGCCCAGGGACACATGGGGCCACAACATCCTTCCCGAGGAGGGACATGACTCAGGCATCACGCCAGCAGCTTTGCCATCCCTCTTGCATGCCAATAACAGGTCGCACAGAGAACTTGAGACACGCCCCTTCCAGTTGTGCCGATTTCCCTTTCACTTTCTTTTCCCCAGAAACTCCTTTCCCCGAAGCTGCCGCCCACACACAGCTTTCTGACCCACCCCCAAGGGCACAGATGCTTTTTTTTTGCTTCACACAGCTTCTTTAGACAAATAAAGAACCTCTTCCCTTTTCAGTGTTTCGTTTTGAGCTGGGAGCTCTGGCTTGAGGAGAACTCTGGGGTGGGAGCTTCTGAGAGGCTTTGTGTCCATCATAGCAGAAGTTTTAGTTCCCCTTGGCTCCGGAGGGGAAAGGAGAAGGACCAGGCAGCTCAGGAGGGAGGATTGTTTCTCTGAGGCGGGTTGGATATCTGACCCGTGTGCTTTTGGTGATATCTTACAGTTCCTCTTAATCCCAATGTTTACAGGAAATCACAGCTCATTTCTCATTCCCAAAGTTAATAATTAACTTTAAGAGGCAAAAGACCTCAAAACACACTTGGGGATTTCCAGTAGCTTCTATTTCTCCACCTTCTGAACACAGGAAGGATTTGTTTGGCTCTATATTTCTGACAGCCCTCGGTGGAGATCCAAGCAGCCTGGCTCTGTCACTGTCCCAGAGAAAAAGTATGTCAAGCTGCAGCAGCGCGGTAAGTACGTTCCCCTCTCCACACCCCATTGTCGGCAGCTCTTCATGCTGCCATTGCACCGGGACAGGAAGAGCTGTGATGAAAGGGGTTGATGGCTGTCCCAAGCTTCCCCCAACCCCCAGCTTGAAGAAGTCAGGAAAGAGAGGTGAGTTTTGCCTGAGCTGAGGCCTCGTGCCTGGCCGGAGTCATCACAGGCAGGGTGGGACAAGAGTGGTGGAGGAACCCCCATTGCTGCTCTCCAGCGGCCTTGGAAGTAGATTAGCGAGACCTTCGCTGGAAGGTGGGGGGGGGCAGGGGAGGCAGGATGTGGGCAGCAATGGGGCTAGTTCTGCTGCTTCCTCACCCTCCCTCCCTTGTGTGTTTGGCGGAAGACCGGTGAGATGGTCAAGTTTCTGCTGTTCTGGCACAAATACTTCACAAAGGTGTCAGAGGAGGATTTACAGCCTGGGGACCTTCTGCTTGTCCCCATCGAAGAGAAGACTGTCTTAAAGACCATGTTCCTGCATGCAGCTGCCTACTGCGGGGAAGGAGAGGTCATACACTTGCAGAGTAAGTGCCCCCCCTGCCCCCCAGTCCTGTTCAGGAGGTGGGGTGGTGGTGGCCGAAACGTGACTCCTCCCCCACCGGAGAGATGGCGGGGTCAGGGCGATGGGCAGCTCTTATTTTCCAGAGGTCAATAATACCGCTAAGATCAGCAAGGAAGGCTACGAAGCCATGAAATGGCAGAGAAAAAGGCTCCAGATCTTCCGGAAAAAAGATGGGATCAACCTCTCTAAATTCCTAAGTAAAGTCCGGGAGGCGATGAATTGGAAAACCGAGTACAACCTATTGACCAATAACTGCATCCGCTTCGCTCTTCACCTTGTGGACTTGGCAGAGTTCTACAAAGAAATGGTGAACAGGGGCTGGGTGTCATGGGTGGGGTGGTACAGCTCCTGCACCCACCCATGTCCAGCCCTGCCTTTGCATTCAGAGCAGACCCCCGCTGAGGCTAGCCCATGGGTGGTGGGACAGCAGGGGAGACAGCAGTGGGGCAGCACATGGACTGTTTTCTCTTGCAGGTGAAATACCCATGTGAAGATGGTGAGTGCAGCGATGAGGCTGTGAGTATCCCTGATGTCATCCCTTCTCAGAAGGGCTGTGGGGTTCCCAGGAAGACTGTGGGGTCCCAGTGAGGGCTGGGAACCCTGTGGGAACTTAAGGAGGGTTGTGTCACCAGTAGGCTGTGGTGCCTAAAGAGGGGTGAGTTCCCCTGGGAGGACTGTGGGGTCAGGGAAGGGCAGCATCCCTGGGAGGGATGTGGATGCCTCAAAGATTGGTGTCTCCTGGATGTATGGGGTCCCTGGGAGGGCTTCAGCATCCCCAGGAGGGCTGCGAGGTCTCCAGGAGTGCTGGAGTCCCCAGACATGGCTGGGGTCTCCAGGATAGCTGCAGGGTCACTAAGGAGGTCTGAGATCCAAGAGTGACCAGGATCCCAGGGAAGCTGCAGGGTCCCCAGGAGGGAGGGGTTTCTCAGAGGGCTGGACTCCATGGGAGGATAGAGGGATCCCTTGGATGGAGGGGTTTCCCATGGGGCTGGGGTCCCTGTAAGGATGGAGGTTTCACCAGAAGGAATAGGTCCCCTGGAGAGAGGGGGTCCCCTGGAAAGTGGGGGTTCCCCAGGGGCTAGGGTCCCTGGGATGATGGTGGGTTCCCTAGGAGGAAGTGGTCCCAGGAGGGAGGTGTTCCCAGGGGGCTGGGGTCCCTGGGAGAATGGAGGGGCCCTTGGGAGAATAGAGGGGTTCCCAGGAGCGAGGGGGTCTCAGGAGGGCTGGTGTCTCTGGCAGGGTGCAAGGTCCCCGAGGTGTTTGTAGGGTGCCCAAAAGGGCAGCACTGGTGGGGACCTATCTGCACCGGGCAGGGCAGGGGATCGGGGGGCCATGCACCCCCCTTTCCAGACCACCTATTGTCCACTCACCCCACAGTCGCAGGAGAGCAGCCAAAATGCAGGAGGTGAAACCCCGAAGACAATCCCTCTGCTGGCGCTCGAAGAAGCCCCAACACAGCCTGATGCACCCCAAGGCACCACACAATAAAGATGCACCATGGCATCACGGTGTGTGACAGTGTGTGACTAGGTGTGACTGGGTGTGATGGTGTGTTATGTGTGAGCTCCGCTAGATGCATCGTCCCACCCCCAACACCGCGACTAGCACGACTGACACCCATTTAATGGTGATTGGCACCCAAACCCGTGCAGGGGTGCAGCACTGGGGACCCCTTTTTGGAGTTGCAAAGGCCCTTTCCAACCCCCAAATTTCGGGAGGGGTCACATCACCTTCCCTTCCCTGAAACCGACCATCCCTAAGGAGCCTAGGGAGCCTTAGGGCGGTGTCAGAGTCCCCTTCCCCTCCCCCCTCCCCTCCCCCACATGACGCTGACATCAGTCCCAGCATCCCAACCGGCTGCATCCCGACTGCATCCTGCCGCCATGGCGGCCAGCCCGGCCTACGGGGAGGAGAAGGGGGGCTCTTCCAGCCTGGGGGAGCCCGAGTATGGCCACGACCCCGCCAGCGGCGGCATCTTCTCCTCCGACTATAAGAGGTGGGGACGCCCTGGGGGGGGAGGGGAGGTGGGAGAGGGGACAACAGCCTGGCCGGGTCGCCGCCACTGCGGGCCTTGGGTACCATCCCTGCCGGGGATGTGGTACCCGAACGGGGGCTGGCCATGGTGCCTGGGGTGGGGATGCAGATGGGGGTGGGGGTGGGGATGCAGATGGGGGTGAGGGTGGGGATGTGGATGGGGCTGAGGATGGGAATGGGGACATCGTCATGATGCTGTCACTGCAAGTCGCAAAAGAGGGGAAGGTCTGGGGGGAAAACCGTGGGGTTTTGAAGCTGATGTTGTGGGGGGAGGGGGGGGATCCCAGGGGACACCCACTGCAAACCCCCCAGCCCTAGGACGGGGGTACCCAGGGCACAATGTCGGGTATGCCACAAACACAGGCTCTGCTGGGCCCTGCGGCTCTCACGGGGGTCCCCCTCACCAAGGTCCCAAGGGGGGCTGGGGGGGACAACATGGGGCCTGGAAAATGTCCTCGTGTGGGACAGGCTGCTGGGGAAGAGGACAGAGATGCAGGAGAAGGGGCGGGGGGGGGGGGGGGGGAGGGGGAGGGGCGTGGTTTCTGGAGCTGTGAGAACACAGGGATCACTGTGTTCCCCAAGCCCTGTCAGTGTCCCCCAGTCTGGATATGTCCCCCATCTCTGAGAAACCCCCAAGCAGTGTCCCCCACGGTGGCAGTGACCCCCTAGTCCTCATCCCCTCACAATGTCCTCCAGTCTGGGAGCATCCCCCCAGCCCTGATCCACCAGCAGTGTCTCCCAGTCTGGATGTGTTCCTCAGACCCCCAGACTGGCAGTGTTTCCCCCTCCCCGGCCCCCTGGCAGTGTCCCCCATCTCTGATGCCCCAGCAGTGTACCCCTGTCTGGCAGCATCACAGTCCCTCCCCCCTGCCTGTGTCTCCCAGCCTGGCAGCGACCTCACCCATTGCCACCTAATAATGACCCCCCTTCCCTGACCCCCTGGCACTATCCCCTGCTCTGGCAGCGTCCCCCAGTTTGACCTGGTCCCCCCATCTCTGACCCCTTGGCAATGTCATAACATTTGGACCATGGGGCAAGAGAAATGCCACCCCACCACCCAGGTGAGACACCCTTACGTGTCCCATCATACCACCCAGCTGAGACACCCACAGGTGTCCCATCGTGCTACCCCACCACCCAGGTGGGGGTCCCATCATGATGTGGGAACCCTGGCCAGGACTGAGCCACTTAAAGTACCTGTGTAGGAGCTCCATGCAATGTCCCCAAGCTCCAGGTGCAGGATGGGTGTCACTTGGCACATGACACCCTGGGGTGGCCTCATCCACCAGGAAGAGCATCAGGACCCTGGCTGCAACCCAACCCCAGCAGCAGCATCGGGTTTCAGCTAGTGGTACCAGAAGAAGGAGCAGGGCCACAGCCCTGCCACGGTCCCCAGGGCCACCAGCCCTGGCCGAAGCCATGCTTTCCCTGCCGCCGGTGCAGAAGCTGCTGCGGCAGCTACCATCAGGGCCGATAGGGCAGCCAAAGCCACCGGTGGGCTGTGACACAGCGGAGGAAGTGACAAGCCCAGTGCTGGCCACTGAGGCCAGACAACTTGCCTGCTACAGCGCCCTGCGAGCCGATGAGCTGCGGCCACTTGCCGGCCCTGAGCCCGTGGTGGCCACCAGCACCGGGCCAGCATCGCGGTAAGACTCCCCCAAGGAGCCCCCCGGGATCCTCCCAGTGATGGTGGCTCTGACCAGGCATTGTCCCATGGGTGCCACCCCCAGCTGCTGTGGGTGGAGGCAGCCTTGCAGACCCCCCCTACCTCCACACACACACCCCCCCCCCCCCACCCCCTCCTTGGCTCAGTGGGAATGAGCAGGATGGATGTCCATTAGAAGAAGTGGTGACAACCAGCCTTATAAAAGGGGACAGTGGTAGCATTGTCCCAGCCCAGGGAGGGGACTAGGGAAGGAGTCAGTGTTGGGGTGCACCCATGCCACTGTGCCCAGGATGGGGCAAGGTGCACCCACCCCAGCTGGACAGTGGGAAGTGATGTGGGGACATCCCGTGGTGACAACTGCAGTCAGGCTGGGATGGGGTCCTCATCTGAGTGCCTGCGATGGGGGCAGAGGTGGGTGCCAGCACCGTGGAGGTCCCTCTGGCTCCTTTTTCAGCTGGCTGAAACCCAACTCTTGATCCCATAAATATTGCAGGGTGGGGGATCAGGTTCCCAGCATGATGCCAGGCTGGGAGCAACAGCAACAACAAAACCGAACTCCCAAAGTAATTTTTAGACTTAAAACAGCAAATGGGATTTTTTCTGCCCTCCCCGGCATGACACAGGCACGATGACCTCAAGGAGATGCTTGACAGCAACAAGGATTCGCTCAAGCTGGAGGCCATGAAGAGGATCGTGGCGGTGGGTGTTGCTGCCAGCGCCAAGCAAGCCATGCTGTGCTGTGCTGTGCCATGGTGTGGTGTGGCGTGATGTGCTGTGCTGTACCATGCCAAGCCATGCTGTGCTGTTCCGTGCCTTGCCGTGCCATGCCATGCTGTGCCATGCTGTGCTGTGCCATGCCATGCCATGCTGTGCCATGCTGTGCTGTGCCATGCCATGCTGTGCCATGCCGTTCCATGCCATGGCATGCCATGCCATGCTGTGCTGTGCCATGCCACGCCTTGCCGTGCCATATGCCATGCCATGCTGTGCCGTGCTGTGCCATGCCATGCTGTGCCATGCCGTGGGGTGGCATGCTGTGGCATAGCATACCATGTCGTGATGTGCTGTGCTATGGCAGCCAATGCACATCATGCCACTCCTTTACCCCTTAGATGATCGCCCGGGGAAAAAATGCCTCTGACCTGTTCCCAGCAGTGGTGAAAAATGTTGCCTGCAAGAACATTGAGGTGAGGAAGGTCTAGAGTGGCCCTGGGGTATCTCCAGGGTCTGGTGCCACCCTTGCAGGAGGGTTTGGGGGATGGGCTGGGTTTTGGGGAGCTCTGAGGTGGCCTCACCACCTTCACCTCACAGGTGAAGAAGCTGGTGTATGTCTACTTGGTGCGCTATGCAGAGGAGCAGCAGGATCTGGCCCTGCTCTCCATCTCCACCTTCCAGCGAGGACTCAAGGTGAGATGGTTTGGGGACCTGGGGAGGGGTCAGAGGAACGATGACCCCCGCCACTGCAATGCTGCAGCCCTCCCTGCATATCTTGATAGGATCCCAACCAGCTGATCCGCGCCAGTGCCTTGCGAGTCCTCTCCAGCATCCGTGTGCCCATCATCGTGCCCATCATGATGTTGGCCATCAAGGAGGCAGCCTCGGACATGTCCCCGTACGTGCGCAAGACGGCCGCCCACGCCATCCCCAAGCTGTACAGGTAACGAGGGGTCAGCTGCTATGTTTTGGGAGTGCCAGTAAGGGCCCAGAACTGGGGTTCATGGCTGCTGGAGGGATGGGGGGGAGTTTGGTGCTGCCCTGCTCTTCCTTTGCAGCCTTGACTCGGACCAGAAGGACCAGCTCATTGAAGTGATTGAGAAGCTGCTAGCGGACAAGACCACGGTGAGCTGGGTGCCGCATCCACCCTGCCTTTAAATCTGGGGACATCACCATCCCAGCTGACCCAGCATGGGGATGCCACATCAAGCCAGCATCACGATGAAGATGCAACCATGCTGGTGAGTCACCCCAGGCTTTTCCTCCACAGCTGGTGGCTGGCAGCGTGGTGATGGCATTCGAGGAGGTCTGCCCAGAGCGCATTGACCTCATCCACAAGAACTACCGCAAGCTCTGCAACCTGCTCATCGACGTGGAGGAGTGGGGTCAGGTGGTCATCATCAACATGCTGACCCGCTATGCACGCACTCAGTTCCTCAGCCCAAACCAGAATGTGAGTATGGGAGCCACGGGGTGCCCTGGGAGCCTCGAGGTGCCCTGGAAGATGCCAGGGAGGTGAGGTGAAGGGGAGTGTTCAAGAGGTGGTGTGCAAGGCATCCCCCTTACCTACAGGAGTCTTTGCTGGAGGAGAGTGCTGAGAAGGCTTTCTACGGCTCTGAAGAGGAGGACACCAAGGACGCCAAGGCAGAGGCAGCCTCGCTGGCCAAGCGCAAGCCCTATGTCATGGACCCTGACCACCGCCTGCTCCTGCGCAACACCAAGCCCCTGCTGCAGAGCCGCAATGCTGCAGTGAGCTCCCTACTCCATCCCCATCTGTCCCCCAAGGCCACCAGTGGTGTCCGTTGGTCTGGGCTCATGATGTCCCCACCGGCCAAGGAGCCACTGGGGTGCCTGGGATGCCCAGGGGTGGGCATCCCCAGAGTCAGGCTTCCTCCAGGTGCTGCCAGGTGGGACTCCATCCCTTGGAGTGTACCCGTGCCCATCAGGTGATGCTTGGGTGTGTCCCCACAGGTGGTGATGGCAGTGGCGCAGCTCTACTTCCACCTGGCACCCAAGGCAGAGGTTGGCGTCATCGCTAAGGCGCTGGTGCGGCTCCTGCGGAGTCACAGGTCTGTGCCACCTGGGTTGCAGTGGTCCCCTATCCTGCTGCCCCAGTTGATGTGGGCGCCCATTGAGAGCCCCTGGGAGCAGCCACCAAAATGTCTGTCCCTGTAGAGCTGTTGGGCTGGGGCAAATTGCCAAAAAAGAGGGCTTTCTGGCAGTGCAGACATGGGGTGGAAGCATCCAGCTTGGTGGTGGGTCCTGCCCTGTCTTCACAGGTGGGGGTTTCAGCCCTGCCCTGTTGATAGTGGTCCTCTCTTTGTTCCCACAGTGAGGTGCAGTATGTGGTGCTGCAGAACGTGGCCACCATGTCTATCAAACGGCGGGTGAGTCTCCAGCTTGGTGTGGGAGGAGTTGGCCCTGTTGACTCTGGAACTGAATGAGGGCTAGTCTGCAGGGTCACTGCAGCCACCTGCCTGTGGGTGGCCTCATTGAGGGGGGGCAGGGATGGCACTAACACCACTGGCTCTGCTTGCAGGGGATGTTTGAGCCCTATCTGAAGAGCTTCTATATTCGCTCCACAGACCCCACACAGATCAAGATCCTCAAGGTGAGCTGGAAACACCTGGCAGAACTCACCACTGGTGGCTTTGGGGCTTCATGGAGCCCTTCCCTGTGGGGCAGCTGTCAACCATGCCCTGGAGACAGGAGGACAGCAAAGACCCTATGCCTTGGTACCATGTTTCATGCTGGCCTTCTCTTCTTTCCCACAGCTGGAGGTCCTCACCAACCTGGCCAACGAGACCAACATCTCCACCATCCTGAGGGAGTTCCAGGTATGCCATGGCCGTACTGAGGCCACCAGGGTGCCACGCTGGCACAGCTCTGGGTGCCAAAACACCACCATCAAGGGGACAGAGGAGACTCCAACCAGGAGTTGACTGAGGCCATGCCAACCTCAAGGGTGGCTCCAAGGAACCCCAATGTGTGATGACCACACAGGGGGATGCCTGGGTGGTCATATGTCCCCAACATGCCTGTACAGACCTACATCCGCAGCATGGACAAGGACTTTGTGGCAGCCACCATCCAAGCCATTGGGCGCTGTGCTACCAACATTGGGAAGGTGCGGGACACCTGCCTCAACGGGCTGGTCCAGCTCCTCTCCAACCGTGATGGTGAGTGCACACGGTGGGGGTGGAACGGGGGCTCCGTTGCTCTCAGGGCAAGTCTGAGACCAGATTTCTGCCCACAGAGCTGGTGGTGGCTGAATCTGTGGTGGTCATCAAAAAGCTGCTGCAGATGCAGCCGGCCCAGCACAGTGAGATCATCAAGCACATGGCCAAGCTCACCGACAACATCCAGGTGAGTTGAGACATTGCATGGCCCCCAGGATGGGGGAGTGGCAGCGGTGCCACGTGCCCAGGGGCATTTTACAGGTGCCGATGGCGCGGGCCAGCATCTTGTGGCTCATCGGCGAGTACTGTGAGCACGTGCCCAAGATTGCGCCCGACGTGCTGCGCAAGATGGCCAAGTCTTTCACCAACGAGGAAGACATCGTCAAGCTACAGGTCATCAACCTGGCAGCTAAGCTCTACCTGACCAACTCCAAGCAGGTACCAGGGATGCGGCCCCCACGGTGTGCCTCGGTTTCCCCACTGGGGAGGGAAAGGCTGGCTGTGACTGTGTCCCCTGGTGCAGAGCAAGCTGCTGACCCAGTACGTCCTCAACTTGGCCAAGTATGACCAGAATTATGACATCCGTGACCGGGCTCGCTTCATCCGCCAGCTCATCGTGCCCACTGAGAAGAGCGGGGCCCTCAACAAGTATGCCAAGAAGCTCTTCCTGGCCCAAAAACCTGCTCCTATCTTGGAGTCCTCCTTCAAAGGTACCCACCCCTGGTCGCAGGTAATGGGGACACACTGAGCTGTCACTGCAGTGCTGTATGGTTGCCCCCGAGCTGCTGACACCTCTGTCCTGCTGTAGATCGGGACCATTTCCAGCTGGGTTCCCTGTCCCACCTGCTCAACGCTAAGGCAGTGGGCTATCAGGAGCTGCCTGACTGGCCGGACGAGGCCCCTGACCCCTCCGTGAGGAACGTGGAGGTGTGTGCAGCACCCCAGGGTGCTGGGGTGCATGGGGAGGCTGAGGTGGGGACATCACCTTGAGGAAGAGCCCCAGAAGGTGCCCAGATGCTGTTCAACTGCCACACTATGTCCCCTCTCTGGTCCCCACACACGTGCTTGGGGACAAGGGCAGCTGTTTGGACCCCCACCCATGGGTGATGGCCCCGCTTCATCAACCTTGTGCCAGCAGGTTCCTGAGTGGACCAAGTGCACCAGCCGGGAGAAGAGGAAGGAGAAGGTGGAGAAACCTTTCTACTCCGACTCAGAGGGAGAGTCAGGGCCCACAGAGTCAGCAGACAGTGGTGAGGACCTGGTGGCATAGCAAGGAATTGGGCAGGGGTCACTGAGCAGGGACATAAGAGAGGTGCTGCCATGGTGGGGCACAGGACAAGTGCCACCACCGTGGGCCACATGGCAGGAGCCACCCTGATGGGGCATCAGGGAGGTCCTGTAATCAACAGTGATGCATCAGGCAGGGGATACTGCAGTGGGGACACCCCATTGTGGTGGGGATGTGGCAGGGGACATGGAGGGATGTGGCAAGGGAATGCCAGGACATGGTAGGGAGAAGCAGGGATATGGTGGGGGAGAGTGTGGGGACACAGTGGGAAGATGCAGAGGTGCAGTGGGATGCAGCGGAGGGATGCGGGGCTGCAGCCGGATGCAGTGGGAGGATGCAGGGGGGAGGTGGCAGCGGGTGGAGGGGGGTACAGTGGGATGCAGTGGAAGGGTGGAGAGAGTCAGTGGGACGCACCAAGTGGCTCTGGGGAACATCGGGGGGATACAGCAGCTGTGCCCCCACAGAGCCCGAGTCTGTCAGCGAGGAGAGTGGCAGCTCCAGCAGCTCTGGCAGCTCCAGCTCCAGCAGCGAGGAGGATGAAGAGGAGGAAGAGGAAGAGGAAGGCAGCGGGGAGCAGTCAGAGGACAAAGAGGAGGAGGAGGAGGAGGAGAAGAGGACAAAGAGGAAGGAGAAGGAAGGCTCCCGGAAAGCAGCCCTGGGGAGTGTGGGCAGGTACCTCCTGAGAAGGCAGGGTGCCCTTGGCTGTACCTTTGCCCCACGTCCCCTGAGCCAGTTTCTCTCCTCAGCCACAGTGAGGAAGAGGAGGAGGAGGGGACAAAGAATGCCAAGAAGAAGAAGGCACAGCAGAGGAGGAAGGGCCACACTGAGACCTCATCAGAGGAGGCCAGTGCCTCTGAGAGCAGCTCCTCGGGCTCTGACTCTGGCTCTGAGGTGGAGGCCAAGCGGAGGAAGGTGGTGAGGGCTGGGCCAGGGCGGGGGGGGGGGGGCAATGCAGGGACCCCCAGTTCCCCTATTCACACCACCCGTCTATCTACCCACTTGCAGCCCCCCAGCAGCAGGGCCGGCCCCAAGGAGATCTCCTTGCTTGACCTGGATGACTGTGAGTGGCTGCCTAGGGCACACAGGATGTCTGTCACGGAGGTGCTGGGGAAACTGAGGCACGGGCACCCACCTTGGTGGGGTCAGGGTCCTGCAGGTCTTTTGGGGGCTGCTGAGCTGGGACAAAGAACTGGTGGGGTGAGCAGTTCTTGTCCCCAGAGGATGGTTGTGGGACAGGTGACTGTGCCAGCGAGGCTGTCCCTGTTGTGACTGTGCCCAAGGGGAGGGTCCCATGGGGCTGTGCCTGTAGGATTGTCCCCATGTGGGTGTGCCACCAGGGCTGTCCCCACGGGGCTGTGCTGCTGAGGCTGTTCCCATGGGGTGGTAGCTCATCAGAGCTCCATTAACCCTTTTCTCTCCCCACCCTCCTGCAGTCACCCCCACTCCTCCCCAGCCCATCCCCTCCAGCAGCATCGTCTCCACCAGCCTGGTGACCGACCTGGAGGGCCTCACACTCACTGACACATCCCTGGCACCTGCCGTAAGTGTCCCCAGTGTCCTTCTCGAGGGGTTCCTGGGACCCCTGCCACCCATGGGGGTAGGTTGGCAGCCCACACCGGTCCCTCGGTCCCTCACAGCTGCTGAGCCCAGCGTTCAGTGCAGTGAGGACCTATGAGCTGCTGCATCGTATGGCGGGCGAGGGGCTCTCGGTGGAGTACTGCTTCAGCCGCCGGCCCTTCCCGGGGGATCCACACATGGTGGCTGTCCAGATCCAGATCTCAAACAACACTGATGCTGAGGTGAAGAGCCTGCGGGTCAGTGAGCCCAAGCCGCTCGCCGGTATGCGGATCCAGGAGTTCCCGGAGATTGGTATGGCATGGCACCACGTGGGGTATGGGGACAGGGGTTGGCTGGTGGCATTCGGTGGCAGCCCTGTGGTTTCAGAGTGCCTGGCACCCGGGGACACGGCCAGTGTGGTGATGGGCATTGACTTCTGCGACTCCACTCAGGCGGCCAACTTCCAGCTGTGGTGAGCACCTGGCACTGGGCAGGATGGGATGGGTGTCTTAGGGGATAGGGGTAGCGTGGGGTGCACCAGAGATAGGACAGCAGGGCAGGGCATGAGTGCTCCAGAGGATGGGGAAAGTGGGATGGGCACCAACATCTCTCCAGGAGACATGGAGCCACAGGGCACATGTGCCAGCTGGACAGGGCATACAGTACCCCAGAGCATCAGGGACAGCCAGGTGGGCACCAACATCCTTACAGGGAACAGATGGCAGGTGAGGGCATGGAGTGCCCCAGGGGACAGTGGGGCTGGGAAAGGGGGACACTGAGATGGGCGTGGGGTCATTGGGGAACAGCAGGAAAGGCACCAGGCTCTCTGCAGGGGACAAGGAAGTGGGGGCAGCCCCAGGTCCAGCCTGACAGATTCCCTCTATTCCTGAGGCCTTTCGTGCCTCAGTTTCCCTCCAGCCCAAGGCAGGGATGGGAAGTGGGACACAGGAGGGACATTTTGAGCACATGCCCCCCTCACCTGCCTGTCTCCCCAGCACCCACACACGCCACTTCTACGTCTCCATCCAGCCGCCTGTGGGGGAGCTCATGGCCCCCGTCTTCATGAGCGAGAACGAGTTCAAGAAGGAGCAGGGTGAGTGAGGGACAGGGACAGGGACGGGGACAGCGACAGGGCAGTGCATGGGCACCCACTGCCCCAGTACCGACACTCACCCCACCATTTTGTCCCCTCTGCCGCCCTTGCCGTGGCCTTAGAGCACCTCACGCGGCCGGGCGAGGGTAAGTGCCCGCTCGGCAGGCCCCTAGACTAGCTCTGCCCCCCTCATCCCTCTCCTGCATCCTGCAGCCTGCGGGTTGGAGTGACCCCATGGGGTCCTTGGATGGTGTGAAGGGCTTCTGCTCCCCTGGTGCTCCCAGGACCATGTCCAGTGAGTGGTGGGGACTGCCTGGACAAACATACCCCTGCTCTTGGAGCAGCAGCATCTGCGCCCTGGCCCCATGGGTGAGGGTCTGCACTGAGTGGTGGGTGCTTCGTGCCTTGGAGCACTCAGCCCCATCACTGCTGGTGACCAGAGGAGCCTGCCTCCAGGGACATGGGGACAAGCCTGGGAAGGATTTTCCCGTATTTGTTTCTGCCAGGCTGGAGAGAAGCAAGCAGGGCAGCCCGTTTGGATTGTCATGGGGGACCTGGATGCAGGAAACTGGTGGCTGGGGGGCTTGGGTTGGGGACAGCAAAACGGGGCTCAGCACGATCATGGCTACTGGGTGCATGGCCAGAGTTGGGCAGGTGCCTCTGCTGCCTGCTCCAGGGAAGCTGACAGGCATGAGTGAAATCACGGAGAAGCTGACACTGTCCGAGAAATGCCGGAGTGACCACACCATCGTCCAGCAAGTGACCTCAGCTGCCAACGTGGGCCGTGTGCCCTGCGGTGCTGACAACGAATACAGGTAGCCAGACTTCTCACACCATGACCAGGCAGGTGCTGTGACCTCTCTGGTCCCCCACGAATCACCGTGGGGACACTCAGGGCTTCCTTTAGGACAAAGGGCCTGCATGAGCCCTCCAGTGACCGTGGCTGGGGGTGGCAGACGCCTCCCCAGTCCTCACCGGAGTGTCCTGGGAAGGACGGAAAGGAGATAGGGGAACAGATCGCCCTGAAGCCTTGTGTTTGCTGGTGGGCAGGTTTGCAGCCAAGACGATGACCAGCGGAAGCCTGGTGCTCATCACTTTGGAGCGACGGGAGGGGGCTGCAGCCCAGCTGACCGTCAACAGCGAGAAGATGGTTATCGGCACCATGCTGGTGAAGGACATCATCCAGTCCCTGGCACAGTGACACCCGGGCCCTGCCGCACCCAAAGCCCTGCCCTCCCACCCCCTTTTGCTCCACACTGCTCACCAAAATGCTCCCTGCCCTGACTTCTGTTGGGTTATTCCTCCCGATCCCAGAGGGGCACCAGGCAGTGACCCTTGGGGCCAGCCTTGCTGCTGGGGGGAAGGAGCAGGACAGGGCAGATGGGACACAGGGTGAAGTTCTGCTCAGAGTGGCAGCGGCAGCAGCTCCAGTTCCCACAGGAGCACAGCGTGCCTCCAGCACCTGGTCCCTCACCACCATCTCCCAGTGTAACCCCTATTTATTATGGCCAGGATCTCCCAATAAAGCTCTTCTCGAACCTGCTCCCTTCTTTCCTCTGCTCTGTGTGCACAGTGGACAAAATAACTCCCCTTGCCAGGGTCTGCCAGCTACCCTGGGGCAGACCCAGGGGACATCAGGGGACCAGACATCCCTCATGCAACTGGGGACACGCAAGTCCCCTGGGGTTGGCACTGCTTGGATCTAGCTGCTGCTAGCTCTTGCAGAAAACCTAGCACCGACACAGAGAGGCAGGGTAACCCCCCCCCCCGCCTCGTCACCCCGAGGCTTGGCAGAAGGCGGAGATGCATTGGATCGTTCGATCCCTGCGAGGGATCTCAGTAGCCCTGGGAGGTTTCCAGCTATTTATTCAAAGCTTGTGATTTGACGGCAGAAATACCTGCTACGTCAGGGCTGGGTCTATTCTGCAGTGTCACTGGAGGGATTCCTGGCACTGGCTCCGGGAGGGTTTTCATCTCCAAACTTGGGGGAGAGTGCAGGGGGTGAGAAAAAAAAAAAAAAGGAAATTTGACTCTTTATCAAGCTCTCTCCTCTCAGGAAGGGTTGGGTGGGATTTAAGAGAGCCCTGGCTCTCCCCTTCCAACTCTGCAGCCCAGCGGGGACCCAGGCCCAGCACTGGAGGGAGAGGATGAGCAAAGGACGCATGGGAAGGCCTGAACCCCTCATTGCCTTGAGTCCGAACTCTTCTGCTGCCACAAAAAGGGTGAGGGGCTTTCTGCTTTGTTCCAGCACGTGGGTAGGAGACAGGCTAAGACGACCTTTATTTTATTTTATGGTGACTAAATGCCAGCCAGAGCTGCAGCATCACCAGCCACTGGGCACCAAGCACTTCTCCAACAGGGAAGAACCCCATCTCCACAACATCCAGGGTGGGGGCAGTGAGCAGAGCTGCAGCTGTAAGTGGGAGCCGGCAGCACTGCCACCACCCCCTCCCCTTCTTTTAACCCTTTGGGGGTATCCCATTCCCCTCACACGGGGGGCAGCGAGCACCGCAACCTGCGTGTGAAGGGACACCAGGGCTAAAGCAGCCCCGGGGAAGTTCAAGCCACCGCCGGACGTCGTGAGCCGACGAGCTACCGCCTCAGGGCGGGAACAGCCGCGCGCCCAAACGCCCCGCGCAGGGCACGCCGGGATACAGGAGGAGTGATTGGGCTGGGAAGGGGAGGGCGGGGAGTGCGCCACGCGGCGGGCGGGCGCAACGCGCATGCGCACCGGCCCCTCCTCTCAGCGCCCCCCCCACCTCACACACCCCCTCTCCCCCCCACACCCGGCGGGGCGGCGGCCGATAAAAGCCGGCGGGGCGGGCAGGACTGTCCGCTTCCGTCGCTTCCCACTTCTCTGGGGGTCCGCTCGCTTTGCAGTGCCGCCCATGGCCTTCCCGCCGGTGAGGGGAAGAGGAGGGAGGGGGAGGCGGGACACGTGCTGCCGGCGCCTCAGGGAGGCAGGAGGGAGGAGAGAAGCGGCCCCTTTAAGGCCGCCCTCGTCACGTGGTTTCACACGTTGGCGGCGGTGGGGGGGGTGCGGGGGAGGACGGGGAGAGCGGTGCTGAGGCGGTTTCCCGCCTTTTCCCGGTGTGCGGCAGGGTTGGGATCCCTCCTCCCTCAGCAGGGAGCCCGAGCTGGGGCTCCCCCACCCCCTTCCCCCCGAGGCCGGGCCCAACCGCTGAGTGAGGTCCTGAGGCTCGCCCTCCTCCCCAAGGCACAAGGTGCTCCGAGGGAGCTTTGCCTCAGGCAGTCTGTCAGCCAGCTGGTGCTGCCTTCAGGGCTGAAGCTGTGACTGGAGGGGACTTGGTGATCCCAGTCCAGCTAGCAAGGGGTGCCTATGGCTGCTCTTGTCCCTGGTTACTGATGGGGAGCTCGGTTACTCTCATCCAGGGTTACTGATGGGGAGGGAGCTAACTGGAGGTGGGGAGGCCTGGTTCACAATGGTGGGGTATGTTGAGGTTGTGTTGGGAGCCTATGGGCTTGTTTGGCAGCAGGTGGTTGCTTGGAGCACTTCTAATCCTCATCTTTTTGGCATGTGAAGTGAACAGTGTGGTTATTTTACTCTTGGACCAGGTGATTGCAAGCTCTGCCTAGCAAAACTGGCTTCTGTTGGTGACCCTGGGAGACTTAGCCCCTAACCTCTGTGCTTTATGGGTACAGGCAAGTGAGAGCCTTCTGGAAAAACAAGTTCTTTTTTTATCCTTCCGTATTCCCCAGCTAAAATCAATTAACATTGGTTGTGGCTGCTTTGGTGTTAGGCTAATAACCCTGTGTGCTGGCAGCTGGGGCTGTGCAGAGGATGGGAGCTGTGCCTTGGGAGTGGCTTCAGCATTCTGTTGCTTTGCTCAGAATGCTTTGTTCCAAAAAGTAGGTTCCTTTACAGGGAAGTGTCTTTAAAAACAGGAGTTAGGGCAAGATGAGTGGTGTTCTGGAGTCAGTGCTCCTCTGTAAAATAACACCATCAAAATCCCTTCTGGTTTTAATTCCGGCCAGGTGTGTTCAACACTCATTCCATGCAAACTAAACCCTGGGAGAACTGTGTAAGCTCAGCCTTGCTGATGTTGAGAGACCTTGTCCAGTCTAGCCTTAACCCTGTTTGCAAAGAGAGGAATGAGCTTCTTGCTTTGTTAGTGGTAGTGTTTAGTGGGAACAGTTGCACCAATATTACTTTTTAAATCAGTGTAGCTGACTTCAGCTTGGGAAGTGAAATATACCAGAGAATAAATGGCTCTTGGAGTTGCTTCTGGTCCCAAGTTGTAGAGCCATTGTGTCTTATGTTGAGACCGACACCATTTTAACAGTATCTTAAGCTTTGTCTTGGCATTACAGGTCCTCTTGGCTGTAGCTACAGCTCCAGGAACCTCTTTAGGCATTGACATGGTCCTGCCCTGGTGGGATTTCTACAGAAAATGTAAAAAGCAGAGGTTGAATCGAAGCTGAGGTGGATGAGCCTTGTCTGCTCCAGAGTATCCCCAGGAGCTAATGCGCATCTTGGCCATGCCAGCAGCTGAGCTGTGTTTAATGACTTCCCTAAGGATTAACATGCCCTAATCCAGTGCCAGAGCTGTTGTGATGCTGCAGGTTCTGCCTAGCCCTGGGATTTCATTATCTGTAGTCTTCCTCCTTGTCTGCCTTGGGGCTGTGCTGGTGCCTGAGTTTCCACTCACCTTGGACATCTTCTGTAGCTTTCACTGCATGTGTGTGTGCTGTTCCACCGGTCAGTTTGTTTCCCTGTGGGTCCTGAGCAGGACCTCCTGCAGGTAAACCGTAGGCTGCAGCCACAGCACTTGCTTGGGGCCTGTGAGATGTGAACTTGAGACCTGCAGCTGCTGTGCTTCTGCTGCTGGCTTCTTGATGCAGAGACAAGAGCTCTCTGCCATGGTGGTAAGGTTTGCTGGTTACCTTTGTGTTACTCGTAGGGAGTGGAAACTCTTCCCTCCCTGTTGCAAATCAAGCCTGGTGCTTTCTTTCTCAGTCTGGTGTGTTTTGTTTGAAGTGCTGCAAGCGTTTGGAGCTGGTGTGCCTTCCTGGAGACCTCAGAATATCCTGGGGATGTGCCTTCATGCTTGGACACAGGCTCCTGGCTAAGGGTTTAGCTGAGCTGGAGTATGATGGACTGTACTCCTGACTGAGATGCACCTTCTTGTGTCTTTGTGTCTTCCTGGGTCTGTGTTCCCGTTGTGCTGTGATTTAACCCAAAGCCTCCAAATGCTTGCTCTGTGACACTGCACCTACTGCTGGGAACTGAATTGCTTTTCTTCTTTATTTCTGACCTAGGAACACACCTAGAAACTCTTAGCTCTTAAATGGAGTGCCTTACCTTACAGGTGTCAGCAAGCTGTGTTTGACTCTTAATCACCTGTCAGCTGGATCACACTTCTGTTCTCACTTGTTCTTTGCTGATGACACTGCTAAGATAGTATCCCCTCTTTTGAGACTGGGGTTATGCACTGCAGCGGGTTGGGCCAGTAGAGAAGGGCTGTTGGGTCACTGTTTATGCCCTGGTGTTACACACAATGTGCTGGGTCACTGCTGAGGCCTGTGGAAGGAGGAGAATCTGCCAGTGCTCCTGGACTGGTACCAGGGCGCAGGCAGAGAGGATTGCTAGCCCCAAGCCTGGGCTGTAGCTGTAGTTGTGGCTCTGCAGAGGACTTCAGAGAGGCCTGAACCGGTGGTGTGTGTATAACTATTGCCAAATCCTTCACGATGGAGTCCTGAGAGCTAATCCTTGCTGGGCTCAAGTGCTCCTTTGCTTGTTTTGGCTTGGGGATGCAAGGATGGAGCAGGTTCTAGAGGACACAGGCTCAAGCATGGTATTTCCCTGTGCTTTGTTGTTAACTGAGAGACCATGGATGTGGGGATGTTCTCCAGTTACATGTTTGCAAACTTTTCACCACTCCCCAGGCTACTGGATAGGGTTTGGGCGCTTGCCTGCTTTGAAGACCCGCAGAGCTCTTCTCAAAGGAGTCTGCTTCTCTTAGGGCTTTAGGGAGGAGGGCTGAGATTTGCCTGGGGAAGGTACAGATGCCCAAACTATGAGGGGTTGGATGCTAGCTCCAATGTCTGGGGTGCTTGCAGTATCTCTAGGATATCCTTGACAGTCTTAAGGTCAAAAGCTCTGTGGAAGGGATTTTTGTGCAGGTGCTTGGTTGTACTCTTCCTGTTTTCTGCTCTTGTTTGTGGCAGGCCTGGTGCTGCCAGTTGCGGGAAGTATCAGAATGCGAAATGAGCAGGAACCGGTCAGGCATTTGGTTTACTGCTTGGGGTTATTTTTGTCTTGCTAGCACGGGGTCTCAGGGAAAAGATTTACCTCCTGCTGTAAGTGGCTCTTTAGTAGCAACAAGGAGTCGAATATGGAGCTTCACACTCCTGCCAGAGCAGCCATATGTGGCATTTCTTTTTATTAAAGGCGGCTGGCAATACTTTGTTAAATTGAGCTTCTGTACTCCTCGGCTGCGTCCTAGGAAGATGACTTCCGAGCTTGTTCTGCCTGTTCCCCCCTTGCCCGAAGCCTGCTTTCAGCCCTGCCTGTTTTACTTTTGGCTTGTAAATGCTCCTGCAGAGTCCCAGGACCTTATCGGCGGGGAGGTGTGTGCTGAGCCTTTCAGTAGCCAAAGATCCCGCACTCCAGCGCTGAAAGGATGTTAATGGCCTGAAACGGGCTGAAATCCCGAGTCAATTGTTCGGGTCCTGCCTGGAGGCATCGTGTGAGCTGACAATTCGGTATCTTACTGTTGTTGCTTCCAGGATGGGGGTTTCCTTTGCCTTTTTTAGCTAAACGGTACGTGCGGGAAGCTAAAACTATCAGATGCGCGTTAATGCGGTGAAACTGCTGGTGATGGGAGGGAGAAAAGGCGAGTCCTCCGCTCGAGCTGCGCTGGAGCTCCTGTGTCCGTGTGGGACAGGGGAGACCCGCACGCTGGAAGGGAAGCTCGGTAGGTGAAGCGGGCTCGCTAGCCGGGGGGAGCAGAGGGAGGAGTGTGAGGTAATCAGGGCCCGAAACTCCTGCAGGAGCGTATCCAAAAGGTAGATGTGTTAAATGTCTCTCTACCTGCCGGTGGATCAGAGCCTGAGGAGGGTCATGTTAAAGCAGAGCTGGTTTGGGGTAACCTGCCTTTGTGGTCAGGAGCTGCAACCTGAAGAGAAGATCAGGTAGATGTGTTAAAGGTAGATGTGTTAAATTTGACAAGTACAAATGGCCCAAGTTGGAGCTGCCGGCTTCTGTGTGTCTTGGAGTAGTCTCGCTGCAATTCAGTTCTTTGTATCTGGCTCTAACTCGATTTGCTTAATGGTGAGGATTCCGGTCCTGAGTCCGAGTCTGGTGAAGTTGTGCTTTCCTGTTTTTCTCCTTAATGTGGGCCCTAATTGATAGCGGTACCGTTTGCTCAGCATGTTTAGGAGCTGAGTTCTGCTGCAGTGTCTTTTGGGTGGCAGCAGGCTCTGCCCTGGGTCCAAAAACGCTGGCTAGAAGCAACAAGAAGATTGGCAGAGGCTTGAGTGTTGTGCAGCTGCACCGAAACAAGCCTAGATATGAAAGCGGCTTGTGAGAAGAGTTGGGGGGTGGGGGTCCCGGTTCTCTGGGCTGGCACCAGGAAGCAGGAGAGGGTTGACACTTTTGTGGTGGAAGTTTTAAAAGAGCTCGGCTTATGTGGGGTAGACTGGTCTCAGAGCCTTAATGCCGGTGGATCAGAGCCTGAGGAGGGTCATGTTAAAGCAGAGCTGGTTTGGGGTAACCTGCCTTTGTGGTCAGGAGCTGCAACCTGAAGAGAAGATCAGGATTTGTTTCCAAGTGAAGCCTTAGGATCTGGGGCTGTGTTTGATTAGCTGGGAAGTCATGTTTTTTCCACCGACCTGTTTTCTGAAGTGATTGCACAGCTGCTGACTTGGGCTGTTCTCAGGTGTTGTTCAAAGCTCTCAAATACATACGGAGAAGCGAGCCTTGCTCTCTTCTGCTGAGCTACTGTGACTTGTGATGGCTGTCTTAACTACGAGCATCCCTGGGATCAGGAGGCTGATTCTGGGGAGAAGGTGTGTGCCTCTGTTGGCCAGATTACTCCTTTGAGTGCTGTGGCTCTTCCTCTGAAGTTCATCCTACCTGTGGTGAGCTGAGGCGGTCCTGGTCTGGTGTGCTGTGCTGACTACTTGCTGACCCATTTGCTCACCTGTGTCTGATGCCAAGAGCTGCACTTGAGTGTTGCAAAAACCTAGAGCTGAAGCTGATATGAGTATTGGAGGCAATCCAGGCTCTTCCACTGTGTGTTGAGAGCTGGGTGATGAGTACTCTGCCTGACACTAGTACCTGTTCTTTTTCACCAGAAAGAAGATACTGGGAGGAGTGTGAAGGACTGCTGGGACAGCCCGGATGCCCCTGCACTCTCCACTTGCAGCAATGCAGATATATTCCGCCGAATAAATGCCATGTTGGACAACTCTCTGGATTTCAGTGGAGTCTGCACCACACCTGTCACAAAAAGCAAACGTGACTTCCTGCCAGGTGAAGTTTTAAGCTGGGTTTGAGGAGAGCTTGAAGGTCCTGGGTTGGTGGAAGAGGGGAGTTGCTTGGTGGTATTTTAAATAACTGTTTGGTGCAGGTTGGTTAATTGTTTGAGGGCATGCTGAAGCAGTATGTGTAGGTGAAACCTTTCCTGCAGAGTGAGTTTGGGATTACGAAATCTGTGCTGCAGATCTTGCTTCCTGCAGGCTGAGGGGAGTGGGCATATTCTGCTGTCTTGCACTTGATCTGCCTCAAACCAGAAGGCTCTGTGCCAAAGCAAAGGGTGTGAGGTCCAAACTTACATAAAAATAAGTGAAGGACGTGCTTTTGTCCCTTTTCAGTAGGCAAGATCTGCCAGTAAATGTACCTGCCTGATGTTCTTCTTGCCAGCATGCTTCTGTGCACTGGTACTTGTGCCAAGGATTTGGGTGCTTGAAAGATTGCTGTTGCTCCTCCAGCCTCTGAATTATAGGGTCAATAAACACTCTGGCCATTATTGGAAACAAACTGACCATTTGGACTTGCCTCAAAAAGTGGGAAGTAAAGGGGCAAAAACCTCACCAGCTGGTGACCTTGCAGACTCCTGTAGACAGAGAGGCTTTTGTTGCAGTCACTTGGAGGCACAATTGTCTTGTGCTCTGTTGATAAGCTGATGAGCTTTAATCAAATAGATGTAAAAAACCTGCAAGTGGGTGTCTGGGCATCCTGTGGGTCTGTTGGATGCTTGTGCACTGCAACTCTATTCTGGACCAGGGAAATGACTGCTACCAGATGACTTCCAGTGCAGCTTAATCTGCTGGGTATTTGAAGGGCTTAGTGCTGTGGTCCAGGGGCTGGTTGAGCCATGTGATCCTGTGCTGGCACTGCAGAAATACCAGAGGAAGTGAATCGTTTGCTTGGAGGTACGGACCTATAGCCAGCCTTGTTTGAAATGTGTCTAGTGAGATGGTATTGGGGGATATGCTGGGTATTCCTGAGCAGTTGCATAGTGAAATTAATTAATCCAGGTCAGTGGTGGGGTTAGGGGTGTGCAGAGCAGATTTGTCCTGTGGAGGTGTGGGTTAGTTCTGGGCTTAGAGCTGGTGCATCAATTTTAACTTGTGGTACTGTCTCTGAGACTTCTGAAGTTTTTTTCTGAGGGAACAGAGTGTTCACCTGCTTGCTTACCTGCTAATGTGTGCTTGGTGTGTCAGTTCCTGGGGTGTTTCTTGGGGATATATGGTGTGGAGCTGCTGAGATGTGGTGCCTTGTTGGGAAACTGAGTGAATTTCCACTTGGTGTGAAATTCTGCTTGTGTTTCAGGCTATCACTGAGTAACTTCTGTGGAGAACCTCTTGTAGGACAAATACAGTGGGACTTGAATGTCAAAAAGGGAAGGTTCCTCTAGCAAATGTTGTTTTTTTCTGCTGCAGGGTAACCCAAGTTGTACTTGGGATATCTAAGCAGCTGCTCTTTTTCCAGATGTAGCATTCAAAGCCAGTCTCACAAGTAGGTGCTGGCTGCTGTCACGACACACACACAATGCTGAGCCACATAAACAGTTAACCTCACAGGAGGCTGGAAAGAGGCTGGTTTGCCTCCCATAGGATGCTGGGTGCTGAGCTGGGACTAGAAAGTGGCTGTCTTGGGTGCCCTCACCCTTTTGGCTGCTGGAAACTGGACCTTTTTTCAGCAGGTGCCTCTGGGCTCTGCAAGAGGCTAGTAACAAAGTACAACCTGAGCTGGCCAGGCCAGCAGTTACCAGCCATAAATATATGGCTGAGTCAGCATCTGCCAGTGCATTGGCAGCTCAGAGTTATGAGTCTACTTGCAGCCCCAGCATTGTGGTGTTACTGTTGGTCAGGACCTCTTGGTAGGTAATATGCAGCAGCTATGCAGGCTTCCTCCTGCCTCTACACCAGAAAATGTGTGAGCTGCTCCCATTGTGTTGCTGATGAGCATCTTTATCAGAGTTGGTGCTGTCAGCAAGGATGCAGGTCCTAGGACAGCAGTGATCTGAAGCTGGAGGGGTGCTTTGTGGTTTGGACCCTGCCCTGGGTTGTGGCAGCACTTTGCAGAAGTTAACACCTGATGACTGTAAGGCTGATTGCTAATATTTGGAATAAATGCAGGTGACTGCCCCCTGCATGGGGAGGTGGTTTAGAGTGTGAAGCAGCCTTGTTGGAGCTGCTTGCTGTGTTTTTGGGTGTATGAGATGAGGCTCTGCAGCATCAGTGTCTTGCTCTTGGGACAGCCTGGCTTCTGGGTAGGTGACCAATGGAACAGATGCACCCTTGATCTCATGGGGTGTCTTGTTGCTTGTGTTCAACCAAATTCATGAGCCACTGATGTGGGAAAAACTTGTGTTATACTTAGGCTGTACAGCCCTGAAGCCTGCAGCTTGGGCAATCCAGTGAGCCTTGAGATTCACCCTTTAATTGTAGCGGCTATGACAGTTGAAAGAACTGGTGTTTTGCAACTTAAATTTCTTCCTCTAGCCCCCCAATAAAGGAGTTAATCCAGTTGGGGAAATACTTTACCTTGTTGATGGTCCCTCAAGCTTTTCAGTTGCCTTTCCCAGGTCAAACTAAATTTATCCTGGATTGGACTTGTGTGTAAGAAGGAAGCCCCTTTTCAGCTTTAAGAGGCTTACATGTGGTGGAGAAGGGACAGCGGTGGCTCATGACCTTTCACTAATGCTATTGGGGAGACACGTGTGCGAGACACCTTGCCTGGTGCCATGAGGTGTGCAGCAAGACGGTGCTGAGAAGAGATCAGTACAGCAGCAGTCTGAGCAATGTGAGGGAACAAGCTTATTCAGCAGTCCTGGGTCTGACACAGTTGGATAGTTATCCAGATTCAGGCAGAGCTGCGTAGCGGAAGGGACTGCCCCTGGAGATTCAGCTTGCCATACCCAGTGTTAAATCTCTCTAGAGATCAGCTTGCAGTTAATGATGATCCTTGGTGAACTTCCTTGCTGTGGCAAAATGATGGAAGTCATCGGGCCTGACCATCACTGTGGTGCTTTGGGTGCTGGCTCCAGGAGTTCTCAAAGACTAGGCTTAGGTCACCAACCCGAACCAAAGGGTGCAGTGGAGTGGTGAAAGCTGTAATTATAGGACTTGTCTGGTAGCTCCTGGGACAGGACTGTGTGGTGTTTCAAAACCTTTCAGGCTGATTCAGTCATCTGAAAAGTGGCAACAAAGCCCCTTCTTCAGCGAGGCTGTGTAGTGCGGGTATTAACTTGAAGTGGCTTTTCATGTGGTGTTGGAGATGGGAGAGAGAACATGGCCTTGATAGAGGTAGGAGTTGAAATCTCCCACCAGCTTCACTCCTCCCAGTGCTGCCCAAGTGCAGCCTGTCCTTGAGCAGCTGCTTCAGGGGAAATGTGGTTCTCACAACTTTAAAGCTGATCTGCATGTTCATCGCTGGTCTCAGTAAGAACGTGAGCAAAGCCAGTTTCTTAAGGTGGCAGGGTTTTTTTTTTTGCCAGGCTTTTTATACTGGGGCCTGGCTGGGTTGGAAGGTGCTGCTACCAGGTTTGAACAACAAGCCTTAAACAGCCTTCTGAAATCATTGTCCTGATCTGTAGGCACAGCTTGTGGCTTAACGGCGAGTAAAGCTCCCTCTCCAGCCTCTGTGCCTGTGTTACCTGGCTGAGCAGACTGCCTTTAACTGAAGGCTATGCTGGCTTAAACAAATGTATTTAAAGGGAATGTGGGTACCCCAAATGTCCCGGCAGCATCGATTTCCTTTTCATTATGCTCTGCTCACTTAACTGAGACAGAGCAGCCCTTATTTTGCTGTAAGTTGACAGTCCATTGTGTGGAGAAATGGGAGATGCCTAAATGACTTCCTGTGGGTGGGAGTGGCTTCAGGTGCCACGTTCAGTGTGGGGGCTGTTAGTTGTGGCCCATCAGGTCTTAATGATTCTCGGTGGCTTCTTAATTTAAGGGAAACTGAAGGACAAATGCAAACCCAGACTATCTGATGACTAAATCTGCTTCCTGTTCACTCTCAATTGCAGTCAATTAATGACCTATCACTTGTTTAGCCACCCAAAAAGCCCTCTTTGGTACTGTAATGTAAATTCCCCTGCTCTTTGCTGCCCTGCAGCCTCGAGGAAGCCTGCCAGACGGTGCTGGATGCAGCTGACCTGATGTGTGTGGTTTTGCTTGGGGGGGTGGGGTGGGTGGGACAGTGCTGGAGACCCAAAATGTATCACTCTTGCCTGGTGAGGCTACCTGAGGCCTGTCAGCAAGGAGCTGTTAGCCGGAGCTCACCTGGAATTGGCAGCTGAGAACCATCCTGCTTGCCCCAAATAAATACTGCATGCCTGCTGCACACATCCAAACTGTGAAATTCAGCCCCTTTGTGCCCATAAAGCACACCCATTCTGTCTTTCGTTTTGTCCTTTATCTCTAGTGTCATGGTAACAGGTCTTTGCTTATGTGGGTGCAGTGATGTGCCTACTGGCAAGCAGCTCTGGGAAGTGGTGTTTCTTCACCAGACCTGCAGATGGAAGTGGGTAACTGCTCTGCAGGGAGCTGGCACCCTGTGGTGTCTGAACTGGATGCTGTGGCTGAAGGTCCAGCAGATGTTCTGATTTAGTGTGCTCTGTTGTCCAGGTTCTGGTGCTGTGATCCTGTGGTGGTCTCTCACTGCTTCTCTTGGAAGAAGTAGGTAGAGAAGCAAGGCTAATTGCAGCGCCCTTTTCCTTAGTATAAGTTGGTTGCCATCTCTAAGTGTTTGTGGATATGGGGTTCCTTCATCTGGCTGTGAAACAGGTCAGGCAGCAGCAAATGTCTCCACTTTTGCAGACTGCAGGGAAGATGCTTAGCCATGTACAAGAAAAACCTATTGGAACTAGTAGGTTTATGCCTAACGAGCTCTCCTAAGCCCCTGATGATCCTCAGTGTACCTTAGGAATACAGTTGGCTCATCCTCTGAAAGCTTTTGCTTGAGATTTGTTTGCTTTGTGTGACATGTACTAGAGAAGCTTAATTTTCAGGGATGCAATTCTTAGACTTTAAAACTGGGAGTGGAGAGATGCGAAAGCCAAAACAATGCTGCTGCTGTGAGCTAATTATTTATTATCTGAAGGCTGCAGAAGTGCTGACCTTGCCTCTTGCTTCTCCAGGTTAGGCTTTGCAAGTTCAGCCTGGGTCACAGCTCTAGTCCACAAGGTAGCAACACACAAAGTTGAGTCTGGTTTTGTCAGTGAACTTGGCTTAGAGCTGAGTTATACTCATCCTTCCCCTGGTCTGTACACTCAGGGCCCTTGTTTGTGGAGGAACTGTATTCCAGTTGTGGTGGAAATGAGCATGAGGGAGCAAAGGTAGACCTCTTCATGGATGCAGGACACTAGGAGTGGAATCTAGCTTGTTTGGGCAACTTCTCTGCTGCCTTCTTTCTCTGGATTTTCTTGGTTTTCAAGTTAAAGCCAGTCTGCTGGATTTCTAGCTGGCTTTAAGTGGCCTGTGTCTGGAAGGCTCAAACATCTGAATGTGTGTGTTTGAATGAAGTGTTACCTCTCAAGACTGAGTCTGATAGCCCAGACACATGATGCTGCTGTGGGATGGTGTAAATCTCACTTGGTGCTCCCCCCACTGCCTTAACTCGCCTGCCCCAAACTGCCTGTGGGTCACAGCTCCTGGTGCCAGTCCCTGCTTGTCCTCTCTGCACAGGCTTAGGCTGTAGCTTCCTAAATATTTTCTTGTTTCAACTGCCTAATTGGTGCAGCCACACTGCATACCAGATCAGAGAAATGGGTCAGACTTAAAACTAACTCCTAGTGGTTTGGTTTAAACTACATCAGCTCCCCAGCCTAGTTTCCTGGGTGGAAACTCATCTGCCTAAACTGGTGTAAGTGGGGAGGGACTGCTGGGGTGGGGACAAGTGGTTGGGGCTTCAGCTTGTGTAAGCTGTCGGGGCTGGTAGGGTTTAACTGCAGGCTAAGAACTGAACTTGTGTGGAGATGCCTGCCTTTCAGAAGCTGCTTGAAATGTCTGATATTTGAAGTCAAAAAAAATGCATCTTTCCAACCAGGCAGTGGTGTGGAAAGCTGTCCAGCCTGTGCTGTGGTGCACCCTGGCTCCAGGGATATCCCAGACAGACAGGAGGATGTCATCGAGGGCAGCTGCCTGCTCAGAGAGCTGCATGGGAGCATTTTAGTAAGGACTTGCTTGTGATGCTGTTGAAACCAAACTGAACTGGCTCCGGGGGCAGGAGCTCAGCCTCTCCCAGATGCTTGGGCACAAGCCCAGTGCATCCTGGCTCCCTTTGCCAGGATGGTTGGCTTCCAGCGGTGACTCAGGGAAGAATCCAGGTTGGAAAGACTCACACTGGTTCTTGGGGCTTGGAAAAGTCTTCAGGAAAACGTTTGGGTTGGGCTGTGTCAAGTTACAAAGTGAAATTATTTGGTAGATGTTTACTTCATGAATAACTTGAGGTTGTGACTCCTGAGTATAAATTTTTGTAGGAAACTTATAGCTATTAATAGCTATTCCAGAAATCCATTCAAATTCCATTTAAGTTTGGGTCTTTCCATGATGAGCCCTATCCATTTTTCAGTGTGGCTGGGAGTGTTGAAGAGGAAGCAGGTTTGTGAAGGCTGCTTGCTTCAGATGGGAAAAGGTCTAATTAAAAAAAAGCTGATTATTTAGGCAAATTCTACTCCGAGCCTCAGCAGTTATACCTGCAACTGGATTGCAAGGAGCTTGTCTTTAATGTGGAGAAGTCATTGGAGGGCAACAGAGGTCTCAGAACTTGAATTTGATTGGGTTCAATTAAACTGCTTATTTCCCCAAAAATACTGATAGCTGGGGAAAGCTGTGGCTGGGTGCTGTGGACTGAGCACTTTGTCACTGATGAATTTGTTCCGTATTTACCATGTTTCTTCAGTGGTGGGTTTGCCCCAAGATGTTGGGGGGGCTCTCAGTAGGATTTGAATTCTGCTCTCTGTCAAGAGTTTCTCTGTGTGTCCGTGCATCCCAGGAGGTGGAGCTTTGGTGGGAATTACTCTTGCAGATGGCATCAAACCTCCAAGATCCAGGTCCCCAGGGGAAGGTGACTGCCTCCTGCCCAGGGGTCTGGGCTGGAGTGGAGCACTTGTGCCTGTTCACAAACACAGGGGTGTTACATATTCAAATGAGCAAGTTGTGGTTGCTGTGGGAACCGAGTTGTTGGAGCAGTGTGCCTTTATCCTCTCCTCCCTACAGCTGCAGTAGAAATGGTTTTTGGCCTGTCCAAAACAAGCAATCTGAAAACCATACTGGAAGGACTGACAGAGTGAAATACCCTGCTGAAGATGCAGCGTGGTGCTTTTGGAGGAATATCTGATGCTCTTACAGGTGCTTGATAGTCACGTGAATGAGTTGGCACTACAGCTTGTACTAGTACTACTAGGGGAGTAGAAGAGAAATCCCGGTGGATGCTATCTGTGGGGGAGGCTGCAGCTGGAAGGGGGAAGGCAGCACGCTGCTGGCAGGTACTACAGCTTGAGCTGGTCTCATCCCCACCGCAGCACTTCAGCCCCCTCTCGCTGCGATCTGGGAATGTTCGTGCTCCCCCAAATCGCCGTGAGGTGAAGGTTCCACCTCTGGTGGCAGCAGCGGGACCTGCATCTCGTGGTGGGGGGGTACTCGCGGATGGTGGGGCATTGCCTGGGCTTAGCTCTGCTAGGTCACGGGCAAGCGAGTGACACGGGATGGGCGTGGGAAAGGAGGCCGGGAACGCTGTCTGGGATGGCCGGGGCTGCACGTGAGGGGTAACGTGACAGGCTGGAGTCACTGCAGCGCCCCGCCGAAGAGCCGGGAGTGGTGTGTGCGAGGTGTACATCTGATGGCACAGTGGGAGGGTGTGGGGGCAGGGGGAGGAGGAGGAGACAGCTGCTGCTGCTTGGTAGCTGGCTTATAAATGCCCTCTGACTCAGATTTCGGGTAGCACAGCTGAGCATCTTGTGGTTTCATCGGCCCCCAGATCCCCGCATTAAACTGGAATTCTCAGACTATGAACCTGCTGCGTTTCCTTAGGCTGTTGGCACAGGCTTAAACCCAGGCAAGAATCCGGCATCTCCAGTACCGTAGGCTTGTGAACACCCCGTAGGGGAGGGGAGGGCTGGGAAAAGGAGGGGGGGGGGGGGCGGTGAGGAATGACCAGGCAGACGGGAGGTAAACAGGCCATGAAAAATTCCTGATGTGAAATGTGTCCTGTGCTCCATCTGAGCCTCTTCTCCCTGTACCAGCATGATGTGCCCGTGTAGACTGGACCCAGGATAATGGGCTTCTCTCTGGGTAGCGGGGGGGGTTGAAGGTTATCCTTGTTACTCAGTGGTAAACAATGCAGAGTCAGTGAGGCACAGTGGCCAAGTTGAACCAAATAGATTATGCTAGCAGAATTGTGAAGCTTTGCATTGGGCTCTGAATTGGAGCCAGCAGCTGGAGTCTGTCCAGGACTAAAGTGTTTTTGGGTTTTGTGGGTGGAGGGAGGCGGGGACAGGAGAGCTGGGTAGCACTAAAACTAACTGTCTGCTCTGTCGCTGCTGCTGCTATCATCGTTGCTGGGGGGATTGCTGCCTCGAGCCTGTCATCTGCTGTGCTGTATTGTGGAGACCTGCTTTTGTGCTGCCTGCCTCCCTCGATTTACCAGAGCTGCACCTCTCTCCTCCTGCTGCCGTCTTGTCTTTTGGGGGAAATCTTATCCTTTCTCCTTACCTTTATTTTGTAAGAGCTGATGCAGTTCTCTTGCATGGCTGAGTGACGTCACTGTCAGCACAGTAAGCATCAGCAGCCTGGTCACATGCTGACCCAGTCAGTAATGCAGACGGGATAGGAAGGTGGAGGGGCTGAGGGGGGTGGGGGGCTGGTTTCTGGACATATGGTAGCCCTCCCTTTTGGGGTGCAACTGCTAGTTGCAGAAGCTGTGGCTTCAGAGCAGCACAAGACCTGGCTCAGGGCTTAACGCTTCAGAAAACTCCTTCTTTAAAAAGAAAAAAGCAGCCCTGAACTCTCAAGCTTCTGTTTGTTCTCAATCTGAGCAGACTTCCAGGACTCTGAAGAAGCAGTGGCAAGCAGGATGCTTTTCCCTACGTCCACGCAAGAGTCTTCCCGTGGCCTCCCAGACACCAACGATCTGTGCCTTGGCCTGCAGTCCCTTAACCTGACAGGGTGGGACAGACCCTGGAGCACCCAGGACTCTGACGCTGCAGCACAAACCAGCACACAGTCCGGTGAGTCTGCTGACGCACGCAGCAACAGTTGTTGGATTCCTCCGGGTGTTTTGGCCATTTTAAAGCAAAGGCAGAGCGGTTTGCTTGTGTAATGGGGTGCTGGCAGCTCCTGATGGGGGCTTCTTGACTCGTAATGCTTGTGTAATGTGGCGGTTGAGTTAGGGAGGCCGTGGCTGGCTGTGCCACAGCCCCCTCTGCTCTGCTGTCAGCTCACTGCAGAGAAGTGCTGGGGCTTATGTTTTTCTTGGTGCTGGAAGGCTGGTAGAGGAATAACCTCGCTGAGCAAGGAGGAAGGATCCTCCCTGCATTTGGAGGGAGTGGGTGGGGGGTGTGGTGTCAGGAGGCTTGGGTGGGAGAGAGCCTCAACTTTGCTCTGGCAAGCCTGAGAGGATTCCCGGCAGCAGGTAGCCCCACAGGCAAGGGTGCACATGCTTGTGGAGGGACCCCCCCTTCCTGGCTGCAAAAGTCCAGACAGCACTGCTTGCTCCTGCGCTACGGCAGCCGAACTCTGCCTGTGGGGCGTGGTAGGTGCAGCCAGCACCTGACTAACAACTTCAGCCTGCAGCTCGCAGGCTGGGCAGGAGACTCAGAGGGATCCTTCTCCACTCCCACGTTCAACTAGAAATAGCGGTCTTGCTCCTAGCAGTGGGCTGGAGATGCAGTGGAATGGCTTCTTTAACTCTTTTGGGCCAGCACAAACTGATGTGATCGGCAGGGTGTGGGCTTGCAGCCATGCACTGCTGTCTGGCTTGCCCTTCCCCCTCAGATATCTCTGCTCTGGTTTTGCTCTGGCTGGGATCAGGTGGGGAGGCTTTGGGGTGCTGGGTGCTCCCCCCAGAGTGATGCAGGGTTCAGTTAACTCTTCAGAGGCACCAACCTTCTCTGTAAAATTGCAGGAGGGGAGAGGGGTGCTGTGTGCTCAAACTTAATGCAGCTCCACGGCTTGGTGACAGAGGACGGGGGGTAGAACAGGGAAGAGTTTGTTTCCCAGCTGTTAAGGGCTGTAAAAAATACCCCAGCAGTTTCAGAAATGGTGGCGTGTTCGTTCAAGTACCAGTCCATGGAAAGATCTAGTGCTTTGGCAGAGTTTGTATAAGTTCAGGCTGGTTGCTACAGAAACTCATCCCTTTATAGCAGCACGCTGCTGCTTTGTTAAAAGGGTAGTGCATCTCTGCGCAGACTTGGGTGACACAGGGGGCCCAGGCATGAAGTTGGCACTGAGAAGAGTGACGATAGCTTCTGGGGTGGCCTGGACAGTGTGACCTGCCTGTCTGGATATGTGGGGGGAGTGGGGGTGCTGTCAACCACCTCTGATGTCCAGAGGATGCTGCCCTTGGCATAGCACACACTTCTGGGACACAGCCTTGAATTTTGCTGCATGGGCTGTAAATAAAACAACATCATCACTCAAGGGGTAGTAAAGTTTAAAACGGCTTCTCACTTGAGTTCCTACACCTAATCTCTGCAAGATATAGCTTGCAGGCTTGTGTGTGGGCCCAAGCATGGGTGCTTGGGGTCTGCTTGCAGTCAGGCTCTGCAGTAGCTTGGTTACGCCTTGCTCTGCTCCAGCACACAGTGCTGTGGGCATCCCCAGTGACCCAGGGAATACCACCCACTTGGTAATGAAAGAGGAGGACAGATACCAGTCAAAACCTTGGAGGAGGATGGAGAGGTGGAAGCTATTAGTGTGCAGTGGGCTGGGCAGGTACCTTTGAGCTGCGTGCTGAGCCCTGTATGGTTGCTAGCAGGCTATGGAGCACTGAACCTATGCTATAGGGTCTGTAATGTAAAGAGCACACTTAGAGCAGGCAGTGCCCATGCTGAATGGCCCTGCAACCACAGCACCTGGGGCTTGGTGCACAACAGTGCTGCAGAGCAAGGGCTGTCGCACACCAAGGCGACTGTTCTGTGCGGGTGTCCCAGCCCCACCTGATCTGCTGTAGCTGTCTCCAGTGCTCTCTTGGCCAGCTTCCTGCCAGCCTGTCTTGGCAGAGGCGTGCACATCTCTGCAGCACTCTGGCAAGCAGGCGAGCAGCACTTGCATGAGCCTGTGGCAGGCTTTGCACCTTGCGGGTTGGGTGGTGGGGCTGAGTGGACCATGGTTTGGGGGCTTACTGTCAAGGGTGATGGGGCTTTTGGTTTCAGGAGGGTGATGACTTTGGAGGTGCCCTGGTGACCTCCCTGCTAGCAGAGTCTGTATCTGGTGTCAGGTGCCCTCCTCTGACTGCAGTGCATCGTGCTGGAGCGCCTGCCTGCCGCAGAGGCCTGGGAAGGGTGGCGGAAAGGACCTAACCGCAGGCACTGCCTGGTGGGTGTTTGCTATGACTTGTGGCATAGCTGCTGGAAGATGGTACCTGATCTCCTTTTCCTCACTTCTTGCTCCTGGTATTCTTCTTGGTACATGAGGGGGCATTTGGGCATAAAACAACCCCAGATGGTAGTGGTGCTGCTTCCCCAGAGGAGCATCTGGCCTGCAGAGCATGTACAGCTGGGGGAGTTGCAGTCCTGAGACTGCATACTCCCTCTCAATCCCACCTTCCCTTCCCAGCTGGGCCAGGAGTGTGCTCTGGTCTGGGCTGCTGTTACTCTCCTTCTCTGAGAGCTGAGGGGATGGTGTAGCTGGCTGGAGAAGTGAAAGGCTGTTACCTGGGCACAGCTGTTTTATTGCTTCATCCTGCCCATACCTCCTGTGTCTGCAAAGCCTCATCTTTCTCCCCTTCATAAGGGCCCTGGAGTGGCAATGTGGAGCCCCTCAGGAAGGTAGATATCTTGGCTCAGGAGCATCTTCTGAAAGGCTGCAGAACGCCCCTCTTCAGGTGGCAGAGGAGTGTTCCTGTGTGAAAGCTGTATAGATCCCAGGAGTTGGCAGATGATGCTGCTTCCAGGTGGCCTAACTGTGCAGTGATGGGAAGGAGAAGGCTGTGGACAGGATGCTACTGTGTCCAGGTACTCCTGATGCCCAGTGCTGAGGCCCGAGAGGCTGCAGCTGGCCTAGCCCGTGGGGCTGAGATTTCACTTGGTGGCCTGAGAGCAGGTGATGCTGTGTCAGTGCTGGGCTGTCTGTAGGGCTTGAGGAGGGATGGTGCTGCCAAGTGGATCTGTTGTGCTGCTGGTGTCCAAGCGTTTGGAAGGTTCCAGCAGTGACTCAGCTATGGGGATTCACAAGAAGGTGGCTGGAAGGGTGGAAATGTTAAAAAACACTAGCAGGCTAAAAGTACTGCTGGTGTGGTCCCCTGCAGTGCCTGTACTTGAGTACTGATGAGCTAGGACCTTCTCTCCTGTCTGTAGTCACTGCCAGAGTGGACTTCTCAGTCTGGGAAGGACCTTTGGCTGTGAACCCTTCCGGTGTCACCTTGTGCTCCCAGGGCAGTGTCACCGTGCAGCTTGGTGCAGTGGGATCAGGTGCCTGCTGCCAGCTGGGGCTGTGCTGGAGCAGCAGGGCTGGCTTATATGCTCTGGTCCTGCCTACATCCCCCTCCCTGAAGGGCTGCTGAACCCCTTGCACCCAGACAAAGCTGTTTGTAAGGACTTCTTGTGGGTCCAGCACTGTAATGCACTGAGGATGTTGGCTTAGCCCTTGAGTGTGTGCCAGATGCACTGCCAGTCCCTGAAGCTGGTGTCTGGAGAGAGCCTCTCCAGGAGGCAGCAGCTGCTGCAGGCTCAAGCTGCCTGCATTTATTGGCTGTAGGATTGAACTGCTGTCTCATAGCAGGAAAGGCATCTCAAACCTATTGCTGCCACTAGATATGTCAGGCTGGAAATACTTTAGCACTTCCCAGGAACCTGCTCTGTGGCCTGGGGAGGGGCTTTTGCAGGAAACTGGCCTCAAACATGTGCAGTCCTGCTATCCCCAGCTGTATTTTTTGGGGCAGGAGTTCTCCTTCTTTAAAGTAGCCTCACAGTAGACAGATGTTTTTAAGAGCTTTGAGCTCATCACTCTGCAGAGGCAAGAAGGGGTTAAAAGGCAGTGAGGTGGGACTGCCCTTGTTGGTATCCTTTACCTTCACTGCCCTACTATTCCTCAAGGAGCACAAGAAAATGGGGTCTTGATCCAGTTTTTGCCTGGAGAACTGGTGAGAGCAGTACACAAGCAGATCTGTGTGCAGATTTTGGGTCTCCCTGGCTGGTTTTTAGCCTGTGTGCCAACTGCTTGGTCTGACTGGTCTGCCCTGCCCTACATTGTGAGGCTGAGGCTAGCCTGATGTGGGACAGGGGGACTTGCCTCCTGGGAAATCATCCCAAACCCAGTCTGTTAATGGTGTGTTTGTGATGTTAACTGGCAAGGGCATCTTTTGAAGGACCCGCTCTTCTAGAGAGGATGCTTGAGGTGTAACCAGACTGAGGTGAGCTTTTCCTGTGTCAGTCAAACCACCTTGCTTTATCTGCCTCTGCCTGTTGTCTGACCCTAAAGCTGCGGGTGCAGCAACAGATTTGAGTTTTGTCTTGGGTTGGATCTTGGAGCTGCAGCTCCAGCCTGGTCCATGTGCTGTCTGGGGTGGCTGCTGCTGTCTCATTCTCTCACCTGCAAGGTTACTGCTGTGGTGCTGGGGAAATAGCCTGTGGCAGGGAGGCACTGCTGGATCTTTCCAGCCCTCAGTTCTCCTGCTTTCCAGAGCACAGCAACTTCTTTCTGCAATAAGCTCGAACATGCTGATAATCTGTAGTTGCTTAAAATTTGCTAGGCCAGGACTGCAGGCAATCTGTTGTGCATTGCCTGGCAGATAGCTAGGGCCTCCAAGGATGAATCACTCAAGTCTTCAAGGCAAAACCCTGTCTCTGAAGGATGAAAGAAAAGACCTGTTGCACAGAAGGAAGCGTGGTTGTTTTTGTGGACTTCTGGCCTTTCTTCTCAGTAATGGCAGGAGGGACTCAAAGCTGCTCCCCCAGTCTGGGCTGTTTTTCAGACTGACCTTGGGAAATTCTGTATATGTGGTGACATTAACCTGAGAACCCCCCAAATGAGTTGCTAATCAGTTTGGGGGTGGCCATTGCTAGTAAGTACAACTAAGCAATTTCTGGCCTTCCTCAAGCAGTTGAGTATTTAGCTGCAGAGCCTGAGGAAGACCTTAGAGGGGCAGACTATCTGGGTGAGGTTCCCTGGGTATCTCTTCACCAGGGCTGTTTAATTTGCTGCTAGGCAAGCCTGTACTGCAGTGTGGTGCCAGGTACCCCTTCCATAGTGCTCTGTACTAAGAAATCCTTCTTGTGCTAGAGGAAGGTTTCAGAGGCTCCATCCTGATAGTTACCCACCATCTGGGTAACTTTAGGTTGCTACCAGAGTTTCCATCAAGGGGTTTTTTTCTCCTGCCTCATGGAGAGGAGCTGTGGGTCCAGAGGAGGAGCACTTCACCCAAGTGTGACTTGCTTCACTGACTTTGCAGCCTCACTCGGGTTGAAGCCCAAGTCTGCCTTCAACTCAGTGGAAGGTCCCTTCGTGCTGCTGGTGGTTTGGCTGTGCTAGAGCATGGAGGCAGGACCACCTCTTGGTGGCCTCAGGCCCACACTGAGTTCAGGCACATGGGTAACCAGAGGTGTGGTGGTGCCTTGTGTGTGTTGGTTACTTTTAATAATGCTGTAAGGGAATGAAGCTGGGAGCTGGTTTGACTCATGTGATCTCTTTTAGGGTGGTTGTACTTCAGGGCTACTGGAGAAGGCTTTACTAAAAGCTTGCTCCATGCCACTGTAGCTCGTGGAGTTTTTTCAGAGGATGCATTTGGTGTGGATGCTTAATGGGCCCTTGTGTCTTGAGTGTGTCTCAGTAAGGGCTGCTCATGCTCTAGCTGATTCCTCAGCTGCTGGCCAGAATCAGCTGTGGAGCAGAAAGCAGGGAGCACTTAATAGCTGTAGACTGCTCATGTGGCAGCAGTATTTGAGCCTTAATAGAATAAGATATGTATTAAATAAGTAAAACAAGTATCAAAACTCTTGAGTTTGCGCTTGGTTTCTAGTGGAAGTTGCTCTTAATCTACCTCTCAAAGCTCCATTGGAGCAGCTTTTCCTAAACAGGCTTATTTTTATTTGTGCTGATGCTGTAAAACAGAAGATGTAAATGCTGAGTAACTGGAACAAGAACCTAACCAGGAACGCTGCTTGCATCCAGCTAGATGTGAAGTGGGGCAGGGCAGCCTCCCATCTGCTGGAGAGGGCTGGTTAGAGCAGGGATGTACCACCCAAAACCCCTTCTGTCAAGGATGGGTGTGTTGCTGCAGCTTCTGGAGCAGCCCTTAGAGGCTGTTGCTGCTGCTGCTCTGGGGGTGATGGGGGATGAGTGTGGGTATGAGGAAGGCACCAACTTAAGTATCTATCTGGTCCTGCTCAGAGCTGTTGGAGATGCTGACCACAATGCTTCAGCAATGGTAGATGTCAACTCTTCATAGACATGCTGACTGGTGCTCTGCTGGCTGGTGATGCTGATGGGAACAAATACATCAGGTTTATGGAGTTTTTTGACTTGAGTTTGTGTGGAGCATCTGCCTTTCAGCTAACTCCTGAAGTGACCCTTGACAAGCACATTCCCTTCTGAGGAGAGCATCAGGGCAGCTGCTTGGTGGCTCGGAGCTGCCACAGTCAGCTAGTTGTTTAGGTTTTTTCCACTCTTGTGGTCAAGGGGTGTTTTAGGTATGTGCAGGCCTGGAATAAGGTTCATCCCAGAACTGTGCTGGTCAGATGAGAGGTGGGGTAGGTAGGTTTTCTTCCAACCCTTGCACTGCTGGAAGTCTATTTTCTTGCTGGACAGAGCATGCATAAAGGTTTTGTTTGCTGCAGCTTCATCTGTGGTTACGTGGAAGCTCTCCAGAGGAGGTCCTGAATGTGTTTTTGCCTCAGTACCTTCATAACAAACTCCATAGCACATGCAGGTCTGCATGCTTCCACTCAGAGCTGGGTATGGGAGCTGCCTGGACGTTCACACAGCTCTTGGAGCTGTTCTCCCAGTGTGCCTGCAGCAGGAGGTAGGAGTGATGCCTGCTGCTCCCTCTCTTCAGCTCTGGTTGGACTGGCCCCAAGTTCAGGTAGGGTAACATAGGTTGGAAAGGACCTCTTGAAGTTGCCTAGTCCAGCTGCCTGCTCAGAGCAGGACGAGAAAGCTGCCAGAGGGTGACAAAAGCAACACAGCCCAAGGTGGGGGCTGTAAAAACTGAGTGGGGTGCTTCAGTGTTGCCAGAACAAGGCCTGTTGAAATGGCTGCCTGCATTGAGCTGGCTATGAAATGATTTGCTTCCAAAAGGTGCCACAGTCCTTGAGCGGTCACCACACAGACACAGCCTGGTGCCTCTGTGGGGCTTGAGCTATCAGCCTCACAGAGCATAGACCTCTCCCAGAGCACAGGCCTCTCCAGCTGAGATTCACTCCCCTGTCTGGGCACCTTGCACCCGTGTCTGCAGGCTTGCTGGCTGTGTGCGTGGTCCCTCCGGTGCTGGTGAAACAGCTGAATCACAGGTGATGTCTGTGCTGCTGCCAGCTCAGAAGCTGCTCTTGGGCACAGCAGCAGCTGCCGTCCTTTTGAGATGGCCAAGGAGAAGTGTGCCCAGCTTCCTTCCCTACCCCTCTGGCTTGCTCTGTCTCCCAGAATGCAGAGGGAAGGAAAGGTGAAGCAAACACATGAGGCTGTGGTGCTGCACCTGAGGCTTGCAGAGCTCTGGGAGGTAACTGGGAACCTGCAGGCATTGCTGGTGGCATTTGGCACACCAGTCTAGCAAGGAAATACGTGGCTTTACACCAGCCGAATGCCTTAGCAAGGCCTGTGTGCTCTTGCTCAAATAAGAATGCATTTGGGTCTGAAGCCTGTCTCTTAAGCTCTTCCCTAGCCTCAGTGTGCACCTTGCCTGAGGTGTATGGCTACAGGCTGCCCACTCAAGAATATGCCTTCTCCTGAAGGTGGTATCCCGATAGACTCAGCACCCCACAAACTGCCATGCAGCTGAGTGCTGAGAGTGAGTCAGTCTCATCCTTGTTAATGTGTCAAATAACACATGCTGTAGGGTTTGCACCCTGGACGTGGCAGAGGATAATTGAGGAGTTTGGTACTTAAATATAGAAGTGTTTGTTCTTGAGGCTTGCGAAGCTGAAGCTTGTTGTACAGAACTTGACCTGAATACATTGGCTTTTGAATCTCTGGGATGGATACATGTTAAACCCCAGTGCATTTCAGTGTCCTAATCTTTTTAAGGATGAAGGTGGCTGTGGCAGTCGCTTAGTGAATGTAATGACCTGCAAGCTTCTAACCTGGGATCATGGCTTAGCTGCCTTCACTGATTCTTATATTTACCTGGGGCATCTGTTTCCCTTCCCAGAAACATGGCAGTAACTCCTTGCTGCAGGAAGCAGTGAAGCTGGCTTGCTGTCAGCCAGGCCATGCTCTCTGGGTGCAGGAGGGAAGGGCCTGTGCTCTCGATCCTTAACGCAATAAACTTGGTCTCAGAGCTCTGTCTCTGTTCCCATGTTTTAAGGCCATGCTGAGGATGTGACTTACCACGTTGGTGCCAGAACCAAGAATAGACCTCAGGTGTCCTCACTCTAATTCTGTGGTTCAGCTGTGGGATCACGCTGCCTCTTTTATTCCCCCACACCCTTCTTAACAAACCAGAAATAGCTGCTCAGATATCCTCAGTTCTTCTTTGCCCCAAATGAAGGATCCGTCAGGGCAGAGGTTCCTCTTTTGTAGTTTGGATACAAAAGGGACTGAGCTGTAGTGCCTGTTCAGGTGGTGGTTACTGCTGGTGTGCCTGCATCAGTGGTTCTTGGGAGCTGCTTTTTCTTCAGTGCTGGCAGCTGGTTCAAGATGGAGACTTCGGTGACAATGTGCAGCTCTGGACAGTGCATCTGCCTTCAGGTGGCTTTTCTTGTGACAGCAGTGACTTCTTCCCCTGAGTGGAGTATGGAGGAGTGTAGTGACATTGAGAGGATTTAAGATGGGCAGGACCTCTGGAGCAGATAAGCACTGAGAGCCTCAGAGTGGAGATCCCTTCCACCTCTCTAGGTTCTGTCCCACTTTGGAGGAGGAAAATATTTTTTTCCCCTCAGCATTTCCTGTTGTGGCTTTTCCTTGTTTCTTTGTGTGCTTGTAAGAGCCTGGCTGTTCACTGTAACACCCTGTTCAGGAGTGAATAGACAGGGCAGCTCCAGTGCTGGCCTTCCCTTTGAGCAAAGCCCATGCCTGTACTGCATGCTGCAGCCCCCAACTGTAACTGCACCTTCTGTTGGGCTTGGTTCAGCTGGTGTCCCCATGCTGTGGCTTGCAGGGGCTGCTGGCTCCTTGCTGACAGCACGATGTCCCATGGCTGCAGGCGTGAAGTGCTGAAACTTCACTTCAGATGAATTTTGGAGCATTGATTGCCCCTTCCTGTGTGGTGAGCAGGTCGTGTTTTAAGCAGCTCTGTGCTCCTGTGTGATGGAGAGGGAAACTCACTCTGGCAGCCTATCTGGCTGTGTGCTGCTGTAACTACAGAGATGTTAGCTGGAGCTGTAGGAGGTGGTTAAGGTGCCTGTTTGCCTTTCAGACATGCAAATGTTTCTCTTGCCGTGGAGTTGCTTAGTGTCTGTAGGAGGTGCTGCTTTTTGGCTGACTAAAACATTCAGCCTGCTCCCACCCCACCGGGGCAGAGTCTGGCTGGGCGGTGAAAACTGCAGACGAGCCGTTTTTCTGGAACTGCAGCAGGCTATTGTTTGGGACATCAGCCTCTTTTCTTTAGAGGCTTATTCGCTGAATGACAAAAGAAACTGCACTGTGTTCAGTCTCCAGGGCCTTGGTCACGATGCTTCCCTCCTCCTCCTCCACCCTGCCCCAAATGTGCATACAGCCGTGCCTCTGGGCACGGCAGGTGTCTGAGTGGAAGCAGAAGTGCAGTGGCACTGAAACCCATCCCTTCTGCCCTGCTTCTCCTGGGAAGGTCTTTCCTATTCATTCCTCCACAAGGAGATCAGGGTGGAGGGGTGGGCTTTCAGTGTAAGTAGTATTTGGGGAGGTCTTTACAGTCTGGCATCCCTACTGTGCTGAGTAATCTAGCAGATGAACTTTTGGTATCTCGTCTCAGGAGACTGAAGTGTTCCTCACTCTAACAATGGTGCCAGCCAGCAAAAGTCACCTGCTGAAGGGCTTGGTATCTTAGACCTGCTTGTGCAAGTCCCAGTGTCTTCTAAATAGCCTTTCTCCAGCCGTGTGGAGAGCTTTCAGAGGCTGAAGTGTATATTCAGATGGTGACTTAAAGAGTATGTGTACATGCTCACCTAGTGCTCGGTGCCACTACCAAACGCAGTGTTGAGCTGCCTGCAGGTGAAACGTGGAGGTGACAGGTGCTGCTGGCACCTGCTCCACTCGTGTGCCCACACAGTTAAGTGTCACTTCTGGCCTGTGGGGAGGCCAAGTGGGGTGTGGAGCCTTGTGGCAGTGGCTGCTCTCCTCTGAGGGTGTTTCTGCTGATGTACTTGTGGTTCAGGGAAGGATCTGGAGCAGGAGGGCCTGGCCAGCTATAAGGAGAGAGGCTTTTTTGCTCTGGGCAAGACTCAGTTTACAAGTTACTTGTCTAAACCTGATGTAGCAAGGAGTAAAGAGCATGAGCTCCTCTAACATGCCATCAGCTCATTCTGCTGAGTGGTCTCCTGCAGCCCCAAACTAAAACGAAAGGATGTGTTCAGAGGTGAGCATAACTGTAGTGTAGCTTTTTGTCAACTTGAGTCATCAGGAATAAATTCAGTGGATGCTCAGTGTAATGCTTTTCTTCAGGCTTTATTCTGGGCATTAAAAGTGTCCTTTGTCATTGTCATAGTGGTAAGGTGGTTTATTTACCTAGAGTCTTTCCCTCGTCTGCCAGCTTTGCTTAGTCTGGCTCATGTTTACATCCATCCCTTATAAAATGGGGCTTAATCAAAGCTACTGGTAAGGTCTCATTCTTACATGTCTGTAAATTATAGTGTACAGGGAAGAAAACTGTGTGCATCAAGGTCCTGGGTGATCTAAGGTCCCAAGTCTAACCAGCGTGTGAAGCTGGTTGGGTTGGGCATCTTGCTGTTAGGGCATCTTTCCCAAACTGCTGTGGATTTTGGCATGTGCCAATGGAGTGTTTGGTCTGAGATTGGGGGAGTTCATGTGAAGTGTGGCAGCTTAGTAGCTGGTAGTGGGATTTAAAGGTAGTTTAGGGTCTTCAGGCATAGGGTTGAGGCTAGGTACCCTCTTGGGTGTGATGGATCCCAGGTGCTTGCACACACTCCTTTTGGTATTTTAAAGGCTCTGAGATGATGCAGGAATTCAGGGGATGTATTGCAACAGCACTGTCCTGGTAGTGTTTACTAGGGAAAGCTCAGCTGAGGAGGAGGGGTTCATAAAATGCTTGTTCTCTAGAGAGCGACCTGAGCGCCTGCGAGCTGGAGGAGTGCCACGCTGGTACCTAGACTGCTCCACAGAGCTCTTCAATCTGTCAGTGCTTGGCTGACGTGCTCAGAGATGGAGCATGCTGGCTCTGAATCCAGCCATTAAAGCTGCAGCAGTGAGTCAAAAGTCAGGGCTGAGTTTCTATTAAAAGCTGCCTTTTTTGCTGTCCCCTGCAAACGAGCGTTGGCGTTGCGTGCCTCTTGTAGCTCCAGGCAGAGCCATGAAAAGTTCCAGAAGCTCTATGCAAATTGCCATGCTCTGGACAGCAGGACTGCTGCGTGTGAGCAGATGAATGTGAATTATGTTGACCCTTCAGTTAAAATTTCACCCATAGGTGTGGAAAATACTGACTTGTTTGCACTTAGGGCTTTTTTTCTTAGCCTGAGGTGTTACCTGATGTTTGCTGTGTCACTTCAGGATGTTTTGGGGATGCTCCTGACAGCAGAAATTGCTGATGCCTCTTGCATGTGCTTTTGAAATGTGCTCTGCTCTGGAGGGGAGGCCAGCTTTCCTGGAAGAGCTGTGGTTTTGAGTGGCCCCAGTGACTTGAAGGCTTTTTTTGGGTGTCAGGGCTTTTGTCAGGCTCTTGTTCCTCAGGAGAGGGTTCAGTGGCTTAGAGTGGGATGCCTTTGGGTTGTGGGGGATGAGAATTAACATCTGGTTTCTTAATGCTGATGTTTCCTAGGCCACAGGCTGGCTTCAGGGGACACAACCTGACTGCTAAGCAAGTGTCAAGGAGGAAAGGCCAAGTGTGACTGACTGTCAGCTTTTTCCTCCTGGTGTCCCTGTGAGTGGTTGCAGGTACCAAGTAAAGCTGAGTCTGACCCACTGGGGTGATGTGGAATGTCCTGTGAGCTCACTGCAGCCTGAAGAGTGTGTAACTAAGCACTGCCTATGCAGGTCTGTCAGAGCTTCTAGAGCAGACAAAACCTGCCTGTATTCACAGCAGGATGTCAGTGCTTCCAGGGCACAAGGTTAGGAGTTGGGTCAGTTATAGCTGGCAGGATTTTCCTTAATGGCAGGTTCCCAGCCAGTAGATCTCTTCAGGCAGAAGGGTTACTGGCCTTTTAATGCACTCATACTGGCCTTACTGGTTTTCTAGCTGCAGTGAGGAGAGCTGAGCAATCCTGGGAGAAAAATGTGTAAGCAGTGGCTGTAGCAAGTCGGAGTGGTGGCGGAATGGAGTGTGATATAAACTGGGGCAGAGCAGTGGGACCCCTTTGGGAGCTCCTGATGAGCCCCTGAGTCCTTGCTGGTCCATCCCAGATAGAGCTCTGGTCCTGCCCCTCCAGGAACCAGATGATGGGGGTGCAGGACAGTGTTGCCTGGTGACAGACCTGCATGGTGTTTGTTGCACCAGGTCTATAGGAACACTGTGCACAGGGTGCCTGGTGTTACAAACCCAGTGTGCTTGATGGCTGAGGAAGAGGAGGGTGTCCGCACCAGAGCGTTTGTCAGCAGTGAGGCTTGGGGCATGGGGTCAGCTGCTTTGCTTTGCCTCTTGTACTGTTTAGTGACTAATCAGATTTTTGAGCCTGTTTAACAAATTCAGCTGTCTCCCTTGAACAATACCCTGGCTGTATTTTTAAACACATCACGTGGCTTCAGAGAAGTCGGCAAACCAGCGCAGCTCGCCTGGGCTGGGAGATGCTCTGCCCTGCTCTGTGCTGTGCCTGGGAGGGAGCAGGCTCCTCCCCAGCTGGAGCTGTGTGACAGCTTCCCCTCGCTGCCCACCGCAGCTCGCAGGGCTCCTGCTGCTCCTCAGCTCTGCCTAGAGTAAGTACCGATGGGCCCACCAGGTGCTTCTCTGGCTGTGGGGTCGGGTGTAACTGTGGGTGCTGCTCTGAGCCAAGCAGGTATTTGAAGGGGGGCAGGAGGCCCCTTTCCAAGCATGGTCGGAGAGGAGTTTTTAGTCCTGTGCCATAGCTGGGCTTCTGTGGGTGCTGTGAAGTTTCTCCTGGCATGAGGCTAGAGGAGCCAGCTCCCTGGCAGGTACGGCACCGGGTGATGTGGCTTGGGACAAGTATATCCCTGCATCTTGGTTTGGGCACACTCGGCAGCTTTCTCTGATGCTGGCACTGAGTTGATACTGGTGTGAGACTGGTGTGCTCAGGCACACCAGGGTGGTGTTTTTACTTGCCTGGTATAGGCAGTGTTTTGGGTGATTAATACAGCTCTGCAGAAAAGCTACTGAAAATCTGAGTTAAAACCTTATGGTCCTAGCTGGCTGAGAACAGGTAGGGCTGGAGGACATCAAGTGAGTCCTAAACCTGCTTTGCTGAAAACTGAAAGCTTTGGGGCCAGCTGCCTTGTTTTGCAGCCTCTGAATAATTAAAACCATTTCTGAATGCTCTGTTCCCTTCATTTGGTTTAGGGATGCATTCAGCTCACTAGGACTTGCTCCTTTTGAATAGAGCTGGCTGGTGTCATGCCCCCCGTGGGATTCCACGTGGCCGAGTGTGCCCTGTGTTCTCTCTCCTCCTGGGTGGCAGCTGACCCACAGAGTAGATGGAACTTTTGTGTCCCCTTGGGGGCCTGCTGCTCTGCTCAGGGGCTTGGCTCAGTTTGCAGGGACAAACTGGCTTGTTTCAGCTCTGTGGGAGGCAAACCTGCCTCTGAGCAGAACAGCCTGGTGTGTGTCGGTCGGCTCTCAGGTGAAGGCCTGGCCGGGCAGGCTCCTTGGGGACCTGTACCGGGGATGGTGCTTGCTGCTGACTGTGAAGCATCTCCTTTGTCAGCAGGCCAGACTGGCACGCTGCTGGCTGCGCCTCACAGCTTCTGTTGGGGCTTCTGTGCCTGGTGTCCCACTTCTGAGCCTGCAGATGCCTCACTGTCCTCAGCCTGACCATTGGTGTGTGCAACTAACTCTGACTGTGGTCCCATTCTAAGTCCTTGTTGCTAAAACTGTGTGGGTGACTGCCCCCCACCCCAGATCCCAGCTTGCTCCAGCACAGCGAGGACATGGGGTCTCTTATCTTCCCAGACAAAGTGGGGTCTCCTTGTTGATCTCAGCCTTGGGAGAGTAGCCCACCCACTCTGTGTTTGTCACTCTGGGCTGTGGCTGATGGCAAAGTATGCAGCCCTTCTGGAGGGTCGGTACCTGCTAGCCATGCCCCCTCCTGGACAAGCCGATGGGAGCCCTGGATGTATCCTCCTGGGCCTCTGCCATGAGAGCTAGGAAGGAAGGAGGTGCGTCATGCTGCAGCACTGACGGGCTCTTTCTCTGTTGCAGTTCTCAGCATGCTGAGTAGCCCTCTGGGGAATGTCCTGGGAAAGCCCCCACTGGGTTTCCTGCCTCTAGACCCCGTTGGTTCGGACCTGTCAGAAAAGTTTCCCTCGTCGACACTGAGGAACTCCCGCCTGGACTCCCGCTCCCTCCTGGACTCCCGTTCCAGCAGCCCCTCGGACTCAGACACCAGTGGGTTCAGCTCTGGCTCCGACCACCTCTCAGACTTGATTGTAAGTTTGGGTCTTGCACCCACTCTGTGGGTCCTGGTGTCTTGCTGTGTTACTGGGGAGCACAGGAGAGCTGGATGGGGGCTGCAAGCAGTAGCCCTGCCTGCTCCAGGAGGGAAGGGGCTGCTGGAAGGATCTGTGTCCCCATTGAGGTTCTTCTGTAGTCCAGGCTGTAGATGAAGGGCTGCTTGTGCAGTCCAACACAGGCTATAGCAGTACCCTCTTTTTTTCCCCCCTTCTAACTAATATTTTACCCTCCTAACTGTGCCTGCAGCCCTAACAGCTAAAAGTATCTCCCAGTGGGAGCTGAGTGCTTGAGCTGGTGTGTGGTATCTGTCCTGATCCCAGTAGGGAGGTGGTTGGATCAGCATAGCTGCCTCCAGGCTCCATGCTGGGCTTCCCAGGAGCTTCTGCTCCTGTCTTTCATTGCCCTTCCTGCTTGCTGCCTGCACTTCATCTCAGGGCTGTTTCTTCTAGAGCAAACTGGGTCTAGCCTGCTCCTGCTCCCTAAAGCACAGCTAAATTTGGAAGCCAGCGAGTGTCTGTCTTGCTGACCCAGTCTGTGTGCTGCTGGGTCTGCGATGCAGTGTGAGCAGTGGCGCTGGGTGCCAGCAGGACAGTGGGGCTCTGGCCAGCTCTGCAGGTGCTGCTGCAGGGCCCATCTGCAGGGCCTGAGCCTGCACTGCTCCTGGCTCTGCTGTGGCCTTTACCCCTGTGTTGGGATGGGTGTGAAGGGCACAGTTGGCTTGATGTGGAGTTGATTCTCCTAAGATCCACCTTGGAGGATCAGAATATCAAGCAGAGGCACTGTGAGCAGCTGCAGCACCCTGGGTGCTGCTGCTGCAGGGTGTCAGGGCACTGTACTGGCCTGTTTGTGAAGGTCAGGTCATCTCCAGCACAGCCTTGGTGTGGGCAGCTGTGCCACAGCAGTGCACAGCTGGATCTGCAGAGCGGCTGGCACTGAGCTGTGCAGCATCACCCATCCCTACTGGTCTATTAATCCCTGCTTTTACTCCTTCCACCCTGGGAGAGGTGTATTACACCTGGGAAGGGTTGGGTCTGCAGCCAGCTGAGCCTACGTTCTGGTCAGGTGGGACAGGGAGCTGGTCTGTGGATGACAAGAGAGCTGGCTGGGTACCTGCAGAGGTGGTGGAGGGTGTGGAGGGTGCTGCTGGCAAGCCCTGCCTGTGGCAGGCAGGGCCCAAAGCAAAGCATGAGGCTCCTCCTGGAGTGGTTGGTGCCTCCCTGGGGGTAGTAGCTCTCCTTGAGGCTGTGTGGGCAGGGAGTAGCTGTTGGCTTTGTGGCCTGCAAGGTGCCTCCTGATTAATGATCCCCACTGCTGGTAATTTGGCATGGGTTCAGTAGGAAATGGTTGCTGGGACAGGCCCTTCCCAGGAAAATTGTGGTCCCATCAGGCTACTGGGACTGGTGAAGTGGCTGCTTTCCTGTGACTGCCTGCCCTCATAGGGTCTCAGGAGATCAGAAACCCTTCTGTGGGTGAGGGCAAGGCCCTCAGTATTACATGCTCTTACTTGGAAGCTGGATTTTAATGTGGCCTTTCTCTTCCAGTCAAGCCTTCGCATCTCCCCCCCTCTGCCCTTTCTCCCCATCAGTGGGGTGTCAAGAGACCCCCTAAAGATGGGAGTGGGATCCCGACTGGATCAAGATCAAGCTGCCCTGGCTGCAGTCACTTCCTCTTCAGCTAGTGCATCGAAAAGATGGCCTGGAGCATCTGTGTGGCCTTCATGGGATCTCCTGGACTCTCCAGAAGACCCCTTTAGTATTGAAAGAGAAGCCAGGCTTCATAGGCAAGCAGCAGGTAAGTGGGGTGGTGGGTTTCAGCGGGCTTCAGTGCAGGGAGGTGGTCCTGGGCTTCTGGGAATGGCACCTGGGCTGCCTCTGCACTGATAACGTGGCCAGAGATGAGCTTGCAGCAGATCAGACTTTTCTCCACACATGAGTGACTGTGGGGTGTGTGTGTGGGCAGGATGTACAGGCAGCTGTCTGTCCTGCTGCAGCTCTGCTGCACCTGCTGTAACGGGACACGTGGTAGGAGCCCTGTGGGAGGGTGTGAAGTAAATGGTCCAGTGCTGAGTGGTGCTTGTGCTTGTCCCAGCTGTGAATGAAGCAACCTGCACCTGGAGTGGACAGCTGCCTCCACGAAACTACAAGAACCCTGTCTACTCCTGCAAAGTGTTCCTGGGAGGAGTCCCGTGGGACATCACGGAAGGTGAGCAGCCCCTGGCCTGGCACCGAGGCCTTGTGCTTGGATGTCAGGAGGACGCAGGACAGAGCTTTTTGGGGGGATGCTGACATCTCTCCTTCTGTCTGTAGCTGGACTGATCAACACCTTCCGTGTTTTTGGCTCACTGACTGTGGAGTGGCCTGGTAAGGATGGCAAACACCCACGCTGCCCTCCCAAAGGTAATATGCCTAAAGGTAATAGCGACACGGTAGGGTTACTTTTTTCCCATGCTATGTTACAGCACGGATGCTGGGATGGTACGGCTGCATGCTGGTGACTGGATGGTACAGAGCACCCTAGGGTAAATGTCCCGCTCTCACTTGGGTCAGCACCACTGTCACCTCAAACCTGGCATCCCCACTCATCCCTAGCAGGGCTGGTCAGAAGCATGGGGCAGGGGGGAACCTTGTTGGGCGTTTCTGCAGCCCCCATGTCAGGCTGTCCAGCCATAGCTGCCCCACTGCCAGTGCGAGCAGCCTTGTGGTGAATCCAGACGTGCATCACAGCAGGCTGTGGGGCCATGAGCCAAGCAGCCCCTGGGCTGTGATCCTGTCTGGGGTGGCTGGGCTGATGTGATGTCAACAGCAATGAGTTACCGGGTAAGGAGCAACTGTAGGCTCAGAGGTGCCTGATGGTCTCATTCAGTCACTGAAGTGACGTGAGGTAGAGCGCTGCACTGATGGAAGTGATCTTAAAGCCTTGACCTTGTATCTCTGGGCCAAAGCATGCTAAATGTGAGGCAGGGTCAGTTTGCTGGCAAACCATGCTGTGGCCAGGCCAGTGGTGTCCACCTGTCACATCTAGATATGACTGTGTGCATGGGGAGCAGTGGCCCAAATGGCACTTGGACACAGACAACCTGTGCCCTACTGAGTTTGGGCTCTTTCCCAGCCTGGCCAGGCTCTGCCTGTCACCTGTGGATCTCACATGGTGCAGGTCTGGCAGATTGCTGCTCTCCCCTAGAAGGGGCTGAGGCAGGGGGGTGTCAAGGGAGAGGCAGTGAGGATACTTTGGGTGGCATCCGAGGGATTTAAGGTGTCTGTGAACCAGGCATGATCTGTTTCTCCTCCACTCTGCCTCTTAACTGCTCCTTTCCCTTCGCCTCTAAAGGATATGTCTACCTGGTGTTTGAGTCTGAGAAATCGGTGCGTGCTCTGCTCCAGGCCTGCTCCCAGGACCTGCTCAGCCCTGATGGGCTCAGCGAGTATTACTTCAAGATGTCCAGCCGCAGGATGCGCTGCAAAGAGGTGAGCAGGCCTGTGAGGAGCCCTGCAGATAGTAGCAGGGTCCTTGGAGGCTGGGGTGTCCAGGAGAGCCAGGCTGAAGTGGAGCAGAAGTTGAACTGGGTCTTGGCCATCTAATTGGTATGTTCCTGTGGTAGGGGTGGATATGGGTGAGGAGGGGAAGGGTCAGGTCAGTGCTTGTGTCCTTTGCGGTGGCTTGTCCAGAGTTTTGGCCTGTGGCAGACCCTTCTTTGTGAAGCTGAGCAGCTTCATGTGCCTGTGAAGGAGTGCAGGAACAGGGATTTCAGCTCCATGCTTCATTTGGTGCACCTCTGCTTGCGGATGAACGTTGATCCTCATAGTACTCCAGTCATTCCACAAGCAGACAAGGTCTGACAGCTTACCTGCCCACAGCAAGCATGGATTTCAGGTCCATGGCTGTAACTGCAGCTGCTCCCCACTGCAGCCTTGGCTGGCTGACCTGTACACTGGAGGTGTTGTGGATGCCAGAGCCTTGGGTTGGCCTTCCAGGGAAGAAGGGGGCTCTAAGCTATTGATCAGGTACAACTGTGTGAGTTGGTGCAGCTAGAGTTGGGATTTGGCTCTTCTCTTGACAAAGTAATTGCACTCCAGACAGTTCTGCTGGTGTCTGGCTGTTGGCAGCGCTGCTGTGCTTGGTGATACAGCTCTGGCAGAAGTTTCTCCTCTCTGGAGCCCTGGATTGGCTGCCTGGCAGATGGAAGCTCCTGTCAGAACTGGCAGTGGGTGGATTGTTTCATTGATCTCCTCCAACAGCAGGCTCCTGTGCAGGGAGGCATCTGACTGGGCTGTAAACATAGGTGCAGGCAGTAAGTAAAAGCTACTCATGTGTGGATTGTTTCCTGGCTGCCAGCCCCAAGGGAACAGTGCTTTGGATTGCAGTTTGGCTGGGAGCATAGTGGTGTGGTGGTTGGGTTTTGTTCCCTTGAGTGGGCCTGTGGGCTCTCTGGAAGTGGCTGGAGCTCAGGAGCTGAAGTGCCTGGGGTCTAGACCCTGAGCAGCTGTAACAAAGTGGTGTTTGTGAGTTGGGGTAAGGGCTGAGGATCTGAGGTGGCTTCTGTTGTCTGCTGAGGAGCAGCACAGCCTGAGGCTGTGCAGGCCCCTGGCTGACAGACCTGCTGGTGTGTGGTTTCAGGTGCAGGTGATCCCATGGGTGCTGGCAGACAGCAACTTCGTGCGCAGCCCATCGCAGCGGCTCGATCCCAGCAAGACGGTGTTCGTGGGGGCTCTGCATGGGATGCTGAATGCTGAGGCCCTGGCAGCTGTCATGTATGACCTGTTTGGAGGGGTGGTCTACGCTGGCATCGACACGGACAAGCACAAGTATCCCATTGGTAAGTGGTGGTCCTGCCAGGAGAAGCAGTTATCTGCAGTACTCTGCTTAGGATAGGGAACACTGCCCAAGGTGCTAGGCTCTGGCTGCCCTGGGAGCCCATGTCTAGCTGGCCTCTCCCATGGGCAAGGCTCCTTGTGCCCCAGCTGTGGGGAGGTAAGACAAACCTGGGACCTGGGAGTCTCTAGATCATTCTAGAGTAGTGTGAGGTTTTTAACACTTCTGGGGCATTGCTTAAGGGTTTTCTGCCCTTGCTCAGGGCTGTGTGTGGCCAAGCCAGCTTGTTAATGGTTGCTAGAGGCTCCTTTAGCTGTTCTTCTGTCCCTGTAGCATAGGGATGGCTGCAGTGCTCACCCTGGCTCCTGCAGCCAAGCTCAGACCCACTGGCTGCTGGAGTTGGCACCAGGAACCACCACTGCTGAACCATCACTGGTGGTCAGTTCAGTGGTGGTTGAGCAGGACAGTCTCCCCACTGTCCTGTTTGAATACCTGTTGGGGTGCTGCTGCTTTGGGCTGCTGAGGCAGCTGGCAGCACAGAGAAGTTCCCTGGGTCCCCTGGCTGGATCTGCTGGGTGATGTCATGTCCACCTCAGCTCAGGGCATCGGCTGTCCTGAGGTGGTAGAGGCACTGGGGATGTGTTACTCTGGAGCTGAAGCCACAAACTGCCACACGCAAGATGACTGCTGCCTTCTTCAGTGACCTCTGGTCAGGTAGAGCTGCTGCTCTTCTGCAGGTGGAAAGGATGAAGCCTCTTGAGATGACACCTCCCAGACAGAGTTGTGAGTTTGAGAGGGGCAGGTCACAAGCACAGCCCCCATAGTGACCCTGAGACCCATAGTGACCTGCTGAGACCTTCTGTCAGGAGCAGAAGCACACTGTGTTGTGGCATGTGTCCTCTGTACCTTCCTGGTGGCCTTGTGGGACCAGGGGCAGCATTGAGGCTCCTGGCCTGTGTGGGAGGACTGGCTTTCCGGCCTCAGGTTGCTCTAGGCTGTGGATCCTCCTGCATGTTGCTGGACAGGAGCAGTGTCAGAGGCTGGTAGTACAGCACTGCTGCTCATCACTGACCTTGGATGGCTTTCAGGCCTTTCTAGCCTTGGGAAGCTGTTGCCCAGATGGATTTTAGGGGTCCCCTTGGGAGATGGCATTGACCCTCTTTAAAAGAAGGATCCCCAAGGGCAGCTGCAGTCCTCATGTGCTGTGTAACCCTGAGCCAGCTCCAGGCAGTGTGATGTTTTGGGAACTTATTTAGGTTCTGGGTAGCGCTTCAAGCTGTGGCTGTGGTGGTGAGCTGAGCTTCAGCAGGCTGCTAGGACAGTGTTGTGACAGCCAGAGCTCACTTTGCGCTGAGGAAGAACTCATAGGTGAGCACAAACCTGTGTCCTGGAGCTTGAGCAGAACTGGGCTGGGAAGGAGCAGGGTGGGAATGTTGCTGCCTGGCAGTGGGTCTGTAAAACACAGGGCTCTGGGGTGAGTGGGAGCCTCAAAATAAGAGCTGCTGAGCTGTGTATGCACCAGCTTATTCGGGTGCAGTTGTGGAGCCTGCTGCTGCTGTGCTTTTACTGCCTGGGGAAGGAGGCAGGCAGTGCCACAAGACCTGGGAGATAGTCTCCCTGTGCAAGGGAAGGGGTGATGCTGGCCACAGCCTCCCCTAGTTCCTGCTGTAGCTGCCATGTCACTCTGAATGCTTTGTGCCATGGTTCCTTGCAGGATCTGGACGTGTCACCTTCAACAACCAGCGCAGCTACCTGAAAGCTGTAACCGCCGCCTTTGTGGAGATCAAAACTACCAAGTTTACTAAGAAGGTGAGTGGGGCCAGGGAGGGGATCACCCCTCTGTATTGGTGAGGCTGCACCTCAAATACTGCTTTCAGTTTTGGGCCTCTCGCTCCAAGACAGACATTTAAGTCCTGGAGTGTGTCCAGAGAAGGGTGATAAAGCTGTGAAGGGACATAAGTCAGGAGCAGCTGAGGGAGCTGCTCCTGACTTATCTTCAGTCTGGAGAAGAGAAGGCTGAGGGAAAACCTCATTGCTCTCTCCAGCTCCCTGAAAGGAGGTTGTGGTGAGCTGGGGGTCAGCCCCTTCTCACAGGTACCCGGTGACAGGATGAGCAGGAATGGCTGCAAGTTGTGCTGGGGAGTTCAGGTTAGAAATGAGGAGAAATCTCTTCTCTGAAAGAGTGGTTGGACATTGAACAGGCTGCCCAGGGAGGAGGTGGTGGAGTCACCATCCCTCGGGGTGTTCAAAGGAAGGTTGGATGAGGTCCTTTAGGATGTGAACTAGTGAGTAACATAGGTGGTAGGGGGTGGCTGTACTAGGTGGCCTTTGGAGGTCTCTTCCAATCATAATGACTGTGTGAAGCTGCAGTGGCTGGTAGTATGTGCAGAGCACTGTGATATGCGTAGCCTGTGGAAGCAGAGGGAGGTGGTTATGGGTTTGGGGTACCTGGGGCAGCCCGTTAGTGCTGGGGGCTGCCTGGGGAGCAGGCAGTTGCTCCCAGCACTGCTCCACGCCCACTGCCTGGTTCTTCCACAGGTTCAGATTGACCCATACCTGGAGGATTCCATGTGCCAAGTGTGCAGTGCCCAGCCTGGCCCATTCTTCTGCAGAGACCAGGTAAGGCCCTCCCCCTGCCATGCTCAACTCCTGCCTGCTGCGCTCCAGGAGGTTTCCTCAAAGAGGAGCAGGTTCTGCTGTTCACTGTAGTGTCTGGGGGTGCCTGATGTCCCCCCAGCAAGGGTGTTCATGTAAGAGCCCCAAGTGGGCCCATGTTTTGGAGGCCAAGGCAGCTTTCCACACTGCCTGGAGCTGGGAATGCCACAGCTCTGATGCTGTGCCAGGGCCAGCAGCAGCTTGACCCTGAGGGGTGTTGGCGCTCCGTGCCCTGTGGTGCAACACCCACCCTCCCCTTCCAGCAGCATCCCAGAATTCCCTAACTCAGCTTGGGAAGATCCTGGTGTGGGCAGCAAACCCAGGGAGGGGAGGGTTGTCTGATGGCCTCAACCTGCAGCCACTCTGCTCTCCCCCCCCCAGATCTGCTTCAAGTACTTCTGCCGCTCCTGCTGGCACTGGCAGCACTCCATGGAGCTCCTGCGTCACCACCGCCCGCTGATGCGCAACCAGAAGAACAGAGACTCCAGCTAAAGGGGCCGGCCGGGCCCTTTTGTGAACCTGCCAAGCAGAGAGCGCAGGGGCGTGCCTGCTGGTGCCAGCCCCGGGCTGGGAACGCGCTTCCTGAGGACTAACGGGGGAAAGAAACAAACAGCAACGAAATAATTCTTTACATTCACGTTTGCACTTGCTGGTCTTTTCGTTTCTGCACTAATGCACAGTGAATTTCGTCGGGTTTTGTTTGGGGGGGAGGGGGGAGGGAGGCGGGTGGGAGGGAGTTTTGAGGGGGGGGGAGCACCCCTCAAGTGATTCTGCAGTTCCCAGACTTTGGTTCCTAGTTTGCTGATGAGAAGCAAAAAAAAAAAAACACCAGAGAAAAACCAACCAACAAACAAGGGCCACGTGTTGAGAAGGTGTTTATGCAGATGCCTTCACCTAGGTTTTTTATTTATTAAAGGCGCTTTTTTACATTCCTTGCAATACTGATGGTGATAATGCAGGTCTCATTGGCTCCATTTTTTTGCAGTTGCCATACAGTGCCTTTCCATTCATTTAAACCCCCACCTGAACGGCATAAACTTGGATGTTCAGCTGGCGTTTTTTACTGTAACAACAAGGAGACTTTTTTGCTCTTCATTTAAACCAAAATCATAGTTCATATTTTACGCTCGAGGGTTTTTACCAGTTCCTTTTTACACTCTTAAAAACAGTTTTTAAGTCGTTTGAAACGAGAGGATTGTTTTCTTTCCTGGCAGCTTTTAACATTATTGCAATTTTGTGTCTGGGGGCTGCTGGCAGGGTCGTTGTGAATCAATCGAGGGGTTTGCAACAACAGGATGGGCTGTGTATTGTTTTGGTTTTCTTTTCTTCCCCCTCTGGATTTGAAACTGGATAAATGATCTCTGAAGCTGCTGTACATAGTTTTAAAATAGTTTGTTGCACTTTTTTAAGTTGCACTTCAAGTGGGGGGGGGGTTGATAGAGGTTTTTAATCACACCAAGTCACGGGACTTAACCTTTTCTTTTGTAACTCGATACAAAAGGGCTGCGTTTTGGGGGTGGCTGAAGGAGGGAGGTTCCTGGGAGCCCTTTTCTCTTAGAGGGGACGAGTTAACTCTTTCCTTTTCCTTTACGAAACGTGCGGAGCTGACAGTGCAGTCGACTTGCTGCTGCTGCTGGGATCTGAGAACTTTGGGTTGTTCTTCCTTCCCCGTTCTGTTTCCCACTTTCCCCTCTATTGGAAGCTGTGTGCCAAAGAACCAGTGTCATAATTTTTCCCTCTTTTTGTTGTTGTTCCGTTTGTGGGGTTTGGGGTTTGGTTGTTTTTGGTTTGTTTTGGTTTTTTCTCCTTTCCCCTCCCCTCCTGCTGAGCTGATGTTGCATTGTTGCATATCCCAGCTGCTCTTTGTGGGGTTTCGTGAAGCTGTGTGTGAAGTCTCTACCTCATTGTAGTATATGCAGGCAAGACTGCACTCTCCTACAGATGCGTGGAGTAAGCTGTGGTGTAGTTTTTGGCACATAATAAACACGTTGCAGCAAAAAAAAAACCCCTCTTATCTCCTCTGTGCCTTCCCTGTGGGATTTGGGTGGGATTTTAACCTGGAGGGCTGGGGTTGGTGTCTTGGCCTTGGCTCTGGGGAAGCTGAGCATGGGCCTGGTGCTGTTGGGGAAGTATGGCTGCTATAGGTGTGTTCCCCCCCCAAAGCTTGCCTTGGAGGGGAGGGAGAGTGGGAGGTATTGCCCTGCTGGGGTGCTTTACAGGGGTGGTGGTGGGCTCCAGGGCTCCTGGATGGGTGTCCTGACTCTTAGAATCACAGACTGGTCTGGGTTGGAAGGGACCCCAAGGAGCACATTGCTCCAACCCCCTGCCACAGGCAGGGCCACCAATCTCCAGGCCTGGATCTACACAAGGTTGCCCAGGGTCCCCCATCTAACCTGGCCTTGAACACCCCCAGGGATGGGGCACCCACCCCTTCTCTGGGCAGCCTGTTCCAGCCCCTCACCAGTCTCTAGATAAGAGCTAAACCTCAGGACTATCATAGATGAGACTCAGGGGCACGTATGGATGCTATAGATGTGCTCCCTCTGAAGCTCACTGCTTACAGCTGGGGGGAAGGGAGGTGAGGTGGTGTGTAGCCCTACACCCCCATCAGTGAGGGGTGACATCCTGCTGGGGTGCTTTACAGGGCTGATGGGCGTTCTGACTCTTGGCTCCTGCCTTGGTCCCCTTCCCCTTTATCTTTTGGGGCTGGGTGATGCTCCCAGGGCCCTGCACTCCTCAGGGCTGCTGTGAGTTTGTGAGGACTCTGCCTGCTCCTCTCCTGCCAGCTGCCTCTCCCAAGAATGACCTTGGGGCTGCTCCACCACAGGGCCGCAGCGTGGGGCTGAGCCCCCGCTTCCGGCCGGCGCTGGATGCGGCCCCGCGGGCTCCCTCCCACCCACCCACCCCCCGCGGAGCACGTAGTGCCGGCGGGCGCTAGGACCTAGGAGAGCCCTCGCCACCCCGCCCCTACCCGCCCTCCTCCGAGCCGCTGGGTGGCGCTGTGGGGCGCGGCGCCCTCCCACCCCCCCCCCGCGCGCCTCCCGGCATCCCTCGCTCTCTTTCCGCCGCCGCTGCCGCCGACATGGTGAGTCCCGGCGCCGCCGTGCGCCGCCATCCGCCGCCATCCGCCCCCGGGACCGCCCCGCCGGGGGCGCCGAGCGGCTGCGGGGGCCGGGGGGGAGCGGGGCGAAGGGGAGCGGGGCCTGACCGGTGTTTTCCTTCGCCTCCGACCCGCCCAGGGCCGCGTCCGGACGAAGACGGTGAAGAAGGCGGCCCGGGTGATCATCGAGAAGTACTACACGCGCCTGGGGAACGACTTCCACACCAACAAGCGGGTGTGCGAGGAGATCGCCATCATCCCCAGCAAGAAGCTGCGCAACAAGATCGCGGGGTGAGGCGGGCCGGGGGCAGGCGGGGGGCGGGAGCAACCTGCATTCGAAAGTGATCGCGGCCCCGGCCGTGGCCCGGTCATCGATAGTGCAGGGAGAGGAACGCCGGAAGCTTTCCCGTGTCTGGGGGGGCCAGTTCCGCCCTCCCAGACCCTGGTGCTGCCGGACATTCGGCCGCCTCTGACGCGATGGGTGCCCGACCTGCTGCGGGCTCAGGGAGGGCGGAGAAGGGAGAGGTGGGGGCTCCTCGGGAGCTTCGGGAAGCCCCAGACGGCTCCGTGTGTCCCGCAGGTATGTCACCCACCTCATGAAGCGAATTCAGAGGGGACCCGTCCGAGGCATCTCCATCAAACTGCAGGAGGAGGAGAGGGAGAGGAGAGATAACTACGTCCCCGAGGTGAGGCTCTACCTGCGCGAGCGTGCCTGCCTCGCTCTGTCTGTCCGTCCGTCCCTCTGTCCTGCCTTGGGGCGCTTCCGTGCCCCAGTTTTCTTTAGCAAAAGACCAGGAGGAGCTGAGGAGGGTTCAGGTCGTGGAGGGCTGAGGTGGGTTTTGTCCTCGTATCAGGGTGCTGCCTCTGAAACCGCTGACTTCTGGCAGTGGAGCAGTTGGCATGTGGTATCCTGCCTTGGTTTTCCAAAGAAAACAAGGAGAAACACACAAACACACACACCCCCAACTTGGTGGGGTGCAGGAAGATGTTTCAGAGTGGCTTAAACCCCTCTGTGCAGCAGCTGTCTCTGAGGGAGGGACTTGGTGAAACCTCACATGTCTGCAGCCTCCATCCGCCGGGGACTGAGGTCTCATCCATGGCCTGGTCACCTCTAGTGCAGGATGAGGAGCTCCAGCAGTGTTTCCCGTGTTGGTTGGGTTCAATCCTGTTGCTTCCCAAACGCCACAGCCTTCAAACACGGGGCTTCTCACCCCTCTTTCTAAATCTCCCTGATGGGCTTTTGGTAGAGTTGCTGATCTCTGTGATGTGCAAAACGGCTCTGCTCTGTTCCCTGGGCTCTCCTGAGTCATCAGACCTGGTTACATGGAAGGCTGTTTGAGTGGTGATGTAGGAAGAACCAAGTGTGATGGTAGGATGTCGCGGTGAGGTAGGCTGGTGCTCTGTTCTCCTGCTTGGAGATCTGCCTCAGGAATGCTCTTGCTGCTTCGCTGCCTTGGTTTCGTAGCCTAAAGTAAGGTGACATGGCTCTATGTAACAGACCAGAGCTTGGTTTCACTCCTGAAAGCTAGAAGTGATGGGTGAAACCCAGGAAGCTCCATGCAGGTCCTCTCAGGGGTGCTTTGATGCCCTGGATTTTAGGTATTATCATGGTGCTGACCCACACAGTCCATGTCAGGAGGCTTGGAGGAACTGGCTGGTGTAACTGTCCACATGTTTTATGTAGTGACCTTCTATCTGAGTTCTGAGGGCAGGATGAGGTGGTGCTGGTTGGAGAGGTCCCGCCCCAGAGGGTCCCCGAGCAGGGAAGGCATGTCCGTGCTGTAGCTGTTGATGTGGTGTTGTCTGAATCCGTGTTACTCAGAGTTTCCTACGAAAATACTGGCATGACAGCCCCTTGGGGAAGGACACGTGTGGGGATCCAAGTTTGGGGTCCGGAGAGGGTTGGAAGAGGTTACTGTGCACATAAAGGGCAGGAGACCTCCAGTGCTGGCAGTGGGACAGCCCAGGCATTGCTGTCTGCCACCGCAGTGGTTGGGCTTTGGTCTTGGGGACTTGTGGGGCTGGATGAGTGCAAGTGTCAGTGGTGACCAGTGGAAACAATGCAGTTGTAGACCTGACCTGGGCTCTTCTCAGCAGCCTTGGCGTGAAGCCTTGGGTTTGTGAAGGATTGGGTAAAACAGCCTCTTCTTGTGCGGGGTCTCTCTTCCACCACATGTCTTCTTACCGTGTTTTGGCAGGCGAGCTGGACTCCTGCAGGGTCTTCCTGGCTTGTTCTGTTGCTGGAGTCCTTCCGTATGACAGGCAGTGAGATTGTTTGTGGTGGGGCCGGGCCGGAGTGGGCTCAGAGGGACACGCCAGTGGCAGCAGGGACGTTTCGGTGGGGCTTCCTCAAACTACATCTCACTCTCTACTCCATCCCCAGGTCTCTGCCCTAGACCAAGAGATCATCGAAGTAGACCCGGACACCAAGGAAATGCTGAAGCTCCTGGTGAGTGGCCCCAGCTGTCACCCTGCCTGGCTGGTGGCATGGCCCCAGCAGTGACCTGGTTGCCTGGATGGGCTGAAGGCTTCAGTGCTCTGGGCACATGGCAGGGGTCCCTCTGCCCTGGTACCTGCAGGTGGATTAATCCCTGTGCGGCTCCTGGGAGGGAAGAGGCAGGGTGGGTGTGCTCCTTGCCCTCCCTGCCATGCACAGCACCCCAGGGTGCTGGCCTGGGGGCCTCATCACCAGCTGTCACTACCTGATGAGCTGATCTCCCCAGTGGGGGCAGGCATCTCCCCATCTTTCTGGAGAGGCCAATCCATCCTTTGTGCTACCACAGCACTTCCACATTTCCTGCCCCTCCCAGGAGGGATCTGATGGGTGACAGGACGGGTCACATGGGGCACAGGCAGCACTGTGTAACTGATCCCTGTCTCATGCTCCTTTCCAGGACTTCGGCAGCCTGTCCAACCTGCAAGTGACGCAGCCCACGGTGGGGATGAACTTCAAAACACCCCGAGGAGCACTCTGAGTCACTCGCTGTATGTCACTTTTCCAATAAACGTGAGGAAACCATCTCAGCCTGCTTGGTCTTTGGAAGCCTGCGTCCCCTGGGATGAGGAGGGAGGGCTGGTTCCTTGGGGCTTCTGCGGCGCAAATACAGGTGCCACGAGGTGAGGAGGATGTAACACCGCGTTTGCCGGCGTCTTAATGGGTTCTTCTGGCCGTTTAGGGGGTGAGGTGCAAAGGCATCAACTTCACAGGCTGTCCTGCGGTATGCAGCCAGGAGGGGGCAGCCAAGAGAGGGCAACCGCGGTGGCTCCTTGGAGCTCCGCAGGGTTTCTTGCCTGGGGGTCAGGCCGTGCCAGAATAAAACTTGTTTTTTTATAACCACGTTGTCACCTTCTAAGTGCTTAAATGGAAGGAAAATGTTCTGTGGCTGGTTTTCCTCATAGGAGGACGGTGGCAGGGCTGAGCAGAGGGTGGGAGGCTGGCCCTGTGCTGTCCTGCCCCCAGCGAGATTTTCCCACTCAACACCTTCACTGGGTTGTGGCAGGGATGAGAGAGTTTTGGGGCTCACTGCTTCCCTCCCCTCCTCCCCCTAAAGCAGGAGCTCCCCTGTGCTGTCCCACGCCATCCCCTGCATGTCCCCCCAACCCCACGGTGTCCCACTTGTGTGGGTACCGCTGCTGGTACTGCTGTGCTGTGGGGGTGACTTCTCCAAGCAAGGACACCTTGGTGCATCCTTCCAGAATCACCAGCTTGTAAAAGACCTTTGGGATCACTGAGTCCAACTGTCCCTGTCCTGTGCTAAACCACATCCCTGAGCACCTCATCTACCCGTCTGTTAAACACACCCAGGGGCAGGGACTCAGCCCCCTCCCTGGGCAGCCTGTGCCACAGCCCCACAGCTCTGCCAGGGAAGAACTTTTCCCTCACATCTGCTCTGACCCTGCCCTGGTGCAGCTTGAGGCCATTTCCCCTTGTCCCATCTCCTGTCCCCTGGCTCTCTCATAACCCCACCTCTCTGCACCCTCCTGGCAGGGCAGTGGAGGTGGTGAGAAGGTCTCCCCTCAGCCTCCTCTTGTCCGGGCTGAACACCCCCAGCTCCCTCAGTTGCTCCTCAGAGGATTTGTCCTCCAGCCCCTTCCCCAGCCTGGTTGCCCTTCTCTGGACTCTTTCAAGGACCTCAACGTCCTTTTATGGAGGAGCCCAGAACTGGACACAGCACTCAGGAAACAATAAGATGAAGCATTTGGGGGGTTGGGAGAAGTTCTATTTATTTATTTGTGAGGTTTCTTTGAAGTCATTGCTTGCAGTGAGTGTAGCTGAGTATTTAAACACACCCCAAGCGCGCTGAGCTGCAGCCAGGGTGAGCCAAGCAGGGAGGGTTTATAACTCCTCACCCACCCCGTGTGTCGTGGGGATTTAACTTGGCATTCACAGCTCTGTGCAATTCACAGCTCTGCAGCAGAAAACAACAGGGAGAATGCAAACCAAGAGGTGAAATAACCTTTGGAGCGAGTGCAGGAGCAGCCCAGCCTCCAGCTACAGGGTTGAATTCTGAAACACAACTGGGGTTTGAAGCTTTTTACGCCAACAGCCTTACAACTTTCTCTTCATTTTAGCCTTGGTGTCGGAGGAAATGTTAATCTCGTTCTGAACCCAGTACACTGTGTAGCCCGAGGTACCAGGAAGAAAATCGTGGAGCTCCCCTTCATATTTCTTCATGTCGCGAGCAGAGGTGTAGCCTAGGGAGGGGGGGAACATGGGGGGGGGGTTGTCATGCTCGCCTAGGAGGGGGAGAGCTGAGGGGGGGGTGTTTGTCTCACTGCAGGGAGGGGAAGGGAGCGATTCCCCTCACACCCTCAGAGTTCCCACAGGGAGGTACTGAAGAGCACAGGGGGATGGGGGGGCAGCTCCCCCTCCATCCGCAGTCATTTCCAGGTGTACTTTGCCCTTTTTCAAGCATGTTTTTCAATCTCAACAAAAACCCAACCCAACCCTATGGCGCTGAACGGTACCTGTCACCATGTTATTCATCGGGTATTCCCGGAGGATGCGGTGGGGACATTCCCCCTGGGTGGGAGTTTCTTCTTCGCTGCTGTTGGGGAGGGAAATCTGTGCATTAACCTACTGTACAGACATTGAGGATCTCTTTAGTTGTGAGGGGTGTGTCCAAATCCTACTGCCCAGGGCTGGAACATACCTTTGGGACAGGTCTGGAGCATCCTCCTCTGTTTCCTCCTCCTGGGTTTTCCTCACCACCTCCGGTTCATCCATTGGATTCTCATTGGGCTGCGAATACCAACATAGAGTTGAGTCCAACCTCTGCCCCAGGTACCCCACACAAGTCCAGATGCAGTCCCAGAGGGTGATATTTTTAGGACTTTAGAATAAACTTTTAAATCTAATGATGTTTTTGGATCAAAACTGTGGAGAAGCTGCTTTGGGAGGAGAGCAGGCAGTGTCTCAGAGCTCCACGGGGAGGGAAAGCGCTGCATGATGGGGCTGAGCTCAGACCTGGGTGATCAGCACCCCTGGCAGGACGTGCCTGGGAGCCTGGGTGTCTGCGTGGGTGAGGGAGAAGAATCCCTCCTGTGTGTCCTACGCTCAGTCCAACGCCATGTCCCCTGGGATGACATTCTGGGAGGGACACAGAAGGGTAAGAACATGTGATTCCGTATTTGGGCTGAGGATCTGGGATGAAAACCAGGGCTCCTGGAGTTCCCACAAGCAGTCTGTCTCAAAGTGTAACGCCTCCCGTTGTGTCCCTCTCCCACCTTACCTGTTCTGCAGGCGCATCATCTGCCAGCTCCCAAATAAAGCGACCAGTTTTCCTCCTGATTTCTGCCACCAACAGAAGGAATAAAACCACAGTGAGAGCACCAAGTGACGATGCTGTGCGGCTGGTGCTGCCTGTGCACGGCCCTGCCAGCAAATGCAGGCAGCAGCCCTGGCAGGAGCTCACTGCACACAGCTGCTCAGCGTCTGGGTGGAGACTGGTTGTCCCCCCCCATTATCTAACGTCTCTGTCGGTGAGACGGACCGTGGGATTGAGGGCACCCTCAGCAAGTTTGCCAGGGACAACGAGCTGTGTGGGGAGTCGACAGACTGGAGGGGTGTCGTCCAGAGGGACCTGGACAGGCTGAAGGTGTTGGACCATGTGAACTGCATGAAGCTCAACAAGGCCGAGGGCTAGGTCCTGCACGTGGGTCAGGGCAGCTCCAGGCTGGAGAACAGCCCTGAGGAGAAGGACTTGGATGGGGTTGAGGGACAAGAAGCTCCACATGACCCAACAGTGTGCGCTGGCAGCCCAAAAAGCCACCTGTGTCTTGGGCTGCATCCCCAGCAGCGTGACCAGCAGGTCTGGGAAAGGGGGATTCTGCCCCTCTGGTCCACCCTTGGGGACCCCCTTGCAGTGCTGCCTCCAGACTGGGGGACCCCAGAACAAGGAGGACATGGAGCTGTTGGACTGAGGGGCTCCAGGAAAGCTGGAGAGGGCCTGGTGCCAAGGGCAGGGAGGGACAGACCCAGGGGAATGGCCTTCGGCTGCAGGAGGGCAGCTGGAGAGGGGCTGGGAGGCAGAAATCCTGCCTGGGGAGGGGGGAGGCCCTGGCACAAGATTGCCCAGAGGAGCTGGGGCTGCCCCGGGATCCCTGGCAGGGTTCAAGGCCAAGTTGGATGGGGCTTGGGGCACCCTGGGCTGGGGGGGAGGGTGTGTGTCCCTGCCCATGGTAAGGGAGTGCGACTAGATGATCTTTGAGGTCCCTTCCAACCCAAACCAGACTGGGATTCTATCAATATTGAAAGGATATTGCCATTAAAACTGACCCCGCTTGGATAACAGATAGAGAACGTCATAGTTGGAGCATCCTCTGCCTCCAAGGAGGAAGAATCACTCCCAGCAGAAGGAAATTCCCTCCACCTAAAGCAGAAGTACCTGGAGGTTCTTATTTGCGCCCCCAAAAGACTTTTTACACAAGGAAACCCCCAAGGAAGCCAAACCCTGAGGTGATGTTTTGGGTTGGTTTTTTTCTTCCCCGACCTTCTTGCAGGCAGGCGGGTGGCAGGACAAAGTGGCCCAGAACCACCGATGTCTTCGTCGTGGCGTCAGCACTCGCCCATGCAGTGAGGTAATGGGAGTGAAAGACCGTAGCTCTGCCCTCCAAGTAATCCAGGCTCTCGTGTATTCTGGGGGAGGAAAAAGAGTCACAGAGTTACAGAGTTGTAGGGGTTGGAAAGGCCCTCAAAGAGATCATCGGGTCCAACACCCTGACAAAGCAGCTCCCTCGCTCATACTACAGATAGACGTCCAGACGAGTCTTGAATATCTCCAAGACAAGTGGATTCCAAAGGTAAGCCTGAAAAAACCCAAAACAACACCAAAAAAAAAAAAAGTTGTAATTACAACTACACCAGCTCCAATAATTTGGCCAAAAGCACCTGATTTTCTGTAATTTTCTAACCATGAAACTCTACCGGTAACATCCTGTTAGGATCCTAGCTGCCAGCACCTCCTGAGGACAGCCTGGAGGAAGGGCACTGGGGATCTGGTAAATGCCTATTTTTGGGGGAATAAAAGGCGCCGCACTCGAAACCAGTTGGTTGGGGAGGGGTGTGTGGAATGTGATTTTTATTTGCTTATTCTTAACCCCATTGGCCCTGCTCCAGCTCACGAGTGAGGAAGGGTGGGTGGAGGATGCTCAAGCACTCACCGTTCTCCTTAGAGAGGAATTAAGCCTTGTTTGTTTGGTTTAAGGGTATGGATAACAATTGCATTTTTCCCAATAAATAATCAGAAAATATACATTGAATAGATATAATTGTATATAATTCTCTGTAGGAAAACAAGCCGGTCCAGTGGGGTGCTGTGACTGAAGGAAGGTTGTTACGCTGAGTTCCTTGGAAATCCCCTCCCAAAATCTGGTGCACATGGCTGGAGGAGTACAAAAAACATCTAAGCCTGCTTTAAGCAATTGCATATTAAAAGGAGCCACTTAGTCCAGCCTAGCAAAGCCTGGCACAGAGCACTGAGCAAAACCATCATGGTTCCCTTTCAGGTAAGCATATTTATGTGGTATTGAATATATGTGAGGTGGGTAGCTGGAGGATGACCCTGAATGGCATTTCCTTGTATCTGTACAAATGTTCTTGAGCATGAACTGTTTATGTTGAGCAAGCAGACAAAGAGCAATCCAGCCTTTTACCAGCCATTTTTACCCCCCCACTTGGTTTCAGAGTTAACTCACGCTGGCTTTTGAGCGCCTGGTACCTTTCTCAGGGATGGCATCGCCTCTATTTTAAACCTTTGAGTTTTCCAGTGGATTGATTCAAAGGGAGCCAGGAAAATCATTGCAATGTGTTTAACGGGGCCGGAAGAATCCCAGACATATTTACAGATTGGGAGAAGAGCTCCTGGAGAGCAGCCCTGCTGAGAAGGACCTGGGTGTCATGGGGGATGAGAAACTTAACATGAGCCAGCAGTGTGCTCTTGTAGCTCAGAAGGGCGGAAGAGGAGGGAGGAAGCTCAGAAGAGGGGTGGCAGCAGGGACAGGGAGGGGATTGTCCCTCTCTACTCTGCCCTGGTGAGGCCCCAGCTGGATCCTGTGTCCAGAGCTGGGGCTCCAGTACAAGAAAGATGTGGGGCTGTTGGAGAGGGGTCAGAGGAGCCACGGAGATGATTAGCGAGCTGGAGCACCTCCCCTATGGAGAGAGGCTGAGGGAGCTGGGCTGGTTCAGCCTGGAGAAGAGAAGGCTGCGGGGGGACCTCATTGCAGCCTGCCAGTCCCTGAAGGGAGCAGAGACACAGGAGGGGAATCAGCTTGTTAAAGGGCAGACAGGGGCAGGACGAGGGGGATGGGGTGAAGCTAAAGGAGGGAAGGTTTAGATTAGATACTAGGGAGAAGTTTTTTACAGAGAGAGTGGTGAGGGGCTGGAACAGGCTGCCCAGAGAGGGGATGGGTGCCCCATAACTGGGGGTGTTCAAGGCCAGGTTGGATGGGGCCCTGGGCAACCTTGTGTAGCTCCAGGCCTGGAGATTGGTGGCCCTGCCTGTTGCAGGGGGTTGGAACTTTATGATCCTTGGGGTCCCTTCCAACCCAGACAATTCCATGATTCTCATTTACACGGGCGTTAAGCTGGTGTAACACATGGGTGGTTTCTGCAGGCGTTTTTCTGCTGTGCCAGTGTGGGGGTGGGTTTTCAGACCCCACTAAGCAGCAAAACCCTGGCAGTCCTGCACCGGGCGCATTTAAAGGATGCCAGCATCCATTAAACACGTTGAAAACCATTGTCGATCCTTTGCTCTCCACAGACATAGAGAGAGGGGCTGTGAAACAGGGCCACAGCGTCTTCCCTCCCAAGCAAGGAGGGTGCTGCCAGTGTGAGGGTGACATGGGGGCACGATGGCACAGCCCACCTGAGGGTGTCCGGGTGGGCCGCATCGCTGCTGAAGAGGTAGTGGGCATCCCGCCGGTGGGTGAGCACCCCGCCGCCAGCCGCTGTGGGAGAAAGAGGAGGATGAGGAAGGGGAGGAAGATGAAAGGTCTTCTGGATTTTTCCTCGGTGCGGGGGTTCCGGGGAGGGTGAGGGGTGTCTGCCACAGCCCTGCTCTGCCCCACTGAGGGCTGAGAGGCCGGTGTCCCACACTGCTCAGCCCCACCGAAGGGATGTGTCCGCTCCGTGCCCCTCACCCCCCTGTCCGGGACACCTCACCCCACAGCTCCCGCGGGCCCGGGCCGACGCTCTGCGAGAACCAGGCGCGGTGTCCCCGAAACATCCCCTCCATCGCAGTAAGAAGGGGCCCTGAGCGGCACTGAGGCGGGGAGGCGGGGAGCCGAGCGGGTGGGCTCTGAGGGGAAGGGCGGTGCTCCGGAGGGGCGGTAGCCGCTTCCGGGGCTGCCCGGCCCCGCTCCCTCGCTCCCCCTCCGTCCCGTTCGGGCAAGTGGTACCGGACAGGTTTCAAACCGCCCTTCCTGAGGGCTCCCGGCCCCCGCGGCACCCCCTGCCCTGGGCTGAGCGTCCCGGAATGGAGGGGGGAGGCTGTCCCCGCTGCCCCGTGGGTTTCTCCGGGGTGTGTGTGGCGGTGCTCAGCCTCCTCTGCAAACCCTCCGCGGCTCCGACGGACTCGCCTGAGCATCTCCTTTCCTTCTAGAGTGTTGACCACACCACTCAGCTTGGTGTCATCCCCAAACTTGCTGAGGGTGCACTCAATCCCATCATCGATGTCACTGATAAAGATGTTAAAGAGAACCGGTCCCAGGACAGACCCCTGGGGGACACCGCTTGTCACCGGCCTCCACCTGGACACAGACCCATTGACCACCAGCCTTTGGCTACGGTCTGTTAACCAGTTTCTTACCCACTGGATGGTCCACCCATCAAATCCACATCTCTCCAGTTTAGAGATAAGGATGTGGTGGGGAACTGTGTTACAGCACAAGTCCAGGTAGATGCCATCGGTTGCCTTCCCTGACTGATGCTGTCACTTTTTTTGTACTAATGGTAATTAGTAATTGTGGCTTGGAAGTAGCTACAGCGTGTGTGTGTGTGTGTCATATGAGTGTGCCAGAGATTCTCTTGGACATGAAAAATGGGTCCAGCTCGGGCTTTTCTTTGCTCAGAGATCCAGAGGGCCGGTGCTGAGCTGCAGGAGGAGGCCGTGCAGTCCTTGTGTGGGGGGCCTGCTGCAACCTGAGGCCATGAGCACCGAGAGCACCCTTGTGTTAAACACTTTGCCCTGGGAACGGAGCAAGGTGATCTCCAGGACTGAGACAGACAGAATGGAGACTTTAGGTGTGCCTGACTTGAGGGTAACTCACTACCAGAGGGGCAGAAACAGCTAGCAAAGAAACATTCCACCTCTCCTTGTCCTGGGGAGGGTTTACTGACATGTGAAACTGCTCTTTGGGGCTCATCCACTTCAAGTTGTCCCTGAACTATGGGTGAAGAAGAGGAGGGTATGAAAGGAGGTGGTAGGGCTGACGAGAGCATCGGGGCAGCACAGTGTGGCTTAGGGTTAGGTCTGGGGCAGATGTTGGAACAGAACCTTTTTGCTTTCCAGCTCTGGTGACAGTCCCCAGCATGGGCTGTGCTGTAGTGTGGGAGCCATCAGTGCTCCCCAGCCTGATACAGTGAGGAAACAGGTAAGTGCGAGTGCTGTTGTACTCGCATCATTGTGCCCTGCGACAGAAGTGGCTTGGAGAGAGATCTAGGAAACCCAGCGTGCTGCAGGTCTGCACACTAGATTTGTGACTGGGGGGCTGTGTACCCCATGGATGTGGGTCTGTGACAGTGGTTTCTGTCCTTTCCCCCCCAGAAGGATGGCTTCGTTGCCATGGAGAATGGAGTGATTGCAGTCCACCCAGATGTGATGGGCCACCTGACCTTGCTTCGGCTGGTGGACTTCAATAGATATGGAATCAGGCTCCCCAAACCTCTCTTGGGTCTTCTTACACTATGTGCTTCTCCACTGACGGGTCTTCTTATGCTAGAACTGTTTCTCTGCTCCACTTCTTGGTTCCAGAGAGTCCATCCCAGGTGGCTGATGTGAAATCTGGGCACTCTTAGGACTGTTTGTCAGTTAGGAAAGCCCAGAGGCCCAGAGTCAGAGTGGGTGCTCGTGAGCAACATGGGGAGGTTTAAAACAAGGAACATGTTTCAGTCCTTGCACCTTTGGTCTGGGAGATATTGCTGGATGTTGTTAATTTTTGAAGGTGGACAATGCTAGAGACAGAAAATGACATAAGGTAATATTAGGGCTGTTCCCTCAGCAGGAAAGCCCTGAGCCCCAGTGTCAGAGGGACTGCTGGTGGGTTACCTGGGGAGGTTTCAGGACAGGTATGTCTTTCAGTCCTGGCTCCTTTGGTTTGGGAGTTACTGCTGGACATTTGGTAGGTTGGATGTGAATGCTGGTAGAGCCTAGTAAAGGGGGGACCTATTAGGACCATTATGACAGTTCCCTGGACAAGGAAAGCCCTGAGCCCCAGGGTCAGAGGGGCATGGGGATGTTTCAGGCCAGGAACATTGATTAGTTCTCACTCTTTTGGTTTGGGAGCTATTGCTGGATATTTAGCATTTTTGAAGTTGGTTGATGGTGATCTGGTAAATGACGTAAGGCTCTCTTAAGTCCATTCACTGGGCTAGAAAAACTCTGGGCTCCACGGTTAATAGGGCTTCTTGTGATCTACCTTGGGAGGTGACTAAACAGGAACATTTTTCAGTCCTCGCACCCTTTGAGAGCTTTTGCTGGACACCTAGCATTATTGAAGGTGGATGCTGGAAGACCTGGGAAATGACACACGGCAGTGTTAGTACTGTTCCCATGGATAATGAAGCTCTGAGCCCTAGGATTAGAGGGGCTTCTCAAAGCCCACCTTGGGAGGTTTAAGGCCAGGAAAATCTATTGTCCTCGCACTCTTCATTTAGGAGATATTGGTGGGCTAATTCAATCTTTGGAAGGTGGATGCTGTTAGAGCCAGAAAATGACATAACCCTTCTCCCCAGGCTGAGAAGGACTTTAGTGGTCTCCTGACCTCCAGACAGGGAAAGAGAAACAAAGGATTATGTGCGATTGTCCTCCCTGACAGGACCTTTTGAGCTGCAGCTGTGTGCTGGGCCTGGAGGAGCCCCAGGTGCCCAAAATGAGGCTGATGGGGATGGCCCCTTTTTGTAAAAGGCTGCAAGCTAGTGGAGTGTATGGAGACTTCTGCTTTGTTGTGGGCTGCTGTGTGGGTGAGTTCATGAGGGACCATTTCTGGGTGAGGGCCCTGGCTGTATCAAGAGAGCATCTGAGTAGAGCCTGATGACTCTGCTGACTCACAGGGAGAGCCTTTGAGGGGGGTGGTAAACTGGGGGAAAGGGAAAACTGGAGAGTTCTGCATTGAAGACACAAAGCAGTGATCTGAGCTGCCTAGATGTGGGCATGGTGATGGTGTGCTGTCAGGAAGGGGCTAAAGTGATATAAGCAGATATGTTGTGTTGGCCTGTGGGAACATCCTCAGCTTCTTGCTGGGAGTAGGGTCAGGGGGACTCTGGAGCTGTGGCTGTCGCTTTGCTGTCTGAGGTGTCCCTTGGAGAGGCAAGGCAAGGCCTGGTCCTAAATAATCGTGCTTAGTAGGGAAATAGTCTGGTATTAGTTGGAGTGGATGGCTGTCATCTGAGATCTTGTGGCTGACTGAATTGCAGTTGAGGAAGATCATGTCATTCCTGTGAGTAACATTCAGAGATAATTTGGGAGAGAGCGGATCCATGTTTTCACTCAGTTGATTTTTCCATGGCTGGCTAAAGCATACCCCAGGAGGGGAAGGAAGGAACAACAGTGCTACGGATGTATACAGAGCTGGGAGAAACTCTACATGTTTCAATTTGACTCCAGCATCCCCAAGTTTTGCAGGAAAACACCCTTCAAACATCAGTCTTAGCTTCTGAGACTCCTTGTCCAGGGTCTGTTTGCTGTTGCCGGAAACCAGCAGCGTGTTTGCTCTACCTCAGGGCAGGTCTAGAGCTAGCAGGGTGGATGGAGGCATCTGTCTTGTCCCTCTGCTCCTCTGCCTCTGGACTGGCCGACAAGACACTAGTCTCACCTACCTCTTGTTGCTGTAGTCTGAGAGAGCCCAAGTCCCCTGATACCACCGCAGACATTGCACACCAGCGGTTCACCTACGCTGTGATGCCTCACCAAGGTGAGTGACAGACAGAGCTGGCTCCTGCGGTTACACCGTGGGGCGGAGGATGCTCCGGTGAGCCTCAGTGTGAGCACAGCTGGCTGTGTCCACATAGCAGCTGGCTGGAGCTTCTTGCATTGCAGGTTCCTTCCAGGATGCTGGTGTGATCCAGCACGCCTACAACTTGAATTTCCCGCTCCATGTGGTCCCAGCCAGCTCTGCCCAGTGCCCAGCTTGGAGCTCCTTTTCTGTCAGCTCACCTGTGATCATGCTGGAGGCTCTGAAGCAGGTAAGTCCCTGGGGCAGAGCCGGGGAGGGCAGATGGGCAAAGCTGTTGTTGCTGAGCGTGGTTTGCTCTTTTTCCCCCTGTTGGCAGGCTCAGCTGAGCGGAAGCTGGTTTGCACACCTTGCTAGGTGAGGGCAAAGAAGGGGAACGATCTCTTGGGTTGGGCTGTACCCTGCGGTGTAGGGTAGGATGTGCCTGTCTCATTCTCTCGAATCCCTGCTGACCTGTTCCCTGATGCCGAGGACAGAGCCAAGCAGCATGGTTGTTGCCTGGCTCCAAACCTCCCACCCCTGTGAAGGAGGCGATGCTGTTAAGCCTGCGCTGGAAGACTGGGCACGTGTGGGTGAAGGAGGCGAAGTCCCTTCAGCCTCACCCGCCGCTTTCTTCCCCAGCTGCGACCTCCTGGAGCGGCCAGGGGCTGCAGGGAGGGATGCTTTCCTTCATGCCCTGCCACCTGCTCTCTGTTCTCTTGGTCTTGAGGCGGTGACGCCAATGCCACAGCGACCTGGAGCAATGCCACGAGTTCACATTGTGGTTGAGGCTTCCCCCATCCCAAGAGCTGTGTGAGGGTGTAGTTCCAGGGAAGGGCAAAGTCTCTCCCTTGATCCCCATCTGGTCACCAAAGAGCTGTGCTTGAGAACAACGTTGTTCTTGAGGAGAAAAGGACAATTACTCCCTGCCCAACCGCGGGAAGGAAGGCCCAAGCGAGTGCCTGGCTAGCTGAAGCGGGGCTTAGGGCTGTGGGACAGGCTCTGCTCTGTCCCTGGGGTGGTTTGGGGACCAGCTCCTGTGTCTTGGCCTTTGTCTTGCCCAGAGCCGAGCTGTGATGGGGCAGGGGTTTTAAAAGACAGATAATTGTTGCCCCCTCCCTTCACCTGCCTCTCATGCCGCCTTTGTGGAAGGAGGACACAAGTAAAGAGGAGAATGACATGAAAACAAACTCCAGCCTGTTTTTAACTTATTTCTAGGTAACTGAACTGATCTGCCTCCTGCCGCTGACCTGTCCTAGATGCTGCTCTCTCAGCGTCCTCCTCCCCTCGATCTCACGCCTGGGACAGGAGGCAGAGCTTACCCTCATTTTATTTAGGGGGTGAGGTGGAGAGAGGAGGCCTGTTCCAGCCCATCTAGAAGAGGTGAGCACAGGGTGGGTTTCTCCTTACCACAAAAAGGCATGCACAGAGATTGCTACACAAAAATACTTTTATTTGTCAGCTAAAAACAGCAACCCAAGCAGCAGCCAGCAAGGGAAGAGGGGAAGAAAGAGGGAACCTGCTTTTGGGCAGAGGGAAGGGTCAGAGTCCAGCATGGTGCATGGTCCATGGCCCTTAACCCCTCAAATGCCTGGGGACAGCTGGAGGACGCTGGAAAAATCATCCCCGTCACCTTTTCACGTGGGCAGGATGCAGCGGTAGCGGGCGCAGAGCACCCTTGTTTCCCCCCAGTGCTAACCCAAAGCTTCCCTGAGCAGCTGCAGCTGTTGATGCGCGGCACTCACACAGCAGGGGCTGTACCTGGAAAATGGGGAGGGAAATGAGAAGGCAGAGGGTAAGGAGGTGCCTGGTTCTGCCCCCAAAGCCCTGCTGGGTCTTCTCCTGCCCTCTAGTATGCCTCACAGCCCCGAGCCCCTCTTGAAGGTAACAGAGGCTGCCAGCCTCACCTCTGCCCCGACGGCGGCTTCTTTTGGCTTTGACAGGCACCTCAGGTGTGGCTGGAGCAGCAGTTGCCTTCCTCCTCCCGCGGGAACGTCCTCTCCTCAGCCTGCCAGCCACCTCCTCTTCCTCTGTGACTGCCTTTGGGGGGTTCTCCGCAGCTCTGGGCCGTCGTTTCGAAGCACGCGTGGTGACCTGGGTGGACATCAGAGCCAAAGCTTAGCAGAAGTGTGTTTGGACGGTCAGCTGATGAGAAACAACCCTTTGTGAATTCGGGAGCAGCCTCTAGCCCCACAGAAGCCACATCAACCACAAAACTTCCTACCTCGGGGATTGGAGCCTCGGGATCCGCCTTCAGCTGAACACGCTTCCTGCGGGACTTCTGCCCTGTGTAAGAAGATGCACCCAGGTTAGGTGGGGGGAGGAGGAGATGAGGAGACAGGCTGCAGCATAGCGACCTCTCAGGGATGCTGTCCTGGGTGACGTGTGAGCTGGGTGGGTGACCGGCTTTGCTCCAGCCTTCCCGGAGCAAGAGGGGGTCCAGTGGGCCAGAGGGAGGACACTCACCTTTGGGAGCCATGGGGCCAGGCTCTCCCTGCAAGGAAGGCAAGAGTGTTGACTTGGGGCACAGTCACTCCACAGGCAGTGGAATCCGTGTCCCTTCTCAATCTTGTGGCCAAGACAGTGACAGGGTAACAGCCACATTTCCCTGGGAAGGCAGGGAGTGGGACTTGCTCTGCCCACCCTCTGCCTTGGGCACTCTTGCATCAACCCCTCCTCCTTCTGCAAGGTCCAGTCACAGCGCCTCACTCAGACATGGGGCACAGGGGTGAGGAATAGGGCTGTGAGACCACCTGAACCCCCCCATTCTCACAGTCAGCCCCTCTGGTCACCGCACAGAGGGTCCCTGTCACCTCCAAGTCCTGTGGTCACAGCACTCTGTCAGACAGGGAGACCCCCAGCAATATGTTGTGATGCAGGGAGGGGTGTGGGGTAGCAGAAAATGGGCTTGGTCCCCTTGGAGGAGTTGCTGGGGACAGGGGGTGCTTCCAGCCCCAGGCTGAGGCCCCAGACTCCTACCTGGAACCATATGGTCCTGCCATTGTGGTCACGCAGCGAGCTCATACCAGGCACCAAGTAACACTGGAGCCAGTCCTTGAAAGCAGCGTAGTTATCTGAGTGTTCTGGGTCAAACATCTTTTTCTCTGGCAGAGAGGGAAAGGACAGAAGCAGAAAGGAAGGGGTGACTATGGTGTCAGGGTGCACTCCCAGGCCTCCTTGCTCTCCCTTTTCCCCTGCTCCCTGCCCTGTCACCTCACCTGCTGTGATGACCTCCATGGGCACAGTGTGGCACAGCTCCAGGAGATCTGGGTTCTCTCGCATCAGCTTTACCTTCTTGCTCAGTGTCAGAGAAGGATTCTACATGGATGGAGAAGGGGAGGAAGTCACCTGTCAGTTGCCCCAGCCTTGGGGTGGGGGGGTCCCCCCCCTCCCCAACAGCAGCCAAATTCCCCATCTTCCCTTGTCCTGAGGACCAGCTGCTATGCTCCCCACCTGAGCTCAGCCCAGTGTAGGCTTCAAACTGCACAGTAGCATGTTCCCCGCAGCTCCGAGGAAGGGCTAGCGCACAGGAACGTGTGTTTTTGTTTTCAGCCTCCTTTAAAATAGCCGTGGGTTCCACTACAGAATCCCCCAGAGGCTTTACGCTCACAAGGTGTTTGTTTCCCTCACCCCTTCTTTTTTTTCACCCACCCCAAATATACCCGGAGACTTCCTGAAGGCAGAAGATGGGTGCTGCCAGGGGCCGGCGCAGCACGCATGGGGGGAGCTGTCACAACTCGTCAGCCCAGCCATGTGCGAAGGAACGCTGCACACGTGAGGTTACTGAACTGCTGCACCCCATTTGCCGCTCCACTAGAGGGGCAGACGTGCTCAGACACGGGTGTTTACAGCCCAGGAAAGTAAAACACTTGAGGAGAAGGATCCTGCACAGCAGGCATTATACTTGTGGAGGGAAAACACCTAGGCTGGGAAAGTCTTCGAGCAGTGAATCTCTCCTGCCAGTGGCGCAGGCAGAGGCTGCACCAGCTCCGTCGAGGGCCTCGTGACAATGTTCTGCCCCATCGGAGTGAGGAACAAAACACAAACTGAAACCACTCCTGACCAAGCCTGAAAGAGCAGACCTGAACCAGAGCTTCGCACCCAGCTAAGCCCAAAGCTGAGCCCGAGCAGGCTGAGCCCAGCTGCTGAGCCCAAACCTGAGCCAGCAAGGCTTCTCATCCCAATTCGTCTCCCTGCACGGAAGGCAAGTCGCTCCCAGGAGCCTGGGTTGCTGCAAGGCATCCTGCAGGGCCACAGGCAAATAAATCCTCAGTACGATGCCTGCCAGGGACCCTGCCTTTTTCTGAGCCTGACGAAGCATTTCTCACCTTCTTCTTCCTCACTTGCTCCTGCTCCTTTAGGGCCTCCAGCACAGTCCGAGCCTTTTCGAAGGGAGGGATCTTCAACCTGAGAGACCCTGTCTGTTATGCACGAGGCCAAGCTCTCAGTCCTGGCCCTTCCCCCTACCTAACAGAGAAAGAGCTGCCCAGCTCCAGCAGACTCTGGGAAGCCAGCCCTCCGCAGCAGGCCAGCGGGTTACCTGTAGAGGATCTCAGCGCGGAGATAATTCCCAATTCCATTGAAAAACTTCTGGTTCAAGAGAGCCTCACAGATGGGCTTGTCAAAAGCTTTGTCATCCAGGTTCTTCAGCACATTCTCCCTGCGGGGCGTCAGGAGGGTTCACCCAGGCAGGGACGGCGCAGTCAAAGCTGCGGGGGGGGGGTTCTTCCACTGGGGCTGTCAGGGTGCTCACCTGAAGGCCTGGTACTCCGAGAGGACGCAGGGCCCGCGGCCGGGCTGCCAGGCGTCCCCCAGCCGCCAGGAGCCGAAGCGTCGGACGTCGATGAAGCAGAGGGCGCGGGGAGGGTCCTCGCGGGTGAGGAAGCGGAGGTGGGCATGGCGGGGGAGCTGGGCGGCGGGGCACAGCCGGAACGACCCCGACATGCCGAAACGGAAGACGAGATCCTGGGACGGGCCGGCGCCCAGCGGGACCAGCGCCAGCCGCAGCTCCTTGCCCCGGGAAGTAGCCGAGATCCGGTACGCCTCGCTGGAGAACGGCACCTCCGGGCCCCTACCCACCGCCGAGCGCTCCACGCCGCCCGAGAACACCAGCCCGCCGCACGCTTCGTTGATGTAGCTCCCGGCGAGGTGCAGCTCCGGGCACTCGGGCATCGCGGCGGCGGACCCGGGGACCGGATAGCCCGGCCCGCTCCGCTCTCTCTCCGGCGTGCGCAGAGCCACGCCCGCCCCCCGCCCCTCCCCTTCCCATTGGCTGCGCCGCCAGCGGTGCGTGACGGGAGTTGTAGTCCTGCCGCGCCCCGAGGCACCGGCCTCACCACGGTCTGTGGGGCCTCCGGCCCGGGCCGTGCTGCGCCTCCTGGCCGGGCCGTGCTGCGCCTCCTGCCCGGGCCGTGCTGCGCCTCCGCGGAGAGAAACTGGCGGGAGACGGCTCGGCTTTGCACTGTTACTTTTATTAGGTGGTGCCGGGGCCCGGTCGGGCACGCTGAGTCCTGTCCTGCTATCCGGCTCCTCAAAGAAGTGTGTTCATCAGGGCCTGGGCCTGCTTCAGCTCTGAGGGGAGAGGGAGGTGGCAGTGGGGGAGCTGCCACTGCCCACCACAGCATCCCCCCTCCAGGGGACTCCTCCCCGCTGCCCCCCCTCCCCCACCTCACCTGCCAGCAGCACCCGGAACTTGTCGGCCGAGAGGGCCGTGGGGATGGTGGCCGTCTTCCCACTCTCCCCATCCCGAAGGTTGAAGGTCAGGTGCACTAGGGGCTCGTTGACCTCCCGCAGTTCGCTGGAGCTGAGGGTGTAATCCACCCGCCAGCACACTGAGTCCAGCTGGCTCACTAAGGTGGGCAGGAGGACAGCATCAGCACCCCGGCACCTTTGGGCAGGGGTCTGTCCCTGACCGCCAAACCTCTCAATACCATACTCACGTCTCAGGCTGCAGGCCCTCAGGCTGTCCTGGAGAGAGCTCTGCTTCTCCTCATAGGAGCGGCACAACCCACTGGCGTGCTCTGCCCGTGGGGAGAGACAAGACAAAAACCCCACCTGTTCACAAGGGCACCACAGCAGCCAAACCCCAATAAAGCACCCAAGGATGGATGCAGTGGAGGAGAGCTAATGGGGGACGCTGAATCCGAGCACGAAGGTGGCAGCCACCTCATCTCTGGCACATCCCACCAAGTCTGGCCCACGGTGACACCCCTGAGGGTCCCCTGCTACCTTTGGGCAGCCCTAGCTGCTGCAGCTCGCTTGACAGGGACTCGCTGTCCACATTGTGCTTGGCAGCGCTGGAGAGGATGAAGCTGAGCACGGCAATGGTTGCCTTCACATCTCCTGACTCTGCGGGCGGGATGGAGGCTTAGCTCTGCCACCTCGGGAAGGCATCCCCTGCCAGGTCGCTGCCTGTCCCCCGAATGCGGCTCCCCAAGCAGCAGCACTCACCTAACTTGGCATCCGAGGTCAGCTTCAGGATCTTCTCATACTGCGGGAGAGCCGAGCGCAGGGGAGTCAGGGGAAACACTGGGGATGGTCAGCCACAGGACGCAGTCGCTCCCATTAACACCAACCAGCCTGACCTGAGCACTGGTGCTGCTGATACTTTACATCCCCGGGACTACTCGTGCTGGCTCGCAACGGTCTTAATACCGGGGCTTGTGCTAAGAATACTAGGTGGCTAACGGTGCTAATTGTGCACTTAGGCGCGTTCTAGCTCCCTGCCTCCATCCCGGCAAGCCCACCGAGTGGGGGGGGGGGCCCACTCACCTCGATGGTGTCCCCGAGCAGGTCCCGCAGCACCTGGGCACAGATCAGCTTCAGCTTCACCGAGGACTGCGAGGGAGAAGGGGGGTGAGCACCGCGCCCGGGATACGGGCAGGGGGCACGGGCGGGGGGAGGAGCGAGCACTTAACGATTCGGGCCAGGGTGCCGATCTCGGCCAGGACCCAGTCGGGACAGTCCAGGTCGCCGCAGAAACGGAACCGCTGCGGGAAAAACACGCGGTCGGAGCCCGCCACGGAGCAGCCGCCGCCCCCCTCCCGGTACCGTCTCCCGCCCCACCATGTCGCCGCCGGTCCCCGGTGCCGCCGCAGACTCCGCCTCCGCGACCCGGAACCGCTCCCTGGCGGGCGGGAGGAGCTGCGGCCGCTTCGCCCGTCCCCGCTGCCTGTGGCAGAGCCTTGCCCGTGAGGTGGAGCGGGACTGGCCCGGAGAGGACGCTGGGCTCCCTCGAGGGGTTCCGCGCCGGGGAAGGAACCGGGGCCGCCCGGGGCGCCCGCTGCGGCGCGGGGGTGCGGCCCCATCGCCCGCCCCATTGCCCCCCCCTTTCGGCTCCGCCCGCCGCGGTCCCGCTGTCGTCTCGATTCCGGGCTCCGGCTCGTCCCGGCGCTTCCCCTGCTCGGCTCCGAGCCCCGCCCGGCCTCTCTCCGCCCGTCCGGTCCCGCCTCGAGAAGTCCCGGGGCGGCGGAGTGTCCGTGGCCCCGCTACTGTCGGGGTCCCGCAACCCCGCCCTCGCTTGGGGGGGTGTCCCGGGCCCCGGGGATCTCGGGCCGGGCGGAAGTGGCCGGGCGCCGGAAAAGAACGGGCTCCGTGCAGGCCTGAATCCCGGTCCCGCCGCTGCCTTGCATGGAGCGGCCGTGCCGCGACCTGGAGGAGCCCGGCCCTGCGGGGCCCCGAGCGGTCCCGCCCGGTCCCGGCTCCCGCGGTTCGCGGGCACAAGCGGCGGCCGGGCCGGGGGCGGCAGCTCCGCGGGGCTCCGGGAAGGGCCCGGGCGAGCGGCGCCGCCGGGCCCCGGCAGCCCTGCCTCCCTCCCGGGTGCGGAGCCGGGGCCCCGCGGGGCGGCGCGGACCCGGGGACGGCCGCCCTGAGCCCAGGTGACGGACGCGGCGGGGGAAGGTGCCGATCAGGTGAGGGCCGCGGGCTCCCCGGGCCGTGCCCCCCCTTCCCGGGGCGGCTGCCGGGCGCAAGCCGGGCCCTGCCGGGGTGTCCTGGCTCCGGGGCCTCGCCGGGGCCGGCCCTGGCCCTCTGCCCGGCGGCGCTGTCCCTGCAGCCCAGGGACACCTCGGGCCGGCTCCAGCTCTCACACGCTTCAGCACAGCTCCAGCACGGAGGCGTCTCGGATCCAGGTGCTCGATGCTGCAGGGGAGAGATGCTGCTGCTGCTTTGTACTGCTCCGGCTGGCAGGAACCTGTGCGCCTTCCCTCTCTCGCTGATGGAAGCTCCAGCCTGGTGTGAGTTCAGCTCCTGACGCTGGGTGCTCCAGGTAAGAGATGCGCTGGCTGAGGGACCCTTTGTGGGTGCTCCCCCCTCATCTAACAGACCCACTGTCTCGGTGCAGCTCCAGCTCGTTCAGCCCTGACTGAGGGATGCTCCTGCCCTGCCGGAGCCCCGGCTTGTGCCTGCTCTGGCTGATGGATGCCCCAGCTCTGTGGCAGCCCCCCAGTTTGGCTCCCTGTGCTGCACGCTATGGCCAGGAGAGGCTCCCGCAGCTCTGGCCCACGGCTGCTCCACCACCAGCCCGTGGTGTCGACTTGGGCTTTGTGCCCCTCCTGCCTGGCCACGGCTCAGCCCCGGACTCTGCAGGCTCCAGGTAAGTGACGCTCTGGCTGCTGGACGAGCCTTCCCACTCCCCCTCTTCCCCGTGTAAACATTGGTTTTTTGGAAGCACTGAGGCTGCTGTGCCTAGCATTTGTTCTGCAGGTTATAGTTTGTTTTTTGCACATGCTCATGGAGTCATTCCTGCAGCTCCAGCCCCTGCACACTCCAGGGAAGACCCACTCCTGCTCTTTCCAGCTCCGGAGACTTCTGACTGGCTGCAGCTGAGGGACAGCCCAGGTCCTGCACACTACAAGGAAGATGTGTTCCTGCTGCAGCCCAGCCCCATGAACACTCGGTTCTGCACGCCCCAGCTCAGGGGCTCTCAGTTCTGACTCGGAGCTGCTCTGCAGCCTGGGTTGTACATCAAGCAGTCATCCCTTACACAGACCCCTGCCCCCATGGAGGTCCTCTGAATAAAGCATTGGTGCCCCTGTTTCACATAGAGACTAGCTCAGACATTGAGTTCAGCCTGGTGCATGCCAGCATCCCACACTTTGGGGTCAAACATCACCAGACCCCCACCTCTGGTGAGGGTCCCACAGCCCTGACCCCCCCTTCCCTTCCCAACCTCTGCCCATCCACCCTCTCTCCCTCCCCAGCCCCCTGCCACCAGCAGCGTTTGGGAGGGGGAACAGCTGGCTGGGCCTCCTGTTCCCCCTGCCCAAATGCTGGTGCTGAGACCCATTCCCCTGCTGTCCCCCAGCTGGATTCAGGCCTAGACCCAGAGCACAGCTCTGGGGCCAAGGCCTGAAAACACAGCACTTAGTCTTTGGGGAGGGGGTGTCAAGTTGTCAAACCCCAGGACTGAGCTGCTGGGCTTTGCAGCCCCAAATGCAGCACTCGGTCCTCACCTTGGGGGACTCGAGACACCCTTGGGGCTGCTGCTCCAGACAGCTGTGTGAAAGCAAAGGGAGGGCGCCCAACCCCAGCCCGGGGCCCCGGCACCTGAGGCAACATCCTCCCATCCACACCCAGGGAAAGCTTTATTGCACTCGGTTACACTTCACAACGCCAGAGCTCTTGTACCTTCGATTACAACAGCACAATGGAACAACAAGGGGGTGAGCGGGAATTTCTGTTCTGTATTTAACCACCATTTCCCGCCCCAGCCCACCCGGGAGCCAGGACCGGGACACCCCAGCACAGCCCAGCTGCACCCCGACTCCCGGTGCGGCTCCGGCCCCGCTCGGGAACCGAACCGCCCGCATGCCCCGGGCAGCGCCCGCTGGCACCGTCTCCACCCTCCCCGCGGACACCGGGACCCGCTCGGCTCCGCGCCGGCCTTCGGGTCCGCACCCGCCGACCCAAGCGGGGAGAAGCCGGCGGGACGGGGCTCGGCTCGGCTCAGCCCAAGGGACCGGACCGGCTGCCCTACCCGGGACACCTCCCGCCCGAGCCCGCCTCGGGACGGCTCTCCCCACCCGCCTGCCCCCGGCACTGCCGGCCCAGCCCCAGCTCCTGCCGCCGGCCCCGGACACACCGCGAGCCAGCCCGCCCGCGCGCGGAGAGAGGCTCCGGGCGGCCCAGGCACGCGAAGCCCGCGGCCGGCCGGCGCCGCCCCGCTCCCGGCGCCGCCCCGCTCCCGCCCGGCTCCCGGCGCCGCCCCGCTCCCGCCCCGCTCCCGGCGCCGCCCCGCTCCCGGCTCCCGGCCCGGCTCACCGGCGCTTCCCCAGCACCGCCCCCCGCTCCGCACGGGCGCCACCGCGCACGCGCGCTCTGCGGGCTCCGCCCACGCCCAGCTGTTCTCTATCTGGTCCGACCCAGCCCCGCCCGTCACGCCGCCCCGCCCCAGCGGCTTCAGCTCCGCCCAATCACGTCTTGTCCTTTCACTCCGGGCCCGCCCCCCTCCCGCCCCCTCCCCCGGAGGCCGCGATCCCACCGCCGCTGTTCCGGGAGTCTTAGCCCGTTACCCGCCGTGGCCGGCGTTGGCGTGCCGGGGGCGGGGGGGCCGCACCGCGGACGCTGCCGGTTCCCATTCCGGCCCCCGAGCCGGGAAGGATCCCAGTTCGCGTCGGCCGGGCTCCGGTGGGAGCGCCCGGGCCGGCCCCTCTTCGGGAGAGAGCCCGGGCCCCAACGGGGATGGGGCGGCCCAACGGGAGACGGGGCGGCGGCCGGCCGGGGGGCGGACTGAGAGGACAGGCAGAGCGCTTTAAAGCGGAGGCCACCGTTCCCTAGTGACCACACCGCGGTAGCGCCGCAGGACGGAGGAGCATGCGCAGAGCGCGCCCAGAAGCTGCCCGGAGTATCCGACGCATGCGCATTAAGGCTATTTCCTGCCCCTGCGCATGCACCCGTAGGCGATGACGCACCCGATGTATGCCGGGAAGTGTACCCAGCCCATGCGCCTGGCGAGTTCCCCGCGTTATGTCAGAGCTTCCTAAGCATGCGCAGTCGGAATCCGCTCGGTGCCGCCGCCGTGCGGACGCTCCGCAGTACTGCAGCCGGCAGTAGCTACCGTCCCGCCCCCGGGAGCCGCGCATGCGCGTCGGGTCTTCCCGCCCGGGCAGCGCTCGGCTCGGCTCGGCAGCGCTGTTTGCCGGCAGCGCTGCTCCGCGCCGGCCGCCGAGGGACTCGCGTATTGGGGACGGGCCCGCGGCCTGGAGCGGGGGCTCGGCCCGGGCTGGCTGTGTGCCACGGGGGGTGCGGAGCCGCTCCCAGCGCAGCAGCGGGGTCCGGGGGCCGCTTCCTGCTCCTGTCGCTGAGCGCTACAGGCACCCATGCGAGGGGCTGGAGCCCCAGCGGGGTCTGGGGGGCCGGGGTTGGTGAGCCGCGGGTGTTGCCGAGAGCGGTATCTCTAAACACAGACTGGTGACACCAGTAAAGTTGTGACTGCGAAACCTGCCGTGTGCCCCAATGGCTCAAAGACACCGAGAGTAGTGAAGTGAAATAAAGTCTGTCCCGGGGGGTGCCTCCACCCCCGCTGTGCCATGGCTGGCTCAGCCCCACGTGAGGTGCCCCCAGTTCCCAAGCACTCCTGGGCCCTGGGGTGGGTGCCCCGCCCCCATTCCCCCAAAAGCTGGAGCAGCAGCCCTGGGGGTGTCACCAGCACCCTAAGACATAAGTGCTGTGTGTTGGCCTGAAATGGGGTGGGGGGAGGGAAGGGAGCAGGGATGAGGATCAGCACCAACTTCTGGGGAGGGGGAACTGGAGGCCCAGCAGCTGTTCCCCCTCCCCAACTGCAGCTGCTGTCAGGGTCTGGGGTGGTGTCAGGGCCATGGGACACTCACTGCAGGTGGGGCTCCAGGCATGGTAGTCACCAAAGCGCAGGACATGGGCCTTCATCGGCAGCTGAGGCTGGGGACCAACACTGTGGGGGACTGTGGCAGCCAGGCAAAGGGGGTTGTGAGCGATGACCAGGATTGATTTTCAGCCTTGTCAACGGCCCTCAGTGCTGCTGGGAGAAGGAGGAGGCAGAGGGAAGATGTTGAGCTGGAGCTGAGATAGACACCGCAGGACTGGAGCTGAAACAACACCGAGATGGAGCCAGAGTAAAGTCAGTAGGGCTGGAATAAATGGGGTGGTGAGGGGCTGGAAGAAACGGGGGAACCGTAGTGTGGGGCTCGGAAAGGACCTGAAATCACTCGGTGCAGGAATAAAAAATCCGGGGCTGGGAATGAAACAAATGCTGTGGGGTTCAGGAGCTGGAATCACGCAGGGATAAAATCCAGAGAGCTGGAGCTGAGACCTCAGAGATGGAGCTGAATGTTGGCTGAGGCTGGAGCCGAAACACAGAACCTGGGGCTGGAATAAAGACTGCAGGGCTGGAATAAAGGCTGTGGGATTCAGGAAGGAGCTGAAATCACTTGGAGCTGGAGCTGAAATCTCAGAGCTGGAATAAAAACTGAGCGCCTGAAATTATTGGTGTGGGGCTCGGAAAGGAGCTGTAATCACTCGGGGTAGGAGCTGCCTCTACAGAGCAGGGCCTGGCAGGAGCTGCGCTGAAGTGTGTTCGAGCTGGAGCTGGCCCAAGGTGTCCCTGGGCTGCAGAGCCGGGCAGAAGGCCAGGGCAAGGCAGGGCCGGCTCCGGCAAGGCCCCATGGTGGAGAGTCCACAGCAGGGCTCGGCCCGCCCCCAGCAGCATCCCTGTGCGAGCACTGAACGCTGCTCCTGGCCTGAGACCTCCCCACAGAGCCCACACACAGCCACACTGACCTGGGGGCTCTGCACTCAGCTCTAAGGAAAAGACAGCAGAGGACACCTGACCCGCCGGGCCCGGCGGAGCGCTCCGCCCCGGCCCAGGCACCCCGCGCCGAGCCGCGGAGAACGCGGGCAGGGGCGAAGGCGCGGCCCATCGCCGCCCGTGCGGCCCGAACCCACGCCGAGGAGCCCCGGCCCGCGGAGCCCCCTCACGCCACAAACCGCTGGCGTCGGCGACTCAGCGGGAGGGAGCGCAGAGCGGCGTCACGAGCCCGGGACCGGCGGCGAGAACGGAGGAAAATTTCGCGCGCGGTACTGCGCATGCTCAGACATTCACGAGACATACTGCGCATGCGCCGGGCAAAACTTCCAGCATTCCGATGCGCTACACATACCCCCAAAACGCATGCGCAGAGTACTCCGGGAAGCTTCGGCGCGCTGTACTGCGCATGCTCCCGGGTCCTGCGGCGCTATCGCGGCGTGGCCGGTAGGCAGCGACGGCGCGCAGCTTTAAAGCGCTCTGCCACGCGGGCTGGACCGCCCGGCTGCCGTACCGCGGGGTGACCGCAAAGGCGGCAGCGCACAGCGGGTTTCACGTGCTCCAACGCAACACCGCGAACTGCCCAAAAAGTTTGCGGGAACAGCAACTTCGGTGCCCTGCGCCGCCCGGCTGCCGTACCGCAGGGAGTCCGCAAGGTGGCAATACCGAGCGGATTCCGCCTTCGCAGGGTACTCCGGCCGGGCGCAGGGGGGAAGGAGATGTTGTCGGAGCCACCCTGAGACCAAGCATTGGGCACCCTGCCTCCCACACACCCCTCTGAGCCCTCCCAGCAGGTTTACTTCCTACAGTCAGAGGAGCTGTGTGTTTTTCTCCTCAGTCCTGAGCAGCTCTCACTACTACTGCCCTGCTCAGGGACTGGGAATATTCGGCTTCCTTGGGGTATCTCTGGGCAGATCACTCTTGCCCCAGCTGCCTTCCCCTGGCTGGGAAACAAACCCTGCATTTTTCCATCGGTCCTTGCATGGGCAAGATGCCGGCAGCCAGGATCACTTCCTGTCTGCACCTTAGGTGGCTGCCCTTCAGCTCCGACCGGGAGCTGCCAGGCTGAAACTAGCACGTCCTTACAGGCTTTGCTCTAAGAGTCCTGAAAATCGGTATGGAAAGTCTTTCTGAGATCGTCATCAGCCCCCTCCACGAGCAAGTAGCTTCTGCTCCTGGCTTTCCCCCCTTTCCTCAAGAAATGTTCCCTTTTCAGTCCTTTATTTTCAACCCTGAACTTTTATTTAAACAAAAAAGAGGTAAAAACAACCATGGTGCAAGCGCGCATCCCCTTGTGGAACAGTTTGCTGCTGCTGCTGGTGCTGCTGAACTTAATGACGGGGCCATTTGGCACAGCCGGTTCCGCTGTTGAACCTGTTCACAAGCTAGAGGCAGAAAACATTGACAAAAAGGTACCATGAAACCTCCCTAGACAGATGAACAAAGCGTCACCCCCGCCCCTGAGTCACATGCCCTATGTGTTCCTGTACACGCTCTCGGTCCCACAGTAAATCAACAGACAGAGCTAGGAACACATCCCATCCAACCCTGATGCTAACGACTGCCTGCCAGTGAGGCTTTCCCTCCCTTTCAGTTTCTTGCAGAGACTGTTGGGACAAGCAGCTTTGGGAGAAGTCCCCACCTTACCTTGCGGAGTGCCTTGTTGGCCACTAAGCTGTCGGGAGAGACACCCTCCCGGTGGCACGTTGGGCAGGTATGTCCCTCCGATTCCAGCAGCGCTGTTCTAATGCCTGTGAAGGACCAGAAGAGCCCAAGTCGATTTTAGCCAAAGACAAGACACTCGGAGAGTTCTAACCCCTTTTAAACCAATGATTCCTGGGTCAATATTGTCGGCATGGAGAGCCTGGAGCTATCAACCTTGCACAATGGAAAACCTTCTGGTCCTGAGCAAACGACCTAAAGGGCGCTGTGTCCAATGATTCAACTCGTCTTCTTTCTACCCCCAAGGACAGTGAGAATCCCACACCTCAAGCTTAAGGAATATGCCGCCTCTCAAAAGCAGGTTCGTGCACATTTCTGCACTCTTCTCTTACATGTCCTTGCACACACAAAGAAGATGGAGCTAGATATGGAAAAGGGGAGTAAAGCATTCTGACTTGTATTTTCCTCCCTTGGAGGAGCGGAGTCCTTTCCTAGTCGGGCTGTACTGAAGTTTGAAAGAGAACGGGGCCCAAAGGAAGCTGGTGATCTCCCCCTTTCTGAAGATCAGATGGGATGGTCTGCAAGGAAGGTCATGGGAGTAACACTTACATTCATCACAGTAACTGTTCCCACAACAGGGGATAATCGCGGCGTCATTCAGGACTTCTTTACAAATGGGGCAACTCAACCATACAGGGATAGGAGCATCTGAGGAGGAGGAGGAGGAGGAGGATGGCTCGTCGCATGGGAAGGGACGCTTTTTTTTCCCTCTGGCATACGCTTCCCTGGAGGGTGGTGGGAAAGGAAGAAGAAAGGTACCAATGGGTAAAGGCAAACTCAGAGGGGGACAGAAAGCTTGGCTCAACAGCTATTTGTGACAGTTTGCATTTGTGAAGTATCATTCCAAAGCAAAAGGAGCTCGCAAAGAGAACAACTCCACCTGTACGCTTTGGCAGAAATACAGATCACAGAAGCACAAAATCCCAGGGGCTGGAAGGGACCTCAAGAGCTCATCGGGTCCAACCCCCTGCCAAAGCAGCTCCCTAGCTCATATTGCACAGGTCGGCATCCAGACGGGGCTGGAATATCTCCAGAGATGGAGACTCCACACCGCCCTGGGCAGCCTGTCCCAGGGCTCTGTGACCATCACTGGGAAGAAGTTCTTCCCCAGATTGGTGCAGAACTTCCTTTGCTCCAATTCGAAACCAGTGCCCCTTGTCCTGTCCCCAGTGACAACTGAAAAGATGCTGGCTATTTCCCTTGTGGTGACGGCATACCACCACTTTAACCAACTCCCAGGGCCGTTAACATTGTGACCACCTGGTTTTAAGAGGAGACGGTGGCACAGAGTTTAGGGCCAAGGTCCAATGACAATGCTTCCCCCCTGGAAGGTGCTGGCCAAAGTGCCGGCATTGCCATCTATGCAGGGTTTCTCTTGCTCCCTCTTCTCTCAGTGCAATTCCTTTAGTACTTACACATTGACAGATGGAATGACGTACTTCCCAGTACTGGTCACCATGGTGCCCTTAGTGCTGGGGTCTGTCACCTCCACCAGGAACGTGCTGGGAATCCCAGTGCTCTTCTTTATTCTGCGGACTGGCTCAAAATCTTTGTCCTGTCAAGAAGGGAAACGGACGTGTCGGTGATTATTAGAAGCAGCAGGAGCCTTTCATCCTGCCCTTTGCCCATGCGTAAGGCTCGCTTGGCGGCAATACTGATTTTCCTCAAGGGATACAGCCAGGATTTCACTAAGGCCTGAGCTTGGTTTTGAATTCAGTCGACAGTCCTGATCTTGACTTCAGGTTCCTTAAGCGAGAGAGCTCCCCGCGCGCACCACCCACTCAGGGAAGCGACACAGACCTGCTCCTCCTCCAAAGCCCAGGTCCACTGAGAGCTGAACTCAGGGATCTCCATCAGGCACTGGGGAAACCTCCCGGCACCATCCAGACAACCCGGCTGAGTTCAGAGCCTCTGCAGACACAAACAGGCACTGATGGTAAATGGCAGCAGGACTAGTCCAGAGGCTCGTAGAATTCACTCAGGTCAATATTAAAAGGGAAGGGGACAATGCTACAAGTATTAAAAGATGCATCAAAGTTCCCAGGGAAAGACCTACGGGCACATTTCATGTCGCTGACCCAGAGGGAAGGAAAGGGTCCCTTTGCAAATCCCCGTTTCCCTGGCATTCTGAAGGGCTTTGCCCCATGGCCACAGAGCCGCTGCCTTTCACCCCAAGAGAAACCCTCCTGAATACGAGCATTCATGCCTCGGTTACCTCACTGACAAGGTAAACAGCCTCAAAGGGCAGGGATGCCACCAGTCCCCCCACTCTTACCCCATTAGTGGGACAGTCCCTGCGGTAGTGGCCAGGTTTCCCGCAGCGGAAGCAGACGTAGCCTGGTGGAGGTGGACCCCAGCATTTCTTCAAGTAACTAAAGGGGAAACAAAGACAAAGCTCGGTATCAATGTCTCTGGGGGAAGCAGACTGCCCTGCAGCTCTTCAGCAACCTCCAAAGGGCAGACTGGACATTCTCAGCACTCACTTGACCGGATGGTACTGCTGACAAGACTGGATCATCATGGCTGCGATTTTGTCCTCTTCGGAAGCGTCGGCTTCAGCCAGGTTGGCGGTCTGTGGAACAGGGCATGATGTCACACCCACCATTCCCAAGCACTGCTCTACCCAGATCAACCACTCGTCCCTTTCATGACGCAGTCCAGACCGGCATGGACTGAATCACCTGCATGAACATCTACCAAAACCTCGACAGAAACCGGCTGAATTTGTCTGAAAGCAAACAGCTGACTAAGCATATCCACGTGTCCAGGAATTTCAGGGAATTCAAACCCAGCATTTCATACAATCCCGTGAGAAACCTGAAAACCTTTTGCAAGGTGCAGCCGCCATGCTAAAAGCCGGTCTGCACTGACAGGGTTCGAGTAGCAGTTGGGACGTGCTTCAAGTCAGGCTTGTCTCTCAAAAGCTGCAAGGTGCAGACTACTTGGAGAGATTTTCCCATTACTGAGAGAAACTTCACCTGACGACTTGAGAGAACCAAGGACACGTGCAGGGAAAGCACTAATGGAGACCACCTCCTTCTGGTAGCTCCCTTCACACCTACCGATTTGTTCTCTCCAAATGTACACAAGTGAACTTCTGCAGGGAGGCAGGGGAGAAGTTACCAGGGGGAAAAGATGAACTCCAGCCTTTCTTTTCAGCGCGACCAAGGAGCCCCCTGCCTTCTCGCACCTCTGTAGCTTCAAAGGCCAGTCCTTTCCCTGGCCAGCACTACGCCTTTCCACACAGTGCAATGGCTTTCCCAGACCAACTTACTCGGAGTGGAGCAAAGAGTGCACACTGTCAAATCAAACCCACAGTTGCAACTAAAAACCAAGACTTTACATCGTTAGCGAGAGCTGAGAGTTTTCTTACTGTGAAAGCAGTCACCCTGCTATAGGTCTCGGGGTACGATTTAAAAATAGGAAGAAAGCGCTCGGGTTTTCTCATTTCACAGCAGCAGAGAGCTAGATACCTTAATAAGCCGGGCCAGAGAAGGGGATGCAGACGAGCCATCAACCTGGTCGGAAACAATGAAACACAGATTCAAGTTCTACAATCAAAGCACAGCGACCATTACCCTCTCCTGTGGCCTGGACGTCTGCGCTGTATCCTCTGAGTGTCCCTGAAAGAGCCATTTCCACCCTCCCGGGACCGGCACTTGCTCAAACCCCAGTCCAACCCTGGGACGGCCTAGAAAGTGCCTCTGTGCTGCATGACAAGAAACTCAGGCGCTTGGCAGAGCAAGCGGCCAGATCGAAGGCACAACTTGGGAAGGCCACTACGTGTAGCAACGCCACTTCCATTCACGGCAAGCTAGGAAAGACATAGATGTACCCAGAGGGGCCCAAACCACTTCTCCTCATTGACACAGTTCTAGGAACAAATGCCCCAGCAAAGGCAGTGCGTGGCAAAGCAAGACAAGGCTACACTGCTTAGAGCTGAGGGCAGCGCGTAGGGAAAAAAGGCTGAGATGGTGGTTGTACATACTGCTTTGGATGTCCCTCTCGCCGGCTCTCTTCGGCTTCTAGAAGAAGAAAGGAAGGGGATCAGAACTGAAACTAAAGCCCTTGTACCCAACAGAAAGCTCAGACAACAGACCCTAAAGCCTCAGTATGCGAATGGGATGTTCTGAGAGCTCAAAGCCTACATCTTGAAATCAAGCCCCACAACAAGGTCACAGGCTGAAGCGCAACGCGCTGCCAGCCTGACTGACCGGGCCATGCCTGAAAGCAACAGCCACTGCAGGAAGATGCTCACTGCGCACACGCAGAGCCAGGCAAAGGCAGGTTTTGGCCTTGCAGATGCTGCCTGAGGACCAGGGTGCCGCGGCACGCTCAGTTCCAGGCACACCGTAACTCATCAGTCTCCTTTCTAAGGCTTGGAAATCCAAGTCTGCTTTGGCACAGACACACGACCGCAGAAACTGACAGCAGCTTGAACAAGGTCAAGACCCTCTGAAGGCCTCTGCAAGCCCGGATCCTGAAACGAGGCAGCACACTGACACCCCTAACAAAGAAGCCCAAGTCCGATGGGTACTTACGCAGCAGGTGTTTTCCGGGCAGCTTTTCCTCCTCCATCAGAGTCCCTTCTCCCAATTTCCCATGAGTCCCGGGGGACCAGGGATTTGCCGTTGGAGTATTCTGAAAACAGTGGCAATAGAGGAAAAGACATCAGTCCATTTCTGAGAAGGGATGTTCACGTGTCATTACAGAGCCCTTCAGGGAAACTGTGCACAGCTACAGGAGCAAACCGTGACAGGTACCATTGCGTTGCTTACTATCCAAAGTACAAGAGTCTCCAAAGTAATTTAAGGACAGACTGCTAATGGCCCAGGGGGTTGAGCTGATGGGGCACCTGCATCCCTGTCACCAGCTGCTGTCCCCAGCCGCAGGCAGGGGCACAGGGAGCAGCAACGGCAGAAGCTGCACCCTGCGGGGGAGGGAGCTGCACCTCAGAGGAGGGCTCCACCCTGGAAAGGAGCTGCACCCCAGGAGGGCCCTGCACCTTCTCGGGGAGCTGCACCCCACAGGAACCTGCCCCAGCCACCCCAGGCTCCCCAGGGGCCCTGGAACTCCCTGCCAGGCATCGGAGGGTGGCCTCGCCCTCCCCCAACCCAGAAGGCAGCATGCGGGCAGTAACGGCTGGGAACGTCCCGGCTGGGGGAAGCTCAGATGAGTGCTGAGCTGAGCCATCGGACGCCAGGGGCAGTTGGGGGTCTCCTGGGGGGCAGGAGCACCGGGAGGAGAGGGAGCCTGCTGCCTTACCTGCCATGGCGGTTGCAGAATGGGGTTCGTTTGGGGCTCCGTTGCCATGGCGATCATCCCGCCAGTAACGGCTTCAGCCAGCCCTGCCATGCTTTGGCCTCTCAACCCACAGACACACTGGCCGTGCGGAGCTGAGAGTGTCCGAGAGAAACCGAATCCTTCTCGTTCCTATTGCTGGAGACACAGACGGGAGTTGAGGTAGAAACTAGAAGAGGAATCCAGAGGGAAATCTCACTCACGATGGGAGGGACACAAAGGAATGCCACCCCGAAGGAAGGCCCTCTGGGGTGTGGGATTTTGCACTGCAATGGCCCAAATTACCAGCCCCTATTGCTAAAGGATCAGGGTGGCCACGTGGAGATGGAACGGCTTGGCAAGTATTGCCACATAAATGGAGAGCAAGATGGACTTGAGGACACCGAATTCCTGGACACCCAATTTTTAATCACTCGCACCCTCCACCAGGAAGTCTAAGAACCCCTTGGAGGACAATACACTAAAACGGACTAATTCCCCTAGTAGTACGGCCTCATGCTTTCCACGATTTGGTTCCCCCCTTGCTATGAGAAGTGAATTGGGAAAGGCCAAAGTTAGTAAGTCTGCCAGCATGGGGTTATTCCAAAAGGACACAAGAGATGCTAGCCATCGAGATGACAAACAGAGGGTTCTTCCTTAAGGGCCGTAGTTAGACCAAAGCGGAGAGCATTCGATTTGCTCCCTGCCAAGGAAGGAGGCCCAAATTACCAGCCCAAATTATGAGACGTTGTGGCACCGGCAGGGGAAACAGGAGATTTTTTGTTGGACTGCATTGCTAAGGGATCAGGGTGGCTATGTGGAGATGGAAAGGCTTGGCAAGTATTGCCACATAAATGGAGAGCAACATGGACTTGAGGACACCGAATTCCTGGACACCCAATCTGCTGTGCAGATATAAACCAAGAAAAGGGAACTGCAACAGATAGAAATAATACTCGGTGTCGCAGTTTTGCCTAGCTGGGTGTTGGATGAGACTGGGGGCTGCAGAAAATGGCTGCTGTAAGGCGCACCCAGAAGGCTCTGATGCCCCAGCAGCCCCTGGAGAAAACGCATGGCGGAGCGGGTGTCCCCCCGCAGCCCATGGAAAAGGCCCAGAGACCCCACCCCACCCAGTCCCTGCCCCTCCGTGTGCCACAATGGGGGTGAAGAAGGGAGTGAAATCATGACTAAGGGGAAGTCTGCTGAGAATGGAGGGGTGGGGGGCAAAGTGCTACCAAGAACCCCATTTCCCCAGTCTCTGCCCCTCCCCATGCCGCGATGCAGGGGAAGAAGGGGGCAAAATCCTGACTAAAGTCTGCGAAAAAGGGAGCAGTGGGGGAGGGTGTTTTAAGATCTGGGCGCGCTTCTCATTACCCAACTCTGGTTTCACTGTGTGTGTAGCGTAGTGTAATAAATTAGAGAGTTTTCTTTCCTTCACTCTGTGCTGAGTCTGTTTTACCCATGTCGTTGGTGAAAGGATGATCTCATCCTATCCTTACATTGACTCCTAAGCCTCTCAATAGATATTTCCTCCTCTGTCCAACTACCAAGGGGAGTGACAGGCTGAATTTGGTAGGTGTCTGGCCTCCAACCAGGGCTAAACCACCACAGACACTGTGATATTTCAAGGCCTCATTTGCAGGCCACTCTTCACCATGGACCAGATGATATTGTCACCACCCCTCATTAAAATGCCCTTGGAATTTATCCCTACTCAGGGGCGTCCCTCCCAGTTTTCTCCCATTCTCCAAGATGCTTGCAAAGGGAGAACAGAGAGCAACTTTCTGGAACCACTGGCACCCATTTCGCTGCCGAAAAAAGAAGTTCCTAAACCACTGGCTCATCCACCCAAGTCCCAAACGTCCAAATACAAACCTTCCCTGCCATCACTGCCCTGCAGGACTGCCACGATGTGTGGAAACAAAGCCATCCCCTGATTTGGGCAGAGAGTCCAATACTAGAGACATCTCTGTTCAGCATATACTCCTTTGCTCGGGTGAGCACAATCAGGGGGGTCGACTTCGACAGACAAGAGAATCAGCTCACCTGGGCTGCTCTGCGGCACCTCTGCGCTCAGGTGGGTCTCAGCCTTGCTGGCCAGTCGCCGTCACCTCCCTGCAGCACGCTCTCCAGACCGTGGCACGTCTTCAAACTTTGATCAATCAGGAGCTCAAGGACTGGGGCCATTGCCCAGAATTGCTGCTTTTGTCTCTCCCTACAGAATACTCTGTCCAGATCCTCGCCCCCGCTTTGGGATTCCCCCCTCTGTCTGTAGCCCATCAGGATCGCGTTCTTTGCCTTTCTTTCCCGGCCAACTCATCTTCCTCTTCTTTTCATCCTTCCCTCTCTGCCCCACAGACACTCCCTAATGTTCTCTTTCCCTGACAGCCTGTCTGTCCCTCCTAATCCCACCCTGTGTGGCCCCCAGCCTCTTCTCTGCTTCCCTTCCTCCACATGTCTCTCTCTCACTCCCTGCCCTTCTCCCTTTCCCCTCCATCCTTTCTGCTCCCACCTGCCTCTGTCGTGTCCGCTCTGTCGCGCCTCCTGTCCCAGCCTCTGTCCCTCCATCCCATGTCCATCTGCTGTCCCTCTCTCGGTGCAGGGCCAGGGAAGCCTCAGGGAGCAGCCAAGGGGCCTGCGGCAGCTGGGCCAGGCCAGGGGATGGTGTCCCCAGAGGCTCAGGCTCCAGCAAGGCCTGCCCCGGGGCATGCTGGGAGCTGTAGGCCTGGGGCACGGGGCTGCCAGGCGGCCAGGGGGGTCTGGGCCGGCCCAGGCTCTGCTGCAGCTGTGGCCAAGCTGAGCTGAGGCCTGGGCTCCCACTGAGGACAGTGAGGCCAGGCGCAGTGGGGAAGGAGATGTTGTCGGAGCCACCCTGAGACCAAGCATTGGGCACCCTGCCTCCCACACACCCCTCTGAGCCCTCCCAGCAGGTTTACTTCCTACAGTCAGAGGAGCTGTGTGTTTTTCTCCTCAGTCCTGAGCAGCTCTCACTACTACTGCCCTGCTCAGGGACTGGGAATATTCGGCTTCCTTGGGGTATCTCTGGGCAGATCACTCTTGCCCCAGCTGCCTTCCCCTGGCTGGGAAACAAACCCTGCATTTTTCCATCGGTCCTTGCATGGGCAAGATGCCGGCAGCCAGGATCACTTCCTGTCTGCACCTTAGGTGGCTGCCCTTCAGCTCCGACCGGGAGCTGCCAGGCTGAAACTAGCACGTCCTTACAGGCTTTGCTCTAAGAGTCCTGAAAATCGGTATGGAAAGTCTTTCTGAGATCGTCATCAGCCCCCTCCACGAGCAAGTAGCTTCTGCTCCTGGCTTTCCCCCCTTTCCTCAAGAAATGTTCCCTTTTCAGTCCTTTATTTTCAACCCTGAACTTTTATTTAAACAAAAAAGAGGTAAAAACAACCATGGTGCAAGCGCGCATCCCCTTGTGGAACAGTTTGCTGCTGCTGCTGGTGCTGCTGAACTTAATGACGGGGCCATTTGGCACAGCCGGTTCCGCTGTTGAACCTGTTCACAAGCTAGAGGCAGAAAACATTGACAAAAAGGTACCATGAAACCTCCCTAGACAGATGAACAAAGCGTCACCCCCGCCCCTGAGTCACATGCCCTATGTGTTCCTGTACACGCTCTCGGTCCCACAGTAAATCAACAGACAGAGCTAGGAACACATCCCATCCAACCCTGATGCTAACGACTGCCTGCCAGTGAGGCTTTCCCTCCCTTTCAGTTTCTTGCAGAGACTGTTGGGACAAGCAGCTTTGGGAGAAGTCCCCACCTTACCTTGCGGAGTGCCTTGTTGGCCACTAAGCTGTCGGGAGAGACACCCTCCCGGTGGCAAGTTGGGCAGGTATGTCCCTCCGATTCCAGCAGCGCTGTTCTAATGCCTGTGAAGGACCAGAAGAGCCCAAGTCGATTTTAGCCAAAGACAAGACACTCGGAGAGTTCTAACCCCTTTTAAACCAATGATTCCTGGGTCAATATTGTCGGCATGGAGAGCCTGGAGCTATCAACCTTGCACAATGGAAAACCTTCTGGTCCTGAGCAAACGACCTAAAGGGCGCTGTGTCCAATGATTCAACTCGTCTTCTTTCTACCCCCAAGGACAGTGAGAATCCCACACCTCAAGCTTAAGGAATATGCCGCCTCTCAAAAGCAGGTTCGTGCACATTTCTGCACTCTTCTCTTACATGTCCTTGCACACACAAAGAAGATGGAGCTAGATATGGAAAAGGGGAGTAAAGCATTCTGACTTGTATTTTCCTCCCTTGGAGGAGCGGAGTCCTTTCCTAGTCGGGCTGTACTGAAGTTTGAAAGAGAACGGGGCCCAAAGGAAGCTGGTGATCTCCCCCTTTCTGAAGATCAGATGGGATGGTCTGCAAGGAAGGTCATGGGAGTAACACTTACATTCATCACAGTAACTGTTCCCACAACAGGGGATAATCGCGGCGTCATTCAGGACTTCTTTACAAATGGGGCAACTCAACCATACAGGGATAGGAGCATCTGAGGAGGAGGAGGAGGAGGAGGATGGCTCGTCGCATGGGAAGGGACGCTTTTTTTCCCCTCTGGCATACGCTTCCCTGGAGGGTGGTGGGAAAGGAAGAAGAAAGGTACCAATGGGTAAAGGCAAACTCAGAGGGGGACAGAAAGCTTGGCTCAACAGCTATTTGTGACAGTTTGCATTTGTGAAGTATCATTCCAAAGCAAAAGGAGCTCGCAAAGAGAACAACTCCACCTGTACGCTTTGGCAGAAATACAGATCACAGAAGCACAAAATCCCAGGGGCTGGAAGGGACCTCAAGAGCTCATCGGGTCCAACCCCCTGCCAAAGCAGCTCCCTAGCTCATATTGCACAGGTCGGCATCCAGACGGGGCTGGAATATCTCCAGAGATGGAGACTCCACACCGCCCTGGGCAGCCTGTCCCAGGGCTCTTTGACCATCACTGGGAAGAAGTTCTTCCCCAGATTGGTGCAGAACTTCCTTTGCTCCAATTCGAAACCAGTGCCCCTTGTCCTGTCCCCAGTGACAACTGAAAAGATGCTGGCTATTTCCCTTGTGGTGACGGCATACCACCACTTTAACCAACTCCCAGGGCCGTTAACATTGTGACCGCCTGGTTTTAAGAGGAGACGGTGGCACAGAGTTTAGGGCCAAGGTCCAATGACAATGCTTCCCCCCTGGAAGGTGCTGGCCAAAGTGCCGGCATTGCCATCTATGCAGGGTTTCTCTTGCTCCCTCTTCTCTCAGTGCAATTCCTTTAGTACTTACACATTGACAGATGGAATGACGTACTTCCCAGTACTGGTCACCATGGTGCCCTTAGTGCTGGGGTCTGTCACCTCCACCAGGAACGTGCTGGGAATCCCAGTGCTCTTCTTTATTCTGCGGACTGGCTCAAAATCTTTGTCCTGTCAAGAAGGGAAACGGACGTGTCGGTGATTATTAGAAGCAGCAGGAGCCTTTCATCCTGCCCTTTGCCCAAGCGTAAGGCTCGCTTGGCGGCAATACTGATTTTCCTCAAGGGATACAGCCAGGATTTCACTAAGGCCTGAGCTTGGTTTTGAATTCAGTCGACAGTCCTGATCTTGACTTCAGGTTCCTTAAGCGAGAGAGCTCCCCGCGCGCACCACCCACTCAGGGAAGCGACACAGACCTGCTCCTCCTCCAAAGCCCAGGTCCACTGAGAGCTGAACTCAGGGATCTCCATCAGGCACTGGGGAAACCTCCCGGCACCATCCAGACAACCCGGCTGAGTTCAGAGCCTCTGCAGACACAAACAGGCACTGATGGTAAATGGCAGCAGGACTAGTCCAGAGGCTCGTAGAATTCACTCAGGTCAATATTAAAAGGGAAGGGGACAATGCTACAAGTATTAAAAGATGCATCAAAGTTCCCAGGGAAAGACCTACGGGCACATTTCATGTCGCTGACCCAGAGGGAAGGAAAGGGTCCCTTTGCAAATCCCCGTTTCCCTGGCATTCTGAAGGGCTTTGCCCCATGGCCACAGAGCCGCTGCCTTTCACCCCAAGAGAAACCCTCCTGAATACGAGCATTCATGCCTCGGTTACCTCACTGACAAGGTAAACAGCCTCAAAGGGCAGGGATGCCACCAGTCCCCCCACTCTTACCCCATTAGTGGGACAGTCCCTGCGGTAGTGGCCAGGTTTCCCGCAGCGGAAGCAGACGTAGCCTGGTGGAGGTGGACCCCAGCATTTCTTCAAGTAACTAAAGGGGAAACAAAGACAAAGCTCGGTATCAATGTCTCTGGGGGAAGCAGACTGCCCTGCAGCTCTTCAGCAACCTCCAAAGGGCAGACTGGACATTCTCAGCACTCACTTGACCGGATGGTACTGCTGACAAGACTGGATCATCATGGCTGCGATTTTGTCCTCTTCGGAAGCGTCGGCTTCAGCCAGGTTGGCGGTCTGTGGAACAGGGCATGATGTCACACCCACCATTCCCAAGCACTGCTCTACCCAGATCAACCACTCGTCCCTTTCATGACGCAGTCCAGACCGGCATGGACTGAATCACCTGCATGAACATCTACCAAAACCTCGACAGAAACCGGCTGAATTTGTCTGAAAGCAAACAGCTGACTAAGCATATCCACGTGTCCAGGAATTTCAGGGAATTCAAACCCAGCATTTCATACAATCCCGTGAGAAACCTGAAAACCTTTTGCAAGGTGCAGCCGCCATGCTAAAAGCCGGTCTGCACTGACAGGGTTCGAGTAGCAGTTGGGACGTGCTTCAAGTCAGGCTTGTCTCTCAAAAGCTGCAAGGTGCAGACTACTTGGAGAGATTTTCCCATTACTGAGAGAAACTTCACCTGACGACTTGAGAGAACCAAGGACACGTGCAGGGAAAGCACTAATGGAGACCACCTCCTTCTGGTAGCTCCCTTCACACCTACCGATTTGTTCTCTCCAAATGTACACAAGTGAACTTCTGCAGGGAGACAGGGGAGAAGTTACCAGGGGGAAAAGATGAACTCCAGCCTTTCTTTTCAGCGCGACCAAGGAGCCCCCTGCCTTCTCGCACCTCTGTAGCTTCAAAGGCCAGTCCTTTCCCTGGCCAGCACTACGCCTTTCCACACAGTGCAATGGCTTTCCCAGACCAACTTACTCGGAGTGGAGCAAAGAGTGCACACTGTCAAATCAAACCCACAGTTGCAACTAAAAACCAAGACTTTACATCGTTAGCGAGAGCTGAGAGTTTTCTTACTGTGAAAGCAGTCACCCTGCTATAGGTCTCGGGGTACGATTTAAAAATAGGAAGAAAGCGCTCGGGTTTTCTCATTTCACAGCAGCAGAGAGCTAGATACCTTAATAAGCCGGGCCAGAGAAGGGGATGCAGACGAGCCATCAACCTGGTCGGAAACAATGAAACACAGATTCAAGTTCTACAATCAAAGCACAGCGACCATTACCCTCTCCTGTGGCCTGGACGTCTGCGCTGTATCCTCTGAGTGTCCCTGAAAGAGCCATTTCCACCCTCCCGGGACCGGCACTTGCTCAAACCCCAGTCCAACCCTGGGACGGCCTAGAAAGTGCCTCTGTGCTGCATGACAAGAAACTCAGGCGCTTGGCAGAGCAAGCGGCCAGATCGAAGGCACAACTTGGGAAGGCCACTACGTGTAGCAACGCCGCTTCCATTCACGGCAAGCTAGGAAAGACATAGATGTACCCAGAGGGGCCCAAACCACTTCTCCTCATTGACACAGTTCTAGGAACAAATGCCCCAGCAAAGGCAGTGCGTGGCAAAGCAAGACAAGGCTACACTGCTTAGAGCTGAGGGCAGCGCGTAGGGAAAAAAGGCTGAGATGGTGGTTGTACATACTGCTTTGGATGTCCCTCTCGCCGGCTCTCTTCGGCTTCTAGAAGAAGAAAGGAAGGGGATCAGAACTGAAACTAAAGCCCTTGTACCCAACAGAAAGCTCAGACAACAGACCCTAAAGCCTCAGTATGCGAATGGGATGTTCTGAGAGCTCAAAGCCTACATCTTGAAATCAAGCCCCACAACAAGGTCACAGGCTGAAGCGCAACGCGCTGCCAGCCTGACTGACCGGGCCATGCCTGAAAGCAACAGCCACTGCAGGAAGATGCTCACTGCGCACACGCAGAGCCAGGCAAAGGCAGGTTTTGGCCTTGCAGATGCTGCCTGAGGACCAGGGTGCCGCGGCACGCTCAGTTCCAGGCACACCGTAACTCATCAGTCTCCTTTCTAAGGCTTGGAAATCCAAGTCTGCTTTGGCACAGACACACGACCGCAGAAACTGACAGCAGCTTGAACAAGGTCAAGACCCTCTGAAGGCCTCTGCAAGCCCGGATCCTGAAACGAGGCAGCACACTGACACCCCTAACAAAGAAGCCCAAGTCCGATGGGTACTTACGCAGCAGGTGTTTTCCGGGCAGCTTTTCCTCCTCCATCAGAGTCCCTTCTCCCAATTTCCCATGAGTCCCGGGGGACCAGGGATTTGCCGTTGGAGTATTCTGAAAACAGTGGCAATAGAGGAAAAGACATCAGTCCATTTCTGAGAAGGGATGTTCACGTGTCATTACAGAGCCCTTCAGGGAAACTGTGCACAGCTACAGGAGCAAACCGTGACAGGTACCATTGCGTTGCTTACTATCCAAAGTACAAGAGTCTCCAAAGTAATTTAAGGACAGACTGCTAATGGCCCAGGGGGTTGAGCTGATGGGGCACCTGCATCCCTGTCACCAGCTGCTGTCCCCAGCCGCAGGCAGGGGCACAGGGAGCAGCAACGGCAGAAGCTGCACCCTGCGGGGGAGGGAGCTGCACCTCAGAGGAGGGCTCCACCCTGGAAAGGAGCTGCACCCCAGGAGGGCCCTGCACCTTCTCGGGGAGCTGCACCCCACAGGAACCTGCCCCAGCCACCCCAGGCTCCCCAGGGGCCCTGGAACTCCCTGCCAGGCATCGGAGGGTGGCCTCGCCCTCCCCCAACCCAGAAGGCAGCATGCGGGCAGTAACGGCTGGGAACGTCCCGGCTGGGGGAAGCTCAGATGAGTGCTGAGCTGAGCCATCGGACGCCAGGGGCAGTTGGGGGTCTCCTGAGGGGCAGGAGCACCGGGAGGAGAGGGAGCCTGCTGCCTTACCTGCCATGGCGGTTGCAGAATGGGGTTCGTTTGGGGCTCCGTTGCCATGGCGATCATCCCGCCAGTAACGGCTTCAGCCAGCCCTGCCATGCTTTGGCCTCTCAACCCACAGACACACTGGCCGTGCGGAGCTGAGAGTGTCCGAGGGAAACCGAATCCTTCTCGTTCCTATTGCTGGAGACACAGACGGGAGTTGAGGTAGAAACTAGAAGAGGAATCCAGAGGGAAATCTCACTCACGATGGGAGGGACACAAAGGAATGCCACCCCGAAGGAAAGCCCTCTGGGGTGTGGGATTTTGCACTGCAATGGCCCAAATTACCAGCCCCTATTGCTAAAGGATCAGGGTGGCCACGTGGAGATGGAACGGCTTGGCAAGTATTGCCACATAAATGGAGAGCAAGATGGACTTGAGGACACCGAATTCCTGGACACCCAATTTTTAATCACTCGCACCCTCCACCAGGAAGTCTAAGAACCCCTTGGAGGACAATACACTAAAACGGACTAATTCCCCTAGTAGTACGGCCTCATGCTTTCCACGATTTGGTTCCCCCCTTGCTATGAGAAGTGAATTGGGAAAGGCCAAAGTTAGTAAGTCTGCCAGCATGGGGTTATTCCAAAAGGACACAAGAGATGCTAGCCATCGAGATGACAAACAGAGGGTTCTTCCTTAAGGGCCGTAGTTAGACCAAAGCGGAGAGCATTCGATTTGCTCCCTGCCAAGGAAGGAGGCCCAAATTACCAGCCCAAATTATGAGACGTTGTGGCACCGGCAGGGGAAACAGGAGATTTTTTGTTGGACTGCATTGCTAAGGGATCAGGGTGGCTATGTGGAGATGGAAAGGCTTGGCAAGTATTGCCACATAAATGGAGAGCAACATGGACTTGAGGACACCGAATTCCTGGACACCCAATCTGCTGTGCAGATATAAACCAAGAAAAGGGAACTGCAACAGATAGAAATAATACTCGGTGTCGCAGTTTTGCCTAGCTGGGTGTTGGATGAGACTGGGGGCTGCAGAAAATGGCTGCTGTAAGGCACACCCAGAAGGCTCTGATGCCCCAGCAGCCCCTGGAGAAAACGCATGGCGGAGCGGGTGTCCCCCCGCAGCCCATGGAAAAGGCCCAGAGACCCCACCCCACCCAGTCCCTGCCCCTCCGTGTGCCACAATGGGGGTGAAGAAGGGAGTGAAATCATGACTAAGGGGAAGTCTGCTGAGAATGGAGGGGTGGGGGGCAAAGTGCTACCAAGAACCCCATTTCCCCAGTCTCTGCCCCCCCCATGCCGCGATGCAGGGGAAGAAGGGGGCAAAATCCTGACTAAAGTCTGCGAAAAAGGGAGCAGTGGGGGAGGGTGTTTTAAGATCTGGGCGCGCTTCTCATTACCCAACTCTGGTTTCACTGTGTGTGTAGCGTAGTGTAATAAATTAGAGAGTTTTCTTTCCTTCACTCTGTGCTGAGTCTGTTTTACCCATGTCGTTGGTGAAAGGATGATCTCATCCTATCCTTACATTGACTCCTAAGCCTCTCAATAGATATTTCCTCCTCTGTCCAACTACCAAGGGGAGTGACAGGCTGAATTTGGTAGGTGTCTGGCCTCCAACCAGGGCTAAACCACCACAGACACTGTGATATTTCAAGGCCTCATTTGCAGGCCACTCTTCACCATGGACCAGATGATATTGTCACCACCCCTCATTAAAATGCCCTTGGAATTTATCCCTACTCAGGGGCGTCCCTCCCAGTTTTCTCCCATTCTCCAAGATGCTTGCAAAGGGAGAACAGAGAGCAACTTTCTGGAACCACTGGCACCCATTTCGCTGCCGAAAAAAGAAGTTCCTAAACCACTGGCTCATCCACCCAAGTCCCAAACGTCCAAATACAAACCTTCCCTGCCATCACTGCCCTGCAGGACTGCCACGATGTGTGGAAACAAAGCCTTCCCCTGATTTGGGCAGAGAGTCCAATACTAGAGACATCTCTGTTCAGCATATACTCCTTTGCTCGGGTGAGCACAATCAGGGGGGTCGACTTCGACAGGCAAGAGAATCAGCTCACCTGGGCTGCTCTGCGGCACCTCTGCGCTCAGGTGGGTCTCAGCCTTGCTGGCCAGTCGCCGTCACCTCCCTGCAGCACGCTCTCCAGACCGTGGCACGTCTTCAAACTTTGATCAATCAGGAGCTCAAGGACTGGGGCCATTGCCCATAATTGCTGCTTTTGTCTCTCCCTACAGAATACTCTGTCCAGATCCTCGCCCCCGCTTTGGGATTCCCCCCTCTGTCTGTAGCCCATCAGGATCTTGTTCTTTGCCTTTCTTTCCCGGCCAACTCATCTTCCTCTTCTTTTCATCCTTCCCTCTCTGCCCCACAGACACTCCCTCATGTTCTCTTTCCCTGACAGCCTGTCTGTCCCTCCTAATCCCACCCTGTGTGGCCCCCAGCCTCTTCTCTGCTTCCCTTCCTCCACATGTCTCTCTCTCACTCCCTGCCCTTCTCCCTTTCCCCTCCATCCTTTCTGCTCCCACCTGCCTTTGCCATGTCCGCTCTGTCGCGCCTCCTGTCCCAGCCTCTGTCCCTCCATCCCATGTCCATCTGCTGTCCCTCTCTCGGTGCAGGGCCAGGGAAGCCTCAGGGAGCAGCCAAGGGGCCTGTGGCAGCTGGGCCGGGCCAGGGGATGGTGTCCCCAGAGGCTCAGGCTCCAGCAAGGCCTGCCCCGGGGCATGCTGGGAGCTGTAGGCCTGGGGCACGGGGCTGCCAGGCGGCCAGGGGGCTCTGGGCCGGCCCAGGCTCTGCTGCAGCTGTGGCCAAGCTGAGCTGAGGCCTGGGCTCCCACTGAGGACAGTGAGGCCAGGCGCAGTGGGGAAGGAGATGTTGTCGGAGCCACCCTGAGACCAAGCATTGGGCACCCTGCCTCCCACACACCCCTCTGAGCCCTCCCAGCAGGTTTACTTCCTACAGTCAGAGGAGCTGTGTGTTTTTCTCCTCAGTCCTGAGCAGCTCTCACTACTACTGCCCTGCTCAGGGACTGGGAATATTCGGCTTCCTTGGGGTATCTCTGGGCAGATCACTCTTGCCCCAGCTGCCTTCCCCTGGCTGGGAAACAAACCCTGCATTTTTCCATCGGTCCTTGCATGGGCAAGATGCCGGCAGCCAGGATCACTTCCTGTCTGCACCTTAGGTGGCTGCCCTTCAGCTCCGACCGGGAGCTGCCAGGCTGAAACTAGCACGTCCTTACAGGCTTTGCTCTAAGAGTCCTGAAAATCGGTATGGAAAGTCTTTCTGAGATCGTCATCAGCCCCCTCCACGAGCAAGTAGCTTCTGCTCCTGGCTTTCCCCCCTTTCCTCAAGAAATGTTCCCTTTTCAGTCCTTTATTTTCAACCCTGAACTTTTATTTAAACAAAAAAGAGGTAAAAACAACCATGGTGCAAGCGCGCATCCCCTTGTGGAACAGTTTGCTGCTGCTGCTGGTGCTGCTGAACTTAATGACGGGGCCATTTGGCACAGCCGGTTCCGCTGTTGAACCTGTTCACAAGCTAGAGGCAGAAAACATTGACAAAAAGGTACCATGAAACCTCCCTAGACAGATGAACAAAGCGTCACCCCCGCCCCTGAGTCACATGCCCTATGTGTTCCTGTACACGCTCTCGGTCCCACAGTAAATCAACAGACAGAGCTAGGAACACATCCCATCCAACCCTGATGCTAACGACTGCCTGCCAGTGAGGCTTTCCCTCCCTTTCAGTTTCTTGCAGAGACTGTTGGGACAAGCAGCTTTGGGAGAAGTCCCCACCTTACCTTGCGGAGTGCCTTGTTGGCCACTAAGCTGTCGGGAGAGACACCCTCCCGGTGGCACGTTGGGCAGGTATGTCCCTCCGATTCCAGCAGCGCTGTTCTAATGCCTGTGAAGGACCAGAAGAGCCCAAGTCGATTTTAGCCAAAGACAAGACACTCGGAGAGTTCTAACCCCTTTTAAACCAATGATTCCTGGGTCAATATTGTCGGCATGGAGAGCCTGGAGCTATCAACCTTGCACAATGGAAAACCTTCTGGTCCTGAGCAAACGACCTAAAGGGCGCTGTGTCCAATGATTCAACTCGTCTTCTTTCTACCCCCAAGGACAGTGAGAATCCCACACCTCAAGCTTAAGGAATATGCCGCCTCTCAAAAGCAGGTTCGTGCACATTTCTGCACTCTTCTCTTACATGTCCTTGCACACACAAAGAAGATGGAGCTAGATATGGAAAAGGGGAGTAAAGCATTCTGACTTGTATTTTCCTCCCTTGGAGGAGCGGAGTCCTTTCCTAGTCGGGCTGTACTGAAGTTTGAAAGAGAACGGGGCCCAAAGGAAGCTGGTGATCTCCCCCTTTCTGAAGATCAGATGGGATGGTCTGCAAGGAAGGTCATGGGAGTAACACTTACATTCATCACAGTAACTGTTCCCACAACAGGGGATAATCGCGGCGTCATTCAGGACTTCTTTACAAATGGGGCAACTCAACCATACAGGGATAGGAGCATCTGAGGAGGAGGAGGAGGAGGAGGATGGCTCGTCGCATGGGAAGGGACGCTTTTTTTCCCCTCTGGCATACGCTTCCCTGGAGGGTGGTGGGAAAGGAAGAAGAAAGGTACCAATGGGTAAAGGCAAACTCAGAGGGGGACAGAAAGCTTGGCTCAACAGCTATTTGTGACAGTTTGCATTTGTGAAGTATCATTCCAAAGCAAAAGGAGCTCGCAAAGAGAACAACTCCACCTGTACGCTTTGGCAGAAATACAGATCACAGAAGCACAAAATCCCAGGGGCTGGAAGGGACCTCAAGAGCTCATCGGGTCCAACCCCCTGCCAAAGCAGCTCCCTAGCTCATATTGCACAGGTCGGCATCCAGACGGGGCTGGAATATCTCCAGAGATGGAGACTCCACACCGCCCTGGGCAGCCTGTCCCAGGGCTCTGTGACCATCACTGGGAAGAAGTTCTTCCCCAGATTGGTGCAGAACTTCCTTTGCTCCAATTCGAAACCAGTGCCCCTTGTCCTGTCCCCAGTGACAACTGAAAAGATGCTGGCTATTTCCCTTGTGGTGACGGCATACCACCACTTTAACCAACTCCCAGGGCCGTTAACATTGTGACCGCCTGGTTTTAAGAGGAGACGGTGGCACAGAGTTTAGGGCCAAGGTCCAATGACAATGCTTCCCCCCTGGAAGGTGCTGGCCAAAGTGCCGGCATTGCCATCTATGCAGGGTTTCTCTTGCTCCCTCTTCTCTCAGTGCAATTCCTTTAGTACTTACACATTGACAGATGGAATGACGTACTTCCCAGTACTGGTCACCATGGTGCCCTTAGTGCTGGGGTCTGTCACCTCCACCAGGAACGTGCTGGGAATCCCAGTGCTCTTCTTTATTCTGCGGACTGGCTCAAAATCTTTGTCCTGTCAAGAAGGGAAACGGACGTGTCGGTGATTATTAGAAGCAGCAGGAGCCTTTCATCCTGCCCTTTGCCCATGCGTAAGGCTCGCTTGGCGGCAATACTGATTTTCCTCAAGGGATACAGCCAGGATTTCACTAAGGCCTGAGCTTGGTTTTGAATTCAGTCGACAGTCCTGATCTTGACTTCAGGTTCCTTAAGCGAGAGAGCTCCCCGCGCGCACCACCCACTCAGGGAAGCGACACAGACCTGCTCCTCCTCCAAAGCCCAGGTCCACTGAGAGCTGAACTCAGGGATCTCCATCAGGCACTGGGGAAACCTCCCGGCACCATCCAGACAACCCGGCTGAGTTCAGAGCCTCTGCAGACACAAACAGGCACTGATGGTAAATGGCAGCAGGACTAGTCCAGAGGCTCGTAGAATTCACTCAGGTCAATATTAAAAGGGAAGGGGACAATGCTACAAGTATTAAAAGATGCATCAAAGTTCCCAGGGAAAGACCTACGGGCACATTTCATGTCGCTGACCCAGAGGGAAGGAAAGGGTCCCTTTGCAAATCCCCGTTTCCCTGGCATTCTGAAGGGCTTTGCCCCATGGCCACAGAGCCGCTGCCTTTCACCCCAAGAGAAACCCTCCTGAATACGAGCATTCATGCCTCGGTTACCTCACTGACAAGGTAAACAGCCTCAAAGGGCAGGGATGCCACCAGTCCCCCCACTCTTACCCCATTAGTGGGACAGTCCCTGCGGTAGTGGCCAGGTTTCCCGCAGCGGAAGCAGACGTAGCCTGGTGGAGGTGGACCCCAGCATTTCTTCAAGTAACTAAAGGGGAAACAAAGACAAAGCTCGGTATCAATGTCTCTGGGGGAAGCAGACTGCCCTGCAGCTCTTCAGCAACCTCCAAAGGGCAGACTGGACATTCTCAGCACTCACTTGACCGGATGGTACTGCTGACAAGACTGGATCATCATGGCTGCGATTTTGTCCTCTTCGGAAGCGTCGGCTTCAGCCAGGTTGGCGGTCTGTGGAACAGGGCATGATGTCACACCCACCATTCCCAAGCACTGCTCTACCCAGATCAACCACTCGTCCCTTTCATGACGCAGTCCAGACCGGCATGGACTGAATCACCTGCATGAACATCTACCAAAACCTCGACAGAAACCGGCTGAATTTGTCTGAAAGCAAACAGCTGACTAAGCATATCCACGTGTCCAGGAATTTCAGGGAATTCAAACCCAGCATTTCATACAATCCCGTGAGAAACCTGAAAACCTTTTGCAAGGTGCAGCCGCCATGCTAAAAGCCGGTCTGCACTGACAGGGTTCGAGTAGCAGTTGGGACGTGCTTCAAGTCAGGCTTGTCTCTCAAAAGCTGCAAGGTGCAGACTACTTGGAGAGATTTTCCCATTACTGAGAGAAACTTCACCTGACGACTTGAGAGAACCAAGGACACGTGCAGGGAAAGCACTAATGGAGACCACCTCCTTCTGGTAGCTCCCTTCACACCTACCGATTTGTTCTCTCCAAATGTACACAAGTGAACTTCTGCAGGGAGGCAGGGGAGAAGTTACCAGGGGGAAAAGATGAACTCCAGCCTTTCTTTTCAGCGCGACCAAGGAGCCCCCTGCCTTCTCGCACCTCTGTAGCTTCAAAGGCCAGTCCTTTCCCTGGCCAGCACTACGCCTTTCCACACAGTGCAATGGCTTTCCCAGACCAACTTACTCGGAGTGGAGCAAAGAGTGCACACTGTCAAATCAAACCCACAGTTGCAACTAAAAACCAAGACTTTACATCGTTAGCGAGAGCTGAGAGTTTTCTTACTGTGAAAGCAGTCACCCTGCTATAGGTCTCGGGGTACGATTTAAAAATAGGAAGAAAGCGCTCGGGTTTTCTCATTTCACAGCAGCAGAGAGCTAGATACCTTAATAAGCCGGGCCAGAGAAGGGGATGCAGACGAGCCATCAACCTGGTCGGAAACAATGAAACACAGATTCAAGTTCTACAATCAAAGCACAGCGACCATTACCCTCTCCTGTGGCCTGGACGTCTGCGCTGTATCCTCTGAGTGTCCCTGAAAGAGCCATTTCCACCCTCCCGGGACCGGCACTTGCTCAAACCCCAGTCCAACCCTGGGACGGCCTAGAAAGTGCCTCTGTGCTGCATGACAAGAAACTCAGGCGCTTGGCAGAGCAAGCGGCCAGATCGAAGGCACAACTTGGGAAGGCCACTACGTGTAGCAACGCCACTTCCATTCACGGCAAGCTAGGAAAGACATAGATGTACCCAGAGGGGCCCAAACCACTTCTCCTCATTGACACAGTTCTAGGAACAAATGCCCCAGCAAAGGCAGTGCGTGGCAAAGCAAGACAAGGCTACACTGCTTAGAGCTGAGGGCAGCGCGTAGGGAAAAAAGGCTGAGATGGTGGTTGTACATACTGCTTTGGATGTCCCTCTCGCCGGCTCTCTTCGGCTTCTAGAAGAAGAAAGGAAGGGGATCAGAACTGAAACTAAAGCCCTTGTACCCAACAGAAAGCTCAGACAACAGACCCTAAAGCCTCAGTATGCGAATGGGATGTTCTGAGAGCTCAAAGCCTACATCTTGAAATCAAGCCCCACAACAAGGTCACAGGCTGAAGCGCAACGCGCTGCCAGCCTGACTGACCGGGCCATGCCTGAAAGCAACAGCCACTGCAGGAAGATGCTCACTGCGCACACGCAGAGCCAGGCAAAGGCAGGTTTTGGCCTTGCAGATGCTGCCTGAGGACCAGGGTGCCGCGGCACGCTCAGTTCCAGGCACACCGTAACTCATCAGTCTCCTTTCTAAGGCTTGGAAATCCAAGTCTGCTTTGGCACAGACACACGACCGCAGAAACTGACAGCAGCTTGAACAAGGTCAAGACCCTCTGAAGGCCTCTGCAAGCCCGGATCCTGAAACGAGGCAGCACACTGACACCCCTAACAAAGAAGCCCAAGTCCGATGGGTACTTACGCAGCAGGTGTTTTCCGGGCAGCTTTTCCTCCTCCATCAGAGTCCCTTCTCCCAATTTCCCATGAGTCCCGGGGGACCAGGGATTTGCCGTTGGAGTATTCTGAAAACAGTGGCAATAGAGGAAAAGACATCAGTCCATTTCTGAGAAGGGATGTTCACGTGTCATTACAGAGCCCTTCAGGGAAACTGTGCACAGCTACAGGAGCAAACCGTGACAGGTACCATTGCGTTGCTTACTATCCAAAGTACAAGAGTCTCCAAAGTAATTTAAGGACAGACTGCTAATGGCCCAGGGGGTTGAGCTGATGGGGCACCTGCATCCCTGTCACCAGCTGCTGTCCCCAGCCGCAGGCAGGGGCACAGGGAGCAGCAACGGCAGAAGCTGCACCCTGCGGGGGAGGGAGCTGCACCTCAGAGGAGGGCTCCACCCTGGAAAGGAGCTGCACCCCAGGAGGGCCCTGCACCTTCTCGGGGAGCTGCACCCCACAGGAACCTGCCCCAGCCACCCCAGGCTCCCCAGGGGCCCTGGAACTCCCTGCCAGGCATCGGAGGGTGGCCTCGCCCTCCCCCAACCCAGAAGGCAGCATGCGGGCAGTAACGGCTGGGAACGTCCCGGCTGGGGGAAGCTCAGATGAGTGCTGAGCTGAGCCATCGGACGCCAGGGGCAGTTGGGGGTCTCCTGAGGGGCAGGAGCACCGGGAGGAGAGGGAGCCTGCTGCCTTACCTGCCATGGCGGTTGCAGAATGGGGTTCGTTTGGGGCTCCGTTGCCATGGCGATCATCCCGCCAGTAACGGCTTCAGCCAGCCCTGCCATGCTTTGGCCTCTCAACCCACAGACACACTGGCCGTGCGGAGCTGAGAGTGTCCGAGAGAAACCGAATCCTTCTCGTTCCTATTGCTGGAGACACAGACGGGAGTTGAGGTAGAAACTAGAAGAGGAATCCAGAGGGAAATCTCACTCACGATGGGAGGGACACAAAGGAATGCCACCCCGAAGGAAGGCCCTCTGGGGTGTGGGATTTTGCACTGCAATGGCCCAAATTACCAGCCCCTATTGCTAAAGGATCAGGGTGGCCACGTGGAGATGGAACGGCTTGGCAAGTATTGCCACATAAATGGAGAGCAAGATGGACTTGAGGACACCGAATTCCTGGACACCCAATTTTTAATCACTCGCACCCTCCACCAGGAAGTCTAAGAACCCCTTGGAGGACAATACACTAAAACGGACTAATTCCCCTAGTAGTACGGCCTCATGCTTTCCACGATTTGGTTCCCCCCTTGCTATGAGAAGTGAATTGGGAAAAGCCAAAGTTAGTAAGTCTGCCAGCATGGGGTTATTCCAAAAGGACACAAGAGATGCTAGCCATCGAGATGACAAACAGAGGGTTCTTCCTTAAGGGCCGTAGTTAGACCAAAGCGGAGAGCATTCGATTTGCTCCCTGCCAAGGAAGGAGGCCCAAATTACCAGCCCAAATTATGAGACGTTGTGGCACCGGCAGGGGAAACAGGAGATTTTTTGTTGGACTGCATTGCTAAGGGATCAGGGTGGCTATGTGGAGATGGAAAGGCTTGGCAAGTATTGCCACATAAATGGAGAGCAACATGGACTTGAGGACACCGAATTCCTGGACACCCAATCTGCTGTGCAGATATAAACCAAGAAAAGGGAACTGCAACAGATAGAAATAATACTCGGTGTCGCAGTTTTGCCTAGCTGGGTGTTGGATGAGACTGGGGGCTGCAGAAAATGGCTGCTGTAAGGCGCACCCAGAAGGCTCTGATGCCCCAGCAGCCCCTGGAGAAAACGCATGGCGGAGCGGGTGTCCCCCCGCAGCCCATGGAAAAGGCCCAGAGACCCCACCCCACCCAGTCCCTGCCCCTCCGTGTGCCACAATGGGGGTGAAGAAGGGAGTGAAATCATGACTAAGGGGAAGTCTGCTGAGAATGGAGGGGTGGGGGGCAAAGTGCTACCAAGAACCCCATTTCCCCAGTCTCTGCCCCTCCCCATGCCGCGATGCAGGGGAAGAAGGGGGCAAAATCCTGACTAAAGTCTGCGAAAAAGGGAGCAGTGGGGGAGGGTGTTTTAAGATCTGGGCGCGCTTCTCATTACCCAACTCTGGTTTCACTGTGTGTGTAGCGTAGTGTAATAAATTAGAGAGTTTTCTTTCCTTCACTCTGTGCTGAGTCTGTTTTACCCATGTCGTTGGTGAAAGGATGATCTCATCCTATCCTTACATTGACTCCTAAGCCTCTCAATAGATATTTCCTCCTCTGTCCAACTACCAAGGGGAGTGACAGGCTGAATTTGGTAGGTGTCTGGCCTCCAACCAGGGCTAAACCACCACAGACACTGTGATATTTCAAGGCCTCATTTGCAGGCCACTCTTCACCATGGACCAGATGATATTGTCACCACCCCTCATTAAAATGCCCTTGGAATTTATCCCTACTCAGGGGCGTCCCTCCCAGTTTTCTCCCATTCTCCAAGATGCTTGCAAAGGGAGAACAGAGAGCAACTTTCTGGAACCACTGGCACCCATTTCGCTGCCGAAAAAAGAAGTTCCTAAACCACTGGCTCATCCACCCAAGTCCCAAACGTCCAAATACAAACCTTCCCTGCCATCACTGCCCTGCAGGACTGCCACGATGTGTGGAAACAAAGCCATCCCCTGATTTGGGCAGAGAGTCCAATACTAGAGACATCTCTGTTCAGCATATACTCCTTTGCTCGGGTGAGCACAATCAGGGGGGTCGACTTCGACAGACAAGAGAATCAGCTCACCTGGGCTGCTCTGCGGCACCTCTGCGCTCAGGTGGGTCTCAGCCTTGCTGGCCAGTCGCCGTCACCTCCCTGCAGCACGCTCTCCAGACCGTGGCACGTCTTCAAACTTTGATCAATCAGGAGCTCAAGGACTGGGGCCATTGCCCAGAATTGCTGCTTTTGTCTCTCCCTACAGAATACTCTGTCCAGATCCTCGCCCCCGCTTTGGGATTCCCCCCTCTGTCTGTAGCCCATCAGGATCGCGTTCTTTGCCTTTCTTTCCCGGCCAACTCATCTTCCTCTTCTTTTCATCCTTCCCTCTCTGCCCCACAGACACTCCCTAATGTTCTCTTTCCCTGACAGCCTGTCTGTCCCTCCTAATCCCACCCTGTGTGGCCCCCAGCCTCTTCTCTGCTTCCCTTCCTCCACATGTCTCTCTCTCACTCCCTGCCCTTCTCCCTTTCCCCTCCATCCTTTCTGCTCCCACCTGCCTCTGTCGTGTCCGCTCTGTCGCGCCTCCTGTCCCAGCCTCTGTCCCTCCATCCCATGTCCATCTGCTGTCCCTCTCTCGGTGCAGGGCCAGGGAAGCCTCAGGGAGCAGCCAAGGGGCCTGCGGCAGCTGGGCCAGGCCAGGGGATGGTGTCCCCAGAGGCTCAGGCTCCAGCAAGGCCTGCCCCGGGGCATGCTGGGAGCTGTAGGCCTGGGGCACGGGGCTGCCAGGCGGCCAGGGGGGTCTGGGCCGGCCCAGGCTCTGCTGCAGCTGTGGCCAAGCTGAGCTGAGGCCTGGGCTCCCACTGAGGACAGTGAGGCCAGGCGCAGTGGGGAAGGAGATGTTGTCGGAGCCACCCTGAGACCAAGCATTGGGCACCCTGCCTCCCACACACCCCTCTGAGCCCTCCCAGCAGGTTTACTTCCTACAGTCAGAGGAGCTGTGTGTTTTTCTCCTCAGTCCTGAGCAGCTCTCACTACTACTGCCCTGCTCAGGGACTGGGAATATTCGGCTTCCTTGGGGTATCTCTGGGCAGATCACTCTTGCCCCAGCTGCCTTCCCCTGGCTGGGAAACAAACCCTGCATTTTTCCATCGGTCCTTGCATGGGCAAGATGCCGGCAGCCAGGATCACTTCCTGTCTGCACCTTAGGTGGCTGCCCTTCAGCTCCGACCGGGAGCTGCCAGGCTGAAACTAGCACGTCCTTACAGGCTTTGCTCTAAGAGTCCTGAAAATCGGTATGGAAAGTCTTTCTGAGATCGTCATCAGCCCCCTCCACGAGCAAGTAGCTTCTGCTCCTGGCTTTCCCCCCTTTCCTCAAGAAATGTTCCCTTTTCAGTCCTTTATTTTCAACCCTGAACTTTTATTTAAACAAAAAAGAGGTAAAAACAACCATGGTGCAAGCGCGCATCCCCTTGTGGAACAGTTTGCTGCTGCTGCTGCTGAACTTAATGACGGGGCCATTTGGCACAGCCGGTTCCGCTGTTGAACCTGTTCACAAGCTAGAGGCAGAAAACATTGACAAAAAGGTACCATGAAACCTCCCTAGACAGATGAACAAAGCGTCACCCCCCGCCCCTGAGTCACATGCCCTATGTGTTCCTGTACACGCTCTCGGTCCCACAGTAAATCAACAGACAGAGCTAGGAACACATCCCATCCAACCCTGATGCTAACGACTGCCTGCCAGTGAGGCTTTCCCTCCCTTTCAGTTTCTTGCAGAGACTGTTGGGACAAGCAGCTTTGGGAGAAGTCCCCACCTTACCTTGCGGAGTGCCTTGTTGGCCACTAAGCTGTCGGGAGAGACACCCTCCCGGTGGCAAGTTGGGCAGGTATGTCCCTCCGATTCCAGCAGCGCTGTTCTAATGCCTGTGAAGGACCAGAAGAGCCCAAGTCGATTTTAGCCAAAGACAAGACACTCGGAGAGTTCTAACCCCTTTTAAACCAATGATTCCTGGGTCAATATTGTCGGCATGGAGAGCCTGGAGCTATCAACCTTGCACAATGGAAAACCTTCTGGTCCTGAGCAAACGACCTAAAGGGCGCTGTGTCCAATGATTCAACTCGTCTTCTTTCTACCCCCAAGGACAGTGAGAATCCCACACCTCAAGCTTAAGGAATATGCCGCCTCTCAAAAGCAGGTTCGTGCACATTTCTGCACTCTTCTCTTACATGTCCTTGCACACACAAAGAAGATGGAGCTAGATATGGAAAAGGGGAGTAAAGCATTCTGACTTGTATTTTCCTCCCTTGGAGGAGCGGAGTCCTTTCCTAGTCGGGCTGTACTGAAGTTTGAAAGAGAACGGGGCCCAAAGGAAGCTGGTGATCTCCCCCTTTCTGAAGATCAGATGGGATGGTCTGCAAGGAAGGTCATGGGAGTAACACTTACATTCATCACAGTAACTGTTCCCACAACAGGGGATAATCGCGGCGTCATTCAGGACTTCTTTACAAATGGGGCAACTCAACCATACAGGGATAGGAGCATCTGAGGAGGAGGAGGAGGAGGAGGATGGCTCGTCGCATGGGAAGGGACGCTTTTTTTCCCCTCTGGCATACGCTTCCCTGGAGGGTGGTGGGAAAGGAAGAAGAAAGGTACCAATGGGTAAAGGCAAACTCAGAGGGGGACAGAAAGCTTGGCTCAACAGCTATTTGTGACAGTTTGCATTTGTGAAGTATCATTCCAAAGCAAAAGGAGCTCGCAAAGAGAACAACTCCACCTGTACGCTTTGGCAGAAATACAGATCACAGAAGCACAAAATCCCAGGGGCTGGAAGGGACCTCAAGAGCTCATCGGGTCCAACCCCCTGCCAAAGCAGCTCCCTAGCTCATATTGCACAGGTCGGCATCCAGACGGGGCTGGAATATCTCCAGAGATGGAGACTCCACACCGCCCTGGGCAGCCTGTCCCAGGGCTCTTTGACCATCACTGGGAAGAAGTTCTTCCCCAGATTGGTGCAGAACTTCCTTTGCTCCAATTCGAAACCAGTGCCCCTTGTCCTGTCCCCAGTGACAACTGAAAAGATGCTGGCTATTTCCCTTGTGGTGACGGCATACCACCACTTTAACCAACTCCCAGGGCCGTTAACATTGTGACCGCCTGGTTTTAAGAGGAGACGGTGGCACAGAGTTTAGGGCCAAGGTCCAATGACAATGCTTCCCCCCTGGAAGGTGCTGGCCAAAGTGCCGGCATTGCCATCTATGCAGGGTTTCTCTTGCTCCCTCTTCTCTCAGTGCAATTCCTTTAGTACTTACACATTGACAGATGGAATGACGTACTTCCCAGTACTGGTCACCATGGTGCCCTTAGTGCTGGGGTCTGTCACCTCCACCAGGAACGTGCTGGGAATCCCAGTGCTCTTCTTTATTCTGCGGACTGGCTCAAAATCTTTGTCCTGTCAAGAAGGGAAACGGACGTGTCGGTGATTATTAGAAGCAGCAGGAGCCTTTCATCCTGCCCTTTGCCCATGCGTAAGGCTCGCTTGGCGGCAATACTGATTTTCCTCAAGGGATACAGCCAGGATTTCACTAAGGCCTGAGCTTGGTTTTGAATTCAGTCGACAGTCCTGATCTTGACTTCAGGTTCCTTAAGCGAGAGAGCTCCCCGCGCGCACCACCCACTCAGGGAAGCGACACAGACCTGCTCCTCCTCCAAAGCCCAGGTCCACTGAGAGCTGAACTCAGGGATCTCCATCAGGCACTGGGGAAACCTCCCGGCACCATCCAGACAACCCGGCTGAGTTCAGAGCCTCTGCAGACACAAACAGGCACTGATGGTAAATGGCAGCAGGACTAGTCCAGAGGCTCGTAGAATTCACTCAGGTCAATATTAAAAGGGAAGGGGACAATGCTACAAGTATTAAAAGATGCATCAAAGTTCCCAGGGAAAGACCTACGGGCACATTTCATGTCGCTGACCCAGAGGGAAGGAAAGGGTCCCTTTGCAAATCCCCGTTTCCCTGGCATTCTGAAGGGCTTTGCCCCATGGCCACAGAGCCGCTGCCTTTCACCCCAAGAGAAACCCTCCTGAATACGAGCATTCATGCCTCGGTTACCTCACTGACAAGGTAAACAGCCTCAAAGGGCAGGGATGCCACCAGTCCCCCCACTCTTACCCCATTAGTGGGACAGTCCCTGCGGTAGTGGCCAGGTTTCCCGCAGCGGAAGCAGACGTAGCCTGGTGGAGGTGGACCCCAGCATTTCTTCAAGTAACTAAAGGGGAAACAAAGACAAAGCTCGGTATCAATGTCTCTGGGGGAAGCAGACTGCCCTGCAGCTCTTCAGCAACCTCCAAAGGGCAGACTGGACATTCTCAGCACTCACTTGACCGGATGGTACTGCTGACAAGACTGGATCATCATGGCTGCGATTTTGTCCTCTTCGGAAGCGTCGGCTTCAGCCAGGTTGGCGGTCTGTGGAACAGGGCATGATGTCACACCCACCATTCCCAAGCACTGCTCTACCCAGATCAACCACTCGTCCCTTTCATGACGCAGTCCAGACCGGCATGGACTGAATCACCTGCATGAACATCTACCAAAACCTCGACAGAAACCGGCTGAATTTGTCTGAAAGCAAACAGCTGACTAAGCATATCCACGTGTCCAGGAATTTCAGGGAATTCAAACCCAGCATTTCATACAATCCCGTGAGAAACCTGAAAACCTTTTGCAAGGTGCAGCCGCCATGCTAAAAGCCGGTCTGCACTGACAGGGTTCGAGTAGCAGTTGGGACGTGCTTCAAGTCAGGCTTGTCTCTCAAAAGCTGCAAGGTGCAGACTACTTGGAGAGATTTTCCCATTACTGAGAGAAACTTCACCTGACGACTTGAGAGAACCAAGGACACGTGCAGGGAAAGCACTAATGGAGACCACCTCCTTCTGGTAGCTCCCTTCACACCTACCGATTTGTTCTCTCCAAATGTACACAAGTGAACTTCTGCAGGGAGACAGGGGAGAAGTTACCAGGGGGAAAAGATGAACTCCAGCCTTTCTTTTCAGCGCGACCAAGGAGCCCCCTGCCTTCTCGCACCTCTGTAGCTTCAAAGGCCAGTCCTTTCCCTGGCCAGCACTACGCCTTTCCACACAGTGCAATGGCTTTCCCAGACCAACTTACTCGGAGTGGAGCAAAGAGTGCACACTGTCAAATCAAACCCACAGTTGCAACTAAAAACCAAGACTTTACATCGTTAGCGAGAGCTGAGAGTTTTCTTACTGTGAAAGCAGTCACCCTGCTATAGGTCTCGGGGTACGATTTAAAAATAGGAAGAAAGCGCTCGGGTTTTCTCATTTCACAGCAGCAGAGAGCTAGATACCTTAATAAGCCGGGCCAGAGAAGGGGATGCAGACGAGCCATCAACCTGGTCGGAAACAATGAAACACAGATTCAAGTTCTACAATCAAAGCACAGCGACCATTACCCTCTCCTGTGGCCTGGACGTCTGCGCTGTATCCTCTGAGTGTCCCTGAAAGAGCCATTTCCACCCTCCCGGGACCGGCACTTGCTCAAACCCCAGTCCAACCCTGGGACGGCCTAGAAAGTGCCTCTGTGCTGCATGACAAGAAACTCAGGCGCTTGGCAGAGCAAGCGGCCAGATCGAAGGCACAACTTGGGAAGGCCACTACGTGTAGCAACGCCGCTTCCATTCACGGCAAGCTAGGAAAGACATAGATGTACCCAGAGGGGCCCAAACCACTTCTCCTCATTGACACAGTCCTAGGAACAAATGCCCCAGCAAAGGCAGTGCGTGGCAAAGCAAGACAAGGCTACACTGCTTAGAGCTGAGGGCAGCGCGTAGGGAAAAAAGGCTGAGATGGTGGTTGTACATACTGCTTTGGATGTCCCTCTCGCCGGCTCTCTTCGGCTTCTAGAAGAAGAAAGGAAGGGGATCAGAATTGAAACTAAAGCCCTTGTACCCAACAGAAAGCTCAGACAACAGACCCTAAAGCCTCAGTATGCGAATGGGATGTTCTGAGAGCTCAAAGCCTGCATCTTGAAATCAAGCCCCACAACAAGGTCACAGGCTGAAGCGCAACGCGCTGCCAGCCAGACTGACCGGGCCATGCCTGAAAGCAACAGCCACTGCAGGAAGATGCTCACTACGCACACGCAGAGCCAGGCAAAGGCAGGTTTTGGCCTTGCAGATGCTGTCTGGGGACCAGGGTGCCGCGGCACGCTTTGTTCCGGGCACACCGTAACACATCAGTCTCCTTTCTAAGGCCTGGAAATCCAAGTCTGCTTTGGCACAGACACCTGACAGCAGCTTGAACAAGGTCAAGACCCTCTGAAGGCCTCTGCAAGCCCGGATCCTGAAACGAGGCAGCACACTGACACCCCTAACAAAGAAGCCCAAGTCCGATGGGTACTTACGCAGCAGGTGTTTTCCGGGCAGCTTTTCCTCCTCCATCAGAGTCCCTTCTCCCAATTTCCCATGAGTCCCGGGGGACCAGGGATTTGCCGTTGGAGTATTCTGAAAACAGTGGCAATAGAGGAAAAGACATCAGTCCATTTCTGAGAAGGGATGTTCACGTGTCATTACAGAGCCCTTCAGGGAAACTGTGCACAGCTACAGGAGCAAACCGTGACAGGTACCATTGCGTTGCTTACTATCCAAAGTACAAGAGTCTCCAAAGTAATTTAAGGACAGACTGCTAATGGCCCAGGGGGTTGAGCTGATGGGGCACCTGCATCCCTGTCACCAGCTGCTGTCCCCAGCCGCAGGCAGGGGCACAGGGAGCAGCAACGGCAGAAGCTGCACCCTGCGGGGGAGGGAGCTGCACCTCAGAGGAGGGCTCCACCCTGGAAAGGAGCTGCACCCCAGGAGGGCCCTGCACCTTCTTGGGGAGCTGCACCCCACAGGAACCTGCCCCAGCCACCCCAGGCTCCCCAGGGGCCCTGGAACTCCCTGCCAGGCATCGGAGGGTGGCCTCGCCCTCCCCCAACCCAGAAGGCAGCATGCGGGCAGTAACGGCTGGGAACGTCCCGGCTGGGGGAAGCCCAGATGAGTGCTGAGCTGAGCCATCGGACGCCAGGGGCAGTTGGGGGTCTCCTGGGGGGCAGGAGCACCGGGAGGAGAGGGAGCCTGCTGCCTTACCTGCCATGGCGGTTGCAGAATGGGGTTCGTTTGGGGCTCCGTTGCCATGGCGATCATCCCGCCAGTAACGGCTTCAGCCAGTAATGGCTTCCCTGCCATGCTTTGGCCTCTCAACCCACAGACACACTGGCCGTGCGGAGCTGAGAGTGTCCGAGGGAAACCGAATCCTTATCGTTCCTATTGCTGGAGACACAGACGGTAGTTGAGGTAGAAACTAGAAGAGGAATCCAGAGGGAAATCTCACTCACGATGGGAGGGACACAAAGGAATGCCACCCCGAAGGAAAGCCCTCTGGGGTGTGGGATTTTGCACTGCAATGGCCCAAATTACCAGCCCCTATTGCTAAAGGATCAGGGTGGCCATGTGGAGATGGAACGGCTTGGCAAGTATTGCCACATAAATGGAGAGCACGATGGACTTGAGGACGCCGAATTCCTGGACACCCAATTTTTAATCACTCGGACCCTCCACCAGGAAGTCTAAGAACCCCTTAGAGGACAATACACTAAAACGGACTAATTCCCCTAGTAGTACGGCCTCATGCTTTCCACGATTTGGTTCCCCCCTTGCTATGAGAAGTGAATTGGGAAAAGCCAAAGTTAGTAAGTCTGCCAGCATGGGGTTATTCCAAAAGGACACAAGAGATGCTAGCCATCGAGATGACAAACAGAGGGTTCTTCCTTAAGGGCCGTAGTTAGACCAAAGCGGAGAGCATTCGATTTGCTCCCTGCCAAGGAAGGAGGCCCAAATTACCAGCCCAAATTATGAGACGTTGTGGCACCGGCAGGGGAAAGAGGAGATTTTTTGTTGGACTGCATTGCTACGGGATCAGGGTAGCTATGTGGAGATGGAAAGGCTTGGCAAGTATTGCCACATAAATGGAGAGCAACATGGACTTGAGGACACCGAATTCCTGGACACCCAATCTGCTGTGCAGATATAAACCAAGAAAAGTGAATGGCAACAGATAGAAATAATACTCGGTGTCGCAGTTTTGCCTAGCTGGGTGTTGGATGAGACTGGGGGCTGCAGAAAATGGCTGCTGTAAGGCGCACCCAGAAGGCTCTGATGCCCCAGCAGCCCCTGGAGAAAACGCATGGCGGAGCGGGTGTCCCCCCGCAGCCCATGGAAAAGGCCCAGAGACCCCACCCCACCCAGTCCCTGCCCCTCCGTGTGCCACAATGGGGGTGAAGAAGGGAGTGAAATCATGACTATCTGCTGAGAATGGAGGGGTAGGGGGCAAAGTGCTACCAAGAACCCCATTTCCCCAGTCTCTGCCCCCCCCATGCCGCGATGCAGGGGAAGAAGGGGGCAAAATCCTGACTAAAGTCTGCGAAAAAGGGAGCAGTGGGGGAGGGTGTTTTAAGATCTGGGCGCGCTTCTCATTACCCAACTCTGGTTTCACTGTGTGTGTAGCGTAGTGTAATAAATTAGAGAGTTTTCTTTCCTTCACTCTGTGCTGAGTCTGTTTTACCCATGTCGTTGGTGAAAGGATGATCTCATCCTATCCTTACATTGACTCCTAAGCCTCTCAATAGATATTTCCTCCTCTGTCCAACTACCAAGGGGAGTGACAGGCTGAATTTGGTAGGTGTCTGGCCTCCAACCAGGGCTAAACCACCACAGACACTGTGATATTTCAAGGCCTCATTTACAGGCCACTCTTCACCATGGACCAGATGATATTGTCACCACCCCTCATTAAAATGCCCTTGGAATTTATCTCTACTCAGGGGCGTCCCTCCCAGTTTTCTCCCATTCTCCAAGATGCTTGCAAAGGGAGAACAGAGAGCAACTTTCTGGAACCACTGGCACCCATTTCGCTGCCGAAAAAAGAAGTTCCTAAACCAACGGCTCATCCACCCAAGTCCCAAACGTCCAAATACAAACCTTCCCTGCCATCACTGCCCTGCAGGACTGCCACGATGTGTGGAAACAAAGCCTTCCCCTGATTTGGGCAGAGAGTCCAATACTAGAGACATCTCTGTTCAGCATATACTCCTTTGCTCGGGTGAGCACAATCAGGGGGGTCGACTTCGACAGACAAGAGAATCAGCTCACCTGGGCTGCTCTGCGGCACCTCTGCGCTCAGGTGGGTCTCAGCCTTGCTGGCCAGTCGCCGTCACCTCCCTGCAGCACGCTCTCCAGACCGTGGCACGTCTTCAAACTTTGATCAATCAGGAGCTCAAGGACTGGGGCCATTGCCCATAATTGCTGCTTTTGTCTCTCCCTACAGAATACTCTGTCCAGATCCTCGCCCCCGCTTTGGGATTCCCCCCTCTGTCTGTAGCCCATCAGGATCGCGTTCTTTGCCTTTCTTTCCCGGCCAACTCATCTTCCTCTTCTTTTCATCCTTTCCTCTCTGCCCCACAGACACTCCCTCATGTTCTCTTTCCCTGACAGCCTGTCTGTCCCTCCTAATCCCACCCTGTGTGGCCCCCAGCCTCTTCTCTGCTTCCCTTCCTCCACATGTCTCTCTCTCGCTCCCTGCCCTTCTCCCTTTCCCCTCCATCCTTTCTGCTCCCACCTGCCTCTGTCGTGTCCGCTCTGTCGCGCCTCCTGTCCCAGCCTCTGTCCCTCCATCCCATGTCCATCTGCTGTCCCTCTCTCGGTGCAGGGCCAGGGCAGCCTCAGGGAGCAGCCAAGGGGCCTGTGGCAGCTGGGCCGGGCCAGGGGATGGTGTCCCCAGAGGCTCAGGCTCCAGCAAGGCCTGCCCCGGGGCATGCTGGGAGCTGTAGGCCTGGGGCACGGGGCTGCCAGGCAGCCAGGGGGGTCTGGGCCGGCCCAGGCTCTGCTGCAGCTGTGGCCAAGCTGAGCTGAGGCCTGGGCTCCCACTGAGGACAGTGAGGCCAGGCGCAGGGGGGGAGATGTTGTCGGAGCCACCCTGAGACCAAGCATTGGGCACCCTGCCTCCCACACACCCCTCTGAGCCCTCCCAGCAGGTTTACTTCCTACAGTCAGAGGAGCTGTGTGTTTTTCTCCTCAGTCCTGAGCAGCTCTCACTACAACTGCCCTGCTCAGGGACTGGGAATATTCGGCTTCCTTGGGGTATCTCTGGGCAGATCACTCTTGCCCCAGCTGCCTTCCCCTGGCTGGGAAACAAACCCTGCATTTTTCCATCGGTCCTTGCATGGGCAAGATGCCGGCAGCCAGGATCACTTCCTGTCTGCAACTTAGGTGGCTGCCCTTCAGCTCCGACCGGGAGCTGCCAGGCTGAAACTAGCACGTCCTTACAGGCTTTGCTCTAAGAGTCCTGAAAATCGGTATGGAAAGTCTTTCTGAGATCGTCATCAGCCCCCTCCACGAGCAAGTAGCTTCTGCTCCTGGCTTTTCCCCCTTTCCTCAAGAAATGTTCCCTTTTCAGTCCTTTATTTTCAACCCTGAACTTTTATTTAAACAAAAAAGAGGTAAAAACAACCATGGTGCAAGCGCGCATCCCCTTGTGGAACAGTTTGCTGCTGCTGCTGGTGCTGCTGAACTTAATGACGGGGCCATTTGGCACAGCCGGTTCCGCTGTTGAACCTGTTCACAAGCTAGAGGCAGAAAACATTGACAAAAAGGTACCATGAAACCTCCCTAGACAGATGAACAAAGCGTCACCCCCGCCCCTGAGTCACATGCCCTATGTGTTCCTGTACACGCTCTCGGTCCCACAGTAAATCAACAGACAGAGCTAGGAACACATCCCATCCAACCCTGATGCTAACGACTGCCTGCCAGTGAGGCTTTCCCTCCCTTTCAGTTTCTTGCAGAGACTGTTGGGACAAGCAGCTTTGGGAGAAGTCCCCACCTTACCTTGCGGAGTGCCTTGTTGGCCACTAAGCTGTCGGGAGAGACACCCTCCCGGTGGCACGTTGGGCAGGTATGTCCCTCCGATTCCAGCAGCGCTGTTCTAATGCCTGTGAAGGACCAGAAGAGCCCAAGTCGATTTTAGCCAAAGACAAGACACTCGGAGAGTTCTAACCCCTTTTAAACCAATGATTCCTGGGTCAATATTGTCGGCATGGAGAGCCTGGAGCTATCAACCTTGCACAATGGAAAACTTTCTGGTCCTGAGCAAACGACCCAAAGGGCGCTGTGTCCAATGATTCAACTCGTCTTCTTTCTACCCCCAAGGACAGTGAGAATCCCACACCTCAAGCTTAAGGAATATGCCGCCTCTCAAAAGCAGGTTCGTGCACATTTCTGCACTCTTCTCTTACATGTCCTTGCACACACAAAGAAGATGGAGCTAGATATGGAAAAGGGGAGTAAAGCATTCTGACTTGTATTTTCCTCCCTTGGAGGAGCGGAGTTCTTTCCTAGTCGGGCTGTACTGAAGTTTGAAAGAGAACGGGGCCCAAAGGAAGCTGGTGATCTCCCCCTTTCTGAAGATCAGATGGGATGGTCTGCAAGGAAGGTCATGGGAGTAACACTTACATTCATCACAGTAACTGTTCCCACAACAGGGGATAATCGCGGCGTCATTCAGGACTTCTTTACAAATGGGGCAACTCAACCATACAGGGATAGGAGCATCTGAGGAGGAGGAGGAGGAGGAGGATGGCTCGTCGCATGGGAAGGGACGCTTTTTTTTCCCTCTGGCATACGCTTCCCTGGAGGGTGGTGGGAAAGGAAGAAGAAAGGTACCAATGGGTAAAGGCAAACTCAGAGGGGGACAGAAAGCTTGGCTCAACAGCTATTTGTGACAGTTTGCATTTGTGAAGTATCATTCCAAAGCAAAAGGAGCTCGCAAAGAGAACAACTCCACCTGTACGCTTTGGCAGAAATACAGATCACAGAAGCACAAAATCCCAGGGGCTGGAAGGGACCTCAAGAGCTCATCGGGTCCAACCCCCTGCCAAAGCAGCTCCCTAGCTCATATTGCACAGGTCGGCATCCAGACGGGGCTGGAATATCTCCAGAGATGGAGACTCCACACCGCCCTGGGCAGCCTGTCCCAGGGCTCTGTGTCCATCACTGGGAAGAAGTTCTTCCCCAGATTGGTGCAGAACTTCCTTTGCTCCAATTCGAAACCAGTGCCCCTTGTCCTGTCCCCAGTGACAACTGAAAAGATGCTGGCTATTTCCCTTGTGGTGACGGCATACCACCACTTTAACCAACTCCCAGGGCCGTTAACATTGTGACCGCCTGGTTTTAAGAGGAGACGGTGGCACAGAGTTTAGGGCCAAGGTCCAATGACAATGCTTCCCCCCTGGAAGGTGCTGGCCAAAGTGCCGGCATTGCCATCTATGCAGGGTTTCTCTTGCTCCCTCTTCTCTCAGTGCAATTCCTTTAGTACTTACACATTGACAGATGGAATGACGTACTTCCCAGTACTGGTCACCATGGTGCCCTTAGTGCTGGGGTCTGTCACCTCCACCAGGAACGTGCTGGGAATCCCAGTGCTCTTCTTTATTCTGCGGACTGGCTCAAAATCTTTGTCCTGTCAAGAAGGGAAACGGACGTGTCGGTGATTATTAGAAGCAGCAGGAGCCTTTCATCCTGCCCTTTGCCCAAGCGTAAGGCTCGCTTGGCGGCAATACTGATTTTCCTCAAGGGATACAGCCAGGATTTCACTAAGGCCTGAGCTTGGTTTTGAATTCAGTCGACAGTCCTGATCTTGACTTCAGGTTCCTTAAGCGAGAGAGCTCCCCGCGCGCACCACCCACTCAGGGAAGCGACACAGACCTGCTCCTCCTCCAAAGCCCAGGTCCACTGAGAGCTGAACTCAGGGATCTCCATCAGGCACTGGGGAAACCTCCCGGCACCATCCAGACAACCCGGCTGAGTTCAGAGCCTCTGCAGACACAAACAGGCACTGATGGTAAATGGCAGCAGGACTGGTCCAGAGGCTCGTAGAATTCACTCAGGTCAATATTAAAAGGGACAATGCTACAAGTATTAAAAGATGCATCAAAGTTCCCAGGGAAAGACCTACGGGCACATTTCATGTCGCTGACCCAGAGGGAAGGAAAGGGTCCCTTTGCAAATCCCCGTTTCCCTGGCATTCTGAAGGGCTTTGCCCCATGGCCACAGAGCCGCTGCCTTTCACCCCAAGAGAAACCCTCCTGAATACGAGCATTCATGCCTCGGTTACCTCACTGACAAGGTAAACAGCCTCAAAGGGCAGGGATGCCACCAGTCCCCCCACTCTTACCCCATTAGTGGGACAGTCCCTGCGGTAGTGGCCAGGTTTCCCGCAGCGGAAGCAGACGTAGCCTGGTGGAGGTGGACCCCAGCATTTCTTCAAGTAACTAAAGGGGAAACAAAGACAAAGCTCGGTATCAATGTCTCTGGGGGAAGCAGACTGCCCTGCAGCTCTTCAGCAACCTCCAAAGGGCAGACTGGACATTCTCAGCACTCACTTGACCGGATGGTACTGCTGACAAGACTGGATCATCATGGCTGCGATTTTGTCCTCTTCGGAAGCGTCGGCTTCAGCCAGGTTGGCGGTCTGTGGAACAGGGCATGATGTCACACCCACCATTCCCAAGCACTGCTCTACCCAGATCAACCACTCGTCCCTTTCATGACGCAGTCCAGACCGGCATGGACTGAATCACCTGCATGAACATCTACCAAAACCTCGACAGAAACTGGCTGAATTTGTCTGAAAGCAAACAGCTGACTAAGCATATCCACGTGTCCAGGAATTTCAGGGAATTCAAACCCAGCATTTCATACAATCCCGTGAGAAACCTGAAAACCTTTTGCAAGGTGCAGCCGCCATGCTAAAAGCCGGTCTGCACTGACAGGGTTCGAGTAGCAGTTGGGACGTGCTTCAAGTCAGGCTTGTCTCTCAAAAGCTGCAAGGTGCAGACTACTTGGAGAGATTTTCCCATTACTGAGAGAAACTTCACCTGACGACTTGAGAGAACCAAGGACACGTGCAGGGAAAGCACTAATGGAGACCACCTTCTTCTGGTAGCTCCCTTCACACCTACCGATTTGTTCTCTCCAAATGTACACAAGAGAACTTCTGCAGGGAGACAGGGGAGAAGTTACCAGGGGGAAAAGATGAACTCCAACCTTTCTTTTCAGCGCGACCAAGGAGCCCCCTGCCTTCTCGCACCTCTGTAGCTTCAAAGGCCAGTCCTTTCCCTGGCCAGCACTACGCCTTTCCACACAGTGCAATGGCTTTCCCAGACCAACTTACTCGGAGTGGAGCAAAGAGTGCACACTGTCAAATCAAACCCACAGTTGCAACTAAAAACCAAGACTTTACATCGTTAGCGAGAGCTGAGAGGTTTCTTACTGTGAAAGCAGTCACCCTGCTATAGGTCTCGGGGTACGATTTAAAAATAGGAAGAAAGCACTCGGGTTTTCTCATTTCACAGCAGCAGAGAGCTAGATACCTTAATAAGCCGGGCCAGAGAAGGGGATGCAGACGAGCCATCAACCTGGTCGGAGACAATGAAACACAGATTCAAGTTCTACAATCAAAGCACAGCGACCATTACCCTCTCCTGTGGCCTGGACATCTGCGCTGTATCCTCTGAGTGTCCCTGAAAGAGCCATTTCCACCCTCCCGGGACCGGCACTTGCTCAAACCCCAGTCCAACCCTGGGACGGCCTAGAAAGTGCCTCTGTGCTGCATGACAAGAAACTCAGGCGCTTGGCAGAGCAAGCGGCCAGATCGAAGGCACAACTTGGGAAGGCCACTATGTGTAGCAACGCCACTTCCATTCACGGCAAGCTAGGAAAGACATGGATGTACCCAGAGGGGCCCAAACCACTTCTCCTCATTGACACAGTCCTAGGAACAAACGCCCCAGCAAAGGCAGTGCGTGGCAAAGCAGGACAAGGCTACACTGCTTAGAGCTGAGGGCAGCGCGTAGGGAAAAAAGGCTGAGATGGTGGTTGTACATACTGCTTTGGATGTCCCTCTCGCCGGCTCTCTTCGGCTTCTAGAAGAAGAAAGGAAGGGGATCAGAACTGAAACTAAAGCCCTTGTACCCAACAGAAAGCTCAGACAACAGACCCTAAAGCCTCAGTATGCGAATGGGATGTTCTGAGAGCTCAAAGCCTACATCTTGAAATCAAGCCCCACAACAAGGTCACAGGCTGAAGCGCAACGCGCTGCCAGCCAGACTGACCGGGCCATGCCTGAAAGCAACAGCCACTGCAGGAAGATGCTCACTGCGCACACGCAGAGCCAGGCAAAGGCACGTTTTGGCCTTGCAGATGCTGCCTGGGGACCAGGGTGCCGCGGCACGCTCAGTTCCAGGCACACCGTAACTCATCAGTCTACTTTCTAAGGCTTGGAAATCCAAGTCTGCTTTGGCACAGACACACGACCGCAGAAACTGACAGCAGCTTGAACAAGGTCAAGACCCTCTGAAGGCCTCTGCAAGCCCGGATCCTGAAACGAGGCAGCACACTGACACCCCTAACAAAGAAGCCCAAGTCCGATGGGTACTTACGCAGCAGGTGTTTTCCGGGCAGCTTTTCCTCCTCCATCAGAGTCCCTTCTCCCAATTTCCCATGAGTCCCGGGGGACCAGGGATTTGCCGTTGGAGTATTCTGAAAACAGTGGCAATAGAGGAAAAGACATCAGTCCATTTCTGAGAAGGGATGTTCACGTGTCATTACAGAGCCCTTCAGGGAAACTGTGCACAGCTACAGGAGCAAACCGTGACAGGTACCATTGCGTTGCTTACTATCCAAAGTACAAGAGTCTCCAAAGTAATTTAAGGACAGACTGCTAATGGCCCAGGGGGTTGAGCTGATGGGGCACCTGCATCCCTGTCACCAGCTGCTGTCCCCAGCCGCAGGCAGGGGCACAGGGAGCAGCAACGGCAGAAGCTGCACCCTGCGGGGGAGGGAGCTGCACCTCAGAGGAGGGCTCCACCCTGGAAAGGAGCTGCACCCCAGGAGGGCCCTGCACCTTCTCGGGGAGCTGCACCCCACAGGAACCTGCCCCAGCCACCCCAGGCTCCCCAGGGGCCCTGGAACTCCCTGCCAGGCATCGGAGGGTGGCCTCGCCCTCCCCCAACCCAGAAGGCAGCATGCGGGCAGTAACGGCTGGGAACGTCCCGGCTGGGGGAAGCTCAGATGAGTGCTGAGCTGAGCCATCGGACGCCAGGGGCAGTTGGGGGTCTCCTGGGGGGCAGGAGCACCGGGAGGAGAGGGAGCCTGCTGCCTTACCTGCCATGGCGGTTGCAGAATGGGGTTCGTTTGGGGCTCTGTTGCCATGGCGATCATCCCGCCAGTAACGGCTTCAGCCAGCCCTGCCATGCTTTGGCCTCTCAACCCACAGACACACTGGCCGTGCGGAGCTGAGAGTGTCCGAGGGAAACCGAATCCTTCTCGTTCCTATTGCTGGAGACACAGACGGGGGTTGAGGTAGAAACTAGAAGAGGAATCCAGAGGGAAATCTCACTCACGATGGGAGGGACACAAAGGAATGCCACCCCGAAGGAAAGCCCTCTGGGGTGTGGGATTTTGCACTGCAATGGCCCAAATTACCAGCCCCTATTGCTAAAGGATCAGGGTGGCCATGTGGAGATGGAACGGCTTGGCAAGTATTGCCACATAAATGGAGGGCAAGATGGACTTGAGGACACCGAATTCCTGGACACCCAATTTTTAATCACTCGCACCCTCCACCAGGAAGTCTAAGAACCCCTTGGAGGACAATACACTAAAACGGACTAATTCCCCTAGTAGTACGGCCTCATGCTTTCCACGATTTGGTTCCCCCCTTGCTATGAGAAGTGAATTGGGAAAAGCCAAAGTTAGTAAGTCTGCCAGCATGGGGTTATTCCAAAAGGACACAAGAGATGCTAGCCATTGAGATGACAAACAGAGGGTTCTTCCTTAAGGGCCGTAGTTAGACCAAAGCGGAGAGCATTCGATTTGCTCCCTGCCAAGGAAGGAGGCCCAAATTACCAGCCCAAATTATGAGACGTTGTGGCACCGGCAGGGGAAACAGGAGATTTTTTGTTGGACTGCATTGCTAAGGGATCAGGGTGGCTATGTGGAGATGGAAAGGCTTGGCAAGTATTGCCACATAAATGGAGAGCAACATGGACTTGAGGACACCGAATTCCTGGACACCCAATCTGCTGTGCAGATATAAACCACAAAAAGGGAACTGCAACAGATAGAAATAACACTCGGTGTCGCAGTTTTGCCTAGCTGGGTGTTGGATGAGACTGGGGGCTGCAGAAAATGGCTGCTGTAAGGCGCACCCAGAAGGCTCTGATGCCCCAGCAGCCCCTGGAGAAAACGCATGGCGGAGCGGGTGTCCCCCCGCAGCCCATGGAAAAGGCCCAGAGACCCCACCCCACCCAGTCCCTGCCCCTCCGTGTGCCACAATGGGGGTGAAGAAGGGAGTGAAATCATGACTAAGGGGAAGTCTGCTGAGAATGGAGGGGTGGGGGGCAAAGTGCTACCAAGAACCCCATTTCCCCAGTCTCTGCCCCCCCCCATGCCGCGATGCAGGGGAAGAAGGGAGCAAAATCCTGACTAAATTCTGCGAAAAAGGGAGCAGTGGGGGAGGGTGTTTTAAGATCTGGGCGCGCTTCTCATTACCCAACTCTGGTTTCACTGTGTGTGTAGCGTAGTGTAATAAATTAGAGAGTTTTCTTTCCTTCACTCTGTGCTGAGTCTGTTTTACCCATGTCGTTGGTGAAAGGATGATCTCATCCTATCCTTACATTGACTCCTAAGCCTCTCAATAGATATTTCCTCCTCTGTCCAACTACCAAGGGGAGTGACAGGCTGAATTTGGTAGGTGTCTGGCCTCCAACCAGGGCTAAACCACCACAGACACTGTGATATTTCAAGGCCTCATTTGCAGGCCACTCTTCACCATGGACCAGATGATATTGTCACCACCCCTCATTAAAATGCCCTTGGAATTTATCCCTACTCAGGGGCGTCCCTCCCAGTTTTCTCCCATTCTCCAAGATGCTTGCAAAGGGAGAACAGAGAGCAACTTTCTGGAACCACTGGCACCCATTTCGCTGCCGAAAAAAGAAGTTCCTAAACCAACGGCTCATCCACCCAAGTCCCAAACGTCCAAATACAAACCTTCCCTGCCATCACTGCCCTGCAGGACTGCCACGATGTGTGGAAACAAAGCCATCCCCTGATTTGGGCAGAGAGTCCAATACTAGAGACATCTCTGTTCAGCATATACTCCTTTGCTCGGGTGAGCACAATCAGGGGGGTCGACTTCGACAGGCAAGAGAATCAGCTCACCTGGGCTGCTCTGCGGCACCTCTGCGCTCAGGTGGGTCTCAGCCTTGCTGGCCAGTCGCCGTCACCTCCCTGCAGCACGCTCTCCAGACCGTGGCACGTCTTCAAACTTTGATCAATCAGGAGCTCAAGGACTGGGGCCATTGCCCATAATTGCTGCTTTTGTCTCTCCCTACAGAATACTCTGTCCAGATCCTCGCCCCCGCTTTGGGATTCCCCCCTCTGTCTGTAGCCCATCAGGATCTCGTTCTTTGCCTTTCTTTCCCGGCCAACTCATCTTCCTCTTCTTTTCATCCTTTCCTCTCTGCCCCACAGACACTCCCTCATGTTCTCTTTCCCTGACAGCCTGTCTGTCCCTCCTAATCCCACCCTGTGTGGCCCCCAGCCTCTTCTCTGCTTCCCTTCCTCCACATGTCTCTCTCTCGCTCCCTGCCCTTCTCCCTTTCCCCTCCATCCTTTCTGCTCCCACCTGCCTTTGCCGTGTCCGCTCTGTCGCGCCTCCTGTCCCAGCCTCTGTCCCTCCATCCCATGTCCATCTGCTGTCCCTCTCTCGGGGCAGGGCCAGGGAAGCCTCAGGGAGCAGCCAAGGGGCCTGTGGCAGCTGGGCCGGGCCAGGGGATGGTGTCCCCAGAGGCTCAGGCTCCAGCAAGGCCTGCCCCGGGGCATGCTGGGAGCTGTAGGCCTGGGGCACAGGGCTGCCAGGCGGCCAGGGGGGTCTGGGCCGGCCCAGGCTCTGCTGCAGCTGTGGCCAAGCTGAGCTGAGGCCTGGGCTCCCACTGAGGACAGTGAGGCCGGGCGCAGGGGGGAAGGAGATGTTGTCGGAGCCACCCTGAGACCAAGCATTGGGCACCCTGCCTCCCACACACCCCTCTGAGCCCTCCCAGCAGGTTTACTTCCTACAGTCAGAGGAGCTGTGTGTTTTTCTCCTCAGTCCTGAGCAGCTCTCACTACTAGTGCCCTGCTCAGGGACTGGGAATATTCGTCTTCCTTGGGGTATCTCTGGGCAGATCACTCTTGCCCCAGCTGCCACGAGCCTTTGGATGCATTTTCTGTCCCCTCTCCAGCCTAGCAGGGCAATTATAGTGAAATAAATGCTCTCACTCTGGGCACTGTGGCTTTAAAGCGACTGCTTAGAAACTATTTTACCATTTACTTCTGATTCTGCATTCTGTTGCCCAAAGAGGAATGCCATGCTTCTTCAGGAGTCTATTTGGCTGCTTGTCACACCAACAATTCTGATCTCTGTCCACAAGGCTTGTTTACATGTTAAGTGGTCTTTAGTGTCTTTGGCCTCTAATGTGCAATTCTCACAGAGTGCAGTGGTTCAGCCCCAGATCATGACTGAGCACCACACACCTCTGACCATGGCTGAGCACCTCTCACCTCTCACTCATTCTCAAAGGAGAAACAGAGAGAGCATCTTTAGGTTGGGATAAGGAAAGCTTACTGACAAAAATCACCACAAATGTATAACAATAATGTCCAGTTATACTCACACCTAGTGCTAACACAGGATATCTTATTGACCCAAGAATTACTGAATGCTCACCAACAGCAAGCACGAATTGACTCACCAACCAACCCAACATCCCAGCTGCACTCAGACTGTCCTGGAAGCAACAAAACTATGCCATTCCCTAAACAGCTGCTTTTATGGGGAATTGGTGTCAGGTGGTGTGGAAAACATCCCAGGCTAACTGAGCTCACCTGTGCTGGCTGCTGGGGGAGATTAACTCTGGCCTGGCCAGAACCAGGACACAGGGTTACATGGCCAAACACTGCTAAACCCAATGGGAAAGGAAGGGAGAAAGGGACAGGGTGGTAGCAGGCACGAGGAGGGTAGTAGTAGGCAAGCATTGGGTGGCAGGAAGTGCAAACTTATCTCAGGACACCCATATCCCACCTTGGTGCTGAGCACTCCAGATGACTTGGGGCTTCAAACAGGGCAATACATCCCGTACTGGCCTTTTGTTTGTGAGCTATATCTGGACATTTAGCATTTCAAAAGTGAATGCTGGCAGAGCCAGAAAATGGCATAGGGCAATGTTGTGACTGCTCCCTCTGCTAGGAAAGCTCTTAGCTCCAGGGTCTGAGGGGCTGCTTCTTTCAGTCTTTGCAACTTTGGATTGCGAGCAGTATCTGGTTGTTTAGCATTTTTGGAATTGGCTGGGTGTTGAGCTGGAAAATGACATAAGGCAATGTTAGGATTGTTTTTTCAGTTAGAAAAGCCTTGACTTCCAGATTTAGAAGTGCTCCTTGTGGTGTGTTTGCAAAGGTTTAATGCCAGGAAAACCTTTCAGCCTTCCACTTTACGTTTGGGAGCTATATAGGGAGGTTTAGCATTTCTAAATCTTGCTGTTAAGTAACCTGGAAAATCACACAGGATGATGTTCTGTCAATTAGGAAATCTCTAAGTCAAGGGGTGTAAAGAGCTTCTTGTGGATACATGGGGAGGTTTAAGGCCAGGTAATTATTTCAGTCTTCACAGGTTTGGTTTTGGAGCTATATATCCAGGTTCAGCATTTTTGACAGTGGATGCTAAGAGACGGGAAATGGCTTAAGGTATTGTCTGTATTGGCTGGCCCAGACCACCAGGGCCACCGGGCAGCCCTGTGCCCCAGGCCTGCAGCTCCCAGCATGCCCCGGGGCAGGCCTTGCTGGAGCCTGAGCCTCTGGGGACAGCAGATGGACAGAGGGATGGAGGGACAGAGGCAGGGACAGGAGGCGCGACAGAGCGGACACGGCAAAGGCAGGTGGGAGCAGAAAGGATGGAGAAGAAAGAGAGAAGGGCAGGGAGTGGGAGAGAGACGTGTGGAGGAAGGGAAGCAGAGTTCTGAAGAAAGGGTGACAGAGCCCTGGGACAGGCTGCCCAGGGGGGTGTGGAGTTTCATCTCTGGAGATGTACTAGATATACCCATCTGGATTCCTATCTCCCATCTGTCCTAAGGAACTGCCTTTGGCAGGGGGTTGGACCCAATGAGCTCTTGAGGTCCCTTCCAGCCCCTGGGATTTTGTGCTTCTGTGATCTGTATTTCTGCCAAAGCGTACAGGTGGAGTTGTTCTCTTTGCGAGCTCCTTTTGCTTTGGAATGATACTTCACAAATGCAAACTGTCACAAATAGCTGTTGAGCCATGATTTCTGTCCCCCTCAGAGCTTGCTTTTACCCATTTATACCTTTCTTCTTCTTTCCCCACCACCCTCCAGGGAAGCGGATGACAGAGGGAAAAAAAAGCGTCCCTTCCCATGCGACAAGCCATCCTCCTCCTCAGATGCTCCTATCCCTGCATGGCTGTGTTGTCCTATTTGTAAAGAAGTGCTGAATGATGCCGCGATTATCCCCTGTTGTGGGAACAGTTACTGTGACGAATGTAAGTGTTACTCCCATGACCTTCCTTGCAGACCATCCCATCTGATCTTCAGAAAGGGGCTTCCTTTGGGCCCCGTTCTCTTTCAAACTTCAGTACAGCCCGACTAGGAAAGGACTCCGCTCCTCCAAGGGAGGAAAATACAAGTCAGAATGCTTTACTCCCCTTTTCCATATCTAGCTCCATCTTCTTTGTGTGTGCAACGACATGTATGAGAAGAGTGCAGAAATGTGCACGAACCTGCTTTTGAGAGGCGGCATATTCCTTAAGCTTGAGGTGTGGGATTCTCACTGTCCTTGGGGGTAGAAAGAAGACGAGTTGAATCATTGGACACAGCGCCCTTTAGGTCGTTTGCTCAGGACCAGAAGGTTTTCCATTGTGCAAGGTTGATAGCTCCAGGCTCTCCATGCCGACAATATTGACCCAGGAATCATTGGTTTAAAAGGGGTTAGAACTCTGCAAGTGTCTTGTCTTTGGCTAAAATCGACCTGGGCTCTTCTGGTCCTTCACAGGCATTAGAACAGCACTGCTGGAATCGGAGGGACATACCTGCCCAACGTGCCACCGGGAGGGTGTCTCTCCCGACAGCTTAGTGGCCAACAAGGCACTCCGCAAGGTAAGGTGGGGACTTCTCCCAAAGCTGCTTGTCCCAACAGTCTCTGCAAGAAACTGAAAGGGAGGGAAAGCCTCACTGGCAGACAGTCGTTAGCATCAGGGTTGGATGGGATGTGTTCCTAGCTCTGTCTGTTGATTTACTGTGGGACCGAGAGCGTGTACAGGAACACATAGGGCATGTGACTCAGGGGCGGGGGTGACGCTTTGTTCATCTGTCTAGGGAGGTTTCATGGTACCTTTTTGTCAATGTTTTCTGCCTCTAGCTTGTGAACAGGTTCAACAGCGGAACCGGCTGTGCCAAATGGCCCCGTCATTAAGTTCAGCAGCACCAGCTGCAGCAGCAAACTGTTCCACAAGGGGATGAGCGCTTGCACCATGGTTGTTTTTACCTCTTTTTTGTTTAAATAAAAGTTCAGGGTTGAAAATTAAAGGACTGAAAAGGGAACATTTCTTGAGGAAAGGGGGAAAAGCCAGGAGCAGAAGCTACTTGCTCGTGGAGGGGGCTGATGACGATCTCAGAAAGACTTTCCATACTGATTTTCAGGACTCTTAGAGCAAAGCCTGTAAGGACGTGCTAGTTTCAGCCTGGCAGCTCCCGGTCGGAGCTGAAGGGCAGCCACCTAAGTTGCAGACAGGAAGTGATCCTGGCTGCCGGCATCTTGCCCATGCAAGGACCGATGGAAAAATGCAGGGTTTGTTTCCCAGCCAGGGGAAGGCAGCTGGGGCAAGAGTGATCTGCCCAGAGATACCCCAAGGAAGCCGAATATTCCCAGTCCCTGAGCAGGGCAGTAGTAGTGAGAGCTGCTCAGGACTGAGGAGAAAAACACACAGCTCCTCTGACTGTAGGAAGTAAACCTGCTGGGAGGGCTCAGAGGGGTGTGTGGGAGGCAGGGTGCCCAATGCTTGGTCTCAGGGTGGCTCCGACCACATCTCCTTCCCCCCTGCGCCCGGCCTCACTGTCCTCAGTGGGAGCCCAGGCCTCAGCTCAGCTTGGCCACAGCTGCAGCAGAGCCTGGGCCGGCCCAGACCCCCCTGGCCGCCTGGCAGCCCTGTGCCCCAGGCCTACAGCTCCCAGCATGCCCCGGGGCAGGCCTTGCTGGAGCCTGAGCCTCTGGGGACACCATCCCCTGGCCCGGCCCAGCTGCCACAGGCCCCTTGGCTGCTCCCTGAGGCTTCCCTGGCCCTGCCCCGAGAGAGGGACAGCAGATGGACATGGGATGGAGGGACAGAGGCTGGGACAGGAGGCGCGACAGAGCGGACACGACAGAGGCAGGTGGGAGCAGAAAGGATGGAGGGGAAAGGGAGAAGGGCAGGGAGCGAGAGACATGTGGAGGAAGGGAAGCAGAGAAGAGGCTGGGGGCCACACAGGGTGGGATTAGGAGGGACAGACAGGCTGTCAGGGAAAGAGAACATGAGGGAGTGTCTGTGGGGCAGAGAGGGAAGGATGAAAAGAAGAGGAAGATGAGTTGGCCGGGAAAGAAAGGCAAAGAACGCGATCCTGATGGGCTACAGACAGAGGGGGGAATCCCAAAGCGGGGGCGAGGATCTGGACAGAGTATTCTGTAGGGAGAGACAAAAGCAGCAATTCTGGGCAATGGCCCCAGTCCTTGAGCTCCTGATTGATCAAAGTTTGAAGATGTGCCACGGTCTGGAGAGCGTGCTGCAGGGAGGTGACGGCGACTGGCCAGCAAGGCTGAGACCCACCTGAGCGCAGAGGTGCTGCAGAGCAGCCCAGGTGAGCTGATTCTCTTGTCTGTCGAAGTCGACCCCCCTGATTGTGCTCACCCGAGCAAAGGAGTATATGCTGAACAGAGATGTCTCTAGTATTGGACTCTCTGCCCAAATCAGGGGATGGCTTTGTTTCCACACATCGTGGCAGTCCTGCAGGGCAGTGATGGCAGGGAAGGTTTGTATTTGGACGTTTGGGACTTGGGTGGATGAGCCAGTGGTTTAGGAACTTCTTTTTTCGGCAGCGAAATGGGTGCCAGTGGTTCCAGAAAGTTGCTCTCTGTTCTCCCTTTGCAAGCATCTTGGAGAATGGGAGAAAACTGGGAGGGACGCCCCTGAGTAGGGATAAATTCCAAGGGCATTTTAATGAGGGGTGGTGACAATATCACTTGGTTACTTATGAAGAGTGGCTTGAAATTTGGACCTTAAAATATCACCTGTCTTTCCCTTCCTTTTGTTTTGTCCAAGAACTGAAAGATGGTAGGAAATCACATCTGCGGACTTGTTCTTTGTGTTGAAAAGGGAATCGAATATTATAAGAGCGATGGATGTATGGATTTGTGAATCCCAGAAGGGCAGATTATCGGTACCTGAGGGAAAGAAAGGAATGGGAGGGGAGCTTTTGTGTTGCAATGTTTCTAAGATGAAAAAAGAGTGTGTTTGGTGTTGAAGCCTTGAAAAACTGGCATGAAAACTCACTAGCCTTGGTGACTCTTAGGCAGTTATCCTTTATTGCAGCATTGGGCAGATGGCTTTTCCAAATGTGTGCCCCCTTGAAAGCAAAATCTCTCATAGTTACACAGATTAACTCTACATTGTCTAAGAAAAGGCAGGGGTTTGCGGATTATTTCCAGGAAGTAATTTCCATTAATTCCTCCCAGATAGCACATGCTCAGTGACACTCTGGGGGACTTCTGGTGGCCTTCAGGGATGAAGGCTGAACGTCTTCCTCTCACTCAGCACATGCTCTTTACAGTTTTCTCAGTAGTTTCCAAAGCACCTTCCTGAGCTCAGAAACACCTTCCTGCACCCACTGGATAGTAACCACTGGTAGGTGAAAGCAAGAGAGACTCTGTCTCTTAATCGGGCTTTGGTCTCCTGATTTGTTACTCCTCCTGTCTTCACTTTTTTTCTCTCTCAGGCTGTTCCAGTGTTATGGTTCAATTTTGTAGCTGCTCTAACAGAACAGCTCAAACAGCTACAGCCACATCCTACTGCAATCCAAACCGCACACATACTTTCTATTCTCAAAACACAGAAGTACTTTCTATTCTCCAACCCGGCAAATTCTCCCCGTATTACAGCTATATTAATTAATTGTCTCTCATGCTACATCTGTATTTTTCTATTTATTATTATTACATATCATTGAATTAAGTCAGTCCTCCATAAACTTCTCCAACCTGGTCCTTTCCCACAGGGCTTCAGCTCTTCCTCAGCTGCCCCTGCATGGGTCACTGCTATGCCTTGCCATCCTAGAGTCATAGAATTTCTCTCAGTCCTCAGACCCAGACTACTCCAGCCCGGTCCCTCATGGAGTCACAAGTTCCCCCCAGCAAATGTGCTCTGGTATGCACCCCTCTCTCTCTCACTTTCTCTCTCCACAGGCTGTAGGTTCTGCCAGGGGCTTGCTCCAACACAGGGCACAGCGTCTTTCATATGCCTCCAGCATGGGGTGTTTCTGCAGGCTGCAGCTGGGGTCTGTGCTCCCCATCATCTTCCATGGGCTGCAAGGGGGATAATCTGTTTCACCATGGAATTGCCCAGGGGCTGCAGGAAATTTTTCTCTCTGGCACCTGGAGCACCTCCTCCAACCCTCCTGCATGATTCTTCACTGGCCTTGGTGCCTGCAGAGTTTCTCAAATCTCCTCACTTCCTTCTCTGGCTGCAAAAAAAGTGGCTGTTTGTGGGTTGGTTCTTTTTTTTCCTTAAATGTGAATCCCAGAGGTGCTGTGACCATCGCTGATGGGCTCGGCCTTGGTCAGCAGCTGGTCCAGCCTTGAGTCGGCTGGTGTTTACTCTGTTGAGTCTGGGGGAATCTTCTAGTTGCTTCTTGCAGAAGCCACCTCTGCAGCTCTTCCACCAGAACCTTGCCAGATAAAACCACAACACTGGCACAGTAACCATCTGTATCCCAACCTAACAGGTTTGCTTTTGTTTTATAATTTCCACTCCATTTTCTTCCTCTGTCCGAGGCGAGGGGGGAAGCTATTATGTTGTGCTCAGCTGCTGGTTGGGGCTAAACCATGATGGGACCTCACAACTGTGTTGTAGTTGAGCTGAGGCAAGAGGAATCCCACCTCCTGTGGTCTGTGGGGCACCTGAGAAGCTGAATTCCCTTCTGGCCTCAGTAAAACTGATGAGAGCTGAGATGCCTTCACTGACTGGGCTCCATCTGCTCTCTGCCCAAGTGAAGATGATCCCTTGCCTGTCATTGCCTGTGTGTCCTGCCTGACAGTGGGTCAGGAATAGGGGTTCCCAGGTGGGGGCATTGACACTCCTGTAGCTCTGTGCACCCTGGCAGAGCAATTCCTCCTGCAGGAATCCATCTGTCCAGTGTCTAGAGCGGGACAGTGGGTGATTGTTTCAGTCTGCTTCAAAGTCTGTTCCCTAGGAGACACCCTGCTGTCTGTGAGGATCTGTCAGCTGTGGAGACCCAGGCACACCTTGAGGGAGTGAGGAGTGAGGGCGAAGCAGACAAAGGGCTGCCTTGGGCTGCTCCTGGGATGCTGAGCTGGGCCAGGCTCCTGGGACAGTGGGAGGCCATGGTGAGTAGGCAGCACTGAAAAGAGAGCTCTCTCCAGGAGCAGCTCCTCTGCACAGTGCAGTGTGGTGGGGGTGTTGTGTGTAGGCACTGAGGACAGAACAGAAAGGCTGCCAAGGGTTAAAGGCAATCTGGGCTAGGAGGATATTGAGAGCTCCCCGGAGCAGAAATCTTCACAGACCTCAACAGGGTAAGTCTCTGGCTGCAGGGCAATGTAGCTGGAGCTCTTAGAGACCTCCAAAAGCTTCAAAGACCTCTGCTTTGTTGGAGGAGATGCTCATGCAGCTTCCCTGCCATAGCATCAGAGGCACAGGACAGGGTGACTGCCTTTTTCCAGGAGCAAATGCAGGGCTGTGATGCTGGGTGTACAGCTGGGGTGCCCAGGGCTGTTCTTCAGAGCTGGGTCCCTGCACCCCAGGGGCTGTGTGCTGAGGCAGGGAGTCTGCTGCATGCCAGGGTCAGCACTCAGCCTTCTATGAGAGCTTCCCATAGCCCTGGGGAGAAGCTGTGAGAGGAAGAAACCATGCCCGGTAGTGCAGAGTCCTTCTGCTGTGGGTTAAGGGCTACTCACAGTTGCAGATCATTCATAGAGCATTTCTGAGGGAACTTTTCACAAGTCTGGTTGTGGCAGGGGTTTCCTCCTTGAGTCTGTGCTTTCCTGAATCTGTGTTTAATTTTTTTTTCTTGGCTGGTTGTGATAGAAACACAAGTTGGCAGCTTAGAGAAAGGAAAGAGACTTCTGAACTGTTACCCTGATGTTTACTAGGAGCCTCAGTAAGTACCTTCAGCCCCCACCCTCCTACAGGTAACAAGAGAAACCCCTGTCCCATTTCATCAAGGGGTGTGTGACATGCTGCTCTTTAGTTCCTACATGCATGGAGAGGCTGCAGGGCAGAGCTGTGACCACAGGTGCTGGGCTGAGCTCTGTGAGCACTGGCAGGGAAGAGACGTGAGGCCAGAGAAACAGCTCCCAGCAGGGAGATAGACAGGCAGCAGAGATGGGCAGGGAAGGAGGGAACTGCTTATGGATAGCCTGATGCAGGGGAGATGTGGTCAGTGCAGATGCCTTCCCTGGGCAGCAGCCCTCTTGTCTCCTCTTCCACCCAGCACAGCCCTCAGCCCTCATGGGCATGGGGTCTAGGGTGGGATTCACCTCTCTGCCCAGCAGACAGCAGAAGAGGTGAAGGACCCCCCTGCTACTGTGTGCCCCTTTACTGCTGACCAGCCATCTGGCTGAGGAAACTGTCCTGCATTATCCCTGCCAGGGTGATGGTATGCCCAGCTGGGGAAGGGTAACACCACCCTGAGTACCCAGCTACCTGTGTCCTGGCCTCCCACAGCCTGACCTGTCTTTGGGTTGCCCATCTTTCACCAGTTGTCTGGGTTCTGCCCTTGCTCTTGCTGTCAGGCTCTCTGAGGATGGGAGTTTCAGCTGCAGAGTCAGGGTCCCTCCCTCACATGGGTCCCTCCATGCAGTTGTGTCCATGACAAGGAAGTGCCCCAGTTTCCCTCTAAGCTGTTAGCTGTGGGCAGTGCAGCCTGTGGGGCTGGGGAATGAGTCAATTTTATCTTACTGAGAAGTTGACATGAGGCTCTCTTCCTCCAAGCTGCTAGTTGCCCTCAGAAATACAAAATTTCCCCTAGCTCCCCTGTTTTATCTTAAAGCCCAATGGAGAAGCACCGAAATGCTGCAAGGGAGGGTTGCTGCAAGGAACCACTGAGCGGCCTGCACTGGATCCTGCTGTTCTCAGCAGTGTCTGGCTTAATTATAGTTTTGGGTTTTTTTATTTTCAGGATAACACATGAGTGTGATTGCTCTCTGTCCCATGAAGGACAAGGTCAGTGTAGTTCAGAACAGGTTAGAATAACAGACCTACTACACTCATTCTGCGTAGACCCACAGACAATCATCTTTCCTCACAGGACAGTCTCTGCTCTCCCTGAGTGCTGCAGAAATGCAGATTCTGAAATCCAAAAAACCCTCCCCAGATGACATGGGAGAACTTTAAAAATACCAAACCTCTCAAAGTGCCTTTTGCATCCCCATTCCTTAGCACTGGGAGTGCAGTTGCTGACAAGTCCTTCTGTGCTGGGAGCAGTTTCATCTGAAAAATTCAAATATCAGGACTGGTGCCTATCCCATGGTTCCCATGCAGTCACTCCTGCAGAACAGGGCTGACTCCTCTTCAGCCAGTGAGAAAAGGTGCTGCTCCTGGCAGTATGCTAGGCCAGCATGAGTCAGAGCTGTAGCCACAGAGCTGAAGGAAAGTCTCCTAGAAATGGAATGAGGTGGAGGGAGTGTAGCAGGGTAGGTGTCTAGGAGAAAAGCTTTGATTTTCCCCAAAGAAAACTCCCCTGTTTCAGCATTAACTCTTCTCTTAGGACAGGACCCCAGGAGGAGAAATGACAAATGTCCAACAGCAGTTCCATCAGCCAGTTCCTCCTCCTGGCCTTTGCAGACACACGGGAGCTGCAGCTCCTGCACTTCTGGCTCTTCCTGGGCATCTACTTGGCTGCTCTTCTGGGCAACGGCCTCATCATCACCACCATAGCCTGTGACCACCGCCTCCACACCCCCATGTACTTCTTCCTTCTAAATCTCTCCCTCACAGACCTGGGATCCATCTCCTCCACTCTCCCCAAATCCATGGCCAATTCCCTTTGGGACACCGGGGCCATTTCATACACAGGATGTGCTACACAGGTCTTCTTCTTTCTCTTCTTGGTGTTAGGAGAATATTACCTTCTCACTGTCATGGCCTACGACCGCTACGTTGCCATCTGCCACCCCCTGCACTACGGGACCCTCCTGAGCAGCAGAGCTTGTGTCTACATGGCAGCAGCTGCCTGGGCTGGTGGGTTTCTCACTGCTGCACTGCACACAGCCAATACATTTTCCCTTCCCCTCTGCCATGGCAATGCCGTGGACCAGTTCTTCTGTGAAATCCCCCAGATCCTCAAGCTCTCCTGCTCACACTCCTACCTCAGGGAAGCTGGGCTTCTTGTGGTAGGTTCCTTTTTAGCTCTTGGGTGTTTTGTGTTCATTGTGGTGTCCTATGTGCATATCTTCAGGGCTGTGCTGAGGATCCCCTCTGAGCAGGGACAGCACAAAGCCTTTTCCACCTGCCTCCCTCACCTGTCCGTGGTCTCCCTGTTTGTCATCACTGGTTTGTTTGCTTATGTGAAGCCCCCCTCCATCTCCTCCCCACTGCTAGATCTGGTGGTGGCAGTTCTGTACTCGGCAGTCCCTCCAGCAGTGAACCCCCTCATCTACAGCATGAGGAACAAAGAGCTCAAAGACTCACTGAAGAAGCTGATCAGTCAAGTTTCAGTAGCAATAAGCAGCCCATGTCTCCTCACATAAGAGAATCTGAATTCGTGTTGGTCGCTTCCTTGGCTTCAGGCATTTTATCTGTGATAGTCCTGTTTTTAATTTAAATTCATTCAACTTGTCCGGAGTCCTGAACTCACAGTTCAGAAAACCCAGTTTTTCTGACCCATAGGCCTTTGTGTGTATATCTTGTAGGATAGTAAAGGTGTCCTCATCTGTCACATCTGTTTAATAAAAGGGGATTTCCTTGATGTTAGTGTCTGGAAGTTGGTCCCGGAAAGTCAGGAGAAGGATGAAGAGATTGCCCCCACAGGGCCATGCTGCTGTGCTAGGGCTCTGCAGGGTCTGAGAACAGGAGGGGAAGGGGTGATGTGTTACAGATGGGACTGGACTGAGCTTTTGCTGGTGGCATCCCTAACCAGCCACTTCCCACACTGTCCACTCACCACAGATTTCTGAGTTGTGCTGCATAGCCCTTTCCCTCCTCCTGATGGGATTGGGTCCTACAAAGGGGAAAGGCCAGCCCTGCTTTACTTCTCTCCTTGTCTAGACCCTGGCAGGGATGTCTGTGAAACCCTGTGTGGGATACATATAGGGCTGAGTAGATTCCAGGATTTGGGGGACGCTGCCTAAACTAAGATGAACAGAATGGGGAAAGAGAACAAAGGGATGTCTTGGGGATGATGCAAGACAAACTATTCTGCACTCTGATTCCAGCCTTGGCCATGCTGTGCCTGCAAAGTGTGTCCATGGGACTGTGTGTGGGGACAGGGTACTGATAGGGGCCATGAAGTATGACCACCTGGAGTGGGTGGCTTCAAGAGAAGTCAGGAGAAAAGAACTTCAGTAGTCTCAGAACTGCCCACCCACCCATCTGGAAACTACGGATACGAAGATACACCGACTAAGGCACTGGTCAGTGTTGCCCCCACAGACAAGGAACCTATGGACATGGATGAGAAACCTAAGGACAGGGACAAGAAACTTGTATGGACAAGTATTGGCTTTGACGACCATTGGATCAGGGACTCATTTCATCTCAATACCCACCGCACCCACACACACCTCCCGGTGAACTCATCAATACATCACTGTCTCCTGACACCTGAGAGACTCTGGACAGACTGCTCGATGGAGCCTGGGCACGTCAGGTGGAGTCAGAATGGGAAAAATGGGTAAATCAGGGTATTTTGATTCAAACTGAAGGGAACTCAGGTCCTGCTCAGTTGCGCAAATTACCGGGGAAGAGTTTATGTGGGGATGAGTGGGTGGTGGAGAGAGTTGGGAGTGGGGTGGTGGGAGGTGGAGGGGCATGGAGACCGTGCGGCGCTGGGTCCCAGCACTTAGCTGGGTCCCAGTGCTCAGCCAGGTCCTAGCGCTCACCGGCAGGGTCGTGCTGTGGTTCGTGGGGGGTTGGGGGGTGGGAAGGATCAGCACTGGGGGCAGCGGCTGAGACCCGTGAGAACGTGGCGTGGTGCTGGGTACCTTGGCAGAAGTGCCGCAGAAGTGGGAGAACCACCCCCCCTCCCCATTCATAGGGAGTGGATGTGACAACTCACATCTTGCAATGTCCTTTGTCTGACAGGTCAGTTTGCAGCATTCGTTTGTATGTGCTGCAGGTTCAGGGATGCGCTTAGACCACTGAGACCAAGGCTGGTTACTAAGCAAAAGGATTTTTGATAGTGACCATTCAAAGTCGTCAGCTCATTTTTAAAATTAACCTGGAAAATAGAAAATCCCCATTTGGGTTGATCAATAGCAGCTTACTCGAGAAAAAATTGCCCACCTACAAGATTTAATATGGATGCAAACTGACTAAGGGACATATGAAACCTTCCACAAGTCTGTGGAACATGGCAAATTTTTAAAGATTGTTTTTTTTTCACTATTACTTTACACCCGGATGATTATGAAAAATTTACTTTTTCAGTCCCTACTATAAACAAAAATTAACCCATGAAAAGGTATCATTGGGGAGTGCTCCCACAAGGCATGAAACATTCACCAACTGTGTGCCAGGCTTATGGAGCCTGGACACTTGCTCCAGTATGAAAAACGCATCCTGATCTAATCTTTTATCATTACATGGATGATATATTGATTGTGGGGAAACAAAACAAAACAAAAACCAAACCCAACTTGAACATTGCAAGTTTAATTCATGAGTTAACAGTGCATTTAAAAAGCAAGGGATTGCAGATTACTCCACAGAAAATTCAAAAGAAGCCAGTGTGGAAATATCTGGACTGACAGATTCACAGTTGTACTGTAACACCCCAAAAGATTGGGATCAGAACTGAAGTTAGCATGTTAAATGATCACAGAATCACAGAATTGTAGGGGTTGGAAGGGACCTCGAGAGATCATCGGGTCCAACCCCCCTGCCAAAGCAGGCTCCCTATCTCATATTACACAGATAGGCATCCAGACGGGTCTTGAATATCTCCAGGGAAGGAGACTCCACCACCTCCCTGGGCAGCCTGTCCCAGTGCTCTATCACCCTCACTGTGAAAAAGTTTTTCTGCATGTTGGTGCAGAACTTGTAGCCACTGCCCCTTGTCCTGTCTCCACTAACCACTGAAAAGGGGCTGGCTAATTCACCCTACATCCCATGCTTGGAGATATTAACTGGATTAGATTATTGTGTGGTATTGTGCATCAGTATTTTACTACCTATATTTGCAGCCACACTGAACTAACTGACTAACTCAAGGTCTAGCACAAGGAAATCAGAGAGCAGACAGGCTGGTAGCACTGGCATGGGCTGCTCCCTCAGCAGACCACTTTGCACAAGCTCAGAAGTCGCATGAATTCTTTCATCAATCTGCCAAGGTCCTTCAACGACAATGCCACTTGTCAGTCACCAAGGCTAAAGGGATTGTACAGTCGTGCCTGGGCTGTCAGCAATTCACCAGTGGCCTTGCCCCTGGTGTGAACGCTCGTGGCACAAGCCATGGTGGAACATATGAATCAAACTCTCAAGCATTTGCTTCACAAACAAAAAGGGGAGAGAGGGATATTTCTCCATCTGATTGAGTAAACAAAGCACTTTATGTTTTGAACTCCTTATGTCTGCCACAGAACAGTTTGGTACCTCCGATGGTGAAACATGAAGTGGGTTTAAAAGGAGGTTTGGAAGGGATCAAAGAAAGTCAATGTCAGGTGTTAGTAAGAAATGAAGTTACAGGTACTAACTTGAGGAAGGAGATCTGCCTGTGTCATTACAGATATGGGAACCAAGTGGATAAAGCTGTGGATCCAGAAGAAATCAAGCTTGCAGGAACCAGCACAAGATCCTGATCCCAGTAACTGAAGTCAAATGTTCCAACTGCAGCCACGGTGGACTGTGAGTTTTGCTGTGGGACATGTTGAGGTAGGATTGGAATGTAACAGAAGAGCAGGAGCCTGTGAGAACCAGATAAGAAACTGCAAGAATGGTAACAGCTGCCTTATAAGGAGTAACGTGACTGTGTAGCTTTACCCAGTTGTGAGCAATAGTGAGACGCATGTAAGGTGGGTGAACAGAGCATCTAACCAACAGCAATGTAATGTAACTCGTGTACTGCTATAGAAACCTGTATAAGCTCTGTGTGTGTTTGAATCAACAAGCTCAGCACTGATCCAAGTTGAGTCCATTACTTCAACTCCAGCAGTGCTCAGCTACCAGCTGGGGTGAAACTACAACAGAGGGAAAACCAGGTATGAAACAGGCAGGAAAAGGCTCTAGGACTAATGTGTAGTCACAGAATCACAGAATCTTAGGGGTTGGAAGGGACCTCAAGAGATCATCGGGTCCAACCCCCCTGCCAAAGCAGGCTCCCTATCTCATATTACATAGATAGGCATCCAGACGAGACTTGAATATCTCCAGAGAAGGAGACTCCACCACCTCCCTGGGCAGCCTATTCCACTGCTCAGTCACCCTCACTGTGAAAAAGTTCTTCCGCATGTTGGTGCGGAACTTCCTGTGCTCCAGCTTACAGCCATTGCCCCTAGTCCTGTCCTCACAGACCACTGAAAAGGGGTAGTGTCCAGTCCTGCAGAGAGACATGTCTCTGGCCAGCCTGACCCAGCCAGCCAGCATCAAATCTCACACTCCTACTCCATATGGCAGCCAAAAATGAGCACCATGAGCAGCTCTGCATGGGTTTGAGCATTCACTGGTCATCCTGGGACCAATGTAGGTGCCTCAAGGAGTCCTGCTCCAAAGAAGTCTTAATTCTTCCAAAGCAGATGTTCACAGCAAGAGTATCTCCTTAAGTCCTCTGGCTGGGCAGGAAAGCCAGAAATCTAGAGTCAGGAACACAACAAAAGCCATAGTGCTCATGATTACATAGCTGGTTGAAAGACTCCCTATACTCTTCTACAGGGACCACCATACTGCAGCCTCATCTCATGGCTAGGAAGATCTGCTTTCATCTTTCAGAGGGATCCTTTCTGAGGTGCTGGTTGATCTGTCCTGTGAAACAGGAGACGCTGCTGGAGAAAATCCTCTGACAAATAGGACCAGGGTTTGCACAGACTCTCAGTCACCAAGTAATTCAGGTAGAGCCCATCTCTGCAGTCTGGGCCCAGGACCCACAACACACTGGCCCCACAGACTAAAAGGTACTTCTCTCTTGCTAACTGTGGACTGGGGCTTGACTCTGGGGCCAGGCTGCCCTATGTCCCATCCCATATTACCTAAACCTAACCCCTAAGCCTAATTCTGTCCCTAGCCTGCTGTGCCTTGGAAAGCCAGGAAGGAGCCATGTCTCCTTGTCCATCTCACACCCTCATAGCACACACATGGAGTGCAGCAGGACATGAACCCAGGACTTCCACAACCATCAGAACTTTCCATGACCAGAGCACCATTTGACAGTGTAAAAATTACGTTTCCTCATCTGGCCATTCATTGCACCTACAGACTGTTTTACTGTTGGACTAACAGGTAGAGTACCTGGTGTGTTAAAACTTCATGTCCTTCCTTCTGTGTTCAAAAGGCTGAGCGTTCTGGTAAATCAAATCAATGCCAGTGTGGAGAAGCTTGAAAGGAAGTGCCCCTTTGGCAGTACTGCGAACCACTCAAAGGCAGTTTCTATAGGCAGATTATTTTAGCTGCATATTTTACCTACAACCCTCTGAGTGAGAACCTGCCCCACAGGAACAAAAATGATCAGTGATTTGTAGGAGGTACATAACATCTGCACCATGCTGCAGAGTTTCTGGGGCTCTAGTGATAACCAAGGGACACTGCAAGGCAGCTCTCTGCTTCTGCAGGCTCTATGTCCCATGGCCCTGAGCTACTGGGGACAGCACCATGCTTGGGGACAGAAGGGGCCTAGTGTGCTGGGTGGTACCTAGAGGGTCAGCAGCCAGAGTGGAAAGGAAGCAATAAGGTGAAGCTAGGTGCTGTGAGAGCAGTCTAGCCTGGTCTGGTTGTGTGGCTGAGGCTCTAAGACTCTGCAAGGGGAGTACAGGCCTACTTAACTGGGAGAGGAAAGGGGCTGTTTCAAGGGATGTTTATAGTACAGCTAGGTCCGCAAATCCATCTGGCCTTTGGGATGTCTAGGAAACAAAAACATGACCACCATGGTTTCACACACCAAGTGTATGCTCTTGGGATCAGACCACAGAGCTGTAGAACCTGGAGGCAGTGGTTTCACCACAGAAATGTCACATTTTCTGGACAGGAGCGAGGGTTTGAACAACTAAACTTGTCAAGCTTAGGTAAATAGTTTTTGCCACCTTTCTCAGGGCTGTTTTAGACTCAGCAGTAGTTCAGTCAGCATCTGAAAAATATGGGCCATGCCCTGGAGGAAGCGGTTAACATGTTTTTAAAAGCAGAGGGGAATGTGTCTTGCACAGCGTGATTTAGTCACGTGTTTTAACCACAACATCCTGCTTCAAGCAGGCATCAGCTTCCAGCTTATGAGACAAAAGTCAGTGTTGGGGTTTTTTTTGACTGCCAGCCAAACGGCTAAATTATCTAACAAAACACCCCAAAGCATTTCCTGTTGGCCCCTTCCTAGTATTGCTGACTGGAAAATCTGCAGCCTGTTCTCTCATCTTCTGAGATCTGTGTACTACTGCTTGTATTGCCCTTTGTCTTACCTGTTTTCTCTTTAGACCCATCTCCCTTTTTGTTATGGTCCATAATTTAAAGCCTGGGTAATTTGGAAAGGGCATGAATAATTAAAATTCCTTTAAGTCCAATAGAGATAGAATTCATAGTCCTCCTGAAGTCTCATAAATGTTCCAAAGATCTCTCTCTTTCCCTGTGGAAAGCCCAAGAAAGACAAATTTAATAAAGAGCCTGTTCTCAGTGATCACTGGATAGGACAGAAGAATTCCAATAGTTTCCACCCAATTTTCAGAAGAAAGGGCACAGTGCAAACCAAGCATTAAAAAAACCCTTTATTTTGGTGTAAAATGCATGCACCATATACATAATAAGATAGAAAAACTACTAAAGAAGGTATGGAAATGAAAATATTTCTCTATACCTATCTGAAGTTAATTTCTTCAGGTCCAGATCTTGTTACCTACACTAGAAAACTGCCACTAATAAAAGCTTCTAAAAATTAAAACTACACCATGCTCCTTCTGTGCCTGGGATATTTAAGCAGAAAAGCATTACTTAGACAATAACTGATATGACCAGAGATAGTATTTTTAAAGCATAGTAAGTATAAAGCTCTGGTTTAAGTTTTCAAAATTATCTAAGCAATTTGGACACTTCAGTGCAATCTGTACAGAATCAGAACTATCCTACTTAGCAGAGGGATAAAGGATTATAACAAAAATTGTCCTAACAATGAACCTAAGCTACACGACTTCAGCAGTATTAGCTGTCTAAGAAGGCTTATAGCTGGTGCTAACTCATAGATCAACAGTAGAACTGGTAGGGCAGTTGAGTCTTTAGATGTTTATTGACTGGTGAAGTGGATCCAAAGTGTTTAAATTATCCTGCTGTGTGTTCTTTTCTAGTCTTCTTCAGCTTATTGCTGTCTCACCCAGTACCTGAAAGATCAAACAATGTTTGTTTAACATTCTTGTTCACCTTTGGTACAGTGGTGATGAGTTTCTGTTAATCTGGAATGGATTGGACAATTTTTTTTTTTTTGGTCATTTTTGTTACTGGATCTTCAGAATTTTCCTTTCTTCTTGCCATCCCTCCACCCCCCCCTTTTCACATCTGTTGGCTTTTATGATTCTCCCTTTATAGTTCTTGCTGATCTGGGCAATCTGCAGCCAGCAGATTTCTGATGGAACCTGAGATGCCCTGGACTAGGCTGATGCAAAGGCAATTAATGAGTGAGATGTAATTTGGGGGTTACAGTCACTGAATGCACTGGAAACACGAGTATCTGAACTAATGTCACTCCTGGTGGCATTACAAAAGGATGCAAAGCCAAGCACTCTTTGCACTTGGCTCCTGTGTTCCTGGGCACTGAATGATGTGTTTCCTACCTCAGAGCAGAAGCAGCTTGATAGTCATGACTGAATTGATGGCAATGCTTTTTGCTAGCAGGACTCGCAAACCCAAAACAGTCATGAACTGCATATTCACTTTCTCCATTTTGATATCTGATTTAAAAAGAAGGAGAAGAGAGAGAGAGACAGAGAGGGTCTTGATATTATATCCCTCCCCCTTCAAAAGGAAAAAAAAAACCCCAAACAAAAAAGAAAATCCAGGCATCTTATGTGGATGAGAGAAGCAGGCACAAAGGAGAAGATAACAGAGGAATGAATCAAGTAGATCATCAAGACATCTGCACAGTGATAAATTTAATTCAGCTTGATGTTTTATCCCATGAAAATTTGTCAGCTATACAGTCTCTTAACCTGAAACAGCAGGTTATTTCTCAGTAAGCATTTCCAATTCCAACTTTTATGCACCAGAGAAAGCAATTTTTCATGGTTTTTTTTTATTGAATCCACAAGAAATTCAGTTAATTGCTTAATAAGTATCTACAATTCAGACACTTCCATATAAAACCAATGCATTTTCGTGCATTGTCATTGACTCTCCAATCATGTACCCATTCTCTACTCTTCCTTTAAGCAACTAACCTTTTGTAGAGGCATCTGTAATGTTGCAAGCATTAACTGTTTCAAATTCTGCAGTCTTCTCTTCTGTTGAAGGATTGAGAGACACTATAAATTGTATACAAACTGTATAAACCAAAAATTACATAGAATATACCTGCAGCTCTTTTCCCAGCAGTAGATAAACCCTGCTGGACAATCAGATGGCAGCTCATTAATTCTGAGATTTACTTCAAGAGAAACATTAGCTTTCCATATGTGATTGCAGAAAAAAAACACACCAAAAAACCCAAAATAAACAGACACCACCCCCACCCCCCAATCTCCTTGCCTCCCTTCCCCCCCAAATACAGGACTGTTGAGTTTTATTTTCTTTCCATTTTGAAATGACCTTTACCATAGGAACAAAAGTGGTCCAAAACCAACCAAAATATTTTTGGGAAGAAAAAAAAAAAAGTTTGTGCTTTCATAAATGTTATTTCAAGCTTTCTTCTAGCAGGCATGTTTACTCATGTCTCCTGAACAGTTTTAGGTTAAGTAACACAAGACTCAGAAATATGAGAGGTTGGAGTTTGGGGGCTTTGGAGTTTTTTTTTGGGGAAGAGGTTTTGGGTTTTTTTTTTTCTTTTTTTAGGAAGAAAACTCCAGATGTCTAAATAGTAGAATTTAGGTCATATATGCTAAGTGCTTTTGAATAGCTCATCTTGACCTAAGTGCCTAAATACTCTTCTGACATACTTACTAGTTCCTGCTAGGTTTTCAAAGGGCATCTCCCAGAAAGCTGCATCTCCCAGAATCATGTTTCATTTGGACTGTACACTGTACCTGGGAGAATTATGCTGGCTGGGGTCTTGTTCCCCTTGTGGATAGCCTTGCAGGTCACTTCTGCATCTGGTTCCAATCCAGTTACCTTCATGGTAGTATACGTCCCCTCAGATGTGACAAGAGGTGCCATCAGATCATACACAATGTCACTTGTGGGCATATCAAGGCTGATGTTCTTAGGATAGAAAGCCCTTGCCAAACAAGCCATGTTCAGTTTGTTGTCATACTGTCTGGGTTTCTTTGATTTGAGCACAATGACTTCTGGGACAGATTCTTCTTGACTCTCTGAAAAAGAAACATCAGTTTTGGGATGACTATTTTCTGCACTCTTTTCTGAAAGCTAAATCATCTACAGTTCAGACACATCACAGCCATCTCTACCTCCCTGAGAGCTGAGTATCTTTCTGTGTTTATTTTTTCCTCCTGTTTCCCAAAGAGCAGATCAAAGACAGAAAAACAGAATAAGGGTGGGATTTTCATTGGAACTTCTAATCCCTTGGGCCCCTGAGCATTATGTAAACCAGAAATCATATATGACAGTATGCAGTTTAAGAGCACCCCTGAGGGTCTTGGGGTGTTGGTGGGTGAGAATCTCAACATGACTCAGCAATGTGTGCTTGCAGCCCAGAAGGCCAGCTGTATACTGGGCTGCATTAAAAGAAGTGTAACCAGAGGGTCAAGGGATATTATCAGAGGGTGGAGCACCTCTGCTATGAAGACAGCCTGAGAGAGCTGGGGTTTTTCAGCCTTGAGAAGAGAAGGCTCCAGGGAGACCTTAAAGCACCTTCTGGTCCCTAAAGGAGCTCCAGGAAAGCTGGAGAGGGACTGGTTGCAAGGGCAGGGAGGGACAAGACAAGGTGAATGGCCTTCAGCTGAAGGGAGGGCAGATCTAGAATAGCTATTAGAAAAAAATTCCTTTTTGGGTGGGGAGGTTATTGCACACTGGAACAGGTTTCCCAGAGAAGCCCCATCCCTGGCAGATTTCAAGGCCAGGTTGGATGGGGCTTTAGGCAGCCTAGGCTACTGGAGCATGCCCCTGCCCATGACAGGGGTTTGGAAGTAGGTGGTCTTAAAAGTTCCTTCCAACGAAACCATTCTATGATACTGTGTTTCTATGGTTGATTCTATGAGTCTGTGATTGATTCTATTATTCTATTTTTATTTATTTTATATATATATATATGAATATGAATTCCTTTAAATGAAGGACTTTGAAATGAGGAAGGCAACTTCTAAGAATAGAACAAATGTGATCATACTAGTTTTGATTTCGTAACAATTCAGATGCTAAATAGAATATTTACTTTAAGGGTAGCCTAATTGCTTGTAACATCATACATGTTAGAACATTTTCTTTTTTTTTTGTAACTCAAAAATAATTTACCTGGTGAGGCTAAAATCCTTTCTCCTGGGGAGGTGAAGGGAGGGAGCATCTATTTTTGTTTTGCACACAAAAAGCAATTAATGTGCAAACAATCATGCTTCTTTTTTGCTCTTAATCTTACAAAATATCAGAATTGGCTGGATATTCCACCCTCTTGTAGATACAAGCTCCCTCCCATCAGAAGTATACAAGGAATGAAACAAAAAAATTCCATAGCTACTCTGTTACTGAACTGTCAGGAAGAGTTGTCTCAAAAATGCGTAGTGATTAAAAGATGTTTGCTGTGTTGTTTGTACTTGGAGATTCTCAGGAGGTCCAGCTCCTGCAATGTTCTTAGCTTCTTTAATCCATTTGAGTATCTTCCAGAACCACCACCCCCCCCCAAGAAAAAAAATCCATACTAAAACCAGACAGGACACCAGCATTCTGGAAACCTGGAACATCTATTCTTGTCTACTCCCTATTCCCACTGGAACTGGAGATGCACTCATCAAACCCAAAATAGGTATGTAAGATACCCTAAGGATTTAAAGGCAGGTGTAGATTTGTATGGGTCTTACAGATGTGAACTAGCACCTAAGAGAGTCCCATGACTCGTTTGTGTTCTGGTGGTGGTATGCAACTGAATGTTTTCAGATAAAAAACTCAGCGAAACAAACTCACCCATTGCCCCAGCTTCCATGCCCTCACAAAAAAAATGGGGAAGAACATCCATCCTTACAACAACCAAGTTCAGAAGAGCAACATTTCTAAATATCAAAGGCTTGCACACATTTCAAGCAGTTTTTACAAAAACACTGGAACTACTTTCTCCTGCAACTCATTACATCTCTTTTTTTTTTTTTCCTTTCCACACACCTTAGTGTTACACAAAAGAAAGCAAGCAAGAGCTTTCACCTCATACAGAATCTGGGCTAAGACACCATCACTGCTGGGCATCAACAGTCTTAAATTTATCAGTGTGGCTATGGGAGCTGGTGGGATAATTGCTGATGCACATAAGGACTAAACTATCTTTGTTGTTCCCAAAAAGCTTTGTTACCTAAATATGAGGTGAGGACTCAAACACTTGGCTGGAGAATGAGAGATCCAAGGCAGCAGAAATTTTTCAATATGCTGTCACATCACGCAAACTCTTTGTCCACGGCACCACAAAGAAATATATTAGTAGTAAAACAAGTGGTACTTACTTGGCTCAACTGGAAAAGTAATCCCAGTTCCAAATACGAGCTTGTCTGTTGCCACACTGTTTGCACATAATCACATAAACCTGCTTTGCTCACCACAACCTAAAAGGGTGTAAAATCAGGGAGGAAAATGCCAGCAGTTTGTCCAAAGGTTCCTTACTGCTATAAGAGTGCTCCAAAGTCAGAACTGTTTGCAAAATCTTGAGGGGAGAAAACAGTAATTTCATATAGAGTCATTTCAAACCACTTCATCCAGGGTAAAGCTTTTTAAATCCTTTTCTCTTCCACTAGCTCAGCAGGAAAGGTATTTCCTGAAAAAAAAATGCTCATAGGAATCCTGTAGTTCTCTTCTTCAACACATTCCTCTTTTCCTTTCTTCCTCCAAATATATTGTTCCTTTTGCAGCCCCAGGTTTTTGTATGAGACCTTACAGTGTCTGTGTCACTGTGCTGCCCCAAGCGCTCTACACAGTGATATACTTGGTTACCAAAAGTGCCTCTTCCTTCCCTTTTACTGTACAGTACTTCATATAAAACATATGAACTGTCACTCTGCACACCACAGGAAGAAATCACACAGACTTTAAAATAAGGACCTGAAACTGGGCCAAAAGAGGGGACTTAGACTCTGCTTGGTGCCTGCAGAGTTACAAGGAAGGATTATTATGTTGCTCTGGGAAGGCAAGATTTAATCTAATAAAAAAGCAAAAATTACTTGAGTATTATTCTACAGCAATCAGTGAAACTCTTCAGAGATGCAGAAGTGTTCTGTTAGGGGTTCTTTGGTTGTGGTTTGGTTTTTTTTTTTCCACTTTGAACTATTATTTTTTTGCCAAGGAAGAAGAAGAATGCATGCATTCGAGTTGTTATCTTGCTAGAGGGGCCAGTGCTGAGGGTCATTTAGTGCCTTTGGAAGTCTTTATCATAGTTTTGGAGTCTATAAAAGTGAAAAAGATATGATTGTTCTTTATTAGGCAGTTATATTGATCCATGGGAGGGGTTGTTAAACAATGCCTCTAGATGGTGCAAAGCAGATTGATTAAATCCTACATGATGGACAAGTTCTGCATCCTTAATGCCACCTGTACCTAAAGATTTCTTTGAATATGCAGGCCAGATAAATTTTGTTTAAGTGTATTACCTGTGTGAGCTGGAAGTAAAGCAGCTGTCACTTCAGTGATTACTAAGGAAGCAGAGGTGTGGTGTATAGATATATTATGACTGCTATTGAAGATGCTGTGAAAAATAATGTTGCAATGCAAGAACGAAATCACAGCCATGTAATGGCATTCATCATAACAATGAAAAGCATTATCCTTTAGCAGTTAATATCATGCAATTAAAAGAATTGGCTAGTCTCACCTAAAGCCAAATTCCCTTGAGGAACACATTGGACTTTCTTTCGCGTTACCCACCAAGTACACCAAGGACCCTGACCAAAAGTACCAATCACTTCTGAAGCAGGTCAAACCCCTTCATATGCTACCAACATCTCATTTTCAGTTGGGGGGTAGCACACCTCAGACTCTCTGTATCCTCAACTACAAAACCCCAGAGGTTGGTCTCAAGTTTCCCCTGTGCTTTCTGCCACAGAGTCCAGGGAAGGACATTCTCCCTGGCTGCGGTGTAGAGCACATTTTTAACATCTGGCCTTGGCAGATGACACAGAGATGAGAGAGAGAGAGAAAGAGAAAGATCCACACTGGCGCAGGTTTTCTGGGGAGGCTTGTGACTCTGTCAGTGACCAGGCTGGAGCAGTCTGTGGTTTTTTGACTGCACTCCACAGAAGTGACCCACACTGGGGCAAGAGTTCGTGGACGATTGTCTCCAGTGGGTGGGACCCCACGCTGGAGAAGGGGAAGAGTGTGAGGAATGCTACCCCCTTGTCTAAGAAGGAAAACAACTATCGAGAAACTGACTGACCCCCCATTTCCCCAGTCCCTGCCCCTCCCTGTGCCCCAATGGGGGGGAAGAAGGGAGAGAAATCGTGAGTAAACTTGAGTCCACAAAGAAGGGCGGGTAAGGGGAGGTGTTGTAAGATCCGGTTGTACTTCTCATTATCTGAATCTGGTTTAATTGGGTGTGTAGTTGTAGTTTAAATTTGCCAGTTTTCTTTATTCTGTGCTGAGCCTGTTCTGCCCATGACGCTACTTGCAGAACGAACTCTCCCTGTCCTTATCTCAACTCCTGAGCCGCTCAATACATATTTTCTCTCCTGTCTAGTTGAAAATGGGACTGATAGAGTGACTTCAGTGGGCATCTGGCCTCCAGCCAGGGTCAAACCACCACATGGAGACATAGCTGTTATTTTACTGATAACATCCACTGGGATCTGACAACGTCCATGCTGCCATTTTATTCTTAAAAACTCCATCTCCTGTGCAGGCTACTTGACCTTACTCTGTTTTACAGAAAAAACAGCTTTCAGAAAAATTTGTGTTATTTTCTTGCCTTTCTCAAAAACTTCCTCTGCTGTGTTGCCCCATATGATGATGTCATCAAAGTATTGCAGGTGGCCTGGGTCTTCACTCTTTTCCAGTGCAGTCTGTATCAGCCCATGACAAATGGTGGGGCTGTGTTTCCACCCCTGGAGTAGCCAATTGCAGGTGTACTGGATGTCCCTCCAAATGAAAGCAAACTGTGGCCTGGACCCTACCACCAAAGGGATTGAGAAAAATGCATTAGTGGTACCAGTTGTGGCATACCTCTGGTCTGCCTTTGACTCCAGCTGATACTGAAGTTTCAACATATCTGGTATGTTGACACTCATGGGCGGCCTGACTTCAGGGAATGACTATCAGCTTGTCAGCCTCCTGTCTCCACTGGACTTCCACACTGGCCATATTGGACAGTTGAAGTGTAAGCGGGTTCTGCTGATCACTCCCTGAGTCTTAGCCCACACTCAGCCTATCCCAGAGCCACGTGGCATTGCCCCTCCCCAACAATCCCTCTTTTTATAGTGAGCACAACATCACATGGTATGGGAAACATCCTTGGCCAACTTGGCTCACCTTTCCTGGCCCCTTGGGAAAATTTACTCTACCCTTGCAAAACCCAAAATATTAATCACACAGTTAAGGGGGGAATTTACACATGATCTCTGAAGACATTGAGCTGAAGAAGAAACATATGTGGAAAAGGAGGGAAGAGAGGGCAGAACTGTAACAGTGGGTTGAGGTGATGGATAGCCCATTTCAGTTATAATTCTCAGTGTTAGAGTGCAGGGTCATGTTCAGTATTGCTGATCAGGGAAAACGAGCTGTCTTTCAACCACATGGTGTTACAATCTACTCACCTAGCTCTCAGGAGCTGCACTTGAGGTAGTCATTTGAATATTTCAGAGAGAGACTCATGCCACAAGAGCTGTTTCATCTGTCTAAAATACCTTGAGAAGTGACAAATTTCTTCTTAGAACCACTTGATTCTCAGCAATGGGCACAAAGGGGATGTAATGGGTAACTTAGATTGAAACATTGGAACTGTGGAGGGTAAAAACATCTATCTGCTGAACTGGTATTGATAATTATATGCTCAAATGGTCTGGAACCTAACATCTGTTCTTGAGTGCAAGAAAACCTGGAAAGACATACACTGATTGTCCTGTAGCTTGAGTCATAACCAGCATCAAATGTGCTCTTCAGGATGCTGTTGTCTATGGGAAGACAACTTGAGGAGGAAATGGAGTCTGTTGCACGTTCGGGCTTTTCAGGAAGTCAGTTTGCATTGGGTGATTCAATTCCCTTCAACCACTGTGATGCTTATTCCACACAGTGATAGATAGTCATACAAAAACATCTGTGTCATTATTTCAGTGTCAGGTGACACCCCTTCTCTAGTGTCTTTTGAATGCTGAATTCTCTCTTCCTCTGCTTTTTTATTGCTGGATAATTGAACCACACAGCAATTTCCATAAATTGTGTTGCCAGCACCACTTTTATGGTACATTAACCTAATAATAGAACTCTTTGTGAAACACTTCCCATAGTTGGTGACACTGAATGTAGATCAATTTGGATTGTAAGAGCTCTTTCAACTTACATTACTTAATTCCAGATACATTTTTAATAAACTTCTAGAGAATTAAGGTAGGATATTTTCTTAAGAATGACAAGGACCAGCTGTTCCAAACTTTAAGTTTAATTTTTTTTCTTTCATATTGAGACTATTCTGGACCTATAATTATTCATATGTCTGAGATTTTCATACTCGAGCAAAACGAGTTTGTGATGCACAAGTTCTTCAGAGGTTATTTTTCCTTGATGTCATTGCTTCTTTTTCTGCGTGGATCTGCTAAAATTTGGGCAGGGAGAGAGTGCATGATGTTTCTCATGGTTGGTGGCCCTGCCTGTGGCAGGGGGGTTGGAGCTCTATGATCCTTGGGGTCCCTTCCAACCCTTGCCATTTTATGATTCTATGACTCTATGAAGCACAAAGTCATGGAATGGATGAGGCTGAAAGAGATTTGTCATGGTTTTGGCAGGGATAGCGTTAATTTTCTTTCTAGTATCTGGTTGGTGGAACATTTTGAATTTAGGAAGAGAATAATGTTAACAATGCACTGATGTTTTCAGTTGTTGCCAAGCAGTCAAGGACCTTTCAGCTCCTCATACTGCCTTGCCAACAAAAAGGTGACACGGCAGACATGGACAGGGCAGCTGACCCAAACTGGCCACAGGGATATTCCATACCCAGTACCATGTTCTGTTTATAACTCAGCGTGTCAGCTGAGGGTCTGGAGCAGCACACTCATGTGGTAGCTGGGGGTCTTGGGTAGCACTGACTTTGGAGTGATGGACTTTGTCTTCCCAGGTAACCATTATGTGTGATGAAACCCTGTTTTCCTGGAGATAGCTGAATACTTGCCTGACAATAGGAAGTGGTGAATGAATTTCTTGTCATGTTTTGCTTACACATGTGGGCTGGGAGGCTGGACACCTGGGGGTCTTGTGTAACATTGACTTTGGGTGATAAGAAACTACTGTTCATCATTTGTTTTGTATTACTATATTATTATTATTATTATTATTGCTGCTGTTATCCTTTTTGTGTTTGTCCTATTAAATTGTTTTTGTCTCAACCCATGAGTACTTTCACTCTTCCAATTCTATCCCCAATCCTGAGTGAGCAACAGCGTAGTGCTCAGTTGCCAGCCAGGGCTAAACCACAACAGGACGTTAAAAGATTGCCAAGTCGCAATCCCCTGCTCAAAGCAGGGTCAGATAAAGCAGGTCCTTAAGGACAAAGTCAAGTTGACTTTTGAATGTGGAAACTCCACTGCTTCTCTGGGCAACCAGTGCCAGTCTCAGTCCTTTGAAAAAAATTGGGTTTTATATTCAAGTGAATTTTCCTTTATTTCAGTTTGTGCCCATTTCTTCTTTTCCTTTCACTAGGTACCAGTTAGAAGAGTATGGCTTAATCCTTTTTACTCCTCTCCATCAGGTATTTACACACATAAGATCTCCCTTAGTCACCTTTCCTCTTGGCTGAACCATCTGATTCTCTCACTCTCCTCCTAAGACAAATTCTCCAGTTCCTTACTGGTGGCCCTTCACTGGACCTTCCATTATATTCCTGTCTGTCTTGTACTGGGGGGCCCAGAACTGGAACAGCACTCCAGTGTCACTCTGGGACAGAGACATGAAAAGAGACACAGGGTGAGATGTGAGTACACACATGAGAATACAAGAGACAGGAAAGGGAAGGCATAAATGGAGACAGAAAAAACCTATATGTGCAAGAGACATGAAAATGATGAAAGATGACTGGAGCTGCTCTGTTGGAAGAAAGAACTAACTCCATGAAAGAGCAAGTACAGCCCTGGAAGTCAATGCATCCTTATGGAGGAACACATGCTGGAGCAGGAGTCCTCCCAAAAGGGGAAGGTCTTGTGGAAGTGTCACAATCCCATGCAACTAAAATGGCTGCTTCAGACTGTGGCCTGTGGAGAAACCCATGCCAGAACAGAAGTGAGTTGGTTTAACCCTGGCTGGAAGCGAAGTGACCACTAAAGTCACACTATTGCTCCCCTTTTCAGGTGGAAAAGAAAGAAAATATCTATTGACTTACAAGTCGAGATAAAGACTTGCAATTAATGTCATGGGCAAAACAGACTCAATACAGAATAAAAAAACCCCAAACATCTATTTTATTACACACACACACACACACACACACACACACACACACACACACTGAAAATAGAGTAGGATAATGACAAATAAAATACTAAAACACCTCCCATCACCCCTCTCTTCTTTCCGGGCTCAACTTCCTTTCTCCTGTCACCACACTCTGATAAACAGCCCCTCTCCCACTTTTCTGTAGCCACCTTTAAGTACTGGAAGGCTGCTGTAAGGTCTCCCCAGAGCCTTCTCTTCTCCAGGCTGAACCACCCCAAATCTCTCAGCCTGTCTTCATAGCAGAGGTGCTCCAGCCCCCTGATCAAGTCTGTGGCCCTCCCAAAACTCGCTGCTAATTCCCAAAGCAAACACAGGCTGCTCCCACTCTGAAAAAGGGCCCCCTCAGCACAGCAGTCCTCCCTGCTTTCATGCTGCCTCTCCCTCCACTGGCAGCATGGTGTGCTGCCTGGCGCAGAAATAGGTGGCTGTATCTGAGGCTGTAAGGCCATGCAGCTGCAGGAAGACCTTGTTTTTGTCCTTATCTGCAGAGATGGTGACTCGGCCTCGGAAGAGTGGGCCATAACCTGTGTTATTCCCAAAAGGATAGATCCATCCTAGAAATTGCAGCTGCCCTCCTGGGAGCTGACGGACACAATTCCAGTCATATAGCTGGCTATTCAGAGGTGCTCCCGTGACAGTACAGGTGAGTGGGAGTGATCCAGAGACCTTCCCTTCCTTGGGACCAGATGCCACCATCCTTATGGAGGAAAGGGTACCTGGAGAAACACAGGGTGGGTTTGACATTGGAGTGTCTGTGAGAAAATTCATGGTGCAGTAGTACATCCTGGGCTTGAAGTGTCCCCAATACCAGAATTTGGGCTTTTAGTTCCAGGAGTTATCCCTGGAAGCAGTGGATTGCCCAGACACCACAGTCAAATGTTTTTGTACAGCCCAAAACACTACTGAGGTGAGAGACCCACAGGAGTCTGTGTGAATGCTGGTAAACATGTCATGTCTTTAAATATGAATCCAGAAGTTTGGCAGGAGAGCATGAAGTCTCTGGACCTTCTTAGTCCTCTTTTATAGCAGGAAGTTAAAGCTCCAAATCTGCCCCCATTCTCCAAAAACCTCTTGTCTGCCCCAATATTTGGATGAGGCATGAAAGAACAAGAATGCAAAGGATAGGCAGTACAGTAGGGCATGCAAATACCTGGGCACAGAAATGGCCCTGTGGTCCTGGGACCCCTCTCAGGACCTGCCTTCGTCCTGCAGGGTCTGCCAAGAGAAGACATAACAGCATCAGGACCACTCTGACGCTGATCCTTCCTCTCCAGTCAGAGCTAATACTGGAGCCAGACTGGTTCCCCCCATTCCCACCCACAGCTGGACAGTGCAGGGCTGAGTGATGCTTTGGGCATCTGGAGAGAGGGGTCAAGGTACCACAGGAGGACAGAGCTCAGATGTGCCTAGGTCAGGAAGAGATGGCTGGGACTCAGCCCTTCTAGCCCTGGGGCTGGGGAACCCCCCACCAAAAAAAAAAAAAAAGGCCATGTCCTTCTTCTCACCTTTAATGGCTGCATCAAATGTGATGATCAGTATCCAGAGGAACATTGCAGGCTTCCCCAGAGGAATTTGCATGGTGCACAGTGAAGTAGGAAAGAAGAATGGTGGAGCTGACAAGGGCTCAACCTTCCTTTCTTAAAGTCAGCAGAGAGATGTCTTGTCCTTTCAGCACTGAAGGCTCTGACTTCCTTGCAACTCCAGGCAGGTTTGAAGCCTTTTCTGAGCAACCCCTTTACATTTGCAGGTACTTCATGCACTGGGAAGTTGGATACGTCTGTCACTGCTGGCCTCAGTGGGGACAGGAAGCCACATTGCCTTGTTTGTGGTGCTCAGCCGGCACAGGAAACATGGGGACCTCCCTTGTCTGCCCAGGTTCTCTCATGGCAGTATCTGTGAGCCTCCTCTCACAGGCTGTGGCACTGTAGATGGCTGTTGTCATGTAGAAGGTGGGGAGGGGACAGGCATGGTAATATGGAGAGGAGGACCTTCTCACTCAGCATGGCCCAAATCTGTTGCCCCACACCCATCAAAGGGCCAGAGCTACTAGATCTGGGAGACAGCAGAAGAATTGTCATTTCTGGCTTCTCTGTGTCCATGTCACTGTGAGATTTGCCCACAACACTAAAATAGATGCAGGCGTTTTCCTGTTCCTGTGTGGTGAAGGGCAGGACACCACCTGTGAGGTACATCTATCTTGGGCAAAGTGGGCCATGTTGTGAGGGCTCAGAGGGGTTCTCTAGGACTGCTGATAAATAGGAGATGCCTCAGAACTGGAAGTCCATCAGTGAGTTCCTAAGTTTGCTGCTCAGGGCCCACACTGACTCTAATGTCATTTGGAAACAAAGCAGAGCTGCCTCCACTGCTCCACTGCAGCCAGCAACACCCAGAGGGCTTCAGGAGTAGCAAGGAGAGCTGTTTGAGGTGTTGGAGGCAAGCTCTTTCCTGGGTTGGTACAGGGCAATTAGAGCTCCTGAGGGGACATGAAAAATGTTGGAGATGCCCTTCAGGATTAAATGCTGCTCTTGGGTCCTGGTGTAGAAACAAGGCAAATCCTGGAAGGGTCCATTTGCTGAAGTTGCTTCCCCTCCTGCAGAACCAGCTGCAGGATTACAGGAGTCTGTAAGGGCTGAAAAAGCAATAGGAGGGGCTATTGAGCATGTCTGTGGGTACAGAGGGAGAGAGGAAGAGGAAAACAAAGTATCTGTGACTCAGCCTCAGTAATAATCTTCAGCCATGCTCATGTGTGATATAAACCAGAACGACATGTCTATTTCATACTGTCATTCAGTTTCACAGGTTAATGCATGGAGTTACCTTTCTGCATATGCCTCCACATTCTCATGTTGCCAGAGCAAGTCTTAACGTAAAACAGTGATGAATGTACTATAGCTGTTAGCTGAAGCAGCAGCCACCAGTGTAGGGCCATGCTCATCTTCATCCAGAGAGGCCATGGCCTTCAGTTTGGATAAAAACATTTAGATGGGCCTTTCAAAAGAGCTTGATGGGGAGAAGGCTACCTTGACTTGCCTTGAATTGTTCTTGCTTTCTCTGTTCTTTCTTTGGTCTTGTTGCCATGCTTCGTCTGTGTGCCTGTATTTCTGTGTGAGCAACCAAGGTGAGTTATTTCCAACTTCCCTCTAAAATTGAGGCCATGAAACAAGAAAAATATTTTAGGGTGTAACCACTTCTTTTTTCTGCTTTTCTTTTCACTGCTGTGTTAAAAGGCTCATATTTTTTATTCTGCTGTGGTTGGCAAGGCAGCACAAGAAGGAGGATGTGTATTTCTTTGCTGGGATATGGAATGAGAATTCAAACAAGTCTGGGGCTGGAACACCTAGGTGATAGAGGATTAGCATTTCAAAAGAACCTGAATTAGTTGGCATTGACAAATCCTTAGAAAACCACAGCTTTGTATTTGAATCAACAGCCAGTGAGGACAGAACATCATCAATAAAACTTGGGACATTATGGGGTTAGAGTGAGGTGGGGAAGCAGTGGATAGTGTGGTTAAAGTCTGCAGGGAAACAGGCACAGGCATAGGACTGTGAAGGACACTCTGTGGGGGAGAGAAAGCAAAGGCTTTGATAGAGATGTTGAGTTGTCTGTCTGTCCCAACAAAAGTGAGCTCCTTGTCCTGTCAGCTATGGCTGCTGTCGCTTTAGTCCGGGCCTCATTGCTTCCTTACACCACACAGTCCCCCTGCTAGAATCCTACTGCTGCCATTCACTCAGCATTGCACATCTTCCAGTTAACACTTTCCCCAGGAAAAACCCTGAACATCTCATGAGTGAAAGCATCCCTCTCCAAGGGGACTGAGAGGCAGGGCATGACCATCTTGCTTGGATAAATACATGAAGGGCTTTCACAGCTACCTCCACATTTGATTTCCTATCTGTAACCAGTGCCTCTGACTTCCTGCTTCACCTGTCCCAGTAGAGGAGGGGGGATGGCCTACGCAGCACTGAGTTTAATGAACCCTGATGGGAGTCACCTCTCTCAAAGGGGAAAAAGGGTCTTTGCCCAGGAGCTTTCAGGGCTTATTGACAGAACTTTAAATAGGCTTGAGGAGCGAGGGGCAATAGCATCAGTCTGGCCTGTGGCAGGCTGTGGGATGTGCCCAATTTGGAGGGACATGCCCAAGTTGAGAGTCCTCAGCCTGTTGCTCAGGGACATGCTGGACAGACTGTGGCATGCTGGAAGTCTAGGGGTGACGACCCAGGGGCTCCTGGGGCAGTGGGAACCGACAGGGAACCACTGAAATGCTTCAAAGGAACCCCAAAGGAACCCCCCTCACTAGCGGCCCAGCTGAGATGCCTCTATGCAAACACATGTGGTGCTAAATACAGCTATGGTCTGATTAGGCTGCCCTGGGAGGAGTTACCATTCCCCTTGATTCAGCACTAGTGTGGCCACTTCTGGAATACTGTGTCCTGGTGTGGGGCTTCCCATTCAAGAGGAATAGGAAAAAATTGTGGAGGGCCCAGCAGAGATATGCCAAAATGGTGTTGAGTGCCATGTATGGAAAAGCTGAGAGACCTGGGTTTCTTAGGTCTGCAGAGGCCTGAGAAATCCTCAATTAGTGTAGCTTGAGAAATCCTCAAAGTTCTTAGAAAACTGATCGTGATTTTCTGGCAGTGGGAAAGAGTATGAGGATTGAAAAGCACCAACAGCTGCAGCTTTGGAGGTCCAGATGGGGCAGAAGGAGAAAGAAAAGTTTAAAAAGTAATCCTGTGCTGGTACAGGTGACTGAGAGGGAATCTGTGATCAGCCCATAGCTGTATTTCAAGAAACAGCCAGTGAGGATAGAGAAGAATCAGTAAAGGTGAGGACATTCTGTGTGAGAACAAGGTGGGAAAGGGCTACAGTCTGCAGAGAAATGGCTGCACGTGTGAGACAGTGTAGGACAGCCTGTAATGAAGATGGCTGAGTGCACTCACAAGGCTGGAAGGCTCCAACAGCAGTGAGGTCTTTGTCCCCTTAGCTATGGCAGATGTTTGCCACTAATGCCTGTGGTGAAACATATTGTCCTCATGGCACTGAAACCTCATTTCCTCCTTGAAGGAAGGCTGGGAGGCATCATACCTTTGTCCTTCACTCAGCATCACAAAGCACATTTCTACTGCCCCAGGAAGAGTCCTGAGCAATGCAAGAGGGACAGGTTGTCCCATCCCCAAGAGGGGAAGGTGGTCAGGGCTTGATGTTTGGCTTGATAAATACATGAAGGGTTTACTGGACGTCAGAGCCACAGGCCCAGTGCCTCTGCCTGCCTTTAATCATTACTTCCACTTCTCTGCATTAACAAGCCTATGGAGAAGCTTTGTTAGTAATGACCCTCAGAGGGCCAATTAGTACGCCAAGAAACTTCAGCATTTCTTTCTGATTTGCCTTCTCAAGCAGCTTCATCAGTCTCCTCTCACTATCTGAGATTCATGGGTTTGGGACCAAAGACACCATGGGACTCATTACAATCCTGTTATTTTCTTCATCTTGTACAGATAATTGGAGAGGTTTCAGGAGAGCAGAGAATGATGAAGACTTCAATGACTATTTAGTATTAAATTTTTTTTTTGCCTTTTAAGGATATTTTTATAATTTTTCACTTTACAGAAGAAGTGACAGCTACATGCCCCAACTGATGCTGATCCAGATGGTTTCCTAGGGAGGTCTGGGTGGGCAGGAAAAGCAGCTAGACATTATATTAACAAACTTTTTCCTCACCTGACCCCTGGTACCTGCATCACTTTTCTTTCCCTAAGACTTCTCCACTGAAATCTGCAGTATCAGTGTGATGTCACTGCTATGGGGTGCAGTCCTAGAATCATAGAATGTCTCTCAGTCTCTCAAGCCCAGCCTGCCCCAGCCTGGTCCCTCATGGAGTGACAAGACATACCCCTGAGCAAACCTGCTCCAGTGTGGGCCTGTGTCTCTCAGTCCATGGGCTGCAGTTCTGCAGGGGTCTGGGGACCTCCAATGCAGGTCAGAGCATCTTCCATGTGTTTCCACCTGCACCAGCATGGGGTCTCTCCACAGGCTGCAGGTCAGGTCTCTGCTCCCCATTATTTTCCATGGGCTGTAGGGGGACAACCAGCTACACCATGGGTTTCTCCATGGGCTGCAGGGGAATATTCCTGTCCAGTGCATGAAGGACATCCTCCCCCTGCCTTCTTCATGGACCTTGATGTCTGCAGAGTTTCTCACATCTTCTCACTCCCTTCTCTGGTGGCTGCTTGCAGGTTTTTTTTCTCTTAAATGTGATTCCCAGAGGCACTGTCACCATCACTGATTGGCTCGTCCTTGGTCAGCAGCATGTCTGGCCTTGAGCTCAGCTGCTATTTACTCTGTTGGGCCTAGGGGAAGCTTCTAGCTGCTTCTTGAGGAAGCCACCCCTGCAGCCCCCTCCCCCCCCCCCCCCCCCCCGCCACCAGAACCCCTCCATGCAAAACCATAGCAAGTCATTTCAGGTTGGTAACTGAGTGTGACCATTTCCAGAGAGGCAGAGGAGGGTACTCCATAGCTACACCCATCCTTGAGTCAGTTAGTTTCCTGTTCCCACTCTGGGAGGCAGCTATAGGTTGTTGTTCCATTTTTATTGACATTAATTAGTATATATGAGGTGAACAGTATTAAGAAGATGCTGTTTTGTGTCATTCACAGAGACCCATGCCTTCAAAAATGTCCCTGCCCAGGACTGTCCATGACACTCTTCAGTCTTTGCAGAGAGGAAGTCACAATGAGGTGTCAGATTCTTTTCACTGGTTTAGATGTTCTAAATAGGAAGGAAGGTTCATGCTCCATAAACATTCTGCTCTTCACTCATCAGAAATAGGGCCTGAGGGTCATAAAATAGGTTGGAAGGAACCTCAGCAGGTTTGTAGTGCAACCTACCAGGAACAGGATCACACCGGATTGTTCAAGAATTGATCCAGTCAGATTTTTAAAACCTCCAAGGACAGAGACTACACAGCACCTCTGGGTGACCCGTACCAATGCTTGGCTGAGTTTATGGGGAAAGGATTTCTACTTATGTTCAGGATGGAATTCTCCTTTTTCAATTTCCACACATTTTCTTTTATCGTCCCAACATGCACCATGGTGAAGAGCTCCTCAAACCCTAAAGGTTTTGACTGTGAGGAGGGTATCCTTCTCCAGACTGGGCAATCTGGACAATCTCAGTTCCCTCACCCTCTGCATCTTGCCAGCACATGACTCCTAGACTTGGGGGTCCTAATAGTATCAATACTGCTCCAGCAATGGAGCAGCCTGCCCTAGGCTAGTACATTCAGAAATAGGTTTCTGTCTGCCATTTATTTCCTTGTAGAACCACAGAGGTGTTCCTCGCACTTCTTCAGGGACATCCCTGCCACCTTTCCACAGACAAGCATGTCCATACTGGCCTAGCCAGCTTCCCTTGGCTGGCCTTTATATGCTCACTGCAGGGTTCCAAGCTGGTGGTTCTGCTTGCCACAGTTAGTAGTCTGTGGTGCCTGGAAACCTGAGAGATACAATTTTAAGCAGATCCCATTGGAGCATTCACCACCTCCAGCAATGCTGGGAACTCAAATGTAAATGTTCAGTCCAGGCCTCCCTCCCTAAGCCATTGCACTGCTTTCCTCCCCTGAGCCCATGGAGAACCCAAGCACAGCATCATGGCCTATTGGGGAACAATTTCTTCAGTCTATTTTTCACGTCATCTTTGGAAGAAGGGCCCAACACCAGCACTGAGGAAATGCCCTTTTATTACACAATTGCTACACAAGAGGCAAGCTGTACCTTCATGCCAGACACTACACAAGGGCCCACGTCAGGCCAACTCAGTTCATGCCTCCAGAGAACTGCAGTGAATACAAACATTCCTGGAAAACTAGGATTATTACAGATTATTTTGGGTTTGCATGACAAGGTTTTGATACAGGGGAGCTGCAGGGGTGGCTTCTGCAAGAAGCTGCTAGAAGCTTCCCCCAGGTCTGACAGAGACAATACCAACTGGCTCAAGGACGGGCCCCCTGCTGACAAAGGCTGAGCCAGTCAGTGATGGTGGCAGCACCTCTGTGATAATATATTTAAGAAAAAACAAAACAAAACAAAACAAAACCCAGCAGCTTTTTTCAGCCAGAGAAAAGAGTGAGAAGATGAGAAACTTTGCAGACACCAAGGTCAATGAAAAAGGAAGGGAGGCACTCCAGATGCACGAGCAGAGATTCCCCTGCAGCCCATGGAGAAGACCATGGTGAGGCAGGCTGTCCCCTGCAGCACAAGATGATGGGAGCAGAGATTTCACCAGCAGCCCATGGAGGACCCCATGCTGCAGCAGGGACAGAGTGTGAGGAGTCAGTCCTTCCCCCAAGGAGGAAGGAGTGGCAGAGATAATTTGTGATGAATTGACCACAACCCTCATTCCCCATCCCCTGTGCCTCTCTGGGGGAGGAGGAAGAGAAATCATGAATAAAGTTGGGTCTGGGAAGAAGGGGGGTGGGTGGGAGGAGATGTTTTAAGATTTAGGTTTATTTCTCTGTTTTGAATAGGTAATAAATTAGATGCACTTTGTTCTAAGTTGAGTCTCTTCTATCCATGACATTACTTGCAAAATGATCTCTCCTTGTCCTTATCTGAACTCCTAAGCCTCTCAATACATATTGTCTCCCTTGTCCAGCTGAGGAGGGGAGTGACAGAACAGCTTTGGTGGGGGTATAGTCTCCAGCCAGGGTCAATCCACCACACAGATTAAATGGGAAAAGCACAGGAGCTTCCCAAGATAAGCTGAAATCATGTCAGAAGAGATATGGAGAGCTTATTGCTTCTGAAAGAAAACTGACTGAATAAGCTTCTTCAGTGAGTCCTTGAGCTCCTGGTTCCTCATGCTATAGATGAGGGGGTTCATTGCTGGAGGCACCACTGAATACAGGACTGATACCACCAGGTCCATGGATGGGGAGGAGATGGAAGGGGGCTTCAGGTAGGTGAACATGGCAGTGCTAGAAAACAAGGAGACCACGGACAGGTGAGGCAGGCACATGGAAAAGGCCTTGTGCCTCCCCTGCTCAGAGGGGATCCTCAGCACAGCCCTGAAGATCTGCACATAGGACAGCACAATGAACAAAAAACACCCTAAAGCTGCAGAAAGACTGATCACAAGAAGCCCAACTTCCCTGAGGTAGGAGTGTGAGCAGGAGAGCTTGAGGACCTGGGGGATTTCACAGAAGAACTGGTCCACAGCATTGCCATGGCAGAGGGGAAGGGAAAATGTATTGCCTGTGTGCAGTACAGCATTGAGAAACCCACTGACCCAGGCAGCTGCTGCCATGTGGACACAAGCTCTGCTGCCCAGGAGGGTCCCGTAGTGCAGGGGCTTGCAGATGGCAACGTAGCGGTCGTAGGCCATGACAGTGAGCAGTAAATACTCTCCTACAATCCAAAAAATAAAGCAAAAGAGCTGTACAGCACATCCTGAGTAAGAAATGGCCCTTGTTTCCTGGAAGGAATTGGCCATGGATTTGGGGACAATGGTAGAGATGGATCCCAGGTCAAGGAGGGAGAGGTTGAGGAGGAAGAAGTACATGGGGGTGTGGAGGTGATGGTCACAGGCTATGGCAGTGATGATGAGGCCGTTGCCCAGGAGAGCAGCCAGGTAGATGCCCAGGAAGAGCCAGAAGTGCAGGAGCTGCAGTTCCCGTGTGTCTGCAAAGGCCAGGAGGAGGAACTGGGAGATGGAACTGCCATTGGACATTCGCTTCATCCAGAACTCAGGCACTGTCCAAAGAGGAAAAGACATGGACAATTTAGGGAAGGCTTCCCTGAGAAAATCTGTTTCTTACAGAAACCTCCCATGTAACTTCATCTCAGGACTCCCCTTATGTTTCTTCTTCCTTTAAGTTCTAATTTGATCTGGCTGAGTGTTGCATGAGTATCAGGGACCTTAATCAATGGCATCCCCAGGAGTAAGACCTGCTCTACAGCAGTTTGTACACTGAAGTGGAAAAAGCTGCATACATTGAGCAGTTCACTGAGGATGGACACCCTGGGATGAGTGCCAGAGCCTGAATGCAGTGACCACACGAGAATAGTTGTCATGTCCTCCAGGAAGATATTAAAGTAGCACTTGGGCCACCTGCCTCCGGAACAGTGTCCTGAGAGGGACTTCTCCTTTTTGGTTTTACTTTTCTAAGCAGAAGTGTCTGTGTTTAATTCTCCCATCACTGTGACATACTCTGCCAAACCATCAGTTTACCCTCCATCTGCAGGTATGATCACAAGAGCACAGGGGGGGTGGACTATGACTACATGCACATCCTCCCCCAGAGGGTGCACCCATCATCATCTTTCCACCCCGTGTTCTAGACAATAGGCTTTAGCACAGCAATTCAGTGATGAACATTCTTCATATTTAGATACCCTTTGCCATGCTGGGGGAGCATTAATTGCAGGGGTAGAAATCCCCCACTTGTGATTGCTTTCAGCATGAACACTACTGAGTTATGAGAAGTGTGTACTGTAGTGCAATCGGGACAGCTGGTTTCTCCACCAGTCTTATTCCCAGCTGCTCCATTCTGCCTCTCACAGCTGGAGGATGATAACACTCAGAGGGTGTTCTGAAAAAAGAACTGGAGACATACAGTTTCCAGATCCAAAGGGCAACTCTCCAAACTCCTCTCTACTATTCTCAGTCTAGGTGTGCAAGGAGTGACACAGAACTAGTGGCTCCTCACTCAGACGTCCAGACCAAGCACTATGTGGTGGTGTGTCCACGTCTGAACGAGGTCTCAATGCTCCCTCTCTAGCTGAAGGCATACAGGTCTCATGATGTGCCTGCACCCCCTGCTGGAAAATGGCCATCAGCATCACCACAGCCTCAGTATCTTCATTGCTTCACTTGTGGGACTCTTAGATAGCACAAAGGTGCTATAGGAGCATTGCACCCTACTGAAGAACAACTTGACGTGGCACTGCAAGGAGGCAGTCAGGTGTCATGAGGTGCTATGGCTTTCAGAGACAGTCAGCGTATTTCCTGTACCTCACTGACTGCACTGCCCTAATGGTGACACGTTAAAAAAGAGGGAAGCAGTAAAGATGTGATCTCTGAAGTGACAACTGGTGCATTCACCACCCCTCACACACACTGCATTGCCTGGGATCCCAGAAGTCAGAAGGGGGCTGGGATACCTCATTCCCATGCAGAACACACCTGTGACAGGATGGTCAGACTCAGTATCTGAACTGCAGCAGAAATCCTCATCCCCAGAGTGCCTGAAAACAGTAACAGCAGCAGCATTCAGCATGGGCAGGTACAGAAATATGGAGAAATACCATGATGCTTGTGCTAAGACAAAGAGGAAAACATTCTGGTCATTACCTTACTTGGCTGTGCACACTTCTCCAGACAGTGGCACTGCTGGTCAGTCACTGTAAGCATCTGCTCTAAGCCTGCTGTCATGCAGGAGGAAACAGGCATGTGTAAGGAGAAGGGCACCTTTCCTCTGCTATAACTCTGGCTGCAGAGGAGGCAGCTCATGCTCTGGTTACTATGGTCTTCATGGCAGAAGCTGTTTGTGAGAGAGGGGACTTGCTCCAGCAAAGGCATCTCCACTGGAGGAACTGACAGGGGTGTGCCCAGAGTCACTCACCATGTCACTTTTGACATAACTTTTTTCCCTCCTCTGCTGGACCTGTTTGTACCTGTAACTGTTTTTCTGTCTTTTCAGCTCTGCTCTGTAGAAATCTCCCAGGGGTAGGAAACTGTCCAGGGGCACCTCTGTGTCTGTAGGAGGTAAGGAGCAGGTCATAGAAATCCTGATGAGTCTGTAAAAGGCAGGTTGTGACTGGGAACAGCTGGGTTATGGCATTTTGAGGTGCTTTTCACAAATTTACTCATCTCTTAGTGTAAGAGATAGGGAGTTTCAAAGCCTACTCCAGCTCAAAACTCAAGACAGCCAGCCAAAGAGTTAGGAAAGCATCTTCTCATTCTAGTAGTTCCCACTCTGATGTGCTTCTTGAAAAATTCCCTCATAAATGTCCCAGGGGTGATCTGGAGCTGTGAGCAGCCCCAGTGCCATGCAACCCTAACCCTCCTGAAAGCAGAAGGAACCTGTCTTCTATGCACAGATTGTCCCCACAGCCTGGTGGGGAGCTCCCTGAGCAGGCTGAGTACTGCTGACCCCAGCAGGCAGCAGAGTCCCTGCCCCAACATGCAGCCCCCTAGGGTGCAGGGACCCTGCTGAGAAGGACAGACATGGGCACCCCAAGATCCACACATTGCAGCACAGCCCTGCAGCTATCCCCAGAAGGGAGCCACTGTGCCCTATCCCTCTGACAGTGTGGGAGGGAAACACTGCTCTGGAGCATGCCCTCCTCCACACTGTCCTGAGAGCCATCTGTACCTGCCTGGGGATGTGCCAGCACAAGGGTACCCGTCCAGGTTACTCACATACCTTGCCCTGGTACAGGAGACTTACCATGTGAAAGGCTGGGATTTTTCTCTCAAAGATCACTCCTCTGTCCTTCCACCCCACTCTGCCTTAACCTCCTTCTGCCCTGCTCATCTTCACTTGGTAACATCCATGCAGTTTCCTCAGCCCTCCCGCCCTTAGCAGAGGAGATACTCCAGGGAAGAGCTGTCTCTCTGAAGTGTTGCCAAGTTTCCATCAGCTCCCTCCATCCCAGAATCTCGTCCCAGCTCATAAGCAGAGAACCTCACCAAGGCATCATGTTCTTTGCTCCCTCTGGGCTCCCTTGAGGTGTCCCTGGGGCTCCAGCAGAACCTACTGAAGAGACTGAAGTAATAACTAGTGCTCCCTCCCTCAGCTGGGGAGAGACACTTATTTGCAGCATTGTCATTTCTGCTATCAGAGACACAGTTAGGTCCAAGATTCACCCAGACAGTGACAAGGAGGGAACTCCTTTGTTTGTGCTGAGGGAAGGGATTCAGGTGGGTCAACCATGGCATCTCATCCTGGTTTTGTAGTCTGGGGACTGAAGAGGGATTTCTGGCCCTCCAAAGCCTGCCACAAACGCGGAGGTGAGATTCCTCACAAAAAAGTAACTTGTATGTGGACTGCACCCCTCATTGCTTCACCTAATCCAGTCCAGCTGCTGAATTTATTATCCAAATACAGACAGACCTGTAGTACTGATTTGGATACCAAAACCATCCACCACAACTGAAGCACATGTCTGAGAAGGGCAGCATAGGATCTATGGACAGCTATCACCATTCAGAGCTGGTGCACAACAGATACCCTAGATCACCTCAGACAAATTTGGTGCTTATGACTGATTCCCAACACTGCCATGAGGCAAGTTCTGTACCATACCTATCCATTAGGTGCAGGCAGTGCTTCTCCCTCATGCTTTAGTCATCTCCTGGGATTGGTCTCTACTGGTACTACTTAATTCCTTCATCAATTACATAGATACCTTCATTGAGTGCACCCTTAGCAAGTTTGCAGTTGGCAGAAAGCTGACCAGTGCAGTTTTTCCACTTTCATCCAGAGGTACCTTGACAAGTTGGAGGAGTGGGCCCATGTCACCTGGGTGTCTCTGGCAAACTCATGACTTGCTAAGGACTTCCCTGATGAGGAGAGCCTGAGCACCATGATGGATATCACACAAGACAGCGAGCCTTACATTTCAAAAGGAAAGAGGAGAAACTGGAGAGGATCCTGATGAGGTCTGCCAAGATGGAATGAGGGACCTTAGAGACCTTCTGAAGATTCATGGATGTGCAAAATCTGAAAGAAAAAGCAGGAAGACAAAGTAAGAAATTCTGCTCCTGTTCAGGCAGCTGATGGCTATGCATGCACTGACATGTCCCAGGTTTCTTGATCCAGTCCTTCTTACCTACATGTTCTGATAACCAAGACAGAGAGACACAAGCTGAAGAGATTGGACAGGCTGTTCTTGTTCCAGCATGCTTTGGACAAACACAGACAATAGTTAGTGGATGCACTGTGAAAACTCAAGAACAAATGCCCTTTTAGTACACACCCTTTCACCTTGAAATAAACCCCTGGATGACAGCAGTGGTGGTCCTGCTCCTGTTTTAGAGCCAGCACAGACATAAGAAGGAGGGGGTTCACCTCACCTCCTGTACCATGTCACATCCCCTTGCCTGGCTTGTGGAGAATGTCACATAGGGGTTTGCAGGCAGAACGCCTATAGTTGTTCCCAAATAGCCATGCAGATAGATGCTTTTGTTCCTTCTCACCATACCCCACCAGTCCAGTGGCAGACTTCAGCTTCAGGAAGCCACAGGTACCACAAATATGCTGCATTCCAGCTTCACTGGTACCCTCTGAGCCCAAGGAAAAGCACACCATCTAGCTGTCTGCAGCATCACCAGCCTTGCAGCCACTGTCTGAGTGATGTCTCCACCAACAATCCTCTTTATTGCTTCAAGCAAAGGGTTGCACCAGAGACTTGCAGAGATCCCTTCCCATTGATGGGATTCTGTGTTTCTACAACACCTTTTCCAGAACTCCTTCCCTCTGTCCCTCTTACAGGCACAAGGATTAGTACACAGTTACACCTGCTTTGGGTTTCCTTGACTATGGCCATTTCTTTCAAGATCATTTCTTTGGTTGACTTTTATTATGTACCAAGAGATACTGCAGGCAGGATGTGGATAGCTGATGTGTACATAGAAATTATTTCTTGGCTATTGCATTCATTGTATAGCAAAAAGTGCTAAGCATTGCTCACTGCCTCTGGACCAAGATACTCCTGTTTTCTTTACACTTTTAATATTTTATACCTCTTCAAGGCAGCAGGTCTTCTCTGGCATCCCTGAACTATTGTTAGCATCTCAAAAGACTTAGGTCCCCAGGTGCAGAACTTTTCATTTCCTGTGGTTGAATTTCATAAGCTTCCTCTCAGCACGTTTCTCCAGCCTGTTGAGTTTCACATGAACAGCAGACACACCCCTCCAAGTGTATCAAGCAATCATTCCATCTGTTTATCATCTGCAAACCTGCTGTGGCTGCACCCTGTCCAATCATGCGGATGATTAAGATAACTTATATAGATAAGGAACTGGGGGATGATGTGGCCAAGTCACTCTCCATCATATTTGCGAGGTCCTGCCAGTCTGGTGAAGTTCCCAGTGACTGGGAAAGGGGAAATATAGCACCCATTTTTAAAAAGGGGAAAAAGGAAGACCCGGGGAATTACAGGCCGGTCAGTCTCAGCTCTGTGTTCTGCAAGATCATAGAAATGTAGGGGTTGGAAGGGACCTCAAGAGATCATCGGCTCCAACTCCCCTGCCAAAGCCAGTTTCTCAGGACAGATGGCAGATTGGAATCCAGATGGGTATATCTAGTACACCTCCAGAGACTAGACTCCACACCCCCTGAGCAACTGGTCCCAGGGCTCTGTCAGCCTCACCTGGAAGAAGTTCTTCTGCAGATTGGTGTGGAACTTCCCGTGCTCCAACTTGAGGCCATCGCCCCTTGTCCTGTCCCCACAGACACTGAGAAGAGGCTGGCCATTTCCCCCTGTGTCCCACCCTTCAGATATTGATAACCATTGATCAGATCCCCTCTCAGTCTTCTTCTCTCTAGGCCCCAGCTCCCTCAGCCTTTCCTTGTAGGGGAGATGCTCCAGGCCCTTAAACATCTCTGTAGCCTCCTCTGGACTCTCTCCAGGAGATCCCTGTCCTTTTTATACCAGGGAGCCCAGAACTGGACACAATACTCCAGGTGGGGCCTGACCAGGGCAGAGTAGAGGGGAAGATCATGGAGCAGATCCTCCTGGATGCTCAGGCACGTGGACAATAAGAAGGTGATTCATGACAGCCAACAAGGCTTCACTAAGGGCAAATCATGCCTGACAAATCTGGCATTGTTCTAAGATGGAGTAACAGAGATGGCGGACAAGGGAAGGATAACAGACATCATCTTTCTGGATTCATACAAGGCCTTCAACACAGTCCAGCATGACATCTTTGTCTCTAAATTGGAGACATGGATTTGACAGATGGACCATTCGGTGGATAAGGAACTGGCTGGATGGTCACACTCAAAGAATTGTGATCAGTGGCTCAATGTCCATGTGGAGGTCTGTGACTAGTGGTATTCCTTAGGGATCAGTACTAGGACCAGCACTGTTCAACATCTTTGTTGGTGACATGGACACTGGAATTGAGTGCACCATTAGCAAGTTTGCCAACGACACCAAGTTGTGTGGTGAGGTCAACACGCTGGAGGGAAGGGATGCCATCCAGAGGGACCTTGACAGGCTGGAGATGGGCCCATGCAAACTGCATGAAGTTCAACAGGGCCAAGTGCCAGGTCCTGTATGTGGGTTGGTGTAATCCCAAGCACAGGCTGGGTGGAAAAAGGATTGAGAGCAGCCTTGAGGAGAAGGACTTGGGGCTGCTGATCAATGACAAGCTCAGCATGAGACAGCAGTGTGCACTAGCAGCTCAGAAGATCAACCATGTCCTGGGCTGCATCAAGAACAGTGTGGCCAGTGGGTAAAGGGAGGTGATTCTGCCCCTCTGCTCTGCCCTCGTGAGACCCCATCTGGAGTAACACATCCAGCTCTGGGGTCCCTGGTACAGGAAAGACATGGAGCTATTGGAGCAATTCCAGAGGAGGTCATGAAGCTGGTCCGGGGGCTGGAGCACTTCTCCTGTGAACACAGGCAGAGAGAGTTGGGTTTGTTCAGCCTGGAGAAGAGAAAGCTCCAGAGAGACCGAATTACAACATGCCAATACTTAACAGGGTCCTACAGGAATGTGGGGGAGTGATAGGGCAAGGGGTAATGCCTTCAAGCTGAAAAAGGGTAGGTTTAGTTTAGATGTTACAAAGAAATTCTTTGCTCTGAGGGTGGTGAGGCCCTGGCACAGGGTGCCCAGAGAGGCTGTGGAAGCCCCATCCCTGGAAGTGTTTAAGGCTGGGCTAAATGGGGCTTTGGGTAACGTGGTCTAGTGGAGGTGTCCCTGCACATGGTAGGGGGGGCAGAACTAGATGATCTTTGAGGTCCCTTCCAACCCAAAGCATTCTATGATTCTATATCAAATAATTGTGGCCTCAGTATCAGGTACACTGTTGATGATTGATGGCTGACCTTCAGCTGGACTTCATACCACTCATAACAATATTGTAAGCTTGACTTCATACAGTTTGTGCTCCATCTCACTGACCAGTGGTCTAGCCTGAACTTTGATAGTTCATTAGGAGGGCAACAAGGATGGTGAAGGGTCTGGAGGGGAATTCTTATGAGGAGACTGAAGTCCCTTGGTTTGTTCGGCCTGGGAAAAGAAGACTGAGGAGAGAGCTCATTGCAGTCTATGGATTCCTTATGAAGGGGAGCAAAGGGGTGGGTACTGATCTCCTTTCCTTGGTGACCAGTGACAGAACCCAAGGGAATGGCATGAGGCTGAGAAAGGGTAGGTTTAGGTTGAATATTAGAAGAGGTTCTTTACTGCGAGGGTGGTCAAGCACTGGAACAGGCTCCCCAGGGAAGTGGTCACAGCACTGAGCTTGACTGAGTTCAAGAAGCGTCTGGACGACGCACTCAGTCCCGTGTTGTGACTTGGCTGGGCCTGTGTGGAGCCAGGAGTTGGACTTGATGATCCTTATGGATCCCTTCCAACTCAGTATACTCTATCATCCTATAATTCTATGATCAGTGCAGATGATATGATAAACGGTGTTGGAACTCTTTCTAATCACATGATAAATAATATCCACCTCACCCCCCTCATCCACCAAGGCAGACACCTCCTTGCAGAAGGTTATCACTGGCATGAGGCACAATTTCCCCCCTTTGCAAATCCATACTGGCTACTCCCTAAATTGGCTAGGAGCCACCCACAGCATTGAAGGGATTTGAGGTTCATTCATGTGCTAGAGACTGCATCTTGTGCATGCAACTGCATGACACTGCCTTTGCCAGCCTGTGACCCACACCTCACCACCAACCCAGATGGCATTCCACCAGTCTTGTGAGGACTGGCTGATTAACTGTGATCTTCAAAGACATGAATGAACACTAATTGCATAGCTCTGACAAATATGCAGGACTTAATGCTTTATGCCTAATGCTAATAAGATAATAAAGGAATCAGTGAAATTAGTCTGATTAAAGCAAAGAGAATAACAAAGAGCAAGCACTTATTTTATTGACAAGTGGTGTTAGGGAAATAAAACTTTTGAGATGGAGTATTCAAAGTCTGAAATTCAGTTAGCAAATTTACACTGCTGGCCAGAAAAGTTATTTACTAGCAATTTAATTATGCATTAAGCACTAGTAGATGACAGTGACTCACAGTCAATTAACATAAAAATGATCTGATGCTAATGCTCCTTGCTGAATAGTGACACTCTACTAGTACATTGTGGAAAAGAGAAGGAGGCATGTCTCCACTTTTGCAACTAGATCTGTGTGTTCCCATCACAAGATCCAAGAACAGACAATAAACAGCAGAAACGATGTTCTTTAGAGCCACTTGCTTTATCTTTGACTTGACCTCTTAGCACTGCCCCACATGCAGCTTCAGCACACCATGGAAGTGCATATCCACATAGTAACTGAACTCCTTGGGCATGATGTGTATCCTGTTGTTGGGAAGTACATTGTCAAAGTAATGATTGGGAATGGAATGGCCATCAGGATGCAAAGAAAAGGGCCAGAAGCCATAGAGTGTAATGTGTTGACACAACTCCAGAGCAGTATTCACTAGCATGAAACCTGAGGAGAGGCGAGGGGTATAAAAACCACGATCACGCCAGTACTTGCTTAGAGAACTCAGGTACTGAGGGTGGAAGAAGAAGACATGTGACTGAGAGGCAGAGTCCTGTAAAGCATAGAGTGCTCGGTAAGAAGCCTCAGTATTGCCAGGGAAGGAAAAAGCTGGGATGAGGAACCAGGTCTTTCCATAGGAAGCTGCTGCCTTCACAAATGGCAGGCGCCGACCATTCAGACCACGAAACCTGTGAGACAAGAGATGTGCGACCATCAGCCACTGCCAGAAGCAATTTCATTCCCTCTTGCCCTTCCTTTGCCACTCTACCTTGGAGCAGTGAAACACTGGACACTCTCTTGACCCCTATTTTCCCCTTCTCTGCATTTTGTGGGCGATTTGACTGCAAGATTCTCAGGGGCAGCTAACACGGACCAGAGGAGCTGCTGGGAAATGCCCAGTATGTTTGGTAGTGATTAGTTGGTTAAAAGGCTGGGAAGTTATCTTCAAATTTAAAAGTTTAGTGGCCCCACAGCTCACAATTAATGATGTTCCATAATGGTGGAGCAGGAGGCTAGGAGAGAATTCATGTATTCTGTCCTTAGAGATCTACTACACAAACATCTACACCTGAGCTGATTGTCAAAGTGTTCTTTGTAGCCAGCAGAGAGAGACAAGCACAGGTAAATCACAACTCATCTGTCTTATTTTAGGTGTCTATTGTAGCACAAGTACCCATTTTCTCCACTGGACATAAAGAACATTTACACATCTAGGATCAGAATGAGATGAAATAGTTCCTATTAGAGCTCCTCCTGAGAGGAGCAGTGCAGAACACAGCTGAGTCTCTGTTTATATCATCCTTGATCTTCCTGGAAAGACTGGAGATGCTATTAATCTCCAGTGGCAAGCTAAATAGTCAAGAGCAAACAAGTCTTGAACAAACACTGCCCCAAAGGACTACAAGACTTGCAGTATCCCCCTGTATACTTCTCCATGGAGGGGAACATCTCATGGCAGTAGGCATCAATAGCTTTTGTTTAGGTGGGGCAGGCATGGTAGGAAAAGCCTATTTTCAGGGACCAGAACAGAGGCAAAAGAGACTGACTCTTCAAGAGTATACATATATACATATATAAATACACACACAAATATAGGGGGGAGAAGAAAGTTAGGAGTCCTATTACCGATTCTGGAGAATACTAGGATTCACAGTGACAATGCTTGACTTCCTGCCCACATCCTCAGGGAAGTCCACAGAAGGCAGGTTAAACCTGATTGAGGTCATAAGCAAAGAAAATCTATGAGAAATTATGCTCCATGATATCCTGAGAGCTTACTTATCCTTCTGTGACACTGCCCATTTCAGGTACACCCCAGCACTGCCCCACCACCTTTAACCCCTCTCAGAACATTTTATCTGTCCCTTCTCTCTATTCCCATGAAACCCCTCTCCTCCTGCTGGTCTCCTACATCTCTCCTGGGTAGACAGGAGTGATTACCTGATTACAAAATGGTGCCCATCAATTTCAGAGCCGCAACTGCTGTTCCTGAGGATGCCACCATTTCCCACCACAGCACAGGTTTTGTAAAGAGGGCCCCGAAATGGGGATTTCTATAAAGAACAAGAGGTAGAATTTCACTCACCCTTAGAGAATGACAGCAAAGAGGTACCATGGGTCCTCAAACTAGACACATTTCCATGGTGTCCAAGAGAAAAGCACACAGACCGTGAGTTGTATTTCCCATCAAGAAGCACTCCTACCTCTGGCAGGATCTCCAGCAAGCCATCTCTGACTTTCAAGCTCTTTGAGCGATACCCATCATAGATGATCTCAGATCCCAGTGGTGTGTTGTCTTGCGTCACAGCCAGCCAGGATGAGGCATTGCAGCAGTGCCCTAACTCTGCCCTGTAAGGAGGAAAGAGTGGGTGACAGTAGGAAGAGGTCTGGAGATGGGATGGAAGACTGTAATGGAATAACAAAGGAGAGAGAGATGAAAATGAGGAGAGGGGGCTAGGCAAGGTGGTTCGGTAGAAGCAGTGTGAAGGATCAGGTGAACAATATTGTGGTGCAAAGGGAAAGAAAGCTTAGGAAAATACAGGGAACACAAATAAAGCATTGTGTCAAGTTATAGGAACCTTCACCATGCACTCAGTTCACTCATCTCCACACATCCTTCATTTTCTTCTTCCCCATCCACATGCATTTCCAGAAATTTTCTATCTGTTCTCCATGGCTTAGCCACTACTCCAAAGCCCTTCCTGCTTGCATCAAAGGCCAGGCCAGCATACAGGATACAGTGGGGAAATGCAAATAGGTCTTATGCAAATAGGGTGTGGGTGCACCTGCTTGTTCCACCCTTATGATGTGACTTGGAGAACAACATCTGTTCAGATATGCTTGTGAGTATAGATATTGAGTGTGAGGGTTACCCAAATAAACACACACAGACAAGCCTTCACCTTCACCATTTCATCACATGAAAGAAGATGTCCAAGAGACTCTTGGAATAAAGTAGTCACCTGAAATAAAGTAGAAAAGGAATGTGAACATTTTTCATGAGGTTGAATGAACATGGAGTGGAATGAGCAGCAGTCAAAACCTGATCTGGCCCTGGCAGATGTTCAGCATCACCACCTGTGTCAAGGCCAGGCAGAGCAGCCTCCCTGCCAGACACTGTGCAGAATCTAGACCCAGCTAGCTGGCTGTCAATACTGGGTTCAGAAAGAGGGAACCACAGCATGGGTGGTATGCATATGTGTGTTTACAGGGTACTTCTTCACAGTCTTGAAGAGACAGCAAAAGGGGCTCCCACAAATCTCAAGGATTTGTGAGGCATAGTGTGTGCATGTAACTGTCAGCCTGTGTGGCTGTGTGTGATTAGAACTTCTTGGGCTTTTTTGTAGAAGGGTGTTTAGAAATGTGTATTTGTATACCAACATTTTTTTAAGTGTCTGACATTTTGATTTATCTGCTTTGTTATTGCTATTTGATCCTGAGTGTCTGTTTCAGCCATTGTGGGTTAAGCATGTGTCATCAATAAATTAATAAACCACTTTGGTTGAAATTTTATTGGAAGTAGGTGAACTGAGTAGTTTTCTGTTGTGACTGGTAGACATCACCTGTACTGGGCCAAGGCAGTAGCGTTGAACTCCCAGCGGCAGCTCCGCATTAACTTCACATGTCTCAGGCTCCAAAGCTCATTCCCTCTAGGGTAGAAAGAGCTCATAAGCAATTTGAATGCTCTCTCAAAGAATTACTGCAAACATCAGACTGTTTTTTGCACCCCTTCCTACCCCCTGGACCATCACCAAGGCCACCAGTTGACTCAGTTTAGCCAGCTGATGGTCTAATATTGCCCAGTACACTTGTGGCCATGACTCTCACTTCTTAGGTTGTGTTATGTTGCTCAGCAGTCCTTGACATGCTTCTGCTTCTGGACTCGTGATGTCAGGTCTGAAAACACACAAACAAAAACAAAAAAACCCCAAAACCCAAAAGGTTAAACTGAGCCAGAATACCATGTCCTCTCACAGCTTTCTGCCATTGCTCCACCCCAGCAATCCCATACCTCCAGTGCCTCCCCTGAAACTAAGGTCATAAAATTTATTCCTCACTCTATCACCACTCTTACACAACTTACTGATTCCTCCCCTGAAGGCCTCCTCAAGTGACCCTCCATTTTCCCACTTCCTTTCAAGGACTGAGGGGACACAGTTCCTCCACCCTGTCCCTCACTCACCTGTCATTCAACATGAAAAACCATGTGTAGACAAGTAAGATGGCAGTTACAACCAGCAGCATGACCCATAGCTTGCGCATCTTCAGCAGTCCTGGCTTCACATTCTCCTCCTTTCTGATGCTGTTTGGCATTTTGACCAACACTTGAGAGAGCATAAGAAATGAGGAAATTCCATACCCAAGCTGGTCAGTGTAAACACCAAGCCCAGGACTTCTCTGGCACTGGTCTTTGTTGAAAGTTTGCCTTAACTATCTGCAAAACAACATCCATCACGAGGGATAGTAGGGAACTCATTTCTCTTAGGCTATGCTGAAGCATGCCATGGAGCGGTCAGTGGATCCCAAGAACCTTGTTGGATGACATCATGGGCCAATATCAATATTCAGTATCCCCTCTCCTCTAAAGCTGTCTTCAGGTATTCCAGGGCAATGATTCCACTGATATACTTCCACAGCCTTCTCTCCACTCCCTAAAACCTCCATCTATCTCTCCAGCAGTTATCTAAAGATGTCTAAACACAAATTCCTCATCTTCTATGTTGGAAAGAAAAGGGCAGGCGAGTTTTCTCTTCATTTGCTTTAATCCCCTGCACACCAAGGGCAATGACCAGTTGTCCTGGTTCTGGTCAGGACAGAGTTAACTTCTCCAAGCAGTCAACACAAGTGACCTGAGTTAGTCCAGGCTGTTTTCCACACCCCCTGACATCACTACCGCATAAAAAGGGTTGGGGGGCTCAAAGGGGTAGGGTAGTGGTAGAGCATGGGATTTTTAATATTAGAGTCCGGAGTTTGAGCTTAGAGTTGGGCACTGAAAAGAGGACTGTTGTTCTGGAGCTGTGCCAAACCACCTCTCTTGACAAGCCCCTTTTTATGGGGCAGTGATGCCGGGTGGTGTGGAAAACAGCCCAGGCTAACTCAGCTCATCTGTGCTGACTGCTTGGGGGAGGGTTAACTCTGGCCAGAACCAGGACACCAGCCAAGTGAGTGTTATGTCAGAAACACAGAACAGCAGTGCATCTCTCATTTAAACTATGAGCCTTTGTCCTGGAGTCCTGTTTGCAGGCAGCCAGCCAAATCATGTCAATTCTGTATCAAAACAGACACAGATACATGGATCGGCATGTTTCTTCAGAGTTAGAAGAAGCTTTTACCTGGTGTGGATAAGAGAAGCAGTCTTGCTAAATTTTCCAAGCCACACCACTGTTTCTCCCACATCCTTTATCACCTTGCCATCCTCAGTTCAGGAATAATTGCTCTGATTCTCTCCAAACAGTAGCATGATGGCCAGGTGTGGCAAAAAAAGGGAAGGCAGAAGCAGATCCTTATTGACATTTTTAAGTTTTGCCTGAGTTTGCTATCCTTTATATCTGCTTACAGGATGCTGAGTTAGCTTACTCCAAACCTTTCCAGTGGAAATTTTGAAGGTTTAGGCAAAGATATGATCCCCCCCCCCCCCCCCCCCCCCTTACCCCCTACCCCGCCACCAACATTCTGGTCACTAAATTGGAGAGATACAGATTTAATGGATGAACTGTTGGGTGGATAAGGAACTGGCTGAATGACTGTGTCCACAGAGTCAATGGCTCAGTATCCAAATGGAAACCTTTAACAGGTGATGTCCCTTAAGGGTCCATACTGAGAGCAATACTATTTAATATCCTCACCACTAACATAGCATGATGGAGCAAAATGGCAGCAGCAAGTTGGCAGATGACACCAAGCTGAGACCTTGACAGTCTTAAGAAGCAGGCCCAGATATATATGTTCAACAAGACTAAGTGCAAGGTCCTGTGCCTGGGTCAGGCAACCCCTATTATCAATATAGTCTGGAGAATGAACAGATTGAGAGCAGACCAGCAGAAAAGGTCTTGGGAATGCTGGTGGATGAAAACCAGCAGCTGAGAAAGCCAATTGTATGCTGGTGTGCATAAGCAGTTGAGGTTTTTCAGACTGGAGAAGGTTCTAGGGAGAGATTATTGTGGCATTCTAATACTTAAAAGGGGCTTGTAAGAAAGATGGAGAGACTTTTTACCAGGGCCTGTAGTAACGAGAGAAGGGACAATGGTTTTAAACTAAAAGATGGTAGATTGGACATAAGGGAGGAATGTTTTATGACGAGGGTCATGAGACACTGGAACAGGTTTCCCAGAGAAGCTGTAGATGGCCTTTCATTGGAAGCATTCAAAATCAGGTTGGATGGGACTTTGAACAATTTGATCTCATGAAATATTCCCTGACCATGGCAGGGGGGTGGAACTAGATTATCTTCAACAGACCCTTCCGACCCAAACTGTTCTGTAAGTCTTTGATTGTATTACTTGATGAAGAGGGAAACTTTGTATTTATGAGGATTGGGATGCGATCCTCAGTGGCCTGTTCACAGGGAAAATGAAAGCTTCTTTTTACTAGTATTGCTCAAATATGGACTTTATTTCCTGAAGCTGGAACTTGACTAACCTAGTCCCAGGCAAAATTAAATTTATTTGCTGTGAATCAACCAATGCCCTTCCTGTCACCCGCATCTGTTTGTTTTGGGGATTTTATTGAGGTAGTCTTGTTCAGGGTTTGGTTGTTTGTTGTTGCTTTTTTCCCAAGTAACATCTCTTTCCAGAGGAAAGAAATATTCTTTTTAAGGCCCTTGTTCTATGTAAGCATACTGTCATCAAAAGTGATGTCTGCTGAAACCAAATACACACAGTGCCCTAAGATTTAGCACTTACATAACAAGTCTAGAAAATGGGAATCGGTGGCTCAGGTTCACACTCCAAACTATCAAAGTTATAACAACAGTTTCAATAAAATAAAAAAGTAGGGAACCTAAATCCAAGAAAACTATAGCTTACATACCGTTTAGACAAGGAAGGCCGTGAGTCTCATCTGTTTGATCCTGAAGCTGGCTTCAAATACGTCCATAACTGGGCAGGTACAGTTCAGTTCTGCAGCAGCTCAAACCTAGCCAAGAGCTTCCTTCTCAAGGGGAGGGAAAGTTACTATTTCCTTCTGTTGGAGTGACTCACACATTTCTTTCAAATCACACCTGACTCATGAACTGTGAAAACTCCTCCTGGCAGTCAGATATGATGACATCTTGTCCAACTGCTGGAGTGCTTTGCAAACAGCTGCTGCTCAAGGCAACATTGACACAAGAAGACAAGGGTCTTGCGTGTACAGCCAAGACACTGCTGCAGAGCTGGGAGGGGAGCTAGCCATTAGATTTAGTGCAGAGGCTGACTGCAGTAAACCATGCCTAGCCCTACAATTCCCAAAACTTAAGATTCTGCAGAAACTGGAATGTCCCTACAGAATCAAGCTCCACCAAGTGCACAAGCTCTTGCACGCACAAAGCCTTGCTCACTGCTTCTTCCTGTGATGGACACTATCAAAAAAAGAAAAGCTAGCAAAGTGATGGGATTCACAAAGGCTTTCTCCATCAGACAGGTGGTGAACCTCCTCATCTGTCTATCCCCAAGTGGTCAGGGGAGTCAGAAGCTGAGTATGTGTGGTGGATTTCTCTTGCGGGGGGAGACAGAATTATATTAAGTGAGCAGGAAGCTGGGGGCTACTGGGACCGGGAGTACTTTTAACCACCATGCCAGGAAATCATAATTATTCTTTTAACGGCACAAGCTGCACACTGTACAGGTGGTATAAATCCAGGAGAGAGGAGATTAAAACTACAGGCTGGAGATTAAAACTACAGGCTACTCCAATCTGGCAGTACAGAAAGCTGCCTGCATGCAGTTGATATATGAAAGAGACATGCTAAAGAAATCCCCAATGTTAGCTCCCATTGACCTGGCAGAACCAACCCCTCTTATTCACGGTCTTCCCGATTGTCTTAAGATGTTTGTAGCAAATGCTCTGGGCCACATACAAGCTGCTCATGAAAATGCTGATCATAATCATAGATGAGCTTATACCCACTTGGAACAACTTTGTATGAGAAATAGATAAATATGGATGCCAAATGGGCTGGGTGAGTTCACCCAGTGGGCAATCTCTGGACCTTGCCCAGCAAGGTTGCCAACTCCATACCCTTATAGAAAGCAGTAACTCAGAAGAGGGAAGCTGCCTGTCTCATAAAATACCAACCCTGGCTCATAAAATTCAACCCAGAGGAACGTTCTCCTTCTGTACCAGAGCACAATCTGACCGTCAGCATAAAACCTGGGTGACACAGTTACTATCACAGGAATTGAGGGAACCATGGAAGGAGTACCTCACTGCAAAAGTCACTCTGGCTTCTAGGGGAGTGGAGATAAACCAGAGTAGAAGCATTAGTTAGTGCCACAAACACTGACACTTTAGGGTTTGAAGAACACTATGGATGAATGTGGAAACTCTCTGATGGGACTATGTGGAGTTTTGTAGGAAATAAAAAGGAATCAGGCACAATGACACTGAGACTGTTAGAAACATCTATACCCTTACTCTCCTCCAAAAATACCTGTGTTTTGCAAATATCCATTGCCAGCAGCTACCCTTGCAGAAGGCCCAATGTGGTGGGCAGACCCTCATCACAGGGAAGTCTGTAGTCTTCCTGGAGCCCAAATCAGGGATCTTACTAGGAAACTCCTCAGCCTGGTGTGGTCATCAGACTATTACCCACTGCTGATCTTTCAGACCAGTGGGTAGGAAACTGCATCCTGTAATCTGAGGGAAATAGAGAGAGGCTTCAAAGCCTTGGGATAGTTGGTAAAAGAGTCTGGGGCACAGGTTATTTTCTCTTTCCTCTTTGCAGTAGTGGGTGATGGCATGGGATGGCATAGGAGGATCCAGTCCATAAATACCTGGCTTTGAGATAGGTGCCACAGGCAGGGCTTTGGGTTCTTTGATCATGGCTGGTTTTATAAGACACCAGGCCTGACACAACTACGTGGCTATCTTCCAGGGAAAAAAGGAAAGCACCAGACATGATCCTCAGGCTGGGCAGAGATCCTAGGTTCCCAAGGAGCAGACTAGACTCAGGCAGCCAGGATGCAGTCTTGGGCCCAAAAACTGTAGGAGATGATCCCTTAACATATAGAACAGGTTCTTTTTTTATAGATCCATATTGTAAATACCATTTATTTGAAAAGTACAGCTTAAAGGTAGTTATACTGGTTGTGAAATATGAACTTTCTCTAACATTCTGCCCAAAGCTATTTTCACATCATTGTTTTTCAGGCTGTAGATGATGGGATTTAGCATGGGGGTTAAAATGCTGTACTGGATAGAAAACAGATGATCTAGAATTATTGACGAAACTGAACTGGGTTTTGTGTACTGGAACAGAGCAGTTGTATATAGCAAAACCACAACAATGAGGTGGGAGCTGCAAGTGGAGAAAACTTTGTGCCTCCCCTTTGAAGACTGTATCTTTAGGACAGTAGAGATTATATAGATGTATGAGATGAGTGTGAGCAGAAAGGAGCTTGACCCAAAGATCACAGCAGAAGACAGAAGAACAAGTTTATTGAGGAAGGTCCTACCACAAGCTGCAGTTAAGAGAGGGGGCAACTCACAGCTGAAATGCTTAATTTCTGTGTACTTGCAGAATTGCACATTTAGCATTGGCATTGTGTTTATAATGGAGTGTAAGACCCCCATTGCCCATGCACCCCCTACCAGGTGACTACAGGCATGTTTGTTCATAACCTCTTGGTAGTGTAGTGGTTTACAGATGGCAACATATCGGTCATATGCCATGGCTGAGAGCATGAAGATTTCGCTACCAGCTGAGAGAAGGATTAAGGACATCTGGATAATACAGGCACTGAAGCCAATGGTTTTCTGCTTCACTAGGAAATTCGCCAGCATATAAGGAACAACAGTGGTGGCATAGCAGATGTCTGTGAGGGCTAAATGGAAAAGGAAGAAGTACATCGGGGAGTGAAGGTGGGGATCAGTACTTATCACAATCATGATCACCATGTTTCCAAGGAGAGTGATGAAATAAATAACCAAAAACAGAAAGAAGAGGAGGCTTTGAATGAGTGGGTCACTTGTAAGTCCCAAGAGAACAAACTCACTGGCACTTGTTTGGTTTTCCATTCACAGTATGTTATCTGTGGAAGAAAAAACCATCATGTCAGCAAGTATTCAGTATCAGGAGGAGGAGGTGAGGTGCAGTCAATTTCAGTCCTAGCTGAGAAACAGGGTTTCCAACAAAGGTATGGAAACAGCAAGCTATCCACACCACTGAGGCCAAAATGCATGTCCTCCTCCTCTATCATGTTCTCTTACAAATGCCTTTCAAACTCCACACAGGGAGGAGGCCTGGGAAAGAAGAAGTCCTTACAGTCTTACGACTCTTCTAAGATACATTTTCTTTCTGACAAGCAGGCTTCAATCCCAGAAGTTCCCCATACTAAACATGGGAGGTTGACAGCAATTCTGGCTGGACCACTCTGTTGCACTGCACTCACAACCTTAACCCTGAACCAGAGTATGTGCAAGGTTGCCCCAGTTCTTAATAAGCATATGGTTTGACTTGGGGCCAAACTGTCCAAAGGCTGCGGCTGCAGAATACCCTCACAGACTGTGTTCCACATGGCAGATAATTGTATTTTAAAGCAGAGAACTTCCAAGGAATATTTTGTATACACATGCACTTCTCTAAAGTTTCCTGTTACACTCTCTAATACATCAGGAAATGTAGTAGACCAAAATAAATATTTTCCTCATTGTTATATTGCTAGTCTCATAACTTAGAGGAGATGTCAAAAGATGCACAAGCATATAATGCATCTCAAATGTTTAGGTGCTTACAACTCAGAAAGTAGTCTAGAAAGCTATCTTGGCCAAGGATTGAAATGGACCACATTCTTCTTTGTTTTAGTATTTCTAGAGTTTGGACTCTAATTCTCAGAACCAAGTATCTCCAGTTTGCATCTTCAGCATCTCAAGAGGCAGATCTATACTATGATCCAATTCATGCATCTTCCACCATTGCTCTTTGCTTTGGTTGGCCTCTCTGAAAATCGAGGTGGTTTGTCCTGAGTTCAAGCAGAATCAAGTTTTTGGCACTTGGGGAGATTAAACGCTATCATGGCATTATGAGAAAGTCAAAGGCCTTCACAGTGTGCCATCAGATCTCCTAACAATAAAGCAATGAATTCTCTTGGTTTAAATCATTACCAACACCTTGGTTTCTTTCATATAGGCACTTGAGTCTTGAAATGAGAAACTCATTACTTCTCAGAAAATTTTGTTACCAAGATTTGGTAAGATACTACCTCCCTGTTGGGTATATCTAAAACGTAGTCACAAAAATCAAAGCCAGTTGCTTAGATCCTCCTGTTATTGCAACAGAAAAAAGAAAAGAATCACTAGAAGATTATACTTTATTCCCCTCTCCATTTGCAGAAGAGACTCCCTGATGTTTAAAAGAAAGTGACAAAAAATATTCTATAATGAAGAAGATTTTATGATCACTTCTAAAAACATACTGATCATTTAAATGAATACAAACTTGTTTTGTGGAAGAAAAAAAATCCAGCAGTCACTCGAGAAATTAATTTTTTTTCAATTGTCAAATTAAAACTATAGTTTTCTATTGAAAGCTAGAAGGGGAAAAAAATAGGAAGATAGGCCAAGAGTTTTGAGTCATTAGAGTGCAATTAATCTTAAAATTTGATATTAAAGTTTGTATGTCTTTCAGTCTTCTACAGCACATTATAGACTGCCATTTTAAACACATCGGGTAAATGTTATTGTCTTATTAATCAGTCTTATAGTGAATTTAATAGCATTATTCTTACATTTATATTATCCTTACTTTTATATTATCCTCACATTTATATAGGAATTTAACAAGAATCATGAAAATTTCCTTTTGTGTGTGTGTATGAATTTTAAAATGAGCCTGGAGTTCAGTTATAGCAGATAATTAGTGGAGACTAGCATTTTTTAATTGCAAATTCATTTTGCTTGCCTCAAACACATACTGAATCACCCTTCAGGTAGCCAAGTTTTTTCCTTTGGCTATACAGAGCCTAGATCATGAAAATGAGCATGAACTCATGGTTCTTCAATAAACCACATACATTCACTGAATTAGTTGATTTAGGATTTGTGTACTCACCAAAGAAAAAATTGTTCCTTAAGATGTCATTACCTGGTTGGAATTCTTGTATCCTCTCCCTGGAAAATAGTACTAAAATACATTGAATGAGTTTGTTAGTTAGAAAATATTGTAATGAATTAATAATAAACTAGTGTCCATGCACGCACACTCTTAAATCCATAGGAGAGAGCAAAATAACAGTCAACTGACCCATCTCTAACATGAAAATGAGGGACAAGTTAAAACTGAGTAGATAGACAGACAGGTGTACTGACAGATAGGCAGATAACTAGGGAGAATGATTTATGGTATACAAACTAAAATAAAATTCTTTCTTCTTGGCTGACCCTTGTATTAATAGAACTTTTAGACAACAAATATACGTCAGTGTTTCCAAAGCGTTCTTCAAGATCTCTGATCTACATCTCCTCCTTTTCATCCGTGTTCACTCTTCATCTTTAAGTCAAATCTTGTATGTAAAAATATGCCATAGAATTTACCCCAGGAAGAGATGCTCCTCTGTGTTCGTCCTGGTGATGTACTGGGGAAGAGTCTATTATACACCTCTTCCTTTGCAGCTCATCTCTTCCCATATTCCTAACTCTCTTAACCTTACTTTTGAAGCCTAAATATTCCCTGTCTGCCTCTGGGGTGATTCTCTCTTGTGTATGAAGCTGAATATTTTGAGCAAGGGGCTAATAAGCTTATTCCAAGACAGAAATAGTAATAACAATACGATAATCATAGGCTAACTAGCTAGTTTCTTAAAATCCCAGTGTTGCACCTTATAATTCCTTTCATTAGCCATTCTCTTTGAAAACTGCTATGTACCTCTGGCTTCCATGAAGCTTGAAACACAAACTGTCTTCTAAGAAATTCTGAGACCAAGGAAAAGAATTCATTATATCTTGCATATTGTGGTTGAAATGAAGAGATAAATTGAATACAGTGATCATTGTACAGTGATCATTAATATTACAAGCATCCCTCCCTCCCAAAATCTTCTGAGATAAACTTCAGATTGTGGATTCCACAATTCTGAACATGGTGTCCCCATTTCTTTTCTGTTCCGAAAATCTGAATAGGAACAGATGCATCCCATCTGAAAGAACTACCATACCCCACCAGTCAATAGAAGTGCCATAGCTTTTTTTGCTTTTTATTGAAAATCTTTCTTCCTGAGCTTGAATTTATGTAATTGTGTGTACTTTCCTGGTGTGCCAAAGAAAGCAGCTCTCAATTATTTATCCCCTTTCAGCATCTTTGCAGCTGTGGTGTGGCAGTCATCCATGGGTTTACCACAGCTTTACAAAAATAGAGCTAAGATGGCATTCATGGTGGAATAACTTTCAGGACAATGAGCTGCTGTTGTTCAGTTTGCATCATGGAAATCTTAGGTAAAGGAAGGAATTTTGTAGTTAATGGTGTCCCTGCTTTCTGCAGGAGTTTGGACTAGATGGCCTTCAAATGTCCCTTCCAACCTAATGCATTCTATGTTTCTATGATTCTACTGGATTTAAACTGCATAGAACTAATGTCAAAATCCAGTGTGAAGAACCTGAATGTACTAAGAGGCTGTAAGTGCCCTTATTAGCCTCACCTAGGAGTCCCATTCATGTGTCCTCTTTCCTTCTGTCCCTGAGCAATTTTTAAGCTCAGACCTGGATGCTCAGATCTGGGCACTCAGTCCTTGCCTAAGTTATGCTGTAAGAACACCTGCCTTTGGACTTGTTTTGCATGGAACCAGTATTTGAGCTGCTGCATCACAGTCATTTGTACATTTAACTATCAAAATAACCCTCAGCAAAAGACAGTAACTCATGATCTGGTTCCAGACTTACAAAACCCCAAGATACACCCAGGGTAAAATGGGATACATCTTAGAAGCTACTGGCATAGTAAGCTCTGGTGTAATTTTCAAGAGAAATCAAACATCCCATTCAGAACTCTGAGGGGCAGTGTGTAAACTGAAGACATATTACTGATATGGTGAGGCTTGCTTATAAGGATATAGGTGCAGGACTTCAGCAGAAAATGGCTCAAGGCTTTGGGATGGGGAAAAGGGACACTGAGAGTGGGACCTTGGGCACCCACTGAACAGAACTGGAGGGTGGGCCTGGAACAGCTGGGACTTGCAAGCTGTCACCACCAATGTAGAGCTGAGGAGCACTCACCCATGTCTGGAAGGAACAGTCTGCTGAGAGTGGAAGATCAGGGGTTGCAGGGACAGGCCATGAGAAACCACTGAAGCAGTGGGGTCTGGCGGGGATCTGGCTTGGGGCAGGAGGGACTCTGTGGAGAATCTGGCTGACATCGCAAGATGGCTGCACTACTGAGTGGGCCAGAGGGGCACAAGGAGAAGCGAGGTGGTGAGGACTCTGTTTCAGAACTGAGCAGCACTTCTTGAGCTTGGGGTGCACTGGGGAGGATGGCAGCCTCAAAGCTGGGATGGCAGTGATGTGTGGGACAGACCAACACTGCTTAGGAGCCTGGGTGTTTCCTCCACATGCTCTACACTGTGTAGAAAAAAGCCTGAGAGGGGTCTGCTGGGGACTGGCACCCAACCCCTTTCTGTGACTGGACACATCAAAGGCACTGCTTGGTGAAATCATTTATTCTCTCCTTTATTTTCGTTTTTTTTCTGATTTGCTCTGATTTTCTGTTCTGATCAGCCCCCTAGGAGGGTCACTTCGACTTCCCAAAGCACCTCCATCTCTAATAGCCTTGGCAGGCCCCATTAAAACTCCACAAAACTTTACTCCCTTGATGGCCTTTCACACTGCCTAATTTTCTCACATGGCCTTATTAGAGTGAGGAGCTGTAATATGCCTCCTGTTACCTGTAACTCCCCCTGCAGTCATCAATAGGTGACTATTAGGAGAAACTGTCATTTGGAAAAGGTTTTGCTAGGCTTGGCAATTTCAATGAGAACATGATCTAACAAGGCTTCTTTTGCATCTAATTTTTAAGATTCATTAAGTTACTTTGCTTCAAATAACCCATAAATATCATATTCTGGTCCTTGTGGTCCAGCATCTACAGGACAGTTTATAAGTATCTTTTTACTTAATCACCACAAATTATCTCTTGTAAATTCTTCCTTCCCAACAACCCTTCCCACAGCAGAAGTAAAACTACAAAATCCTGTGTCAACTTTGATGTCCTGTGGTGTTTTCTTCTGAAATTAATAGCATGTGCAGTCAGAATGATCAATCCTTGTAGTTACAGTTATGATCTGGCTTGGTGGATAAGAAAATTCAAAAAAGCTGCTTGGAAGACTGGGGTCAGAGAGTAATTGTTAGTGGTGGATATTGTGGCTGGAGGCTAGGGGCAAGTGGAACACGTCAGCAATGCATCTTGGGACGCGTTGTATTTAACACTTTTAATCAATGAACAGGCTGAAACAGGCTGCCCAGCCTGGAACAGGCTGCCCAGGGAGGTGGTTGAGTCACCTTCCCTGGATCTGTTTAAAAAAAGGGTAGATGAGGTGCTCAGGGATGTGGTTTAGGATAGGACAGGATGATTGGACTTGATGATCTTAAGGTATTTTCCAACCTTGTGATTCTGTGATGCTATGAAGAGGAGGTGGCAGAGTTCCCTTTTCTCAGGGGCCTTCTGCCCCTTATGGACCAGTAGACAGAGACCAGGCAGCATAACATAGGACAGCCGAATTTGTACTAGATGCCTGTGTATGAAGACCTCAAGTGAGCCTCAGTGTGAACTCAAGCAGTGTGAGTCTGCCCTGTGGCTCACCAGTGCATATCTTTATGAAATTCTGACTAGTCTTCTACTATGGCCACTTCCAGATCAGTGTGGGTTCCCCATTTATTCTGTCGAGTGTCTGACAGCCCCAGTGGGCATCCCCATCACCTCAAGGCATCTTAAGCAGGAACTAAACTGAAATACTAGTCAGTATCATCAGTGCTTTATAGAAAGACATTAATATCCTCCAAAGTTTATACCTGGGAAGAAAATCAGCTACCTAATCACATTTATTTTCATTCTGAATGCCTTGCAGTGTTCTGAGTGGCCTCCAACTGTCACTCCAAAAGGAAGGGTCTCTGGCAGATCCAGCACCAGTTCCATCAAACAAAAGCTTTACTCTGGAGTATATGTGTCACAAGGATATCACCAGTGTTATCTCTTTTTGCACTTCAGTTGATCTCCTCAACTAGCTATCACGAATGCTGTTTTAGAGGGCTTGATTAGTCTAAGGCTTGTAACTTTGGGTGGAAAGATCAGGCAATACTACTCTCACTGCTGTTGCATCGAATACCTTGTGATGGTATGTAATCTTCAGGGTCGTCTTCAGACTCTGGTGCAGTCCTGTCCTTGGCTTCTAAGTAGCTTGAACACCAGCTAGAGCCAGTGAGATGACATGGCTATAAACAATTTAAGTATACCAGATGCAGGCAACAGTAAGAACTCAGTGCATGCTTTGGTGCCTGTCTTCAGCAGCACCATGGTAGTTTTGTGTCTTTCAGACTGTTCTGGCTATTTGCAGTCCCTATCAACAATGTAATTTTTTTGGGTCCACAAGTCATTCAATGGAATAAAGGAGCTGCTGCACAAAGATACAAGTCCCTTAAGGCTTCTCTGTCATATCTCACAATCTCCAGCAGATGTTCTAAGTACTCTACATCTACTAAGTATGCAGTGATGTCTCAGCACCTGAAATGGTGCCTAAAGATGAAGAGAAAGGATCAGGACACTTACTTAATAAATTCAGCTAATTACATTAACTTCTGATAATGTTAAATTATTATAAAGTAACCAAAAAAAAGGTATTTCTGGGATACAATTTCCTCAAAATGGGTAAACATATTTTTTCTTTCTGTCGAGAGATTGGTTTCACATGGAATATAAGAAAAACAGAAAGACATTTATCCTGAATCAATGAATTAAGGGGAAAAAAAACCCCAAAACTGGCCAGGCAAACCAAGAGAAAAATCTACAAGCATGTAAACGCATAAATAATTTTCAAAGTTAAAATCATATATTAGCTCTTGAATGTTCATGTGTATTTTTGCCTGTGCTCTAACAAAAAAAAAAGATGCAATGCAGCAATTATAATAGCAATAAAAATTGAATTAAATGTGGGTAAAAATAAAGGGTAAGATAAAAAAGGAGAAAAAACAGAAAGTGAAACATTGTTCAGGAGCCATTTCAGTTTACAGTAAAAACTGCCTTGAATTGGTTTTTATAAAAAAGCAGCAACAAACTTTGCAGTTACTCATGCTCACCATAATAACCTCTCCAGCAGACAGAATACAATAAAGAGCCTAAATATCAACAAGATGCAGTATTGAAAGGTGTGTTCCCAAGTTACAAAGAATGAAGACGATGGTGTCTGTTGGCTATTTTTAACAAGGCCTTCTTAAATGCCTTGTTTCTCAGGCTGTAGATCAGTGGGTTGAGAAGGGGCGTGACCACTGTGTAGAGCACAGATATGGCCTTATTGAGCTCTGAGGACAGATTGTAGGTGGGACGGACATACATGGAAATCATTGTACCATAGTATATAGTCACTACCACGAGGTGTGAGCTGCAGGTGGAGAAGGTAATTCTTTTTCCAGAAGCACACGGTATCTTCAGGATACTGAGGATTATAAGTAGATATGAGACAAGAGTCAATAGAAAGCAGCTGGAAAGGACCAGGAGAGAGAGGATGAAGATGACAGTTTCTGTGACAGTGGTGTCTGAGCATGACAGCTTCAACAGTGGAGAGATATCACAGAAGAAGTGATCAATGAGGTTGTAACTGCAGAACTGTAATCTGGAGACCATCAGACAGGGCAGAAAACCAGTGAAAACACCAGTGACCCAGGAGCCCACAGCCAGGCGGGTATAAAACTCAGCAGTCATGGCCACACCATAGCGCAGGGGTTCACAGACTGCAAGGTATCGGTCATATGCCATCACTGACAGGAGGTAGCACTCTGTGGCTCCCAGGGAAACGAAGTAGTAAAGCTGTGCCATGCATCCTGAGAAAGAGATGCTCTTCCTCTTTGCCAGCAGGTTGTCCAGCATCTTGGGTACAATTGTTGTGGTGTAGCAGACTTCTAGGAAAGAGAGGTTCTTGAGAAATTTGTACATGGGTGAATGAAGTCGTGGCTCCAGTGTCACCACTGAAATAATAATGGTGTTTCCTAGGATGGTGAGAATATAAATAACCAAAAACACTGTGAATAGCAGGATCTGGCAGTGTGGGTTGCTACTGAAGCCCAATAGCTTGAATTCCAGTACTGCTGTAACATTTGTCATCTCTTGGGAAGAGCGAGGATTTGTCTGCTAAGGAAATAATATCAGAGTATGTTAACTTTCTATGGTGAAAGCACTATCTGTAAAGATTATGTTTCTCTAATGAACCTTTGGGAACAGCATAAAGGTCCCTACCAGTCTTTCTTCCCTCCCTCACAAAATGTAAATTATAATGTGTATTTCATGAACTTCAGGTTGATAGTAATAGAATGAATTACAAATAGTCCAGCAGACACCCTCCACACTTGCACACAAAGATATGTATAAGAATGTACATAAATATATAAAGATATCACTTGTGCTACTCCATAGTAAAAAGGTACACATAAACATACACATATATAGCACATGAATTCACACACCCACACCAATGATCTGCCTTTCATTGAAAGATATATAAAAACTCATATACATAATCAGCAGTGACTATTTAATTAAAAACTCCACTCATTAATGCACACATGAATTTTTTATAAAAATGTAAATACTCATTTCAAGGTCCTGAACATACCTATACAAAGGCACAAATAAGAGCTCTCTCAAAATGCCCTGTCTTGGAGGAGTAGAAACTTCCACACAGATTTACTAGCAATATTATCATTTCTTGTTAAATACTGTGAGTAAAGGTATCATTTCCACTTCAAGAACAGAAAACACAGAGAAAAATCTGTTACTGGAAATAGATTCCAAGCAATGTAGTTCATAAGAACGAGCTCCATGTCTTTTATCCTTTATAAGGCTGATGCACGTGGCAGTAGTATCTAGCTATTTACAGATGTACCAGTATGCATAATACTGAGCATGTGTCCAATTTTTACAGAGCTTTTTCCAAGCCCTGAACATATTAAGCAGTGCTAGGTTTCAATCTGCACTCAGGTACCTGTCTCAGACTGGATACATCATTTTTTTCAGGTTGATGCATAATTAACGACAGCATCAGAAAAATAGTTACCTGGTGAATTTACTCATCCTTCACTCTGTAGTTTGAGTCTTATTACTAAACTCTTACACTGACTACAACATCATATCGGATAAAAACCCTTTCAGACTGAACTACCTCCTGGTCAGTCTTGGTTTTCATGAAGATATACAGACACAAGTAAAGCCTGAACTGTACCAAGCATTGATTTCAAGCATTGTTGAGGATCTCTGGGGAGTGATGCCATGGGTGGAGCCACTCCGTGGGGCACCCTATCAGCAATGGACACATATGCATGGAAGAGCTTGTTAGTAAGAGGAGTAACTTCCTTAAACCTGTATCCAAAATTCACCAGAAACTTTATAGACCTTTCAACTAAGCAAACTGCTGGAAAAATTTAGTATGTAGCAGCTCAAATAATTCTAAAGTAAAATTCTACTTTGAGAAATAGAAGTTTGTTTGTTTGTTTTTTAAAGCATGCAAAAATACATTAAAGAATTAGGTCTAGGATATTTTCACAGTGTATTTAACTCAGGCTATAACTTCACATCTTCTGCGTGGCACTGTGGGAAAGTTATCTTGGCAAAGCATGATGCTTGTGGTTCGTGTCTACTACAGGCTGCCTGATCAAGGGGATCCTATCCATGAAGCCTTACTCCAGCTCCAGGAGGCATTGAGCTCCCAGGCTCTCATCCTGCTGGGGCATTTCAACTACCTTGACATCTGTTGGAAGAGTAGTACGGCAGTCTTTATGCAATCAAAAAAACAACTGGAGTGGCTTGATGACAACTTCCTGAGAAAGGAAATAGACAGCCCTACTCAAGGAAAAACAATATTGGACCTGATGGTCACCAATGCAAGCGAGCTCATCAGTTTTGTCAAGATTGGAGGCAGCCTGGGCTGCAGTGATTCATTGGTGCAGTTTGCTGTCCTAAGGCATAGGAACCATATGAGAAGCATAGTCAGGACACTGAATTTCAGGAAAGAAGAATTCCAGATCTTCAAGGAGTTAGTCAATAGATGCCCCTGGGAAGTGGCCCTCAAAGACAAAGGAGCAGAACAGAGATGACAGATCTTTAAGGATGCTTTCAACAGAGCACAAGATCTCTCAATCCCCAGGTGTAACTAATTGGGCAAGGAAGGCAAGAGACCAGCATGGCTGAGTTGAGACCTGGTCAAACTAAAAGGAAAGATGGAACTACACAGGCAGTGGAAGCAAGGACATGTATCCTGGGAAAATTACAGGGATGTAGTCCAGCTGTGTAGAGACAAGTTCAGGAAGACCAAGGCGCAGTTGGAGATGAACTTGGCAAGGGATGCCAAGAAAAACAAGAAGGACTTCTATAGTTATGTAAACCAGAAAAGGAAACATACCCTCTTCAATGAGCAACAATGGTGAACTGGTAACAACAGATGAGGAAAAGGCTGAGGTTCTCAACAATTATTTTTGCCTCAGTCTTCACTGTCGATCTCTCTCCTCACTGCTCTCAAGTTGATGACCCACAAGACAGGGACCAAGGAGACAGCGTCCCTCCCATTGCAAATGAAGATAAGGTTCGTGACCATCTAAGGAACCTGAATGTACGCAGGTCCATGGAACCTGATGAGATGCATCTCAGAGTCCTGAAGGAATTGGCTGATGTAGTTGCCAAGCCACCCTCCATGATATTTAAAAAGTCATGGCAGTCAGGTGAAGTCCCCAGTGACTGGAAGAGAGGAAACAATACATCAGTTTTAAAAAGGGTAGGAAGGAGGACCCTGGGAACTACCCACCTGTCAACCTCACATCTGTGCCTAGGAAGATCATGGAACACATCCTCTTAGCTATGCTGAGGCACATGAAGGACAGGGAGGTGATTCAAGACAGTCGGTGTGGCTTTACTAGGCGCAAGTCCTGCCTGACCTATCTAGTGGATTTCTACAATAGTATAACTGCATCAGTAGACACAGGGAGAGCTACAGATGTCATTGATCTGTATTTCTGCAAGGCCTTTGATGCCGTCCCCCACAACATCCTTCTCTGTTGGGGAGATATGGATTTGATGGGTGGATTGTTCAGTAGATCATGAAATGACTGGATGATTGCATGCAGAGGGTGGTGGTCAATGGATCAATGTCCAGATGGAAGATGGTGACAAGCAGAGTTCCTCAAGAGTCCACACTGGGACCAATGCTGTTTAATATCTTACAATATGAACAGTTGGATTGAGTGCACCCTCAGCAAGCTTGCTGATGACCCCAAGATGGGTAGTGAGGTTAATGTGCCAGAGGGACAGGATGCCATCCAGAGGGACCTGGGCAGATTGGAGAAGTGGGCCCAGGTGAACCTGAGGCCAAGTGGAGGATCCTGCACCTGGGTTGGGACAATACCCATCATTGATACAGGACATGATGTGCATCTGGCCTCCAGCCATGGTCAAACCATTCCATGTTTTTTTCAAATGTCAGTGTAAACTGCCATCCCTGAATCCCTTTGCTCTGGGAGTTAGTGTGAAACCAAGCATTTTATTTCATATTTCTCAGGGCTTTGGCTGTGCCCTCTGGCTCTCTGACCCTGACTATGTCATCTGTAGTTGGCATGTTGCCCCATAGGTAATGACTTCTTCTGGGGAACTTTCTCCCTGTACTGAGTGAAGACTTTTTCTGAGGCTTTCTGAAATGCCTAAGAGAACTATGGCTGCAGTAGCTATTCATATAAGCTTTGATTCAGTGACCAAGAGAAGACTTGTTATCCTTAAAGTTAGTAACATATTATGACATTGCTTCAAGCCTTGTGATCAAACCATTGTTACTCAATAGTAACAGTAATTACAGTGATTCCCCCTTGACTTTATAAACATGCTTTTGAAATCATCATCAAGCAAAATCTTAAATTCAAGGAGTTTTCTTAGAGAAAGTCAATAGTCCCCTCGCCCCAAGTAACAGAACTAATAAAATATCTCTGAGGATGAAGTTTGATCCTGATATTAATTATGCTTCAAGACAGGACATATATATGGCTTTGTCATATGTGCTGTAAACTAAACTAAGTTGGTATTAATTCTCACATTGAAATGAGACCATAAGGCAGTAGATGAACATGAGGAACAAACTATTATGTCCTGTGTCTTATTAATGCAAATTTCTTAGCCCCCAGAAAGATGGGTAGAACCAAGATGAAATTGAACCCTGCGGTCCCTTTGCCTGCTACAGAGTATTTTTTGAAGCTGTAGGAATATCCTCAACCCAACCACACTTTTACTGGAGTAACAATACTAGAAATATTGCTAAGGTGTCATTATTCTTCTCTGATAGAAACCAGTGCAGATATTGTTCTGCCCACCATAACTGCAGTGCATGCTCCTGTCTGTTTCACGTGTCATTCTTGAGAGCATGATATGGTATCTACCCACTTTGTAGTTGATATCATGGAGCCAAGTTTAGCCACAAGGAAAATTATCTCTATAGGCCGTAGGATGTAACTACAAGTGAATTGGATGTTGACCAATCAACTTGTCCACAGTCCAGTTCTGAAAGAGAGGGCACAGTATTAAGGTTTGTTATAAGGCTGCCAACACCAGCAGACTCTGGGACCTAGACATCTGTCCTTCCCAGACACTGGAGACTGGTCTGATGCACCCTGAGGTCAAGAGGTGGGATCTCTCTCCTGGGGTGATAGATGCAGCTGCTGTTTTCCTACTGAAATGTTCATCCATTAGCAAGCATGTATCCTAGAGAGGCACACACTTGCATACAGACACAGGAAACTAATACATCAGCTATGCAAACTGCCACAGAGAAAGGTACTGACTTTAACAGCACCCATATATAGCACTGTTAGACCTCATAAGAAATGCCAAGTACAGATCTGGTTCCCTGGATCTGCCTGGATCTGATGCCATTAGCCTTCTTGGCCACGTGGGCACACTGCTGGCTCATACTCAGTTGGCAGTCAACTAAGACCCCCAGGTCCTTCTCTGCCAGGCAGCTTTCCAGCCATTCTTCCCCAAGCCTGTAGTGCTGCACAGGGTTGTTATGTCCCATGTGCAGCACTTCACACTTGACCTTGTTGAACCTCACCCACTGGTCTCAGCCTATTGATCCAGCCAGTTCAGGTCCCTCTGAAGAGCCTCAGGCAGATCAACGATTCCTCCCTGCTTAGTGTCCTTTGCAGACTTACTCAGGGAACATTCAATCCCTTCATCCAGGTCATGGATAGAGATGTTGAACAAAACTGGACCCAGGACTGAGCCGTTGGGAACACCACTTGTAACCAGTCTCCAGTTGGATTTTGTTCCATTCACCACCATCCTTTGGGCCCGGCCATCCAGACAGTTTTTAACCCAGCTGAGGGTCCCCCTGTCCAGGCAGCCAATTTCTCAATCAGAATGCTGTGAGAAACTGTGTCAAAGGCTTTACTGAAGTCCAGGTAGACCACATCCACAGCCTTCCCCTCGTCCATTAAGTGGGTCACCTTGTCATAGAAGGTCATCAGGTTGGTTTGGCAGGACCTGCCTTTTGTAAACCCATGTTAGTGGGCCTGATCACCTAGTCCATTGTTCCAGCCTGTTCTGATCCCTTTGAAGAGCCTCCCTACCCTCAAGCAGATCAACACTTCTTCCCAACTTAGTGTCATCTGTGAATTTAGTAAGGGAACATTCAATCCCTTCACCCAGATCAACCTGTAACAAAGCTGGAGAAGGGGTAATGGTTTTAAACTAGAAAAAAGCAGATTTAGGTTTGATATTAGGAAAAAATTCTTCAATATGAGGGTGGTAGATCACTGGAACATGTTGCCCAGAGAGGTAGTGGAGACCCCATCCCTGGAGATCGTCAAAGTCAGGCTTGATGGGGCTCTGAGCCACCTGATCTAGTGAAGATGCCTCTGTTTACTGCCGGAGGGTTGAACTAGATGACCTTTAAAGGTCTCTTCCGACCTAACACATTTTATGATTCCATGACCCAGAGACACATACACACAGACAGTCAGACAGACTGTCACAGGCATGGCACTGCCATCATCAGCACCACACAGAACCCATACCACACCCTAGCACAGACAGCTGTGTCCTCTCCTCAAGAAGCTGCCTCTCAAGAAACGTTCTCCCACATACAGCTGGGACTTCTACCTGCATGGCATAAGCATTGTTTTTCTCAATAGGGAGCAGCAATTGGGTGCAATTGAGTGATAGCCCAGAATGAGGCCTTGGGCGTACACATTTGGACTGAAAAAAACCACAACACATCAAACCATTATTTCTCTGAACACAGAGGAAAGAGTCACATGATTTTTAAGCCTTTCTTTCCTTCACTGGGTGGAACTGTGGTTTAATCTAGGCCACATTGAAAGATTTTCACTTCCTTGGCAGACTGTAAGTCAAAAGGACACACTAGGGGCTTTGATCGTTAAATGTCCTTCTTTCATCATATCTACCACATGGCCTTCCAACCTAAAAGTGCTGTGGGGTTCAGCACTTTGACACAGAAATTCTGCTCATTGATGGACTTCACTGACCCAGCGTTCTGGAGCTCAGAGTCTTGGAGTCCCTAGAGATCCATGTTTTCAACAGTCAAAGGATGGAGAAGCAAGTAGTGCTTTGAGATTTTTTTAATCTCCCATTTCACCTTGATCACACAGGTCTCAGGAGAGGTTGCTGCAGAGCTCAGTTCGCCTTTTCTATTGTTTCAACTTAGAGAACACCTGCAATGCAACAAGGACTATATCTCTAGGGGTGCTGAAGAAATATCAAATACTTCACTTACTCCCCTGTTTAGCAGATGAAACGTGGGAGAAAAAAGGACTGCAGAGGTAAGTACAAAATATATTGGCTTGACTGGAATTCCTCCTATAGACATTGAGTTATCCCAAACAAATTGAGTTCAACTGAGTCTGAACAGTTTCTGTTGTTTTTCGAACTCAAGTATCACCAAATTTCTACTAAGGGTTTAGTACACGAGTTTACAATCCAGCATGAGTGCCTACAAGTCAAAGGTACTGTCAAAGTTCTTTTCATTTTAATCTGATACACCATGTTCCCCTCAAAAAATATTATTAAGCTCAGTCTAATCTACTTCAGGATAAGCAATTGCAGCATTGCCTGAGAACTTGTGATATGGTATGTTATGTTACTTTTTCTGATTGATTGATAGATTGGGGGGTCAGTGTTGCCATTTCTGATGATTTTTTTTCTTTGTACTGAATGGAAAATGTTTTAATATTTGCTTCAGTTAAAGAGAAAAAGAAAAAATCCTGCATGTTAAAATTTGACAGCACATTTTAGACTTGGGCATCTGCATTCTCAAGGCAGAATTTTGAGGGAAGTTAAAGAGAAAATATACAACTGACATGAATTAGAGTGATAACCTGTCTCTAATGGATGTCGGTTGTAAAAACATGAAACATGAATGCAGGATGCAAAGTTTCTTTAGAAAATGCATACTTAACAGCAATCCATGCTTTTATTAAAAATAAAACCTACAAGTGAGAGTGCTCACTTGAAAGCAAATTGCCAGAGAGAGTAGAGGCAGACTGAGGTGTGCCAAAGGGTAGAATAAAAGGTCTGGAAAAAATTCTGGAAAAGTAAATGTAGACTGGTCAAATAGAGTCATTGAGAATGAGGAAGGGATCATTTCCACAGCACCCAAATTGAGGAGTTATACTAGGATCCTGAGCTCTGTGGCCTCCCTCTATAAACAATGATGAAAAATGAAGTAAAAAGTCACCAAAGGGGCCAATTCAGAACTGCTAAACCAGAAATCTACCTGCACAGCAGACTGAATCATGCTTTGGATCTACCTTATCTTTAAAGGGCTCACCTAAGAGTGGGATCCATCTTTCCAAACGTGATCATGTGAAAGTTAAGCATCCTGTCTCTGAAAGTCATTGAGGTTTCCTTTATGGTCAGTGGAAGGAAGAAGGTGCCTTTGAAAGCCTGAAGGAAACCTTGTCTACCTAAGTTTGTGTACCAAAGATAAAGGATTACCTTTTGCTTTCTAAAGGCCTTATCTGTCTTTCCTGTCTTCCTAAAAACTTCATTCACATCCACAGTCTTGCTTTGCTGACTAAATGAGGTCCCAACTTAAAGTAGAGGCTGTACCATGCTGTAAAATATGACCCAGAGCTATTGACAACTGTATGAAACAGTTAATTGAAACTAAAATCCTCTGGAGGTGGACTATTATCCTAACAGAACATGCACATAACACAGATATCAGACAATATCAAATAGGTGGGGTGACGAAAAAACAGACTTAAGGGCTGTGGGACAGCTCGGGTGAGATTTGTCCTTACCAAGGCATCTAAGATTTTAGCATTTGAAACACAGACATCTCATGAGTGATTGAGAAGCCTAAGCACAGCTCTATGGATTTAGGCATCATGGCCTATCCAGTATATCAATGCAAGGCTCACAAATGTGACACAAGATCCACAGGAGCACATCCTGTCTTCTCTGCATGGCATCTTGTGGCCTGGGTGCACACTGTCAGTTCTTCTCAAAGAGCAGTAGATGTCTTGCTTTAGGACTGGAATTGGTTCCCTGAATTTCATGTAAGCTTCTACTAGCAACAGAGAGCTATTTGGTTTGGCTTGAGAAATGTACAGTCCTGCTCCATTGTTGTCACTGTGTCTTTATTGTTCCAAGATGAAATCCTCTGAGGAAAGGACCACTGGAAATAAAACTTCTGCAATCGTGTTTGTTATCCTGGGTTTTTCTCATCGCCCAGATATGAAAGTCATGTTCTTCATCCTGTTTCTATGTATTTACATTGCCACAGTGCTGGGAAACCTACTGATTCTTCTTGTAATTAACATGGACCCTGTCCTCCACACCCCCATGTACTTCTTCCTCAGGAACTTGTCATTTCTGGAGATCTGCTACACCTCTGTCACACTTCCCAGAGTGATGGTCAATCTTCTGTCAAGTGATGCATCCATCTCTTTTGCAGGCTGTGCTGCACAGATGTATTTCTTTCTGTTCTTTGGGGCAACTGAGTGCTGCCTCTTAGCTGCTATGGCGTATGACCGCTACCAAGCCATATGCAACCCTCTGCATTACATGGATATCATGAACAAGAAGGTATGCATGCAACTGGCTGCTTCTTCGTGGATATGTGGCAACCTTGTGGCCCTTGGCCACACTGCATTTATCTTCTCTTTGCCCTTCTGTGGCTCCAACGTGATAGACCATTTCTTCTGTGAGATCCAGCCAGTGCTGATGCTGGTGTGTGTGGACACTTACTGGAATGAGCTACAGATCATTCTGGCTGCTGCATTTGTCATCCTGATGCCTTTTCTGCTCATTTTGGTCTCCTACAGTCTCATAATTTCCTCCATCCTCAAAATCAGGTCTGCCAAAGGAAGGTATAAAGCATTCTCCACTTGCTTCTCACATCTCACTGTAGTGACATTGTTCTATGGGACAGCTGTGTTCATCTACATACGTCCCAAATCCAGCTATTCCCTGGATGTGGACAAGGTGCTGTCTCTGTTCTATTCTGTGGTGACCCCAATATTGAACCCTGTTATCTACAGCCTTAGGAACAGGGAGGTTCAAGGGGCTCTCTTTAAAATGAGAATGAAGATATTTCACCCCAACTCCTAGGTCAGTTTCCATCAGCTAAATCACCATCCACAATTATCTCACCTCAGAAGAAACCCTGGAACATTGCCAGAGGAATATAGGAAAGATCAAGATTTTAGGATAGAAAGGCCTACATTCAAAAAGAAGTTATTAGGTGTCTAAACAGGAGTATCTGGTGGCATTTGAAGTGCCAGCCTCCAGCTGCTATTATAGAAGGTGTATCTCCATTGTTACAGTTGCCAGTACTATGTGAAGATCTTGGATACAGTAGGATGTCTCATGTGAATTCAAGCACATACATTTAGGCATAAGAATTATTCCTCAGATGTCTGTGGCATGATAGATGGAAGGGATGCTATCCAGAGGGACCTTGACAGGCTTGAGAAGTGGGCCCATGTGAGTGTCATGAAGTTCAAAAAGACCAAGTGCAGCTAGATGAGGGGAACTCGCAATATCAATGTAGAACAGGGCATGAATTGATTGAAAGCAGTCCTGCAGAGAAGGAATTGGGTGATAGTGCTAGCTGAAAAATTGGATAGGAGTCAGTGATATGAATTTTCCATCCAGAAAGCCACTTGTACGCTGGGCAACATAAACAGAAATAGGTCAGCAGGCGAAGGGAGGGGATACTCCACTCTTGTGAGACGTCACCTGGAGTGTTTCATCCATTTCTGGGGTCCCCAGTTTAAGAAAGACATGGACCTTATTGAGCAAGTCCAGAGGAGAGCCATAAAAATGATACAAGGAGTGGAACACCTCTCCTGTGAAGACAGGCTGAGAGAGCTGAGGTTGTTCAGCCTAGAAAAAAAGAAGGCTCTGGTGTGACCTTATTGCAGCCTTTCAGTACTTCATTGGAGCTTGTAAGACAGCTGAAGAAAAACTTTTTATGAAGATCTGTAGTGACAGGACAAAGGGCAGTAAATTTTAAGTGACAGAAGGTAGATTTAGGTTGGATATAAGGAAGAAATGTGCTATAATGAGGGTGGTGAGATGCTGAAAGAGGATGCTCCAAGAAGGTTTGGATGTCCCCTCCCTGAAAGCGTTCAAAGTTCAGGCTGCATGGGGCTTTAGGCAAACTGAGCTAGTGAAAGATGTCCCTGCCCATGGCAGGGAGGTGGAACTGCATGATGTTTAAAAGTCCCTTCCAACCCAAACCATTCTGTGATTCTATGATTCCATCAACCAAATTAATGTGACTATCTCGATTCAGTTGTGGGTATTTAAAGGCATCTACTGCCACCTGAAATCATCTGGGACATTTCAGCCACCCACATGGGCTTTGAGATAAGACACAAGACATACAGAAGACGTGTTGCCTTCTGCAGTAGTGACTGGGGAGCAGACAGGATGCTGGCGACCATCTCCAATGGCATAGATACCTGCTACTAGGTATACGGGTTAGGCCATGGTCAGTGGTCTCTGTGGAGTGATATACGTGACCCAATGCATGTCTCTCCTTTACAAGAAAAGGAATCAGTCTCTGGACTTCAGTCTACTCTCAGACAGACATCTAATGTCATTTGAAATGCCATAATTTTTGGCATTGAACTCCTGATCATAATTTAGGAGCCTGTGTATATGTCATAGTGTCATCTATGGGCTCTCACAGGTGTCAGTGTCATCTCTGGCAGACACACAAGGAAGCATGGGACATCCCTGGACATCTCAGACACGCATGGTCCAGTAAATAAATCAAGATCCAAATTTTCTTTGATTATAATGGGAGCTTAGACACCTTACTTACTTGGAGATACCTATATAATCGTGATTATGAAAAGTATCAAATCCCACCCCTGCACTGTAGGGACTTACATGCAGATGGAATGAACTCCATGCATGTGATAGGGATACTAAACCCACCTTCAGCCCATCCTCTCATGTTGAATCCTCTAATGTTTCATACCTCACAAAACTCTCTTTCTGGTGAGAGTTCCTCTATCAACATCGTTCTTTTCCAAAAAATGAAGTGACATAACCATAGAGGGCATTGATCACCTAAATTTGTATTGAGATAGCTACCATGTCTTATGTTTCTATAACATTTTAAAGACTGCTTTAAGAGACAAAGAAATGGAAAGTGGAAATAAAGCATTTTCTTCCTGTTTTATACAGCTAACCATTTTTTATTACAGATGTCAACAGAATTGTTTCAGAGTTCATAAACAATTCTACAGACGTGCATCTGAATTGTGGTTTATTTACATTTTCAGTGTGCTTTTATGTATAATAATAATAATGATGAAGATTAATTTAAGTAGTTTTAATTGTCTGAATGCTGGGTTATTTGTAAATAACTTTCTCAAATCACTAGCAGTGAAAAGTGAGAAAAACAAACAACTAGGAAGTTTGGTTGACTTTTAAAAAAAATAGTTTGCCTGACTTCCTTTGAATATTGGCTGTTATTTCCACAATGCTTCCTCTTCATTATTTTACTGTAACAATTTCAGAAACATTTCAGATTTTTAAGGTAAAAGATACTTATATGGGAGCTTTCATCAGTCTTATTAAAAGTATAAAAATTCTACAAAACATTACACTACTTCAATCTACAGATTTTAGTCTTTATATATATGTCATACATAGCGTATAAAAATTAAAACATAATATGTCAACTTGTAAAATTTCATTAAATGAATTTGGTTTATTTTTTTGAAGATAGTATATAATTTTTCACAGAATCCAATTTTTTTTCACATGCATTTTGTGACATAAAGATTTGTGTAGAGACACGCATGTATGCAGACACACTTCTGTGCATATACATATGAACATCTACATGTCTCTGTATTTCCTATATCTCTCGTCTTCAAGCAGGTACCCCTGGCACATCTCATGATCAGCAGATCCCAGAGACAAATTACAGGCTGAGAGGATGCTCTCAGAGGGCAAAACAAGCAGCAGATGATAGGACAAGGAGGAATGGCCTCAAGCTGCACCAGGGCAGGTTCAGTTTAGATATTAGCAAAAAGTTCTTCACCGAAGGGGTTATTGGGCATTGGAAGAGGCTGCCTGGGGAGGTGGTTGAGTCAACAACCTTGGATGTATTTAAAAAAAGTGTAGATGAGGTACTTAGAGATATGGGTTGGCATAGGACAGGAACAGTTGGACTTGATGATCTTAAAGGTCTTTTCCAACCTAGTGATTTTGTGATTCACCTGGGATGAGTTCAACCTGGTTTACTTGAAAAATGAGTATAACATCACAATGAAACAGAAACTCTTTAGAAATCTAATTTCCTATTATTATTTTTGTTGGTCTGGTTTGGCTTTGATTTGGTTTTGGGTGGTATTTTTTTTTTGTTTTTGGGATGGGGGAGAAGAGGAAGTAAGGTTTCTGCTTCAGCCATTATCTGCAAAGCTTACACAAGTGCAGGTCTGCCTGTCTCTGCTCTGCTGTCCACACCTCCTAAGTCCATCTTTAGACATAGTGTCATGTTTCCAGAGTCTGCCTTGCACCTGTCAGCTGCCAAAAAAAAAGTATGCAAACATCTTCCCAAGAGGGCAGAGACATAATGAAGGTTCCTTCCCACTGAGGGCATGATGGACTGTTTTGTTCCTGAGAATAGACCACAGGGACAGAGACTCTGGCAGTAGTACGGGGAAGACAGAGGCAAGTACTTTGAATCACAGAATATTTTGGGTTGAAAGGGACCTTAAAGAACACCAAGCTCCAACCTCTTTTCCATGGGTAGGGACACCTCTCACTAAACCAGGTTGCCCAAAGCCCCATCTAACCTGGCCTTGAACAACTCCCAGGGGACCATCCACCACCTCCCTGGGCAACATGTTCCAGTGTCTCACCACCTTCATAGTGAAGAATTTCTTCCTAAGTGGAACATCATAGAATCACAGAATCCTTGAATGGTCTGGGTTGGAAGGAACCCCAAGGATCATAGAGTTCCAACCCCCCTGCCACAGGCAGGGCCACCAACCTCCAGGCCTGGAGCTACACAAGGTTGCCCAGGGCCCCATCCAACCTGGCCCTGAACATCCCCAGGGATGGGACATCCACCCTCTCTCTGGGCAGCCTGTTTCAGCTCCTTACCACTCTCTCTGTAAAGAACTTCCCCCTAATATCTCATCCAACCCTGCCCTCTTTTAGCTTTAGTCCATTCCCCCTTGTCCTGACATTATCTACCCTTTCAACAAGCTGATTCCCCTCCTGTTTCTCTGCTCCCTTCAGGGATGGGAAGGCTGCAGTGATGTCCTTCTGCAGCCATCCCTTCTCCAGGCTAAACAAACCCAGCTCCCTTAGCCTCTCTTCATAGGGGAGATGCTCCAGCCCTTTGAGCATCTTCATGGCCTCCTCTGAACCCTCTCCAACAGTTCCACATCTTTCTTGTATTATGGACCCTAGATCAGGACACAGGACTCCAGATGAGGCCTCATGAGGGCAGAGTAGAGGGACAATTACCTCCCTGACCCTGATGGCCACCCCTCTGCTGATGGAACATCCACTGGGTTTGCCTGCTATTACCTTTCCCAGGTAGTTCCCAGCAGATCCAATGGAAGCCTGTACTCATCTGCACTTACACCTGTGTGCAGATAGAGTTTTCAGAGTTATCCTACACTCACTGCACAGCACTTGGTGTTACGGTACTCACTTCAAGTCTTCAAAGGTATGACGTAGCCTGTATCTCTCATGAGAAAGGACAGAAACCCTGAATGGTCACACTGAGAGGCTGATACTTCTCAGGCTGGGTGGCCCAGACACTATGATGCATGAATGAAAGCAATGCAAAAGACATCAGTTAAAATCTGCAGCATTGTATACAACACAGGAAGAAATAAAGCTTCAGATTATAGACCATGCTAAGGAACAAACTGAGATAAAACTTACAATAAAAAGCCAACAACAGCCACTAAGTTCACATGGTACCCAAAGACTACATGATGCTCACAGGACATTTCACTGACCACTGGTACCTCAGAGGGACCATAACCTCCCGCAAACAGGCACAACAGCACCATTTGGATAGGTTAATTACCAGGCCTTATTGAACCTTTGTCAGCCCAACCAGAACAGCCTGCACTGGTTCCGTGGCCGGTTAACAAGGAACTGGGAACAGGGCAAGGAGCAGGAGAAAGAGGTGTCCCCCACTCAAACAGCAAGTCTCCAAATGCCCTGTCAGCAATGGGCCTCAACACTTCCATTCTCTTCCGCTCATACTGGATGCGTGTTAGGACAGGACTCCAGGACAAGGCGATTTCTGAGTGACCAGCCTGCACATGGCCAGGGATGAGGCAAGAGGAGAGTGAAACGGCAGAACAATCACCCTGCCCCACCAGCACCATTGCACGCACAGCGCAGGAGAAAGGTGCACTTTCAGGAGAAAGGAATACAGGGAGACACAGGCTGACATGCATCATTTCTTTAATGAGAACAGAAAGTGTGCTTTTTGAGGGGCAGAGAAAGAGCACTGAGCTCAAGAAGTCGGGGCTCCAGAGAGCCAGAGGACATCATCCTCTGCAGGCAGATGCAAGGCCCCGGCAGGACGCTTTGTTTTCCCAGCTGCAGCTGCAGCCAGTGGGACTCGGCTCCCATCTACAGCAAGGCTGGGGGAACTTTCTTGCTTTGGTCCGTGGCAGAAGCTATGGAGCCCCTGGGGCAGGATGTGGGGGGTACCTGGGCGTAGCAAGGAAAGCAGAAGAAGAATAAGAGCAAGAAGGGCGTGATGTCAAGGATTGACAAAGGGGTCTCTTCCATTCAGGGGCAGAGGCAGGTGTCCCCCACACTGGGAAACCACCAGCATCTCCCCAGTCCTGGATCCAGATTTTCTTTCTCCGTTCCCGGTCGTTCCTTCTGAGGTGAGGGAGGCGCTGGCCCTACCAGTACAGGTTGCAAGAGCGCAGGGACCCACAGAGCCCACTCCCAAGGCCTGCAAATCTCCCAAATCCAAGGGCACCCCCGGCAGAGACGGGCACCCCCCCGGCGCTGAGGGAGCTCCCAACAGCAGCTGACAGAGAGGAGCCCACGGCTGTGCTCTGAGGGAAAGAGGTGAGGATGGGGCCTGGCAGGGTCACCACCACCGGTGAGGGCTCGATCACAGTGGTGGAGTCAGCGCAGCGCAGAACACAAGGCTCGTTGCAGCTGTTGGCCAGGGGTGCTGGTCCGCAGGCCGAAGGGAGGCAGGGTCTGTAGCAAGACATCTCTCGGCAAGGCAGGCAGAGCTGAAACACAGAGCAGGGGTGAGCACGAGGCAGAAGCTGACGGAAGAGGCTATGTAGGGACTGCAAGCGAGCCTGCAGCAAGAGCTCTGGTGGCATCAGACTTACCGAGCTGACTGAGGAGCTGGCAGCAAGGGCAGTCGATGGCAGGCCTGGAGACACAGGGACTTTATATACCCTGTCTCCAGCCTCGGGGGCAGAGCCAAAGCACTCCTCATGCATAAAGAACTTGGCTTGCTAGCAGTATTAGTTTGCAAAGCTCTGCTGGGTGATTGCATCTGTCTCCCTTTCATCTGAGAGGTGTTGCTCCCATCTGACACGTGGGCAAGCCTGAAATGTGCTGTTTGTGGCACCCTTTGTGGTGCAATGGTCAGTACATCGCTCCCAGAGGCCACAGGACATGGTTGTCCATCCCGTCTCAGCTGCTCAGAGGGACGCTCAGTGACGTGCTGGCCATGCACATTCCTGGAGCACGGCTGCCACCACCTCTGCCCATCCACTCTTGACACAGCCTGCAGGCTCTGAGGAACTGGGCATCTGTGTCTTTGGTTTGCGGCAGCAGGTATGAAGCCCTCAAGGGAGGATGAGAGGCTACTTGGGGGTAGCGATTGGAACACAGGAAGAGTAAGAGCAAGAGGTGTGTGACGCATAGAGAAATCTGAACCAAAGAGCAGGGCAGGAGCATGAGATTGAAGCGGTCCTTCTGGCTCACCCACTGCTCAAGTCACAGAGATGTCAGCACTACATCAAAGCGGAGCCTAAAGAGCTGAGCTGGTCACTCTCATTGGGAAGCTCCAGCTGTTTCACTCCTGGATGTGAATGGCCTTTTCCCTTGAGGGCATGACCATTGCTTTTCTTCTTCCCACCAGGCATGTGAGTTCAGCTTGGAGGGTTTATTGTTTACTGAAAAACAAGTCTACCAAAGGAATGGTCAGATGTTCAAAGCGGCTTATGACTCCTTGCCTGAGGGTGACCCAAGCCAAAATGGATTTGTTTTTCTCCTCACGCTCCTCCTGGAGGTCAATAGGCTCTCTGGGATGTGGCAGAGGAAGGGCTCCTGCCAGAGCTTCCAGGTGCTTTTTGTGGGGTCTGGCTCGGAGTGAAATAGTTCCTGATCTGGGTCCAAGAATATTGTAGACTGCACGAGGTGGGCAGAGGATGAGCCAATGGCCAAAAGGCTGTCCATTCACAGAATCATAGACTGGTCTGGGTTGGAAGGAACCCCAAGGATCATAGAGTTCTAAACGTTCCCCAAATGTCTAGATATACTTGCTAAGCATAGGAGTTGCTGCAGTTCCGGTTAAGTTCCTAAGCTGGAAAGAGTGGTGAGGAGACTTGAGATGCCCAGTTCCTCAGAGCCTGCAGGCTGTGTGAAGAGTGGATGGGCAGAGGTGGTGGCAGCCGTGCTCCAGGAATGTGCGTGGCCAGCACGTCACTGAGCGTCCCTCTGAGCAGCTGAGACGGGATGGACAACCATGTCCTGTGGCCTCTGGGAGCAATTTACTGACCATTGCACCACAAAGGGTGCCACAAACAGCACATTTCAGGCTTGCCCACGTGTCAGATGGGAGCAACACCTCTCAGATGAAAGGGAGACAGATGCAATCACCCAGCAGAGCTTTGCAAACTAATGCTGCTAGCTAGCCAAGTGCTTTATGCATGAGGAGTGCTTTGGCTCTGCCCCCGAGGTTGGAGACAGGGTATATAAAGTCCCTGTGTCTCCAGGCCTGCCATCAACTGCCCTTGCTGCCAGCTCCTCAGTCAGCTCGGTAAGTCTGACGCCACCAGAGCTCTTGCTGTAGGCTCGCTTGCGGTCCTGACATAGCCTCTTCCGTCAGCTTCTGCCTCGTGCTCACCCCTGCTCTGTGTTTCAGCTCTGCCTGCCTTGCCGAGAGATGTCTTGCTACAGACCCTGCCTCCCTTCGGCCTGCGGACCAGCACCCCTGGCCAACAGCTGCAACGAGCCTTGTGTTCTGCGCTGCGCTGACTCCACCACTGTGATCGAGCCCTCACCGGTGGTGGTGACCCTGCCAGGCCCCATCCTCACCTCTTTCCCTCAGAGCACAGCCGTGGGCTCCTCTCTGTCAGCTGCTGTTGGGAGCTCCCTCAGCGCCGGGGGGGTGCCCGTCTCTGCCGGGGGTGCCCTTGGATTTGGGAGATTTGCAGGCCTTGGGAGTGGGCTCTGTGGGTCCCTGCGCTCCTGCAATCTGTACTGGTAGGGCCAGTGCCTCCCTCACCTCAGAAGGAACGACCGGGAACGGAGAAAGAAAATCTGGATCCAGGACTGGGGAGATGCTGGTGGTTTCCCAGTGTGGGGGACACCTGCCTCTGCCCCTGAATGGAAGAGACCCCTTTGTCAATCCTTGACATCACGCCCTTCTTGCTCTTACTCTTTTTTTGCTTTCCTTGCTACACCCAGGTACCCCCACATCCTGCCCCAGGGACTCCATAGCTTCTGCCACGGACCAAAGCAAGAAAGTTCCCCCAGCCTTGCTGTAGATGGGAGCCGAGTCCCACTGGCTGCAGCTGCAGTGGGGAAAACAAAGCGTCCTGCCGGGGCCTTGCATCTGCCTGCAGAGGATGATGTCCTCTGGCTCTCTGGAGCCCCGACTTCTTGAGCTCAGTGCTCTTTCTCTGCCCCTTAGAAAGCACACTTTCTGTTCTCATTAAAGAAATGATGCATGTCAGCCTGAGTCTCCCTGTGTTCCTTTCTCCTGAAAGTGCACCTTTCTCCTGCACAGTGAGTGTGATGTTGAGGTGGTTTGTCCCTGGCTAGAGGCCACAGGCCCGCCAAAGCCACTCTATCACTCCTAGTTTTGGTTGACGAGAAAATGTATGTTGGTGGGCTTAGGAGTTGAGATAAGGACAGGGAGACATCACTCTACAATCAGTGTCATGGGCAAATCCGACTCAACACCAAATAAAGGAAAAAAACTTTGCTTATTACAACTACACTGCCCACCCAGTGAAACCGGAGTCGGGTGATGAGAAGTGTTGCTAGGTCTTTAAGCACCTCCCCCTACCCCTCCCTTGTCCATTAGAATCCGGCTATGCAAAACTGCCAGTGACTGTACATTCACACTCTACTGGCGTAACCACTTGTCTCTGGTCTCCCCCTTTATAAGCTGAGTATGACATCAAGGAATGGAGTACCATCTTTCACTAACTTGGCTCACCTGTGCTCACTGTGTTCCCTCACAGCTTCTTGTTAATGACACAGTCACAGAATGATCAGGGTAGGAAGTGGCCTCTGGAGGTCATCTTGTCCAACCCCACTGCCAGAACAGAGTCACTTACAGCAGGCTGCACAGAACAGTGTCCAGGTGGGCTTTGAACATCTCCAGAGACAGACACTTCACTACCTCTCTGGGCAGCCTGAAACAGTGCTCTGTGCCCTCACAGTAAAAGCATTCCTCCTTGTGTTTAGATGCAACTTCCTATATCCAAGCCTGTGACGATTGCCTCTTGTTCTGTCACTGGGCACCATGTAAAAAAGGCTGATCTCATCCTTCTGACATCCACCGTTCACTTAGTTATAAGCATTGGTAAGATTCCCCGTTAGCCTTCTCTTTTCTAGGCTAAAAATTCCCAAGTGCCTCAGCCTTTCTTTGTAAGAGAGATTTTCTAGTCCACTCATCATCTTTGTGGCCCTTTTTTTGTACCCTCTCCAGTAGCTCCCTGTCCTTCTTGAATGGGGGAGTACACTATATGTGAAAATTAACTCCATCCCAGATCAAAATCAGGACACAAGTTCTGGAGGAATGTCCTGGTTGAATTAAGGATGTCAGTGGATATGGGCTAGGAAATAAGTGAAGTCAAGACCCTGAATTTTAGCTGGGTCGACTTTCAGTTGATTAAGGAACTAGTGGATTGGGGCCTCAAGGAAAAAAAAGAGAACAGAGATGGCAGCTCTTGAAGGACAGTTTTCTTAGAGACTCCAGGTAGGACCTGGAGGTCCTTCCCTGGTAGGCTCTTCCCACATCAACTCCCATGGGTGTATCTAAGATTTCATTGAGGAGATGACTTCCCTGGGGACAAGAGAAGAGAAAGTGATATTGATTGTCTTGACTTGAACAACTGCCACAGCTCATGCCCAGGATAGCCCCATGGTAGAATCAATGAAGTGTGAACCAGAGACAAGGACAGAGAGATGATGAAAAACTGGCTGAATGCAATCCTGTGCAACCTGCTTGAGGTGATGCTGCTTTAGTGGGGGAGGGGATGGGGCGTCGGGGTGAGCTAGATGATCTCCAGAGGTCCTTACCAACCCCTACCATTCTGTGATTCTGTAACTTGTCCCTCTCCAGCTTTCTTGTAGGTCCCCTTAGGTACTGGAAGGTGCTTTAAGGTCTCTCTGGAACCTTCTCTTCTCCAGACTGAACCAGCCCAACTCTCACAGCCTGTCTTTGCAGTAGATGTTCTCCAGCCCTCGGGTCATCCTTGTGACCTCCTCTGGACTTGCTCCAACAGGACATGTCTGTCTTGTACTGAGAATCCCAGAACTGGATGCAGTACTGCAGGAAGGGTCTCATGTGAGCAGAGGGCAAGAATTCCTTCACTCAAACCACTGGTCACACTGTTTTTATGCAGCCCATGATAAAATTGACTTCCTGGGCTCTAGGTGCACATTGCCAGGTCATACTGAACTTCTCATCAACCAGCACCCTCAAGTCCTTCTCCTTAGGAGTGATCTCAATCCACTCTCTGTCCACCTTGCATTTGTGTTTGGGATTGCTCTGACAGATGTACAGGGCCTTTCAAGCTGTGAGGCTGCTGCACCCTGATGTCACCACATTGCTAATAATGGAAATCTCAGATGGTTTGGAGCCATAGGAGTGCAAAGAAAGGCCTTGCTGCTGCTTTCAAGATATTTGCAAAGCCTGAGCGGCCCTACACCATGTGGACGTGGCCTTTGGATAGGGCTCCTGCCAAGGTGGCCTCTGACCTCTTGGCCACTGCCCACCCTCAGCCACACATTCAAAGGAACCCAGGAAAGGCCTGCCATCTTGGCCTGTGACACCCTCCTGAAACAATGGGGCTCTGTGGGTGGGCTGTGGGGGGTGGTGCAGACATTTGGCATGGTGCAGAGGGCAGAACCTGCAGGAACCTTCTCTGTGTTCCCCACCTCTGCCTGCTGATGAGGGCCCCGAGTAGCTGGCCACTCTTCAAGGCTGCTGATAGACATAAATATAGACAGGGCTGGGGCTGGGGGGAGACCCTTGGACACTCGCTTCTGGGAAAGATGTATTCCTGGCCTGAGGCAGAGTGACAGTGCTTGAGGTCAGTATATGTGGGAAGGGAAACTGGATAAAGAGATAAAGATGTATTCTGCCACCTTACACTCATCACCTCCATGGAAGCAACCTGCCTCACCCAGATGGACAAGTCCACCCATTTCACCTGTCAAAGCAGCACATCCAGGTGTACAAAACCAGCACATGCTACTCAGCTCACCTCATTCCCATAGCCTGCATAATACTCATAGGACATTTCACTGACCAGTGGTACCAATGAGTGACCATCACCTCCCTTAAATGGGCACAGCAATACCATTTGGATGGGTTAATTACCAGGCGCTGCTATCCCTTTGCCAGCACAACCAAAATGACCTGCACTGGTTCTGTGCCCAATTAACAAGGAGCTGGGAACAGGCAGGGAGCAGGACAAAGAGGTGTCCCCCACTCAACCAGCAAGCTTCCAAATGCCCATCTCTGCATTTCCCCAGTGGGCCTCAACACTTCACAGAATCACAGAATCACCAGGTTGGAAAAGACCTTTGAGATCATCAGGTCCAACCATACCTGTCCTCTTCTAACCCATATTCCTAGGCACATCATCAACCCGTCTTTTAAATGCACCCAAGGCTGATGACTCACCCACCTCCCCGGTCAGCCTCTTCCAGTGCCCAATAACCCCTTCAGTGAAAAACGTTTTCCTAATATCCAATCTGAACCTGCCCTGGCACAGCTTGAGGCCATTCCTCCTCGTCCTATCACCTGTTGCTTGGGCAAAGAGACAAAAACCCATCTGTCTACAACCTCCTTTCAGGTAATTGTAGATGGTGATGTGTTCTCGCCTCAAGCTCCTCTTCTCCAGGCTGAACAACCCCAGCTCCCTCAGCTGCTCCTCATATGATTTACTCTCCAGATCCTTCACTAGCCTGGTTGCCCTTCCCTGGACATGCATCAAGACCTCAGTATCCTTTTTGTAGTGAGGGGCCCAAAATTGAACACAAATTAGAGGTGCAGCCTCACCAATGCTGAGTACAGGGGAACAATCCCTGCCCTGGACCTGCTGGCCATGCTGTGGCCAAGATGCCATTAGCCTTCTTGGCCACCCAGGCACAATGATGGCTCATACTCAATTGGCAGTCAACCAAGACCCCTCAGGTCCTTCTCTGCAGGGCAGCTTTCCAGCCACTCTGCCCCAAGCCTGTAGCGCTGCACAGAGTTGTTAGTTCCCATGTGCAGGACTCTACGCTTGACATCATTGAACCTCATCCCACTGGTCTCAGCCTATTGATCCAGCCTGTTCAGATCAATCTGAAGAGTCTCCCTACCCTCAGGCAGATTGAAACTTCCTCAGAGCTTAGTGTCATCTGCAGAATTACTAAGGGAACATTAAATCCCTTCATCCAGTTCATTGATAAAGATATTGAACAGAACTGGACCCAGGACTGAGCCCTGAAGAACACCACCTGTAACTGGCCTCCAGCTGGGGAGAGTAAAATGACGGAACAGTCACCCTGCCCCACCAGCACCATTGCACGCACTGCGCAGGAGAAAGGTGCACTTTCAGGAGAAAGGAATACAGGGAGACTCAGGCTGACATGCATCATTTCTTTAATGAGAACAGAAAGTGTGCTTTCTAAGGGGCAGAGAAAGAGCACTGAGCTCAAGAAGTCGGGGCTCCAGAGAGCCAGAGGACATCATCCTCTGCAGGCAGATGCAAGGCCCCGGCAGGACACTTTGTTTTCCCCACTGCAGCTGCAGCCAGTGGGACTCGGCTCCCATCTACAGCAAGGCTGGGGGAACTTTCTTGCTTTGGTCAGTGGCAGAAGCTATGGAGCCCCTGGGGCAGGATGTGGGGATACCTGGGCGTAGCAAGGAAAGCAGAAGAAGAATAAGAGCAAGAAGGGCGTGATGTCAAGGATTGACAAAGGGGTCTCTTCCATTCAGGGGCAGAGGCAGGTGTCCCCCACACTGGGAAACCACCAGCATCTCCCCAGTCCTGGATCCAGATTTTCTTTCTCCGTTCCCGGTCGTTCCTTCTGAGGTGAGGGAGGCGCTGGCCCTACCAGTACAGATTGCAGGAGCGCAGGGACCCACAGAGCCCACTCCCAAGGCCTGCAAATCTCCCAAATCCAAGGGCACCCCCGGCAGAGACGGGCACCCCCCCGGCGCTGAGGGAGCTCCCAACAGCAGCTGACAGAGAGGAGCCCACAGCTGTGCTCTGAGGGAAAGAGGTGAGGATGGGGCCTGGCAGGGTCACCACCACCGGTGAGGGCTCGATCACAGTGGTGGAGTCAGCGCAGCGCAGAACACAAGGCTCGTTGCAGCTGTTGGCCAGGGGTGCTGGTCCGTAGGCCGAAGGGAGGCAGGGTCTGTAGCAAGACATCTCTCGGCAAGGCAGGCAGAGCTGAAACACAGAGCAGGGGTGAGCACGAGGCAGAAGCTGACGGAAGAGGCTATGTCAGGACCGCAAGCGAGCCTGCAGCAAGAGCTGTGGTGGCGTCAGACTTACCGAGCTGACTGAGGAGCTGGCAGCAAGGGCAGTTGATGGCAGGCCTGGAGACACAGGGACTTTATATACCCTGTCTCCAACCTCGGGGGCAGAGCCAAAGCACTCCTCATGCATAAAGCACTTGGCTAGCTAGCAGCATTAGTTTGCAAAGCTCTGCTGGGTGATTGCATCTGTCTCCCTTTCATCTGAGAGGTGTTGCTCCCATCTGACACATGGGCAAGCCTGAAATGTGCTGTTTGTGGCACCCTTTGTGGTGCAGTGGTCAGTACATCGCTCCCAGAGGCCACAGGACATGGTTGTCCATCCCGTCTCTGGTGCTCAAAGAGACGCACAGTGATGTGCTGGCCATGCACATTCCTGGAGCACGGCTGCCACCACCTCTGCCCATCCACTCTTCACACAGCCTGCAGGCTCTGAGGAACTGGGCATCTCAAGTCTCCTCACCACTGTTTCCAGCTTAGGAACTCAACCGGAACTGCAGCAACTCCTATGCTTAGCAAGTATATCTAGACATTTGGGGAACGTTTAGAACTCTATGATCCTTGGGGTTCCTTCCAACCCAGACCAGTCTATGATTCTGTGAATGGACAGCCTTTTGGCCATTGGCTCATCCTCTGCCCACCTCGTGCAGTCTACAATATTCTTGGACCCAGATCAGGAACTATTTCACTCTGAGCTAGACCCCACAAAAAGCACCTGGAAGCTCTGGCAGGAGCCCTTCCCCTGCCACATCCCAGAGAGCCTATTGACCTCCAGGAGGAGTGTGAGGAGAAAAACAAATCCATTTTGGCTTGGGTCACCCTCAGGCAAGGAGTCATAAGCCGCTTTGAACATCTGACCATTCCTTTGGTAGACTTGTTTTTCAGTAAACAATAAACCCTCCAAGCTGAACTCGCATGCCTGGTGGGAAGAAGAAAAGCAATGGTCATGCCCTCAAGGGAAAAGGCCATTCACATCCAGGAGTGAAGCAGCTGGAGCTTCGAATGAGAGTGACCAGCTCAGCTCTTTAGGCTCCTCTTTGATGTAGTGCTGACATCTCTGTGACTTGAGCAGTGGGTGAGCCAGAAGGACCACTTCAATCTCATGCTCCTGCCCTGCTCTTTGGTTCAGATTTCTCTATGCGTCACACACCTCTTGCTCTTACTCTTCCTGTGCTCCAATTGCTACCCCCAAGTAGCCTCTCATCCTCCCTTGAGGGCTTCATACCTGCTGCCGCAAACCAAAGACACAGATGCCCAGTTCCTCAGAGCCTGCAGGCTGTGTGAAGAGTGGATGGGCAGGCAGAGGTGGTGGCAGCCGTGCTCCAGGAATGTGCATGGCCAGCACGTCACTGAGCGTCCCTCTGAGCAGCTGAGACGGGATGGACAACCATGTCCTGTGGCCTCTGGGAGCAATTTACTGACCACTGCACCACAAAGGGTGCCACAAACAGCACATTTCAGGCTTGCCCACGTGTCAGATGGGAGCAACACCTCTCAGATGAAAGGGAGACAGATGCAATCACCCAGCAGAGCTTTGCAAACTAATGCTGCTAGCTAGCCAAGTGCTTTATGCATGAGGAGTGCTTTGGCTCTGCCCCCGAGGTTGGAGACAGGGTATATAAAGTCCCTGTGTCTCCAGGCCTGCCATCGACTGCCCTTGCTGCCAGCTCCTCAGTCAGCTCGGTAAGTCTGACGCCACCACAGCTCTTGCTGCAGGCTCGCTTGCGGTCCTGACATAGCCTCTTCCGTCAGCTTCTGCCTCGTGCTCACCCCTGCTCTGTGTTCCAGCTCTGCCTGCCTTGCCGAGAGATGTCTTGCTACAGACCCTGCCTCCCTTCGGCCTGCGGACCAGCACCCCTGGCCAACAGCTGCAACGAGCCTTGTGTTCTGCGCTGCGCTGACTCCACCACTGTGATCGAGCCCTCACCGGTGGTGGTGACCCTGCCAGGCCCCATCCTCACCTCTTTCCCTCAGAGCACAGCCGTGGGCTCCTCTCTGTCAGCTGCTGTTGGGAGCTCCCTCAGCGCCGGGGGGGTGCCCGTCTCTGCCGGGGGTGCCCTTGGATTTGGGAGATTTGCAGGCCTTGGGAGTGGGCTCTGTGGGTCCCTGCGCTCCTGCAATCTGTACTGGTAGGGCCAGCGCCTCCCTCACCTCAGAAGGAACGACTGGGAACGGAGAAAGAAAATCTGGATCCAGGACTGGGGAGATGCTGGTGGTTTCCCAGTGTGGGGGACACCTGCCTCTGCCCCTGAATGGAAGAGACCCCTTTGTCAATCCTTGACATCACGCCCTTCTTGCTCTTACTCTTCTTCTGCTTTCCTTGCTACGCCCAGGTATCCCCACATCCTGCCCCAGGGGCTCCATAGCTTCTGCCACGGACCAAAGCAAGAAAGTTCCCCCAGCCTTGCTGTAGATGGGAACCATGTCCCACTGGCTGCAGCTGCAGTGGGGAAAGCAAAGCATCCTGCCAGGGCCTTACATCTGCCTGCAGAGGATGATGTCCTCTGTCTCTCTGGAGCCCCGACTTCTTGAGCTCAGTGCTCTTTCTCTGCCCCTTAGAAAGCACACTTTCTGTTCTCATTAAAGAAATGATGCATGTCAGTCTGAGTCTCCCTGTATTCCTTTCTCCTGAGAGTGCACCTTTCTCCTGCACGGTGTGTGTGATGTTGAGGTGGTTTGTCCCTGGCTAGAGGCCACTTGCCCACCAAAGCCACTCTATCACTCCCAGTTTTTGTTGAAGAGAAAATGTATGTTGGTGGGCTTAGGAGTCGAGATAAGGACAGGGAGACATCACTCTGCAATCAGTGTCATGGGCAAATCCGACTCAACACCAAATAAAGGAAAAAACCTTTGCTTATTCCAACTACACTGCCCACTCAGTGAAACCGGAGTCAGGTGATGAGAAGTATGTCCAGGTCTTAATGCCCCTTCCCCCCACCCCTCCCTTGTGCATTAGAGCCCAGCTATGCAAAACTGCAACAGATGGTGCTGGTGGGGCAGGATGATTGTTCTGCCATTTCACACTCCCCTTGCCTCATCCCTGGCCATATGCAGGCTGGTCACTCAGAAATCTTCTTTTGCCTGGACTCCTGTGCTAACATGCATCCTTTATGAGTGGAAGAGGATGGAATTGCAGAACAGCAAAAGGAGGTCCAATGGGTGCCCTTGGGAGGCACTATGTGGAGGGGACATTAAACCTGGCATTTATGTCATGGCAGGTGAGGCTGAAGGACATGGGACAAATGTAGTGATCCACTCCCCTGAGTGGACACAGAGGTTAAGGGACCAGCTGCAGCGATCTGGACAGAAGCATAAATGCCTTGAGCCTGCTTAATGATCCAGGGATCTGGACAACCCTCAAACTCTCACCATGCTGAAAGGCACCTGAAGGGACTGTTAATGTTCTGTCACTGCCCAACCAAACTTCATGCTCCTTAGGCATCTTGCCACTGGCCTTGTGGAAGAATTTACCTTCAACCTTGACCTGAATTTAACTTCAACTTTGACATGGATCTGGCAGGGGGATGAGTTGCAATAAGAAAGGTTTCTACAATGCATCTGCTGCAAAAGGTAGACAAAAGGTGTTGGCTCACTGCTGAATGTGAGAGAAGTGTGACCGGGGGGCTGGTAACAGAGGACTTTGGAAAAAAGAAAGAATTCTATGCCTTCTGCACTTCAATATTCACTAGCAATTTTTGTTTTAGGGAAACATGGGTTCCTAAGCACAGTGGGAGATTGTGGAGCAGTGAAGACTTAACCACACGAGAGAAGGAACTGGTTAGGGAACATTAAAAGTTACCCAAGTCTGTAGACTGTGCTGGGATGCATCCATGAATGCTGAGAGGGCTCATCAATGTCTAGGCCAGGTACCTCTCAATGGTCTTTGAACAGTCAGTGACAGCAAGCTAAGCACTATGCAGTCACTTGCTGACTCCTCCCTCCCCTTCTCATTGGGGTGGGAAGCAGAACCAGAAGAAAAAGGAAAAACTCATGGCTTAGGACAAGGACATTTGACTAGGACAGAAATGGAAGATGAAAATAACAAAAGTTCTTAGAACATACAAAAAAGCTGATACACAATGCTACTTCTCAGGAATTACCGATGACCCAGTGACTGTACACTCACCCTGGACCTGCTGGCCATGCTGTGGCCAAGATGCCATTAGCCTTCTTGGCCACCCAGGCACACTGCTGGTTCATACTCAGCTGGCAGTCAACCAAGACCCCCCAGGTCCTTCTCTGCCAGGCAGCTTTCCAGCCACTCTGCCCCAAGCCTGTAGCACTGCACAGGGCTGTTTTGGCCCAAGAGCAGGACTCTGCACTTGACCTTGTTGAACATCATCCCACTGGTCTCAGCCTATTGATCCAGCCTGTTCAGGTCCCTCTGAAAAGCCTCCCTACCCTCAGGCAGATCAACACTTCCTCCCAGCTTAGTGTCATCTGCAAATGTACTGAGGGAACATTCAAGCCCTTCATCCAGGTCATTGATAAAGATATTGAACAGAACTGGACCCAGGGCTGAGCCCTGAGAAACATCACTTGTAACCGGCCTCCAGCTGGATGTAGCTCTGTTTACCAGAAGCCTTTGGGCCCAGCCATCCAGACAGTTTTTTACCCAGCTGGGGCTTGGTGTCAAAGGCTTTGCTGAAGTCCAAGTACACTACATCCACAGCCTTTCCCTCATCCACTGAATGAGTCACCATGTCACAGAAAGCCATCAGGTTAGTTTAGCAGGACCTGCCTTCCGTAAACCCATGTTAAGTGAGCCAGATCACTCAGTTGTCATGTGTGTGCTGTGTGGTAGCACTCAAGATGACCCATTCCATGATCTTCCCTGGAACTGAGGCCAGGCTGACAGGCCTGTAGTTTCCTGGATCCTCCTTCTGACCCTTCTTGTAAATGGGTGTAACATCTGCCAGCCTCCAGTCAAGTGGAACTTGCCCAGTCAGCCAGGATTGCTGGTAGAGGATGTAAAGGGTTTTGGCAAGCACATCCACCAGCTCCCTCAATACCTTGGTTGGTGCCCATCTGGCCCCATAGACCTACGAAGGTTTAATTGGCCTAGCAGGTCTCCAACCATTACATCCTCAATCATGGGGGTTTAGTTAATCCTTCTCTCCCTGTCTTCCAGCTCAGCTCCTGAGGCTGAATATCCAGGGAACATATCACCTTACTATTTAAGACTGAGGCAAGGAGGGAATTAAGTACCTCAGTGTGGCCCCCTGTCATTAATGTTCCCCCTGCATCCAGTCAGAGATGGAGGTTGCCCTTGGCCCTCCTTTTGCTGTTTTGCATTTCCATCCCCTTCCACTCATACTGGATGCGTGTTAGGACAGGACTGCAGGACAAAGCGATTTCTGAGTGACCAGCCTGCACATGGCCAGGGATGAGGCAAAGGGAGAGTGAAATAGCAGAACAATCACCCTGCCCCACCAGCACCATCACACACACTGTGCAGGAGAAAGGTGCACTCTCAGGAGAAAGGAATACAGGGAGACTCAGACTGACATGCATCATTTCTTTAATGAGAACAGAAAGTGTGTGTTCTGAGGGGCAGAGAAAGAGCACTGAGCTCAAGAAGTCGGGGCTCCAGAGAGCCAGAGGACATCATCCTCTGCAGGCAGATGCAAGGCCCCGGCAGGATGCTTTGCTTTCCCCACTGCAGCTGCAGCCAGTGGGACTCGGCTCCCATCTACAGCAAGGCTGGGGGAACTTTCTTGCTTTGGTCCGTGGCAGAAGCTATGGAGCCCCTGGGGCAGGATGTGGGGGTACCTGGGCGTAGCAAGGAAAGCAGAAGAAGAATAAGAGCAAGAAGGGCGTGATGTCAAGGATTGACAAAGGGGTCTCTTCCATTCAGGGGCAGAGGCAGGTGTCCCCCACACTGGGAAACCACCAGCATCTCCCCAGTCCTGGATCCAGATTTTCTTTCTCCGTTCCCGGTCGTTCCTTCTGAGGTGAGGGAGGCGCTGGCCCTACCAGTACAGATTGCAGGAGCGCAGGGACCCACAGAGCCCACTCCCAAGGCCTGCAAATCTCCCAAATCCAAGGGCACCCCCGGCAGAGACGGGCACCCCCCCGGCGCTGAGGGAGCTCCCAACAGCAGCTGACAGAGAGGAGCCCACGGCTGTGCTCTGAGGGAAAGAGGTGAGGATGGGGCCTGGCAGGGTCACCACCACCGGTGAGGGCTCGATCACAGTGGTGGAGTCAGCGCAGCGCAGAACACAAGGCTCGTTGCAGCTGTTGGCCAGGGGTGCTGGTCCGCAGGCCGAAGGGAGGCAGGGTCTGTAGCAAGACATCTCTCGGCAAGGCAGGCAGAGCTGGAACACAGAGCAGGGGTGAGCACGAGGCAGAAGCTGATGGAAGAGGCTATGTCAGGACTGCAAGCGAGCCTGCAGCAAGAGCTCTGGTGGCGTCAGACTTACCGAGCTGACTGAGGAGCTGGCAGCAAGGGCAGTCAATGGCAGGCCTGGAGACACAGGGACTTTATATACCCTGTCTCCAACCTCGGGGGCAGAGCCAAAGCACTCCTCATGCATAAAGCACTTGGCTAGCTAGCAGCATTAGTTTGCAAAGCTCTGCTGGGTGATTGCATCTGTCTCCCTTTCATCTGAGAGGTGTTGCTCCCATCTGACACGTGGGCAAGCCTGAAATGTGCTGTTTGTGGCACCCTTTGTGGTGCAGTGGTCAGTACATCGCTCCCAGAGGCCACAGGACATGGTTGTCCATCCCGTCTCAGCTGCTCAGAGGGACGCTCAGTGACGTGCTGGCCATGCACATTCCTGGAGCACGGCTGCCACCACCTCTGCCTGCCCATCCACTCTTCACACAGCCTGCAGGCTCTGAGGAAGTGGTCCTTCTGGCTCACTCACTGCTCAAGTCACAGAGATGTCAGCACTACATCAAAGAGGAGCCTAAAGAGCTGAGCTGGTCACTCTCATTCGAAGCTCCAGCTGTTTCACTCCTGGATGTGAATGGCCTTTTCCCTTGAGGGCATGACCATTGCTTTTCTTTTTCCTACCAGGCATGCGAGTTCAGCTTGGAGGGTTTATTGTTTACTGAAAAACAAGTCTACCAAAGGAATGGTCAGATGTTCAAAGCGGCTTATGACTCCTTGCCTGAGGGTGACCCAAGCCAAAATGGATTTGTTTTTCTCCTCACGCTCCTCCTGGAGGTCAATAGGCTCTCTGGGATGTGGCAGAGGAAGGGCTCCTGCCAGAGCTTCCAGGTGCTTTTTGTGGGGTCTGGCTCGGAGTGAAATAGTTCCTGATCTGGGTCCAAGAATATTGTAGACTGCACGAGGTGGGCAGAGGATGAGCCAATGGCCAAAAGGCTGTCCATTCACAGAATCATAGACTGGTCTGGGTAGGAAGGAACCCCAAGGATCATAGAGTTCTAAACGTTCCCCAAATGTCTAGATATACTTGCTAAGCATAGGAGTTGCTGCAGTTCCGGTTGAGTTCCTAAGCTGGAAACAGTGGTGAGGAGACTTGAGGTGCCCAGTTCCTCAGAGCCTGCAGGCTGTGTGAAGAGTGGATGGGCAGAGGTGGTGGCAGCCGTGCTCCAGGAATGTGCGTGGCCAGCACGTCACTGAGCGTCCCTCTGAGCAGCTGAGACGGGATGGACAACCATGTCCTGTGGCCTCTAGGAGCAATTTACTGACCATTGCACCACAAAGGGTGCCACAAACAGCACATTTCAGGCTTGCCCACGTGTCAGATGGGAGCAACACCTCTCAGATGAAAGGGAGACAGATGCAATCACCCAGCAGAGCTTTGCAAACTAATGCTGCTAGCTAGCCAAGTGCTTTATGCATGAGGAGTGCTTTGGCTCTGCCCCCGAGGTTGGAGACAGGGTATATAAAGTCCCTGTGTCTCCAGGCCTGCCATTGACTGCCCTTGCTGCCAGCTCCTCAGTCAGCTCGGTAAGTCTGACGCCACCACAGCTCTTGCTGCAGGCTCGCTTGCAGTCCTGACATAGCCTCTTCCATCAGCTTCTGCCTCGTGCTCACCCCTGCTCTGTGTTCCAGCTCTGCCTGCCTTGCCGAGAGATGTCTTGCTACAGACCCTGCCTCCCTTCGGCCTGCGGACCAGCACCCCTGGCCAACAGCTGCAACGAGCCTTGTGTTCTGCGCTGCGCTGACTCCACCACTGTGATCGAGCCCTCACCGGTGGTGGTGACCCTGCCAGGCCCCATCCTCACCTCTTTCCCTCAGAGCACAGCCGTGGGCTCCTCTCTGTCAGCTGCTGTTGGGAGCTCCCTCAGCGCCGGGGGGGTGCCCGTCTCTGCCGGGGGTGCCCTTGGATTTGGGAGATTTGCAGGCCTTGGGAGTGGGCTCTGTGGGTCCCTGCGCTCCTGCAATCTGTACTGGTAGGGCCAGCGCCTCCCTCACCTCAGAAGGAACGACCGGGAACGGAGAAAGAAAATCTGGATCCAGGACTGGGGAGATGCTGGTGGTTTCCCAGTGTGGGGGACACCTGCCTCTGCCCCTGAATGGAAGAGACCCCTTTGTCAATCCTTGACATCATGCCCTTCTTGCTCTTATTCTTCTTCTGCTTTCCTTGCTACGCCCAGGTATCCCCACATCCTGCCCCAGGGGCTCCATAGCTTCTGCCACGGACCAAAGCAAGAAAGTTCCCCCAGCCTTGCTGTAGATGGGAGCCGAGTCCCACTGGCTGCAGCTGCAGTGGGGAAAGCAAAGCATCCTGCCGGGGCCTTGCATCTGCCTGCAGAGGATGATGTCCTCTGGCTCTCTGGAGCCCCGACTTCTTGAGCTCAGTGCTCTTTCTCTGCCCCTCAGAACACACACTTTCTGTTCTCATTAAAGAAATGATGCATGTCACTCTGAGTCTCCCTGTATTCCTTTCTCCTGAGAGTGCACCTTTCTCCTGCGCAGTGCGTGCAATGGTGCTGGTGGGGCAGGGTGATTGTTCTGCCATTTCACTCTCCCTTTGCCTCATCCCTGGCCATGTGCAGGCTGGTCACTCAGAAATCGCTTTGTCCTGCAGTCCTGTCCTAACACGCATCCAGTATGAGTGGAAGGGGATGGAAATGCAAAACAGCAAAAGGAGGGCCAAGGGCAACCTCCATCTCTGACTGGATGCAGGGGGAACATTAATGACAGGGGGCCACACTGAGGTACTTAATTCCTTCCTTGCCTCAGTCTTAATAGTAAGGTGATATGTTCCCTGGATATTCAGCCTCAGGAGCTGAGCTGGAAGACAGGGAGAGAAGGATTAACTAAACCCCCATGATTGAGGATGTAATGGTTGGAGACCTGCTAGGCCAATTAAACCTTCGTAGGTCTATGGGGCCAGATGGGCCCCAACCAAGGTATTGAGGGAGCTGGTGGATGTGCTTGCCAAAACCCTTTACATCCTCTAACAGCAATCCTGGCTGACTGGGCAAGTTCCACTTGACTGGAGGCTGGCAGATGTTACACCCATTTACAAGAAGGGTCAGAAGGAGGATCCAGGACACTACAGGCCTGTCAGCCTGGCCTCAGTTCCAGGGAAGATCATGGAATGGGTCATCTTGAGTGCTACCACACAGCACACACATGACAACTGAGTGATCTGGCTCACTTAACATGGGTTTACGGAAGGCAGGTCCTGCTAAACTAACCTGATGGCTTTCTGTGACATGGTGACTCATTCAGTGGATGAGGGAAAGGCTGTGGATGTAGTGTACTTGGACTTCAGCAAAGCCTTTGACACCAAGCCCCAGCTGGGTAAAAAACTGTCTGGATGGCTGGGCCCAAAGGCTTCTGGTAAACAGAGCTACATCCAGCTGGAGGCCGGTTACAAGTGATGTTTCTCAGGGCTCAGCCCTGGGTCCAGTTCTGTTCAATATCTTTATCAATGACCTGGATGAAGGGCTTGAATGTTCCCTCAGTACATTTGCAGATGACACTAAGCTGGGAGGAAGTGTTGATCTGCCTGAGGGTAGGGAGGCTTTTCAGAGGGACCTGAACAGGCTGGATCAATAGGCTGAGACCAGTGGGATGATGTTCAACAAGGTCAAGTGCAGAGTCCTGCTCTTGGGCCAAAACAGCCCTGTGCAGTGCTACAGGCTTGGGGCAGAGTGGCTGGAAAGCTGCCTGGCAGAGAAGGACCTGGAGGGTCTTGGTTGACTGCCAGCTGAGTATGAACCAGCAGTGTGCCTGGGTGGCCAAGAAGGCTAATGGCATCTTGGCCACAGCATGGCCAGCAGGTCCAGGACAGGGATTATGCTCCTGTACTCGGCATTAGTGAGGTTGCACCTCTAATCTGTGTCCAGTTTAGGGCCCCTCACTACAAGAAGGACATCGACGTCTTGGGGTGAATCCAGAGAAGGGCAACCAGGCTGCTGAAGGATCTGGAGAGTAAATCATATGAGGAGCAGCTGAGGGAGCTGGAGTTGTTTAGCCTGGAGAAGAGGAGCTTGAGAGGAAACCTTATCACCATCTACAATTACCTGAAAGGAGGTTGTAGACAGACGGGTGTTTGTCTCTTTGCCCAAGCAACAGGTGATAGGATGAGGAGGAATGGCCTCAAGCTGTGCCAGGGCAGGTTCAGGCTGGGGAAGGGGCTGGAGAGCAGTAAACCTTGCAAGGAGCGGCTGAGGGAGCTGGTGGTGTTCAGCCTGGAGAAGAGAAGGCTGAGGGGAGACCTTCTCACCACCTCCACTGAACTGAGAGGAGGGTGCAGAGAGGTGGGTGATGGTCTCTTCAGCCAGGGGACAGGAGATGGGACAAGGGGCAATGGGCTCAAGCTGGGCCAGGGCAGGGGCAGCTCAGATGTGAGGGAAAAGTTCTTCCCTGAAAGAGCTGTGAGGCTGTGGCACAGGCTGCCCAGGGAGGGGGCTGAGTCCCCACCCTGGGTGTGTTTAACAGATGGGGAGATGAGGTGCTCAGGGATGTGGGTCAGCACAGGACAGGGACGGTTGTATCGATGACCTTAAAGGTCTTTTCCAACCTTGCGATTCTGTGATACCTTGTTGAGTTGTTGCAGACTGAAAGTATCCGAAGTGTCCATGCGATGGCAGCAGGAGAACATCCATGGAGTTGATAGTTTATTCCAGCTCAGCTGTTCACCCTCCTGAGGCTCTTTCACCAGCTGCTCAGCTTGCCTGGCAAATGGAACCTTCCTCTCCAAAACACCAAGAAACTTAACCCACACCTTCCAAGGTTTGCCAAACCTACACATAAAAAGAGGGGAAATGCAGAAGAAACAGCAGGTAGGGGTGGTGGGGAAGGAAAAAGGGTTTAACGTATGGATGGAACTGGGTTGTACCCAGAGGGTATTTTCTCCTCACTGGCAAAGGAGCTCTAATTCCTGATTGGGTAGAAAATAACACCCTGCAAACATGTGATTTGTTAGCACTGCATCAAAGTGCCCTCAATTCCTTTTTCAGCATAATGTAACTAAAGTAAGACACCTCCATTTCTCCTGCAGCCTGTGGGTGAAGGGAAACTCGACCAAACTCACTTCTGCAAGGGAACAAAGCTTCTCAAGTCTCCCATTCCAGGGTTGCATACAGAAAAAAAACCCCAAACTATGTTCTTTACTGTGCTGACAGTCAAAACACCAATCTGGGCAGTGGCGTCATATGCAGGGTTAGGGCTAGTGCACCATTTACAGAGTCTCTGTCATGGCCAATGCTGCAAGCAGGCAGCATTGCAAGGAGGGGGATCATGATGCCCATGGTCTGTGCCCTACAGAAACCCCATCTTTCCTCTCCCAGGAAAAGGACCATGCATGGTTATGTGTGGAAGAATGGTGAGGAGATGGGTGATGGAGGTCAGTGCAGCTATTTCTCAGACTCCTGATAATAAATCCCTTTATGCTTTGTTAAGGCAGGAAAGATTTCTATTTCACATTGTAGCATATTTTACCTAGCTGTCCTTGGCTAAGTTCCTCTGTCACATGCCTTCTCTGTAGCTATTCATGCATTTTGCACATGTCTGCTTGCAAGACTGTCCATTAACTACCGCACCACGCAGATTTATTGTGCATGCATATTCTCCTATAAAAGCTTCATAATTCATGTTTCCCACCATGGGCCATGGCTCCGTGGTGCCAGGGATCTCCCTGCTTGCTGCTGACCTTGCTTGGGAAACTACTGGGGAACCCCCTCTGGAATGCAGAAGTGATAAAACCATTTTAACTGTCTGTGAATGTATTGTATTTGTGTATCCAACATTCCTTGGTTCTGGTTTGGTGTCACTGGTGGTGGAGGCTAGGCTGGTGCTGCCTTCTACCTTGGTTCTGGTTCAGTGTCACTGGTGGTGGAGGCTAGGCTGGTGCTGCCTTCTAGTCCTGATGGACTGACATCATCCTGCTGACACCAAGGCACCAATGCCATGACTCCCAGTCTACCCACTGACACAGGCTGCACTTGCAGAGTTAGAGGAACTTGCAGAGTTAGAGAAACTACCTCTTAACTTCAGGGAAGCTTTGTGGGTTGAAATCCTGTTGGTCCAAGCCAAGTCCTGTATTAGAATCTATAGTATGTGCCACCTGGCCTGAAAAAGGGAGGCCTCAGGGCTCTCTAGCTTCACAAGCAGAGGGCAGGAGAGCTCCTTGATGACTAACAAGAGGGAAAAGTTTCTCCCTCTCCAAAAAATAGGAGGACTCTCTGGGGAAGCAAGGAAAGGTGATGATAAACTGGAATGAGTTCAGAGATAGATACCTAGGATACCCAGGGCCAAGGGTTCTGGCCTTTGGAGGATGGACTAAGGACCCAAGGCTTCATTATGTAGAGGAAGAAAATGCTTAGTGAGGATCTGCAAAAGTGCTTCCCAGTGCCTACAAGGAGGTTACTACAATGGCCAGAGGATGAGAGCCACGGTCAGACTTTGAGCAGGCAGTCTGTGACTGGCTACAAACAAAAATTATCACCCTGAGGGTGCCTAAGCATGGGACAAAGGGGTTGAGAGAGGCTGTGAAATGACTGGCCTTAAGGTGTTTTGTGACCTGGAAGGACAAAGTGCTGGTGTGAGCCTGCTTGAAGCAGGAGGATGAACACTCTGACTCCCAGAAATGACCTCCAACCAGAAGGATTGTTGGAAGCAAAGTAGAAGCAGGGAGAGAGGGTATTTTGGGCGAATGTTTAAAGAATGTCCACAGATGGCCTTTTAGGTGAGGACTGAAGCATGTGAGCTTTGAAAGGGAGACTGGGAAATAAAATTATTTCCTCTGGGGTTCTCCCTACCAATTTCTCTTCTAGGCCAACCTGGAAACTACTGGTGGACATATGCACATGCCCACTTCTCCTTCTGCAGGGCCAGGGAGATGCAGCAAGATGTAGCCAGTAGGCTGAGAAGAGCCCACAGAGGACCAATGAGCCTCCACTTAAAAGAAGGAGACAGGAATATTAAAGCCAAGGGGAAGGCAATCAAGAGAGAGGAGCTGGACAGGAGTGGGACACAAATCCACATCTCCCAGGGACACTGCAGACTGAAAGCAGCACCTGAGACCACTCAGCCATCTATTATCACTGCTGTATTAACATTGCCTCTGCTGCTGTTCCCCCTGCGGCTGCTGGAGCTGGCTTCCTCCGGGCACTGCTGCAGGGCCAGCTGCTTCCTGGCAGCACCCTGCTGAATGCCCCCACCCCTACCCTGCCACCCCCAAATGCTGCTGTCAGGCCACTGTAGCTCCTACACACACTTTACACTACACAGTGCAGGGGCCCAGCACAGGGACAGCATCTCCCAAGGACAGGACCATCCTTCATGGGAGCAGCAAAAGGAGCCATCAGCAAATCATGGCTCTGCATGTGCCAACATCTCAAGGGGCTCTGGCACACTCCTGCCTCTCCCATGGCTTCCTCCCTTTCCCACAGAGCCTCAGAATATGGCAATCCAAGCACTTGGCCTGCACTGCTGCCCTGTGGATGGTTCCTGGGTAAGTGAGCTCTAGTTCCCGTGGGGAAGAGGTTCCTTACTGCCCATGGTGCAGGGGAAGGAGGGCACAGCTCCCTCTGGGACTCCTTGCTTCATGGAAGGAACTAGACTGCAACGCCTCTCAGGAAGCCCCTGGTGCAAATGCCTGCTCAGAGCAGGGCTGGCCCCCAACCTTAGAGCAGGTGAAACTTGGGTCTGATACCCACCCACACCTGCAGAATGTCCAAGGTCTCTGGGCACTTGCTCCAGTGCTCCAAAACTCCCTGAGGATCTTGGAAGGGTCCAAGGCAGCCCCCCTACCACCTGCCCTTGCTAGGTGGGCATGGCAGGGTGGAGGCAGCCTAAAGAAAAGCTTGCCTGCGTTGGCCAGGAGTTGAACCCGGGTCAACTGCTTGGAAGGCAGCTATGCTCACCACTATACCACCAACGCAGCTGGGGCACAGCTGCCTCCTGCTCCTCCACTGCCCAAACTCTCCTGCATCCTGCTCATCCTCCACCCCTCCCACAGGACACGCCCTTACCTCTGCTCACAGAAGCTACCCTGCAGCACCCAGGCTCTGCCCCCACACCCAGCACCTCGCCACACAGAGACAATGCAGTGCCCACTGGCAACCCCTCTTGGGCCCTGCTCCTGGATGCACCTGCGCCTGGCCAGGGCAGCAAGCAGACTCCCAGCACAGACATCCCCTGGGGGTGTGAGTCAATGGCATTGGTGTTTCTCAAAGTTGCAACACACTATACCTCCTCCCTACCTGCAGAGCCCCTGAGGTCCCTGGTTGAAGCTGTGAAGTTGTTGATTGATCTGCTTCATGGGAAGTGAGAAAGTCCAGGACAGCCACTGCCTTTTGGGGTGAGCTCTGTGCTGTGCTCTGCCTGATGCTCCCCAGTCCCCCATCTGCCTTGCTAAGGGATACTTTGGGAATGCTAATGGAAAGGAGACAGTGGTAGTTGCAGAGAACAGAAGGGTAACAGTGCAGGTTAAAACTTACTCTCTTCTGTGGTGCAAGGGAAAGAAAAAAGAACTAGCAGAGGATGGTTTCGATCCATCGACCTCTGGGTTATGGGCCCAGCACGCTTCCGCTGCGCCACTCTGCTTCCTCAGTAGCTCTTTGAAGAGCCTCTGCATCCCCGACTTAAGCACCCTGGCACTGTGCCAGAAGGACAGGATGCCATCCAGAGGGACCTGGACAGGCTTGAGAGCAGTGAGGAGAGAGGTCACTAGTAAAGACTTAGGAAAAAAAGCTGCCTTGTCCTCATCTGTTGTCACCAATTCACCATTGTCACTCACAAGGGGGTATGTTTTCCTTGACCTTCCTTTTCTGGTTTATATACCTCTAGAAGTTCTTGCTTTTCTTGGCAATCCCTTGCCAAGTTCAGCTTGAGCTGCGTCTTGGCCTTTCTGACCTCATCCCTACACAACCCAGCAACATCTCTGTACTTTTCCTGGGACACCTGTCCCCACTTGCACTGCCTGTGTAATGCCATCTTGCCTTTTAGTTTGACCAGCAGGTCTTGACTCAGCCATGGTGGTCTCTTGTCTTCCTTGACTGACTTCTTACACCAGGTTAACGAGAGCTCTTGCACTCCTTTGAAAGTGTCCTTAAAGATCTGCCAGCTCTAAGAGAAAGCAACAAAAAGTGTGCAAGGCAAAGTACAGCTGGTCTCTGAGTCCCACAGTGGTCATTGCAGGCAGCCCAAAAGGGGACAGTGCCCCATAGTGGGCAGGATTTGAACTTGTGCAGGGCAACACAAATGGAGTTCTAGCCCATCGCTTTCATCACAAGGCAAAAACTACCTGCCCCATCTCTCTCTGCCCTGCTCACCACATGCCCCAGGCAGTGACACCCCACTCCCTGGGAGTTTCAGGGCCAGGCTTCACCTGAAGCTCTGAGTTTCCCATCTGCAGCACAATATAAGGAAACTTCCATGGTGAACGAGACTGGAAAGTGTTTCTAGTCCAGAAGGTAAGCATAAGGAGCCACTTCACGCAGTCTGTTTGCAGGGGCCGGAAGGAGAAGGCTGAACACACTGTGAAGTGCAAGAGCATCAGACTGACCAGGCTCTGATCTGGATGACCTTCTGCAGTGCTCTGATCTGCTCCTGCAGTGGCAGCACGGCGTCCCTCCCGCTATTGCACTTCCCACACTCACTTGCCTCATGCTCCTTCACCTCACAAACTGGCCTGTCTCCAGCTCCTCTGCTTCACAGAGCACCCAGCCTCCACCTTCCAGCCCCCTGCACGCACACACACACACAGCACCTCAACCTGCTGCCGTCTGCCTGTGTGCTTCTCTCTGCATCACATGTGGGACAGGGAAACTCGGGCTGATGGGGATGGGGTTGGGGCTGAAGGGGATGGGAAGCTTGGTGCTACTTTGGGCAACACCAATGAGATTGACTCCAACACCAGGGGGGTTCTCTGCCCCAAGGGTGTTCGCTGCTGCTGAGCCCACGTACAGGTGCAGCCAGGACCTGGGCCCAACAGGGTTTCCAGTGGGCAGTGCATTGGCAGGGTGTGGGAGGTAAGGATGCAGGAGAAGGTCCGTGCTGGTCAGATGTGGTGCATTGTTGGGACAGTTCTGAAGGTCCCCCAGAGCCAGAGATGGACAGGGAAAGCCCTCAGCAGTGCAGCTTCTCTGGGACAGGCTTTCAGAGTTGTGGCTGTCGAGAATCAACCCTTCTCAGTGGGTTGGTGTTTGTCATGCCCTCTCTGAATGACAGCTGCCATCTGACAGCTCAGGCTTGGGCATGACAACGTGGTCTGTCCCGTGCATTGAGGAGTATTGGCTGCCAGCCCAGAGCTTTGGGCAGTCCAAAGGCACCCAGAGGGTGTCCCCCCAAGACTGTCAGGGCATGGGTGTTGTAAAAGGGGGCATGCCAGGCCTGCAGAAAGAGCTCCCCCCCACGCACCGACAGACACACACAGACACACACTCACATACAAATACATGTGGGAGGTCCCATGGTGTAATGGTGAGCACTCTGGACTCTGAATCCAGCGATCTGAGTTCAAATCTCAGTGGGACCTTAAGCTTTTGAGGCTCCTTCAGGACTTTTCTTGCCATGCTGACACCTCTTGCCTTGCTTTGCTGTTGCCTCAGCTCTTTCTTGCATGCCAATCTTCACTTCCTTCTTGTGTTCCCAGACCATAGTTCTGATTGGTCCATAGACCATCAGAATATATAGTTCTCATTTTTCTAAACCAATGTCCCATGCAGGAGGAGTTTATACTTAGTTCCAGCTGATTGCTTTTCTGGATGTAGTTATATACCTCAGGTATTTTGAAACACAAAACTCCTTTTGTTCTATTGTCTGTAAGGGGTTCTCCTCTGTAAAAGCCAGTCTAGGGTGGGTCTTAAGGTCACACTGACCCTGAGGTAGTCCTTGGTAGTGTTTGTGGACCTAGACCAGTTGCATGGCAGTTAGTTGGTGCCTTGCAGTTCACAGCAGCTGGGAGATGGGGGGTTGTTGATTCCTAACACTCTTCCCCTTCTCCAGTATGGGGTCCCACCCATGGGAGACAGTCCTCCATGATCTTCTTGAACAGGAGTCCTTTCCCATGGGGCTTTGTCTCTTCACCAACTGCCCCAGCATGGGTCCCTTCTATGGAGTGCAGTCTCTCAGGCTCATGCTGCTCCAGCCTGATCACCCATGGAGTCACAAGTGTCCCCTGTAAACCTGCTCCAGCATGGGCCCCTCTGTCTATGGGCTGCAGGTGCTGCCACAGCTTGATCCATTGTGGGTCACAGCATCTTCCATATGTCTCCATCCACTCCAATGTGGGGTCCTCCATGGGCTGCAGGTGGGATCTCTGCTCCCTATCTTCTTCCATGTGCTGGAGGTCAACCAACTGCCCCACCATGGTCTTCTCCACTGGCTTTAGGGAAATCCCTCCTCTGGCACCTGGAGCACCACCTTGCCTCGCCTCCCCTCCCTTCTTTAACCAACCTTGGCGTCTGCAAAGATACTTACATCTGTAACTGTACTGCCAGATGCACCACCTCCACATGGACTCATTGGTGCTGTTTTCCTGATACAGAGCCAAAAGGTAATCCAGCTACATTCCTCTAGTGTGGTCAGTGATGGCTTTTGTGGATTGTTTAATTTTTTTGGAAAATTCCTTGCCAGCGCTGGAAAAAAGCTCTGGGCATACCTACTCCATAGAAAATAGCTCTCTCCTGTCTCCTTTCCAGTCACCCATTCTTGCTGTTTCTTTGCTTCTCCACCCTTATCTTCAGTCAGGTTCTATCTTCCCCTTTCCATAGATGTCTCCTAGTCTTGCAAACTGTTCCCCCTACACAACAAGCAGCAGCGTGGAAGCTGTAGTTCCTGTTCAAGGGCTGACACCACCCTATGTCCCCAGGAGGCTGGAGGTGCTGCCAGGAGGTTACTGTATCTTCCCTTCAGAAGTGTCCCCACCCCAGTGCTCACAAAAGCTTGAATTCCCCCTCAAATAAATTTGAGAAGCAAAATGAGTTCTAAGATCACACTATACTACTACCCCTGCCCTGGTTTTCTCCCCACAGCTGTCTGTCCTTCTTTCCTGGAATCATTTGGGTTGAGAAATCAACCCCCCATGACAGGACAGCCCAGATGCTGGTGTGAGGACAGGATGCTGAGAGCTGCAGTCCCAGCCCCTGGGGATATGCCTCCAGGGCCTCTGGAAGAGCTTGTTACTGTTGCAAGTACTCTGATAAAGTAATCAAGTATAATCATATAAAGGAGACAGGTTAGGTCTGACTAGGGAGTAAAAATTAGAAAGATAATGTGTGAGGATTGTTGGATTTAGTAGAATAGATATTCGTAGAAATGGATTGTTAGCTTTAGAAGAGTAGGTATTAGCAGCATAACCAATGAATTATTAGGTTTTTATTTCTTATGTTATTATTTAAGAAACTAAGAAGGCTGTGACAGATACCAGTTATGCTGCTAGGAAACACCTTACCCTTCCATTCTTCAAGGATTCTTCTATCAAGGATTTCAATCGGTAGGGTTAAGTAGAATTAAACAATGATTCTTTTAGGTTAAGAATATTAATTAGATTATACAAGTAGTAAACCAAATAATTCTTAAAGGTTAAATTTAAGAGCAAACATTTTAAAAGTAACAAAAGCAATGAAAATTAGCTTGCTTGTTTTGAAATTTTGTAACCAAGGTAATAGGTAATCTTATATAAGGTAGTGGCTGATAACAGGCTGTGGAATATTGATCATGATGCTGTCCATTCTGGACAGGTGAATTACAATGCATGAGGCTGGTGATATTGCACATGAACATGAAGAAAGGCTCATCTAAGAACATACGATTGCAATTGCCTGATGGACAGCACAGACCCTCAAGGACCACCAACTCAAGTCATTGAGCATGTCATAGAATCATAGAATCCCAGACTGCTCTGGGTGGGAAGGGATCCCAAGGATCACAGAGCTCCAACCCCTCTGCCACAGGCAGGGCCACCAACCTCCAGGCCTGGAGCTACACAAGGTTGCCCAGGGCACCATCCAACCTGGCCTTGAACACCCCCAGGGACGGGGCACCCACCCCCTCTCTGGGCCCCTCACCACTCTCTCTGCAAAGAACTTCCCCCTAATATCTCATCTAACCCTTCCCTCCTTCAGCTTCACCCCATCCCCCTTGTCCTGCCCCTGTCTGCCCTTTAACAAGCTGATTCCCTTCCTGTTTCTCTGCTCCCTTCAGGGACTGGCATGCTGCAGTGAGGTCCCACCTCAGCCTTCTCTTCTCCAGGCTGAACCAGCCCAGCTCCCACAACCTCTCTCTGTAGGGGAGATGCACCAGCCCTCTGATCATCTTTGTGGCTCCTCTGACCCCTCTCCAACAGTTCCATATCTTTCTTCTGTTGGACGCCAGCTCTGGACACAGGACTCCAGCTGGGGCCTCCCCAGGACAGAGCAGAGAGGGACAATCCCCTCCCTGTCCCTGCTGCCACCCCTCTCCTGATGAGGGGTGTGAGGTGTAGGAGAATAACACAGAGAGCTTCCAAGATATGATTATAATATGAAAGCCTTTTCAAATAAGTATAATCAATATGCATATGTTCTATATGACCTGCATGCTTTTGATGGTGCAGTTTGCACATTAGGTAGCGCTATTCCCCATACACGCAGGGCTGCAGTGAGGAAAGCCTGCCATTGACTACTGTGCTTGTGTGACGAGGTTTGTTCCTGCTTTTTGGCAACAGCACCAGGTGCCTGTTATGCTTCACACATGTCTAAAGCACAGGAATTCATTCAAACCAAAACAAGCTGGGTGTCCCTGCGCAAGGCCTGTGGTGAGCAGGCCAGAGAGCCCTCTGGCAAGGTTCGGGGCAGGTAGTTGTGGCCGAGTGGTGAAGGCGATGGACTAGAAATCCATTGGGGTTTCCCCGCGCAGGTTCGAATCCTGCCAACTACGGGTGGAGGATCCCTTTTGGGCTGCCTGCAAATGACCACGTCTGCAGTACAGTGTATATGGGGTTTAGTGAGACAGACAGACCCTCACACACGTCTGTAGCACTTGTCCTCACTCCCACCTGTATTCCTAGAAGAATGTGAAATCTGGCTCCCATCAATAAAACAGGCCAGATGAGGAAAGAGAACTTGAGTTGTCACTAAAATAGATCCCCTGTCCTTCAGAAGAAGTTAAGAGCCTCCTCTCACTTCCCAACAGCACAACACTAGGGTGGCTGATCTCCTGCACCACAGGTCCCTCATTGCTAAAGAGGAAGGGAAGCCCCTCATAGATCTGGCATCTTGCAAGCACTCACAACATGCCCCAGGCTGAAGCCTCACGAAGGCAGACTGAGGTGATCACCAGGCAAGTAGGGGGCAGAACCTCACCAAGGAGCTCTACCAGCTGAGGCCGTCAGACACCCCAAACCTTCCTGGAATGCCTTGCAGTATTTAAGACTGGGCACCACCCAGTCTGACCGGTCCAGCCCTGGCCCTAGGGATGAGTGGGAGACACCTCCACCCGAAGCAGTGTTCAGCAGCCCAAACACCACTGAAGGCATGGAGAGAAGGGGTTTCTTTGACTCCCTGGCAAACTGTCTGTGGCAGGGGCAGTTCTCCACTGCCAAGGAGAACCAAGGGCAAGACTATGCCTTGGGGGAGGTCAAGCTGGGAGATGGAGGGCCTGCAGCACAGCCCAGACCCTCTCAGCCACTGTGAATAGCAAGGCACCAACTGCCACACAGCTGGTTTAGACCAACAAACACTGCCTAACATCAAAAGCTCAGTGTCAGTGTGACCTTAAGACCCACCACGGACTGGCTCTCACAGGCTGAGAATCCCTCACAGACAATAAAGCAAAAGAGTGTTTGGCATTAAAAATATCAGGCATATATAACCACAGACAGAAAGGCAATCAACATGAATAAAGTATAAACTGCATTGGTTTAGAAAAATGAGGACTATATATCTGAGTCCCAGGCTTGGGAACACAGGAAAGAAGCGAAGATTGGCATGCAAGAAAGAGCTGAGGCAACAGCAAAGCAAGGCAAGAGGTGTCAGCATGGCAAGAAAAGTCCTGAAGGAGTCCCAAAAGTTTGAGGTCCCACTGAGATTTGAACTCAGATTGCTGGATTCAGAGTCCAGAGTGCTCACCATTACACCATGGGACCTCCTGCACATGTGCTGCCTTTCCCCTGTCCCCAGCCCAGTTGAGCCCTGTGCTCCTGGCCGTGCCTGGCAGCTTGGCCATCACCAGGGCAGCCTTCCTCCAGGGCCACGGGACGCTCCCTACTCACAGGGCCTTTGGACGCAGTGGGGGAGCTCTTTCTGCAGGCCTGGCATGCCTCCTTTTACAACACCCATGCCCTGACAGTCTTGGGGGGACACCCTCTGGGTGCCTTTGGACTGTCCAAAGCTCTGGGCTGGCAGCCACTACTCCTCAACGCACGGGACAGACCACGTTGTCATGCCCAAGCCTGAGCTGTCAGATGGCAGCAGTCATTCAGAGAGGGCATGACAAACACCAACCCACTGAGAAGGGTTGATTCTCGACAGCCACAACTCTGAAAGCCTGTCCCAGAGAAGCAGCACTGCTGAGGGCTTTCCCTGTCCATCTCTGGCTCTGGGGGACCTTCAGAACTGTCCCAACAATGCACCACAACTGACCAGCACAGACCTTCTCCTGCATCCTTACCTCCCACACCCTGCCAATGCACTGCCCACTGGAAAGCCTGTTGGGCCCAGGTCCTGGCTGCACCTGTATGTGGACACAGCAGCAGCAAACACCCTTGGGGCAGAGAAACTCCCTGGTTTTGGAGTCAATCCCATTGGTGTTGCCCAAAGTAGCACCAAGCTTCCCATCCCCTTCAGCCCCAACCCCATCCCCATCAGCCCGAGTTTCCCTGTTCCACATGTGATGCAGAGAGAAGCACACAGGCAGTCGGCAGCAGATTGAGGTGCTGTGTGTGTGTGTGCGTGCAGGGGGCTGGAAGGAGGAGGCTGGCTGCTCTGTGAAGCAGAGGAGCTGGAGACAGGCCAGTTTGTGAGGTGAAGGAGCATGAAGCAAGTGAGTTTGGGCAGTGGAGGAGCAGGAGGCAGCTGTGCCCCAGCAGCATTAGTGGTATAGTGGTGAGCATAGCTGCCTTCCAAGCAGTTGACCCGGGTTCGATTCCTGGCCAACGCAGGCAAGCTTTTCTTTAGGCTGCCTCCACCCTGCCATGCCCACCTAGCAAGGGCAGGTGGTAGGGGGGCTGCCTTGGACCCTTCCAAGATCCTCAGGGAGTTTTGGAGCACTGGAGCAAGTGCCCAGAGACCTTGGACATTCTGCATTGGGAAGAAGGAAGAACCCTCCTTGTCCCAGGAACCATTTAGAAGGCAGCAGTGCTTCCCTTGCCACATCCTGATGCTCTGAACAGAAAGGAGGAATTCATTGGAAAGGCAGGTGTGTGCTGGAGGCCCTTGACCAGATGTTGGCACGGGCAGAGCCATGATTTGCTGATGGCTCCTTTTGCTGCTCCCATGAAGGATGGTCCTGTCCTTGGGAGATGCTGTCCCTGTGCTGGGCCCCTGCACTGTGTGGTGTTAAGTGTGTGTAGGAGCTGCGGTGGCCTCTCAGCAGCCTCTGGGGGGAGCAGGGCAGGGTGCTGCCAGGCAGCAGACCCTTCAAGCAATGCCAGGAGGAAGCCAGCTGAGGTGGGCTGGCTCTGGCAGCTGCAGGGGGAACAATGGCAGAGGCAGTTTTAGCAGCAGCAGTGAGTCAGGATGGCTGAGTGGTCTAAGGTGCTGCACTCAGGTTGCAGGCTCTTTGGAAGGATGTGGCTTTGAGTCCGACTCCTGACTGGCTCCACTTTCTTGGCTGCCTTCCCTTTCCCTGCGTGGTGGAGGGTTTCCATTCTCTAGGCACTCTGCTCTCCAGCCTGTGGATTCAGTCTTGCTGCCTGTCCCTGCTGCCACCTCTAGCAGTAGGGCTTCCAGGAGAAATGTGGCAGGACAATCCCAAGGCAATTCCACTTTTCCAGACTCCTCTGCAAAACCCACATTCTGCAAGACTCTCCCGTGACATTCAGATCACAGAATCACAGAAATATAGGGTTTGGAAGGGACCTCTGAAGATCATCTAGTCCAACTCACTGACACTTTCTACAGGCCTCCAACTAGCCTCTGTTCCACTGATCACAACCCTCTAGTCTTTCAGCCAGTTTTCAATCCACACCACGGTCCATTCATCTAATCCTCATTTCCTGATCTTGCCTATGAGGATGCTATGGAAGACAGTGTTGAAAACTTTGCTGAAGTCAAGGTAGACAATGTCTACAGCTCTCCCTTCATCTACCCATCCAGTCATGCCCTTGTAGAAGGCTATAAGGCTAGTCAGACATGAGTTCCCTTTGGTGAATCCATGTTGACTACTTGTAATAACTTTCTCTTCTTCCACGTGTTTTGAGATGACTCCCAGAACAAGCTTCTCCAACATCTTTCCAGGGATGAAGGTGAGGCTGCCCGGGTCATCTTTCTTGCCCTTTTGGAAGTTTGAAGTGATATTGGCTGTCTTCCAATTTTCAGACTCCTCACCTGTTCTTCAGGATCTGTCAAAGATGATAGAGACTGACTTAGCAATGACTTCTGCCAGCTCTCAGCACTTGTGGGTGCATCCCATCAGGACACATGAAGTTGTGGATATACAGTTTATTTAATTGGTCTCTAACTAGATGTTTCTCATCCAAGAGAATGTCTTTCTTCCTCCAGACTTTCTCTGTTACCTCCAAAGTCTGTGGGTCCTGAGGGCTGGCCCGAGCAGTAGAGATTCAAGCAAAGGAGACACTTAGTAACTCCGCCTTCTGTGCATCCTCCATCACCGTAACACCTGCCTCATTCAACAGCAGACCTACATTTTCCCCAGTCTTCCTTTTTCCACCAATACACCTGAAGAAACCCTTCCTATTAACCTTGATGTGCCTTGCCAGGTTTACCTCCAAGGAGGCCTTGGCTATTCTCATTTCATCCCTGCATACCCTGACACCATTCCTGAAATCTTCCCAAGTGGTCAGTCCCTTCTTCCATGAAACACAGATTTCCTTCTTCCACTTGAGCTTTTTCAGAAGCTCTCTGCTCAACCAAGAAGGTTTCCTCTTGCCCTTGACTGATTTATTGCTCTTAGGGATACACTGATGCTGAGCTTGGAGGAAGTGGTCCTTGAGTATCAACCCACTCTCATGAGTCCCCCTGCCTCCCAGAGCCCTGGTCCATGGGATTTCTTCAAGCAGTTTCTTAAATTGGTCAAAATTAGCCTTCCTAAAGTCCTAGGTTGCAGTTCTACTTGTTGTTTTGTACCTAGTACCCATGACCCTGAACTCTGTCTTCTCATGGTCACTACAACCAAGGCTGCTCCCAACCTTAATGCACTCCACCAGTCCCTCTTTGTCAGCATTAAGTCCAGTAGCACACCTCTCCTTGTTAGCTCCTCTACCACCTGAGTCAAAAAGTTATCATCAATACAGTGGAGGAGCCTCCTGGACTGTATGTGCTTGGCTGTGTGGTCTTCTCAGCAGATATCAGGGTATTTGAAGTCTCTCAGGTGAACCAAGGCCTGGGGTTATCATGCTACTTTCAGGTGCCTGTAGAAAGCCTCATCAACTTCCCCATCCTGATCAGGTGGCCTGTATCATCCAGAACAGTAGCTCCTATATTAGCCTGCCCCTTAATCTTTATTCACAAGCTCCCCACTTGCTCCTCATCCACCCCCAGGAAGAGTTCAATACATTCCAGTTGCTCTCTCACATAAAAAGCAACTCCACCACCTTGCCTAGTTGACCTATCTTTCCAGAAAAGGACATAGCCATCCATGACAATATTCTGCTCATGTGAGCTATCCCACCATGTCTCAGTAATCACAATGAGATCATGGTCCTGTGACCGCACATGGATCTCCAGTTCCTCTTCTTTATGAGTTAGATGAGATGATAAGAGGTGGCAGAGTGATGAGCACAGCTGTCTCTCAAGAAGTGGACTGAAGTTAGATTCCTGGCCAATGGTGGCACATGTATCTTCAGCCTGGCTTCAGAGTGCCTGACATCTTCTCCAGGCAGCCTCTTCTACTCAAATGCCACCCAGCTTTCCCCTGGGGTTCCACACTAGTCCCATCACTCACTGCAGCTTTCGTAACAACGGAGACAGGTCATTACCAACAGCCAGGGGTGTACCAGGCTGGGATCCGCACTGCAAGTTGACAGAGGAGCCAGAAGGCACCTCTTTGCTGTGCTGTCAAAAAAACCCCAATACTGGCAGTGGAGTTGTATGGAGTACTTGACTTGGAATAGTATTTACAGATGGCCACTCGGTCATCAGCAGTGCTGAAAGTAGGGGGAGGCAGGAGAAGGGATGATGGTGACTGTTGAAATGCCCACCCTAACCCCATCTTGCTATCTCCTCCAGACCTGGAAACCATCACACCAAAGAAAGAGGGAAGTGCCATGACTGGTTGTGAGATGAAGTTTGAGAAATGCACGAGGCAGGACGGAGATGTTAAAACAAATGTCTGAATTCACATCGACATCTGACCAGCTGGGACTCTGGTCTTTGACAAGTGACAACTACACATAGAAAGAGGGTGACCACGTGTGAGGAGAACAAAGCACCACGAGCCTCGAGCTGCGTTGAATAAAGTCTTTAATGAGAAGAGTATATGCAGTAGCACAGAACAGACAGCAAGAGAGATGTCTGCCGGGTTCAGGGAGGAAGAGAGCATGGCCCATTTGCCAAGGACAAGCTCCACACACAGCGCTTGCCTTGACCCATTCTGCTCGACCTGGTGCTGATCCCAGCCCAGCAAGAGCAGGCCTTAACTCAGGCCGCCTGCCCCCATCAGCAGGAGGTTCAGCAAAGCAGAAGAGAAGGAGCCCTTTGTCAAGGAGCTCAGAGCAAGGCAGAGCCAGAGGAGGCACGGCGAGGCCTGTCACACAGCCCGGAGCAGTGGGCACGTGTCCCCACTGCCAGGTGGCAGGAGGACACCCAGCCCATCTGCAAGCCATGGGTGGCCACGCTCCTGGTGCTGCAGGGTGCCCCTCTTCCTTCTTGCTCCAGAGGGGATGAGGCGGCGGCTTCAGCAGTTCCGACTGCAGCGGGGGAGAGGCAGGCACAGCCCTGCCCCCCCCAGGCCAAGGGAGCCCCCAGAAGAGATGGGCACCCCCCCGGCGCTGAGGGAGCTCCCAACAGCCGCTGAGAGAGAGGAGCCCACGGCTGTGCTCTGAGGGAAAGAGGTGAGGATGGGGCCTGGCAGGGTCACCACCACCGGGGAGGCCTCGATGGCCACCGTCGAGTCAGCGCAGCGGGCGACACAGGGCTCACTGCAGCTGCTGGCCAGTGGCGTTGGGCCACAGGAGCCACAGGTCTGTGGGACACAGGGTCTGAAGCAAGACATCTCTGGAGGAGGGAGGCAGAGCTGGAACACAGAGGAAACGGAGACCTCAGCATCAGTCTGCCTGCTCTGCAGCTCTGTCTTGCAAGGGGCAAGAGCAGGCATGGAGATTGATGCCTTGACCCCAGCAAAAACAGGCTTCTCCCCATTGATCCCCTCCTGCCTGAGAGACTCCCCCTCTTCCCAGCTCTCCCCTGACAGCCCCATCAACAGGGACGCTGCTCAAGACCTTCCACACTTGTCGTGCAGGGCCAAGCTGAGGCAGCCCAAGCATCCCCCTGAGTAGCCACCCTGGCAGCAGTTCAGCCCACAGGCAGAGATGGAGCGCACTCAGGCTTACCTCGTTCCTGCAGGAAAGGGAGGCAAGAGAGGAAGATGCAGAGCCTGGAGCAGCGCAGGCTTATATGCTGTGTCCCAGAGCCCTGTGGGGACACCAGCATTCCTTGCTCATGAAGCACCGAAACACCCAGCAGTTGCCGCTTGCCAAGGCCTTGCTGGTGACTAAGCCCTCGCTTCTTTCATCTGAAATTTGCTCCTGCCACATAACTCTCACATCAACCTAATTAATTTGTTTCCATACCTGCTGAGACTAATTGTCTTAGAGGTCTCAGTCTAGCTGTGCAGAGATTTTAAGTGTCTTTCTCCCGGATGGCTCACGTAGCTGTATGGTCATTGAACAAGTGAGAGACTCACATCTTCAGGGGTGTGACACAGCTCAATTGCAAGGTAAGATCCTTGTGGACCTGCGCCATGCCCCTAGCAGACAAGACCTTGCTTACACACATCAGGCTATCCTATAGCATATTTTTTTTTCTACCTGGGAATCCAGAGAAGAGATACAGATTCAGAACAACAAACAGAATAGCACTGGGCCAGACAGATCTCTATAAATAACATCTACATTGCCGTGTCCCTTGTTGACTTTATCAGATCCACAACCTTCCTTCAACCATGGGTCTGGTCTCTAATTAGGAAGTGGAATACCCTTTGGAAAAAAGGAAATCGCAGCCTAACAAGGTGTTTAGCAGATGCAAAGCACAATTGGCTTGTTTTGCTCAGCAGGCTCATGTCAGAGGCCAGTGTCCTAAGTGACCTGCTTTTGAGCAGACATTAAGGCCACAGAGTCAAAACCCTGTGGGTTATTTTTCTGGGTCATGGATGGGGTGGTCCATTCCAGCCCTTTCAATCTAGAAAGGGACTTTCCAGAGCACACGGGCATCACTGCTGATGTGGAAGAGCTGGGAAAACCCAGAGCTCCAGGCAAACATGGCTCACCCTGCTGTGGACACAGTGTCCTGGCCTCACGTGCACCAGGGGTAGCAGAGCTCGTGGCCTCATTTCTCTCAGAGCACTGCTTCCCTCGAGGGCTTTTCCACACATTTTTGACCAACCCTTGGGTTTGTGCATTCTGCTGCTGCTGCTGCTGCCCTCCAAGCCACTGTTATTGGGTCACTGCTCAGGGGCTCATGTTACCCAGTCTACCCCAGACACTGATGGCTAGAAAGGACCTCTTAATGAGCGCGGAGTTTGGAGTGTGTTCTGTGGCACCATGGAGAGCACAAGAGCTGGCTGTGTGCAAGAAATAGTACCTATTCTGCATTTCACATAGGGGAGTCAAGCAGTCAAGGACCTTCAGTTGTTCATATTGCCCTGCTAAAAAGAAGGTGGGTGTCAGCCAGGAAGCTGGGAGCAGACATAGCCAGGACAGGTGACCCACACTGGCCAAAGAGGGTATTCCATGCCAATTACATCATGCTCAGCATAAAGAGGGGCTGTTGGGGGAGGAGCAGGCAGCTCCAGGATGTGTAGTTTTGGGGACAGTCTGTTTTAGGGATGGCTCTGATCTGTACAGAGTGAGCTGTGCGGTTTGGTGAGAAACTGCATTGTGTATCACCAGTTTCATATCATTTGCTATAGAGTCCTATTATTGTTTTATCTCTCTCTCTGCTATCCCAGTAAACTACCCTTATCCCGACCTGCGAAGTTTTGGTTTCTCTGGTTTTCTTTTCCATCCTTTTGCCCCCTCCCTCAATTTCCACCCTCTACACACACACTCTCTCTTAAAGACCAAGTGCCTGCATGGAGCCCAGCCTTCAGCTGGGGCAAAACGAGAACAACTGACCAAACCATGCAAGACGTTTCAGCTGGTAACAGGTCTGACCCTTCACATCCCACTGCCCTACTGACACACCCGTGCTGCTCTGCAGCTCAGCTGGAGAAGCCAGTGCAAACTGTTGCCACTCACAATAGGTCTCACTCCAACCCTGACGGAGTAGCAGTATTAAACACCAGCCCAGCAAGCTGGCAGCAAAGTCTTGTGGCTTTTTTTTTGTTTTGTTTTTTGGGGGTTTTTTGTTGGTTTGAAATCAGTTTGAACCAGCAGTGCTGAGGTACTGACAGGCTGACTCCTGTCCTTACCTCTGCCGTCATAGTGGTTCCAAAGAATGTTTATCAATACGGTGATAGGTGCTTTATATATATAAATATAAATATATATATATAAAAATAGGTCATGAATGCGACTAGACTGAATGGTGCTTGGCACTCGCTGTGAATCCGTAACTCTGGTACTTCAGTGTACTGAACATGACCAGACGTGTAGTGCTGAATTGGCCCCCAGTAAACAGTACCCACCATTTATTCATCTAGCCACAGTGGTTTCCAGTTGGGCACAACAAACCACATGAATCTGGTTGTGATAGTTCACTGAATGTAACCAGACTGAACAGTGCCTGCACTATTCGTGAATCCACAGGTGCAACGGTTCAGTAAGTGAATGTGGCCAGACTTTTACTGTAGAAGAGATTTATTTCCTATCAATTCCCTTTACATGTTTAACGCAACTTCTTGGAAGGCAGCAGCAGCACATGGATGCCCAAACCCAGGAATGGTGAAAATATTTGTGGAAACACACTTGAGGGAAGCACTACTTTGGGAGGAATGAGGCCACAAGCTCTGCTACACATGATGTACCTTAGGCTGGGGCACTGTGTATACAGCAGGGTGACCCATGTTTGCCTAGAGCTTAAGGTTTTCCCAGCTCTTCCACATCACGATGACGCCCATGTGCTCTGGGAAGTCCCTTTCTAGATTTAAATGGCTGGAATGGGCAATTCCATCCATGACCCAGAAAAAAGACTGCATGTCAGTTGTAGTCCCCGTTCAAGGGCTGACACCACACTATGTCCCCAGGAGGCTGGAGGTGCTGCCAGGAGGTCACCATATCTTCCCTTCAGGAGTGTCCCCACCCCAGGACTCACAGAATCTTGGTCAATCTGAGAAGCAAAGTCAGTTCTAATAGCACACTCTACCACTACCCCTGCCCTGGTTTTCTCTGCACAGCTGTCTGCCCTTCTTTCCTGGAATCATCTGTGAGGACATGTAAAGCCAATCCAGATGCTGGTGTGAGGACAGGGTGCTGAGAGCTGCAGCCACAGCCCCTGGGGATATGGCTCCAAGGCCTCTGATAGAGCTTGTCCCCAGGTGCCTGCTATGCTCTGTCCATGTGTGAAGCACAGGACTTGATGGAAATCCTGCCCTGAAACTGCCCGGGAGCTGGGTGCCTGCACAAGGGCTGTAGTGAGCCAGCCAAGGAGAGCTGTAGCAGGTAGTTGTGGCCGAGTGGTGAAGGCGATGGACTAGAAATCCATTGGGGTTTCCCCGCGCAGGTTCGAATCCTGCCAACTACGGGTCCCCTTTTGGGCTGCCTGCACGGGGACACGCTGCAGCCCTGCGAATCTGCTCCACACTGTACATGGTCTTGAGGGAGACAGTAATAACCTTGTCTATAGCCTATAGCACTTGGCCTCACTCCCACCCCAAAGAATTCCTGGGTTAAGGGAAAAATCATAGAATCATAGACTACATAATGTTGGAAGGGACCTTTAGTGGTCTAGTCCAAAATAGTAAGCAGGGACATCTTCACTAGATAAGAGTCCTATCAAGCCTGACCTTAAATATCTCCAAGAAGGGATTCTCCACTATGTCTCTGGACAAGCTGTTCCAGTGCAATCAATCCTAAAACCTGTTACCCCTCATCCTATTGCTGCATACCCTCGTGAACAGTTCTTCTCCAGCTTATTTATAGGCACCTTGCACGTATTGGAAGGTGTGGTGGTTTAACCTCAGCTGAGACCTGGGTCCCACACAGTCACCTATTCCTTTAAGAGAGAAGAGGGGAGGTGAGTGGAAAAGCCGCGGGGGAAAGGGAAAAAAAACCAAAACCAAAACCCCGCGAGTTGGGATAAGGATAGTTTACTAAAACAGCAGAAAAAGATACAAAGAACAACAGTGATAACACTACTTTAGAACACAGGGTACACTAAACTGGTGATACACAATGTAACCTCTCACCGCACTATGCAATTTAGGCCGTGCCGCACAGAGCCGACTTGGAACCCGACCGCCACCGCCAAGGAACCGCGCCTCCCCCCAAGCCGCGGTTTTGGCGCACTTTTTCTCCTTTATACAGAACATGATGTAATTGGTGTGGAATATTCTCATTGGCCAAACATGGCCCACTGCTAAAAAGTGAATTAACTCCTTCTTAGCTGAAACCAGGACAGAAGGCCACTACTAGGTCCCCCTGGAGCCTTCTGTTCTCCACACTGAAGAAGCCCAACTCTCTCACTCTCTCTTCATAGGAGAGGTGCTCCAGCCCTTTGATCATTTTTGTGGCCCTCCAACAGGTCCATGTCCTTCTTGTGCAGAGGGCTCCAGAGCTCGACACTGTACTCCAGATGGGGGTCACCAGAGCAGACTAGAGGTGCAGATTCACCTCTCACCACACTTTTGATGCAGCTCAGGATGTGGTTGGCCTTCTAGGCTAAAGATGCACATAGGTGGTTCATGTGCAGCTTCTTATACATGAGTACTCCCAAGACCTTTTACTCAGGGCTGCTTTCTAGCACATAACCTGCTAAACTGTATGGATAAGGGGGGTGGGGATACCAGGGTGAGTCCTGGCCGAGACGCAGGACCTGGCGGCCCGTCCCTCCTGCAAAACTCATCTTGGTGTCATCAGCAAATTTTCTAAGGGTGTACTCAGTCCCACTGTCAATATCATCAATATAAATATTAAACACGACCAATCATGGCACAGACACTTTAGGAACTCTACTTGTCCCTCTCTTCCAAGTGGAATTGGAATCATTGAACACCTTCTCCTTCCTACAGGGCAGGCGCCATGTCCTTTCAGTTTCAATTTCCAATTACTCACCACAATCAAGAGCAGGTTGAGGTGATGTGTGTGCGTGCAGGGGGCTGAAAGGGGGAGGCTGGCTGCTCTGTGAAGCAGAGGAGCTGGAGACAGGCCAGTTTGTGAGGTGGATGAGTGAGAGGCAGTGGAGTTTGGGCAATGGAGGAGCAGGAGGCAGCTGTGCACCTGGAAATGGGTGACTGCTCCCAGCTACACATGCACATGAGCACAGCAGCAAACACTCAGGACAGAGAAACCCCTGGATGGGCACATCAATGGCATTGGTGTTTCCAAATGTAGCACCAAACTTGACCTCCTCCCCACCTGCAGAACCCCTGAAGTCCCTGCTTGTGGCTGGGAAGTTGGGGATTGATCTGCCTGGTGGAAGGGAGAAAGCTCAGGATGCCCAGCACCCCTGCCTTCCTTGTGGAAGGAGCTCTGTGCTGATGCAAGGGAGAGGTGGAAAAAAAGCAAATTAGCAGAGGATGGTTATGATCCATTGACCTTTGGGTTATGGGCCCAACACGCTTCCACTGCACCACTCTGCTGCCTCACACCTCACCTGGGACCTCCCAAATTCCTGATCTGAAGTTCCAGTGGCACTGCCAGCACCAGTGTTTGTGCTCATGCCAATCTCTCACCCCTTCCCAGGAGGACAAACAGGCCATACTCCCTGTGGGCTGTGATAAGGACAGTGTATAGACCAGCACTGCAAAAACAAAAGCCCAGGACAAAGTACACACACTTGGTGACAACACTGAGCACAACATAGACACCAGGACCAGCTCATGCTCTGTTCTCTGCTGAAATGCCCACCCCTAACCCCATCTTGCTGTCATGCTGCATTCCTCCAGACCTGGAAACCACCACACTGAGAAGTGCTTTGACTGGTTGTGAGATGAAGATTGAGAAATGCACGAGCCAGGACTGAGATGTTAAAACAAATGTCTGAATTCACATCGACATTTGACCAGCTGGGACACTGGTCTTTGACAAGTGACAACTACACATAGAAAGAGGGTGACCGCGTGTGAGGAGAACAAAGCACCATGAGCCTCGAGCTGCATTGAATAAAGTCTTTAATGAGAAGGAGGATATGCAGTAGCACAGAACAGACAGCAAGAGAGACGTCTGCCGGGTTCAGGGAGGAAGAGAACATGGCCCATTTGCCAAGGACAAGCTCCACACACAGCGCTTGCCTTGACCCATTCTGCTCGACCTGGTGCTGATCCCAGCCCAGCAAGAGCAGGCCTTAACTCAGGCCACCTGCCCCCATCAGCAGGAGGTTCAGCAAAGCAGAAGAGAAGGAGCCCTTTGTCGAGAAGCTCAGAGCAAGGCAGAGCCAGAGGAGGCACGGCGAGGCCTGTCACACAGCCCGGAGCAGTGGGCACGTGTCCCCACTGCCAGGTGGCAGGAGGACACCCAGCCCGTCTGCAAGCCGTGGATGGCCACGCTCCTGGTGCTGCAGGGTGCCCCTCTTCCTTCTTGCTCCAGAGGGGATGAGGCGGCGGCTTCAGCAGTTCCGACTGCAGCGGGGGACAGGCAGGCACAGCCCTGCCCCCCCCAGGCCAAGGGAGCCCCCAGAAGAGATGGGCACCCCCCCGGCGCTGAGGGAGCTCCCAACAGCCGCTGAGAGAGAGGAGCCCACGGCTGTGCTCTGAGGGAAAGAGGTGAGGATGGGGCCTGGCAGGGTCACCACCACCGGGGAGGCCTCGATGGCCACCGTTGAGTCAGCGCAGCGGGCGACACAGGGCTCACTGCAGCTGCTGGCCAGTGGCGTTGGGCCACAGGTGCCACAGGTCTGTGGGACACAGGGTCTGAAGCAAGACATCTCTGGAGGAGGGAGGCAGAGCTGAAACACAGAGGAAACGGAGACCTCAGCATCAGTCTGCCTGCTCTGCAGCTCTGTCTTGCAAGGGGCAAGAGCAGGCATGGAGATTGATGCCATGACCCCAGCAAAAACAGGCTTCTCCCCATTGATCCCCTCCTGCCTGAGAGAATCCCCCTCTTCCCAGCTCTCCCCTGACAGCCCCATCAACAGGGACGCTGCTCAAGACCTTCCACACTTGTCGTGCAGGGCCAAGCTGAGGCAGCTCAAGCATCCCCCTGAGTAGCCACCATGGCAGCAGTTCAGCCCACAGGCAGAGATGGAGCGCACTCAGGCTTACCTCGTTCCTGCAGGAAAGGGAGGCAAGAGAGGAGGATGCAGAGCCTGGAGCAGCACAGGCTTATATGCTGTGTCCCAGAGCCCTGTGGGGACACCAGCATTCCTTGCTCATGAAGCACCGAAACACCCAGCAGTTGCCGCTTGCCAAGGCCTCGCTGGTGACTAAGCCCTTGCTTCTTTCATCTGAGATGGTTTGCCCCCGCTTCAGACCTTCTCAAATCAACCTAATTAATTTGTTTCCAGGCCTGCTGAGACCAATTGTCTTGGAGGCTAGCTGTGTAGAGACGTTAAGTGTCATTCAATCACATTCAATTTTAGGCTCACTGAACAAGTGGGAGAAGAGACTCACATCTCCATCGCCATGTCCCTTGATGGCTTGACCAGGTCCTACATGGCTTCCAGCCAGGGGTCTGCTCTCAGACTGGGAAGTGAAGAATCTTTTGGAAACAAGCAATTGAGGGCATAGGAAGGTGATCAAGACGACTTGAGCCTTCCCTGAAACAGACCCTCATCCTAATTGGCTTGTTCTGCTCAGCTTGGTCATGTCAGTGGCCAAAGGCCTGAATGATCTGCTTCTGTGGAGAGGTTAAGGCCAGGCAGGCAAAAGTTCACAGGTCTTTTTTCTGGGTCATGGATGTGGTGGCCCATTCCAGCCATTTCAATCTAGAAAGGGACTTTCCAGAGCACACGGGCATCACTGCTGATGTGGAAGAGCTGGGAAAACCCAGAGCTCCAGGCAAACATGGCTCACCCTGCTGTGGACACAGTGTCCTGGCCTCATGTGCACCAGGGGTAGCAGAGCTCGTGGCCTCATTTCTCTCAGAGCACTGCTTCCCTCGAGGGCTTTTCCACACGTTTTTGACCAACTCTTGGGTTTGTGCATTCTTCTGCTGCTGCTGCTGCCCTCCAAGCCACTGTCATTGGGTCATTGCTCAGGTGCTCATGTGACCCAGTCTACTACAGACACTGATGGCTAGAAAGGGCCTCTGAGTGTCTACAGTACAATGACCCATGTTTGACTGGACAACCTTTTGGAAAAAATCAAATTGGTGTTGAAGATTATCAAAGAGACTCACGTGGCCTTCCCACACTCAAACTTTCCTGTTTTGCTCAGCAAGTTCACCTCAGAGGCCTGTTTTGAGAAAGGGGTGCAAAAAAGGGAGCCAAATGCTCACAGCCCTTTTTCCTGTGTCAGGGCCCATCCCATGCACTTCAAACATCAAAGGGATATCGGGTCAGTCTCCCAGAGCACCTGGGAGTCATGGTGTTGTGGAAGAATTGGGAAAATTCCTGAGCTCCAGGCACTTGGGAATCATCATGCTGTGGACTTCAGTGGTCTGAGTGTCCTTACCCAAGGCATGCCAGGGATACCAGAGCTCACAGCTTCATTCTTCTCAGAGTGTCACTTTCCTCTAGGCTGTTTCCACACATTCTAGCAGCATTTCTGAAACAGCTGGTGCTTCTGTGCAATCTCACCTTGCAACTGCCTCCCAAGGAGGGAGAGATCAGGGAACATGTGGCTGTGACAGTGTCGGCTTTTGGTGGCACGCCTGCCATGCTTTTCCTGCCTGAACTTCCCTGTGAATTCTGGCCATGCTCACCGTGCAGAGGAACAATGACAAAGGCAGCCCATGGGACACAGACCAGCTCAAAGTGTCCCTCCAAACAAGCCAGAGTCCCCCCTGTTCACTGGCCTGGAAATGCAGAGTAGGTACCATTCCTTGCACACAACCTCCTCTTGTGCTCTCCATGGTGTCACAGGAAACACTCCAAACTCCTGGTTCACTCAGAGGTCCTTTCTAGCCATCAGTGTTCTGGAGTAGGCAGGGTCAGATGAGTCCCTGAGCAGTGACCCAATGACAGTGGCTTGGAGGGCAGCAGCAGCAGCAGAAGAATGCACAAACCCAAGAGTTGGTCAAAAACGTGTGGAAAAGCCCTCGAGGGAAGCAGTGCTCTGAGAGAAATGAGGCCATGAGCTCTGCTACCCCTGGTACACGTGAGGCCAGGGCACTGTGTCCACAGCAGGGTGAGCCATGTTTGCCTGGAGCTCTGGGCATTTCCAAGCTCTTCCACATCATGATGACTCCTCTGTGCTCCGGGAATTCCATTTCTTGATTGAAATGGCTGGAATGGGCCACCCTATCCATGACCCAGAAAAAAGACTCGTGAACTTTTGACTTTGTGACCTTAATCTCTCCACAGAAGCAGATCATTCAGGCCTTTGGCCACTGACATGACCAAGCTGAGCAGAACAAGCCAATTAGGATGAGGGTCTGTTTCAGGGAAGGCTCAAGTCGTCTTGATCACCTCCCTATGCCCTCAATTGCTTGTTTCCAAAAGATTCTCCACTTCCCAGTCTGAGAGCAGACCCCTGGCTGGAAGCCATGTAGGACCTGGTCAAGCCATCAAGGGACATGGCGATGGAGATGTGAGTCTCTTCTCCCACTTGTTCAGTGAGCCTAAAATTGAATGTGATTGAATGACACTTAACGTCTCTACACAGCTAGCCTCCAAGACAATTGGTCTCAGCAGGCCTGGAAACAAATTAATTAGGTTGATTTGAGAAGGTCTGAAGTGGGGGCAAACCTCCTCAGACGAAAGAAGCAAGGGCTTAGTCACCAGCGAGGCCTTGGCAAGCGGCAACTGCTGGGTGTTTTGGTGCATCATGAGCAAGGAATGCTGGTGTCCCCACAGGGCTCTGGGACACAGCATATAAGCCTGTGCTACTCCAGGCTCTGCATCCTCCTCTCTTGCCTCCCTTTCCTGCAGGAACGAGGTAAGCCTGAGTGCGCTCCATCTCTGCCTGTGGGCTGAACTGCTGCCATGGTGGCTACTCAGGGAGATGCTTGGGCTGCCTCAGCTTGGCCCTGAATGACAAGTGTGGAAGGTCTTGAGCAGCGTCCCTGTTGATGGGGCTGTCAGGGGAGAGCTGGGAAGAGGGGGATTCTCTCAGGCAGGAGGGGATCAATGGGGAGAAGCCTGTTTTTGCTGGGGTCATGGCATCAATCTCCATGCCTGCTCTTGCCCCTTGCAAGACAGAGCTGCAGAGCAGGCAGACTGATGCTGAGGTCTCCGTTTCCTCTGTGTTTCAGCTCTGCCTCCCTCCTCCAGAGATGTCTTGCTTCAGACCCTGTGTCCCACAGACCTGTGGCACCTGTGGCCCAACGCCACTGGCCAGCAGCTGCAGTGAGCCCTGTGTCGCCCGCTGCGCTGACTCAACGGTGGCCATCGAGGCCTCCCCAGTGGTGGTGACCCTGCCAGGCCCCATCCTCACCTCTTTCCCTCAGAGCACAGCCGTGGGCTCCTCTCTCTCAGCGGCTGTTGGGAGCTCCCTCAGCGCCGGGGGGGTGCCCATCTCTTCTGGGGGCTCCCTTGGCCTGGGGGGGGCAGGGCTGTGCCTGCCTCTCTCCTGCTGCAGTTGGAACTGCTGAAGCCGCCGCCTCATCCCCTCTGGAGCAAGAAGGAAGAGGGGCACCTTGCAGCACCAGGAGCGTGGCCACCCACGGCTTGCAGACGGGCTGGGTGTCCTCCTGCCAACTGGCAGTGGGGACACGTGCCCACTGCTCCGGGCTGTGTGACAGGCCTCGCCGTGCCTCCTCTGGCTCTGCCTTGCTCTGAGCTTCTCGACAAAGGGCTCCTTCTCTTCTGCTTTGCTGAACCTCCTGCTGATGGGGGCAGGTGGCCTGAGTTAAAGCCTGCTCTTGCTGGGCTGGGATCAGCACCAGGTCGAGCAGAATGGGTCAAGGCAAGCGCTGTGTGTGGAGCTTGTCCTTGGCAAATGGGCCATGTTCTCTGCCTCCCTGAACCCGGCAGACGTCTCTCTTGCTGTCTGTTCTGTGCTACTGCATATCCTCCTTCTCATTAAAGACTTTATTCAACGCAGCTCGAGGCTCGTGGTGCTTTGTTCTCCTCACATGCGGTCACCCTCTTTCTATGTGTAGTTGTCACTTGTCAAAGACCAGAGTCCCAGCTGGTCAGATGTCGATGTGAATTCAGACATTTGTTTTAACATCTCAGTCCTGGCTCATGCATTTCTCAATCTTCATCTCACAACCAGTCATGGCACTTCCCTCTTTCTTTGGTGTGGTGGTTTCCAGGTCTGGAGGAGATAGCAAGATGGGGTTAGGGTGGGCATTTCAACAGGGAACAGTGCATGCACAGTCACCATCATCCCTTCCCTGCCTGCCCCTACTTGTAGCACTGCTGATGACCGAGTGGCCTTCTATAATACTCTGCTAACACGCAGCCCACATATAACTGCAGTGGCCTGGACTGTTTTCTCTGTCAACACTGTAAAGCATGTTCCTTTTTTACCTACTGGCCAGCCCCCTTCCTTCCAGACCCTGCACCCTCACTGCCTCAAGCTTCTCTTCATGCTCACCCTTCCAACTTCAACCACCTCCCAGCCTAGGTCATCTTCCTGACATGTACTGCCAGATGCACCACCTCCACATGGAGCCATTTGTGCTATTTTCCTGCTCCAGAATCGTAGGGGAATCCAGCCACATTCATGTAGTGAGGTTGGCAGGCTCTACCTTGACCTTTCCTTAGATGTCTCCTAGTTTGCAAACTGTTCCCCCTACACAACAAGCAGCAGCGTGGAAGCTGTAGTCCCCGTTCAAGGGCTGACACCACACTATGTCCCCAGGAGGCTGGAGGTGCTGCCAGGAGGTCACCATATCTTCCCTTCAGGAGTGTCCCCACCCCAGGGCTCACAGAATCTTGGTAAATCTGAGAAGCAAAGTCAGTTCTAATAGCACACTCTACCACTACCCCTGCCCTGGTTTTCTCTCCTCAGCTGTCTGCCCTTCTTTCCTGGAATCATCTGTGAGGACATGTAAAGCCAATCCAGATGCTGGTGTGAGGACAGGGTGCTGAGAGCTGCAGCCACAGCCCCTGGGGATATGGCTCCAAGGCCTCTGATAGAGCTTGTCCCCAGGTGCCTGCTATGCTCTGTCCATGTGTAAAGCACAGGACTTGATGGAAATCCTGCCCTGAAACTGCCCTGGAGCTGGGTGCCTGCACAAGGGCTGTGTGAGCCAGCCAAGGAGAGCTGGAGCAGGTAGTTGTGGCCGAGTGGTGAAGGCGATGGACTAGAAATCCATTGGGGTTTCCCCGCGCAGGTTCGAATCCTGCCAACTACGGGTTCCCTTTTGGGGGCTGCCTGCACGGGGACACGCTGCAGCCCTGCGAATCTGCTCCACACACTGTACAAGGTCTTGAGGGAGACAGAAATAACCCTGTCTATAGCCTATAGCACTTGGCCTCACTCCCACCCCAAAGAATTCCTGGGTTAAGGGAAAGTCCTGCAAGGTGCTGCAACTGAGTTCAAGTCATTAAAAGAGGTTGTTTCTTGAGCCTCATGGCACTTGACATGCCAAGCATCACAGCCCCAACACTGTCCTCCCCATGCCTGAAACTAGATCTGCTCATCTCCAAGGAAAGTCTCTACAACAGAGCCCTCATTGATAAAGGGGAAGGGGGAACACTTTCAGGTCTCAAGAACGAGGACGGTCTCAGGCTTAGAACAATGGAGACTATATATGTGGAGAAGATAAATGCTCCGTATGTGGAGAAAGGCAAAGCAAGACCATTGCTTCGCTCCCAGAACAAAAGAAGGTGAACTTCCCTATTTTCTTGTAGGGAAAGTGTGCACATAAGACTCAGGAAGGAAAAGAGGCATGAGCACAAGGACCTGGTGCTCAAGTGTCCTGGAGCCTCAGATAGGGATGGGGAAGGTCCATTTCTCAGGAGATGTCCAACATTCAACCAGTCCAAGGCATGAAAATCCTCTTCCATTTGACCCTGCTTTGAACCAGTCTCAGACTGCTGGCTCAAACTCTGCTGTTGTATGTGGATCTGAACCCTCACTAGATTCCCTCAGCCAGGAGCAGTCATCAAGAAAGAATAAGGGAGTAGAGAGAGGCCATTGCTCAGAAGAGCAGCAGAGGTTTGATGGGCATAGGACAGCAGAGGGGGCATTGATAGCAGTCCCAGACCTGGGAACACAAGAAAGAAGCGAAGATTGGCATGCAGGAAAGAGCTGAGGCAACAGCAAAGCAAGGCAAGAGGTGTCAGCATGGCAAGAAAAGCCCTGAGGGAGCCCCAAAAGCTTGAGGTCCCACTGAGATTTGAACTCAGATCGCTGGATTCAGAGTCCAGAGTGCTCACCATTACACCATGGGACCTCCTGCACATGTGCTGCCTTTCCCCTGTGCCCAGCCCAAGTGAGCCCTGTGCTCCTGGCCATGCCTGGCAGCTTGGCCATCACCAGGGCAGCCTTCCTCCAGGGCCACGCGACGCTCCCTACTCACAGGGCCTTTGGACGCAGTGGGGGAGCTCTTTCTGCAGGCCTGGCATGCCCCCTTTTTCAACACCCATGCCCTGACAGACTTGGGGGGACACTCTCGGGGCGACACTCTCTGGGTGCCTTTGGTCTGCCCAAAGCTCTGGGCTGGCAGCCACTACTCCTCAACGCACGGGACAGACCACGTTGTCATGCCCAAGCCTGAGCTGTCAGATGGCAGCTGTCATTCAGAGAGGGCATGACAAACACCAACCCACTGAGAAGGGTTGATTCTCGACAGCCACAACTCTGAAAGCCTGTCCCAGAGAAGCAGCATTGCTGAGGGCTTTCCCTGTCCATCTTTGGCTCTGGGGGACCTTCAGAACTGTCCCAACAATGGACCACGTCTGACCAGCATGGACCTTCTCCTCCCTACAGGGCAGGCGCCATGTCCTTTCTGTTTCAATTTCCAATTACTCACCACAACCAAGAGCAGGTTGAGGTGCTGTGTGTGCGTGCAGGGGGCTGGAAGGAGGAGGCTGGCTGCTCTGTGAAGCAGAGGAACTGGAGACAGGCCAGTTTGTGAGGGGGATGAGTGAGAGGCAGGTGAGTTTGAGCAGTGGAGGAGCAGGAGGCAGCTGTGCCCCAGCTGCGTTGGTGGTATAGTGGTGAGCATAGCTGCCTTCCAAGCAGTTGACCCGGGTTCGATTCCTGGCCAACGCAGACAAACTTTTCTTCACCCTGCCTTCCCCCTTGGCAAGAGCAGGCAGCTGGGGCTTCCTTCTTTGCCATGGCCAGTAACAAACCTCTTCCCCACAGGCACCAGTGCTCTTCAACCAGGAAACATCCACAGGGCAATCACACTACTCCTGATACAGGCCAGGATGCTCTTGGCCTTCTTGGCCACCTGGGCAGGCTGCTGCCTCATGTTCAGCCAGCTGTCAATCAACACCCCTACGTCCCTCTCTGCTGGGCAGCTCTCTAGCCCCCAGCCCCTGGTGCTGCTGGGGGTTTTGTGGCCAAAGGGCAGGACCCGGCATTTGGCCTTGTTGAAACTCACACCCTTGCCTTGGGCCCATCCAGCCAGTCTTTCTAGGTCCCTCTGCAAAGCCTCCCTCCCCTCCAGCAGATCCACACTTCCCAATCCCAGCATAGGGTCCTCTGCAAACTTACTGAGGGTGCCCGCTAACCAGTCATGGCACTTCTCAGTGTGGTGGTTTCCATGGCTGGAGGAATGCAGCATGATGGCAAAATGGGGTTAGGGTGAGCATTTCAGCAGGGAACACAGCATGAGCAGGTCCTGGTATCCATGTAGTGTTAAGTGTTGTCACTGAGTGTGTGTACTTTGTCCTGGGTTTTTGTTTTGGCAGTGCTTTTCTGTACAGTGTCCTTATGCCAACCCACAAGGTTATGGTGTGTTTGTCCTTCTGGGAAGGGGTGACAGATCAGCACCTGATGCTCAGCCACTGCTTAGGGCTGAACCACGACAACACCTCTAGATCTGCATTTACATTGTGCCCCTCACAATGGCAGACTGATGTGCAGAGGCAGCATCAACTGTGAGCTACAGAACAGGTCCTGCTGTGCATCAATAGACCTCCTTGCTGAGGATGAAAAGACTCACGTGCACGTGAGCTGAGGACCTGGGGTATTCCGCCTGACCCTGCCCCAGCCCTTGCACACATGGACATGTACCTTGATGGATTTGGGAGGACCCAGGTAAGGTGTGAGGCAGCAGAGTGGCGCAGCGGAAGCGTGCTGGGCCCATAACCCAGAGGTCGATGGATCGAAACCATCCTCTGCTAATTGACTTCTTTTTCCACCTCTCCCTTGCATCAGCACAGAGATGCCCCCACAAGGAAGTCCGTGTCCTGGGCATCCTGAGCTTTCTCCCTTCCGTCAGGCGTATCAATCCCCAGCTTTCCAGCCACAAGCAGGGACCTCAGGGGCTCTGCAGGTGGGGAGGAGGACAAGCTTGCTGCTACATTTGGAAACACCAACGCCATTGATGTGCACATCTGGGGAGGTTTCTCTGTCCTGAGTCTGTTTGCTGCCATGCCCATGTGCAGGTGCAGCTGGGAGCACTCACACAGCAAACCTCCATACCTGAAAACCCACCACACCTGGAAGGACTGAGATGTTAACTCAAATGTCTGTACTAATATTGACTTCTGACCAGTTGGGAGGTTGGATACCTTCCAAAGTAAAACCACAACACACTGAGGTGTCCAAGAAAAAGAAAGGGGGAGAGACAGAGAGAGACAATTTGTTAGGTAGAAAGAGGCAGAGAACGAGACAGAGACAGTGAGGGAGCAAGTGAGAGTGCAGCTTGAGCTATTTTAGCCAGCCCCTATCATGTACACACAAACACACGCCTCCCACAAAGTGACCAGTTCTGTATTCTTAGAGATACAGGGAGGGCTGGGGGGCAGAGCAGCAAAACTGCCACTCTGGGCTTCTGAAGGGCAAATTTAACTTGTTCAGTACCTCGATTCTTGGGTTCTGAAGGGTAGAGGAGTCCAGGAAGGCAGGGTGCTCTTCAAGAGGGACGTCCTGAAGGCTCAGGAGCAGCCCATTCCCTTGTGCTGCTGAAGAATCTAGGTGTGCACAGTTCTATAGGGTCAGATGGGATTCAGCCAAGGGTCCTGAAAGAGATGGCAGGGGTGCTCACCCAGCCACTTTCCATCATCTATCAGCAGTCCTGGCTGACTGGGGAGGTAGCAGCAGATTGCAACTCAGCCAGCATAACCCCTGTATATAAGAAGGGACGGAAGGGTGACCTGGGAAATCACAGGCCTATTAGTTTGCCTTTGGACCCGGGGAAGCTGATGGAGCAGATCGTCCTGAGTACGTTATGCATCACATGCAGGACAAGCAGGTGATCTGGCCCTGTCCGCAGGGGTTCATGATGGGCAGGTCCTATTTGACTAGCCTGGTCTCCTTCTATGACAGGGTGACCTGCTTCTTGGACGAGGGAAGGGCTGTGGGTGTTGTCTACCTTGACTGGACTCTGGCAAGGCCTTGGACACAGTTTCCCATAGCATTCTCCTAGAGAAGCTGGCTGATCGTGGCACAAACACATTGTTGGTTGGATGGCCTGCTCAAAGAGTTGTGTTAAATCCAGCTGGCAGCTGGTGGTGAGTGCTGTTCCCCAGGGCTCAGGGCTGGGGCCTGGGTATCTTTACTGATGCTTTGGCCGAGAGGATAGCGGGCACCCTCAGTAAGTTTGCAGAGGACACTAAGCTGGGTAAAAGTCTGGATTTGCTGGAGGGGAGGGAGGCTCTGCAGAGGGACCTAGAAAGGCTGGCTGGATGGGCCCAAGGCAAGGGTGTGAGTTTCAACAAGGCCAAATGCCGGGTCCTGCCCTTTGGCCACAAAACCCCCAGCAGCACCAGGGGCTGGGGGCTAGAGAGCTGCCCAGCAGAGAGGGACGTAGGGGTGTTGATTGACAGCTGGCTGAACATGAGGCAGCAGCCTGCCCAGGTGGCCAAGAAGGCCAAGAGCATCCTGGCCTGTATCAGGAGTAGTGTGATTGCCTTGTGGATGGTTCCTGGTTGAAGAGCACTGGTTCCTGTGAAGAAGAGGCCATAGCAAAGAAGGAAGCCCGAGCTGCCTGCTCTTGCCAAGGGGGAAGGCAGGGTGAAGAAAAGTTTGCCTGCGTTGGCCAGGAATCGAACCCGGGTCAACTGCTTGGAAGGCAGCTATGCTCACCACTATACCACCAACGCTGCTGGGGGCACAGCTGCCTCCTGCTCCTCCACTGCCCAAACTCCACTGCCTCTCACTCGTCCCCCTCACAAACTGGCCTGTCTCCAGCTCCTCTGCTTCACAGAGCACCCAGCCTCCTCCTTCCAGCCCCCTGCACACACACACACACAGCACCTCAATCTGCTGCCGTCTGCCTGTGTACTTCTCTCTGCATCACATGTGGGACAGGGAAACTCGGGCTGATGGGGATGGGGTTGGGGCTGAAGGGGATGGGAAGCTTGGTGCTACTTTGGGCAACACCAATGGGATTGACTCTAAAACCAGGGAGTTTCTCTGCCCCAAGGGTGTTCGCTGCTGCTGTGCCCATGTACAGGTGCAGCCAGGTCCTGGGCCCAACAGGGTTTCCAGTGGGCAGTGCATTGGCAGGGTGTGGGAAGTAAGAATGCAGGAGAAGGTCCATGCTGGTCAGACGTGGTCCATTGTTGGGACAGTTCTGAAGGTCCCCCAGAGCCAGAGATGGACAGGGAAGGCCCTCAGCAGTGCTGCTTCTCTGGGACAGGCTTTCAGAGTTGTGGCTGTCGAGAATCAACCCTTCTCAGTGGGTTGGTGTTTGTCATGCCCTCTCTGAATGACAGCTGCCATCTGACAGCTCAGGCTTGGACATGACAACGTGGTCTGTCCTGTGCGTTGAGGAGTAGTGGCTGCCAGCCCAGAGCTTTGGGCAGTCCAAAGGCACCCAGAGGGTGTCCCCCCAAGACTGTCAGGGCATGGGTGTTGAAAAAGGGGGCATGCCAGGCCTGCAGAAAGAGCTCCCCCACTGCGTCCAAAGGCCCTGTGAGTAGGGAGCGTCGCGTGGCCCTGGAGGAAGGCTGCCCTGGTGATGGCCAAGCTGCCAGGCATGGCCAGGAGCACAGGGCTCACTTGGGCTGGGCACAGGGGAAAGGCAGCACATGTGCAGGAGGTCCCATGGTGTAATGGTGAGCACTCTGGACTCTGAATCCAGCGATCTGAGTTCAAATCTCAGTGGGACCTCAAGCTTTTGGGGCTCCCTCAGGGCTTTTCTTGCCATGCTGACACCTCTTGCCTTGCTTTGCTGTTGCCTCAGCTCTTTCCTGCATGCCAATCTTCGCTTCTTTCTTGTGTTCCCAGGTCTGGGACTGCTATCAATGCCCCCTCTGCTGTCCTATGCCCATCAAACCTCTGCTGCTCTTCTGAGCAATGGCCTCTCTCTACTCCCTTATTCTTTCTTGATGACTGCTCCTGGCTGAGGGAATCTAGTGAGGGTTCAGATCCACATACAACAGCAGAGTTTGAGCCAGCAGTCTGAGACTGGTTCAAAGCAGGGTCAAATGGAAGAGGATTTTCATGCCTTGGACTGGTTGAATGTTGGACATCTCCTGAGAAATGGACCTTCCCCATCCTACCTGAGGCTCCAGGACACTTGAGCACCAGGTCCTTGTGCTCATGCCTCTTTTCCTTCCTGAGACTTATGTGCACACTTTCCCTACAAGAAAATAGGGAAGTTCACCTTCTTTTGTTCTGGGAGCGAAGCAATGGTCTTGCTTTGCCTTTCTCCACATACGGAGCATTTATCTTCTCCACATATATAGTCTCCATTGTTCTAAGCCTGAGACCGTCCTCGTTCTTGAGACCTGAAAGTGTTCCCCCTTCCCCTTTATCAATGAGGGCTCTGTTGTAGAGACTTTCCTTGGAGATGAGCAGATCTAGTTTCAGGCATGGGGAGGACAGTGTTGGGGCTGTGATGCTTGGCATGTCAAGTGCCATGAGGCTCAAGAAACAACCTCTTTTAATGACTTGAACTCAGTTGCAGCACCTTGCAGGACTTTCCCTTAACCCAGGAATTCTTTGGGGTGGGAGTGAGGCCAAGTGCTATAGGCTATAGACAGGGTTATTTCTGTCTCCCTCAAGACCTTGTACAGTGTGGAGCAGAGCAGATTCGCAGGGCTGCAGCGTGTTCCCGTGCAGGCAGCCCAAAAGGGGACCCGTAGTTGGCAGGATTCGAACCTGCGCGGGGAAACCCCAATGGATTTCTAGTCCATCGCCTTCACCACTCGGCCACAACTACCTGCTCCAGCTCTCCTTGGCCCGCTCACACAGCCCTTGTGCAGGCACCCTGCTTCTGGGCAGTTTCAGGGCAGGATTTCCATCAAGTCCTGTGCTTCACACATGGACAGAGCATAGCAGGCACCTGGGGACAAGCTCTATCAGAGGCCTTGGAGCCATATCCCCAGGGGCTGTGGCTGCAGCTCTCAGCACCCTGTCCTCACACCAGCATCTGGATTGGCTTTACATGTCCTCACAGATGATTCCAGGAAAGAAGGGCAGACAGCTGTGCAGAGAAAGCCAACTGGATTCCCTTATGTCTCTGGACCAGGAAAATAGCACAAATAACTCCATGTGGAGGTGGTGCATCTGGCAGTACATGTCAGGAAGCTGACCTAGGCTGGGAGGTGGTTGAAGTTGGGAGGGTGAGCATGAGGAGAAGCTTGAGGCCGTGAGGGTGCACGGGCTGGAAGGAAGGGGGCTGGCCAGTTGGTAAAAAAGCAATATGCTTTATAGTGTTGACAGTCAAAACAGTCCAGACCAGTGTAGTTGTATGTGGGGTGTGTGTTAGCAGAGTATTTATAGAAGGCCACTCGGTCATCAGCAGTGCTACAAGTAGGGGCAGGCAGGAGGAGGCATGATGGTAACTGTGCATGCTCTGTTCCCTGTTGAAATGCCCACCCTAACCCCATCTTGCTATCTCCTCCAGACCTGGAAACCACCACACCAAAGAAAGAGGGAAGTGTCATGACTGGTTGTGAGATGAAGTTTGTGAAATGCACGAGCCAGGACTCACAGGTTAAATGTCTGAATTCACGTCAACATCTGACCAGCTGGGACTCTGGTCTTTGACAAGTGACAACTAAACATAGAAAGAGGGTGACCGCGTGTGAGGAGAACAAAGCACCACAAGCCTCGAGCTGCGCTGAATAAAGTCTTTAATGAGAAGGAGGATATGCAGTAGCACAGAACAGACAAGAGAGCCGTCTGCCGAGTTCAGGGAGGAAGAGAGCATGGCCCATTTGCCAAGGACAAGCTCCACACACAGCGCTTGCCTTGACCCATTCTGCTCGACCTGGTGCTAATCCCAGCCCAGCAAGAGCAGGCCTTAACTCAGGCCGCCTGCCCCCATCAGCAGGAGGTTCAGCAAAGCAGAAGAGAAGGAGCCCTTTGTCGAGGAGCTCAGAGCAAGGCAGAGCCAGAGGAGGCACGGTGAGGCCTGTCACACAGCCCGGAGCAGTGGGCACGTGTCCCCGCTGCCAGGTGGCAAGAGGACACCCAGCCCATCTGCAAGCCGTGGGTGGCCACGCTCCTGGTGCTGCAGGGTGCCCCTCTTCCTTCTTGCTCCAGAGGGGATGAGGCGGCGGCTTCAGCAGTTCCGACTGCAGCGGGGGACAGGCAGGCACAGCCCTGCCCCCCCCAGGCCAAGGGAGCCCCCAGAAGAGATGGGCACCCCCCCGGCGCTGAGGGAGCTCCCAACAGCCGCTGAGAGAGAGGAGCCCACGGCTGTGCTCTGAGGGAAAGAGGTGAGGATGGGGCCTGGCAGGGTCACCACCACCGGGGAGGCCTCGATGGCCACCATCGAGTCAGCGCAGCGGGCGACACAGGGCTCACTGCAGCTGCTGGCCAGTGGCGTTGGGCCACAGGTGCCACAGGTCTGTGGGACACAGGGTCTGAAGCAAGACATCTCTGGAGGAGGGAGGCAGAGCTGGAACACAGAAGAAACAGAGACCTCAGCATCAGTCTGCCTGCTCTGCAGCTCTGTCTTGCAAGGAATAAGAGCAGGCATGGACTTTGATGCCATGACCCCAGCAAAAACAGGCTTCTCCCCATTGATCCCCTCCTGCCTGAGAGACTCCCCCTCTTCCCAGCTCTCCCCTGACAGCCCCATCAACAGGGACACTGCTCAAGACCTTCCACACTTGTCGTGCAGGGCCAAGCTGAGGCAGCTCAAGCAACCCCCTTGAGTGGCCACCCTGGCAGTAGTTCAGCCCACAGGCAGAGATGGAGCGCGCTCAGGCTTACCTCGTTCCTGCAGGAAAGGGAGGCAAGAGAGGAGGATGCAGAGCCTGGAGTAGCACAGGTTTATATGCTGTGTCCCAGAGCCCTGTGGGGACACCAGCATTCCTTGCTCATGAAGCACCGAAACACCCAGCAGTTGCCGCTTGCCAAGGCCTCGCTGGTGACTAAGCCCTTGCTTCTTTCATCTGAGATGGTTTGCCCCCGCTTCAGACCTTCTCAAATCAACCTAATTAATTTGTTTCCATGCCTGCTGAAACCAACTGACTTAGAGGTCTCAGGCTGGCTGTGCAGGAATTCCTGTGCCTTTCCCTAAAATAGGCCCTCATCCAAAACATCCTGTTTTGCTCAGCAGATTCATGTCAATGGCAAAAGGTCTGAACGACCTGGTTTTGAGGAGAGGTGAGGGTCAGGGAGTCCAAGGCTTTTGGGTCTCTTTTCTGGGTCACGGATTGCGTCGCCCATTCCAGCCATTTAAATCTGAGATGGTTTGTACCTGCTGCAGAGCATCTCACATCAGTGTAATTCATTTGTTTCCAGGCCTGCTGAGACCAATTTTCTTGGAGGCTAGCTGTGTAGAGAGATGAAGTGTCTCTTCATCTGATGGAACTGACCAAGTCCTACATGGCTTCCAGCCAGGGGTCTGCTCTCAGATTGGGAAGTGGAGAATCTTTTGGAAACAAGCAATTGAGGGCATAGGAAGGTGATCAAGACGACTTGAGCCTTCCCTGAAACAGACCCTCATCCTAATTGGCTTGTTCTGCTCAGCTTGGTCATGTCAGTGGCCAAAGGCCTGAATGATCTGCTTCTGTGGAGAGATTAAGGTCACAAAGTCAAAAGTTCACGAGTCTTTTTTCTGGGTCATGGATAGGGTGGCCCATTCCAGTCATTTCAATCAAGAAATGGAATTCCCAGAGCACACAGGAGTCATCATGATGTGGAAGAGCTGGGAAAAGCCCAGAGCTCCAGGCAAACATGGCTCACCCTGCTGTGGACACAGTGCCCTGGCCTCACGTGTACCAGGGGTAGCAGAGCTCATGGCCTCATTTCTCCCAGAGCGCTGCTTCCCTCGAGGGCTTTTCCACACATTTTTGACCAACCCTTGGGTTTGTGCGTTCTTCTGCTGCTGCTGCTGCCCTCCAAGTCATTGTGGTTGGGTCTCTGCTCAGGGACTCATCTGACGCAGTCTACTCCAGAACACTGATGGCTCGAAAGGACCTCTGAGTGAGCCAGGAGTTTTGAGTGTCCTGTGGCACCATGGAGAGCACAAGAGCTGGCTGTGTGCAAGGAATGGCACCTACTCTGCGTTTCACGTAGGGGAGTGAAAGTCTGTCTCCCCACAGATGTCAGTGCAAAAACTAAATGGAGCCTTCCCCCCATCCTATTATTCATTCTTTGTCCTCCTGAAGCTCTTACACCGTAACCTGGAATCTCCTCACCAGTGCTTGCACTCTCACTGCCATCTCACCAGCTGCATGAGATCACATGGAAGTACCAGATTTTTTGGAACTGGCGCTAAATTGTGCGGAAAAGCCCTTGAGAAAATCGGCCCACTGGCGCTGTGAGTTCTGGTATCCCTGGCACACCTGAGGTTGGGGAATCGTGGCCACCAAAGTCCATAGCACAGTGACCTACGTTTGCCTGGAGATTTTCCCAACTCTTTCACATCACAATGACTCCCAGGTTCTCTGGCAGACTGAAATGCATTGGATGGGCCACTGGATGGCCCCTGTTTTCAGCTTGGATAAGGTTAATTTTCACAAAATAGTGAGGGGCCACAGCCAGGACAGGTGGCCACAACAAGTCAAATTGCTATTCCACACAGGAGAAGAGATGCCACATTCTCAGGGATGTGGCAAAGTTCAACTGAAAGGAAAGATCATTGTGGGCTGGAAGGAAGTTCCTTGCATGCAGAAGTGGTGGCCATAGTGACATTTGCTACCTTCATCATGCTCTAGAATGGTCTGGTTTTGTGATCAAAGAGATGTCCACATCCTCCCCTGATGATAACCCTCCTCACTCAAACTGACCTCACTTTCTTTGTAAATTCATCCCTCGGGCCTGGATAGCCTGCTTTTGAGGACAAGCTCAGGGCAGACAGCCAAAAGCTCATGGCCTTTCTGCTTTGGTCAGACATGGGGTGGCCCATTCCATGCACTTCAAACATCAAAGAGACATTGCATCAGTCTGCCAGAGCACCTGGGAGTCATTGTGATGTGGAAGAATTGGGAAAATCCCTGAGCTCCAGGCACTTGGGAATCATCATGCTGTGGACTTCAGTGGTCTGAGTGTCCTTACCCAAGGCATGCCAGGGATACCAGAGCTCACAGCTTCATTCTTCTCAGAGTGTCACTTTCCTCTAGGCTGTTTCCACACATTCTAGCAGCATTTCTGAAACAGCTGGTGCTTCTGTGCAATCTCACCTTGCAGCTGCCTCCCAAGGAGGGAGAGATCAGGGAACATGTGGCTGTGACAGTGTCGGCTTTTGGTGGCATGCCTGCCATGCCATGCCTTTCCTGCCTGAGCTTCCCTATGAATGCTGGCCATGTTCACCGTGCAGAGGAGCAATGACAACGGCAGCCCATGGGAGACCTGTAGCGAGTGGTGACCCTCAAGGGTCCGTATTAGAACCAGTATTATTGAGCATTTTTGTTGGGGACATATACAGTGGGATCAAGTGGCCCCTCGGGATGTTTGCTGAAGGCACAGAGATGCGTGCTGTTGTGGATACTCTAGAAGGAAGGGATGCCATCCAGAGGGACTTTGACGGGCTTGAGGGGTGGTCCCATGCAAACCTCATGAAGTTCAACAAGGCCAAGTGCGAGGTCCTCAACCTAGGTCAGGGCAATCCCAAACGTGGGTACAGGCTGGTGGGCAGTGAGTGGATGGAGAGCAGCCCTGTGGAGGAGAAGCTGGGGGTACTGGCAGAGGAAGCACCAAAGACCATCCAGCAATGAGCCTGCTTGCAGTCCACAAAGCCAGTCTTATCTGGGGCTGCACCCAAAGCTCTGTGGTGAGCAGGTCAAAGGTAGGGGATTGTCCCCCTCTACTCCGCTCTGGGGACATCCCACCTTGAGTAGTGTGTCCAGCTCTGGGGTACCCAGAAAAAAATGACATGAGGTGGACCTCATGGAACAAGTCCAGAAGAGAGCCATGGAGATGATCTGGGGACCTGAGCACCTCTCTGGTGAGAAAGGCTGAAAGGGCTGTGGTTGTTTAGCCTGGAGAAGAGAAGGCTCTGCAGAGGATCCTTCCAGAACCTCAGAGGTCTTACAACCACAAGAGAAGTGACTCTTTATCAAGAACTGTAGTTATAGGTCCAGGGCTAGACTGGAAGAGGGTAGGTTTAGGTTAGATATTAGAAGAAATACAGTCCTACGAGGATGGTGAGACACAGTTCTCCAGACAATTTTTAGATGCCCCATCTCTGGAAGTCTTCAGACACATCCAGGTTGGAAGCACCTTAGAAGCAACCTGACCTACTGGAAGACATCCCTGTCTCTATCAAGAAGGATGGAGAAGGATGATTTTAAAAGTTACTTCTAATCCAAAATCATTTCAGATGAAAGAAGCAAGGGCTTAGTCACCAGCGAGGCCTTGGCAAGCGGCAACTGCTGGGTGTTTCGGTGCATCATGAGCAAGGAATGCTGGTGTCCCCACAGGGCTCTGGGACACAGCATATAAACCTGTGCTACTCCAGGCTCTGCATCCTCCTCTCTTGCCTCCCTTTCCTGCAGGAACGAGGTAAGCCTGAGTGCGCTCCATCTCTGCCTGTGGGCTGAACTACTGCCAGGGTGGCCACTCAGGGGGATGCTTGGGCTGCCTCAGCTTGGCCCTGCACGACAAGTGTGGAAGGGCTTGAGCAGCATCCTTGTTGATGGGGCTGTCAGGGGAGAGCTGGGAAGAGGGGGAGGCTCTCAGGCAGGAGGGGATCAATGGGAAGAAGCCTGTTTTTGCTGGGGTCATGGCATCAAAGTCCATGCCTGCTCTTATTCCTTGCAAGACAGAGCTGCAGAGCAGGCAGACTGATGCTGAGGTCTCCGTTTCCTCTGTGTTCCAGCTCTGCCTCCCTCCTCCAGAGATGTCTTGCTTCAGACCCTGTGTCCCACAGACCTGTGGCACCTGTGGCCCAACGCCACTGGCCAGCAGCTGCAGTGAGCCCTGTGTCGCCCGCTGCGCTGACTCAACGGTGGCCATCCAGGCCTCCCCGGTGGTGGTGACCCTGCCAGGCCCCATCCTCACCTCTTTCCCTCAGAGCACAGCCGTGGGCTCCTCTCTCTCAGCGGCTGTTGGGAGCTCCCTCAGCGCCGGGGGAGTGCCCATCTCTTCTGGGGGCTCCCTTGGCCTGGGGGGGGCAGGGCTGTGCCTGCCTCTCCCCCGCTGCAGTCGGAACTGCTGAAGCCGCCGCCTCATCCCCTCTGGAGCAAGAAGGAAGAGGGGCACCCTGCAGCACCAGGAGCGTGGCCACCCACGGCTTGCAGACGGGCTGGGTGTCCTCCTGTCACCTGGCAGCGAGGACACGTGCCCACTGCTCTGGGCTGTGTGACAGGCCTTGCCGTGCCTCCTCTGGCTCTGCCTTGCTCTGAGCTTCTCGACAAAGGGCTCCTTCTCTTCTGCTTTGCTGAACCTCCTGCTGATGGGGGCAGGCGGCCTGAGTTAAGGCCTGCTCTTGCTGGGCTGGGATCAGCACCAGGTCGAGCAGAATGGGTCAAGGCAAGCGCTGTGTGTGGAGCTTGTCCTTGGCAAATGGGCCATGTTCTCTGTCTCCCTGAACCCAGCAGACGGCTCTCTTGCTGTCTGTTCTGTGCTACTGCATATCCTCCTTCTCATTAAAGACTTTGTTCAATGCAACTCGAGACTCATGGTCCTTTGTTCTCATCTCCCCTCAATGGTCTTTGTGCCCTGCAAGTTTAGCGCTGTCTTCTGTCCTTACTCACTTGTGCCCTGAACTTATAGGAAAACACCAGAAAAGTCTCAGCAGCAAGACAAGGACCTTTAAGCCTCAGGGAACCTGAATGTGCTTCTGTATCTTGGGATCGTGGCCCTGTCCTTTTGTTAAGAAACACTCTATGACTCACTTTTGGAGTTTTATGGACCAGGCATTCTTTATTGTAGCACTGGATGCGCGGCCGATCGCTCCAACCTAACATACATACTCTTGGTTGCAAGAGGAATAGCTTAATTATTCTAATACATGCATATTATTTTCATTTCATGGATCTAATAATAATATTTGCCTATTCATTATGCATGTGCTTTTAGAGTCTGAAAGTCTCCTGTGAGGGTCTTTGGTGGTCCCTTGTGGTTCTTTGCAAATGTCCTTTTCCATGCCCTTCTTGAAGCATGCTCACTGTGGATGAATCCCAGTGCCTTGTTTCTTCTCTTAGAGTTATCTAGTCTTGACTAGCTTCTTGTTAATTCATCTGCACCCTTCCACCATGGCTGTGAAATACGCTCCTTGGCTGTATCTTGGCTCCTGACATTCCTCCTCTTTCTGCAGCCATGCACTGTTCCACTGCACAGCAATATCTCAAGGTTTATTGTGTCTTCTGTCAAGTTGTACCAAAAGTATCAAAGTTTCTCAAAGAAGCACAACCCAGCAGGAAGAATACACTGGTCTCAGCTGGCTGTCCTCCAGAGCCCCAGGCAGCTGATGCTGCATCAGTATTTCTCTCCAGCAGCTTTATCTAGGGGCCCTGATAAAGCACCTGGGGAGCAGCAGGGATTAAAAGAGAGCCTGTGCAGACGTGTGGATGCAGCATGGGTTGAAGTAGAGGACCAGAGTAGAGGCTGCTGCCTCTCAAGCAGGATTACAGGGACCCTGCTTCTGTGCTGCTCTGATCACAAGAGTCCAGGGTTGCATAACCCAGTTTACAAGACCTGGGGGTGTCCTTGAGGGACCCGGGAGCAGGACTGAAGCTTTCCCCCTAAGGGCCTGGGAACAGGCAGAGACGCTTGGTCTGGAGGACACGGAGGTGTTTCCAGAGGCTGTCCTGTGTGGAGCGAGGGCAGCAGTGGCGCTGGGAGGAGCAGTGTGCCTTCGAGCTTGGCAGTACTGTGCGCGGCAGAGGTGCCTGCCAAGCAGCTGCTCCATGCTTTCCCCCTTCCTGGTGCGAGCTGACCACGCCGTGGGATGCGGAATGGGCTCTTTAGGAACGGGAGATGGCACCCTGGAGACCCTGGAGACCCACTAAACAAAAGCCTACTTGCGTTGGCCGGGAATCGAACCCGGGTCAACTGCTTGGAAGGCAGCTATGCTCACCACTATACCACCAACGCTGCTGGGGCACAGCTGCCTCCTGCTCCTCCACTGCCCAAACTCTCCTGCATCCTGCTCATCCTCCACCCCTCCCACAGGACACGCCCTTACCTCTGCTCACAGAAGCCACCCTGCAGCACCCAGGCTCTGCCCCCACACCCAGCACCTCGCCACACAGAGACAATGCAGTGCCCACTGGCAACCCCTCTTGGGCCCTGCTCCTGGATGCACCTGCACGTGCCCACGGCAGCAAGCAGACTCCCAGCACAGACATCCCCCGGGGGTGTTTGAGTCAACCACATCGCGATGGACCAAAGTAGCACCAAGCTTGTCCTCCTCCCCACCTGGTTCAGGACATGCTGATACACCTTGGGTATTCTGAAACACAAACCCCCTTTGGCCCCATTGTCTGTGGGGGGTTCACAGGCAGTGAGAGCCAGTCTACGCTGGGTCTTTAGGTCACACTGACCCTGAGCTAGAAGCTCTTAGTCCTTGGCAGGGTTTGTTGGTCTAAACCAGTTGCGCGGCAGTAAGTTGGTGCCCTGCCATTCACAGCGGCTGGGATGGCCTTGCCCTGCCTGTGCTGCAGTCCCTCACAGCTCCCTGTCCTCCCTCCCAGTGCAGACCTGCCCTTGGGGCTTTGAGGGCTCCCTTGGTGCAGCTGTGGGCTGCCCCTGCCACCAGGCAGCCTGCCATGGAGTCAGAGAAACCCCAAGTCCTTCTCTCTATGCCTTCAGTGGTGCTTGTGCTGTTCAGCGCTGCTTGGGGTGGAGGTGTCTCCCAGTCATCCCTAGGGCCAGGGTTGGACTGCGCTGGATTGGGCATGCACCAACCTGAGCTGCTGTGAGATGTTCCAGAAAGGTTCTGAGCTGGGTGAGCTGGTAGAGCCTGTTGGTGAGGGCTGGAGATGAGGTGGCAGAACTGACACCTTCCTGCTTCTGCTCTGTCAGCTAGTTCCCTTTCCCATCCACAGGCCAGAGCATGCAGCAGGCAAGTAGAGGGAGACCTGAACAGCCTGGAGATCTAGGCTGTGAGAAAGGAGATGAGGTTTAATAAAAGCAAGTGTAGAGTCTTGTTCCTGGGAAGGAATAATCACTTGTATCAGTACAGGCTGGGGGTGACCTGCTGGAGAGGAGCTCTGCAGAGAAGGACCTGGGGGTCCTGGTGTGACAGGGTGGCCATGAGCCATCAGTGTGTCCTGGGGGCCAAGCAGGCCAATGGGATCCTGGGGGCATTAAGAGGAGTGTGGCCAGCAGGTCACAGGAGGGGATCCTCCCCCTCTGCTCTGCCCTGGTCAGGCCCCACTTGGAGTGTTGTGTCCAGTTCTGGGCTCCCTGGGATAAAAAGGACAGGGATCTCCTGGAGAGAGTCCAGAGGAGGCTGAGGAGATGATGAAGGGCCTGGAGCATCTCGCCTGTGAGGAAAGGCTGAGCGAGCTGGGACTGTTCAGCCTAGAGAAAGGAACACTAATGGGGGGTCTGATCAATGTTTATCAGTATCTGAAGGGTGGGACACAGGGGGAAATGGCCAGACTCTTCTCAGTGTCTGGAGGGACAGGACAAGGGGCAATGGCCTCAGTTTGGAGTACAGAAAGTTCTGCACTGTGATATATGTCCATCTGATTCGTGTTAATATGAAATAATGTTGGGGCCAAATAGTGAGACGTCACATTTTCGTACCCTTGTAGGGCCGGGGGCAATGTAAATAGTTTCTGGCAGGAGAAGGGTGTTGAGTCCTGCAGGTGCATTCCCATTGCTTACTTACCGAGTGTTACATTGAAACACCTGCGGGTGGCGCATACACAGTCACTGTTGCTAGCTGAACAGCCTTACACCAAGAAGCCTGTGAGGGGTGCCGGCGAAAGAACACTGACCAATCACAGAAAGAAGTTTCTTCTTCCAAAAAGTATATAAGCACGAAACTGAAACTGTTTGGTGTGTGTCTTGGTGGAGCAGGAGGCTCCTGGCACACCCAGCTCTGTCTGTGCACCACAGAACTGTTTGCTTGCCTGTATTTGTTTAATAAATTGTTAAATTTGGTTAAAATCCTGTTTGGGACTCAGTCATTTCTCACACATACCAATATGGGGAAGAACTTCACAGTGAGGGAGCCCTGGGACAAGCTGCCAGGGGGTGTGGAGTCTCCTTCTCTGGAGATATTCCAGACCTGTCTGGATGCCGACCTGTGTGACCTGTCCTAGGGACCCTGCTTTGACAGGGGGTTGGACCTGATGAGCTCTTGAGGTCCCTTCCAACCCTTACAATTCTGTAATTCTGTGATCTGTGAAGGCAGTTCCCCAAGGTAGCACACGCAAAATTTGCCTCTCTGAGGTTCAGGGTCTCACCTCTACTTTTTTCTGTCCATACCCCTCAAGATTCAGAATCCCATCCAGGCATGAGTGCTGCAGCCCAGACTACCTCCAGTTGGGACCTCCCCGATCAGTTCCTCTGCACCACCAGCAAGAGGTTGGGCAATGCCTCTCCTCTACTCAGCGTCTCCATCCCCCGCACTCGGGAGTTCCCTCAACACGCTCCAAGAGTTTCCTGGCCTGTGTCGCTTTTCCAGCACACATCTGAGTGGCTGAAGTACCCTGTCAGGACCAGGCCTGTGAGCACTGTGCTTGCTAACATCAAAACCATTCATTCACCTGTGTCCTGATTCATAAGGCCAGTGAACAGGGGGGACTCTGGCTTGTTTGGAGGGACACTTTGAGCTGGTCTGTGTCCCACGGGCTGCCTTTGTCATTGCTCCTCTGCATGGTGAGCATGGCCAGAATTCACAGGGAAGCTCAGGCAGGAAAGGCATGGCAGGCGTGCCACCAAAAGCCGACACTGTCACAGCCACATGTTCCCTGATCTCTCCCTCCTTGGGAGGCAGCTGCAAGGTGAGATTGCACAGAAGCACCAGCTGTTTCAGAAATGCTGCTAGAATGTGTGGAAACAGCCTAGAGGAAAGTGACACTCTGAGAAAAATGAAGCTGTGAGCTCTGGTATCCCTGGCATGCCTTGGGTAAGGACACTCAGACCACTGAAGTCCACAGCATGATGATTCCCAAGTGCCTGGAGCTCAGGGATTTTCCCAATTCTTCCACAACTCAAACACTGAGGAGACTGTGGGCAAGTTCAGGCAGGAGGTCAAGACTGCACAATCCCACACAGGAGAAGAAACTCACTTCTCCAGGGATGTGGCAAAGTTCAACTGAAAGATCATTGTGGGCTGGAAGGAAGTTCCTTGCATGCAGAAGGGATGGCCATAGTGACATTTGCTACCTTCATCATGCTCTAGAATGGCCTGGTTTTGTGATCAAAGAGATGTCCACATCCTCCCCTGATGATAACCCTCCTCATTCAAACTGACCTCACTTTCTTTGTAAATTCATCCCACAGGCCTGGATAGCCTGCTTTTGAGGACAAGCTCAGGGCAGACAGCCTTTGTGCTTTGGTCAGACATGGGGTGGCCCATTCCATGCACTTCAAACATCAAAGAGACATTGCATCAGTCTACCGGAGCACCTGGGAGTCATGGTGTTGTGAAAGAATTGGGAAAATCTCCAGGCAAACATCGGTCATTGTGCTGTGGACTTTAATGGCCACGATTCCCCAATCTCAGGCGTGCCAGGGATACCAGAACTCACAGCACCAGTGGGCCAATTTTCTCAAGGGTATTTCCACACAATTTAGCACCAGTCTTGAAAAGTGCTGCTGGTGAGATGGCAGTGAGTGTGCAGGCACTGGTGAGAAGATTCTAGGTTATGGTGTAAGAGCTTGAGGAGGACAAAGAATAAATATCAGGATGAGGATGGAAGGCTCCGTTTAGCTTTTGCACTGACATCTGTGCTGAGACAGACTTTTTCTCCCCTACATAAAATGCAGAGTAGGTACCATTCCTTGCACACAGCCAGCTCTTGTACTCTCTGTGGTGCCACAGGACACAATCCAGATTCTTGGCTCTATCAGAGGTCTTTTTAGCCATCATTGTTCTGGGGTAGAGTACCCAGGTCATTCAACTATCTTTAGAGTCAGAAGTGCCAGGACTCAGGGCTGGTACCACTCCTGTTTAACATACTTTTTGATGATCTGGATGAGGGGATAGACTGCATCCTCAGTAAGTCTGCAGATGACACCAAGCTGTGTAGAAGTGAGGATCTGCTGGAGGGTAGGAAGGCTCTGCAGAAGGATCTAAACAGGCTGGCTGGATGGGCCCAAGGCAAGGGTACAAATTTCAACAAGGCCAAATGCCGGGTCCTGCATTTTGGCCACAACACCCCCCAGCAGTGCTACAGGCTGTGGACTGGAGAGCTGCCCAGCAGAGAGGATCCTGGTGATGTTGATTGACAGCTGGCTGAACATGAGGCAGCAGCCTGCCCAGGTAGCCAAGAAGGCCAAGAGCATCCTGGTCTGTATCAGCAATTGTGTGTCCAGCAGGGCCAGGGAGGTGATCTTACCCCTGTACTCAGCCCTGGTGAGGCCTCACCTCGAGGCCTGCATGCAACTTGGGTGCCACAGTGTAGAAAGGTCATCGAGGTGCTGGAGAGGGTGCAGAGAAGGGCAACCAGGCTGATTGGAGGTCTGGAGAACAGGTCACATGAGAAGAAGTTGAGGGATCTGGGGGTTTTCTGGAGGAGGCGAAGGGGAGACCTTATCTGTCTCTACAGTTACCTGAAAGGAGGTGGCAGCGAGGTAGGTTTTGGCCTCTTTTCCTTTGTAAGTATTGACAGGACAAGAAGGGGTCAGGACATATGCCTGATGATGGGAAATCGTGAATGAATCCCTCTTTTGCTCCTGTGTACAGCTTTGATGCTTATTGCATTGTTCCATGAGTCTTTACACTTCACTTTGATTTTCTCCCCATGGAGGAGGGGAGATGGCAAGGGGTGGGATGCTTATACATTGCAGTAAATCTACGAATGAACCGAGTCACTTGGCAATTTGCAGTTCAACCACTTCCTCATACAAAGAGTTTTCCACTTTCACTTCTGTTTGTGGTACTAGACTGGGGTGGATCCAGAGGTTCCTGTATCCCACACCTACAAAACTTGGGTTCTCCTTTGGATGTGGGACTTCTGACCCCAAAGAGAGTTGAGTGACACAAGCTGTTAAACAAAGACAGCAGAGGCAGTGCACACATAGCCTGTATGGTAAAATGATAAGGGAGATGGAAATCTTAGCACATCAGAATTGATGGAACATTGCCCAAACACTGTTCCAGTTCAGTTGCAGGACTCCTGCCTATGTTGTCAGTAGAAATTTCAGTCTAAATCCTTTTGCAATGAGAAGGAAACACTTGTGTATGTTTGTTGGTTTTTTTTTTCTTTGGGGAGAGGGTGGAACGGTGCTTTGGGGTTATTGTTGTTATTAGCTCGTCTCCATGGGCTGCTTTTTTTTTGTTTTCTGATTTGCAGGAGGCTCATCTATACACAATGTTCAGCGAACACTTATTGCTCTGAGCACACCACTGATTCACAAATCCCATCCCAGGAGTCTGATCAAAGCAATAGGAAATTTACTGCCTCCGTGATGTTGCTGATAATGTTGAACATTCTGCACATGATATAAAGACTTCTTCCCCCTCTACTTAGGTCATCAGAGATGTATGGTCCTGTTTGTAAAGCTTCCAGCTTGCTTCCACCTGACTACCTACAAGCCCCCGTGGGCTCAGAGTAGTCGTTGTCCTCAGGGCTGCAGTATTAATGTCTCAGCCAGAAGAATGCCAAGGAGATAGGGAAGAAAAATAGAGCAAAACCCATAAGTCTCTTCACTCCAGAAAATAAACTGGTTTGTGCTCAGCTTTTCTATCCGGCTGACTATCAGAGGGCCTTACTGCAAGGAGAAACATGCTAATTGGTAGTGAGGTGGGACATTTTCTATTAATTTTTCAAAAGTTGGAACAGAAACCAAGCTTCAGCATGCAAAATATTTTCTTTGAACTGTTTAAACAAGAGTCTTAAAATACAGAGAAGCACTTTGGGATGACCATTTCTCTTGGACTGGATGTGTTGATCAGCCAATTGCAGAAAGTATCAGTCAGCATCTGTGAAACAGAAGGGAAGTGATAGGAAGAGAAGAAAAATGTTGAGGAGAAACAGGGGAAAGGGATCAGGTCACCTGTGGCCGACTAAGAGAAACAGGCAGCATCAGAGGAAGTTGGGGGGCACACCTTAACAGAGTGATGTCTTCTTGCAGGTGGATTTCAGTGAGGAGGGCTTTGGTTCCTGAAGGCAGCAAATAATGTGTCAGAGATGGAGGCATTTGCATGTCAAGGAGAACTGCAGCTATAACTCTTCCAACCCAGGTGACTAATATTTTGGTAAGTCTATAATATTATCAATACCAATGTTTCCAACAGACCTTCCTAAGTTTTTACAGGTAATACTTGGGAAGTGATTTTTTGTCATTAGTTGTATTCCTGAACATTAATCAGCACCACTCGTCCTGAGGAATTTACAGTCTGTATTGTAAGCTAGAAACACCTGTGCCTACCTGCCCTAGCAACACAATCTCAGGACTTTGTTCTTCACTGCGTATGGTTGGACATACCCAGAGTGATATGCAGCTCATCCGGAGCAGAAAGAAGTGAAAGCTGTGAGTGCTCCCTGCATTTTAGAAGACCAGCGCACAAGGGTAGAAACAAACCCTCAGGAGTGACTCACCTTGTGAGTTCGAAGCTTTATGGATGAGATCAAAGGTTGTAGCAGGAAGTTACAGAAGGATGAATGTGGCTGAAGGGGAAGCAGCAGCAACATTTTATAGCTCACATCAGCTGTGGTTCTGCACAGATGGAAGGTTTTCTGTTAACATTTTCCCCTCTGGAATACTCTTCTCTTTGCTCTAGACAGAAATTAGGGGAAGACAACATCAAAATTCTTTTTCTCCATCGAGTCTCTGTGCAGCTTTTAGGTTTGGTGACGTGTATTATGTTTTGCTTGTTTCTGCATCTATTTCTATTAAAGCAGCAGAGAAGCAAGTGGGGTTTGCAATTGTGTTGCTGCTCTCAGCTGTGGAACCCTGACATTTCCCTTTGCTTCTTATTCTTCCAGCGATGCGTAACCAGACACGAGTGGGCGAGTTCATCCTTTTGGGCATCACCGATGTCCAGAGGCTGCAGCACTTTTGCTTCATCACATTTCTGTTGCTCTACTTGACCTGTCTTCTGGGAAATGGTGCCATTGTGACCGTGGTGATATGTGAGCCCCGGCTCCACACACCAATGTACTTCTTCCTGGGAAACCTCTCCTGCCTGGATATTTTCTACTCTACTGTCACGGTGCCCAAGATGCTGACTGGCTTTCTCTTTGGGCACCAGCCCATCTCTTTTGGAGGGTGTTTGGCTCAGCTCCATTTCTTCCACTTCCTTGGCACTACGGAGGCTGTGCTGCTGGCCACCATGGCCTACGACCGCTATGTGGCCATTTGCAATCCTTTGCGCTATGCCCTTGTCATGAGCCCACGGACTTGTCTGCTGCTGGCCGGGGCCTGCTGGTCTTTTGGTTTTGTGCATGCCACGATGCACTCAGTCATGACCTCTCAACTCAGTTTCTGTGGCCACAACCACATTCATCACTTCCTCTGTGACATCAAGCCACTGTTGAATTTGGCTTGCAGTAATGCCAGCCTCAACATGAGCCTCCTCCACATTGTCACCACAACTATTGTTGTAGGAACCTTCACTCTCACAGTGCTCTCCTACCTCTACATCATCTCCTTTCTTGTCCACAAAGTCCATTCCCAGGAAGGAAGATGGAAGCCCTTCTCCACTTGTGCTTCCCACCTCACCATTGTGGCACTGCTTTACATACCAGTGCTTTTCAATTATGCTCCTCACTCTTCAGGAAACTCCCTGGAAAGAGATGTGCCAGTGTCTCTCCTGTACAGTGCTGTCACCCCAGTTCTGAACCCCTTGATCTACACTCTTCGGAACCAGGAGGTGACATCTGCCCTGAAAAAAATGTTATGGAGAAAACTCTTTCCTGAAGGGAAGTGACTAAAACAAGGAGAAGACTAGGAATAGGCATACCCCACCACTCCTATTTATATGGAAAGAGGTCAAAGGCAAACCACGTTGCAGTTGCAAGAGACTGAAAAACTACTGATTGTCTCAAGTAGTTTAATGCATTTAAAAGCTAATTGCATTGATTAAAACCAGGGGAGATATTCCAGGACTGAAGCTTCATCTGTAATTTTTACAAGTCTTGTGGTGCCCCGCCTTGTTTCTGGTTTCCATTGCAGAAGTGTGCGTGTGTGTTTTGTGCAGTATTTGAGGCATAGCTGACAGAGGCAGAGAATGGAAGGCGAAATCCTGTGTACAGGTCTGATTTCTGGAGTTGATACCTTGACCCTGTTGCCCATGCATTTGCAATCCACAGATGTTGGAAAGATTTTAATCTTTCCTGTTTGACCGTTCAGATCCATACAACAGCACTAAGCATCTGACAGTGAGACATTTAAAGCAATACTTGCTGTTAGTTTAACAGGCTTCCCCTGAGATAGACAGAAAACTCAACCTCGTGTTGTAATAACCTTGGATGTAATTATACATTGTGGCAGAATATTTTCTAACAGGACATGTAGGAAGACATAAGACTTCAGCTTCAGCACCACTTCAATTGCAATGCAAGTTGAATCAGAATGAAGCCACCTCCAGCACTGAGGCTTGCAGCCCACAAAGAGATGCTTTTTATTTCATCTTGAATGTTGTAAAGGAAGGTTTTGTCTATCTGCATGATGCAGCCTGGTGTTCAGATCCATGCTGGTCCTGGCAAAGGCTGTAAGTGTGTTTTCTTTGTGGACCAAACCAAGGAGTTATGTCTGCTACTAACTCGGAGCAGACTGGCTTTTGCTGAATAAGTCACAGTTTGCACCCTGTAGAAAAAATGGCCCGTGGCCCCATGGCACATTGTTTATGTTAGATCTTCATCTTGTATGTAACTATCCAACACAACTCCCAGTATGTGGATGTTGGTTTTCAGTTCTCAAAGGTGGTTTGTTGCACCTCAGGGAGAAATGGCGATTTTCACTTTTTTTTTATTAATATTTTGCCCGGTATCTCTGTTCTGTGACCTGTGAGGTATCAGAAAAAAAATGAAAACAGTGTTTGAGAGAGCTGGAAAAAAAGGGAAAAACAAAAGAAAAAAAAGAGGGAAATGCATATTTACCATATAAAGAAACCAATGCCCTTTGGTAGGTATGAAATTTGAGTGGTATCATGACACAATGTAAGGTAGTCTGTGCTCCGTCTGGCCACTGTACCAAAGGGATATTTGGGACCAATCAATGGTTTCATGGAATAGTTTCCACCTGGTGGAACTTCCTCTTTCTTTGTGCCAATGCGATGCCATGGGTATGTATAGGCTAAAAACCTGTTTGGAAAAGTGACTTTCCACTCTGTCTTGTAAACAGTCTGAGTCTGTATGATCAGACTGAGCCTGTAATTATGGCTGGGGTGCTGAGACTAGAACAGGAGTTTCCGAACAGACATAAACTGGAAACCTGGAATTACCAAAAACCCCACCCAAACCCTCTAAGAGTTCCACATGCCCAGACATTAGTCGATGACAAGAACTAATGAGAAAATGTTTGCATTAGAATAAATGGATATGAATTTAGCTGCTGCATCTCACAGTCAATTTCAAATGTAATTAATTTTAAGAGATTCTGGACCTGTGGTCAAGTGTGTGGTAAGAGTAGCTGAATCCTGTCTCCTAAAAGAGCTGGGGGGTCCTGTTGCCCTGGGTGGGGGAGTTGAATGCTATTTGCCCTAGTTTTCATGTTGTACTAGAAACACGGAATCATTAAGGTTGGAAAAGACCTTTAAGATCATTGAGTCCAAACATTAACCTAACACTGCCAAGTCCACCACCACTAGCAGTGAGCCTGAGCATGAATTCCTAGCAGGCGCACGTACACACGTATACACTACAGACAGAAGGACACTACCTTTACAGGTCTCCATGTAAATTTGTGGATTTCTCTTTCTACCAGACCTTTTGCCTCCCTGGTTTTGGTCTCGCAGGACCTTATCCTTTTCTATCCCTGACATCCAGAGTTCCAGTCTGTCCAGTAGTTGGACTTCAGACTTACAGTATCTCCAATATCTCACTCCTTGACACAAGTCTTTGAAAACTGTGGCATCTCAACTTCTGCCCCTTCCAAATCCGGCTTTTGGGCCTCTTGTCCTACTCAGCACAGTATTACCAAATTGCTCATCATTACTGTAGACTTTCTGATGTTCCTTCCAACCCTATGACCCAAAGGACATGCATATGCTATTTCCATTAGGTCAATTTTAACAGCTTCTTTTTCATTCTGTGAAAAAAAGATTGCTGGAAAAATTTCATTTCCTCCTAATGCAAGTGTCTAGATAAGGACAGACCTATCACATCCTAGGAGATAACATCTACTGATGGCAAAGGGTGCGTAGAGCGCTGACTCAGACGTAGTTGTTCTCGTGTGGACACCTTTGCTCCTTCACTAAGGGCAATATTGGTATGAACTTCTGTTATCTTAGGCAATCTGGATCATTATATCAAAGTTAAGTGCTAAAAGAATTTTTTAATTTTTTTTTTTTTAGGAAACAATAGTATTGGGAAGAAATGGATACTCTGTTTCTGTCCTTCTGTTGCAATGCCCGTCCTGCCACTTCTCTCTCTTCTCTGGGCTCTCCCATCACTTCTCTCTTTCTTTTGCCTTCCCTCTTTCCCCTCTATTTATCTGCCATCCCCTGCAATTTTTGGCATATCTCTTGCAATCTAACTTTGCAAGGTGTCTAAGCTATTTACTTTCTAACTGTAAGAAAAGAGAATCACTACATCTTCAGTATATTGTTCAAAAACCCCACAAATGCACCTTTTTCAAGGAAGAGACTATGAAGTGACTTCATTACAAAGCAAAAGGAAACATTAGCTCTATAGAACCATGAAACAGTGAAGTTTGAGATCCTGGGAAGGAATAAAAAGCAACAGGATAGTACAGACCCTAGATTCAGGACAGTGGAGTTCAGTTGTTGTTCTGTTACCTGAATATCAGGAAATGGGCTTGGCTACATGGGGAACACATAGTTGAGTTCCAGTGCAAAAAGTCATCATACAGCAGATGGAAACCAAGCAATGGTTTAGAAACTACGAAGCACGAATTTAGAAGCATATTCCAGGGATATAGGGACTGAGGAAAGCCAAAACCTTGAACAATAATGCCACTGAGTGCTAGAGTTCAGACCAGTAAAGTACATCAAGGGCAACAAGAGGAGCTTCTGCCGCTATACTAGTTGCCAAAGGTTGAACAAGGAAGATGGGGCCCTGGTGACCCATTCATTACCTGAATGACTCAGGTAAGTAAGTGACAGTAGACGCAGGTCAAGTAGAGATACTTAGAATCATAGTCATTGAATGCATTAGTTCGGAAGGCACTTTCAAAGGCCATCTAGTCCCACCCCCTAGATTAGGTTGTTCAGAGCCCCATCCAGCCTGACCTTAAATGTCTTCAGGGATGAGGCCTCCACCACCTCTCTGGGCAAGCTGTGCCAGTGTCTCAGCACCGTCATAGTGGTGAGCCTTAATACCTTTATACCTAGTGGAGACCTTAATACCTTATCTGTCTCTTCATCAACAAGGTATGTGGCTGTCTATCCTGCAGACGACTTTGCTTCCAGGGGATTGGTTGGTGTGCTTACAGGCAGGGATGCCATCCAGGGGGACCTAGACTGGCCAGAGAGGAAAAACCCTAGGAAGTTTTCAAGACTTGACAGGACAAAGCTCTAAGTCTGACTTCATAGCAGATTCTTCTATGACCTCACAGATGACATTGCTTCTATCAGGAGACTGTACTGGAGACTTTATGATGTTCCTTCTAACCCTATGACTCAAAAGAGATACATATGCAATTTCTATTAGGTCAATTTTAACAGCTTCCTTTTCATTCTGTGAAAAAAAAATAAAAATGGATCAATTCTTTAGTTTCTTTCACATGGTATATAAAGGCAAAATACAGGTGAAAACCAGTATGCCAAATCATTTCACTGTTTTTATTAACTTGCTGAGATACTCATGCTACAGTAAAAATATATGAATGGTGATCTTTAAAATACTAGTGTTTTTTTGTCTTACTATTATCTTTTTTTTTTTAAAAGTGAATTGTCATTATGATTCAAGTGAGTTTATCAGGGTGAAAACAATTCTGCTAGAAAATATTTGTGCTTAAAAAAAGGAGCCCTAGAGATCATTAAAATAACATAAATTACAACCACTCATGGGTTTACAGGCGTGGATCTACAAAGCTTATCAGACTTTAAGGTGCATCATTTACACCTAATTTGGGATCTATTTAATACACTTTAAACAGTGAATCATCTCTCCATCAGTTGTGGAGCACAATTCTGAGGTGATCAGGTAAAATTTAGACAATGACATATTTCAGATCTAATGAATTGCTAGTACAAAGGGTTTAAGAACATCAGCTGCAGCCATTTTGCTGTGATCAATGTATACACAGAAAGTGAGGAGTTATTAGTGCAGAATAAGGGCAATGTAAAGGCCAAAGCTTCTGGAGGAATGTATTTAACATTACGATCTTGATTATAAAACCTAAAAAATGCTGTTGATACACAATGCCTGTTTGACATTATTTCTCTTTGCAGTTTGTTGTTTTGCCCAGATATAAAAGAGGCAAAAGCTTATTTTGTCATGAGCCAGGTGTCCCTGGCAATGATCCCTGGCAAAACCTTGTAGAAAATTCATCCTGAGAGATAAATCTGCTTCGGAAAAGGAAAAGTATGTGCAGAGCACAGGCCAGGGCAAAGGAAAGCAGCATGAACACAAACATTGGTGCTGGCAGTGCCAGGGAGCTTTAGTCGGGAATGTGGGAGGTCCCAGATGTGGCCCTTAGGGAGCAGAGTGGCGCAGCGGAAGCGTGCTGGGCCCATAACCCAGAGGTCGATGGATTGAAACCATCCTCTGCTAGTTGATTTAGTTTTTCCACAGCCCCCTTTTCCTTGCATCATTCAGTAAGGTTTAACCTGCACTGCTGCCTTTCTGCCACCTTCTTTCTCCTTTCCTTCAGCAGCCAGGACTCCAAAAGCACCCCTCAGCAAGGCAGGTAGGAGATGTGGAGGGGCTGGAGGGCAAATCACATGAGGAGCGGCTGAGGGAGCTGGGGGTGTTCAGCCTGGAGAAGAGGAGGCTGAGGGGAGACCTTATCACCCCCTACACTGACCTGACAGGAGGGTGCAGAGAGGTGGGTGATGGTCTCTTCAGCCAGGGGACAGGAGATGGGACAAGGGGAAATGGCCTCAAGCTGTGCCAGGGCAGGGTCAGAGCAGATGTGAGGGAAAAGTTCTTCCCTGGCAGAGCTGTGGGGCTGTGGCACAGGCTGCCCAGGGAAGGTGTCACAGCAGTGAGCTTGACTGAGTTCAAGAAGCATCTGGATGATGCACTCAGAAACATGCTTTGACTTGGCTGGTTCTTTGTGGAGCCAGGAGATGGACTCGATCCTTGTGAGTTCCTTCCAACTCAGTATATCCTATGATTCTGTTCTATGGTGCTGTCAATCCAAGCTGTTCTGTGATCCTGTCATTCTATAAATGATGAAGGGGAAACATTTCATAGATCTAAAATCTTGCTTGGGGTTTTGATGCTCTGCTGCTTAGAACATCTCCAGCTCTTGCAAATATAGCGAACACGTGCAGAAGGACTTTCCCAATTTTGGCTTAAGGATGAGATGCTGAGAGTATCCTCCTCCTGTATCCTCCTCTTCTGGGAAAGATGCTGGAGTGCAGAAGAGGAGATGGTGGTGACTGTGCCATCAGGATACTGTGCTATCATGGACACTGATGAGTTTGCTCTCTCACAGCCCCTGAGGGGCACACGCAGAGAAGAGAAGGAGAGATAAGCCATTTGCTGGCATGTGGCCCATTCCCTGCAGCCATGCCACTGAGGCTGAGGGAAACAAAGGAGAAGCTCAGAGGGGTTGTCAGCATGGGTGAAGAAAAGGGCCCGTGGGAGGTGGCCTTGGAGCTCAGCCAGGGCCCTGCTGACCTGTGGCCAAACTCTCTACCCTGACCAGTACCCCTGCTGCAAGCAGGCTGCACCCACCGTTCCCACACTCATAGCTCCACCCACATGCCAGCCCCTTCATCGCTCTTACGCTTTTGCCGCCTCTACTTGCCTGCTGCATGCTCTGGCCTGTGGATGGGAAAGGGAACCAGCTGACAGAGCAGAAGCAGGAAGGTGTCAGTTCTGCCACCTCATCTCCAGCCCTCACCAACAGGCTCTACCAGCTCACCCAGCTCAGAACCTTTCTGGAACATCTCACAGCAGCTCAGGCTGGTGCATGCCCAATCCAGCGCAGTCTAACCCTGGCCCTAGGGATGACTGGGAGACACCTCCACCCCAAGCAGCACTGAACAGCACAAGCACCACTGAAGGCATGGAGAGAAGGACTTGGGGTTTCTCTGATTCCATGGCAGGCTGCCTGGTGGCAGGGGCAGCCCACAGCTGCACCAAGGAAGCCCTCAAAGCCCCAAAGGCAAGTCTGCACTGGGAGGGAGGACAGGGAGCTGTGAGGGACTGCAGCACGGGCAGGGCAAGGCCGTCCCAGCCGCTGTGAACGGCAGGGCACCAACTTACTGCCGTGCAACTGGTTTAGACCAACAAACCCTGCCAAGGACTAAGAGCTTCTAGCTCAGGGTCAGTGTGACCTAAAGACCCAGCGTAGACTGGCTCTCACTGCCTGTGAACCCCCCACAGACAATGGGGCCAAAGGAGGTTTGTGTTTCAGAATACCCAAGGTGTATCAGCATGTCCTGAACCAGGTGGGGAGGAGGACAAGCTTGGTGCTACTTTGGTCCATCGCGATGTGGTTGACTCGAACACCCCCGGGGGATGTCTGTGCTGGGAGTCTGCTTGCTGCCGTGGGCACGTGCAGGTGCATCCAGGAGCAGGGCCCAAGAGGGGTTGCCAGTGGGCACTGCATTGTCTCTGTGTGGCGAGGTGTTGGGTGTGAGGGCAGAGCCTGGGTGCTGCAGGGTGGCTTCTGTGAGCAGAGGTAAGGGCGTGTCCTGTGGGAGGGGTGGAGGATGAGCAGGATGCAGGAGAGTTTGGGCAGTGGAGGAGCAGGAGGCAGCTGTACCCCAGCAGCGTTGGTGGTATAGTGGTGAGCATAGCTGCCTTCCAAGCAGTTGACCCGGGTTCGATTCCCGGCCAACGCAAGTAGGCTTTTGTTTAGTGGGTCTCCAGGGTGCCATCTCCCGTTCCTAAAGAGCCCATTCCGCATCCCACGGTATGGTCAGCTCGCACCAGGAAGGGGGAAAGCATGGAGCAGCTGCTTGGCAGTGGGCACCTCTGCCGCCCACAGTACGGCCAAGCTCGAAGGCACACTGCTCCTCCCAGCTCCCACTGCTGCCCTCGCTCCACACAGGACAGCCTCTGGAAACACCTCCGTGTCCTCCAGACCAAGCATCTCTGCCTGTTCCCAGGCCCTTAGGGGGAAAGCTTCAGTCCTGCTCCCGGGTCCCTCAAGGACACCCCCAGGTCTTGTAAACTGGGTTATGCAACCCTGGACTCTTGTGATCAGAGCAGCACAGAAGCAGGGTCCCTGTAATCCTGCTTGAGAGGCAGCAGCCTCTACTCTGGTCCTCTACTTCAACCCATGCTGCATCCACACGTCTGCACAGGCTCTCTTTTAATCCCTGCTGCTCCCCAGGTGCTTTATCAGGGCCCCTAGATAAAGCTGCTGGAGAGAAATACTGATGCAGCATCAGCTGCCTGGGGCTCTGGAGGACAGCCAGCTGAGACCAGTGTATTCTTCCTGCTGGGTTGGCTCCAGGATGGGGTCATTCACTGGTGATGGTACAGGAGCCAGCTGAGAAGCATTTCTGGTCTGGCCCAAAGCTAGACCTGCTGCTGCTGCCGGTTGTGCCTGGCAAGAAAAGCATGCTGCTGTGGCAGGGTGCACATAAAGATCAGTAATGCCTGGGTGGGGACCCTGGTGAAGCATGCATGGTGCTTCCTGTGGCCAGAGATGCAATTTGGGGACACAGTGGATGGATGCCTGTTCTTTATGTAATGTTTCAAAGTCACACTGGAATGAAGCTGCTCTCCATCTTCCTCCATCTTTTCCATGTCTTCAGTGCTGGCTGGTGAAATGTGGGGGTTCATCTCATTCCCAGGGAATGCTGACCAGTCGCCAGACCCAAGATTTATTTCCTCTTTTGCGCTCTTTCCAGATAACAGATCCTGGTACATTTTAATATGGTTTGAAAGAATCTGTTTAACAATCAAGACTGAATGTCTCAGCGATCCTATGCCAACAGCCCATTTACAGAGTCAGTAACCTACCCTGCCCAAGCTCTAGCATTGCAGATGATTCCATGAACAAAGGTTGAAAGACTCCACCCTGCCTCTGGTGCTGATTCTATTGTGCTTCTTTGAGAAACTTTGATACTTTTGGTACAACTAGACAGAAGACACAATAAACCTTGAGATATTGCTGTGCAGTGGAACAGTGCATGGCTGCAGAAAGAGGAGGAATGCCAGGAGCCAAGATACAGCCAAGGAGCGTATTTCACAGCCATGGTGGAAGGGTGCAGATGAATTAACAAGAAGCTAGTCAAGACTAGATAACTCTAAGAGAACAAACAAGCCACTGGGATTCATCCACAGTGAGCATGCTTCAAGAAGGGCATGGAAAAGGACATTTGCAAAGAACCACAAGGGACCACCAAAGACCCTCACAGGAGACTTTCAGACACTAAAAGCACATGCATAATGAATAGGCAAATATTATTATTAGATCCAGGAAATGAAAATAATATGCATGTATTAGAATGATTAAGCTATTCCTCTTGCAACCAAGAGTATGTATGTTAGGTTGGAGCGATCGGCCGCGCATCCAGTGCTACAATAAAGAATGCCTGGTCCATAAAACTCCAAAAGTGAGTCATAGAGTGTTTCTTAACAAAAAGACAGGGCCACGATCCCAAGATACAGAAGCACATTCAGGTTCTCTGAGGCTTAAAGGTCCTTGTCTTGCTGCTGAGACTTTTCTGGTGTTTTCCTATAAGTTCAGGGCACAAGTGAGTAAGGACAGAAGACAGCGCTAAACTTGCAGGGCACAAAGACCATTGAGGGGAGATGAGAACAAAGGACCATGAGTCTCGAGTTGCATTGAACAAAGTCTTTAATGAGAAGGAGGATATGCAGTAGCATAGAACAGACAGCAAGAGAGCCGTCTGCTGGGTTCAGGGAGACAGAGAGCATGGCCCATTTGCCAAGGACAAGCTCCACACACAGCGCTTGCCTTGACCCATTCTGCTCGACCTGGTGCTGATCCCAGCCCAGCAAGAGCAGGCCTTAACTCAGGCCGCCTGCCCCCATCAGCAGGAGGTTTAGCAAAGCAAAAGAGAAGGAGCCCTTTGTCGAGGAGCTCAGAGCAAGGCAGAGCCAGAGGAGGCATGGTAAGGCCTGTCACACAGCCCAGAGCAGTGGGCAAGTGTCCCCACTGCCAGGTGGCAGGAGGACACCCAGCCCGTCTGCAAGCCATGGGTGGCCACGCTCCTGGTGCTGCAGGGTGCCCCTCTTCCTTCTTGCTCCAGAGGGGATGAGGCGGCGGCTTCAGCAGTTCCGACTGCAGCGGGAGAGAGGCAGGCACAGCCCTGCCCCCCCCAGGCCAAGGGAGCCCCCAGAAGAGATGGGCACCCCCCCGGCGCTGAGGGAGCTCCCAACAGCCGCTGAGAGAGAGGAGCCCACGGCTGTGCTCTGAGGGAAAGAGGTGAGGATGGGGCCTGGCAGGGTCACCACCACCGGGGAGGCCTCGATGGCCACAGTCGAGTCAGCGCAGCGGGCGACACAGGGCTCACTGCAGCTGCTGGCCAGTGGCGTTGGGCCACAGGTGCCACAGGTCTGTGGGACACAGGGTCTGAAGCAAGACATCTCTGGAGGAGGGAGGCAGAGCTGAAACACAGAGGAAACGGAGACCTCAGCATCAGTCTGCCTGCTCTGCAGCTCTGTCTTGCAAGGGGCAAGAGCAGGCATGGAGATTGATGCCTTGACCCCAGCAAAAACAGGCTTCTCCCCATTGATCCCCTCCTGCCTGAGAGACTCCCCCTCTTCCCAGCTCTCCCCTGACAGCCCCATCAACAGGGACGCTGCTCAAGCCCTTCCACACTTGTGCAGGGCCAAGCTGAGGCAGCCCAAGCATCCCCCTGAGTGGCCACCCTGGCAGCAGTTCAGCCCACAGGCAGAGATGGAGTGCACTCAGGCTTACCTCGTTCCTGCAGGAAAGGGAGGCAAGAGAGGAGGATGCAGAGCCTGGAGTAGCACAGGTTTATATGCTGTGTCCCAGAGCCCTGTGGGGACACCAGCATTCCTTGCTCATGATGCACCGAAACACCCAGCAGTTGCCGCTTGCCAAGGCCTCGCTGGTGACTAAGCCCTTGCTTCTTTCATCTGAAGTGATTTTGGATTAGAAGTAACTTTTAAAGTCATCCTTCTCCATCCTTCTTGATAGAGACAGGGATGTCTTCCAGTAGGTCAGGTTGCTTCTAAGGTGCATTCAACCTGGATGTGTCTGAAGACTTCCAGAGATGGGGCATCTAAAAATTGTCTGGAGAACTGTGTCTCACCATCCTCGTGGGAATGTATTTCTTCTAATATCTAACCTAAACCTACCCTCTTCCAGTCTAGCCCTGGACCTATAACTACAGTTCTTGATAAAGAGTCACTTCTCTTGTGGTTGTAAGACCTCTGAGGTTCTGGAAGGATCCTCTGCAGAGCCTTCTCTTCTCCAGGCTAAACAACCACAGCCCTTTCAGCCTTTCTCACCAGAGAGGTGCTCAGGTCCCCAGATCATCTTCATGGCTCTCTTCTGGACTTGTTCCATGAGGTCCACCTCATGTCATTTTTTGCTGGGTACCCCAGAGCTGGACACACTACTCAAGGTGGGATGTCCCCAGAGCAGAGTAGAGGGGGACAATCCCCTACCTTTGACCTGCTCACCACAGAGCTTTGGGTGCAGCCCCAGATAAGACTGGCTTTGTGGACTGCAAGCAGGCTCATTGCTGGATGGTCTTTGGTGCTTCCTCTGCCAGTACCCCCAGCTTCTCCTCCACAGGGCTGCTCTCCATCCACTCACTGCCCACCAGCCTGTACCCACGTTTCGGATTGCCCTGACCTAGGTGGTGGACCTCGCACTTGGCCTTGTTGAACTTCATGAGGTTTGCACGGGACCACCCCTCAAGCCCGTCAAAGTCCCTCTGGATGGTATCCCTTCCTTCTAGAGTATCCACAACAGCACGCATCTCTGTGCCTTCAGCAAACATCCCGAGGGGACATTCGATCCCACTGTCCATGTCCCCAACAAAAATGCTCAATAATACTGGTTCTAATACGGACCCCTGAGGGTCACCACTCGCTGGTGCCTGGAGCTCAGGGATTTTCCCAATTCTTCCACATCACAATGACTCCCAGGTGCTCTGGCAGACTGATGCAATGTCTCTTTGATGTTTGAAGTGCATGGAATGGGCCACCCCATGTCTGATCAAAGCACAAATGCCATGAGCTTTTGGCTGTCTGCCCTGAGCTTGTCCTCAAAAGCAGGCTATCCAGGCCCGAGGGATGAATTTACAAAGAAAGTGAGGTCAGTTTGAGTGAGGAGGGTTATCATCAGGGGAGGATGTGGACATCTCTTTGATCACAAAACCAGACCATTCTAGAGCATGATGAAGGTAGCAAATGTCACTATGGCCACCACTTCTGCATGCAAGGAACTTCCTTCCAGCCCACAATGATCTTTCCTTTCAGTTGAACTTTGCCACGTCCCTGGAGAATGTGGCATCTCTTCTCCTGTGTGGAATACCAATTTGACTTGTTGTGGCCACCTGTCCTGGCTGTGGCCCCTCACTATTTTGTGAAAATTAACCTTATCCTAGCTGAAAACAGGGGCCATCCAGTGCCCCATCCAATGCATTTCAGTCTGCCAGAGAACCTGGGAGTCATTGTGATGTGAAAGAGTTGGGAAAATCTCCAGGCAAACATAGGTCACTGTGCTATGCACTTTAATGGCCACGATTCCCCAACCTCAGGTGTGCCAGGGATACCAGATCTCACAGTGCCAGTGGGCCGATTTTCTCAAGGGCTTTTCCACACAATTTAGCGCCAGTTCCAAAAAATCTGGTACTTCCATGTGATCTCATGCAGCTGGTGAGATGGCAGTGAGAGTGCAAGCACTGGTGAGGAGATTCCAGGTTACGGTGTAAGAGCTTCAGGAGGACAAAGAATGAATAATAGGATGGGGGGAAGGCTCCATTTAGTTTTTGCACTGACATCTGTGGGGAGACAGACTTTCACTCCCCTACGTGAAACGCAGAGTAGGTGCCATTCCTTGCACACAGCCAGCTCTTGTGCTCTCCATGGTGCCACAGGACACTCAAAACTCCTGGCTCACTCAGAGGTCCTTTCGAGCCATCAGTGTTCTTGGGTAGACTGCATCAGATGAGTCCCTGAGCAGAGACCCAACCACAATGACTTGGAGGGCAGCAGCAGCAGCAGAAGAACGCACAAACCCAAGGGTTGGTCAAAAATGTGTGGAAAAGCCCTCGAGGGAAGCAGCGCTCTGAGAGAAATGAGGCCACGAGCTCTGCTACCCCTGGTACACGTGAGGCCAGGGCACTGTGTCCACAGCAGGGTGAGCCATGTTTGCCTGGAGCTCTGGGCATTTCCCAGCTCTTCCACATCATGATGACTCCTCTGTGCTCCGGGAATTCCATTTCTTGATTGAAATGGCTGGAATGGGCCACCACATCCAGGACTCAGAAAAAAGACCCGTGAACTTTTGACTTTGTGACCTTAATCTCTCCACAGAAGCAGATCATTCAGGCCTTTGGCCACTGACATGACCAAGCTGAGCAGAACAAGCCAATTAGGATGAGGGTCTGTTTCAGGGAAGGCTCAAGTCGTCTTGATCACCTTCCTATGCCCTCAATTGCTTGTCTCCAAAAGATTCTCCACTTCCCAATCTGAGAGCAGACCCCTGGCTGGAAGCCATGTAGGACCTGGTCAAGCCATCAAGGGACATGGCGATGGAGATGTGAGTCTCTTCTCCCACTTGTTACATGAGTCTACAGTTCCATCAGATGGAGAGACATTTCATCTCTCTACACAGCTAGCCTCCAAGACAATTGGTCTCAGCAGGCCTGGAAACAAATGAATTACACTGATGTGAGATGCTCTGCAGCAGGTACAAACCATCTCAGATTTAAATGGCTGGAATGGGTGAAGAAATCCGTGACCCAGAAAAGAGACCCAAAAGCCTTGGACTCCCTGACCCTCACCTCTCCTCAAAACCAGGTCATTCAGACCTTTTGCCATTGACATGAATCTGCTGAGCAAAACAGGATGTTTTGGATGAGGGCCTATTTTAGGGAAAGGCACAGGAATTCCTGCACAGCCAGCCTGAGACCTCTAAGTCAGTTGGTTTCAGCAGGCATGGAAACAAATTAATTAGGTTGATTTGAGAAGGTCTGAAGCGGGGGCAAACCATCTCAGATGAAAGAAGCAAGGGCTTAGTCACCAGCAAGGCCTTGGCAAGCGGCAACTGCTGGGTGTTTCGGTGCATCATGAGCAAGGAATGCTGGTGTCCCCACAGGGCTCTGGGACACAGCATATAAGCCTGTGCTGCTCCAGGCTCTGCATCCTCCTCTCTTGCCTCCCTTTCCTGCAGGAACGAGGTAAGCCTAATCGCGCTCCATCTCTGCCTGTGGGCTGAACTGCTGCCAGGGTGGCGACTCAGGCGGATGCTTGGGCTGCCTCAGCTTGGCCCTGCACGACAAGTGTGGAAGGTCTTGAGCAGTGTCCCTGTTGATGGGGCTGTCAGGGGAGAGCTGGGAAGAGGGGGAGTCTCTCAGGCAGGAGGGGATCAATGGGGAGAAGCCTGTTTTTGCTGGGGTCATGGCATCAATCTCCATGCCTGCTCTTGCCCCTTGCAAGACAGAGCTGCAGAGCAGGCAGACTGATGCTGAGATCTCCGTTTCCTCTGTTTCAGCTCTGCCTCCCTCCTCCAGACATGTCTTGCTTCAGACCCTGTGTCCCACAGACCTGTGGCACCTGTGGCCCAACGCCACTGGCCAGCAGCTGCAGTGAGCCCTGTGTCGCCCGCTGCGCTGACTCGACGGTGGCCATCGAGGCCTCCCCGGTGGTGGTGACCCTGCCAGGCCCCATCCTCACCTCTTTCCCTCAGAGCACAGCCGTGGGCTCCTCTCTCTCAGCGGCTGTTGGGAGCTCCCTCAGCGCCGGGGGGGTGCCCATCTCTTCTGGGGGCTCCCTTGGCCTGGGGGGGGCAGGGCTGTGCCTGCCTGTCCCCCGCTGCAGTCGGAACTGCTGAAGCCGCCGCCTCATCCCCTCTGGAGCAAGAAGGAAGAGGGGCACCCTGCAGCACCAGGAGCGTGGCCACCCATGGCTTGCAGACGGGCTGAGTGTCCTCCTGTCACCTGGCAGCGGGGACACGTGCCCACTGCTCTGGGCTGTGTGACAGGCCTCACCGTGCCTCCTCTGGCTCTGCCTTGCTCTGAGCTCCTTGACAAAGGGCTCCTTCTCTTCTGCTTTGCTGAACCTCCTGCTGATGGGGGCAGGCGGCCTGAGTTAAGGCCTGCTCTTGCTGGGCTGGGATTAGCACCAGGTTGAGCAGAATGGGTCAAGGCAAGCGCTGTGTGTGGAGCTTGTCCTTGGCAAATGGGCCATGCTCTCTGCCTCCCTTAACCCGGCAGACGTCTCTCTTGCTGTCTGTTCTGTGCTACTGCATATCCTCCTTCTCATTAAAGACTTTATTCAATGCAGCTCGAGGCTCTTGGTCCTTTGTTCTCCTCACACAGAATCACAGAATCACAGAATCTTAGGTGTTGGAAGGGACCTCAAGAGATCATCGGGTCCAACCCCCCTGCCAAAGCAGGCTCCCTATCTCATATTACATAGATAGGCGTCCAGACGAGACTTGAATATCTCCAAAGAAGGAGACTCCACCACCTCCCTGGGCAGCCTATTCCACTGCTCCGTCACCCTCACTGTGAAAAAGTTCTTCCGCATGTTGGTGCGGAATACGCGGTCACCCTCTTTCTATGTGTAGTTGTCACTTGTCAAAGACCGGAGTCCCAGCTGGTCAGATGTTGACGTGAATTCAGGCATTTAACATCTGAGTCCTGGCTCGTGCATTTCACAATCTTCATCTCACAACCAGTCATGGCAGTTACCTCTTTCTTTGGTGTGGTCATTTCCCGGTCTGAAGGAGATAGCAAGATGGGGTTAGGGTGGGCATTTCAACAGGGAACAGAGCATGCACAGTTACCATCATCCCTCCTCCTGCCTGCCCCTACTTCTAGCACTGCTGATGACCGAGTGGCCTTCTATAAATACTCTGCTAACACACAGCCCACATATAACTGCACTGGCCAGGACTGTCAACACTGTAAAGCATATTGCTTTTTTACCAACTGGCCAGCCCCCTTCCTTCCAGCCCGTGCACCCTCACGGCCTCATGCTTCTCCTCATGCTCACCCTCCCAACTTCAACCACCTCCCAGCCTAGGTCAGCTTCCTGACATGAACTGCCAGATGCACCACCTCCACATGGAGTTATTTGTGCTATTTTCCTGGTCCAGAGACACAAGGGAATCCAGTTGGCTTTCTCTGCACAGCTGTCTGCCCTTCTTTCCTGGAATCATCTGTGAGGACATGTAAAGCCAATCCAGATGCTGGTGTGAGGACAGGGTGCTGAGAGCTGCAGCCACAGCCCCTGGGGATATGGCTCCAAGGCCTCTGGTAGAGCTTGTCCCCAGGTGCCTGCTATGCTCTGTCCATGTGTAAAGCACAGGACTTGATGGAAATCCTGCCCTGAAACTGCCCGGGAGCTGGGTGCCTGCACAAGTGCTGTGTGAGCGGGCCAAGGAGAGCTGGAGCAGGTAGTTGTGGCCGAGTGGTGAAGGCGATGGACTAGAAATCCATTGGGGTTTCCCCGCGCAGGTTCGAATCCTGCCAACTACGGGTCCCCTTTTGGGCTGCCTGCACGGGGACACGCTGCAGCCCTGCGAATCTGCTCCACACTGTACATGGTCTTGAGGGAGACAGTAATAAACCTGTCTATAGCCTATAGCATTTGGCCTCACTCCCACCCCAAAGAATTCCTGGGTTAAGGGAAAGTCCTGCAAGGTGCTGCAACTGAGTTCAAGTCATTAAAAGAGGTTGTTTCTTGAGCCTCATGGCACTTATCATGCCAAGCATCACAGCCCCAACACTGTCCTCCCCATGCCTGAAACTAGATCTGCTCATCTCCACAGATCAAGAGAAGGTGAACTTCCCAATTTTCTTTTAGGGGAAGGGCATGAGCACAAGGACCTGGTGCTCAAGTGTCCTGGAGCCTCAGGTAGGATGGGGAAGGTCCATTTCTCAGGAGATGTCCAACATTCATCCAGTCCAAGGCATGAAAATCCTCTTCAACTTGACCCTGCTTTGAGCCAGTCTCAGACTGCTGGCTCAAACTCTGCTGTTGTATGTGGATCTGAACTCTCACTAGATTCCCTCAGCCAGGAGCAGTCATCAAGAAAGAATAAGGGAGTAGAGAGAGGCCATTGCTCAGAAGAGCAGCAGAGGTTTGATGGGCATAGGACAGCAGAGGGGGCATTGATAGCAGTCCCAGACCTGGGAACACAAGAAAGAAGCGAAGATTGGCATGGAGGAAAGAGCTGAGGCAACAGCAAAGCAAGGCAAGAGGTGTCAGCATGGCAAGAAAAGCCCTGAGGGAGCCCCAAAAGCTTGAGGTCCCACTTGAGATTTGAACTCAGATCGCTGGATTCAGAGTGCTCACCATTACACCATGGGACCTCCTGCACATGTGCTGCCTTTCCCCTGTGCCCAGCCCAGGTGAGCCCTGTGCTCCTGGCTGTGCCTGGCAGCCTGGCCATCACCAGGGCAGCCTTCCTCCAGGGCCACGCGACGCTCCCTACTCACAGGGCCTTTGGACGCAGTGGAGGAGCTCTTTCTGCAGGCCTGGCATGCCCCCTTTTTCAACACCCATGCCCTGACAGTCTTGGGGGGACACCCTCTGGGTGCCTTTGGACTGCCCAAAGCTCTGGGCTGGCAGCCACTACTCCTCAACGCACGGGACAGACCACGTTGTCATGCCCAAGCCTGAGCTGTCAGATGGCAGCTGTCATTCAGAGAGGGCATGACAAACACCAACCCACTGAGAAGGGTTGATTCTCGACAGCCACAACTCTGAAAGCCTGTCCCAGAGAAGCAGCATTGCTGAGGGCTTTCCCTGTCCATCTCTGGCTCTGGGGGACCTTCAGAACTGTCCCAACAATGGACCACGTCTGACCAGCACGGACCTTCTCCTCCCTACAGGGCAGGCGCCATGTCCTTTCAGTTTCAATTTCCAATTACTCACCACAACCAAGAGCAGGTTGAGGTGCTGTGTGTGCGTGAGGTGGATGAGCAAGAGGCAGTGGAGTTTGGGCAGTGGAGGAGCAGGAGGCAGCTGTGCCCCAGCTGCGTTGGTGGTATAGTGGTGAGCATAGCTGTCTTCCAAGCAGTTGACCCGGGTTCGATTCCTGGCCAACGCAGGCAAACTTTTCTTCACCCTGCCTTCCCCCTTGGCAAGAGCAGGCAGCTGGGGCTTCCTTCTTTGCCATGGCCAGTAACAAACCTCTTCCCCACAGGCACCAGTGCTCTTCAACCAGGAAACATCCACAGGGCAATCACACTACTCCTGATACAGGCCAGGATTCTCTTGGCCTTCTTGGCCACCTGGGCAGGCTGCTGCCTCATGTTCAGCCAGCTGTCAATCAACACCCCTACGTTCCTCTCTGCTGGGCAGCTCTCTAGCCCCCAGCCCCTGGTGCTGCTGGGGGTTTTGTGGCCAAAGGGCAGGACCCGGCATTTGGCCTTGTTGAAACTCACACCCTTGCCTTGGGCCCGTCCAGCCAGCCTTTCTAGGTCCCTCTGCAAAGCCTCCCTCCCCTCCAGCAGATCCACACTTCCACCCAGCTTAGTGTCCTCTCCAAACTTACTGAGGGTGCCCGCTGCCTTCCTGGACTCCTTTACTCTTCAGAACCCAAGAATCAAGGTACTGAACAAGTTAAATTTGCCCTTCAGAAGCCCAGAGTGGCAGTTTTGCTGCTCTGCCCCCCAGCCCTCCCTGCATCTCTAAGAATACAGAACTGGTCACTATGTGGGAGGCGTGTGTTTGTGTGTACATGATAGGGGCTGGCTAAAATGGCTCAAGCTGCACTCTCACTTGCTCCCTCACTGTCTCTGTCTCGTTCTCTGCCTCTTTCTACCTAACAAATTGTCTCTCTCTGTCTCTCCCCCTTTCTTTTTCTTGGACACCTCAGTGTGTTGTGGTTTTACTTTGGAAGGTATCCAACCTCCCAACTGGTCAGATGTCAATATTAGTACAGACATTTGAGTTAACATCTCAGTCCTTCCAGGTGTGGTGGGTTTTCAGGTATGGAGGTTTGCTGTGTGAGTGCTCCCAGCTGCACCTGCACATGGGCATGGCAGCAAACAGACTCAGGACAGAGAAACCTCCCCAGATGTGCACATCAATGGCGTTGGTGTTTCCTAATGTAGCAGCAAGCTTGTCCTCCTCCCCACCTGCAGAGCCCCTGAGGTCCCTGCTTGTGGCTGGGAAGCTGGGGATTGATACGCCTGACGGAAGGGAGAAAGCTCAGGATGCCCAGGACACGGACTTCCTTGTGGGGGCATCTCTGTGCTGATGCAAGGGAGAGGCGGAAAAAGAAGTCAATTAGCAGAGGATGGTTTCGATCCATCGACCTCTGGGTTATGGGCCCAGCACGCTTCCGCTGCGCCACTCTGCTGCCTCACACCTTACCTGGTGTCCTCCCCAATTCCTCATCTGAAGCTCCCTGGCACTGCCAGCACCAGTGTTTTTGCTCATGTGGCTTTCCTTTGCCCTGGCCTGTGCCTTCTCCTGGGCAGGAAAAATGTCTCCCTGGAAAGCTCACTGGCAGTGCTCCTCTTGTAGAAAGCACAAGGGCCTTGCTTTGCCCTTCTCCCCATAGCTCCTGCCCACAACCCTGGATCAGGATTTTCTCTACGACCACCCGAGCTGGCTCTGAAGGAGATGAAGGAGCCCCGGAGTGAGGGGGCAGCCTTGCTGCTTTGCAGGGTACAGAGGAGCTGCTCCACATCCACCTCATGTGAGCTGCCACCCTGCGCAGAAATCCATCTCACAGGGGCTGCAGGACTGTGCCTCTTTTATATGTCAGTTTTGTGGGCCAAGGAAGAACATATGGACATTCAGCATACAGGTACATGTCCATGTGTGCAAGGGCTGGGGCAGGGTCAAGCGGAATACGCAGGTCCTCATGCAAGTTCTCACATCTCACGTCTAAAAAGGGTCCTTCATCCTCAGCAAGGAGGTCTATTGATGCACAGCAGGACCTGTTCTGTAGCTCACAGCTGATGCTGCCTCTGCACATCAGTCTGCCTTTGTGAGGGGCACCATGTAAATGCTGACAAGCTGTCAGATCCAGAGGTGTTGTCGTGGTTCAGCCCCAAGCAGTGGCTGAGCACCACATGCTGATCTGTCACCCCTTCCCAGGAGGACAAACACACCATAACCGTGTGAGTTGGAATAAGGACAGTGCACTGACAAGCACTGCAAAATGAAAGCTCAGGACAATGTACACACAGCCAGAGACAACACTGAGCACTATACAGACACCAAGACCTACTCATGCACTATTCCCTGTTGAAATGCCCACCCTAACCCCATCTTGCTGTCATGCTGCATACCTCCAGACCTGGAAACCACCACACTAAGAAGCGCTTTGACTGGTTGTGAGATGAAGTTTGTGAAAATGCACAAGCCAGGACTGAGATGTTAAAACAAATGTCTGAATTCACATTGACATCTGACCAGTTGGGACACTGGTCTTTGACAAGTGACAACTACACATAGAAAGAAGGTGACCGCATGTGAGGAGAACAAAACACCACGAGCCTTGAGCTGCTTTGAATAAAGTCTTTAATGAGAAGGAGGATATGCAGTAGCACAGAACAGACAGCAAGAGAGACGTCTGCCGGGTTCAGGGAGGCAGAGAGCATGGCCCATTTGCCAAGGACAAGCTCCACACACAGCGCTTGCCTTGACCCATTCTGCTCGACCTGGTGCTAATCCCAGCCCAGCAAGAGCAGGCCTTAACTCAGGCCGCCTGCCCCCATCAGCAGGAGGTTCAGCAAAGCAGAAGAGAAGGAGCCCTTTGTCGAGGAGCTCAGAGCAAGGCAGAGCCAGAGGAGGCACGGCGAGGCCTGTCACACAGCCCGGAGCAGTGGGCACGTGTCCCTGCTGCCAGGTGGCAGGAGGACACTCAGCCCGTCTGCAAGCCATGGGTGGCCACGCTCCTGGTGCTGCAGGGTGCCCCTCTTCCTTCTTGCTCCAGAGGGGATGAGGTGGTGGCTTCAGCAGTTCCGACTGCAGCGGGGGAGAGGCAGGCACAGCCCTGCCCCCCCCAGGCCAAGGGAGCCCCCAGAAGAGATGGGCACCCCCCCGGCACTGAGGGAGCTCCCAACAGCCGCTGAGAGAGAGGAGCCCACGGCTGTGCTCTGAGGGAAAGAGGTGAGGATGGGGCCTGGCAGGGTCACCACCACAGGAGAGGCCTCGATGGCCACCATCGAGTCAGCGCAGCGGGCGACACAGGGCTCACTGCAGCTGCTGGCCAGTGGGGTTGGGCCACAGGTGCCACAGGTCTGTGGGACACAGGGTCTGAAGCAAGACATGTCTGGAGGAGGGAGGCAGAGCTGAAACACAGAGGAAATGGAGACCTCAGCATCAGTCTGCCTGCTCTGCAGCTCTGTCTTGCAAGGGGCAAGAGCAGGCATGGAGATTGATGCCATGACCCCAGCGAAAACAGGCTTCTCCCCATTGATCCCCTCCTGCCTGAGAGACTCCCCCTCTTCCCAGCTCTCCCCTGACAGCCCCATCAACAGGGACACTGCTCAAGACCTTCCACACTTGTCGTGCAGGGCCAAGCTGAGGCAGCCCAAGCATCCGCCTGAGTCGCCACCCTGGCAGCAGTTCAGCCCACAGGCAGAGATGGAGCGCGCTCAGGCTTACCTCGTTCCTGCAGGAAAGGGAGGCAAGAGAGGAGGATGCAGAGCCTGGAGCAGCACAGGCTTATATGCTGTGTCCCAGAGCCCTGTGGGGACACCAGCATTCCTTGCTCATGAAGCACCGAAACACCCAGCAGTTGCCGCTTGCCAAGGCCTCGCTGGTGACTAAGCCCTTGCTTCTTTCATCTGAGATGGTTTGCCCCCGCTTCAGACCTTCTCAAATCAACCTAATTAATTTGTTTCCATGCCTGCTGAAACCAACTGACTTAGAGGTCTCAGGCTGGCTGTGCAGGAATTCCTGTGCCTTTCCCTAAAATAGGCCCTCATCCAAAACATCCTGTTTTGCTCAGCAGATTCATGTCAATGGCAAAAGGTCTGAATGACCTGGTTTTGAGGAGAGGTGAGGGTCAGGGAGTCCAAGGCTTTTGGGTCTCTTTTCTGGGTCACGGATTGCGTCGCCCATTCCAGTCATTTAAATCTAGAAAGGGACTTCCCAGAGCACATGGGAGTCATTGCTGATGTGGAAAATCTGGGAAAAACCTTGTGGTCTTTTTTCTGGGTCACAGATGGGGTGGCCCATTCCAATAATTTAAATGTAGAAAGGGACTTCCGAGAGCACATGGGCGTCTTCGTGATGTGGAAGAGCTGGGAAAAACCCTGAGCTCCAGGCAAACATAGCTCACCCTGCTGTATACACAGTGCCCAGGCCTCACGTGCACCAGCAGAGCTCGTGGCCTCATTTCTCCCAGAGCGCTGCTTCCCTCGAGGGCTTTTCCACACATTTTTGACCAACCCTTGGGTTTGTGCGTTCTGCTGCTGCTTCTGCTGCCCTCCAAGCCATTGTGGTTAGGTCACTGCTCAGGGGCTCATGTGACTCAGTCTACCCCAGACACTGATGGCTCGAAAGGACCTCTGAGTGAGTCAGGAGTTTGGAGAGTGTCCTGTGGCACCACGGAGAGCACAAGAGCTGGCTGTGTGCAAGGAATGGTACCTACTCTGTGTTTCACGTAGGGGAGGAAAAGTCTGTCTCCCCACAGATGTCAGTGCAAAAGCTAAATGGAGCCTTCCCTCCTCATCAGGATATTTTTTCTTTGTCCTCCTGAAGCTCTTACACCATAACCTGGAATCTCCTCACCAGTGGAGATTGATCAGATTGACCAACACATCCAGTCCAAGAAAAATAGCTGTCCCAAAGTGCTTCTCTTTATTTTAAGACTCTTGCTTACAGAGAAATGTAAAGAAAACACGTTGCATGAAGAAATTTCCAACTGTAAAAACACTACTACAACATAATAGGAAAAAGATACTTCTCGGGAAACCTCACCTCACTACCAATCAGCATGTGTCTCCATGTGGCAAAGCCCTCTGAAAGTCAGATGGAAAGCAAAGTTGAACACAAGCCAATTCAATTTATTTTGTGCAGTGAAGAGAGCAATGGTTTCTGCTCCTTTTTTCTTCCCTATCTCCTTGGCATTCTTCTGGCTGAGACATTAATACTGCAGCCCTGAGGACAACGACTACTGTGAGTCCACAGGGACCTGTAGGTAGTCAGGTGGAAGCAAGCTGGAAGCTTTACATACAGGACCATACATCTCTGATGACCTAGGTAGAGGGGGAAGAAGTCTTTATATCATGTCCAGAGTGTTCAACATTACCAGCAACATCACGGGGGCAGTTAATGTCCTATTGCTTTGATCAGTCTCCTGAGATTGGATTTGTGAATCAGTGGTGTGCTCAGAGCAACAAGTGTTCCCTGAACATCATGCACAGATGAGCCTCCTGCAAATCAGAAGACAAAAAACAAAGCAGCCCATGGAGACTGCCTAATAACAATAGCAACAACAAAAGGAGCAATACACCAATACACTACCACCCCACACTGAAAAAGACAACAAATCAAACACAGGCATCACTTAGGGTAAAGAACTTTGGGCTCAAATTTCTACTGGCAATCTAGCATGAGTCATGCAACCTCAGCTGAAGTAGAGGGAGCTTCGGCAATGTTTCCTGAATCTCTTCCATCTGTTAGAATTTGTCAGAGCAAGTGTGAGTTCCACCCATTCTCATGTGCTAGGGTTTCTGTTGTTTTATGTTTGTTGGCATTTGTCACATCCCACCAGGTGGGCAAACCAGAGAGATTCAGACCTATCTGTCCTTTCCCAGCAGATTGATATGCATAGAGTTAACCTTTTCTACCTGCCCCAGGGGTTAGGTTAACCCTCTCTTAGCTCATAGAATCATAGAATGGCAAGGGTTGGAAGGGACCCCAAGGATCATAAAGCTCCAACCCCCCTGCCACAGGCAGGGCCACCAGCCTCAGGCCTGGATCTACACAAGGTTGCCCAGGGCCCCATCCAACCTGGCCTTGAACACTTCCAGGGATGGGGCATCCACCACCTCTCTGGGCAGCCTATTCCAGGACCTCACCACTCTTTCCGTAAAAAACTTCCCCCTAATATTCAATCTAAACCTTCCCTCCTTCAGCTTTAAACCATTCCCCCTTGTCCTTTCATTATCTGCCCTTTTAAAAAGTTGATTCCCCTCCTGTTTGTATGCTTCCTTCAGGTACTGGCAGGCTGCAATGAGGTCCCCCCGCAGCCTTCTCTTCTCCAGGCTGAACAAGCCCAGCTCCCTCAGCCTCTCCTTGTAGGGCAGGTGCTCCAGCCCTCTAATCATCCTTGTGGCCCTCCTCTGAACTCTCTCTAACAGTTCTACATCCTTCTTGTATTGGGGGCCCCAGATCTGGACACAGTACTCCAGCTGGGGCCTCACGAAGGCAGAGTAGAGAGGGACAATCACCTCCCTGTCCCTGCTGCCACCCCTCTGCTGATGGAGCCCAGGATACCATTGGCCTTGCGAGCTGCAAGAGCCACTGCTGGCTCATGTTCAGTTTCTCATCCACGGTGACACCCAGGTCCTTCTCAGCAGGGCTACTCTCAAGGAGCTCTTCTCCCAGTCTGTATCTATGTCTAGGATTCTTCCGGCCCAAGTGCAACACCTTACACTTTAGCTAGTCACTTTTAACAACCACACCAGAGAAATTAGCTTCTATCATCCTCTGCATGGTACTCAGGAGTAACAACAGTCAGCCAGGAGGTCCAAGCATAGCTAAACTTTAAGCCAGTACAGTTATAATGCTTGCAAACCAAACCACAACATGCTACACATTCAGAGCAACAGATTACAATTAGTAGAACATGGCAAAACTGGAAACACTGCTACTATTGTGTGCTGAGAATAAGGTTAGAAGTTGAGAGAGAGATTGAGAAAGAGAATAAAAGAGAAAAACTAAGAAGATATCACCAGCCAGGGATCCAGTGTAGCTTGTCATATAGTTGTAGCCCTTAGATGGTGGGTACACGCCAGATGTCCCAAATCTGCATCTTTTATGCTACTTGACCCCACACTTCTGGGGAGGCCTAGCATACCTTGCTCAGGCTCAGTGTTGAGTTGCAGAGTGTTCTGGAAATAAGTTGATGGAGAACGGGGATCCCAAGTGGTCATTTGATCCCCCCCAACTGGGCTGATGGAGCAACAACCCCATTCAGTGGCCTCACACAGGATTTTTGCAAGAAGGCACTCTGTCTCCGCAGGGCCCTGCTTGCCTGTTGCTGTTTCTTATCAGATCAGGATAGGATCCTGTTTTTAGGGTGGTTACCACCTGAGAGGCTGCCCTTGCAGGATCACTGTTCAGATGGTTTATCGAATGAGGACCCCACCTAAGCATAATGTCCAGTTTGTCAGAGTGCCTGTTTGGAGATCAAGAGTTTACTGGCCCTTCCAACCTTTGGAGGACAGAGGCCCTAGTCCAACACCGTGCAGATGTTTGCAGGATCAAGCCCCTTGTGAGGTGAGAACCAGGCCAAAAAACATTACCCATTTTCAATCTTGTGGAAAAATCTCCACCACTATGTACAGACTATACAGGAGTGACAGGCTGGGTAGGAGAGGAGGTGGGGTAGCCCTCCATGTCAAGAGAATGCTTTGACAGCCTGGAGTTACATTATGGTGATGACAGGGTTGAGTGTCTCTGGGTTAAAATCAGAGGAGCATGAATGACCTGCCAGGAGGGTGCAGAGAGGTGGGTGATGGTCTCTTCAGCCAGGGGACAGGAGATGGGACAAGGGGCAATGGCCTCAAGCTGGGCCAGGGCAGGGTCAGATCAGATGTGAGGGAAAAGTTCTTCCCTGGAAGAGCTGACAGGGCCTGGCACAGGCTGCACAGGGAGGGGCTGAGTCCATCCCTGGGTGTGTTTAACAGATGGGTAGATGAGGTGCTCAGGGATGTGGGTCAGCACAGGACAGGGATGGTTGGACTTGATGATCTTAAAGGTCTTTTCCAACTGGTGAGTCTGTGATTCTGTGACGTAACACATTCTATTTTAAGTAGTTCTGATGTTGGCGTAGAAATCTCACAGGACCTTTTGAATCACAAAAGTGCCTCTTTCTGGGAAGGTGGCTTTAACTTTTCCTCCATAAAGCTCCTGGCAGCTCAGCTCCAGGCTGGTCTTGGGTTTGAAGAGCCATTTTGTTCAGTACAGTTTTGTAGACACACAAAAAAATGGAGGCTGGAAGAAACCTCTGTGGTCTCTGGTCCTTCCCCTGCGCAAAGCAGGCCAACTAAGTAGGCTATTGTCTTGTAAAGACTTCAACAATTTCAAGGATATTTAGGCAATCTCTCTGGGGGCCTGTTCCAAGTTTGACTACCCTCAAGGTGAGTAAGTATTCCCTAGTATCTAACTCAGATTTCCCAGGTTTCGACCCGTGCCCTTCACCTCACATCTTCTCACTGTGCCCCTCTGAGAAACATTTGTCCCTGATCTCCCTAAGAGACTCCACTTCCACTGGAAGTAGTTGCAGACAGCAATACACTCTCCTTGCCCTTGAAAGGGACAAGGATGAACAAACGCAGTCTCCCAGCCCCTCCTTGTCCTCAAGGTGTGTCAGACCACTAATCACCCTGGTGTCCCTGTGCTCCTCCACTGGACTTGCTCCACCCCGCAATGTCTTTCCAGTACTCAGCCATCCCAGACTGGACACATTCTTCCTGATGGGATCTCAGGAGTGCCCAAGAGAGGGGAAGGTAATATGCAGAGAGGTTGCTCTGTTCCACCATTCAGGTTGTCAATCAATAGAATAAACTGTAGCAGCCACAGCACTGGTCCCTGAGGAGTACTAAGAAATTTAGCAGGACTTCTAAGAAATTCAGATCTGAGGAGTCTGCAGAAGACTGTACTGAAGGCATTGCTCAAGCTAAGGCACACAACATCTACTGCCCTCCCACATCTATCAAGACAGTTATGTCATTGTAAAAGTCAGCCACACCTATCACGTTTGACTTGCCCTGGTGCACCCTCCCTTTGTTCCTCCCTGTTTCATCTTCATGGGCTCATTTATTGATTTGGTTTGCTTCTCCTCACCATCTCTCTTCTCATTTGTCAGTCAGATTTGTATCCCTGTAAGTTGCTTCGTCCCTTTCTGATCATCTCTTCATGCATGAAAAGGTTCCTTGACCAGACTCTCCAAAAAGAGCAGTAACCATCCTTCCACACATCCTTACTAAGGTGATTAAGTTTTTCACCACATAGGCTATGTCCAGGCTGCCTCTGTTAGCTTTGTTTAATGGCTCATGACTACTCACTATGTGTGGGGGAGAACATCACACTTTCCAAAGGAGAAACAAAGTGTTGGGGGGGTCTGGGCTGCAGGGAATTCAGGCTTCATCCCAGCATAACACACAAACCGAACTAGAACAGGTCTCCAAGGATCAATTCCGAAATGCTAGTAAATGAGAGTAAACAGCGGTGAGGATGTTCCTAGTCATGGTCATCATATGCATTATTGAAAAGGAATAGGAAAAGAGGAAGGCAAGGTTCAGAAACTTTCACATATCCCAAGAGGATTAGTTCTGTCAAGCAATACCGATTTTGTTTCTTGTCATTCCCATGGGGTACGGTGGTTCCTTGAATACTGTGTTCAGTTTTGGGCTCCTCACAACAAAATGATACCGAGGATCTGCAACGTATCCAAAGAAGAGCCACAAAGCTGGTCTAGAGAATAAGTTTTACGAGGAACAGATGAGGGATCTGGTGCTGTTTCATCTGGAGAAAAGGAAGCTGAAGGGAGATCTTATCTTTCTCCACAAGTTCTTGAAAGGAGGTTCTAAGTGAGGGGGATGTTGGTGTCTTTTCCTAGGTAACAATAGATAGGATGACAGAAACGGCCTCAAGTTGTGCTGAGGAGGTTTATATTGGAAATTAGGAGAAGCACTGAAACATTCTTCCCAGGGAAGTGGTTGGCTCACCATGCCTGGAGGTATTTAAAAGATGTGTACACTTGGCACTTGGGGACATGTTTTAATGGTGGCCTTGGAAGTGTTAGGTTAATGGTTGGACTTAAGGGTCTTTTCCATTCTAACCAATTCTCTGGTTCTAATACATCATTACTTCCAAATATATCACAAAAGATTTTTATGTCTTCTGTGCGTCTCAAGGTCCATTGATCCTCATGGCCAAGAGTGAGGAAAAGAGCAAGTGAGTGCTCAGGGATGGTGCAAAAATTCTGCCTGCTTGTTCACTGAGAAATGGCTGTGCTGATTGAAAGAACAACTGTCTTGTTCATAATTCCCTTTTTGGAAGCTGGGGTCACCACAGAATCATAGAATGGTTTGGGTTGGAAGGGACCTCAAAGATCATCTAGTTCCAACACACCTGCCAGTGGCAGGGACATCCTCCACTAGCCCAGGTTGCTCAAAGCCCCATCCAACCAGGGACAGCCATTCTCTGGGATACCTATGCCAGCCTCCCCCACCAACACATACACACAATTTTGATGTTTCAACACAGGCACTAGTGCCATTAAAGATGTTCTATTCCCAAGCAGAAAAAGTCTGTAGGCCCAACAGGACCTGCATGGAATTCAGAAGCAGCAGCTGGAAGGCCAAGCAGGATACCTTTGAGCATTTAAGAGGCAGTGCTGAAATGAGATGCTAGCTGGCATGTGAACATCCAAGACATCCAAACATCCAAGCCTGGATCTCCACTTGGCCTGTTGTCAACATCCAGGACTCTGTTCACATCGAATAGCTTGCACGTTCCTCGGGTTGGCACATATGAATCCAATGGATTCCTGTGTCTTTCTGGCATTCAGGTGGGAGACATACAAGTCTCCTGCATAGGACACCTACAGATGCCTGTTCTAATGAGTATTGTTTTAAATGCCACACTGTCAGATGCTTATTGCTGTTGCATGGTGAATGCATGGCTAACTGGATCAAGATATCAACTCCAGAAATCAGAGCTGTAACCAGGAGTGCACCCTCCATACTCTGCCTCTGTCAGCTATGCCTCAAATCCTGCACAAAACACACACACTTCTGTATTGGAAACAAGAAACAAGGTGGGGCACTGCAGGATATCTAAAAACAATGGAAGAAGCTTTGGTCCTGGAATATCTCCCCTGATTTTGATCCATCCCATTAGCTTCTAAATGTGAGAGAACAAGTGGATCAGTCTCTTGCAATGCCTTTGACCTCATCCTTATTAACAGGAGAGGTGGGGTATGCCTATTCCTAGTCTTCTCCTTGTTTTAGTCACTTCCCTTCAGGAAAGAGTTTTCTCCATAACATTTTTTTCAGGGCACATGTCACCTCCTCGTTCCGAAGAGTGTAGATCAAGGGGTTCAGAGCTGGAGTCACAGCACTGTACAGGAGAGACACTGGCACATCTCTTTCCAGGGAGCTTCCTGAGGAGGGCGGTGTATAATTGAAAAGCACTGGTATGTAAAACAGTGCCACAACAGTGAGGTGGGAAGCACAAGTGGAGAAGGGCTTCCATCTTCCTTCCTGGGAACGGACTTTGTGGACAAGAAAGGAGATGATGTAGAGGTAGGAGAGCACTGTGAGAGTGAAGGGCCCTAAAACAATAGTTGTGGTGACAATGTTGAGGAGGCTCATGTTGAGGCTGGTATTACTGCAAGCCAAATTCAACAGTGGCTTGATGTCACAGAAGAAGTGATGAATGTGGTTGTGGCCACAGAAACTGAGTTGAGAGGTCATGACTGAGTGCATCGTGGCATGCACAAAGCCAGTGGACCAGCTGGCCCCAGCCAGCAGCAGACAAGTCCGTGGGCTCATGACAAGGGCGTAGCGCAAAGGATTGCAAATGGCCACGTAGCGGTCGTAGGCCATGGTGGCCAGCAGCACACCCTCTGTACTGCCAAGGAAGTGGAAGAAGTGGAGTTGAGCCAAGCAGTCACCTAAAGAGATGGGCTGGTGCCCAAAGAGAAAGCCAGTCAGCATCTTGGGCACCGTGACAGTAGAGTAGAAAATGTCCAGGCAGGAGAGGTTTCCCAGGAAGAAGTACATTGGTGTGTGGAGCCGGGGCTCACATATCACCACAGTCACAATGGCACCATTTCCCAGAAGACAGGTCAAGTAGAGCAACAGAAATGTGATGAAGCAAAAGTGCTGCAGCCCCTGGACGTTGGTGATGCCCAACAAGATGAACTCGCCCACTCGTGTTTGGTTACGCATCGCTGGAAGAATAAGAAGCAAAGGGAAATGTCAGGGTTCCACAGCTGAGAGCAGTAATACAATTGCAAACCCCACTTGCTTCTCTGCTGCTTTAATAGAAATAGATGCAGAAACAAGCAAAACATAACACATGTCACCAAACCTAAAAGCTGCACAGAGACTCAATGGACAAAAAGAATTTACTGTAGTTTTCACCTACAACATTTCATTCTACTGTTGTGCCTACACTTCACTAAGCCAATTCCAACTCACATTTCTCATCATTTCCATCTCTTCCAGACAGGTCTTTGATCTTAAAGATTGTGAAATTTCCATTTTTTAACAAAAAGTAGAAAGTGCTCCCAGGAACCCATAATCATCTCTGTGTCTTTTGTCTGGTGCTGAGAAAGAGGGGAAAGGATGCCTTTTATGTGATCTGTTCTTGGACCATCTCCTTTGCCTAAAGGCTGTCTTTTTGTTGAGCAGCAGTGCATGAATGGGGCAAAAGTCAGCAGCTCCCTTCCCACAACACCTTGATGGAGCCAAAATGAGTTTGCAGGAGCTGAGTTAATGCTGCAAGTTGCAGACACACTGGCTCATCACACTGGAAGCCGATTGTGCTGCCCATCAAGACAACACTGTCAGCATCGCTGTTCTTCTAAAATGCCAGTGAGCATACACAGCTTTCACTTCTTTCTTTTCCAGATGAGTTTGTTTGTTGCTAAGGGCATGTCCCAGCCATATGCAGTAATTCCTAAAATTGTGTTGCTAGGGCAGGTAGGCACAGGTATTTTGATCTCACATTACAGACTGCAAATTCCACAAGAACAAATTAGCCACCCCATTGTACTATTGTGATGGAAAGACACTCGAGTGCAAGGTTTTAAAAATAGACAATAAGAATAATTTGGTTTTTGACCAGGCACCTGAAATAGGTCACTACTGCAGGTTTCATGGATACAATGGAGAAAAGTCCTATTGCTGATTTAGAAGTACAACTATTTAGAAGAACAACTTATTACAATCACAAGAGCGTCACAGAATACACTACTGCCAACACAACAATCACAGAATTCAGTATTATCACCTGCAACAGTCACTGTTACCGACCACGGGCAATTCAGAAGGTTCAATATTACAGCCACAGCAGGTACACAGAACACACTCACAAGCACACTAAATACTACACGTGTTTGGAAATTACCATAGATTACAAACTTAAAGCATATCAAATATTCACTTACCCATCTCTCTGGTAAGGGTTCTCAGTACGTTACCTCAGCCAACTTCCTGGCCAAGGGGGAAGAGTCTCCTCACAGACTTGAGAAGCGGCTCCTCCTTGTAAAACTAAATCCAAGGGGTTTTATTTTATTTTTTTTGGCTGAAGTACGTGTCAGTGGGCAGGATTGTGCCCTAGTGGACAAGACCACCTTCCATGTTTGTCATTAGCAGTGATCCCCCTTATCTTATGCCCTATCTGTTGCATACCTTTGCATTGTAGACCCTCTGGCTTGCTTTTATCTTACTGCTAGACAGCTGAATAGTGGATTGATTGGGACTCAGAGCATATTGTTTGTTGAAGGAATTCCAAGGCTCAACCCAGGTTTCGGTTCGTTGAATTATGCAGCACTGCCCATTTAGTCTCATTTTGCAGGACAACTCAAGACTGAGCTCTCTACACAGCTCTCCATGGGCTGTCTCTGCTGAGATGGGGCCTCAAGGCGATCCAAGGCTGTCACTTTACAACATCCCATGAGTCACCTGATAGGCTAGACATTGCAGAAATCTGTTTGTGGAACTCTGAGCCAGGTGATCCTTACAACTATATGCTTTTACTGAAAGTGTGTGACTTTCAAAAGTCATCCTGACACATCTCCTTCCCAGTTGCTCTCTTTCTTAGACTCTCTTAGCCTGTTGTTTCAGCGTGAAAACAATAAACACACATAAAACTTCTAAACTGACTTCATAGCAAAGGAATGTGAGCACGTAGCCTAAAGCCAGTTTGAACACAGAGGCATCATCTCTGCAAAGCTGGTCACTTTTCTCTGAATATACTTTCAGTCTGATCTTTGAATAAGCTCTGTTGCAAATGTTAGAATTGACAATATCATGGACATCTCAAATTTTTAGTCAGTTACCTGTGTTGGAAGAGTTATAGCTGCAGTTCTCCACGACATGCAAATGACTCCATCTCTGACACATTATTTGCTGCCTTCAGGAACCAAAGCCCTCCTCACCGAAATCGACCTGCAGAAAGACATCATTCTGTTAAGGTGTTCCCCCCAGCCTCCTCTGATGCTGCCTGTTTCTCTTAGTCAGCCACAGGTGACCTGATCCCTTTCCCCTGTTCCTCCTCAATATTTTTCTTCTCTTCCTATCACTTCCCTTCTGCTTCACAGATGCTGACTGATACTTTCTGCCATTGGCTGATCAACACATCCAGTCAATGTCCTGATGTCCTTGGCTGTATTTTAAGACTGCTGCTTAAATAAAAATGCAAAGAAAACACTTTGCATGCTGAAGCTTGCTTTTTTTCCCAACTGTAAAAACACTACAATATAATAAGAAAAAGGCCCACCTCACTACCAATCAGCATGTTTCTCCTTGTACTAAGGCCCCCTGAAAATCAGCTGGACAGAAAGGCTGAGCACGAGCCTGTTTATTTTGTGGAGTTAAAAGACTGATGGTTTCTGCTCCTTTTTTCTTCCCTATCTCCTTGGCATTCTTCTGTCTGAGACAATAATACTGCAGCCCTGAGGACAACGACTACTGTGAGTCCACAGGGGCTTGTAAAAGTCCTATTTCTTTGATCAGTCTCCTGAGATGGGATTTGTGAATCAGTGGTGTGCTCAGAGCAACAAGTGTTCTCTGAACATCATGCATAGATGAGCCTCCTGCAAATCAGAAGACACCAACCCAAGCAGCCCATGGAGACTAGCTAATACCAAATCATCAATCCACCCTGTCCCCATCGAAAAACGACAAATAAACAAGTATCTCCTTTTTGCTACAGAGAATTTGGGCTGAAATTTTTACTGGCAATCAAGCATGAGTCTCACAACCTCAGCTGAAGTTAAGCAGAGTTTTGGCAACATTCTCTAAATCACTTTCAAGTATTAGCATTTGTGAGACCAAGTATGGGTTCAATCCAGTTGCAGTGGCATCAACCAGTTCTGTCAGCACCACCCTGCAGTGCTTCCCAGGCAGCCTCATGAACTTTTGTATAATTGACCTAAGTGTTCTGATGGTTTCCTCCTGCTGATGCTGCTTCACTCCCACACACTTGGAAAATAGCCTTTAGGAACTGGTCAGCCACAAGGCATGCTTTTCCAGTGGATTCTAAGGCAAAAAATGTCTTTTCAGTGTCCTGGGTCAATGGTTCTGCTGCCTGCTGACAAGTGGATTTTCCTTAGACTTCCTTTTGTGGTCTGCATACATCTAGAAACCCTTTTTCTTGCCCTTCCAATCATAGAATGGTCAGGTCTAGAAGGGACCTTCCTTATGGTGTGGAAGGAACCACACAAAATATGGGAGCATGAAAGGCATTTGGCTGCGATATGTACCACTCCAACTGTAAGACAGTGTTGGCTATGCTCCTGGGATGCTCTTGCTGCAGTAGTTGACACCATGGGCTGCAGTGGGGACATAACCTCTGTCTGACTCCGGTAGCTGGTACCAGTTTTCACTCACGGACATACAGGTTACACTGGAAGCTGAGCAAAGATTTAATAGGAAGATAGAAGGTGATGGTGCAGAGTGCAGAGATGATGCACAGTGCTCAGGCAGTGTGGTGGTTAGGCCTGGCTGGAGGCAAAATGCCCACCCAGCCGCTCGCTCACTCCCAGAGGAGAAACAGGCAGAGCCATCGTGGGTTGGGAAAAGGACAGTTTACTGCCAAATATCAAAGTGAATACAGAACAATAATGGCTTGTTACACGAACACCCAGTGCTAACACAGAGTACCTGACTGACCCAATGATTATAGAGGGCTGCCCGACAGTAAGAACCAACCAACCTGATGTCCCAGCCACACTTCAACTGTCCTAGAAGCAAAAAACAGCCCCCACCCTTCCCCAACCAGCTGCTTTTATGGGCAAGTGGTGTCAAGTGGTGTGGAAAACAGCTCTGGCTAACTCAGCTCACCTGGGCTGACTTAGCTCACCTGTGTTGGCTGACTTGGGAGGTCAACCTGGGCCTGGCCAGAACCAGGACAGGCAGACAGTGCAGTGACTGGCCCTCTTTTACATGTGACCAGCCAGATTTTTATGCTTTTCTATCTACTCACCTTTCAGTTTTTCACTTAAGTGTTGGGGGGTGTGGGCTACAGGGGCATCAGGCTCCACCCCAGCAGAACACCACAAACAGGTGCTTTGGGAGTATATTTTTCAACTGAAGGCATATTGCTGATCATAACATCATATGGTATGGAACAAGCCCTTGGCAGTTTGGGTCAGCTATCTTCCCATGTCCCTTCCCAGCCTCTTCCCTACTCCCAGCCTACCAGTCTATGTGGGGGGTGGGAGAGAAAGGATTGACTCTGTTCAGCAATAGCCACAAACAAACAAAACAGATTGGACTTGGGGATATTTAATTACTTTGGGGGACCGGGAAGTGCCAGGCTATCGCCATTCTTTGATGGAGGAGGATATCATGGAACAGATCCTCCTGGATGACATGTTGGAGCACATGAGAAATGAGCATGTGATCCGGGACAGCCATCGAGGCTTCATCAAGGGAAGGTCGTGCCTTACCAATCTGGTGACTTTCTGTGATGGAGTGACAGCATCACTAGATAAAGGGAAGGCGACCGATGTCATCTACCTGGACTTGTGCAAGGCCTTTGACACAGTCCCCCAACACATCCTTATCTCTAAACTGGAGAGATGTGGATTTGATGGGTGGACCATCCAGTGGATAAGAAACTGGTTAACAGACCGTAGCCAAAGGGTGGTGGTCAATGGGTCTATGTCCAGGTGGAGGCCGGTGACAAGCGGGGACCGGTTCTCTTTAACATCTTTATCAATGACAGGGATGATGGAATTGAGTGCACCCTCAGCAGGTTTGGGGATGACACCAAGCTGAGTGGTGTGGTCGACACCCTAGAAGGAAAGGAGCCACCCGGAGGGATCTTGACAGGCTGGAAAGGTGGGCCTGGATGAACCTGATGAGGTTCAACACCCCAAAGTGTTGCACTTGGGCCAGAGGAATCCCAGACATGGATACAGCCTGGGAGAGGAGCTGAGAAGGACCTAGGTGTCATGGTCGATGAGGAACTTCCCATGAGCCAGAAGTGGTTTTTGCAGCTCAGAAGGGCAATGGGATCCTGGGCTCCATGAGCAGGGGGGTGGCAGCAGGGACAGGGAGGGGATTGTCCCTCTCTGCTCTGCCTGTGAGAGGCCCCATTTGGATCCTGTGTCCAGAGCTGGGGCCCCAATACAAGAAAGATGTGGGACTGTTGGAGAGGATTCAGAGGAGCCACGAAGATGCTCAGAGGGCTGGAGCACCTCCCCTATGGAGAGAGGCTGAGGGAGCTGGGCTGGTTCAGCCTGGAGAATAGAAGGCTATGGGGGGACCTCATTGCAGCCTGCCAGTCCCTGAAGGGAGCATACAAACAGGAGGGGTATCAGCTTGTTAAAGGGCAGAGACTGGCAGGACAAGGGGGAATGGATTAAAGCTGAAGGAGGGAAGGGTTGTATGAGATATTAGGGGGAAGTTTTTTACAGAGAGAGTGGTGAGGGGCTGGAACAGGCTGCCCAGAGATGGGGTGGGTGCCCCATCCCTGGGGGTGTTCAAGGCCAGGTTGGATGGGGCCCAGGGCCACCTTGTGTAGCTCCAGGCCTGAGGTTGGTGTCCCTGCCTGTGGCAGGAGTTGGAGTTCTGTGACCCTTGGGGTCCCTTCCAACCCAGACCAGTCTGGGATTCTATGATAAGAAATTCCTAATACACTTTTCAATGATCCCTACACTGAGACAGCTTTATTTATTTGTTTGCACGGCCAGAGTTACAAAAGGGTAATTTATTCCAATATACTGAGTAAAAAGGCCAGGTATTTATGGGTTTAACTGCAAAGAATTGCTGAAAGACCGCAGATCTTTTCTAAAGGCATTTCGCTTCATTCATAACAAACTCCTGTTACTATTTTATTTTTGTTCTTTCTTGTTATTATGTAAACACTTATACTCTGTGCAGCTCCAAGGAAGTTGGAAGGAACCTGGAAGGTTCACCTAGAAGGAGAAAATACAGACATCTGCCTCCTAAGTAACCTCTTGTCAATGCATCTCTTCAGGCTTTGCTTGAATTCCTGATTCCGCAAGGTGTAGATGATGGGGTTGAGCATGGGGGTGACAACTGTGTAAGACAGGGACACCATTCTCTTCATGTTGGATGAGAGGCTGGACCTGGGTCGCAGGTGAATGATGCCAGTTGTGCTGTAGAAAAGAATCACTACCACCAGGTGAGCTGCACAGGTGGAAAAGGCACGTCTCTGGCCCACAGCTGAGGGTATCTGAAGAACAGCATGGATAATGCAAAGGTAAGAGATGGCTACCAGAAAAAAGGGAATCATCACTATTATGACAGTAAATATAAAAACCATTAGTTCAAACAAGGCTGTGTCTGCACACACCAGCTTCAGCACCGGGGAAACATCACAAAAGAAATCATCAACCGTGTTGCTGCCACAGAAGGGCAGGAGAAACAACCATGTGGTGAAGCCCAAAGCCACAGGGACACCAGATACCCAAGACCCAAGAGCCATCCTGAAGCAGTGATCCCTGCTCATCATGGTGGCATAATGCAATGGGTGGCATATGGCCACTTGCCGGTCGTAAGCCATCACACCTAAGAGGAAACACTCACAGGTGACAAAAAGAATAACGCAGCTGAGCTGCAAGGCACAAGCTGTGAAGGGAATTGTGTTTCTGTCCACCAGCAGAACTGCAAGCATCTTGGGGACAATGCTCAGGCTGTAGCAAATCTCTGTGAAGGCAAGATTCTTTAGGAAGTAGTACATAGGCACGTGTAGGACCGGGTCAATGGTGGTGATCACAACAATTAGAGAGTTCCCTATCAAGATGGCCAGGAACATGATGGAAATCAGCATGGAAAAGAGGACCTGCACCTTTCCTTGGAAGACAAACCCCAGAAGTAAGAAGTGAGTAGTGAGGGTTTGGTTTCCCAGCTTCATTTCCTCAACAGGTCTCATCCTAAAAGAGAAAAACACCACGCTGCAATAGCATCAGTGGGTTGGGAGAGACGAGTGGTCCCAGGAATAGCCACAGGTGCAAGCAAAATTGGCTTTAAAACATGAGGTGGCACTTGGATGATATTTGACAATGACCACTGCTGTCAAAACAATCTCAGCTGGGGAACCTTTAAAAGGTCATCTTCAACAGTCTGAGGCTGGGACTCGCCTTCTCTGAATTAGCTGAACAGAACATAAATAATCAAACTTTCAAATGCCCACTCTGTGGGGACTTTAGAGAGAGAGAAATGGATACTCCAAAGGGAAAGCCACCTTAGCGTAAGAGCGGTCTCTGGCATGAGACAGAAGAATTTCACGTTGGATGGACTGCACATCTCTCAGGTAACTTCAGCATCTCATTGTTTACAGGCATCTGAGTGACAGCCAGTCCTCCTGGAATCACTTTATAGTTCCTGAGCTAGAATCACTTTCTATTTAATGTTGAGACATGCAGCACAAGACAGAAGGACAACGTCTTTCCTCCAGAGATGAGTGTCCGAGAGTGACAGGACTGACAGTAATAAAAAGGTATTATATGTATTATATATACAGTGACCCAACTGTGGGATTGCTGGAATTACCTGCAATCCATTTAATCATCGGAGCTCTAAGCTGGATGATACGGAGATGTCATGGCTATCAACCTACCAGTCTGACTCATGCAGAAGTCATCTGCCTACCTGATCACTGTCGTTAACTCTGCAAAAGCACAACCCAAACCAACACATGTTTAAATTGATAACTGGGTTCACGTTCAATTCCATTTGTTTCAGCAAATCCTCTGAAGTTCATATTGCGAGTTTTCCTCTGAGGTGAGCTCTGGGGAGTAGAAAGATGCTCAGTATACAAACAGCTGTCCCCATCAAAGAGTTTGCCTGCATCTATGCAGAATTATTGGTCTGGTAAACTTCCTGGCCTGTTTCAGCCAAGGCATACCTTTCTGGCTTTTGAAAGGCACGGAAAGTGAAGAGTAGGGTCATACCTTCCTTCTGTATTTCCATCATTGGCAGTGAGATAATGTGGCCCACAAGACTGGGAGTTTAGTTCAACTCTAAGAGAACTAAGAATTAGCATACACTTTGGGATTCCTGTGCCTGACAGTCTCCCTATCTGTAACCAAGACAATCCAAATTAACTTCTTTAATGTGTAATTTTGGTACCAAGATGATGGTGGATGAGGTAACGGACGATGACGTTATCTGCCCATGGCAGTGAACAATGCTGCTGCACAATGATGCTGTTACAGTTCTGCCCCACCTTGATAACAGGCCAGGGAATGTTGGTCGTGAAGCCAGTCATTCTGGCCAGCCTTTGAACCTATTTATTCTCTATAACCTGTATGCCTTTGACTGTGTTGCATGCACGTTAGGCAGAGTCAGCCCCTGTGCATTCAGTGCTACAACAAAGAATGCCAGCCTTTTACCACTACATTGGTGATATGGGGTCTATTCATGGCTCTTGGGGACAGTATCTATCCATCCATCCATCCATCTATCCATGTATCCACCCTCCCACCTACCTACATAGCTACCTATGTGTGTAATAAACATTCCAAAGTAATAATAATGAAAGCAAATTGCTCAGACTTCCATGAAGATATGCGCATGTCCAGCAAGATTCTGGCTTCTGTCCACAGAGCAGTCAAACTGTATCGGTAACAACAAGAAAGTATCTTCAGAGTATTCACAGTCTTTGGGCTTTCAGGACTTCTGAAAATGCCTTTTTCTTTTTCTTAGCAATGATGAAAGGGAAACAGAGGAGTCGAGAAGCTGTGGGCACTGTGATTCATCCAGTCAACACGTTTATCAGCAAAATCTGCAGCTACAGATGCCAGAGTTTCCTATGGACAATAGAAAGAAGCAAGGACACTGTCAGCACAATGTTTCTTCACCATAGATGTCTAAGATAATAACGAATTGCTGATTCCAGCAAGGTGCCTGTTTCTCTGGGGTGAGTGAGTGAGTAATTCAGATGTAAAAATCTGCACTGCTGGTGCCTAAAGACAGGTGAGACAGATTCCTCTTGTATAGCCCAAGAGCGGCTCCAGGCTCCCGTCAGAGAAGCAAACCACAGAAACACACTAATGTCTTGGGCTTTCCTTTAGGAACCAACAAAGAATGAGACAGAGAGATTGAAATATTACCTTACACTGCTAAAACTGGTAGAGTTTTCTCTCTTTGTTCAGTAGAGGCAATAATTCCAAATGCAGAGAGGAAGAGAACTTGTGAATGGAGCAGCAAAACAAAAAGCAGAAATTGCTTTGTTTTCCGCTGCAGGAGGCAGCTCTCAGCTTCCAAAGGCTCTGACAACTAATGTGGGGAGGTATTTGAATGTTCGTGTCCTCCCAGTAGAATGAGGTCTCCAGAGAGCAACTTTTGGCTGAAATTAAATCATGAGATCAACTGATCATTAAAGATCAGTTAAAAGGTACTCATATATCCATCTTCTACATAAATGTGCAGTAGGACATACTAGCAGTCTGTCCTCAACAGGACAGAACAGGACAGGACAGGACAGGGGAGAACATAAGATGAAATAACCACTTGCCTCTGCTGCTCCTCCTCCTGATACTTTACATCTGCTCCAGTGTGGGTCCTCTCTGGGGCTGCAGTCCTTCACAATAAGCTTTCCATAAGCTGCAGTTCCCTGTTACCCAAACCTTGCCATGTACACCCAAGATACCAGGAATTGCATGACTGTCCTTTCCTATTTGTAGCACAGCGTTTCTTTCTTTTGAAGTTTCTATTATTTTCAAGTCTGACCTTTGGTATTTAAAGAATAATGAAATTGCCCAGAAAAGCTCATCTTTCTTTCAAGTGCAGATGAAGCCTTCTTACTCAAACAGCTAAAATTAATAGCTTAGTGAATTACAGTAGTGAAAGAGTGTTTCTATACAAAAGAGAATCACCCCAGCAGCAGCAGCTTCAGCCTTTATACCCCAAGGACAGGAACATGTTAGCATGTCCTAGCTTTGTTATAAATGCCAGGGGCAGGGACTGGGGGAATGGGGGTTTCAGTCAGTTCCTCATGAGTTGTTTTCCTCCTTATCCAGGGGGGGCATTCCACACCCCCTTCCCCTGCTGAACCATGGGGTCCCACCCACAGGAGACAGTCCTCCATGAACTTCTCCAACGTGAGTCCTTGCTGTCAGCATAATCATCTCCTCACCAATTGCCTCACTGCAGGTCCCTTCCATGGGGAGCCGACCTTCAGACCCAGAGTGCTCCAGCTTGGTCCCCCACAGAGTAACAAGTTCCCCAACAAGTCTTCACTGACCTTGGTGCCTGTACAGCTCCTCACATCTTCTCACTCCCTTCTCTGGGGCACAAAGCAGCTGCTTGTGGGTTTTTTCTCCTCCCTGTGATTCCCAGAGGCACTGTGACCATCGCTGATGGGCTCGGCCTTGGTCAGCAGCAACTCCAGCCTGGAGCTGGGCGGTGTTTTCTCTGTGGGGCCTGCAGAGAGCTTCTGGCTGCTCCTTGCAGAAGCTGCCCCCACAGCCCCCCTGCTCCACCAGAACCCAGGCACACAAAACTGCGACACCAGGGCAAAGGCATCATTCAGTACATCAGCTTTTTATGCATCTGTGTCACTAGATCCCACAGCTCATTCAGCTATGGCCCCACATTTTGCCTAGTCTGCCTTTTTCACATATGTACTTATGGAAATACCTTTGAAATCCCTGTCCAGATACAATTTGATTTCAGCTTTGGCTTTCATTCCTGCATCTCTGCATGCTCAGACAGGGCATGAATATTTTAAAAATAATAATTTTTAACATGAACTTTAATCATGCAAACTGCCAGCCAGATACTTTAGGGGATATACCCATGTGTCTGATCAAAAAAACTCCCACTCACACAAATGCATGCACAAGTGCTCCAGGCGCTGGAGGAGTGCAATGAAAATGCAAGTAGAGGCTGGGAACCCTTGAGGCACTGGGGAGGATGATGTCACAACCATCTCACTGCTGTTGCAAAAGAAACCAAAGTCATCTCAATATGAAAGGGAACTGTAGAGATCTTCGGGTTTGGTGGTTAGGGGTTGGGTTTGGGTTTTTTTTTGACAAACAAAAAAAACCTGTAACAACCATTTGTATTTAAAGAAATACAGGCCTACAGCAGGGAAAAAATAATTTTAGGGTTATGCCTATTGTTGAAGTGGCTTTTTTATGTATTAGGGTGGGAGCAAACCTTGCCAGGCTCAGCAGTGTCACAAGTGAGAGCTGGATGACCCGAACACGCATATGTCTAATGGCATGGCAGCAAAATCTGACCTGTCAGGGACACTTCTGACTGACCTAGGTCCCCAAAGTGGACTGTTCCCTAAAAGAATCATGGCATAGGGAAAGCCCATGCTAGAGAAGGTTGTTGTGCACCAGGCTACCCTTGCTGACACCAACACACCTGGTCAGGATTTCTGTCTTTTTATTTATTGGGGTTTTTATAGAACCATTCATGATTGCCTTTAAACAGGAATTGTCAAGTTTCCAGAGAAAGATACTTTTAACTGTCTATGTGTGGATGATTAGTGGTTTTTTGGCCTGGTGAATAAAAAAACACTAGTAAAAAGTATTGAGAAGATCTGATCCAGCAAGAACAGATTTAAACAATGCAATAAAAACAAAATAGCGGAAAAAGGTTATTTGGTAAAACCAAAACATTTTCTGAACTCAGCATTAGTGTTTTAACTTATTTTTTATATTTTTAGCATTATTGAAATATGTTCTGTGTATTCTTTCCCTTTAAGGAAACCAAAGACCTTTCAAGAAGCAGAGGTAGGTTCATTTGAAAATGAATCACAGAATCATAGAACTTCATTCATTATTTCTCTCCCTTCCTCTCCCCCAGGTGACAAAGTGGGAGACATGGAATGGGGGTTTCGATAAGTTCATCACAAGTTAGGTTAGGGGGTTCCCATTTAGGGGATGGATTCCCAATGCTCTTCTACTATAGCGTGGAGTCTCACCCACAGCAGACAGTCTTCCACAATCTTCTCCAACTTGAGTCTTTTCTCATGGGCCTTCAGTTCTTCACAAACTGCCCCAGCACGGGTCCCTTCTATGGGGTACAGTCCATCAGGGCCAGACTGCTCCAGCCTGATCCCCCATGGAGTCACAAGTTCCCCCAGAAAACCTGCTCTGGTGTGGGCCCCTCTCTCCATGGGCTGCAGGTCCTACTAGGAGCTTCCTCCAATGCAGGTCACAGCATCTTCCACATGTCTCCATCTACTCTAGTGTGGGGTCCTCCACAGGCTGCAGATGGGGTGTCTACTCTCCATCATCTTCCATGTGCTGCAGGAGGACAACCTGCTCTGCCATGGTCTTCTCCACGGGTTGCAGTAGAGTATCTCATCCAGCCCTTGGAGTGCCTCTTCCCCCCTGGCTTCTTCATTGACCTTGCTGTCTGCAAAGTTTCTTACATTTTCTTACTCCCTACTCTGCTGGGAAAAAAACATCTGCCTGTGCTTTTTCCCCTCTTAAATATGATGTACAGAGGTGCTATGACCATCACTGATTGGTTCAGCTGTGGTCAGTCCTTGAGCTCTTCATAGGCTCATTTATTGATCGGGTTTGCTTCTCCTCACTGTCTCTCTTCTCATTTGTCAGTCAGATTTGTGTCCCTGTAGGATCCTTCCTCCCTTTCATATCATCGCTTGTCACACTGAAAAAGCTCCTTGACTGGACACGCATGCTCGATTGCCAGTAGTAAGTTCAGCCCAAAGCTCTCTGCACTAAGTGAAGCCTGTGTTTGATTTGTTGTTTTTTTCCTTTGGGGTGGTAGTGTATTGGTGTATTGTTCTTTTTATTGTTGCTATTGTTATTAGGCAGTCTCCACAGGCTGCTTTGGGTTTTCTCTTCTGATTTGCAGGAGGCTCATCTGTGCATGATGTTCAGGGAACACTTGTTGCTCTGAGCACACCACTGATTCACAAATCCCATCTCAGGAGACTGATCAAAGAAATAGGAAAATTAATGCCCCCGGGATGTTGCTGATAGTGTTGAACATTCTGGACATGATAGAAAGACTTCTTCCCCCTCTACCTAGGTCATCAGAGATGTATGGTCCTGTTTGTAAAGCTTCCAGCTTGCTTCCACCTGACTACCTACAGGTCCCTGTGGACTCACAGTAGTCGTTGTCCTCAGGGCTGCAGTATTAATGTCTCAGCCAGAAGAATGCCAAGGAGATAGGGAAGAAAAAAGGAGCAGAAACCATTGCTTTCTTCACTGCACAAAATAAATTGAATTGGCTTGTGTTCAACTTTGCTTTCCATCTGACTTTCAGAGGGCTTTGCCACATGGAGACACAGTTTGATTGGTAGTGAGGTGAGGCTTGATCAGAAGTATCTTTTTCCTATTACGTTATATTATGTTCTTACAGTTGGAAATTTCTTCATGCAACGTGTTTTCTTTACATTTCTCTGTAAGCAAGAGTCTTAAAATAAAGAGAAGCACTTTGGGATAGCTATTTCTCTTGGACTGGATGTGTTGATCAGCCAATCGCAGAAAGTATCAGAAGGGAAGTGATAGGAAGAGAAGAAAAATGTTGAGGAGAAACAGGGGAAAGGGATCAGGTCACCTGTGGCTGACTAAGAGAAACAGGCAGCATCAGAGGAGGTTGGGGGGCACACCTTAACAGAGTGATGTCTTTCTGCAGGTGGATTTCAGTGAGGAGGGCTTTGGTCCCTGAAGGCAGCAAATAATGTGTCAGAGATGGAGGCATTTGCATGTCGTGGAGAACTGCAACTATAACTCTTCCAACACAGGTAACGAATATTGTGGTAATTCTGTAATATTATCAATACCAATGTTTCCAACAGACCTTCCTAAGTGTTTACAGGTAATATTTTGGAAGTGGTTTTTTTGTCCTTAGTTGTATTCCTGAACATTAATCAGCTCCAATCATCCTGAGGAATTTGCAGTCTGTATTGTAAGCTAGAAACACCTGTGCCTACCTGCCCTAGCAACACAATCTCAGGACTTTGTTCTTCACTGCGTATGGTTGGACATACCCAGAGCAATATGCAGCTCATCCGGAGCAGAAAGAAGTGAAAGCTGTGAGTGCTCCCTGCATTTTAGAAGACCAGCGATGCTGACTGTATTCTCTTGGTGGGCAGTACAATCGGCTTCCAATGTGATGATCCAGTGTGTCTGCAACTTGCAGCATTAACTCAGGTCCTACAAACTCAGTCTGGCTCCATCAAGGTGTTATGGGAGGGGAGCTGCAAATTAAATATAAGGCATCCACTCCTCTCTTAGTAGCAGACAAAAGACAGGCAGATGATTGTGGGGTTCCTGGGAGCACCTTCTGGTGGCTGTTGTTAAAAAATGGAAATTGCACAATCTTCTAGATCAAAGACCTGTCTGGAAGAGATGGAAATGATGAGAAATGTGAAAGTTGGAATTGGCTTAATGAAGTGTAGGCACAAGGGTAGAAACAAACCCTCAGGAGTGACTCACCTTGTGAGTTCGAAGCTTTATGAATAAGATCAAAGATTGTAGCAGGAAGTTACAGAAGGATGAATGTGGCTGAAGGGGAACGAGCAGCAACATTTTATAGCTCACATCAACTGTGGTTCTGCACAGATGGAAGGTTTTATGTTAACATTTTCCCCTCTGGAATGCTCTTCTCTTTGCTCTAGATAGAAATTAGGGGAAGACAACATCAAAGTTCTTTTTGTCCATCAAGTCTCTGTGCAGCTTTTAGGTTTGGTGACGTGTTATATTTTGCTTGTTTCTGCATATATTTGTATTAAAGCAGCAGAGAAGCAAGTGGGGTTTGCAATTGTGTTGCTGCTCTCAGCTGTGGTACCCTGACATTTCCCTTTGTTAGCATTAACTCAGGTCCTGCAAACACAGTTTGGCTCATCCACAGTGCTGTGGAAGGCGAGCTGCTGATTTCTTGCCCCATTCATGTGCTGCTTTTCCTGTTAAAAAATGGAAATTGCACAATCTTCTAGATCAAAGACCTGTCTGGAAGAGATGGAAATGATGAGAAATGTGAAAGTTGGAATTGGCTTAATGAAGTGTAGGCACAAGGGTAGAAACAAACCCTCAGGAGTGACTCACCTTGTGAGTTCGAAGCTTTATGAATAAGATCAAAGATTGTAGCAGGAAGTTACAGAAGGATGAATGTGGCTGAAGGGGAACGAGCAGCAACATTTTATAGCTCACATCAACTGTGGTTCTGCACAGATGGAAGGTTTTATGTTAACATTTTCCCCTCTGGAATGCTCTTCTCTTTGCTCTAGATAGAAATTAGGGGAAGACAACATCAAAGTTCTTTTTGTCCATCAAGTCTCTGTGCAGCTTTTAGGTTTGGTGACATGTGTTATATTTTGCTTGTTTCTGCATCTATTTGTATTAAAGCAGCAGAGAAGCAAGTGGGGTTTGCAATTGTGTTGCTGCTCTCAGCTGTGGAACCCTGACATTTCCCTTTGTTAGCATTAACTCAGGTCCTGCAAACACAGTTTGGCTCATCCACAGTGCTGTGGAAGGCGAGCTGCTGATTTCTTGCCCCATTCATGTGCTGCTTTTCCTGTTAAAAAATGGAAATTGCACAATCTTTAAGATCAAAGACCTGTCTTGAAGAGAAGGTAATGACCAGAAATGTGAAAGTTGGAATTGGCTTATTGGAATGGAGGCACAACAGTAGAAAGAAATGTTTCCTCCTCTGTAATATTCTTCTCTTTGCTCTAGACAGAAAGTGAGGGAAGACATTAAAGTTGTTTGCGTTGCTGCTCTCAGCTGTGGAACCCTGACATTTCCCTTTGCTTCTTATTCTTCCAGCGATGCGTAACCAGACACGAGTGGGCGAGTTCATCCTGTTGGGCATCACCGATGTCCAGGGGCTGCAGCACTTTTGCTTCATCACATTTCTGTTGCTCTACTTGACCTGTCTTCTGGGAAATGGTGCCATTGTGACTGTGGTGATATGTGAGCCCCGGCTCCACACACCAATGTACTTCTTCCTGGGGAACCTCTCCTGCCTGGACATTTTCTACTCTACTGTCACGGTGCCCAAGATGCTGACTGGCTTTCTCTTTGGGCACCAGCCCATCTCTTTAGGTGACTGTTTGGCTCAGCTCCACTTCTTCCACTTCCTTGGCAGTACAGAGGCTGTGCTGCTGGCCACCATGGCCTACGACCGCTACATGGCCATTTGCAATCCTTTGCGCTACGCCCTTGTCATGAGCCCACGGACTTGTCTGCTGCTGGCCTGGGCCAGCTGGTCCACTGGCTTTGTGCATGCCACGATGCACTCAGTCATGACCTCTCAACTCAGTTTCTGTGGCCACAACCACATTCATCACTTCTTCTGTGACATCAAGCCACTGTTGAATTTGGCTTGCAGTAATACCAGCCTCAACATGAGCCTCCTCAACATTGTCACCACAACTATTGTTTTAGGCCCCTTCACTCTCACAGTGCTCTCCTACCTCTACATCATCTCCTTTCTTGTCCAGAAAGTCCATTCCCAGGAAGGAAGATGGAAGCCCTTCTCCACTTGTGCTTCCCACCTCACTGTTGTGGCACTGCTTTACATACCAGTGCTTTTCAATTATGCACAGCCCTCCTCAGGAAACTCCCTGGAAAGAGATGTGCCAGTGTCTCTCCTGTACAGTGCTGTCACTCCAGCTCTGAACCCCTTGATCTACTCTCTTCGGAACCAGGAGGTGACATCTGCCCTGAAAAAATTATTATGGAGAAAACTCTTTCCTGAAGGGAAGTGACTGGTGTGGTTTAAACCTCAGCTGAAAAGCTGGGGCCACAAAGGTTAGAAAAAAGAAGCCCCCTACCTCTTTAAGAGGTGGGGGATGGGCGAACGGAGGGAGCTGCGGAGCCACGAGGAAGGAAAAAAACCCCAAAGGCCCGCGGGTTGGGATAAGGATAGTTTACTAAACAACAGGAAAAGGTATGAAAGCAACTAGCTACAGTGCTATTATATACAGTGCAAACCTCTCACCCCACTATGTAATTTGAGCTGTGTCCGAACCGATTCCGATTCAGAGCCCCGAACACGGCACTCCTCGAGCCCGGCACCCCCAGGCACCCCCCTCACCACCGCCTGCCGCACCGATCCAAAAGAGAGAGAGAAAGAAGCCGGAACTTGCACTGCGCCTGCCCAGACCTGAACCTCCCGTGCCCGGGTCCGGAGTCGCCCCTGCAGTGTGGGGGGGCCAGACTGCCTGATCATGACGCAATTGGTATGGAATACTCTCAAGGCTAACATAGCCTGTTGCCAGGCTGAACCCAGGACAGTGACTAAAACAGGAACAAGGCTCAGAATTGTCTAACTCCACTCCTATTTATAAGGAATGAGGTCAAAAGCATTGCAAGAGACTGAACTACTTATCTCACTTTTAGAAGCTAACTGGATGGATCAAAATCAGGGGAAATATTCCAGGACTGAAGCTACTTCCATTTTTTTTTGATGTCCTGCGGTGCCCCACCTTGTTTCTTGTTTCCAATACAGTAGTGTGTGTGTGTTTTGTGCAGGATTTGAGGCATAGCTGACAGAGGTAGAGAATGGAGGGCGAACTCCTCAGTACAAGTCTGATTTCTGGCATTTCTGGAGAGCAAGGTCCTGCACATGTATTGGAGCAATCTCAAGCACAGTGACAGGCTGGGCAGACAATTGAAGAGATCAGTCCTTAGGAGAAGGACTTGACTGTACAAGGGAAAGAGAAGCTCAACACGACCCAACAAGGTGCATTTGCACCCCAGAAGGTCAATAGTGTCCTGGGCTGCATTCAGCAGCATGAATAGAATCACAGAATAACAGAATCACAGAATCACAAGTTTGGAAAAGACCTTTAAGATTATAAAGTCCAAACATTGCTGTCCTATGCTAAGCCATATCTCTACCTGATCTACCCTTTTTTTAAACACATCCAGGGATGGTGATTCAACTCTTCCCTGGGCAGCCTGTTACAGGTCCTGAAACTCCTTCAGTGCCATACTATTTTTAATACAAGCCAGGATGCCACTGGCTTTCTTGGCCACCTGGGCACACTGCTGGCTTTATTCAGTCAGCAGTCAACAAACACCTCCAGGTCCTCTCTGTCTTACAACTCCCCAGCCAGTCTCCCCCAAGCCTCTGGCGCTGCATGGGGTTGTTACGTCCCATGTGCAGAACTCTATACTTGGTATTACTAAACCTCATACCATTGGTCTCAGCTAACACCAGGTTGAGGGAGTGGGTTCTGCTTCTCTTCTCCACTCCTACAAGACCCCTTTTTTTGATGACAGTAGGGAGGCCCTGGCATACGTATCCCAGAGACGCTCTGGCTGCCCCTGGATCCCTGGCAATGTTCAAGGCCAGGTTGGATGGGGCTTTGGGCAACCTGGGCTAGTGGAGGTTATCCCTGCCAATGGCAGGGGGTTGGAACTAGATGATTTTTGTGGTACCCGTTATGAATAATATGGATGTTCTTTCAGTCAGAACAACCATTTCTCAGTGAACAATCAGGCAGAAATTTTGCACTATCCCTAAGCACTCGCTCTTTTCATCACTCTTGGCCATGTGGAACAACTGATGTTGAGACACACAGATTGTAACAATCGCTTGTAATGCACTTGGAAGTAAAGATGTTGTGGAGAGTGATAAGGCTCCCTTAAATTTCCTTTTCTCCAGATGAAACAGCCTCAAATCCCTGTTCTTCACAAAATATATTCTCTAGACCAGCTTTGTGGCTCTTCTCTGGATACATCGCAAAACCTCAGTACCTTTTATGTTGTGAGGGGCCAAAATTTAACACAGTATCCAAGAAACCACCTCACCACATAGGAATGGACAAGAAACAAAATCAGTATTTGCCTCAGTTTTGCGTAGCTGTGCTGCCGAGATGGCTTCTGCAAGCACCAGCCAGAAGCTCTCTGCAGGCCCCAGACTGTAAACATCGGCCGATTCAAGGCCAAAGTTGCTGCTGACCAGGGCCAAGCCAATTGGAGACGGACACAGCTCCTCTGTGAATCACATGTAGGAGAAAAAAACCTGCAGGCAGATGCATTTTGCCACCGGAGAAGGGAGTGAGAAGATGTAACAAGCTGCGCAGACACTGAGGCCGGGCCTGAAGGAGCCGGGGGGGGAAAGAATGAGGCCCTGTGGATGCCGGAGAGAGATTCTCCTGTAGCCCTTGGAGAAGACCATGGTGTAGCAGGTTTCCCCTCACAGCCCATGGATGAGGACAGGGAGCAGAGACATCTATACCCTGTGAAGATTGATCCATGCCTCAGCAGGCTTGCTGGGGGACTTGTGACTTTGCAGGGGACCAGGCTGGGGGAGTCTGGGCCCAAAGGTCAGCACCCATGGAAGGGAGTCCTGCTGAGAGGCCTGTGGTGAGGAGAAGACTCCCTGATAGAGAGGACTCATGCTGCAGAATTTCGTGGACACGACTCTCGTGTGGGTGGGACCCAATGGTGCAGCAGGGGAAGTGTGTGTGTGTGTATGGAATACACACCCATCTAAGAAGGAAAACAACTTGGGAGGAACAGACTGAAAACCCCCATTCCCTGTCCCTCCTGGTGCTGTGATGCGGGGGAAGAAGGGAGTAAAATCATGAGTGAAGTTTAAGTCTGTGAAGAAGGAGGCAGGGGTGGGGGGAAGGTGCTTTAAGACCTGGCCACACTTCTCATTACCCACCTCTGGTTCACTGGGTGTGTAGCTGTAGTGTAATAAATCACTTTTCTTTCTTTTATTCTGTGCTGAGTCTGTTTTGCCCATTGCGCTAATTAGATAGTGATCCCTCTGTCTTCATCTCGAGTCCTAAGCCTCCCAATATATATTTTCTACCCTTTTCAGCTGAAAAGGGTAGTAGCGAGCAGCTTGGTGGGCATTTGACCTCTAGCTAGGGCCAAACCACCACAGTATTTAATGACAAAACTAATTCTCTTGGGTTATGAGATTGTTTCTAAGCCATTCTTTCCTCCTCTATTCTTTTTCAATAATGCATATGCAGATCATGACTAGGAACATGCTCACCACTGTTTACTCTCATTCACTAGAATTATGGAATTGATCCTTGGAGACCTGTTCTAGTTCTGTTTGTGTGTTATACTGAGATGGAGACTTAAGTCCCTGCAGCCCAGACACCACTCCAGCACTCTGTTTCTCCCTGGAAAACTTGTTGCTCTGAGCACACCACTGATTCACAAAACCCATCTCAGGAGACTGATCAAAGAAATAGGAAAATTAATGCCCCCGGGATGTTGCTGATAGTGTTGAACATTCTGGACATGATAGAAAGACTTCTTCCCCCTCTACCTAGGTCATCAGAGTTGTATGGTCCTGTTTGTAAAGCTTCCAGCTTGCTTCCACCTGACTACCTACAGGTCCCTGTGGACTCACAGTAGTCGTTGTCCTCAGGGCTGCAGTATTAATGTCTCAGCCAGAAGAATGCCAAGGAGATAGGGAAGAAAAAAGGAGCAGAAACCATTGGTCTCTTCACTGCACAAAATAAATTGAATTGGCTTGTATTCAACTTTGCTTTCCATCTGACTTTCAGAGGGCTTTGCCACATGGAGACACATGCTGATTGGTAGTGAGGTGAGGTTTCCCCAGAAGTATCTTTTTCCTATTATGTTGTAGTAGTATTCTTACAGTTGGAAATTTCTTCATGCAACGTGTTTTCTTTACATTTCTCTGTAAGCAAGAGTCTTAAAATAAAGAGAAGCACTTTGGGATAGCTATTTCTCTTGGACTGGATGTGTTGATCAGCCAATCGCAGAAAGTATCAGTCAGCATCTGTGAAACAGAAGGGAAGTGATAGGAAGAGAAGAAAAATGTTGAGGAGAAACAGGGGAAAGGGATCAGGTCACCTGTGGCTGACTAAGAGAAACAGGCAGCATCAGAGGAGGTTAGGGGGAACACCTTAACAGAGTGATGTCTTTCTGCAGGTGGATTTCAGTGAGGAGGGCTTTGGTCCCTGAAGGCAGTAAATAAGTGTCAGAGATGGAGACATTTGTATGTCGTGGAGAACTGCAGCTATAACTCTTCCAACACAGGTAACTGACTAAAAATTTGAGATGTCCATGATATTGTCTATTCTAACATTTGCAACAGAGCTTATTCAAAGATCAGACTGAAAGTATATTCAGAGAAAAGTGACCAGCTTTGCAGAGATGATGCCTCTGTGTTCAAACTGGCTTTAGGCTACGTGCTCACATTCCTTTGCTATGAAGTCAGTTTAGAAGTTTTATGTCTGTTTATTGTTTTCACGCTGAAACAACAGGCTAAGGGAGTCTGAGTACAAGGGGTGGGCTAATTCCTTCTTGCAGAATTTGCAGTCTGTATTGTAAGCTAGAAACACCTGTGCCTACCTGCCCTAGCAACACAATCTCAGGACTTTGTTCTTCACTGCGTATGGTTGGACATACCCAGAGCAATATGCAGCTCATCCGGAGCAGAAAGAAGTGAAAGCTGTGAGTGCTCCCTGCATTTTAGAAGACCAGTGATGCTGACTGAGCTGACTCTATTCTCTTGGTGGGCAGCACAATCGGCTTCCAGTGTGATGATCCAGTGTGTCTGCAACTTGCAGCATTAACTCAGCTCCTGCAAACTCATTTTGGCTCCATCAAGGTGTTGTGGGAAGGGAGCTGCTGACTTTTGCCCCATTCATGCACTGCTGCTCAACAAAAAGACAGCCTTTAGGCAAAGGAGATGGTCTAATGGCAGATCACATACAAGGCATCCTCTCCTTCCTCTCTCAGCACCAAACAAAAGTCAGGCAGCTGATTGTGTGGTTCCTGGGAGAAACTTCTGGTTGCTGTAAAAAAATGGAAATTTCACAATCTTTAAGATCAAAGACCTGTCTTGAAGAGAGGGAAATGATGAGAAATGTGAAAGTAGGAATTGGCTAAGTGAAACGTAGGCACAACAGTAGAAAGAAATGTTTCCTCCCTGGAATACTCTTCTCTTTGCTCTAGACAGAAATTAGGGGAGGTTACAGTAAATTTCTTTTTCTCCATTGAGTCTCTGTGCAGCTTTTAGGTTTGGTTACATGTGTTATGTTTTGCTTGTTTCTGCATCTATTTCTATTAAAGCAGCAGAGAAGCAAGTGGGGTTTGCAATTGTGTTGCTGCTCTCAGCTGTGGAACCCTGACATTTCCCTTTGCTTCTTATTCTTCCAGCGATGCGTAACCAGACACGAGTGGGCGAGTTCATCCTGTTGGGCATCACCGATGTCCAGGGGCTGCAGCACTTTTGCTTCATCACATTTCTGTTGCTCTACTTGACCTGTCTTCTGGGAAATGGTGCCATTGTGACCGTGGTGATATGTGAGCCCCGGCTCCACACACCAATGTACTTCTTCCTGGGGAACCTCTCCTGCCTGGACATTTTCTACTCTACTGTCACAGTGCCCAAGATGCTGACTGGCTTTCTCTTTGGGCACCAGCCCATCTCTTTTGGAGGGTGTTTGGCTCAGCTCCATTTCTTCCACTTCCTTGGCAGTACAGAGGCTGTGCTGCTGGCCACCATGGCCTACGACCGCTACATGGCCATTTGCAATCCTTTGCGCTACGCCCTTGTCATGAGCCCACGCACTTGTCTGCTGCTGGCTGGGGCCAGCTGGTCCACTGGCTTTGTGCATGCCATGATGCACTCAGTCATGACCTCTCAACTCAGTTTCTGTGGCCACAACCACATTCATCACTTCTTCTGTGACATCAAGCCACTGTTGAATTTGGCTTGCAGTAATACCAGCCTCAACATGAGCCTCCTCAACATTGTCACCCCAACTATTGCTCTAGGCCCCTTCATGCTCACAGTGCTCTCCTACCTCTACATCATCTCCTTTCTTGTCCAGAAAGTCCATTCCCAGGGAGGAAGATGGAAGCCCTTCTCCACTTGTGCTTCCCACCTCACCGTTGTGGCACTGCTTTACATACCAGTGCTTTTCAATTATGCACAGCCCTCCTCAGGAAGCTCCCTGGAAAGAGATGTGCCAGTGTCTCTCCTGTACAGTTCTGTGACTCCAGCTCTGAACCCCTTGATCTACACTCTTAGGAACCAGGAGGTGACATCTGCCCTGAAAAAAATGTTATGGAGAAAACTCTTTCCTAAAGGGAAGTGCCTAAAACAAGGACAACACTAGGAATGGGCTTACTCCATCTCTCCTATTTATATGGAAAGTGTTCAAAGGCACACCACATTGCAAGAGTCTGAAAAACTACTGGTTGTTTCAAGTAGTTTATCACATTTAGAAGCTAATTGCATAGATTAAAGTCATGGGAAATATTCAAGGACTGAAGCTTCTTCCACATTTTTATATGCCCTGTGGCTCCCCATCTCATTTCTGGGTTCCAATATGGAAGTCCCGCTCCTGTGGGACTTGAGGCATAGCTAACAGTCCCAAGCAGATCTCCTGGATTATCTAAGATATGAAATGATAACATGAAAACCATGTTTCAGCAGCTGGATGACTCTCCTGGCATTTAGACTTTCTGTTAGACCTGAAGAATTCCAGCAGTTGTTACATTTTGTGTGGCTGTAGCCTGGGAAGGGTATTGTCTGCATTGACTTGAGTAAGCCCTCTGGAAAGATCAGTGTCTTTCCATTACTCATAAAGTGAACCTTAGTAATGACCCTTGATTTCAATGTAGGCTCAAAACCAGATATGAGCTTCACCTCCAATACTTTTAGCTGTGTGGTTTATCTTGCCTAGATTTTGTTGCTTCAATGTATTTATGTGACTAGCTACTTTTCCAGATTCCCATTAAAGTCAGTCATGAAATGATTGATTTACATTTACACAGACTGCTACAGACATATTGAATTTCCTCAAGTATCCTAATCAGACTTTGCCAGTGGATCCACAAGAGGTCTGTTGCAGGTACTTTCTCATACTTCATGTCTGTGAAGTACATATGTTTCAAACAGCATGAGGTAGTTTGGCCCTGGCTAGAGGCCGAATGACCACCAAAGTTTCTCTATCACTCCCCTTTTCAGATGGGTAGGGGAGGGAAATATATATTGGGAGGCTTAGGAGTTGACATAAGGATCAGTCTCCAATCAGTGTCATGGGCAAGACAGACTCAACACAGAATAAAGGAAACTAATTTATTACACTACAACTACACACCCAGTGAACCAGAGTCAGGTGATGAGAAGTCTGGCCAGGTCTTAAAGCACCTTCCTCCCACCCCTCCCTTCTTAGCAGACTTAACTTCATTCGTGACTTCACTCCCTTTTTCCCTCTCCAACATGGTGCAAGGAGGAGCAGGGAATGGGGAGTACGGTCCCAGTCAGTTCCTCACAAGCTGATTTCCTCCTCCAGGTCTTAAACCACCTGTACTTCCCCCCAAGCCCTCCCCTCTTCGCAGACTAGTTATAATTTCGCTCCCTTCTTCCCCCTCCATTGTGTCACGGGGAGGGTCAGGGAATGGGGGTTTTCAGTCAGTTCCTCCCAAGTTCGTTTCCTTCTTAGCTGGGCAGGCCCATTCCACACACACACACTTCCCCTGCGTCACCGTGGGGTCCCACCCACAGCAGACAGTCCTCCATGAACTTCTCCAACATGAATCCTTTCCGTCGGGGTATCATCTCCTCACCAATTGCCTCAGCAGGACTCTCTTCCATGGTGTGCTGACCTTTGGGCCCAGACTGCTCTGGCCTGGACATCCCCAGAGTCACAAGTCCCCTAGCAAACCTGCAGCAGCATGGGTCAGTTTCTTCACTGGCTTCCCAATTTTTTTTCCTCCAAAATATGATTCCCAGAGGTGCTGTGACCATCCCTGCTGGCTCAGCCTTGGTCAGTAGAGACTCTGGCCTTGAATCGGCCGATGTTTACTCTTGGTTTACTCTCAGTTTGTGATGGTTTAGCCCCAAACAGGGGCTGAGCGCTAAAAGCCACTCACTCCCTGAGGAGAAAAAGACAGAGCTTGGGTTGGGATAAGGACAAAATCACTGTGAAAGGAGAACAAATACAGCCCATGGCAAATTTCAATTACACCCAGTGATAACACAGAGCACTTTATTGACCCAGTGATAACAGAGTACTGCACCAGTGCAAGGACTGACCCAATACCCCAACCTCACTCTGACTGCCCTGGAGGCACCCAGAAGCACCCCTCCCTGACAAGCCCTTTTTATGAGGGAATGATGTCAGGTGTGGAAAACAGCCCAGGCTAACTCAGCTCACCTGGGCTGGCTGCTTGGGGAGATTGACTCTGGCCTGGACAGAATAAGAACAGTATTCTTTTTGATAATGTGTATGATGACCATGACTAGGAACATCCTCACCATTGTTTACTCTCATTCACTGATTCTGGAATTGATACTTGGACACCTGTTCTAGTTCTGTTTGTGGTGTTATGTTGGGATAGAGCCTGAAGTCCCTGCAGCCCAGACCTCACAACATTTTAGTTCTCCTTTGGACAGTGTGACCTTCTCTCCCAATCATAGTGAGTAGTCACGGGCCATTGAACAAAGCTATCAGAGGCATTTGGGATTGTGGTGGTTTTGGCCCTGGCTAGAGGCCAAATACCCACCAAGCCACTCGCTCACTCCCCCCTTCAGCTGAAAAGGGGAGAAAATAGATATTAGGAGGTTAGGACTTGAGATAAGGACAGAGGGATCACTCTCCAATTAGTGCAATGGGCAAAACAGACTCAGCACAGAGTAAACGAGAGTGATTTATTACTACTAGAACCAATACACCCAGTGAACCGGAATGAGATAAGAAGCGGCCAGGTCTTAAAGCACCTTCCCCCCTCCTCCTCCTTTCTTAGCACACTTAAAGCTCATCACAATTTCACTCCCTTCTTCCCTCCCCAACATGGCACTGGGAGGGGCAGGGAATGGGCAGTGGGGTTCCAGCGATTCCTCACAAGCTGCTTTCCTTCTCCAGATCTTAACACTTTTACTTCCCCCCACCCCTGCCTCTTCACACTCTTGACTTTAATCATAGATTTGCTCCCTTCATCCCTCTCATCACAGCACCAGAAGGGACAGGGAATAGGGAATGGGGGTTTTCAGTCTGTTCCTCCCGAGTTGTCTTCCATCTCAGCTGGGGGGGGGCATCCCACACACACACACACACATACACACTTCCCCTGCAGCGCCATGGGGTCCCACCCACACAAGAGTCGTGTCCACGAACTTCTACAGCATGAGTTCTCTCTATCGGGGAGTCATCTCCTCACCACAGGCCTCTCAGCAGCACTCCTTTCCATAGGGTGTTGACATCCGGGTCCAGACCCAAGGTCTGGTCCCTTGCAAAAGTCACAAGTCCCCCGGCAAACCTGTTGAGGTGTGGATCAATCTTCACAGGGTATAGATGTCTCTGCTCCCTATCCTCATCCATGGGCTTTGAAGGGATACCCATTTCACCATGGTCTTCACCACGAGTTGCTGGGAAAACTCTCTTTTCGCATTCTTCCCCCCTGTCTCCTGCAGGCCTGGCCTTGGTGTCTGTGCAGCTTGTTACATCTTCTCCCACCCGCTCCAGTGGCAAAGTGTGCCTGCCAGCAGGCTTTTTTCTCCTACATGTGATTCAGAGAGGTGCTATGACCAGCTCTGATAGGCTCAGTCTTGAATTTGGCCTTGAATTGACCATGTTTTCAAAATATGGGGCTTGCAGAAAGCTGTAACTGTGGCTTACAAAAGCCAACGAAGCAGCACAGCCACACAAAACTGCAACATGGATGTAGCCTGTGTGGTGAAAAACTCAGTCACCTCTGTAAGGCTGTGAGGAAGAACGGTGCCTGATCTTTTTGGGTGTGCTTGTCATGGACCCTTTTCAGTACAAGGGATGATAAGAAAGGGAGGAAGCAATGATCACAACCTTAAAGGGACACAAACCTCTCTGACAAATTAGAAGAGACACAAAGAGGAGAAGGAAACCCATTCAATAAATGAGCCCATGAAGGTGAAACAGAATGGGTAGACAAGGGCAAATCATGCGTCATCAGTCTGGCTGGCAACCACGATTAAGATGACTCCCAGGAGTGACATAGTAATGCAGTGGACATTGTTTAACTTAGCTCAAGCATCGCCTTCAGTACAGTCTTCTGCAGACTCCCCAGATCTGAATTTCTTAGAAGTCCTGCTAAATTTCTTAGTACTCCTCAGGGACCAGTGCTGTGGCTGCTACAGTTTATTCTATTGATTGACAACCTGAATGGTGGAACAGAGCAACCTCTCTGCATATTACCTTCCCCTCTCTTGGGCACTCCTGAGATCCCATCAGGAAGAATGTGTCCAGTCTGGGATGGCTGAGTACTGGAAAGACATTGCGGGGTGGAGCAAGTCCAGTGGAGGAGCACAGGGACACCAGGGTGATTAGTGGTCTGACACACCTTGAGGACAAGGAGGGGCTGGGAGACTGCGTTTGTTCATCCTTGTCCCTTTCAAGGGCAAGGAGAGTGTATTGCTGTCTGCAACTACTTCCAGTGGAAGTGGAGTCTCTTAGGGAGATCAGGGACAAATGTTTCTCAGAGGGGCACAGTGAGAAGATGTGAGGTGAAGGGCACGGGTCGAAACCTGGGAAATCTGAGTTAGATACTAGGGAATACTTACTCACCTTGAGGGTAGTCAAACTTGGAACAGGCTCCCCAGAGAGACTGCCTAAATATCCTTGAAATTGTTGAAGTCTTTACAAGTCAATAGCCTACTTAGTTGGCCTGCTTTGAGCAGGGGAAGGACCAGAGACTGCAGAGGTTTCTTCCAGCCTCCATTTTTTTGTGTGTCTACAAAACTGTACTGAACAAAATGGCTCTTCAAACCCAAGACCAGCCTGGAGCTGAGCTGCCAGGAGCTTTATGGAGGAAAAGTTAAAGCCACCTTCCCAGAAAGCGGCACCTTTGTGATTCAAAAGGTCCTGTGAGATTTCTACGCCAACATCAGAACTACTTGAACTAGAATTGAACATGGTACTTCTGCAAACAGTGGTGGAAATTTTTCCACAGGATTGAAAAAAAACCAAACCAAAAACCAAAACATAAACATTGAAAATCCTAGTACATCAGAACGGATGGAACCCATAATTGGTTTCACAAATTCTAATACTTGAGATTCCCAAAAAGTCATTCAAACAGTGCTCTGCTTCAGCTGAGGTTGCAAAGCCATGCCTCAATTGCCAGTAGAACTTTCAGGCCAAGGTTCTCTGCATTGAGAAGATACTTATGTTAGTTTCTAGAGTTTTTAATTTGGAGGGGAATGGGTTAGTGGTTTGCCTTGTTGTTGTTATTAGCTAGTCTCCATGGACTGCTTTGATTGGTGCCTTCTGATTTACAGGAGGCTCACATATGTATGATGTTCAGGGAACACTTGTTGCTCTGAGCACCCCACTGATTCACAAATCCCATCTCAGGAGACTGATCAAGGCAATAGGACATTAACTGCCCCCGTGATGTTGCTGGTAATGTTGAACACTCTGGACATGATAGAAAGACTTCTTCCCCCTCTATCTAGGTCATCAGAGATGTATGGTCCCGTTTGCAAAGCTTCCACCTTGCATCCGACCTCACTACCTACAAGCCCCCAAGGGGTCAGAGTAGTCATTGTCCTCAGGGCTGAAGTATTAATGCCTCAGCCAAAAGAATGCCAAGGAGATAGGGAAGAAAAAAGGAGCAGAAACTATTGATCTGTTCACTCCACAAAATAAACAGGCTCGTGATCAGCTTTTCTGTCCAGCTGACTATCAGGGGCCTTTACTACATGGAGAAACATGCTGATTGATAGTGAGGTGGGCCTTTTTCTTATTATATTGTAGTGTTTTCTTTGCATTTTTATTTAAGCAGCAGTCTTAAACTACAGCCAAGGACATCAGGACATTGACTGGATGTGTTGATCAGCCAGTCGCTGAAAGTATCAGTCAGCATCTGTAAAACAGAAGGGAAGTGACAAGAAGAGAAGAAAAATGTTGAGGAGAAACAGGGGAAAGGGATCAGATCACCTGTGGCTGACTAAATGAAACAGGCGACATAAGAGGAGGTTGGGGGGAACACCTTAACAGACAGATGTCTTCTTGCAGGTGGATTTCAGTGAGGAGGGCTTTGGTCCCTGAAGGCAGCAAATAATGTGTCAGAGATGGAGGCATTTGCATGTCATGGAAAATTGCAGCTATAACTCTTCCAACACAGGTAACTGACTAAAAATTTGAGATGTCCATGATATTGTCTATTCTAACATTTGCAACAGAGCTTATTCAAAGATCAGACTGAAAGTATATTCAGAGAAAAGTGACCAGCTTTGCAGAGATGATGCCTCTGTGTTCAAACTGGCTTTAGGCTACGTGCTCACATTCCTTTGCTATGAAGTTGGTTTAGAAGTTTTATGTGTATTTATTGTTTTCACGCTGAAACAACAGGCTAAGGGAGTCTGAGTACAAGGGGTGGGCTAATTCCTTCTTGCAGAATTTGCAGTCTGTATTGTAAGCTAGAAACACCTGTGCCTACCTGCCCTAGCAACACAATCTCAGGACTTTGTTCTTCACTGCGTATGGTTGGACATACCCAGAGCAATATGCAGCTCATCCGGAGCAGAAAGAAGTGAAAGCTGTGAGTGCTCCCTGCATTTTAGAAGACCAGCGATGCTGACTGAGCTGACTCTATTCTCTTGGTGGGCAGTACAATCGGCTTCCAGTGTGATGATCCAGTGTGTCTGCAACTTGCAGCATTAACTCAGCTCCTGCAAACTCATTTTGGCTCCATCAAGGTGTTGTGGGAAGGGAGCTGCTGACTTTTGCCCCATTCATGCACTGCTGCTCAACAAAAAGACAGCCTTTAGGCAAAGGAGATGGTCTAATGGCAGATCACATACAAGGCATCCTCTCCTTCCTCTCTCAGCACCAAACAAAAGTCAGGCAGCTGATTGTGTGGTTCCTGGGAGAAACTTCTGGTTGCTGCAAAAAAATGGAAATTACACAATCTTTAAGATCAAAGACCTGTCTGGAAGAGATGGAAATGATGAGAAATGTGAAAGTTGGAATTGGCTTAGTGAAATGTAGGCACAACAGTAGAAAGAAATGTTTCCTCCTCTGGAATACTCTTCTCTTTGCTCTAGACAGAAAGTGGGGGAGGTTACAGTAAATTTCTTTTTGTCCATCAAGTCTCTGTGCAGCTTTTAGGTTTGGTGACATGTGTTATATTTTGCTTGTTTCTGCATCTATTTCTATTAAAGCAGCAGAGAAGCAAGTGGGGTTTGCAATTGTGTTGCTGCTCTCAACTGTGGAAGCCTGACAGTTCCCTTTGCTTCTTATTCTTCCAGCGATGCGTAACCAGACACGAGTGGGCGAGTTCATCCTGTTGGGCATCACCGATGTCCAGGGGCTGCAGCACTTTTGCTTCATCACATTTCTGTTGCTCTACTTGACCTGTCTTCTGGGAAATGGTGCCATTGTGACCGTGGTGATATGTGAGCCCCGGCTCCACACACCAATGTACTTCTTCCTGGGAAACCTCTCCTGCCTGGACATTTTCTACTCTACTGTCACAGTGCCCAAGATGCTGACTGGCTTTCTCTTTGGGCACCAGCCCATCTCTTTTGGAGGGTGTTTGGCTCAGCTCCATTTCTTCCACTTCCTTGGCAGTACAGAGGCTGTGCTGCTGGCCACCATGGCCTACGACCGCTACGTGGCCATTTGCAATCCTTTGCGCTACGCCCTTATCATGAGCCCACGGACTTGTCTGCTGCTGGCTGGGGCCAGCTGGTCCACTGGCTTTGGGTATGCCATGATGCACTCAGTCATGACCTCTCAACTCAGTTTCTGTGGCCACAATCACATTCATCACTTCTTCTGTGACATCAAGCCACTGTTGAATTTGGCTTGCAGTAATACCAGCCTCAACATGAGCCTCCTCAACATTGTCACCCCAACTATTGCTCTAGGCTCCTTCATTCTCACAGTGCTCTCCTACCTCTACATCATCTCCTTTCTTGTCCAGAAAGTCCATTCCCAGGAAGGAAGATGGAAGCCCTTCTCCACTTGTGCTTCCCACCTCACCGTTGTGGCACTGTTTTACATGCCAGTGCTTTTCACTTATGCACAGCCCTCCTCAGGAAGCTCCCTGGAAAGAGATGTGCCAGTGTCTCTCCTGTACAGTGCTGTCACTCCAGTTCTGAACCCCTTGATCTACACTCTTAGGAACCAGGAGGTGACATCTGCCCTGAAAAAAATGTTATGGAGAATACTTTTTCCTGAAGGGAAGTGACTAAATCAAGGAGAAGACCAGGAATAGCATACTCCACCACTCCTATTTGTGTTCAAAGGCACACCACATTGCAAGAGACTGAAAAACTACTGGTTGTCTCATTTAGAAGCTAACTGGATCGATCAAAATCAAGGGAGATATTCCAGGACTGAAGATTCTTTCATTGTTTTTAGGTGCTCTGTGGTTCCCCATCTCATTTCTGGGTTCCAATATGGAAGTCCCGCTCCTGTGGGACTTGAGGCATAGCTAACAGTCCCAAGCAGATCTCCTGGATTATCTATGATATGAAATGATAACATGACAACTATGTTTCAGCAGCTGAATGACTCTCCTGGCATTTAGACTTTCTGTTGGCCTGAAGAATGCCAGCATTTGCTATATTTTGCGTTGGGTAGAGCCTGGGGCTTGACTTGAGTAAGCCCTCTGGAAAGATCTGTGTCTTTCCATTACTGATAAGGTTACACCCCAGGTTCTACCACCATTGCTGATTGGCTCAGCATTTGCTGTCGGTGTGTCTGTCCCTGACCAAGCTGGTGTGGGCTCTCTTGGACCTAGGGGAAACTTCTAGCAGCACTTTGTAGAAGACGACCCTCCAGCCCCACCACTACTCCTGAAACCTGGCCATGCAAACCCCAAACAGCACCCAGAGTACATCCCTATGAGGAGGGATTCAGGCACTCCTACATTATATCTGATTACAACCTCCTACAGCAAAGAGTGATTAGATGAGTTTTCTTCCAGAAGTTCCTTTTTCTGTTTTTTAGAAGTTAAATTCTGGTGACTGAGTTCACAACAAAAACCCCACTTTACTTCTCCCTCTTTGAAGGCCTGAGATTTTAAAATTTATTTAAATTCTATTTCAGGGACATCATTCCAGTGATCTGAGATTGCAGTTCGTTTCCTACAGACAAGCTTAGTACAAATTACTCCTTAGGAGAACATGGAGGCCTTCCTCCTCAGGCACAGACATCTGTGATATAACATGCTGGGGATTTCAGAAAACAGTTAAACTATGGATTCCTGGTTCTGGTTAGTAGATCCTTCCCCTCAAAACAAAAGGAAAACATTTCATCCCACTGAATTCTCCTCTTACTTCGGGCAAGAGCTTTAAGTCTTATATTCATCCTCAAGTCAGAGGAAGAGCATAGGAAGAGAAAAATAATTCAGCCCTCATGGAAATAGCATGAAAACCCCCCTTTCCAAGTAGCTATACTGCAGGCTCACAGAAGTCATCTCATACGAGCTAGAGAAAGCTGCATGGCAATGACCATAAGTGATTATCTCGCCCATCCACCTGCTACTCTGTGTTTCTTACTAGTCAGATGATTCCCTATTTTAATTTTGGACTATGGTTTGTTGCTGTCAGTCACCCTGAAGCAAAATATTTTTAGCTTGCTCATACCTGGTTAGTGACCTATAATCAGTGAGTGATAGGAAATTTGAATCCCGGTGAACATCGATACTTTTCCTGAGTTATAATCCATTACTTTAGTTGCCAAAAATATGTTTTTTCTAAAACTGACTGAAATCTGGCAAATATTTCTCCTGCCTCTATAATTATTTATACTCTTAATTTTTTGAAAGAAAAAAGACTGTATGTCTGTATGACACTTACTTGTGTTCTTTAGCTAGCTCTCTACCCTCTAAATTTTCTTCTTTTTTCTCTGTTTATACAAATGCTCATTTGCGTGCCTGTCTACCCATCAAATACTTTTTCCATCAGCTTGAGAGCTCTCCTATCTAATATTTGTCTGTTTACTTCCTAGACATTGCCAATCCTTGCCTTTGATCTTCTTTCATCTTATGATGCAGATACCTATGTATTGGACTGTGTGTCCAATCATACACCCATGTCCAGCAGTGCACACAGGGTTGGCTGTTTTGGTGTACCTTATAGTCAAGTTAAAAAGTTTGGAAACCCATCTCCAAAATGCTCTAAAATGTTATTTGTATTTTTGGAATAATTTTGTATATGTGGTGATTGCTGCTATGTAAACATAATTTTCATCCTAACCAAATGTGCAGGTAATTTTACAAGGGGCTGTGGGGGTGGAACTGGGGGCTGTAACTGGATTTGCAGTGCAGTGTTTTCTCTGGAGACAGCGAGAAGGATGATGTTATCAGGTAAAGCTTTGCCCTTCTTGACTTCTGAGGGAAACAGATGAAGATCAGTCCAGAAGATGCTTGACCACGAATACAATGGTGTTTGGTTTTCTTTCACAGCACCAGTGCCCACTGGAAAATGATGTTTATTGAATTTATTTGTGGCATACTGATTTAACATCATTAGGCTTGAATAAAAAACAAGAAATCTCCTGTTGCATCATATGCTTGTTTCTCCTATTAGCCACCTGATGATTGTACAGAGAATTACTAGCAAGAAAAAGCTTGTTAGAGTTTTTTCAGCCCATCAAACCCTTGGGTAAAAATTAGGCAGTGTGAAAGGCCATCAAGGGAGTAAAGTTTTGTGGAGTTTTAATGGGGCCTGTAGAGGCTATTAGAGATGGAGCTGCTTCAGGAGGGCTAAGTGACTGTCCTATGGGGCTGATCAGAATAGAAAATCAGAGCAAGGCTACAGGAAAATTAAGGAGGCAGTAAATGATTTCACCAAGTAGTGCCTTTGATGTATTCTGTCACAGAAAGGGGTTGTGTGCCAATCTCCAGCTGAGCCCTCTTCTTTCTGCTTCTTTCTGCTCAGTGTAGAGCATGCAGAGGAGACACCCAAGCTCCTGAGCACAGTGGTTTCAGTCTATCCCCCACATTGCTACTGTCCCGCCCTTGGGGCTGCCATCCTCCTTCATGTGTCCCAGACTCAAGCACTGCTACTCAGTGCTGAAACACAGCCAGATCCCCACCCCACCAGAACCCACTGCTTCAGTGGTGCCTCATGGTCTGTCCCTGCAACCTCTGAACTTCCATTCTCAGCAGACTGTTCCCAGTGCTTTCCAGATACGTGTGGGTGCTCCCCAGCTCTCCATTGGTGGTGACAGCTTGCAGATCCCAGTTGTTCCAGGCCCACCATCCAGCTCTGTTCAGAGTGGCCAAGATCAGATCCCACTCTCAGTGTCATACCTTCTTCCCCATCCCAAAGCCTTAAGCAATTCCTTGATCTAATGCCTTCTCTGGTCTCCCTCACCTCTGCAATGATCATCCAGCTCACCCATTGCCCCTCTCTGAACTGATGTCACTTTTCTACAGGTGTTCCTAGTGGGACGTTCAAAGGAAATGATTCTGCCAAAGGGTCATTGTAAAGGTTTGTGTCTGAGGTCACAGTATGAGTTCCTCTCTACTGATGAGACTTATTTTAATGTACTCATGATGTAGGTGCTCAAAAACTATGGTTCATCTGTCTAAAAGTAGAGAGAAATATCTGTCCATAGTGTCTTTTGACCTGTTTGCACAAGTCTTAGGGATACACACATCAAACCACAACCTCTCAGACAGGATCAAAAGAAATACAGTCTATTTCACCAAAAAAACCCCAACCCTAATCCAAATAAATAATGAAGAGATAGCTTGAAAAGCGTAAATAGAGAGGAGGGGGAAGTATTTCAATTTGGTCTAAATTATCTCATGTTTTGCAGATATTAAATATGTCTTGTCTAAGATAAAGTAAATATTCTGATAGTTCAGTGACAACATCTCAGCGCAGCCTGAAATCTCTGGTGTTCGTGGGTATGTGTCAATTGTCAACCTGTACAGCTATTTTTGGGTTGTAGCTGTTATTAGATTAAATTCTCATAAAGAGCCCTCCATGGGATGCAGGGAATATCAGCTCAGGGACCATGGAGAACCTCCTCCTTCCTCTTTCTCTGACCTTGGTGTTCCCTCTGCGCTCTCTGTCTTTTTGTTCATTCCTCTTCTCTCTTTCTGGCATTTTCTGCTATAGCATTATGAATGTCTTTATGATATTTGCCCAAAGGGAAGCATTGCCAGCATCCACACTGGTAAAGGTGGCTCATAAGAAAGTGGTACCCGACCTCTGTGCTAGTAGCCACAAAGTCCCTCCAACAAGGGCAGACAGAATCCAAGTGTCCCATGGCACAGGAGAAGCACTGGGACATCCATGACATCTTCACAAGGTAGGCAGGAATGACCTGTGCCCTAGGAGAGGCCTACACACTTGCAGAGCAGCAGCAGCCACAGTCCAGAGGACCTGTGGGACACCATAGAATCATAGATTGGTCTGGGTTGGAAGGGACAGCGTGAAGCTGAAGGAAGGAAGATTTAAATTGGATATTAGGGGGACATTCTTTACAGGGACAGTGGTGAGGGGCTGGAACAGGCTGCCCAGAGAAGGGGTGGATGCCCCATCCCTGGGGGTGTTCAAGGCCAGGTTGGATGGGGCCCTGGGCAACCTTGTGTAGCTCCAGCCTGGAGGTTGGTGGCCCTGCCCATGGCAGGGGGGTTGGAGCTCTATGACCCTTGGGATCCCTTCCAACCCAGACCAGACTGTGATTCTATGATCCTTAGCCTAAATGCTGATTAAAACAATATTTGAAAGCAGAATTTTTCTATGGTTACAATATGAATGCTTCTGAAGAATCATAATTCATAAAACCTTCATTATATTCTCTCTTCCTTAACTTAAAAGAGCACCAGAAATAAACCTTCCATGTACTCAAAGTACTCCATCTCCTTCTGGTGACCTGTCTTTTTTCCCCAGCAGCAGATAATACATTTTACAGCAAACACAATATGTGCAGAACATCACTGCAGATAGGGAGGGTCGACAGTGAAGTCCCTCCCACCACTCATGACACTTGCATTACTTTCCACCCCATGGCAGAACTCACTGGGACAAGTGGGAAAGAACCTGTGATGGACTGTGGCATAGGCTAGGCATTGAGGGATCATATGGGAGAAAGGGACCTGGGGGTAATGACTACGAGCTACATGGCAGCTTGGACTCAAGTATTTTACTTACTGAGCAAGTGCTATAATCATTCTCAGGTTTACAAAGGAAGACAGGAAGCTGCTTAGATACTTAGAAGCTGGTATAATCTCACACAAATTTCGCTTCTTGAACATTTTATGATTTTAACTACGTATGTGGCTATCTAGAACCAACTAGATAGTGTAGTTCTCTCACTGGAGAGAGACAGACACTTCTGAGAACTTCCATAACCTCTTCAGGTGACAATTTTTGATGTTGGAAGACTCGCATTGCCCAATTTCTCTTCACTACTTGAGGCTAGGTACAAACTAATCACTTGTGAATTAATTATATGAAAGCAATTCAGCAACCAGAACCAAATGGTGTGTCTTGCCCTCAAAACTAAAGCCTCCACATGACACTGAAACACAGAAACCATGGCAGTGATGTTGCTGAGGCTACCTGGTTGAACACAAGCATTTTATTTCTATTTCTATGGAGAACTGACACAGCAGCTACCTGGAGGGAAATCAAGGGTAACCTGTGTGAAAGTCAACAGGTTGATTTTGTATTCTGGAGATAGATTTACTCCATCTCATGATCACAGTCAAAACGGATGACCTTCAGTCTCTGTAGTTCAGCAAGGACCAAATCTGCACCTGCAAAGACCAAAGTCACCGATTAAGTTGGTATTTCAGATTATTTGACTCCACTTCCATCTAGTGGTGTTTGCATAATACAACTTCCCCTTCTACTTTTTCAGTGCTGCTTTTTTCATGTGGTCATGAATTTCCCTGTGCTCTTATAACCTTTTTATTTTACTTTTGGGGGTTCACCAAGCTGATGCAAAGTTGTGCTTTGCCCAGAGATAGTGCTGAGAAAGAAAATTACAGTCTAGCTGACCTTAATGCAAGCTAGGAAGTTGGGATTAGAAACCAGGACCTGGAAAAATCATCTCATCTGTGATACCAAGATTAGGAACACAGACACCTTGCAGGAAAAGCATCTTCAGAGGATTACTGAAATGTCTGGCACTTGTTTAGCTGCCTCATATTGAATCAATATAATTCCATTTAGCCCCCAAAGTAATCAAAATGTGGGCTCCAATCAGAGCACACAGGAAAAGAATGGTTATTTAGGTGCATGTGATTTTGATGACAACATCCTCTCCAAGGCTCTTGTTTGCTTGATTATCCCCTGGCGTGTTTCACTCGCCTCAGCTCAGAAAAGGTTTTTAAGGAGCAAGCTAAAGGGAGGAACACACTCCATCTGACAATTGAAGACTTGATACATTCAGTGGGCTAAAACACAAAATGGGAAAAATGGAAATTGGGGGGGTAGAGGGTCTTTGCCAAACAAAGAACACTGATTTTTTAATTATTTTTTTTTTAAATGAGAAAATCCAGGTCATAAGGACTATTAAGATGGATATAAAACCTTGAGAAATGAAATATTTTTTAATTGGATTTCAATGTTTCTGTGGTTCCAGGTAAGAAACAGCGTTGGTCTGAAATGTTTACTGATTGAGGCAGAAACAGGACATACTTCCAACATTTTCAGGTGTCAGATTGGCAAAAATATTGGGGTCCTGAGGGAATAAGAGTTTAAAGGAAAATTTAAAATTAGATCTGTGGAAAGAAATTTTTAAGTCATACAAAGTTAGGCCATCATAAGTGGTCCCGATGTAAGTTAATGGGTGGGTGTCCTTATATGGCATAGTGTCTGGTCACATCCCTATAGCACCTACATGTGGTGTGAGCAACTTCAAGAAGGTTGATTTCAAGGAAAGGGTGACTTCTGAGGGGATATCTGAACTCCTGCTATTGTCAGTGGAAATAAATGGATAATTTATTTAGCTGATACAAAGTAGATCTATAAAATAGATGAATTACAGTCCAGAGCATGCCCTTCTCTCTGTAGAGGATAAGAGGAACCTGAGGTGAGTGCTGTAGATGCAGATGTAGGTTAAAGATGCACCTCACAAAGTAGACGACACTGAAGATGGTTCAAATAGATGCTGCCAAATTGAAGTGCTAGATCTGGGAAGACAAGGGCTGAAACCCCCCACCACCAAATTTGTATTGGGAATAGAGGATGTGTTTTGGGAAACCCAGGGCTGAAGACCATCCCTCCCAGTTTGTGTAGGGTCATAGTTGGAATTTGTGTTCCCAGGTGCATGGGCTTAAAAAATACACCCCATTAATGCATTGCAAATACTTCTTGCAACTCCATGAACATCTGGATAAAACCAGAGCTGACAAAAAAGAGTCTATACAGAATAAAAAAGTTGAATTTCTGTTTAGCTCCTTTTCCAAGATAGCCTTAATGACAGTATTGTGCCTAGCATCAGCCACTGAATTATTTATTTTATTTGTGGTTTTGTGGTAAATAAATCCAGAAATAATCAGATAAAGTCTCAGAAATTTTGGGAAATGGGGTTTGTAATGAAATCTAGGAAATTTGGTGATTTAGTACACATGAGAGGAAAATAAAAAAGACCACTATAATGGGCTTAGTAGGATTTATCTAAACAGATTTTTTCTGATTAAGGGCCTGGTGACTAAATTTCCCCTGAGTTTTCCATGACAGGAAATAGGTACTTTCACAGAATGATTCATCTTGTCTGTTTTAAGGGTGAATTAAATTGTTTCAATCCAGAATGCTCCATTCTACCAATTGACAAGACTGAAGGACAAGGCAACTGGAAGGTGTTTTTCTGTGTGTTGGAGGACAGGGGTTGGGGGCCTTGGCAGGGAGAACATATTCTGAGAATGGTATAGATATCCTTCATATTTATTTTCATTGGTGGAATTTGGATTTTTTTTCAGCCTACTTCAAATAAGAAAATTATATACACTGAATATATCATATGCATCAAAACATATGCCTGTTTGAAGGAATCAGACCAAATACTTCCCTGTTTTTTAACAACAGAAAGAAATATGGAAGATCTTGTGATGACATTTAATAAAATAAATTGATTTTTAGTAGACTGGAAACATGCTAGGAAGTATCCTTGTCCCAGAGAAGCAGCATGGGCTTTACTTTAGTTTTAAGTGTTCTCAGTATGTGAAGTAGTAAGTAATGTGACTCTCAGTATCTGAAAAATCTTTATAGAAATCAGGTGGCAGGCCTGATAATTCAAAGACTTTTTACTCTTTCCTTCCCTTTTCTGTAAAGAAACTTCCATTATTTAAGTCTGAACTGTGAAGGTCTTCATCGGTGCTACCATTTCCTACTTCATTAGAAGAGAAGTTATGACAAAGCAAGAGTGGAGAAACAAAACAACTATTACAAAGTTCATCCTTTTGGGATTTGGAAATGGCCCTGAACTGGATTCTCTTCTCTTCCTGATGATTCTGTCAATCTACATTGTGACCATAACTGGAAACATCTTCATCATTGTGCTGATGGTGGCTAATCGGCACCTTCACACCCCGATGTACTTCTTCCTGGGCAATTTGGCCTGCTTGGAAATCTGCTACAGCTCTAACATCTTGCCAAGGATGTTGTTTAGCTATCTGTGCAGAGACAGAAGTATTTCAGTCAGTGGGTGTTTCACACAGTATTATTTCTTCGGTTGCTTGGCAGCTGCAGAGTGCTATCTCCTCGCAGCCATGTCCTACGATAGGTACCTCGCAGTGTGCAAACCCCTGCACTACCCATCCCATATGAATGGCAAGCTCTGTCTCCAGCTGGGTGCCACATCTTGGATAGGTGGCTTTCTGGCTAATTCAATCCTAACATTCCTGATCTCAAAGTTAGATTTCTGTGGGCCTAATGAGATCGCACACTTCTTCTGTGACTCGTTCCCAATGATAAAACTCTCCTGTAGTGACACTCATGTGGTGGGACTTGTCATTTCTGTTGTGGCAGGTGTGTGCTCACTGCCTCCATTTCTGTTGACTTTCTCATCCTACCTCTACATCATTGTCACAGTCATGAGAATTCCTTCTGCCACTGGAAGGAAAAAGGCCTTTTCCACTTGCTCCTCTCATCTTCTTGTGGTGATTCTTTTTTACTGGTCAATATTAACTGTTTATGTACTTCCTCATCGTGACACCCAGGTATCTCCAAACAAAATCTTCTCTGTTTTTTATACCATTCTCACTCCCTTCGTCAATCCTCTGATCTATAGTCTGAGAAACAAAGAAGTAAGGGAAGCTCTGCAAAAACACACAAGTAAATTTCTGGCTCTCAGAGGGCTGATTTCTGTTAAAAAAGGCAGGGGGAGGGGTAATTACCCTTAATGAGTTACAGGTTCAGACACAATAACATGGCATGTGAACATAGTTGATTTGAATAAAGCTTGGAAACATATAAAAATAAATAAGCAGAGAAACAAAACAGGTAAGTAATTTACTATCAGTTTGGATGGTGGCATGGAGAAAGAGCATGAATATGTAGTGAATAATGTTAAGGAATTTTTGAAGTAAGCAAAATAAATCCATGTATGTAGTTGGATGTGCATGATCTCACCTGCCTGTTTGCATCAATGCAGCTGAAATTCAGTCCAGAATAAGTTGAAACTCAATTTGTAATAGGTAGGTCATTTCCTTTTCAATGGTACGTTGTGGATTACTGTTAGCTTTTACATCTGTGGTGCAGACGTCAACACCCAATGCCCTCCCTTGGTTGCAGATGATAATTGAATGCAGTTAATCGATTTTGGATGTCTGGTTTTGCTTAATAGGGCTGAGTCCAATATACTGAAGAGCTGCCAGCTCTCAGAAGAACACACAATGTAGACATCCAGTCTAAAATTAATTAAATATTATTCACATTTGGACTGACAAAACCTTAAAGAGAAAGCAAAACTCCCACAACACTGCAACAGCTTACAAAGAAGAATGCCCACTTTGTTGGGTGAGAAGGGGAGACAAATCAAAAGGACTATCTTTACCAACCTGAAATTAGTTCATTTTTCATGTGCAGTTTTATTCTAATAACCATTAGAAAATAGGAAAAGCTGTTCAGAAATCTTCTGCAGATTTTCAAATTGTGATCTTTGTGTGTCTTCTTATATTTGCCATGGTTAAAACAATAAATGATGATTAGTAAAGCTTCTCCTTTCACTATAATGTTTCTCCAGTGGAGAAAAGACAGCATAGGAACAGAGGTGGGTGTCACAGTATGGAAATACAGCTTTTGAGAGCAGCTAGCAGAGCAATAAATGCCTGATGGGAAACATCCCTGGAGACTGGAGAAGGGCACAACTGAAGAGGGGATTAGCAGAAATGGGAAGGGATGGGTACAACTTGCCACTCAAAGCTGTTTGAGACAGGAAGAGCTTTTTCATGCATTGGCTAAGTTTAGGCAAATAATTAGAGCTCTGAACTCAAGAATATATATATATCTGCAATAGACCAAATTAACTGATCCCAGAAATGTTTGTATCACTTTATTTGCTGTCATGGATGTGACAGTCACCTAGTCACTGTTAAAGATTTTCCTAGACTTTGGGTTACTCTAGGCTTGCTTTTATTAACAACTTAGAGCTGGGCTACTGCCTCGGTGAGTGGCAACCCAAACGTTATGTTTATGTTCTTATCTACTCTTTTAACACAATTACATAATAGATGAAGTCCCCCATTTTGAATAGAAAAGTCCTCTGTTTTGATTGGCTGAAAGTCCATCCATAATTTGTCTTTGTCTTCTTCTCTTTGGGTATCAGTGATGAGTCAGTCCTGGTTCTGCTTTGGACCTAGATTCTGCTGATCCCTCTCAGGGGTCACCATTTCCTCTTCTTCTTTCCTGAGGTCTCAGTATTCTATGTTAAACATCTAAGTTTCTTAAAACTCTACTGGATCATAAAATACCTTATTCTTCTCTTAAACTGAAATACTTTACTCAATAATTTCTACCATATTTGTGCACCTACACTAGTCAATGCTTCATTTATAACTATCTACTCATTAACTCAGATGAGAACTAACTCCTCCATGGAAAGAGCCGTACACAGGACACTGAGGCAGCTTAATATGATTAGAACTTGCTGTTTAAAAACACCTGTGATGACATTGCTGTAAATACCACATCATTAACCCTATTCCTTCATAATAACAATTTACTATAACATACTACTTGTACTGAATTCCATAATACTTTAACAGTTACCCCACATACTAAATGGAGAAGGGCACTTCTACATGGCACATTTTGGAATTTGAGTCTGATGAATTATGTCTCAGAAGTGCCTGCCCCTCTCCTCTGATTAGAGGGCAAATGACTCTATGACCAGCTCAGATGTAGAAATTTTAGACTCAAACCATTTGACAAGCATAACCCTTCGGTTCCATTTGAGACACCCAGGAGCATCTTGGCTGGTCTCCAGTGATGTTTGAGAAGGACAAATTGCCTGTGGATCTCTATCTTATTTTCTGGACTTAAGCAGGTAGCTTGGATACTCTAGGGCATTTTAAAAGCCACCAGATATGTCAACAACAATCAAACCACTGAATTATGGGTGTCTGAAGTTAGATATGGCAACTCTGACTTGCTCTCTGGGTTCCTTGCTTTGCACAGAAGATTTTGTTCAATGTGGGTCTAGGATGCTCTTCAAAAATTAGTTTTTGAAACCTCAGCCTCCATTTCTAATTTCCTGGAGAACTGAAGGCTCCATTTCACCAGAATTTATCCATTTAAATTTAGACATTGTAGCTAAATGGCATACTGCTACTACTTGCCTGATCACAAAAAGGGAGAGCTGTCTTCAGAAGGTGATATACCCATCCTCAGACAGATGTCTGAAACAAGCGGTCTGATTGTGTTTGGGGTTCTTTTCTCTCCATCAAAACAGATTCCATCAATGGGTCAAACGAGGCATCCACCAAAGGGTGTTTTCATCCCCCCATCACCTTACACTTTCTATTTAAACTGAATGTAAAATTTAAATTCTAACTGAATTATGGTAAACTTTATTGCCTCTATTTATGTAACATTAAAAAAAAAAAAAAAGAAGAGAGATAACTTTCATTAGCTGAAATTGATCACTGTCTTCTACAATACCAAGAGAGTTGTTTTGTCTTCTGAGTATACTCAGTAATGAATCCAGAGAGGGGTTCCTGCCTCTGGAAGTCACGTAAGATAGCATGTAGTTCAGAGCAGCTGAACCTCACTCTCTCTTTGGGATCCTATTCACAGTCCTGAAGTGTTGCCCAAAAGACAGAAAAAAGGTATCCCAGTATCTGAAATCATGAACAAAGGCATCATATCAGAAACTCTGGATTACTTCTCATGAAAATTGAGGTATACTCATATTTTCTATACTATTTGGTAATGAAAATTGGCAAGAAACATGCTTATTAGTATAGATGGGTCAAGAAAAAGGAAATTATTTAATGTCTTTAAAGGGTGGAAGAGAGACTGTATCTGAGAACTCAGATGTCAGAGCTGTATGTGAAGACTTTCATGGAGATGTAAGAGAATTCAGTACTGCTAGCAATTATCTTGTTTTACTTTAGATTGCTTCTGAAGGATGAACAAAACCAGCATCTGCTAGTTGTTTCTATTCATAGATTGTAAGGGAAATGGGTATCTTGGCTGCTGATGTTTGCTATATGGATCTTTGCAGAACAACATAAAAGCTTTTCTTGATCACTCATGAAAATATTTAACTTGTAAAAATGTGGATTTAAAAAAAAAAATCTCTGAAATGTTTGTCCTCATTGATAAACTGGGGTCATAGAATCATAGAATAGGTTAGGATGGAAAAGACCTTTAAGGTCATTGAGCTCAACCATTAACCCAGCATTGCCAAGTCCACCACTAAATCATATCACTAATTACCACATCTACATGTCTTTTAAGGGAACACCCCCAGTTCCCTCAGCCTCTCCTCATCAGACTTGTGCTCCACACCCAGGTTCATTGCCCTTCTCTGGACATGCTCCAGCACCTCCATGTCCTTGTAGTGAGGGGCCCAAAACTGAACCCAGCACTCGAAGGGTGGCCTCACCGGTGTCCAGTACAGGAAACAGTCACTGCCCTGGTTCTGCTGGCCACACTGTTCCTGACACAAGCCAGGATGCCATTGGCCTTCTGGGCCACCTGGGCACATTGCTGGCTCATGTTCAGCTGGCTGTCGACCAGCATCCCCAGGTTCTTTTCAGCTGCTCTGCCCCAGTCTGTAGTATTGCCTGGGGTTGTCATGACCTAAGCACAGGACCTGGCACTGAGCCTTGTAGAACCTCATATAGTTGGTGTCAGACTATGCAGATCCCCCTGAAGAGATTTCCTGCCCTTGAGCAGGTCAATGTTCCCACTGAACTCAGTGCTGTCTGCAAACTTCCAGAGAGGGCACACAGTCCCCCCTCCAGATCACTGATGAAGATATTACACAGAACTGGCCCCAGCACCGAGCCTTGGGGAGCACCACTTGTGACCAGCCACCAACTGGGTTTAACTCCATTCGCCACAACTGACCAGCTCGCCAGTGTTTAACACAGAGAGGCATACACCCATCTAAGCCATGAACAGACAGTTTCTCTAGGAGAAGGATGTGGGAAATGGTGTCAAAGGCTTTACTGAAGTCCAGGTAAACAACCACAGCCTTTACCTCAGCCACTAAGTGGGTCACCTTGTCATAAAAGGAGATCAGGTCGAGCAGGACTTGCCTTGCATAACCCCATGCTGTGTGGGCCTGATCAGCTGGGTGTCTTGTACATGTGATGTGATGGCACTCAAGATGATCTGCTCCATAACTTTCCCCAACACCAAGGCCAGGCTAACAGGCCTGCAGTTCCTTGGATCCTCCCTCCAACCCTTCCAGCAGATGTGTGTCACGTTTGCTAACCTCCAGCCAACTGGTATCTGCCCATTTTGCCAGGACTGCTAATAAATAAAGTGGCTTGGTGAAAACATCTGCCAGCTCCCTCAGCATCCTTGGGTGGATCCCATAAACCTGTGTGTGTCTATGTGGTGTAGAGGATCGCTAACAATTTCCCTCTTGGATTCTTCTGCTCCCCATCCCTGTCTTCCAGCTCAAAGGGCTGGGTACCCAGAGGACAACTGGTTTTACAACTGAAGACTGAGGTGCAGAAGGCATTAGGTATCTCAGCCTTTTCCACATCCTTTGTCATTATATTTCCTCCCTGCATCGAATAGAGGATGGAGATTCTCCTTACTCCTTCTTTTCTTCTTCATGTATTTAGAGAAACATCTTTAATTGTCTCCTACAGCAGTAGCCAGATTAAGTTCTCATTGGGCTTTGGCCTTTCCAATTTTCTCCCTGCATAACCTCATGACATCCTTGCAGTCCTCCTGAGTTGCTTGCCCCTTCTTCCAAAGGTCATAAACTCTCCTATTATTTTTTTTGCCCCTGAGTTCCAGCCAAAGCTCTCAGTTCAGACTGGTTTTCTTCCCCAGTTCCTCATCTCTTGGCACATAGGGACAGCCTGCTCCTGCACCTTTAAGATTTCCTTCTTGAAGCATGTCCAGCCTTTCTGGACTCCACTGGCCTTCAGGACTGCCTCCTAGGGGACTCTGTCAACCATATCAAAGTCTGCCCTCTGGAAGTCCAAGATAGTCGTTCTACTGACTCCCCCTCCTTCCTTCTCCAAGAAAACTGAGAACTGATAATTTCATTATCAGTGTTGATTATCAAAGTGCAGGTTGGAGGGTACTTTGACTGCAGCTTGTCAGGGAGGACCTTTCCCAGCTTTTCAGTGCAGGTGGCTGCTCCTTTCTGTGCTAATGAACGGCACTCCCACATAGTGACACCAACAAAACCAGCTGGATTAAGTGAGAAATACAGTCAAGGTTTCTGATTTACCTTCATAGATGCCATAAAGAAATGTAAGCTGAGAAGGTAATTCAAATGTTTACTTTGGATGCAGTTATTTACATCATGAATACCTAAATATGGACAGGTAGACTACAGGTGGCATAGGAGAGGAAAGTTTCTTATATCACTGAATTCACAAGCAGCTGTCCAGTGGCACTGCATGAAGAATGACCATAGTTTTAAAACAAATTACAAAACTGGCAGGTTGTTATTTTATATTTTAGCAGCAGTAAGACCACATAGTAAAAAAAAAAATATAAATATTTATATATAATATATAATATATATATTGTATATATAAATTATATATATTTTTTATATTTTAGCAGCAGTAAGACCACACAGTAAAATATCTATATAATAAATATATGAATATTTATATTTATATTCTATATAGATATATAAAATATATACCTAATATACATATATATTTTGTATATTATTTTTATATTTTATATTTTAGCAGCAGAAAGACCACATAGTAAAAAATATATCTATTCTATATATAAATAGAACATATATTCTATATATATAAATATACATAATATATACTCTCACTATATTATATATATAGAATATATACTTTTAAAATATATATATTCTATTTTTTCTATGTAGATCTAGAATATATATATTTTGTATATAAAAATATCTATTTATATATTATATATTATATTTAATATATAAATATATTCTCTATATTATATAGAGAGAATATTTCCTTTTTTTTTACTATGTGGTCTTACTGCTGCTAAAATATAAAATATATATAAATATATATGTACATATTTTCTCTATATATATAGAGAGAATATATATATATATATATTCTGTCCATCCTTTAGGCTTCAAATGTATGGCAGCCCTGCCAAAATTGTTATTCACCTTTATTTATTTGAAATGGGTATCTACATAAATAAGTGTGTGTGTCTGAAAACAGGGCAAAACATTTTTCCTTCTAGAAACAGAGCAGAGAATTGAATCAGATTACAGTTCTGGAGGAAAGGAATTCACATTTTGCATACAGCAAATGAAAGAAGTGAATTGCTGATGAAAACATATTTCAGAGAATACCAGTTGAACCAGCATCATCTTAGCTTAATTTAAAAGGAAAGCAGACAAACTAAAGAAAATCCTAGCTCTTCTGCTCATTGGGTTTTATTATCTCAGTTTTGTCTTGGTTTTGGGGTGTGTGGGGGGTGTTGTGTGTTTGTGCTCAACTCACTGTTTTTAATTCATACTTACAAAGACTTTTCTTCTCATCTCTTCCCTGTTGGCTTGCACAGGTTGTGTTTTTTCTCTGTCACATGGAAGCAGTTGAAGCACCAGGGCTCAGAAACCAGACCTACTTCATCTTGCAAGGTTTCTCCCATCTTGCTGCTCTTCAGGTCTTCCTCTTTGAGGGAATTCTCCTGATGTTCCTAATCACAATGACAGGGAACTGTCTTATCATCATCGTTGCCACCACCGACCCTGCCTTGCACACCCCCATGTACTATTTCCTCAAAAACCTGGCTTTGATTGAAATTTGCTTTACACTGAACATAGTGCCCAAGATGCTCATGGGTTTGTTGTTGGAGAGAAAGGTCATCTCCTTCTCAGCCTGTGCCCTACAGCTTTACTTTGTCGTATTCCTCATCACTTCTGAGTGTTTCCTCCTGGGCGCCATGGCCTATGACCGATACGTGGCCATATGCCGCCCCTTGCACTATGCTGTAACGATGAACAGGAGGTTGTGTCTCCAGATGGTGATAGCCTGCTGGATTGCTGGCATCCCACTGTCCCTAGGACTGACTGGCTGGTTGTTCAGCTACCCATTTTGTGGCTCAAAGGAGATTGAGCATTTCTTCTGTGACATCGCTCCTGTCCTAGAGCTGGTCTGTTCAGACACGTACTTATTTGAGCTTCTGGTGTTTGTGGCTACTGTTGTAATTGTTTTGATCCCATTTATCTTGATAGCAGCTTCTTACATCCAGATAATCCACACTATCCTCCAAATGCCATCGGCCGAAGGAAGGCGCAAAGCATTCTTCACCTGCCTTGCTCACCTGGTGGTGGTGGCACTGTTCTACAGCACAACTGGAGTGATACATCTAAGGCCAAAGTCCAGTCTCCTGGCAAACAGCAGGAAACTGGTGGCCCTTTCTTACACAGTGGTAACTCCCATGCTGAACCCAATCATCTACAGCTTACGGAACCAAGAAGTGAAGCATGCCCTGAGGAAGACATTTGGGAGGAGGCAGTTCTTCAGCAAGGTGCCTCTGCCTAGACAGTCTCACTGATGTTCTGAGAATCATTCACACTGGATAGGTTAAAAATCAAAGAATTAATGTGTTCCTGGAAGTCCGTAAAGGGCTTGGACATTCTCACTTTTGCTGGATTATACTGGGAAATGTACATCACATTGGATGGATGGATGGATGGATGGATGGATGGATGGATGGGTCGGTGGATTTAATGCAACTGTCAAAAATAGTACAGACTACAGAAATAAGCTATAAAACCAGTATGTTGACTACAAAATGTTTAAGCCTTTTCCCCTTCTTCCACATTACGGTTAGCTTTCAAGACTATCTAAAATAAATCCCTGTCTGAAGAACACATGACACCAGCATGCACAGACCTAACTTGGAGCAAAATGGCAGCAAAGTCAGAAAAGAATTGTGTGCATATTTTCAAGACAAAGACACTAAGAGATTGCCAGCACGGTGATATAGCTCATCTTGTGGGAATCAGGTTCTCCCACCAGAGAGCACAGAGTAAGGAGAGAGATTCGGTTGGCTGGGTATGGAAATGGGCTCCAGTTCGAGATGACAACACCACCACAGGTGTCATGAGTCAGCACTAACATGTCTGTCAGAGTCAGTGACAATCAGTCAATACAATCAGCTGCATTTAAGGAGTGAACAACTGAGGGGAGCTGGGTTTGGCTGCTTGAACACAGATTGAATATTAGGGGGAAGTTCTTTCCAGAGAGAGTGGTGAGGGGCTGGAACAGGCTGCCCAGAGAGGGGGTGGATGCCCCATCCCTGGAAGTGTTCAAGGCCAGGTTGGATGGGGCCCTGGGCAACCTTGTGTAGATCCAGGCCTGAGGTTGGTGGCCCTGCCTGTGGCAGGGGGGGTTGGAGCTTTATGATCCTTGGGGTCCCTTCCAACCCTTGCCATTCTATGATTCTATGAAACCCATTGGTTCCAGGGGGAAAAAGTTTGAGTTTCCCATAAGCCTGTGTCATATCTGCCAACCCAAATGTAATGTAACCCTGGGAGGTGCAGGCAGCCAAGGGAGTTCCAGATCACACCTACACTGCAGCTTCATGAAGGGATGTGCACTGTGGTGGAAACAAAAGAGCTCCAGATGCCGTAGCAGAAGAATCTCAGGAAATTGAACCCAGGGTCCAGGGCCCTGTATCTTTTGGGTTTTTTTCCCCTGGAGACATGAGCATGACACCTTTCCAGCGTGGGTGGATGTTAGGGAATCCCACCACATGATATCACAGAGTCAAAAAATGGTTGAGGTTGGAAGAGACCTCTGGAGGTATCTTGCCCAACAACCCCCCCCCCCCCGACCCTGCTCAGGCAGGGCCTCCTCAGCAGGGCCAGTTGCCCAAGACCATGTCCAGATGGCTTTCAAATACCTCCCAAGTGATCCTGCAAACTGTCAGAAGTGAGTACTGCTACTTGAAACCCAGTACCAGGAAGAGTTAAAGAACAGCTAAAAACCACATTAGAGAGGTAGAGAGGTACAACTCCAGACTTGTTTGTGCAGTATGGGAACATGGGTATGAAAGGAAACAGCATTTCAGGATGCAATAGTGATGAAACATGAAGTACCTACCTCTGGGAAGACTTGCCTTGAAGAAGAGGATTTGCCTGGGCTGTCAGGCTGTGACATGGGAAAAAGCCACCCACTGCCAGTGGGAAGGCACTGTGAGGGGGTGAAGGATTGCTGGTTGGTGGACACTTAGAATGGCAATGTGAGCACATGCCTGGTTTCTGTGTCCTTGTCTCCATGCTGTCTGGGCTCTTTCGAATGAACCTGGCCTCCACAGTGTGAAGAAGAGCAGGGCAGGGGTTTGCTAGGAGAGGTCCAAGGCTAGACACCAAAATAAAAAAGAATGCTGAGAAGAAAAGGAATCAACTTTTGTTGTGTCTTCACAGGTAAGTAGGTGTCAGGATGTGCTCTGTAGCCAGAACATTGAACAGGGACATCTTGGGGAGAAGTGAGGTTTAGCTATGGAACTGGCAGGGACTTTTGGACAGGGAATGGGTTAGAGAAGGGAGAATTTTCCTGAAAAGAGTAGAAATTTTGGAAATTTCCCTCATTTTGAACAGTAAATACAGGTCCTTTCTGTTCACCAAATGCTGTTCCATGCTGTGCATCCATCTTCTATCAGTCTTGAAGAGCAAACAATGACAATGCCTGCGGCATGACAGGCTCCTTAAGCTGGGTGCTGCCATTCCAGCATGTGGGAAAAACGTGGAGGAACAGTGAAGGTGTAGAGCTTCCCATGGGAAAGAGTTGGGACCATCGGTGCAGCTCCAAGGGACAGGGGAGCAGAGCACATGGACACAACTCCTGGGAGAACACAACCCTGAGGTGGGTGAGGGACCCCAGGACATCCCCAGTCCCACCTCATCCTTAGGGCCCGTGAGGATGGATACCTGGGAGGAATAAAGAAGGCAGCAGAGTGGCGCAGCGGAAGCGTGCTGGGCCCATAACCCAGAGGTCGATGGATCGAAACCATCCTCTGCTAGTTGGTTTCTTTATTGCTCACCCCCTCCCCTGTCTGTCTGGACGGCTGCGCGCGGCGCAGAACACACCCTAGTCGGGCCGGTTAGCTCAGTTGGTTAGAGCGTGGTGCTAATAACGCCAAGGTCGCGGGTTCGATCCCCGTACGGGCCACAGGTATTTCTTTATGTGGTTGTTTTGCAGGGTGGGGTGGGTTTTTTTCCCCCTCTCTTCTCCCCTCCCCTCGCCGAGCACAGAGCGCGAAGGGACACGCCAAATTCCTCGCGGCGCTCGCGGACCCCAGGGCGTTCGAAAACGAAGAGCCAAGAGGGAAAAAATTGGGGTGGGGGGGAAGGAAAAATACCCCAGGCAGATAGCAGAGGATGGTTTCGATCCATCGACCTCTGGGTTATGGGCCCAGCACGCTTCCGCTGCGCCACTCTGCTCCAGCTCCAACCTCCCTGCTCCCACACCTACCCCCCTGCTGCCTGTGCACAGGTACTAGTGGGGGCAGCCCCCCCCCCCCCCATCCCCCTCCCTCCAATCCCTCTCCCTCCAATCCCTGTCTGTAGTTTGGAGAGTTTCTGGGGGTCCTACCTGCACCCCCAGCCCCTCAGACTCTCCCGAACCTCCCCTCAGGCCACAGCCCGCGGCGCCCGCCCAACAGCAACGACCCATCAGAGAGCGGCTCTGCGGGGAAAGGGAAAGGGAAAGGGAAAGGGAAAGGGAAAGGGAAAGGCACCGGCACCCGGCCCAGCAGCAGTGATGGGATCAAGCAGAACACACAAACTGGAAACGCCCCATGAGCCAGCAGAGTTCTGGCAGCTCGGGAGGGCGGTGGGACCCTGGGCTCCATCAGCAGAGGGGTGGCAGCAGGGACAGGGAGGGGATTGTCCCTCTCTGCTCTGCCCTCCTGAGGCCCCAGCTGGAGTACTGTGTCCAGATCTGGGGCCCCCAATACAAGAAGGATGTAGAACTGTTGGAGAGGGGTCAGAGGAGCCACAGAGATGCTCAGAGGGCTGGAGCAGCTGCCCTACAAAGAGAGGCTGAGGGAGCTGGGCTGGTTCAGCCTGGAGAAGAGAAGGCTGGGGGGGACCTCATTGCAGCCTGCCAGTGCCTGAAGGGAGCAGAGACACAGGAGGGGAATCAGCTTGTTAAAGGGCAGACAGGGGCAGGACAAGGGGGATGGGGGGAAGCTGAAGGAGGGAAGGGTTAGATTGGATATGAAGGGGAAATTCTTTCCAGAGAGAGTGGTGAGGGGCTGGAACAGGCTGCCCAGAGAGGGGGTGGGTACCCTATCCCTGGGGGTGTTCAAGGCCAGGTTGGATGGGGCCCTGGGCAACCTTGTGTAGCTCCAGGCCTGAGGTTGGTGTCCCTGCCTGTGGTAGAGGGGTTGGAGCTCTGTGATCCTTGGGGTCCCTTCCAACCCAGCCCAGTCTGGGATTCTATGATCACCATCACAGCTTGCTGCTCTGGGAGGGAGACCAAGGGTACCACTCACCTGGGTGCTCTGTGCTTCTCCTGCCAACTGGGAGAAGTTTCCCTCACCCCACCTTGTCTCTCCTTTGGTTTATTTCTGCTCATAATAAATGTTCATGGCCAGAGCCAACAGGTGTCATGAGCTGCAGACACTGCCAGCAGCTGGTGGGGCCTGTGAGCCTGCACCAGCATCCTTTGGGTAACACCTGTGGGATGCTCTCTTAGGAGCAGCCACATCCAGGCAGATTGGGGTTGCCTGGCTCTATGTCACCAGCTCCAGCCAGCAGAAAGGCAGAGCATGAGCCCCCAGGAGGCACCCACCTCCCCCACCCCCCCAGGTTGGTAGGTGGGTAGCTAGACCTCTCTGGGCAACCTGTGCCAGTGTCTCACCACCCTCATATTGAAAAATTGTTTCCTAATAACCAACCTCAATCTCCCTTGCCTGGTTCTGGCCAGAGCCAACCTCCCCCAGCAGCCAGCCCAGAGGAGCTGACTCAACCTGGGCTGTTTTCCACACCACCTGAAATCATTGCCCCATAAAGGGGCTGTGGGGGTGCCCCTGGGTGTCTCCAGGTCAGTGTGAGTGCAGTTGGGGCACTGGGGCAGTCCTGGCATGCTGAAGCACTCTTGTTACCAATGGGTTGGTAAGGTCCTCTGTGTTATCACCAGCTGTGGGCTGTTCCTGTTCCCTTTCAGGGTGACTTTGTCAGTAGACTGTCCAAAACTCAGCCTGGGATGAAGTCTCTGGAAGCAACAGCACCCCCAACACCTGATAGCAAAGGTGCTCTGTGGTGTGTCAGCACTACACCTGAGCACACTGAGGCTGGGCTGAACCTCCTTTGCACCTTCTGCATTGGTTCAGGTTGCTTCCCACTTAACTGCAGCTCAGGCATGCAGGGGGAATTGGCCAGCCCCTTTTCAGTGTCTGTGGGGACAGGACAAGGGGCAATGGCTGCAAATTGGAGCACAGGAAGTTCCACACCAACATGGGGAGGAACTTTTCCCCAGTGAGGGTGAGGGAGCCCTGGGACAGGCTGCCCAGGGGGTGTGGAGTCTCCTTCTCTGGAGAGATTCCAGCCCTGTCTGGATGCCGACCTGTGTGACCTGTCCTAGGGAGCTGCTTTGTCAGGGGGTTGGACCTGATGAACTCTGGAGGCCCCTTCCAATCCCTACAGCTCTGTGATTTTTTGAGGCCACCCCTCTCCTCAGTGGGGCTGCAGGATCACACTGGGAGGTAACACTGAAAGGCTTCTTGAAGTCAAGAAGTTGCTTCCACTGCTCAGACATCATCCACCAAGAGTTACCCCACCACAGCAAGGAGCCAGGTTGGGTACAAGACTCTGGTGGAGAAGCTTTTAGATCACGATGCTCCAGAAGCTCGAGCCCCAGGTGTGCCTCACCTGCTGCAGACTGAATGAGTCACAGGGTCACCAGGTTGGAAAAGCCCTTTAAGCTCATTGAGTCCAACCATCCCTGTCCTGTGCTGACCCACATCCCTGAGCACCTCATCTACCCAGCTGTTAAACACACCCAGGGTGGGGACTCAGCCCCCTCCCTGGGCAACCAACAGCTCCTGAGCTACAGCTGGCACACAAACCAGGCTCTGGAATGATGAACAGTGAGGCCTGAGCTCTACCAAATCCACTTGCTCATTCCTGTTGCTTGCCTGCACCTCACACTCTGGGATGAAGCTGTTCTCCCCCTTACCTGGCATAATCACAGAATCACAGAGCTGTAGGGGTTGGAAGGGACCTCCAGAGCTCATGGGGTCCAACCCCCCTGCCAAAGCAGCTCCCTAGGGCAAGTCACACAGGTTGGCATCCAGATGGGGCTGGAATCTCTCCAGAGAAGGAGACTCCACACCCCCTGGGCAGCCTGGCCCAGGGGGAGGAAAAGTCACCTCATTTAACCTGGCTCATTAGGCAGAAGGCTCTGTAACACCCCATAAATGAATGATCACACCATAGAATCCCAGACTGATCTGGGTTGGAAGGGACCCCAAGGGTCACAGAGCTCCAACCCCCTGCCACAGACAGGGACACCAACCTCAGGCCTGGAGCTACACAAGGTTGCCCAGGGCCCCATCCAACCTGGCCTTGAACACCCCCAGGGATGGGGCACCCACCCCCTCTCTGGGCAGCCTGTTCCAGCCCCTCACCACTCTCTCTGGGAAGAACTTCCCCCCAGTATCTCATCTAACCCTTCCCTCCTCCAGCTTCACCCCATCCCCCTTGCACAGTGTTGGGCAATGATGCTGCATGACAAACCCAGCAGCTTTTTCAGACCAAGGTGCTGAAACCCAGGTGGTTCCATGGATTTTAGGGAAGGAGGCAGCAAGAAGCACCAGCTTATAAGGTGAGACACAAGCAATCTGGAGCAACCTGAGCTTCTCTAGGCTTCACACACCCTGTCCCAGGTGCCCTCAGGTAAGCCCTAGCAGTCAGCACTGCCAAAGGAAGCTTGGGAAACACGACACAGCACCCCCCACCTCATGTGTTATGAGCCACGTTAGTCAGGTTAAAGCACACAAGAAGCAATTTTAACCAAGCCAAGTTTATAGACATCATCCAGAATCAAAGCACATGGGGTCCAGGGGCTGATCTAAGTGCTGCTGCCTCCACCACTGTTCTTTCCAGAAGGTCCTGTCTTCTGCAGCCTGCTGGCACTGGGTTGCCGTGGCATCCTCTGGGCAGAGCCTTCCCTGCTGCTCCTCTCTGCAGGCACCTGGGGCCCACTGGCAGGGCCACTGCTTTTATTTCTCCCTGAATAAACAAAGACACAGGTGTTAATTGTGATATCCCAACCCTTTGTGTCACCCACATGCCCCCTGAGCCCCAAGCACCCCTCACCAGGGCATGCAAAGGGTGAACGCACACCCTGTGCTGGGTGTTGCCCACGTAGCCAGCACTCCACACAGCCAGCAAGACCTGTGACTTCAGCTCAAGGTGTGTCAGGGCTGCCAAACCAACCCAAGCTGCAGTGGGAGCAGTGAAGGGACAAGGGAAGGTTCATCTCCAAGCAGAGTCCTTCAGACAGCTGGCTGTGCTTCAGCACAGGGACAGCAGCCCTGCCAACAGCTCCTCCAGGAGAGCACCTCACACCCCCAGGCTGGGATAAGGGAACTGGTCTGCCTGTGCCCACCAGAGGGACAGATCAGGATACCCCTTCTCATCTCTGCCATGTCTTGATGAGCCAGTTTAGATTCCCTGTCTGGGGGTTCCAGGAGCTCAGAGTCCCACCCAGGACCCACTCTCAGCTTTTCCTCCCCATGTGCTGAGGAGAGGAGCTGCCCTTCCTTTCCCAGGCACAGCTCCCAGCAAGGAGGAGAGACAGCAGGGAGGAGCAAAGGTGGAGGCTGAGGGAGGGAAGGGGCATGCAGCCCACCCAGCAGCACCCAGCCATGGGCTGAGGGGTGCTGCAGCCTCAGGGGTGCTGCAGACAAGCAACAGCAGGGGGATAAGTGGGGGAGACTCCACTTTTCCTAGCAGTGAAGTACTGCAGAGGAGGGGCAATGCCCCCCGACTTACTGCAGGGGAGGAGCAGCGCCCCCCAACTAACTGCAGGGGAGGGGCAGCACCCCCCAACTAACTTCAGGGGAGGGGCAGCACCCCCCGACTTACTGCAGGGGAGAGGCAGTGCCCCCCAAATTACTGCAGGGGAGGGGCAGCGCCCCCCAACTGCAGAGCCCCCCAACTAACTGCAGGGGAGGGGCAGCGCCCCCCAACTTACTGCAGGGGAGGGGCAGAGCCCCTGTTAGGAGAGATAATGAAAGAAAGGTGAGGCCAGAGGCCACAGGTTTCAGGGGAGACATGAAGCTCCAAGAAGCATCACAGCCAGGAGGAAACAAGAGGCAGAGCTGGAGCCAGTTGCAGGGGTCCCACACATGCCCTTGAAATGGAGGGTGGCATTTTAGGTGTCATTTAGTTATCAAGAGCAATCTCCAGGGTCCAACAGCTACTCCAGGGACCAGAGGCTCCCCCCAGGCAATTTTGGGAATCACCACCTTGATGACTTGGGCAGTGCACAGACTGGAGAGGTGGGCAGTGTACTTACCAACCCCCATCCTGTCTCCTTGGAGCAGCTGCCTGAGAAGAGGACTCATGGTGACACCACAAGGTAACACCTCATGGCCCCTCCATGGCCCCAGAACCTGATGGGCCAGGGTGGCAAAAGAAACACATTCACTTATCCCAGCCAAGTCAGGTGCTCTCAGAAAACATCTCCTGTTGTAAGCCACACTGGAGACCCACCAGCAGGGATCTATCAGCCCAAGCCAGCCAACCAGCCTGCAGCCCCTCTGTGCAGCTCAAGCACTTAAAGCAGCTTCACTGATCCAAGTAGTTGCCATAGGAAGGCAATGCAGGATCTCCCAGCACCTGAGAGGAGCACTGGCAGGAGCAGAGAGTGATAGGAGTTCTCTGTGATGCTTTGAGCAGCCCAGGATATGACTACAGGTGAAAGCCCTCCCCTTCCTCAGGTGCATCTATCCTGCAAAAGTGCAGGTCCTCAGCTCTGAACACATTCAACATCACTGTACCAGGCAAGGCTGCTGAGAGCCAGGCCTGACCAAGCTGAAACAACTGGGGGAGAAAGAACCACCTCACTGAAGAGAAGGGGCACTCAAAGCACGTGCTTTCCATCCTCTGAGCCTCAAAAGCTGCACTAAAACCAATCAGTTGCTTCAGTGGAGTAAAACACACCTGTAGTTCCAGAAGCATCCAGGCCAGACCCATGAACCAGGCAGCCATGGGAAGGACAGGCAGGGGCTGCACACTTCTGCCAGGTACAACACCATCAGGAGCAACCCAACAGCAGCAGCTGAACAGACTCTCTGCAGCTCAAGTATGACAGAGCAGCAAAAGGATTCCACTGATGGTGTCCCTTGTGGTGCAAGATCATAGCATCATAGACTGGTCTGGGTTGGAAGGGACCCCAAGGATCCCAGAGCTCCAACCCCCTGCCACAGGCAGGGACACCAACCTCAGGCCTGGAGCTACACAAGGTTGCCCAGGGCCCCATCCAACCTGGCCTTGAACACCACCAGGGATGGGGCACCCACCCCCTCTCTGGGCAGCCTGTTCCAGCCCCTCACCACTCTCTCTGGAAAGAACTCCCCCCTAATCTAACCCTTCCCTCCTTCAGCTTCACCCCATCCCCCTTGTCCTGCCCCTGTCTGCCCTTTAACAAGCTGATTCCCCTCCTGTGTCTCTGCTCCCTTCAGGGACTGGCAGGCTGCAATGAGGTCCCCCCACAGCCTTCTTTTCTCCAGGCTGAACCAGCCCAGCTCCCTCACACCTGGAGCACATATTCAAGTGCTACACAGAAGCACCCAGGCCACTGAAAGGATCCCAGTGCCTCCAGAGAATACATCTCAGCCAGTTTCCTGCCCAAAAGCCACCACCTTCTCCCACAGCCACTCGTAGTTCAGCCATGTGGGAAGCTGTGGGAAGCCCACCACACACACAGCACTGTGAAGGGAACAGCGTGTTGCAGAGAAGGAAAAACAGATCAACACCAAACACATGAAGCATGTGCCTCCCAAAGAACCCATTTCTGTCCTTAAAGCTCCTCAGGCAGGAGACAAACTCCCATGGATTGTGGCGTCCAGCAGGGAGCAACACACAATTCAATATATGAATTCTAGGTGAAGCCATGAAGCCAGGAAGCCATTTCATGAGGTGAAATCACCCAGATTCTAGACCTTTCTTACTGCAAACATGGCAAGCTAAAAACTGCTCATTGGTTACACACACTGTTCACACCATATTGATTGGTCAGTAATCATAATGAGCTCTAATAACCCTATCTTATAGCTAAATATCCTTAGTTTACCTTTATTACCTAAAAGTATCCCCACACCTGCTGTTTGACCCTCTTGGTTGGTTCCTGACATGTTCTGTTACTCCCAAATCCCTTCCCATAACTGCTTCTTGGCTTAGGGCAGCCTGTACCCCTATCAGCAAGGCCGCTGTGTTTTGAGAATGGGATTATTAGGATCCTCTCAGCATGAGGAACTTTTCCTGTCTCATGGGAACAGAAGAACATTGTCAGGGCCTCTGTCTTGGGAGAAGAGCGCTAGGCCGCACACAGGCCTGCTGTCTGCCCCCACAATGGATTCCTTCCCAAAGGACAGGCTGCATCATGGAACACGAGTCCTTTCTGGGGAGGGGCTGTTTGGAAGGGCATGGAGTGACAGGACAAGGGGTGATGGGTTCAAACTGGAGCAGGGCAGGGTTAGATTGGACATGAGGAAGTTCTTCACTCTGAGTGTGGTGAGACTCTGGCCCAGGTTGCCCAGAGAGGTGGGGGAGGACCCATCTCTGGAGACATTCAAGGTCAGGCTGGATGGGGCTGGAAAGATGGGCCTGGGGGAACCTAATGAGGTTCAACACTGCCAAGGGTCAGGTCTTGCACTTGGGCTGGAAGAATCCCAGACACAGATACAGCCTGGGAGAAGAGCTCCTGGAGAGCAGCCCTGTGAGAAGGACCTGGGTATCACAGTGGATGAGAAACTTCCCACGAGCCAGCAGTGGCTCTGGCAGCTCCCAAGGCCAATGGGATCCTGGGCTCCATCAGCAGAGGGGTGGCAGCAGGGACAGGGAGGGGATTGTCCCTCTCTGCTCTGCCCTCGGGAGGCCCCAGCTGGATCCTGTGTCCAGAGCTGGGACCCCCAATACAAGAAAGATGTGGGGCTGTTGGAGAGGGGTCAGAGGAGCCACAGAGATGCTCAGAGGGCTGGAGCACCTGCCCTACAAAGAGAGGCTGAGGGAGCTGGGCTGGTTCAGCCTGGAGAAGAGAAGGCTGTGGGGGGACCTCATTGCAGCCTGCCAGTCCCTGAAGGGAGCAGAGACACAGGAGGGGAATCAGCTTGTTAAAGGGCAGACAGGGGCAGGACAAGGGGGATGGGGTGAAGCTGGAGGAGGGAAGGGTTAGATGAGATATTAGGGGAAGTTCTTTACAGAGAGAGTGGTGAGGGGCTGGAACAGGCTGCCCAGAGAGGGGGTGGGTGCCCCATCCCTGGTGGTGTTCAAGGCCAGGTTGGATGGGGCCCTGGGCAACCTTGTGTAGCTCCAGGCCTGGAGGTTGGTGGCCCTGCCTGTGGCAGAGGGTTGGAGTTCTGTGACCCTTGGGGTCCCTTCCAACCCAGACCAGTCTATGATTCTATGGGGCTCTGAGTTACCTGCTCTAGTGAAGATGTCCCTGCTCACTGCAGGGTGGCACTAGATGGGCTCTGAAGGTCCCTTCCCACCTGAGGCATGTGAGGATTCAGTGATCCTGTGATCAATTCACAGAGCAAGGAAAGGCTCAGAATGCTGGAGCTCTACCACTCCCTTGTGGCAGAAAGAGTTAGAGGGAGTGAAAGCTGCAGGATGAAGATCTGGAAAGCAATCTGAGTGCTCTTCAGGGAATTCAGGAACTTACTGGAGTGGGATTGAAAACCTGAAAAACCCCTGGGTACAAGTGAAACAACCAAGTAAGAAAACCACAATCAGGACCATGTTAGTCTTTTGAACAGTCACCCAAGTCCCCTACAGATCACTCCACAGGAGTTTTTATGTCCTTTTTCAGGGAAGACATATGGGCCATGAAGCATTCAAGTACATTTACTGGTGCATGACATGACTTTAAACTATGGTGCTATCAGTTAGGTCCCATGGAGGTTGTTAAGCAACAATTAAAACCTAATACCCAACAGGAAAAAAAGAAATCACTATGTGATGTGTAAAACCTGATTAAATACAGTTAAGAGAAATCCTTAGCACCTCTGGGAGGGGGGGGATTCCCTCCACACAGCCTTATCCTTGTCAGCCACCTTATCTCCTTCATGCAGGAGTCCCCACTACAAATCCCCTGTCAGAGGTGAACACAGAGATAATGTGAGGCTGAGTGAGTGGAGGGTAAGGGGAATGTAAAGTAGCTTTTTATGTCTACACAGGGGGCCAGCTGTACCAGAGTGATGCCAGGCTCTCAGCAAGAGCTCTCATCCCTGAAGGCTGACCACAGCTGAAGGCAGCAGAGAGCAAGTCCAAGTGAGGAAAAAGGGATGAACATGGAAGGCTGTGAAGCACCAGAGGAGCAAGATGGCAACAAGCTTTGGAGTAGGAAGGGGGTTAATTAGGAAATAATTAAACAGCAAGAGTTAGAAGAGACCTCAAGTACTTACAGAATCACAGGGGTTGGAAGGGACCTCCAGAGCCCATCAGGTCCAGCCCCCCTGCCAGAGCAGGGTCCCTGGGACAGGTCACACAGGGAAGCATCCAGACAGGATGCTCTCCAGAGAAGGAGACTCCACACCCCCTGGGCAGCCTGTCCCAGGGCTCCCTCACCCTCACTGGGGAAAAGTTCCTCCCCATGTTGGTGTGGAACTTCCTGTGCTCCAATTTGCAGCCATTGCCCCTTGTCCTGTCCCCACAGACACTGAAAAGGGGCTGGCTGATTCCCCCTGCATCCCATACTCAAGATATTTATAAACATTGATTAGGTCCCCCCTCAGTCTTCTTCTCTCCAGGCTGAACAGCCCCAGCTCTCTCAGCCTTTCCTCATAGGGGAGATGCTCCAGACCCTTCATCATCTCTGTAGCCTCCTCTGGACTCTCTCCAGGAGATCCCTGTCCTTTTTATCCCAGGGAGCCCAGCACTGGACACAACACTCCAGGTGGGGCCTGACCAGGGCAGAGCAGAGGGGGAGGATCCCCTCCTGTGACCTGCTGCCCACACTCCTCCTGATGCCCCCCAGGATCCCACTGGCTCTCTCAGCCCCAGGGCACACTGCTGGCTCATGGCCACCCTGTCATCTACCAGGCCCCCCAGGTCTTTCTCCACAGAGCTCCTCTCCAGCAGGTCACCTCCAGCCTGTGCTGATTCCAGCAGTTCATGCTTACACTGGAAGAAAGCAATTGCAAACACAGGGGCAGAAAGAGAACTCAGGATTCTCAAGAGCCCAGGGGTGGCAGTGGGCTCAGCAGCATCTCCAACAGGCACCTGAGCACAGTGCTGAGGTCCAGGAAAGCATCTGGATCCCTGCTCTGCAGGACAGGGGGCTGTGATTGTTCCTCTGCAGCCTTAAAACCCATTGACCAGGTGAGAAGTCCAGAACAAGACTGTTAACATGAGATTGGTTTTCAAAAACATACTGGGGCAAAGATCTAGGAAGTAACCTTACAGAAGGTGCTTGGGCTGGGGAAGCAGGGAATGTGGAGTGCAAAGAGTTAGAGGAGCATTGAAGGATATTCATCACCCCAGGAGGAAAAAACAGGGCATTGACATAAGCACATCAACAGAGAGGTAGAACACTGCAGGGAAACCACCAGGCACTGAAACTTGGCTGATGGGATGAGAAGGCATTGAAATAATATGTAAGAAAATGGCATATTTAGCTACACAAAAGGTAAACTATAGACATATCTGTTCTAGACCAAAGGCAGCAGCAGTGTCCTAACAGGTACAGCACACCACCTCCTCACAAGCACTGAGAAAAACAGCCCAGGCATCCTCTCTCTGTAAAATCAGCTCCTTCCTGCCCCTTTTAATAACTTAAGCATGGAGGAACAACCACATGTACCAGCACAGGCTGGGGGTGACCTGCTGGAGAAGAGCTCTGTGGAGAAGGACCTGGGGGTCCTGGTGTGTGACAGGTTGGCCATGAGCCAGCAGTGTGCCCTGGGGCTGAGAGAGACAATGGGATCCTGGGGGCATCAGGAGGAGTGTGGGCAGCAGGTCACAGGAGGGGATCCTCCCCCTCTGCTCTGCCCTGGTCAGGCCCCACCTGGAGTGTTGTGTCCAGTTCTGGGCTCCCTGGGATAAAAAGGACAGGGATCTCCTGGAGAGAGTCCAGAGGAGGCTGAGGAGATGATGAAGGGCCTGGAGCATCTCCCCTGTGAGGAAAGGCTGAGAGAGCTGGGGCTGTTCAGCCTGGAGAAAAGAAGACTGAGGGGGGACCTAATCAATGTTTATCAATATCTGAAGCATAGAGTGCAGGGGGAATTGGCCAGTCCCTTTTCAGTGTCTGTGGGGACAGGACAAGGGGCAATGGCTGCAAATTGGAGCACAGGGAGTTCCACACCAACATGGGGAGAAACTTTTCCCCAGTGAGGGTGAGGGAGCCCTGGGACAGGCTGCCCAGGGGGTGTGGAGTCTCCTTCTCTGGAGACATTCCAGCCCTGTCTGGAGGCCTGTCTGTGCAGTATGAGCTGGGGAGCTGCTCTGGCAGGGGGGTTGGACCCTAGGAGCTCTCCAGGTCCCTTCCAACCCCTACACCTCTGTGACTCTGAGATTCTGAGAGGCTGTACCTAGCTGCCCATGCCAGAGAGATGCTCCAATACCCAAACACCCTGAGCTCAGGTCCTGTCCTGCAGCATCACCTCCACCTCTGTACAGAGCACCATGGCTACATTCTGTCTGAAAGAGAGATAAAGGCCTTTGGATTAGACTCCCTGCAACAAGCCTGAAGTAACTACTGGGGGCACACACCCCAGAGCCCACCCCCCACCAAGAGCTGTGTGGAAATGAGTCTTTTTTAGCTGCTTTTAGAAACCCCTCAGAACCACAATGGGCTGAGAAGCCTGAGCTGCTATCTCATCACTACTGATAAAGCTCAAGCAGAGGAGGTTTGGCTAATCTTTAGTGAGACCTGGAGTACCTCAGCCACTTGTCTGTCTTCTGAGAGAGGAGGAAGGACAGGAGAAAGTGCAGAGCTGAAGGGTGCTGTGCAAAGCAGCTTGGCAAGCTCACACAGGGCAGTTGTGGGTCTGTGTCAGTGTGAGCTCTGGCTTTATCAGCAGAGAAAGTTCCAGCTGCACACAGGAGGCATCTCCCACCTCCAAATGCCTGGTCATGCCTGGAAGCCATGCTCTTCTTGAACAGAAGCAGCATCTTCCAACAAGAGATGTCAGGGCAAACAGCAGGTATGGCTTTGCCCCCACCCCTTCCCCCCCCAGCAGCTCCTAAAGGGAAAGGAGGCAAGGCAAGCCAAATGCTTCTGCAGAGCAGAGGCAGCCCAGGGGACACCCCAGCCCCCCAGCCACACTTACCCAGCTTCTCAAGGAGGCACTTGCACTCTGCCCAGGGCTGGGAAGTTCAGGATACAAGGAGACATTCCTTCTCCTCTGCAGTCTGAGCTGCTGGTTGTTGCCCCAGCTCAAGGAGAGGAAAACCCCTCAGCTAAAGATGTGCTGCTTTTCACAGGATCCTTGCTTCAGCAACGTGCTTCCCTCACAAGTCACAGCCAAACAAGCTCCTGTCTTGAGCTACAGAGAGTTCAGCTCCTAATTCAGCCTACAGCAGTGCAGTCACTGATGAGGCTGGCACTGATGGCCCAGTTCTGAACTTCCATGGGTGGAAGATCTCCCTGATGCCTGTTTCTTTCCAGGACCTGCAGCCAGGACTCCCATGTATCTTCCTCAGAGACTCCAGGCACATCATTCCAAGTGTCTACCCAGCACCATGGAGCCAGACCAGCCAAAACTCACACAGAGCTGCCACTAAGCTGCCAAAGCCTGTTTGCTTGCTCTTGATACCAAACTTAGCCCAGGCTGGGCACTGAGCTAACACAGCTCCTCCTCTGACTACATCACTGACCATGCAGACACCTGCCTTCCATCCAGGACAACAAACCACGTCCTCTTGCTGTTCATGAGAGCTCACTGGTCCTTAATATACTCACAGGAAGGAGGACACAGGACTAAGGCTGTGATAAACCACTGCTGAGAGTAAGTTCTGCCCAAGGAGTTTTCCAAGTGAGTTAGGTTTCCAGCAGTGATGTTACTCACACAGGAGCTGGCTGCAGCCTAACAGCAGGGGCACTGGGTGACAGGGAACTCACTCAGGGTGACAGAAATGAAAAAGATAAGCTCATTCAAAGTGAGATCCATCTGTAACATAACCCTGGAGAGTCTAAGCAGAGACACTGGGACTGCAACCTGACCCAGGAACCATCCTGGACCAGGACATGCTCTGCTAAAGATGCAGAATCATCCTGGATTGACTGGGGCACAACCCAGGTCAGCCCCCAAGCTGGGTCACTGCCTCTCTAAGGTGCCTGCAGCACATCAGAGTTGTAGGAGGCAGTGGGGGTAAGGGTGTATCAGCTCTGCCTCAGGGTTCCTGCCTTTACCTCTTGAGGAATTTAACACTGATTGACAAACAATTTGCCATCTCACCACTTCAAACATAAGCTGGCCTGCTGCTAGATCAAACTAGCCCAGTGCTACTAAAAAAACCCTCCTTCTTATAGGCAGACCCACAGAAACAGCATGTATGAGAGAACAAAAGCTAATTCAGATTACCAGACAGCAACAAAAGCCTTGCCAAAACTCTTTCATAGCTCAAGCAACCCATCACATCTGAAGCACCAACAAGGAAGAGACAAGCAAAACTTCATGGTATCTTTTGTTCCAAGTCACTGCTTTATGAGGTGCTTCCTCTGGACACAGTACCAAAAGAGCATGCTGCTGCTTAGTCAAGATGTTCAAGTACCACTCTCATTTTGCTGAGGAATAAAAATCAGTCAACTGGGTGTCTTCCTTGGTCCTCTGTGCATATTTAGAGTCCATTCTCAATCACTCATGAAGCTTGTTCTCTTTACAACCAATTTCTCTGCAGGAAACCCTTAATCAAAAGCATCTCTTGACAAAGGGATGGAACTTCACCATTCAATGGTGAAGCTCCTGGAGTCACAGACACCTGACCTGCATGGTTCCATCCCTATTTGGGACATACTATGGTAAGAGGGAAACCTTACTTCTCCTCCCACCCCACTCCAGTTGCCTATGCCAACAAAACTGCTTTCTCTCCCACTCCCTGTGTTCCTGCACAGTTATTTAAGAGTTCTGCCTCAAAGCTCACCATGGCTCAAGCCAGGCCCATCAGCTACAACACAGTTTTCACCCTGAAACAGAGAAAGGAAGGGAGAACAGGGCACAGCAAGACAATTCAACCCGACCTCAGCCCTTTCTATGCTCCTGAATAAGCACACCCAGGGTACCAGCACAGCAGGGGTACTCATGTGCTGACACCAGCCCTCACCCTGGGTTCTGCTATTTTGATTTTCACCTTTAATTGGCAATTTTGTCCACCACAGACAACACCACAACCCCTTGCTGTTTCAGCCATTTCCCCTTTTCCATGCTGCTTTTTTAGCACAAAATGAGAGCCTTTCCACAGAGAAACCAAGCTCAGTGACAGCTGAAGTCTTTTAAGTTACCTCTTTTTAAGCCTTTTGGATGTAATCCACAGGGGGTACGAGCTACCAGCCACAAGTCACTTCAGGAAGCTCCAGAAGTAAGTAAAAGCTTTATTAGAACCGGTTTGGGGAAGAATAAGAGGCGTGTGTGTATCTATGGCACAGCTTCAGGGCTACAGAGGAGTAACAGAAGCTGTTGCTGAACCCCAACACCAGCCACAGGGCTCCAAAACCGCTGCCAGAGCGGCAGGAGCCACCTCGGGTACATGGGGAGGGCAGAGAGAGGCCCCGCGGCTCTCATCTTCCGGGGGTTCCTAGTGCACCACAAGCTTTATATCTGGGGGTCGGGCCCGGGGAGCTCTCAAGGCCCCTTCCAGCCCCTGCGGTTCTGGGAGGACCGCGGTGGGGTTGGTTTTGGCACCGAACAGCCCCGCGTACTAAGCGCTTCGGCGTTGGGAGGGGGGGTTTGTTGGTTAAAGGCTTAGGAGGGCCCAAAACACCCCCCAAGGACACGCAGCAACCTCCCACCCCCGCTCCCGGCCCCGACGCCCGGGTCCCGCGCTGCCTGGAGCCAGCGAGAGGCACGGCATAGCAGGCGTGGGGCGCAGCGGCCTGGGGGCGAGGCGGCCGGGGGGCGCAGCGGCCGGGGGGCGCAGCGGCCCCTCTGCGCGGCTCACACCGAGCGGGCCCCCCGGGGACCGGCCGAGCTGCCCCTCGGGCCCGGCCGCCCGGCCCGCGGCCCCCTCCCCGCGGCGAGGCGAGCGGCGCGGCCGGCGGGAGGGGCGGGCAGGCCGCGGGGCGGCGGGCAGGCTGCCGGGGGGGCCCGGGACGGCGGCGACGGGCGGACCAGCAGCCGCGGCGGCCGCAGGGCGGAGGCGGGGGGCAGAGGGCCGGGTGCCCGGCCGTCCTCGGGGGGCTCTGCACGGGGAGACACGGGGATTAGAGCCAGCCGCCACCCCCCGCGCCCGCCGCCGGCCCCCGCCCGCCGCGTACCTCGGGTGTCGGCCGAGAGCGGCGCCGGCGCGGCGGGGGGCCCGGCCTCGGGCCCCGGCGGCAGCCGCTGCCCGGCGCACATGGACTTCAGCACCTGGAAGACGGCGAGCGGCGCCACGTTCATCCGCAGCAGGTCCAGCAGCACCCTGCGGGGACACCCATCAGCGGCGGCGCCGGCGGCGCCGGGGGCGGGGGGGAGGCGGGCAGCGGCACAGCTCACCGGAACACCTCCGGGTCCAGCCCGCTGCCCGCCGCCTGCGCCAGCTCGAACAGCTCCGCTTCCTCCGCGCTCAGCAGCTGCTTCCTCCGCAGCCGCGCCTCCGCCATGGCCGCCGCGGCCGCCATTCCCGCCAGCGCCTCCCGGGGCCCGGCCCGGCCCCCGCCGCCCGCCTCCTCCCCTCCCGGCCCGGCTCCGCCTCAGTCACCGCCCCCCGACGCCTACTCGCGGGCTCCGCGGGCCGGTGCCGCCTCCCCCCGCTCGGCCCGGCAGGTGGCAGCCGCGCTCCAGCCGAGGCCTTGGCCTTCCCCGCGGCCTGTGGGGCTGCTCGGCGGGGCCGCCGGGCCTCTCCCGCCCCGGGTAGGAGTCTGGCTCGCCCAGGCCCGGAAAGCCGCGCTGCTGGCGATTCCCGGGTGTATTCCTCGGGTAGCCCTTCAGGGCGGGCCTGCCTGTGCCCCCACCCAGCCTGGCGTCTTCTGTGCCGGGTCCAGCCTCTGGGTTCAGCCACACCAGGCTCCTTTCGGGGGGTGGCACCTGTCCCAGACCTCTGGAGCCTTCAGCCATCACCCTCGAGGCTGTGACACCCCACACCCTCCTCCTCCTGCTTCTCCTCCACTGACTCGTCATCATTCCTGCAGGAATGGGACGTGCCTGGCAGAGGAGCCCACATCGAGGAGCATGAGCTTCCCTGTATCCACCTAGCTAGCCATGGGCAGCTGAACGTGTACTCGACATAGGCAGCACCCCTATAGAGTAACAGATTGCATGAGGTGGGAAGGGACCTTCAGAGCCCATCTAGTGCCACCCTGCAGTGAGCAGGGACACCTTTAGATCAGATCGCTCAGAGCTTCATCTACCCTGACCTTGAATGTCCCCAGGGATGGGGCCTCCCCCACCTCTCTGGGCATTCTGTGCCAGGGTCTCACCACCCTCAGAGTGAAGAACATCTTCCTCAGGTCTCATCTAACCCTGCCCTGCTCTAGTTTAAACCCATTGCCCCTTGTCCCATTGCCCTTACAAACAGTCCCACCCCAGCTTTCCTCTAAGACCCTTCAGCTACTGGAAGAGGCTCTAAGGTCTCCCCAGAGCCTTCTCCAGGCTGAACAATCCAACTCTCTCAGCCTGTCTTTGTAGGAGAGATGCTCCAGTCCTTGGATCATCCTCATGGCCTCCTCTGGACCTGCTCCAAGAGGTCCATGTCCTCCTTGTGCTGAGGGCTCCAGAGCTGGACGCAACGCTGCGGGGTTGTCTCCGCAGAGCAGAGGGGCAGAATCCCCTCTCTGTCTGCTGGCTCCTTGGGATGCAGCCTGGGATGCTGTTGGCCTTCTGGGCTGTGAGGCCACGTTGGTGGCTCATGTCCCACTTTTTGCCCATCAGTACCCCAAGCCCCTCCCGCAGGGCTGCTCTCCATCACACCACCCCCACCCTGTGTTGATAACAAGGACTGTCCCGACTCAAGTGCAGGATCTGGCACTTGTCCTTGTTGAGCTTCATGAGGTTTGCACAGGCCCACCTCTCTGGCTGGTCCAGGTCCCTCTGGATGCCATCCCACCTGTCTGGTGTGTCAACTGCACCGCTCAGCTCAGTGTCATCTGCAAACCTGCTGAGGGTGCACTCGATTCCAGTGTGTCATGGATGAAGATATTGAACAGCACTCATCCCAGTATGGATCCCTGAGGGACACCCCTTGTCACTCCTTTCCATCTGGACATTGAGCCATTGACCCCCACCCTCTGGATGTGACCATCCAGTCAACTCCTTATCCACCAGACAGTCCACCCATCACATCCACATCTCTCCAACCTAAGAGGGGAGGATATTGTGGGGCACTGTGTCAAAGGCCTCACAGAAGCCCAGACAGATTTCCTCTTGCTTCTTACCCACTGGAAGACAGAAACAGCTGCTTGTCATACCTGTCATGCTCATCTGTGTAACTTGTGTGACCATCCTCTAACCCCCAAGAGATGTGGGTCCTGTATCACAAGGCCAACTCTGGGTGCTGGTTTTAATCTGTCCCTGGACAGGGGTAGGGAAGGAGGGTGATGTGTGGCAACGGAGCCCTCTGGGGACTCCAGTTTGGCCAGATTTGGGTGCAGAGAAGCCCTATGTGCCAGCCACCCCATGGAGCTACATGGAGACAATCACCTATGTTCACATACCTGCCTGTCTGCCTCTGCTGGGCCCCAATCTCTCTCATGCACCTCGGTTCCCAAGCCAGCAGAGACCATCTGGCATTGTGTGGGGGAGAAAATTGGAAATCCTGGTCTTGAGTTGCACCATGGTGAGGAGACATAAAGCTGAGATTGAAATTCCTCCATCTAAATGGAAATGAGCAGCGCCACCACCATCAGGGAGGGGTCTCCTGCCCCCACTCCCCCATCCTGGCACACTGCTGAACAGATAGCTGGGGGGGGGGAGAGGCACAAGGAAGGCATGTGTGTGCCCCCCTGCCAGCACCCTGTCTCATCCCTGCATCAAGCTGCAGGGAGAGAGAGATGCTCCCACCCCCCACCCGTATCCTGAGCAACCTGTGAGCGTGTCAGAATCGTCACCCATCCCAGGGCAACCTGACCTTGGGTCCAGAGGGGTGTTTGGTCTGGCTGACAGACAGACAGACGTTTACTGCAGCCGCCAAGCTGCCAATGAGATGTGCAGCGATAAAAGAAGAGATGGCCAATGAGAAGAGAAGCATCTTGCTGCTAATGGCCCTGAGCAGGGACCAGCCCAGCAGGGACAATTACTGCAGCACTGATAGCAGGAGCAGCTGCTGCCAGCAGGAATTACCCTGCTGTCTGCAGGGCTGACAGAGCCAGCAAGCCTGAGATCACCCACAATGATGGGCTTTCAGGGGGGTCAGTGAGGGGTTCCTGATGCAGAGAGGACCGAGCAGCAGCCCCGTGCTTGCTGTCCTGCCTGCTCTGGTGTGTGTGTGCTGATTCCTTTGGGGCTGGCTGGAAGCCATGCACCAGGGCAAGAGTCCTCACCATATGGGGGATGCAGTCTCCAGCCATTCCTGGTCCCACCTGGACCACTACCCCCAGCCCTTGGCATCTGGGAGGTCAGCTGCAAGTCACAGCTGAAGAGGCAGAGATGCTTTTTAGGTCAGCCCCTCTCTGATAAAAAAACAAACCCACCAGAAACCACCTTCCCTAGAGCAAACTGGAGAAGCCTCAGCTTGTCCTTCTTCCTTTCCAGCCCCAGCCAGCTCCAGCTGGTGGTCACCAGCATCACAAACAACCCCTTCCTTCACTGACTGCCATAGGACATGGCTGTGGGTCACCTTCCTCACCATTCTTGGTGTAGACCTGGATGGGCACATCCTGTACCTCCTTTGAGTGACAACACTCTTCTCTGAACTATATGGTCCCCTCTGCCCGCTGAAGCATGTCTGGGGGGTCCAATACCCCATTTTTCTCCTTTTGCTCCCGTAAGCCCACAGGTCAGTAGAGGAAGTCACAGGGATCCCATCAACACCCCCTGAGAAGCCCTCAGTTACTGGAGCTGCAACCTGAGTAGCACCTGCGGCACCTAAAGGACATTGCACAGGACACTGGGTCTTGCAGCCCACCAGAGACACCCTCCATTACCTCTGTCAGGACTTCAGCACCCAGCTGATCGCACAGCCCACAGTTTCCAGAGCAGGACACGAGCCAGATCAGCCCAGGATGGTGGTGCCGAGCTGTGCCTCGGCTCTTGGAAGACATGGCTACAAGAGGGTCTGAGCGGATGGGGGCAGAGGAGGCTCAGCCAGCCTGCCTGGGTAGAAGGGAAAGGGAAGTTAGGTGAGGTGCAGAGCCTGTGACCCAGCTGCAGCTAGGGGGTTGCTCAGACACCAGGCCACGATGCTTGGGCCTGGGCCTCATGAAGAAAGCCCCATTGCAGCACACCTGTCTGGGGGCCACAAGAATCATAGAATCACAGGGGTTGGAAGGGACCTCAAGAGCTCCTGGGGTCCAACCCCCCTGCCAAAGCAGCTCCCCAGCTCATACTGCACAGGTCGGTGTCCAGACAGGGCTGGAATCTCTCCAGAGATGGAGACTCCACACCCCCTGGGCAGCCTGTCCCAGGGCTCCCTCACCCTCACTGGGGAAAAGTTCTTCCCCGTGTTGGTGTGGAACTTCCTGTGCTCCAATTTGCAGCCATTGCCCCTTGTCCTGTCTCCACAGACACTGAAAAGGGGCTGGCCATTCCCCCTGCACCCCATACATCAGATATTTATAAACATTGATTAGGTCCCCCCTCAGTCTTCTTCTCTCCAGGCTGAACAGCCCCAGCTCTCTCAGCCTTTCCTCATAGGGGAGATGCTCCAGGCCCTTCATCATCTCCTCAGCCTCCTCTGGACTCTCTCCAGGAGATCCCTGTCCTTTTTATCCCAGGGAGCCCAGCACTGGACACAACACTCCAGGTGGGGCCTGACCAGGGCAGAGCAGAGGGGGAGGATCCCCTCCTGTGACCTGCTGCCCACACTCCTCCTGATGCCCCTAGGATCCCACTGGCTCTCTCAGCCCCCAGGGCACACTGCTGGCTCATGGCACCTGTGTGGGGAAGCAGTGAGCGCTCATGCCATGCATGGGGATGTGTGGAGCAGGTGGGGGCCGCACCCCCACCTTGGCGTGTGAGGCGACGCCAAGGCCACGAGCGTGAGGGGCAGATGCCCGGCCTGCTGCCCGTAGAGAGCGGCGCTGGCAGCGTGAGCAGGGACTCGGGGTGCGCTGCGGGAGGGCAGAGCGCTGCGGGAGCCCTGCCTGTAAATCAGGGCAGGCTGTGTGCCGTCAGAGAGAGCACGGCACAAGCAGACGTGCTGTGAATTGGCAGAGGGGTAACCTGTAATGCGGGTGGTAAATCAGGCCAGGCCGGGCATGCGCGGAGAGGCTGTAATGCAGCATACAGACCATAAATCACCCTGCACCGCCCATGAGCAGCAAGGCCACACCGTGTGGGGACAGTGAGGGGTGACACGCATGCAGAGCCCGTCTGTCCCACGCAGGCACACAGCAGGACTTGCTGTGTGCTGCTGTTCAAGTGGGGAGAATTCGGCACACCTCCGTTTCCCCTGGAAATGAGGAGAAAGGCTGGTGGCTGCGCAGGACATGGAGCTCAGCAAGATGCAAGTGACAGAGAGTGCCTGAGGCACGGCCACCAGGTGAGGACAGGCTTTGAATGCAGGAGGTGAGGGTCAACCAGGTGGTGCTGTGTGAGACTGGGGAGGAGAGAATCATAGAACCACAGACTGGTCTGGGTTGGAAGGGACCCCAAGAATCACAGAGCTCCAACCCCCTGCCACAGGCAGGGACACCAACCTCAGGCCTGGAGCTACACAAGGTTGCCCAGGGCCCCATCCAACCTGGCCTTGAACACCACCAGGGATGGGGCATCCACCACCTCTCTGGGCAGCCTGTTCCAGCCCCTCACCACTCTCTCTGGAAAGAACTTCCCCCTAATATCCAATCTAACCCTTCCCTCCTTCAGCTTCACCCCATCCCCCTTGTCCTGCCCCTGTCTGCCCTTTAACAAGCTGATTCCCCTCCTGTGTCTCTGCTCCCTTCAGGGACTGGCAGGCTGCAATGAGGTCCCCCCACAGCCTTCTCTTCTCCAGGCTGAACCAGCCCAGCTCCCTCAGCCTCTCTCTATAGGGGAGGTGCTCCAGCCCTCTGAGCATCTTCATGACCCTAAGGCCACAAAGCAAGGTCCCCTCAATGTGAAAGGAGGACTGTATTTGGGAAAACCTCAGTAAGGCTCAAATACCAAACGATCACAGCAAATATGCCTCCCACATCCAGGAAATGGGAAAGGGATCAAAATGTATCTAGATCTGCATATCTTTCAGAGGATTTTTTGAAGGAAACCCACCTTCAAGATAGAAAGATAAATGGGAACAGCATTTATCACAGATACCTTGTCTCAGTGCAGCGCAGTGATTGGTTTTCTTAGATAATTAACTTAGATAAGGTGATGCAGCACATCTGAGTAGGTTAGACTTAAGGAAGGAGTTTCCTTTGCCACCCAATATGCACCAGTTACTGATGCTGGAAGTCACAGGTATGGATGTAGCCGAGGAGGAACCAGCTAACCAAGTAAAGGATGGGTTGTATCCAAAGGGGTGTCTCTGAGCAGAGGTGCTTCTGGCACTGTTCCTCCACCCAGTCTTGGGATGACCCCACTCTCAGCATGCACTGCAGGGCTGGGAGCATGGAGTTGTCACAGCTGGGGTGCTTTTTTTGGAAGGGCCACAGCCACGTCCCCAGCAAAGCACTAGGAAGATCTCACCCAGAAGATGTGCCCAAGCACGCTGTTTTGGAGATGTGCCTTCAAAACTGTGCAAGGAAAAGAACTGCTCACATGTGTAGAGTGAAAATTAGGTGGAGGCATCCAAGTATGGAGGTTTGGGGACAATTTTCAGTGTTTCAGGACCAAATAACTGGTTTGAGACAATACCAGGGAAGCCTACTGAAAGGACTGAGCACAGGCAGCCTCTTTAAGGTAGGAGCTGAAACTTACCCCTCGTGTCAGGTATGTTGGTCATTATGAGATGGTGTGAAGGGAGGTGCTCAGCTGGGCCACGTGTGTGCTGCCTCTGTGCTCCTCTGCACGTCTTGCTGGCAGCCCGCAGGCATCACAGAACACGCTGCTCTCCTTTGCTCTACACTTTGGCAGCTGAGTTGGTGGGTTCTTCCAGCCTTCTCTAGATGGCTGTGGTTGGAGGCCAAGAAGGAGCCGTGTTTTGATATTCAAGCACTGCCAGGGCTGGAGTTTGAAACTAATCACTAGGCTTGTGCTTAAGGGAACTCTTCCAGACCAGAGGGATGGGGAGGGGGCCTGGATGATGGACCACAGCCTACACATACCTCAGTCCCACAAGGATCAGTGATGTTCTCCAGCCTCTGAGGCATTCAGGAGCCGTGATGCTGTGTGCTGGGGTGTGTGACAAGGCTGATGTTGGGCGCAGGACTAACCCAAGGGCTTCATTCCCAGCAGGTGGGAGACACTGGCGACTGGCACATCATCCAAGGTGGGCCAGCTCAAATTCTGCCCTGAATCAGCCCTTCACCCCTCCTTGTTGCCTTCCTTCTGCAAGACTACCATCTTTTGGGCAGTGAAGTCCTGTGCAGGAGTAAGCACAGCCCCAAACTGGCCCACAACCAGGCCGAGCAGCACAGGGCTCGGGGCCTGTGCCAGCTCAAGCCCGACTGCCATGTGAGCGCCTGTTCCCAGCAGCACTAATCCAATTACCAAACAAACTTCCTGCCTTCATTACCGGGCTCTGCAGCATGCTAAAGCAGCTTGGCCATCACCGAGGGCTTAGCAAGGGACTAGAGCTCAGGCCATGAATGACAGAGCTCTTTCACTCCAAGGGAGGAGGGGTGGGGAACAGAGGCAGCTGGGGGGGGTGCGTAGGGGATTGCTGGGACAAGAGGATTGGGAATTGCTACAGACAAAGGTCTCTGGTCAGCCTTCACGCTCCCAATGGGGTTAACCTCAAAGCTGTGTCAGGTTGCTCAGGCCTTTGTCAGTCCTGGGGATTAGCATCCTCATGAATGGGGACCCCTGTCACCCCTCTAGCCCTGTCACATGGCTGCCCTCCCCCTGGTTTCCAAACAACACTCGTTTCCCTCATGGGATGGCAAAAGGTGGCGCTAAAAACACCCTTGTGAGATTCAACCCACATTTTCTGGGGAGCTCCTAAACAGCTCCCATCAGCAACGATGCAGTGCACCAGAGTCATGTACCTCCTGTGAGAATCCCAAAATGAGACCTCCCCAGGTCCAAACCGGACCCAGAACCTGCTTAGATCTGCCACATCTGAGATCACATCCATGCCAGGCCTGATGTCAAGCTGTGGGCTGGCCCTTTGCTATGGTTCTGCATCCTGCACCCTGCTCCCATATCTTCCTTGTTGGAAGGAAGGGGTCCTCCACCCCCAGGGCCCACCTGGAGTAGGGGGGCTCCATCGGGCTGGAAGTGTTGCCCTCAGGTTGCAGTGAACTTGCAGCCCTCTTCATCCACATTGTCCAGTCCCTCCTGGTAACACTAAGAGGAGGGAAAGAAAAAACCCCCACAACCCAGGGCAGTTCTGCTTCTCTCCAAAAAAGCCCTTACTGACCCTGATCCGTGCCCACACTGCTTGGGACAGGATGGTGGCCTAGAGACCTCCTGAGGTGCCTTCCAATCCATGCATAGTGTAACCAGGTCAAAGGAAGTGGTTATTCCCCTTTATTGGGCATTGGTGAGGCCCCATCTGGATACCACATCCAGTTTTGAATCCCAAGGACAGAGTCCTGCAGAGGGTCACTAGGTCAGGGCCAGAGAACATGTACAAGGAGATGCTTGAGGAGTTGGGCTAAGGAAGCCTGGAGAAGAGAGGGCTGAGGAGGGGTGCAGTTGCCACAGGGAGGATGGAAAGCTGTTTAGCTGAAGTACCTGAACACAGAGCCCAGCCCCAGAGCAGTTCTGCTTGGTCCTCTGCTGTTCCTGGGGAGCTCAGCAGAACCTCACCTCAGGGATGGGGGGATGGTACGTGTGTGGATACAGTAGCAAGCACCATCAGGAACAGGGTTCAAAGGCAAGCTACCATTAAATGCTACACAGTTTGCTCCCTGCCACAGCTCCTCAAGAAGAGAAACACCACAACATGAGGGGAGGTCCTCCTCTGCCTCTATCCCCCAGCTCCACAGAGCTGAGAAGCCTCTGCTTGGTCAGCCACAGCCACAACAGCATCCCCCAGGGACGAGCTCTGTGCTGGAGCTATCAGAGCACAGCAGAGCTGCTGTGGGACCTTGAAACCTTTCAGAGGCAGCAAGGGCATCCAAGAGCATCTCTGCAGCTGCATTCCTGCCCCTCCAGCCCTTCCTGCGGGCTCTGGAGGGGCACTGCTGGGGAAAAAACCCAGCCTCCAGCTGGAGTCACCTCCGTCCCCACCGGAGAAGATGCCTCCCTGGGATGGAGAGAGGAGCTGGGGAGCTGCCAGCAGCCAGGCAGGGCTGTAAGGAGACACCAAGAGCCCAATGAGCAGAAACTTCTGCCTTTTAAGGAGCGGCAGAGGCTGAGGCATCCTGGAACAAACCAAGAGAGTTTCTGTGGGCTCCCAACCGCAGTGTGCTCCGGGGGACCACGCCAACCGTGCCCAGCAGTCCCCACAGCACCTCAAAACCGTGATAGACAGCCAGGACAGTGATCCTGCAGCTACAGACTGAGGGTGGAAAACCCCAGAGCCCCCTTCCCTGATGGTTCTCCCCAGGGTTCCTGCCATGGCCATGGCCCTCACCCACACACACTCTCTGTGGTCCCACCATTCACCTCCACGCACACACCCCATAGCAATTCTGCAGGGCCAGCTCCTTCCGGGGAGCAGGCAGTGAGGAGGAGGAGGATGCTTTGTGGTATTTTCACAAAGCCTTCATCAAGCTATCACTAACAAACACATCCCAGCGATGTGCCAAGCACTTTGCTCTGTCGATGCAACAGGTCCAGCAGCCAATTCGCTGCTGTCACCCCCCTCTCCAGAGCACAATGTGACCACCCAGGGAGCACAGGGGAAAGGAAAACACATTCTGAGACAGGGCTCAGTCTGAAGCAGGGATGGAGGGATGGTATGTGTGTGGATACAGTAGCAAGCAACATCAGGAACAAGGTTCAAAGGCAAGCTACCATTAAATGCTACACAGTAACTTCAGCAGAACCAAGAGGCAGAGCAAGCAAGGCCAAAGCCAAGGTGTCAGGAAGACAAAGAACAGGGCTGGAGACACAAAATACCCAGAGAACAGGAGACCTGTGAAACTCGGGGATTTTGCCTAAGACTTGCAAGGGGTGAAGGAAAACAAGGAGGCAAGGAGGCAAAAGATCCCAAAGAGCACCCTCTTCTACGTCGCATCCAAAACCATCTCATTGCCCACAAAGGGTCCCAAAGACTTAGTGAGGACAGGACCCCAGTGTCCCTTGTCCCCAGTCTCAGATGAGCAAGCTGGCTGGGACAGCTCAGGCACACAGGTCTCAGCGCACACAAGAGCGAAGGACAAACCAATCCACTTCAGAGATTCTGTGTAATTAAATCTCCCCCCCCCCACCGCTGCGCCGCACCGTCCCCCTCCTCGAGGTGGGCCAGGGGCGCGCGATCCCCATGGAGCAGGAGGCGACCATGCACCGCTTTATTGGGCAGTGGTGCTGCAGCGCGGCCCAGACCCCTCACTATGTACATTTGGCAAAGGATGGCAGCCAACACCGAGCACCCCTGGGGGTAGGGGGGGCCAGGCCTTGCGAGCCCCAGGCAGGCCCCCCACTCATCCCCCCCTCGCCTGTACCCTCCCACAGGCAGAGCCAGGCACCCTCACGGAGCGGGTCCCCTCAGCGGATGATTTATCCCCCTTTGCCCAGGTCTCTCCAAGGCCACGGCTCCAGACCTCACGTCCTGAGCTCTGCCCGCTGGCAGTGGGCAGCCGGCGAGCCCCGCTCAGCTCCTGGCGCAGGGGGGATCCCGCTGGCACCGCCCCAGCAGGCAAACCAGTGAAGGGGAACCCCCCAAGAGAGCGGGACGAGGGGTCCAGCTGCAGCGATCCCCAGCAGTGCTGGCCATGCCCGGCGAGCCGCTCGCGGGCTGCTGGTCCGGAGCCCGTCCTTGCCACGGTGGCGCTCGGCCCTGAGGATGGGCCGGTTTCGGGTGCACCCGGCCTCGAGCCTGGCTCGTGGTGGGTGAGGACTATAGGGTACGGATAGCCACCGGGTAAAGCAAGGACATGTGCTCAGCCCCCTTGATGGGCAGCTTGCGGCTGGCGTAGTGATGGATGATCTCCGGCACACTGTCGAAGGGTGGGCTGTGCTGACCCAGCACGTACTTGTTCTCTTGGGTCCGGGACAGCTTCATGTGCATGAAGCCCTGGCTGCTCCTGCAAGGAGAAATTGAGGCAGGGTTAGGTAGTGCAGCTGACCCTGGCTTCTCCCATCAGCATCTGCATGTCCCCCAAAAACAGGCAGCCTGCCCTCTAGCTGGGGAGTACACACACCAGCAACAGCCCTGCCCACACCATCCCACTTCTGGCCAGTGCTGGATGGTGCTCCTGGTACAATGGAATGATGAGGCTGGCCACACCGTGCTGCATCCTCTCCCCAGGCACAGCCACACAAGGGTGTGAGGGGTGTACTGGTAGGTGGGGAGGGGGTGTGCAGAGAGGGAAGGGAGGGCAGGAGCAGTCCAAGCTCTTTCTGGGAGGTGATGGAGGGGCAGAGACTTTCGCCCCTTGTGCCTGGCTCATCCAGGCCGGCTTCAACTCCCATCTTCCCCCCCACCCCGCCTCTCAGCGTAGCAAAGCAGGATTTTCTCCTTGGGCCCAAAGCCCATTGCCCACCTCCCCACCCCCCCACCCCCCCAAACACTGCGGGCTCCATAAAACCCGCTCAGCGTAGCGAGGCCACTTCCCGGCCCCGCACGGGCACCGCGCCACGCGAGGCTGCGCAGGCAGAGCCTGCCACCAGCCCCGGCTCCAAGGGACGGGCTAATGGCCCTGTTGCTATTAATTTGCGTCTCCGAGGAGAGCCACAGCCTGTCTGCAGCGTCTGGAATGCACATTACGGCAAGATATTGATGACTTAAAAGCAGACAGGACCTCATCAGCAATGCTGAGCCGCTGCCAGCGCCGCGCAGGCCGGCCCCAGCCCCCCGGCGGGTGCCCGTAATGGCCAGCCCGGCTGCATTAGCAGAGGGGGCTTGCAATCCATTTAGCACCGAGACACAAGGAGCTGCCAGCCCCAGGGGAGAGGGGAAGGGGAGAGGGGAAGGGGAGAGGGGAAGGGGAGAGGGGAAGGGGAGAGGGGAAGGGGAGAGGGGAAGGGGAGAGGGGAAGGGGAGAGGGGAAGGGGAGAGGGGAAGGGGAGAGGGGAAGGGGAGAGGGGAAGGGGAGAGGGGAAGGGGAGAGGGGAAGGGGAGAGGGGAAGGGGAGAGGGGAAGGGGAGAGGGGAAGGGGAGAGGGGAAGGGGAGAGGGGAAGGGGAGAGGGGAAGGGGAGAGGGGAAGGGGAGAGGGGAAGGGGAGAGGGGAAGGGGAGAGGGGAAGGGGAGAGGGGAAGGGGAGAGGGGAAGGGGAGAGGGGAAGGGGAGAGGGGAAGGGAGCCGCAGCCCCCTGCCAGGGGTGGAGGGAAAGCGATAGCCGAGGCGCATCCTGTGTGGCTGCAGCGCAGGGACGAGCTGCCAGGGCTGCACCTCATGAAGGTGCTCCCACACCTGGGGTTGGCAAGGGAGGGATGTGCAGGGTCCTGGCACAGGATGGGTGCTGGTCAAGAGCTGGAGCAGCTCGAGCACCCACAGGGAGTTGGTGCTGGTTATGCTTTGCCCAAATCACTCCACGGGGTTTTGTCATAAGCTCAGGGACACGACCGAGGTGGGACCCCCAGAGAGATGCTGGAGGAGCATGCTGCAAACCCCACAGCATCATGGCAGCAGCAGGGACGGGACAAGGACAAGAGGACTGCTCCTGCAGAGCACCTTACAGACATGAGGAAGGACCCAAACCTTTGCTCCATGGCCTCAGCCACTCTCAAGGAGGCAGGAGCCAGGAGGGAGCGTTTTGTGGCCAGAACACCACATTTCAGCCCACAACAGGATGCAGGGCTGCTGAGCCTGGACCAGCCAGGACCGTCATATCAGGGTTAAATCCTTCAGCTACCCGATGCTATGGGTACAACCACTCCTGCTGCTCTCTCTTGTGCATATTTCCCTTTAAAGCAGCACAAAAGGGCTTTAGGTCAGCATCAGAGCTCCCTTTCAGACCTCCCCCTCAGCTGCACCTCCTTCTACAAGGTAAAAAAGGAGTTGAAGAAAAAATCCCCACCAAAACAGAGCTGCAGCCAGCCAGCTTACAGCTATATAAAAAGCATCCCAGGGGATTTGCCTTGAAAAGGCTCTGCAGAGAAAGGCAACAGAGGAAAAAATCATGTTCCTGAGGCTGCAGGCTCTCTGCAGGTGGAGGGAAAGGCTGCTGCAAGGTGACATCTCACCCACACGTGCTGTTTGGGAAGAGGATTTGGCCCTTTTTGCTGTAAGGCTGAAGATGGGCAGCAAGAAAGGGAAAAAACCCAACCAAAGAAACAGGCAACTGGCTCACAGAAAGGGACAGCTGTGCTGGGGAGGGGAAAAGCCCCATCCACACACACAACCCTTCCTCCCAGGCTTCCCAACACATGAGAGGTGATGGCTGAGATGGGCTCTCACAGCCACCAGTATGGCTCACTGACCAGCAGAAGTTGCTGGCAAGCCAAGGCCAGGGAAAAACCCTGAGGAAATTAAAACATCAGTAAGAATTCTGCCCCCCCCAAAAATAAAAGGAAATAAGGGAGGGTTTTTGGCTGTCTGCTCTGCAAACTGCAGGTGCAGAAGGAAGAAAGAGGGCTGGAGCACCTCCCCTACGGAGAGAGGCTGAGGGAGCTGGGCTGGTTCAGCATGGAGAAGAGAAGGCTGTGGGGGGACCTCATTGCAGCCTGCCAGTCCCTGAAGGGAGCAGAGACACAGGAGGGGAATCAGCTTGTTAAAGGGCAGACAGGGGCAGGACGAGGGGGATGGGGTGAAGCTGAAGGAGGGAAGGGTTAGATGAGATATTCAGGGGAAGCTTTTTCCAGAGAGAGTGGTGAGGGGCTGGAACAGGCTGCCCAGAGAGGGGGTGGGTGCCCCATCCCTGGGGGTGTTCAAGGCCAGGTTGGATGGGACCCTGGGCAACCTTGTGTTGCTCCAGGCCTGAGGTTGGTGTCCCTGCCTGTGGCAGGGGGTTGGAGCTCTGTGATCCTTGGGGTCCCTTCCAGCCCAGACCAGTCTGGGATTCTGGGATTCTATGAAAGGGTATTTTCAGCTGAAGATCTGCTCCGGTTTGGTGTTGAAGACAGCAAAATAAAGCATTAAAAAAAAAAAGAAGAGATACTGAGCATCTAATTCACAACTGTGTCCCTGGGAAATAAACAGGGGAGGCTGAAACACCCAGGGAGTAACACAGGTCAGGAGACCACTGGGGAAACGTTGAGTATATGGAGAAAGGGGAGGGATGTGTGGCCTCTTGTTGGGCACTGACAGCTTGTGTGCTTGAGAAACATGATGTGCTCACATCTGCCAGGCACAGAGCTCAGACATTCATCCAGCAGGAGGGTGGGAAGGAATTTGTGAATCCATCATCACCTTCAGGACAGCAACAGTGGTTCTGGGTTCAGGCTGTGTCAAAAGTCCTAAAAGAGCTGGATGAGGAGGTAGGGGTAGCTTCTCTCCAGCAGCACAGCAATGCTTTGTGCAGTTTTGGCCCTCAGCAAATCTGGGAAATTCGGGGAAGGTGCAAAGATTCCACACTTCTCTCCAAAAAAAAAAACCAACCCCAAACCCAAGTCATCATCATGGCATGGGGGCGAGGTATTCCTTCTGGGAAAGCAAAGCAGCACAATGACCTCAATGGTGGTGAGGGCTGGGCAGGCAGGGGTGGGTTTCCATCAGCAACAGGATCACACAAACTTTGTTTTCCCATGAAACTGAGCTACTGAAACCAAAAGGGGTGACTGGAAGCCAGAGCTGGAGGGTGTAAGCAGAAGCAGTGGAGAAGTGAGGCACGCCATCCCATCCATCTGAGGGATGGCTAGAGCTGCCAAGGAGAGAGCAATGTGCTCCAGGCCTCCTTCCCAAGGGACACTCCTGCCAAACACCCAACCAGAAGCCTGCACCACACCGCAGAGAACTGTGGATCTCGTGTTCCAGCCATTCCCGACCACCCCGGGCACACATTGGAGTGGGGTACCACCTCTGCTGCAGGTTCAGCCACCCCCCACACCCCCCCAGCGCACCCCCCAAGGCTCACTCACTTCAAGGAGAGGGAGAAGTCGTTCTTGCTGGTCTCACTGTTGCGCACCAGGTAGCTGGCCTCCTTGCAGAGCCTCAGCAGCGTCTCCGCGTCCGTCCGGCTGATGGCCCCGTGGTACCAGCTGGAGGCAGGAGAGGGACCGGCTGTGCCAGGCAGAGGGGGGACACCCCAGGAGGAACCAGCAGCCCGAGCACCTCCCTGGGCACAGCAGCCACGGCAGGGGAGAGGGATATGGAGGGGCACCACTGGAGTTGGGAGACACGGGGCAGGGGATCCGCCAGGCAGCTCGGGGGAGGGTGCAGAAGGCACATGGGGACACCATGGCTGTGAGATGGGTGGCAGGGACAAGCAGGGAGAAATGCCAGACCAGGGAAGAGAGGAAGAAGCAGGTCTGCCCCAGGGCTGCTCATGGCACAGCAGTGCTCATGGCAGGCAGGACTCACCACTGGCTCTCCAGGGGCAGGGCAGGGTCAATCCTCTCCCCGACGAAGGGGCCGGGCTCAGCAATCAGTGTCTTCGTGCTCTTGAGGCTGCTGGAGCCATGTCTGAGGGCAGCCCTGGCCTTCTCCTCCCTGCATGGCGAGGTGCGGCCGTACCCCAGCCCCTCCGATGGACCTGCAAGGCAGACAGGCTCCTCAGCCAGTGGCAGGGACAGACAGACACACCGGGCCCCCAGCTTCCCCCCACCCTGCCACAGAGGGAGCCCACAGAAACAGGCAGAGCCCACACCACGCTGGGTCCCCTCATGCTGCACCGTGTCCCTGCGTTCAGCCAGGGCTGGGCAGCTCTTGGGGCCCCACCACACCATGATGGGTCCTCAGAGGGGTTTTGCTACCATGACCAGAGACTCAGCAGCCATGGCTCAGAGCTAAGTGAGAAGCAGTGAGGAGATGCTCTCTGGTCTTGTAAAAAAAATTAAAGTTAATTTAAAATAAAAAAAGGAGGGGTGGAGGGGGGAGGCAGAGCTAAAGGGAGCAGTCATTTTGGGAACGATGGACATCTTTCTGCCAACACAAGTAAACCACACCCATCCCAGGGTGAGTAAACTAATTCCCTGAGGTGGTAAGTGGATATTTGGGCTGTGACACCGCTGCCCACCCAGCACCAGCCCAGCCACAGGCCCTGTGCATGGGCAAAGCACAGCAGCCAGCGTGCTGCGTGCAGTGCCGGCCAGGAATTAAGCGAGCAGTGCCCTGGGGAGCCAGCCTCCCGCCAGCTGTTATTTCCTTGTGGGATGATTTCAGCATTAACAATATTGTTTCTCCCTCCTCCAGAGAGTTCATTATCACCCCCCCTGCAACAGAAGCCCCCTCACACAAATTACTTATCGATCAGGCAGAGCTGCCTGTGCCGCGAGGCTGACGGTGGCTGGTGCCACGGAGACGCGGGTGTCCCCAGGGGCCACAGCTCCTGGGATGAGCAGGATATCCCAGGATGAGCCATTTAGCTCACCCCCATGCTCCCCACCTGCTGGAGGGGTGGCAAAATCAGGGTGATGCTGAGGCCATGCTGCTGCAGGAGGGGCCAAAAAATACCCAGAGAGGGATGTTTTGAGGGTTTTTTCTCTCTAGCAGGGCACCATCTAATGTGGCTTTTTGAGGGACACCTTGTCTGGGCCCTCAAGTGAGCTGGTCTCCAGTCCTCCAGGAGCTGAGAAGAGAGGAAGGTGGATGGAAGGAAAACCAGCCTAAATCCACTGCAGCTTGGCATGGCTTGAATTACACCCCCCTAGCCCCCCAAGTAGAAGCCTGGAGAGGAGACACCCAGCATTTTCACCGGTATGGCTTTTCACCAGCCAGGCTCATCCTTGTACCAGGCTTTGATTTTGACTCATTGCCTTTAAAATTTGGGGTGATGGTTAAAAATCCAGCCAATCAAAGCCCCAAAGAGCATCTGCTGGCAGCACAAAGTCTCAGAAGAAACACGTTGCACCTGCCAGAGAGGCAGAGGCACGGCCATGATTAAACAGGGTATTAGAAACGAGCCCTGAGGAGCAAGACAACATCCTTCAAGGAGCTTGTCACCCCGAGACAGGGGAGGAAGAAAATAAAGACAAAACTCTGCCAAGATAAGCTAAAAGCAACAAAGCAAGTCATGGTGGGGGGAGAAAAAAACCAGGACAAATGACAAACTGACGTGTTCATCAGGAGCGGGATGCGCGGCAGAGCAACGGCGGGGATAATAAATGATGGGGGAAGAGAGGAGGCTGCACAGCAGAGAGATTAATTCTTCTTGACACCTGGGAAGAGGATCAAGGAAGTTTCCCCCCTGCCAAGACCTTTTTTCTTAGGGATTCATCTCAGCCTGTAGCATCCCTGTGGGGTTTGGGACTGAACCCCCCCTCCCTGGGCAGAACAGCGTCATCGCTCTACGCTGCCCCTCCGACCAGCAGCAAAATCATCCATCCCCGTGCAACCTCGGGCTCAGCCCCACCTGGGAGGCAGCAAAAGCCACACTGGGGTTGGGGTTTTGTTCCTTTACGGAGCTCTGCAGGGATCTGGGTAACTGCAGATAAGGAAATCAGACATCTGCACCTGGCACGGCGCAGCGCCTACCAGGAGCAGCTTCAGCAACACACAGGCAGAGCCGGCACGCGGAGGGAAAGCGACATCTCCCAGATCCATCCCAGCACCCCGCAAGAGTGGCTTTTGACAACACTCCCCCAACCCCACACACCCCCCTAAAGCTCCTGGAAAACCTCTAATCCACAACAGTGTCAGAGCAAAGCCCTTAAAATATTAATAACGGGTTAAAAGAGAAGCAGCAGCGTTTGACTGCCAGCGGGGTCCAGCAGGCATTTGGGGGGGGGTGGGGCTCTGCCACTCAGCACGCAGGAAGGGCTTCACAGCAGGGCCAGCCTGAGATGACAAAGCGTGCCTGGGAGATTTGGCTGTTTGGGATAGCAAAACCAAGAGTAGAGGATCCAGAGGGACCTCCTGGTGCTAAGCAGCAAGGTAATAAAACAGAGGAGGAAACGGAGCAGCGCTGAGCGATACAGCGAGGGAAAACCAAGCCCGACTTGGGTGGTGGGATGGGAATCAGCTGCTGCCACGCCTGTGAGGGACCTGGGTATTGTGAGTCAGAAGGAAACATCAGCTGAGGTGCAGAGCAGTTGTTGAGAAGGCCATAAAAGCAGCCATCAAACACTGGGACTTGGGAGGCAAAGAGGAGAGAACAAAAGAGCAGGTAATAACTCTGGCACTGAATAACCCCCTGGTGCAGCCTGACTGCTGCCCCTGAAGAGGCATCCTGGAGCTGCAGAAGATGCAGAAGCAGCAAGGACAAACATCTGGCGTCCGACATAGGACAAGTGAAGCCAGGAGGAGCTGGGGGACAGCAGAGGAGGGGGGGGGTGGATGCCTAGCTGTGACCACAGGCAGAACCCTGCCTGGTCTGGGTAAGCTCTGAGGTGTCGCAGCAAGGAAGGGTCACGGCAAGGACCAGGGGCAGCCCCCCCAGCCATGCCGCTGCGCACGCGAGACCCACCGTTGGCGTCTTCGTAGCTGGGCTGGCCATGCTGTGAAGGGACAGAGGCACCAGCCTCACCGTCCGGGGGGCTTTCACCGCTGTCGAGCTGTCCCACCGGTGGTGGCCATGGCAGGTCTTTAATGACCTTGATTTCAACTGGATGGGGGAGGGGGGAGGAAAGGGGAAGAGAAGGGGGGCAGAGGGGAAGAGAGAGAAAGAAAAAGAAAGAAAGAAAGAGAGGGCTTAGAAAAAAAACCATCAGCAACACCAGGCTCACAGAGAAGGAGAGCAGCTGTGGGGGAAAGACCCGAGGACTGAATTCCCAGGAGCCCTGTGATGGCATGGCCAACTCATCCCCTCACCAGCACAGGCAGGCCCCGCTCCACCAGCTTTCTCTGTAGTGGTGGGGGGGTCTGCAGTCACTCATGTCTCATGTGTACATCTGTCTGAGGGACCTCAGCTGAGCGTCCCATCACCACCTGTCCTGCCCGTATATCCAACTCACCCCAGACGCTTCCCGGGTGCTCAGCAGCTCTGCGCTCCCCTGCCGATGCCCTCAGGTTCCTGCCTTGTGCCAGTACCTGGTGCCCATCAGTACAGGGTCTCACAAGTCCCCCAAAGGGGCAGCAGAGAGATCCTGGCATCGCAGGAGAGGACAAATGCACCACAGTCACAGCAGGACCTGCGCTGGCTCCCAGAGAAAACAGGCAGCAGGTCCCAACACGGCCAAGGCACAGCACCCTTGCTCCCTCCGGCCTCAGAGCAAGCCTGCAGCACACTGAGGAGCACCCATGTGCATCCACACAGGAGCCAGGCCTGTGAACACACCGTGTCTGCCCAGGGATGTCCAAGCAAGGTGGCTCCTCCATCCAGCTCTGGAGCGCAGGCAGCTCAGCCCAACCCAGCCTGGCGACACACGGCGTTTCATGACCGAGCACGACAAGCCAAAGTGCCACAGGCACCAGCCCCATGACCAGCAGAGCCCCAGGATCACGAGTGCAGCCCCAGGCACGAGCAGATGCTGTGCTATCAAGCCTAGCATGCACATCTCCAGCTCACAGAGCCCAAACCCACAAGGTGAAGCACTCTCAAGCCCAAATCTCTGCGCCTCTCTGCACCAGCCTCCCTGCGCAATGCCGGCACAGGTGCCTTGCGCACCCCGGCTGCGGAGCAGGCACACACTGCTGCAATTAAAAGGCATCCTTGATAAGAGCATGGCAATTAGCCAGCGCCGGTGGAGGAGCCGGTGCTAATGCACAGCATGGATTTCCTCATTAACAAACACAAACACAATCGATCCCGCAGCATGGATAAATAGGTCAGGGGGCTGGACAATCACCTGGCCAAAGGTTCCTGGGGGCAGCACCCAGCTCTCCTCCTGCTCCAAGGAAGGAGGGATCTGTTGGAGCCCAGGGTCAAGCCTCCCCACCTTGAAATTCAGGGTTTCGGGGGGGTAAACTTGCACTGGAGGGTGTGGTAAGTTAGGAAGGAGAAAGAGGCAAGGGGAGATGGGCACTGGACAGGTTCCCCAAGCCACCTTAACACCAAAGTCAGCACTGCTGACCCCCAAAAGATGAAGGAACCCCAAAGAGCCAGGTTACACCCTCCCACCAGTGCAAAAGGCACCATGGCATCCATCGCTTTCTGGCTGTTAGTCATCCTCTCTGGCTGCTCCCACCACTCACCTGCAAAGGCTTTGGAGATCCGCTCCTTCTTCCACTCCCAGGGCTGGTCATACTCCTCTGGCGGCCGCTCGTCATCCTCGGGCAGCCGGGACTCCCGGGGCCTGGGGCATGCCAGGCGGTCGCCATCCCCATCCAGCCCCCCAAGCACAGGCTCATAGGGAGTGTCGTAGAGGTGCAGGGGCCGGGCAGGAGCCTCCCGTAAGCCCTTCTGGCGGATCTCTGGCAGGAGAAGGGAGGAAAAGACCATGAGTTTTTGGCCCCACACAGCCCAGCCATGGTCCCTAAAGTCCTGATAGATGATAGGGCTTAATTTCACCCAAGGGTGACACAGCATAAGGAGACTCAGCGATGGAGGAGTCCCCATGAACCTCCAGCAAGTGCTTGCCAGAATTTAGGGAGCTCCTGGGCAGCTGAGTCCTGAGCAGTCCACAGCACCAGGACACCTTCTCTTCCCACCATACAGCATCCCCTGCTTTGGGGAGCACTGCAAAGCAGGGTCCACAGGGGGTCAGGGCATCGCAAAGCCTAACTCCCCATGAGCAGTGAGACTGGGTTTGTTCCCCAGTCACCCAGCATGGCCAGTTTAATATATCACCCTTCCCTTGAGCAAGGCAAACGTCTCTCCCAGACACATTGAGCCTCTTTGCAAGGCTTTCAGGAGCACGTGCTCCCACCTTGCCTGCTGCCCAGCTGTGAACAAGCCCACTGGGGACCCCGTTGCTGCAGCAAGCAACAGCACGCTCCAGCCTGGTCCTAACCAAATTAAAGAGCTCCCACATCCATCTTCATTTTACACCAGACACATCAAATGTCAGGTCTCTCCCGGCTCAGCCTGGCAGGCAGCACCACAGGCAGAAACATCAAGGTGCTTTAATCGCTCAGCAGCCTCTGCAAGTGCTCTGGCTGTGGGAAGCCTATCATGTGCAGCTGAAGCTGTGAGGATTTGCCTGAGAGGCACCTGCTGTGTCTGGGGCACCCACTGCTGTCACGGGGCTCCATCGAGTGTGGTGGCCCTTGAATCCACACAGCAGGGACTAGGGGCACAAAGAGTGGCCTCTGCATGGAGCCTTCCATCTTACCAGCCATCATCTTCTGGGCTTCGTATGGCTCCATGTAGCCATCGTTCTCCGTCACCTTCTCCAGCCCCACCTGGCTACCGGCCACCTGCGCCGCATCGAAGGGATCTGCGTAGTCCTCCAGGACAGCCAGCTGGAAGAGCAGGAGAAGAGTTAGGGTACTTCATGCCTTTTTGGAGGATGGGGGGAGTCAGGGACCAGTTGAAGCCCCCTGAAACCCCACCATAAGCTCTCCTAGCAGCAGCCAGAGCGGCAGCCAGGACCCTGGACCCACATGGCAGCAGCCCCGCAGAGCAGGTGCCGGCAGCCGGCAGCTTTCCAGGCACCAGCACTCAGCCATGGAAAGGCTCCAGCCTTTGTCCCAAAAGCTGGGACGGAGCCAAGCAGAGCAGAAGGCAGCCCAGCCTCCTCCCTTACCACCAGCACCCACGCAGATGCCCCGGCAAGGTCCCCACCGTGGCACCGGTGCTGCCCCCTCACCATGCAGACGCTCGTCCTGAATGCAGCCACGTTTCCTCACCCGAGGTGGAGAAGGGGCACAGATCCCAGGCCAGGGGTGTCAGCTGGCACTGGTACAACTGGGAACTCACTGGTTATTTTCCAGGGCTCCTGCAGGCTCGTTTGAAGATGTTTCTTAACAAAAGGGCTAAGAACAGACTATGGCTTCCTCTCTGCTCCCTCCCAGGGTACCACACATCCCAACTGACACAAGACAGGCCTCCTCCGTGTCATCAAGAGTCACTGGGAAGCGGGACCTCAAGTGCCACATCACAGGGATGGCACAAAACGCCCACGGCTTGCCCTTACTGGCAAAAACAACCCTGCAGCAGCAGGGTACGAGGCACAATCCAGAGCTCGACCCCCTCCAGCACCGGAGCCACACGCCTGCCTCCTGGCCAGAACACCCCACTGCCCCCAGCAGCAGCTGGGCCCCCAGCGAGCCTGGAGCTGTACATCCCACCTCCAGCCCCAAAGCCTGCACCCAGTACTTCCATCAGGGTCTAAGTGCACCCAAGCACCTTTGTCGGGGTCTTCTCACATACCAGGCTGCAACCCCCAGGATGGACCATCCAGTGAGATGGGATTTGCCACAGAGGTCATACAGACCACCCCCAGCACAGACCAAACAGCCTAGCCTGCTGTGACCGCTACCGAAGCCCCCGCGGCACTGCCACGCTGTCCCTGCTCCTGGCCAGCCCTGACAGACCAGGGCTGCTCACACATTCCCCTCCAGCTTAAAACAAAACACTTCTTCCTCCTTCCTGGCCGACAAAAGCCTCAAGCAGCAAAACCCAGCAGGAAAAGGGAACAGGAACTGTAGCTGTAAACACCTCCGCATGGCCCCAACCCTCCACACACCCCCCAAAGCCATAGGAGGAACGTGGCTCCCCAAATCCCAGCTCAACACCTACTCTGTGCATGTCCCAGGTCCGGGATTCCCGAGCAGGCAACGCAGTGGGGAGCTTGGGCAGTTCTCCCCTCCAAACTGGGGTGCAAGTGAGCAGTAGAGCATTATTCCTGGAGCAAACCTTGGGCTCCCAACAAATCCAGGGCTCCCAGCAACCCCAGGTGAGTTCAAACATGGGAGCAAGCAAATGATGTCACCCCTCAGCGAGGCAGCAGCAGGACAGATGGCTGCTCGGGGTACCAGCCTCCAGAGGATGAGAGGGAAAGAGCAAAACCTCTGGCTGGCTCTGCAGGCAGGGCCCGGTGCCAGTGCGCCGGGACGGGGCTGCAGGAGCAGCCAGCCCCTGGCTTTGCAGCGGGAGACAGGAAATCTGCTCTGGCCTCCGTCATCCCAGGGAGGCTCGGCATGGCTCAGCCCCCGCCAGGCGCTGGGGACTCCGAAGGGGCTGCAGGATCACAGAATCACAGGGGTTGGAAGGGGCCTCCAGAGCTCATCAGGTCCAACCCCCCTGCCAAAGCTGGGTTCCTAGGACAGGGCACACAGGTCAGCATCCAGATGGGGCTGGAATCTCTCCAGAGATGGAGACTCCACACCCCCTGGGCAGCCTGGCCCAGGGCTCTGGCACCCTTACTGGGAAGAAGTTCTTCCCCAGATTGGTGTGGAACTCACTGTGCTCCAACCTGCAGCCATTGCCCCTTGTCCTGTCCCCACAGACCACTGAAAAGGGGCCGGCCAATTCCCCCTGCACCCCATACTTCAGATATTTATAAACATTAATAAGGTCCCCCCTCAGTCTTCTTTTCTCCAGGCTGAACAGCCCCAGCTCTCTCAGCCTCTCCTCACAGGGGAGATGCTCCAGGCCCTTCATCATCTTCGTAGCCCTCCTAAAGGGAGGATGCTTGTCCCCACTGGGACAAACCCCATCCCGGGAAATCTAAGCCACTGGTGAAATCTGCAGCTGCTGGGTGGCTGGGTCCTGACCCACAGGAAGCCCCTCTGCTTTCTAAACACACTTTTTGTCTCCAAGGCAAAGCAGGGCTCAGCCTGTGGCAGGCAGGTGCTCCCTGCGACACCCGGACGGCAGATCGCTGCCTGCCACCCTGAAGAGCCAGGAGATCCCAGGGGATGCACCCACACCTGGGAAAGCCACAAAGAGGCTTTTGCTTTGCTGCAAGGACATCTGCAGAGCCCAGTCCCACACCGAGACAGCTCATTCGCACTGCCACCGGTGCCAAGGGAGGCACGGCACAGGGGGGCACCCCGACATGCACAGGGGGCACCCTGACAGGCAGGGCAGGCAGAAGGGCAGCACCATGCCCAAAAAGCCTCTCCTGGCTCCAAGTGTGCTGCAGAACACAGTTTGCTGGCCCTCCTTGGCTCACAAAGGGGTCGCCTGCTCACTCCCCCCCCCACCCCAAACCCAACTCACCTGCATTCAAACTTACTGTAAAGCCCATTTTGCCAGACAGACAGACAGACAGAGCCCCAGCCTGCTGCTGGCGCCAGTCCTGGAGCCTCCTTCTCTCACCCCATAAACACTGAGAAGCTCCAGACAAGACACGGCACCAGTGCAGCATGTCTGGCAGCTGAGAGGCTCCTCCACACACAGCGGCCATGCTCCTCAACCTAAATAAACCCCAGCCATGCTCCTCAACCTAAATAAACCCCAGCCATGCTCCTCAACCTAAATAAACCCCAGCCATGCTCCTCAACCTAAATAAACCCCCCTCAGTGTTTCCTCAGCACCTGGGTCCAGCTTCCCAGGGAGGGACACGTGGAACTTCAGCTTCACCCCACTCAAACACCTCCAGTTCTAGAAAGCAGAGGATGGTGGGGAATCCCAGCACATCACTGTTGAGACCTGCAGAATCAGGTTTGGGGGGTGGGAGAGGCGGGGAGGGCAGAGGCACTTGGCAGCAATTAGATGGGTGCTACATGAGCAAGGTGTGGGGTCTCCAATCAGTCTCAAAGCTCCCTGGGTTTGGTGCAGTTTGGCCACGCTGACTTCACTCACCCACAACGCCTCTTTGCAGGAGTGAAGTCTCCTCCCCATAGGGTGCTGAGAGAGTAAACCCCATTCATGGTCAGGTATCACAGTGAGGAGCCACAGAAAAGCTGGGAAGGCGACTCCCAACCACGTCCAAGAGTACTGCAGCCTTGGGACGCACAGGGGAGCAACTGGGAACATACCCTGAGTCCTGAGGCTGGAGGGACTGGAGGCTCCAGCCGGTGCGGGTCACTGTGGCAGGGCTCTTAGAGGGCAACTGTCAGGGATCACACAGCCACTGATTCTGCCCTTGCACAGGGAAGGGGGGGGCCAAATTAAGGTTGCCCAGGAAACTGCATCTCTTGACATTTCCCATCCCTGACATTTCCCAGTCCAAGCACTGGACTTTACGAGTGGTGGCAGGGCTCCCCAGCACTCCCCGGCGGCACTCACAGCTGCTCCCCAGCAAGGGAGGGGGCCAGAGCTGCTGGCAGGGCAGCTCCCAGGGGTTCCCCAGACCATCCCCTTCTCCCCAGTTGGGTCAAAGGCTAGGCATCTCCATGCTTCGCTCACCTCCCATGCTGTGGAGGGAGCTGCTGACCTCCCAGCCGATCCCAGCACACCACACAGGTACAGATGCACATTGCGTGCTCCATCTGCAACACAAGCTTCACCAGGATTGAAATAATTCAGGTGCAAAGCAAAGCAGAAGCCTGACATGCAAAGCCATCATCCCAGGGCAGCTCCTGGTGCTAGGTGATCCTTCAGAGAGCAGCCAGGCACCACCAGCGCTTGGACATGGCATCCTCTGTGCACACACGTTTATCTGCTGTAGCGATGCACACCCAGATCCTCACTCTATTATTTATTCCAACTGTAAGGTTAAAGTTTAAAAAAATCCCAAAAATCCAAAGGAAAACGAGGTGAAGAACAAGATCACCCCTGGGTTCTTGTGGCAAACCAGTTTCTGGGCTGCTCACCAGGGAAGGCGATAGACAGCAGCTCTTCAACAGAGCTCTCGGTCCAGGCGCTGAGATCCCAAGGCAGAGCAAGGTGCTTTTCACCCCATCTTGCCTACAAATGTCCCACAAGATGCTCCCCTCTACAGAGCTGGTTCCCAGAGGACACCCAGGGATAGGTGGCACTTCAGAAACAGGTTTCTTGCCCTGGAGATAAAGCTCCAGGCTGGAGCCACTCCAAGCTACAACCCAACTTGGGTCCTTCTCTCTGTCAGGTCCCCGGTCTGAGCCATCCTGTGTGGCAGGAGGAGAGAGCACGGGGCGGGCAGCACGGCATGGTGCAACGTGACTCAGTTCAGGGAGGCTCTGGCAGGAAAGACACACGCCCAGGAGCTTCCTGGCCGGCCATTCCCACACCCCGCGGCGCTGACCCTGCGCTCCCAGCAAAGATGTCAGCGACCAGTCCCGGCAGGCACGAGCCACGCTCGTCCCCAAGCAGATCCCCAACTCAGTCCCCAAGCGTGCTGTGCCCTGGGACAGGTATCCCCACGCAGAGACGTCCCTCACTGCATCTCTCCCCCCGCGTTCTGGAGGCACAGCTCCTCAGAGCTAATCCAAACACGGCAGAGACGTCCTCTCCAGGGTATCCACCACACTCAGGAGAGCTGTACAGGGCCAGTCCCTTGTCCAGAGGGCTGCCCAGACCAAGCAGGTGGAGAAGAACCCATGCTGGTCCCCACCAAGCATTTGTAATCGAGCAGGAGCACTGCAGAGCTCCCTCTTACACAGCTCCCCACAAGATCTGTGAGGCAGAAAGCTGTGACAAGTCATGCTATGGCAGCAAAGCATCGTGTGGTCCAGGCAGGAAGGATGCCATCGTCAAGATGCTCCTGTCCCACCCTAAGTTCTCCAGAAGGACCACTACAGCGGACACGGGGCTCCCAGGGAGCACAGTAACTCCACCAACCTCAACGCGGTGCCTGTGCTGCAAACCACACAGCCTCAGACAAACAACAGCTAGGAACTGGTGGCTGCTCCTTCCACTTCTGCTGCAGCAGCCTTGCCTGTACCTCGAACTGTACCCCTCCCTTCATCCTCAGCATCACCACAACTCAAAGCCTACACCCACAGGCTTTCTGGAGTCCCAGTCCCTGCGGCAGGTGGGGAACAGTGCCCAGTGCCTCTTCCTAAGCGCAGAAGCACTGAGCCCCCTGCCACAACCATCATCTTGGCTTGAAGAGCTCAACAGAAGCCCCAGCCTGGACCTGGTGTCCCTTCCCTCCTGCAGGACATCTTGGCACTGTCACCAGCAGCGAGAGCCACAAGTATCAGCAGGTACCTCTGTCCTCCTGAGGACCTCCAGAAGGAACCACCACAACCTTGCAGTAACCAGGGAGCCCTCCCACCACTCAGCCCAACGCCCAGGCCAGCAGATGGGAGCCCTAAAGGGCACTCGAGCCCAGGAGAGATGCTCCTCATGGTGAATGCTCCAGGGAAACTCTTTCAATGTTCAGCCACACGTGCTATCAAATATTCCCACCTTACCTCCAGCTTCACCCAGCCTCCAGAACTCTGCTTCTGTCCATCACCTATAGGAGCCCTGAAGAACTAAAAACCACCTCCCCACAGAGGCATGCAGATCTGGAGGTAAGCTTATCACTGCCTATCTTGGACAGAATGAAGGGTCTTCTTCAGCCTAGTGCCTAGCAGGGTTTCCCTAAACGTATCCCAGCTTTTCTCTAAACCACCTGGCTCCTGCCCAGCCCTGGGATGCTGGCACGGCCCTGGGATGCCGGGCACGGCCCTGGGATGCCGGGCACGGCCCTGGCCATACCTGCCAGCACTCCCCACTTCCCACAGCTCCTGCCCAGCCCTGGGATGCCGGGCACGGCCCTGGGATGCCGGGCACGGCCCTGGCCATACCTGCCAGCACTCCCCACTTCCCACAGCTCCTGCTCAGCCCTGTACACATCACAGCCCTCGTCCTGACCCCCCTGACCCCACACCACGCGTTCCAAAGGTAAAACCCACCCTCAGCAAACCGCATCACCACAAGGGTACCCCTGGCCCCACTGCCAGGACCCTCCTTCCTCTGCTACCCACAGCGGCCACTCCGCAGGGTCGGTTTCCACCAGACCCCTCCAGAACATTGCCCCCTCCCTCCCCCCCAAAAAGCGATGAGGCAACACGAAGCCCAACTTTCCCAAGATCCCCCAGCAACAAGTTTTTCGATCCCCCTTCAAACACTCCCGCGGCCCGAGCGGGTTTTGCCCCGGCGCTCGCTTCCGCCGTGCTGCTCGGAGACGCCGGGCCCGCGGACGGGGCGATCCCATCCGTACCCATCATCCCTCCACCAGCCAGACCTGCAACCCCGTCGAGTCGGCCCGACAAGCCCCGTCTTGCAGGCGGCAGCGCCGGCGGGCGCTCATTACCCCTCCTGCCTTTCCCCGCGCAGTCCCCGCACCAACCCCTCCAAACCAGAGGCCCGGCACCGACGGCCGACGGTTTGTTCCTCTACCGGCTGCTCCCCTTTTCCCCGGCTCCTGCCTCTCGCCCGGGACGCCTCTGGGCTCCCTCCCCGCAGCGCCAGGCTCGGCTTTCGGCTCCCCCCTCCCCGCCCCGAGAAGCCGGCTGGGAGGCGGCAGACAAAGAGGCGCTGAAGCGCCCTGACAAAGCAGCACGGCAGCTCCGGGGGAGCCCCGTCCGCCGCCGCCGGCACAGGCCAGCCCGGGCAAACGGGCAGCGGGAGGGCTGCGGAAGGAGGAGGCCCCGGGCCACCCGTGTCAGAGGCGGCCCCACGCCGCGCGGGGCCTTCCCGGGCCGGCACGGCTTCGCCTCTGCGGAGCACCAAGCGTCCGGCCGCAAAGAAGCGGCGAGGAGGGAGGGGGGAAAGGACGGCGGCGGCCGGACCCCCGCTCCCGCAGCCCAGCGAGCGCCGCTGCCCGCCGAGGACCGTCCGCGGCTCCCGCGGGAGCCCGAGGAGGGAGAAGCCGCGGCCGCCCCCGCAGCGCCGCCGCTGCTGACGTGTGAGCGGCGTGTCGGTGCTGCCGGGGCACGGGGAAACGCGAGGTGGGAACCCCCGGGGGAGCCCGGCCGCGGCGAGACCTCGGTGCTCGGGCTCCACCTGCCCCGAGGGGCGGCCCGGCCCGGCTCCCCGCCGCGGGTCCGGCGAGGGGACCCAGAGTGACACCCCGGGGAGGGCGGCAGGGTGCCCGCGCCAGGGCTCACTCACCTCCTGCGTCGGCTCGTCGGGCGGCTCCGGGCCGGCCGGGGGCGAGCCGGGGGCGGCGGGCGTCAGCGGCGGCGGCGGGGGGCTGGCGGGCACCTTCTCCACCGCTTCCACCTTGATGAGCCGGTGCTTGGGCGAGACGTACCGGGGCCCGTCGGGGACGGCGGGCGGCGGTGCCCCGCTGTAGGGGTCCTCGAAGTCGCGCTCCTTCTGCAGCCGGTAGGCCGCCACGATGTCGGGCTGGGCGGCGGCCAGCGGCTCGGCGGCGCCCCCGGGCGGCAGGGGCGGCTGCGGCGGCGGCCCGGCGCGGTAGTCGGGCTTGGGCGGCGCGGGCGGCGCGGGCTTGGCGCTGCGGAAGCCCAGGTGCTCCCGGAGCCAGCGGGCCATGGTGCCCACGCACTGCGGGGCCCCGCCGGTCCCCGCCCCGGCTCCCGCCCCGCCGCCGCCGCGCTCCGAGCCGGCCGCCGCTCCGCTCAGCAGCATCGGCGCCGGCGGACTGAGCGCGGCGGCGGAGCCCGGGCCGGGGGGGGAGCGGGGGAGGCGGCCGGGGGAGGCGGCCAGTGCCACCTGCCGGAGCCGCCGCGCCGGCTGCTCCGAGCGGGGCTTCGCCCCCCCCCCGGCTCTGCCCGCCCCGCTTCCCCGGACCCGCTCCCCCCGCACGGCACGGCACGGCACTGCACGGCTCCCCCGCCGCCCGGCACGGCCCCGCACGGCCCGCCTCCCCTCCCCCGGGTCCCGCCCCGCTCCCCCACCGCCCGGCCCGCCTTCCGCCGCGCCCGGCCCGGCCTCCCCCGGCGCTCCGGGCCGCCCCCCTTCCCTCCCTCCCGCTGAGCTCCAGGCGGCCTCTGGCTCTCGGCTCCCTCCCAGCGGCCCCGCGGCCCGCCCCGGCTCCGGGGGAGCGCTCGCCCGCCCTGGGGTGCCCGGCTCCCCGTCCCTCTTGCTGGGGAGCCCGTAGGCCGTGGGCCCGGTCCAGTCCTGGCTGCTCCGCGGCGGGAGCATCGCCCGGCCCTGGGTGCGGAGGGAAGGGGCCCGCGGGGGCACCAGGACCCCCGGGAGGGGGAAGAGGGGAGGCTGCTAATGAGATCGGGGCCATAAGAAGCCCCTGGGAAGAGTCTCCCAAAACACTGGGCTGGCCCCAGGGACCCCTCAGCAATCAGCACAGGACGGGGCTGAGCAGGAACAAGCCTGGGGAAGGTGCTTGGGAAGAAGCCTGAGCCGAGCCGAGGTGCGCTGGGACATCGGGGTGGGCGCTCCAGGCTGAGCCCCGGCACATGAGGGCCTCAGACGGGGGCAGGAGAACATCCCTGGAGTGCAGGGCTGGCTTTGCTGGCCAGGGGCCGGCAGCAACGAGCCTGCAGAGCAGGGAGGTGGTGTCAAAAGCTGTGTGTCGGAGCATGGCCGCCGAGGCCAAGGCCATGGCAGCAGCAAACAGCGTGTTTCCATGTGTTCTGACCTACCCTGATCACACCCCCATCACCAGCCACCGCTGCTCCTGCTCGCCCACGGCCCAGGTCCAGCCATTTTGCCTCACACGCCTGTCCCGCAGCAGCTGCCATGCACAGCCCTGTCTCCAGACCTCCACCCCCTCATCGCCCACACCCTGTCACGAGCACGCACCGGTCACCTACACCCACTACCATCCTTCTCACAGGCTGAATCCCCCCTCAAAGGCCATGGTCAACCCAACCATACCTGAAAGGGAAGGGGCTGGAGGCAGGGTGCTCCAGAAGCTGGACCACCGCAGAGGTGGAGCCGTGCAGAGACGTGCAGTGAGGGGGAGACGTGCCACGGCATGGCCCTGCCTGGCCTCACAGCGTGAGCCGGGCTCCTGCCCCACAATGGGAAGAGATGTTGGGATGTGGCTGTCAGCGTGCCTGCTGCAGAGAGGAGAGGGGGCCTGGAGAGAGAAGCCTGTCATGGTGATCCCCCCTTTCCTTCCAGACTGGAGGAGCTGAGCCTCCCAAGCCAGCCTGGCACAGCACGTGCCAAATGCCCAGCAAGCCCACCAAGTCCCAGGTTTGCTGAGTGGGCCCACACTGCACACTTCTGGCCCAGGAAAGCCAGCCAGATTCCCCCAGGTCCAACCAGACAGCAAGAGAGCTTCCTCCCTAGGGAGAAGACAGCCATGGCACCCAGAAACCAAGACTGGAAATTTCAGAGTGCAGGGAATGCAAGACAAAAAGGCATTAAGGAAGAGAAAAAGTGTCTGCCAGGAATAGAGTGAATACAAGGCAGTGTTTGAAGTCTAGTGGCAGACCTTAGTCCCAGCAGATGGGGATGATGAGATTGTTATTAAAATGCAGAAAAAGACAGAGATGCTCAATAAATCTGCCTGTGCAGCGCTTGGAAGGAAGCAGGATGCAGGGCTGATGGCACATGAAATTGAGAGTACTTCCACCCTCTGTCAGTAACCAAGGAGGATGTACAGCAACATCTGTTGGAGATGAGATGGCTCTAGTTAAATTCTGAGGCCTGGAAAGCACATGCTCAGCGTCTCCTGAGAGGTAAAGGAGGAGGGATCTGCCTTGTGGAGGACGGATCTGCCCTGTGGTGAGGCTTTTTATTAAAACTACCGCCATACTGGGGGGGGAACTGCAGCAGTCCCTCCTTCCCATCCTGCCCTGTCACGTCCCTCCCATCACTCCCTCTTTGGAGAGGCAGCTGTGCCAGTGTCAGGCAGGGGATCAAAGAGGGTCTGTGGTCAAAAGCCACCTAAGACCCTGGCCACGTCCTTCTCATTTGCTGTTTCTCATCCGAATGCCTCTGTGGCCTTTTGGCAGGTGGGCACCCAGCCCAGGGTACCCCTGTTCTCATCTCTTTCTCACCTGAGGCTTCAGCAGAGCCCGGAGGGGCATCAAGAAGAAGATCCCTGGACCCAACTGAGCTTCCCCTGGATATTGGCTTGCCCTGGGCCAAACCACTGGGGCAGCAACATGGGGCAGTAGGGTGGGGAGAAAGGAGCTGGGCTGGGGAGATATCTTTGTGCTCGGGGGACTCTGAAAGGGCATCCGGAAGGAGAGCAAGTGAGCTCCCTCCACCCCGCGTGTCCCAGTGTGGGCACGGGCTGCTAGCACCCTTCCTGCTGTCGTGACGAGACACCAGTGACATCCCTCCCCTCGCAGCGGCTCCTCTCAGGCTTGAAGAAGCAGCGACAGATTTCTGCGTTCGCACCACCCAAGCCAGGCTCCATCTGCGTCTCACACTGCAGCTGGCGGCTCTCCCAGCCCCGACTGTTTACGTCCCTCATATCTGATGCACGTTGGGACCTGGGCTCCATGCCTGCGCTGTGGAGACCAGCCCCGATGCCACAAGCGTGGCCGCGATGCCTCTTGGCCCGGCAGCTCGCCGTGACAGATGGCTGTGGCGTAGCATCGCTGGTGTAGGGACTGGCGGGGGACACGAGGAGGGACTGGCAGACAGGAGAAGGCCAGGGAGGGCCACGCTGCGCTGCTTGCATGCCAGACTCCGCGTTTCATCTGCTCTCTCCCGCAGCCACGGCAAGAAGCACACCCCCCCCCAGTGAGATGCACGGCCTGCTCGCTCTGCCTGCAGCTCATGGAGCCCCTGGGAAGGGGGGAAGGATGGTGGAGGAGCTGCTGCATGCTCAGTGCTCCGTCGGGAGAACAGCCTGTGGCTGCTTTCTGATGGACCAGGGGGACAGCAGAGACAGGAGGCCTTCAGCAGCAGCCTGCAAGGACCAGGGACCTCTGCACCAGGAGCTCCACTCCCACCCTCTCCACCATCTTGGGAGGCTCCAGAAGCTTTTCTCTGTCGTCTCCAGCTCTTCCCAACCATTTCCAGCTCTTCCCTGTGGTCTCTGGGCAGGAGCTCACAGCACGGGCCTTCCTCTCAGCAGAGGCAGCGATGGCTGCTCGCCGGGGCAGACACTACCCAGGCAGGTTGGAGCACGCACCAGGAAGAAAAAGCCAGGCAGCATCTTCCGGGCTCCTGCCAGCGCTGCAGAGAGCTGCGTGCGTCCTCAGCCCTCATCCCTCTTCCCGGGGGCAGGCAGCTGCTTTGGCTACCCCGAGTGCTCCCCATGCTCACCCACAGCTGGGACAAGAGCCCTCTTGGGCAGCTGGGCCCAGAATGGGACACAGGACCCGTCCCTGGGTCTTAGGAGAGCTGAGGCCACACTGTCCCAGTAAACCTTCCCCTACGGTTTAACCCTGGGGGGTGTGGACGCAGCCTGGCGTCCCCCAGGCAGATGCTTTTGGTGACTCAGAGGAGAAAGCCTCTGTTCCTGCATGCTTTGGAGGAGGTGCTGGAAGGTGATTCACCCACAGGTGATGTGGGGGCTGAATTCAGTGCTTGACACTTGCCAAGGTGTCACTTGAGTCAGGCACTGAGCTGGCTGCTACCCCTGATGCCAGCATCTCGCCTGGCTTGCAGGGAAGCCTGCAGCCCCTCCAATCTCTGGGTACTGCTTCCCCAGCTTCAAATAAAAGCCATCCCCAGAAGTGTGGAGATGTCTGGGATGACTCCAGCCCCTTCCCTCCTCAGGAGGACCCTAGAGCGCAGAAGGGACCGGGAGGATGTCACATCGGCTGGGTGATGCCCCTGCCTTCCCCCGTGGTCTGGGGACTGGAAGGTGGCAAATGTGACACCAAAAATGCTTCCCAGGAGGCAGCCAGGGAGCCCCAGGCTGATAATGACACATCTGTTCTCTGCAAATGAACAAAAGTTGGCATAAGAAGAACAAAACTGGCATCGTGTGGGGACAGATGGTTAAACAGGACATATTGGGAAAGAGACAACACAGCTCTCCTACAGTGAATCCCTTTTTTCCAAAGCTAGTGGCTCTCTTGGAGAGAGCCAGCAGGCACCTGAGGGTGATCCCACTGGGAGAAGTCACCTGCATTTCCAAAGGCAGGTCCTCTGATGAGGTGAGGTCAGCAGAGAAGTAACAAAGTCTGCTCATCACATCGGCGCACGCTGGGTACTGCGGAGGAGCAACCAGAGTTGCAGGAGGTTGTTCAGAGGCTGAGCGACCTGCCAATATGACAAGACAAAAGCCAGGGTTGGGAAAGGGATGGACACAGGGAAACCAAGCACAGCCTCAGGTCTGGAGTGATGGGCTCCAAGACCTGGAGTGCTGACAGTCCCCAAAAGTGTCCCCATGGCACTCAGCAGAGATCAGAATGCAAAACCTCCCTAGTCAAAACTGGTGGGAAGGTAGAGATGATGTCAGAGGTGCTGCTATTCCCTGATCTGGCCTGGCCTGTGCATGGTCGTGCTCCCCACCCCCCCCAATCCCAAGGATACAGCAGAGCTGGGAAATGCACAGAGAAGGGTGACAAGGGTGATCAAGGGGTGTGCAATGGGCTGGGGCTCTGGCATGGAGAAGGGACAGCTGGGGTGATGCAACAGAGATCTGCACAGCTGGGGGAGCGTGGGGAGAGACTGGTGGATCCAGCCCTCCCTGCCACAGGGGGTTTAGGAGCAAGAGCAGGCAAATGAGGAGAAAGAAATCCCAGAATCACAGAGCTGTAGGGTTTGGAAGGGACCTCCAGAGCCCATCGGGTCCAACCCCCTGCCAGAGCAGGGTTCCTAGGACAGGTCACACAGGTCAGCATCCAGATGGGGCTGGAATCTCTCCAGAGAAGGAGACTCCACACCTCCCTGGGCAGCCTGTCCCAGGGCTCCCTCACCCTCACCAGGAAGAAGTTCTTCCCCAGATTGGTGCAGAACTCCCTGTGCTCCAACCTGCAGCCATCGCCCTTTGTCCTGGCCCCACAGACCCTGAGAAGAGGCTGGCCATTTCCCCCTGTGTCCCACCCTTCAGATATTGATAACCATTGATCAGATCCCCTCTCAGGCTTCTTTTCCATTGAGCACTGCTAAATCCAAAGCCTGGCCCAGGGAGCGGGCTGGCATGGCAGGGATGCTCTGCATGAGGTGCTCTGCAGACCCTTTTCAGTTGGGTGGAGGTGGAAAGCGGTGTAGCTGGGGGGAAGCACGGAGGGACATGGAGGCCATGGGCCCACACCAGGGTCCTGTCCCAACATCACTCCTCCCAAGCATCACAAACCAGGACATTGCTGCCTCGACACCTGCACACACGATGCCCACCCCGGCTTTGTGACCGTGTCCGGGCCGCTCGCATGCTCCGTCCAGACCACAGAATCACAGGGTTGGAAAAGACCTTGGAAGATCATCAAGTCCAACCAATCCCATCCTAAGTTAAACCACATCCCTGAGCACCTCATCTACCCTTTTTTTAAACACATCCAGGGAAGGTGACTCAGCCCCTCCCTGGGCAGCCTGTGCCACAGCCCCACAGCTCTTTCAGTAAAAATTTTTTTCCTTATGTCTAATCTGCCCCTGCCCTGGCCCAGCTTGAAGTCATTTCCCCTTGTCCCATCTCCTGTCCCCTGGCTGAAGAGACCATCACCCACCTCTCTACAACCTCCTTTCAGGTAGTTGTAGGTGGTGAGAAGGTCTCCCCTCAGCCTCCTCTTCTCCAGGCTGAACACCCCCAGCTCCCTCAGCCGCTTCTCCTAGGATTTGCCCTCCAGTCCCTTCCCCAGCCTGGTTGCCCTTCTCTGGACTCACTCCAGGACCTCAATGTCCTTCTGATGGTGAGAAGCCCAGAACTGGACCCAGCACTCGAGGTGCAGCCTCACCAATGCCCAGTACAGGGGCACAATCACTTCTCCAGACCTACTGGCCACACTATTTTTGATAGGAGCCAAGATGCCATTGGTCTTACTGGCCACCTGGGCACACTGCTGGCTCATATTCAGCCTGCAGTCACCCAACACCCCCAGGTCCTTCTCTGCCTGACATGTGGGATATGCCCAAAGCACATGCCTTTGTCAGGCAGAGCTAAACCTCACTCTCATTTCTTGAAGCTCCCCAACCTTTCTGTCTCTGCAGCTGATAATGTAATTGAAACAACACTAATTGACCAAAAGAAGGGGTGATGCCTCACTGATGGGCATCTGCCAGCCTGGAGCCAGGTACATCAGCTGCTGCCTCAGCCTTTTCTGCCTCCTCCCTCAGTGCCGACAGCCCTCTGCGTATCTACAACCCTGAGTGTCATACCCACTCTGTGGTGTGATCCATCACTTCATGAACACCCAGTGAGGTGTGGAGAGCCATGGGGAGCTTCATTTCCACACACCCAGTGCAGCGCCCTGGAAACGGGCCAGCAACAGAGCTGGGTGACAGATACAAGGAAAGAATCCCTCCAGGATGGACACAGAGCGTGAGGAACACCTCTTGGCAGAAGCCAGGAACGGGTTGGAGGGAAATTTCCAACCAGTGAGCTTTCTGGTGGTTTATTTCATCTGTTTGTTTTGGATTGTTTTCCATTCCATAAAATTGCTCCAAGCCCCAGAGGGCTGACTTTGGGCTTGGTCGCATTGAGGACAGGGGAAACTGAGGCACAGAAGCTCGCTGCAGCTGCCTTTGCCTTTTTCAGCCTAGAGAAAAGAAGACTAGGGGGGGGGCTTATTAATGTTTATCAATATCTGAAGTATGGGATGCAGGGGGAAATGGCCAGCCCCTTTTCAGTGTCTGTGGGGACAGGACAAGGGGCAATGGCTGCAAATTGGAGCACAGGAAGTTCTGCACCAACATGGGGAGGAACTTTTCCCCAGTGAGGGTGAGGGAGCCCTGGGACAGGCTGCCCAGGGGGTGTGGAGTCTCCTTCTCTGGAGATATTCAAGACTCATCTGGAGGCCTATCTGTGCAATATGAGCTGGGGAGCTGCTTTGGCAGGGGGTTGGACCCCATGAGCTCTGGAGGGCCCTTCCAACCCCTGTGATTCTGTGATTCTATATCCCTGGCAAAACCAGGCTGGTGTCAGGAAAACCTCAGGACAGGTGCCAGCAACAGCTCTATTATACCATGCAATCTCCCAGCCTCATCCATCCACCGGTTTCTGCACGCTGCCCAGCCAGGTTGGCACTTTGAGGGCTCCAGCCACAGCACAGATTGAAGCTCTTCATTGCTGGCCCTCCAGGGAAGGGGGGCAGGGGGGAACATCTGTGCCCATAGGTTATCACTTGCCCTTACGAGGGGGCTTGACCCTGCCAGGGCACAGCAGTGTCCAGGTGGGATGAGATGCTGGAATTCCTCCTCTGAATGAACAAAGGGAGCAGGACGGGCTGGGAGAGCAGGGATCTGAACTCGATAGCAAGCGGTAAAGTGGAATTGATCGGAGCTGCCTGCGCTCATCGATCAGAGGCAGAGCGGAGTCGGGAGCTGGAGCCTTTGCAGCTCAATCAGCGCCACGTGCAGGCCGCAGGCCTGTGCTCCCAGGCTGGCGGGGGACCTGTGCACCCCAGGAAAGTGTTAATGGCCGGGTTGATTAATCCAGCTGCAGTGGCTGTGCTCACACACCTGAGCCCCTCTCCAGGCAGGCTCTCACTGGCTGTACATCGCCTACAGGCCCTGAACCACCCTGGCATCCCCCTTACATCTCTTAATAGGGCTGTCATCAACCGCTGGGGAGATGAGTACATCAGACAGAGAGCAAAACAGGGGCTGTTCCCCCACCACCACGCAGAGGGGAACAAGTGCTTCTGCCACCAACCCAGCCCTGTGTCTCCGAAAGGGCTGGGAGGCAGAAACCTGAAGGTGGATTCAGAGGGGAGAGCAGAGGGAAGGGCAAAGCGCCTGGCAGCGTGTGGCTGCCTGTTTTCTGCCCACTCAGCATCACAAAGAGGGGTTAAGAGGTGGCTGTGTGCTGGCTATAAATCCCTGCTGCGGGAGGAGGCTCCCAGCCCCGGAACAAAGGCAGAGTGAGAGCTGGGGCTGGCAGCAGGAACAAGGCAGGGTGCGGGGGGTCGGCATTTACAGAGGTCTGTGGAGTGGCTGGCTCTCCCCTGGGACGCTCCTATCACATCCCACCTCTAGCTGGATGCTGGCCCCAGAAGGAAAGAACACAAGGGGCTGCTCCAGGCTTTGTGCTCACCGGAGGTCAGGCGGGACAGCTTTGGTGAATCCCTGCTCCAGACGTCTTTGGGAGCCTCTGAATGCCAGAGCCAGGCAAGGGGATCCCAAACCATGACAAAGCCCGCCCTGCATAGTGCTGGCAGACTGGAAAATACCCTTTGGAAGCCCGAGCTTTATAAGAACCAGGACCATCTCATGCACTGTTGTGGGATAAAGCCCCTTGAGGGCATCGCAGCTGAACGTTCAAGCCACAAAGTGCTCAAGTCCTCCAGCCCTTGGCACATGTGTCTCACAAGCTAGAGGAGAATGTGGGGGGGTGGGGGGTGGGGACAGAGCCGTGTCAGGCTGCTTGCAACTGTCTCCCAGCTCAGACACACTGTTCTTCACCCCAAATCCCACCTAAATCTTCACCACCAAAAGTTATCCCAGGCCCAGGACCCAGACCTTGCTCCAGCATCCTAAACCAGCAGTGTCTATGGGAATTTGGGATACTGAGCAAGACAGTGAGATGCTGTAATTCAGTGGAGTTGCTCTGATTTCCTTCAGAATGAAGGTGGGCTTCCAGCAGCACAGCAAATTGTGTGCTGTGTTTCTCGCCTCTAAGTCCCCAGAGATGACAGGGCCAGCCTGCATCAGGGCATGGTGTTCTATCACCAGTAAAGCATGGGAGCACCTCCTTGCAGCACCAGCAGCCATCCTACCTCCCTGGGCATCCTGCTCCCTGCTCCTGGCACTGCTGTAGGGGTTTGGGAGCAGAGGGGTAGGCGTGGGGATCGCTTGGCCTCCTTGAGATGGAGAAAGGAGGCCAGGGGCTGCCCTGGTGAGGGAACAGCTGGAGAGGCCGCTCGAGGGGCAGAGCAGCTGAGACAGCTGCGTGGTGATGAATCGCTCTTGTCCTTCTGCCAGCCAGAAGATTTATGTTTATGCCATGGAGTAGCAACGTCTGGGCCCAGCAGCACTCTCTGTCTGGCTGCACCAGCATTTCGACACTGCAGGAGCCTTTACAATCGCGTCAAACGCAACCCACGGGCATCAGAGGGCTCGGAGAAGAGTCACCAAGGAGAAAGCAGGGTGGGAAGGGCAGAGGGGCCAGCCTGAAGCAGCAGGAAGCATCCTGCCCCGGCGCTCAGCCAAGCCCAAAGGAATCGGGACATCCAGCAGACAGACGGTTCCCCTGACACTCCCACAAGCTCATCCCGTTCCCTCCACGCTGGCTGAACAGGGCTTTGCTCCACACAGCAAAGGGCTGCTGGGGCCTGAACAAGCTGGCACAGTGTCATGAGGAGCAGCCGAACCCGAATCTGGCTGGGGAAAGCAGCCCATGGCTGGGAAGGCAGCCCATGGGTGGGAAGAAGGCAGCCGACGGGTGGGAAGGCAGCCCATGGGTGGGAAGAAGGCAGCCCAGGGGTAGGAGGCTGCGATGGGACAGGGCCACCACCACCAGGGATGGGCAGCAGTGGCTTCATGCCTCCACTTCTGCACACACCAGCCCCCTGGCACTTATCTCCCTGTCCACCCGCCACCTCCCTGCACACTTCCATGTTTGGCCGGCTCCTCGGTATCACCGCGGTGTTTATCTGCGTCACGCCTGTGCCAGCAGTTGAGATCACTGTTGTTCTGCCGGCCTCCCCGTTCCAGAAACCTCTGCCAAGCATCCAAAGCATGAGCCCCGCCGCCTCTTCCCTGCCCACCAAGGAGCCTGCTCCATGCATGCCACGTGAGCAGCTCCTGGCACACGCTGGCACGGATGAGACGCCTGCCCCGCACCGGGACAGGAACCGGGATCAGGATGGTGGTGGACACCACGCTCAGGGTGCCACTGCCAGTGCCCGAGGAGGAGTCCCGTGGTCGCTGCATGCATCACCGTAGGCCCTCCATCCCTGCCATGTCTCCACACTGCCCCACCTTCTCCCTTGGGTGCTTCTTTCTCAACACAGCTGCACCCCCACATGGGGCCAAGTGGCGTGAAGCCACCGTTGTCCTTCTGCCAGTGGCACAGCCCAGCTCGGTGCCACTGTGACACCACCAGCTCAGTGTAAGGGAAGGAAACCAAGGCTGGACACAGGGCAGGACAAGGACCTCTTCCTTCCACAGGCTCATGCCTTGAGACACAGAGGGCACGATGGCCCCATCTCTGCATCCAAGCTGTACCCTGTCCTGTGGATTTCACTGTGGTCAGGTCTCTCTCCACGGGGCAGCCAAGGGGCTGCTGCTGCTGGTAAACTCCCTGGGTACAAGAGAAGAGACGTGCTTATCTCCTACCAGTGATGCCACACCCACATTAGGTCCAGCATGAAGGAACAGATGGTGACAGGGTTGGCTACAGATGAGCAAGAGCAGTGTTCCTGCACCCCAATGGGAGGGACAGATGAGGGAGGGAGAGGGCCAGTGCTGGGGCAGGAGGGCAGGACTACACAGACAACCTGGTCATTTGGAGATACCACCAAAGAGCCCCTCCTCCACCATCTTCTGGTCAGGCAGGGTTGATGTTGTGGGGAACATCTCCCATTGAAAAGGTTCCCACCATCGCTGAGGGACCAGAGTCCCCCCCAGCACCCAGGGCAGGTCAGCAGCGAAGAGGCTGAGGGGAGGAAGAAGTAGGCATGGACACAGGGAGGACACAAAAGGCCATTCGGGCTGCTGCCACCACTCTGAGCTCTCCTAGGCCCAAGACAAGGAGGAGCTCAGGGTCAGATGTTGCATGGTGACACACATCCCCCCCGCCTCTCCCAGCACCCCCTCACATATGGGCAAAGCACGTAGGAGGCGTGCATGTGGATGATGCAAGGGATGAGCAGAGGTTGCTGCCAGCAGTTCTTCCCCTGTCACAGCATGGGTATGAGTCACCTGGGCCACGCACTTGCCTTGAAGTGCCAGCATGGCTCTAAAAATATTCTCCAGGAAGAAACCCTTTTGATCTCAGATGTTTTGAATTCTTTGTGTATCCCTGACGATCAACCAGCCTTTCATACCCGAGCGCTGCAAACAGCAGCAGTGACGGCAACGTGTCGGGAAGGGGGGTTTCAGCTGGAGAGGCGGCAGGGGATGATGAGGCCTGTCGCTGTTTCGGGCCACAGAGATGTCACCCCCAGTCCTTCACCTTCCTCCCCACCTCCGTACGCGGCACCCGGTGTGCGAGGCCTTAGTACTGGGGCAAAGGGATGTTTTAGACCCCAAGAAACAAACACTGGTGGGGGGTAAGAGGTGGGATTACAGCTGGGCAGGGCTTGGGGACAGGGCTGGGGACAGGGTGAGGTTGGGGTCAGGGTTATAGACAGGGTGAAGGTCGAGGGCTGGGGACTGGGTAAGGGTTAGGGAGAGCGCTGGGGTCAGCATTAGAGACAGGGTGAGGATTGGGGTCAGGGTTGGGGACAGGGGAAAGGTCAGGGTGAGGGTTGGGGACAGGGTTGGGGTCAGGGTTAGGGACAGGGGGAGGACTGGGGTCGGAGTCGGGGATGGTGAGGCTTGGGGAGAGCGTTGGGGTGGGGCTGGGGACAGGGTGAGGATTAGGGACAGGAATGGGGACAGCACTGGGGACAGGGTGAGGATTAGGGTTAGGGTTGGGGAGAGGGATGGGACAGGGTGAGGGTTGGGGACAGGGGGAGGACTGGGGTCGGGGCTGGGGTCAGGCGAGGGGTGGGCTGAGGGGCAGGGTGAGTTGGGCGGGGTCAGGGCTCTGCCTGCAGGCTGGGCAGGGGCAGGGTCAGCCTGGGGCTGAGGGGAGGGCTCAGGCGGGGCTCCGGGTTTAAGACCTGACCCAACCCGAGCCGGCCCAGGGCGGAGCGCCGCGGGGCCGCGGGGAGTCAGGGCCGGCGCCCGGCGAGCAGCGGGGGTCTCGGCCCAGCTGCTCAGGGACGTTCCCAGCGGGGGAGGCGGGGCCGAGCGCCCGTCACTCACCCGCCCCACCCCGCGGCGAGATGACGCGGCCCCGCTAAGAGCCGCCGCGCCGCCCCGCCCGCCCAGAGCCCCGGTAGCGCGCCGTGATCGTATAGTGGTTAGTACTCTGCGTTGTGGCCGCAGCAACCTCGGTTCGAATCCGAGTCACGGCATCGCCCCGGCGGTACCACGGCACACGGGCTCCGCTTTTACCCCACGGGGCTCTCGTTCTATTTTTTACCCTTTTTCCTCCCTCCCGGGCCGGGGCTGCCGGTGCGGGGACCCCTGAGCGGCTCCGGGGTGGGGTGGGGGAGCAGGGGTGGGGGAAAGGGAGCAGCTGGGAGAGGGGAGGAGCAGCACAAGGGCGAGTTCAAAGGTGAAAGAAAGAGCGGCGAATCGAGCGAACAGCAAGAAGAAACCAATTCAAAGAAATAAAAGAAAATAAACCGAAGCGAAACAAACCAAAATACACCAAAGCAAAGGGAGAGGAGAGGAGAGGAGAGGAGAGGAGAGGAGAGGAGAGGAGAGGAGAGGAGAGGAGAGGAGAGGAGAGGAGAGGAGAGGAGAGGAGAGGAGAGGAGAGGAGAGGAGAGGCACCCCAAAATAAAATAGGCACTGACCCAAATGAAGACAAAACGACCCAGTAAGAGTGAAAAAGAAATAATCAGTAAAAAGAAACGAAAATAAAATAAAATAAATAAAAATAAAATAAAATAAAATGAAATAAAATAATGTAAAGTAACTAAAGGCGACAGAAGGGATAGAGCGGATACCAAAGTAGTGAAGAATACTAAAGTCATAAACGCAAAGTTAAAGACGGTAATAAGGTAAAGGAAGCCGCAGGGGATGGAGACCCCCTGTACCCCCGGCCCGGGGGACTCTGCGCCGACTCGAGCCCCCGCAGCAAAAGCGGAGCCCGTGTGCCGTGGTACCGCCGGGGCGATGCCGTGACTCGGATTCGAACCGAGGTTGCTGCGGCCACAACGCAGAGTACTAACCACTATACGATCACGGCGCGCTACCGGGGCTCTGGGCGGGCGGGGCGGCGCGGCGGCTCTTAGCGGGGCCGCGTCATCTCGCCGCGGGGTGGGGCGGGGCGGGGGATGGGTATCTCCCACCCACCCGCGGCTTGGCCGTGGAGCCGGGCTCCGAGCGTCCCACCGGGGTTGTATCTGCAGCGATGGGCTCCACACCTCCCACCCGTGTTTGCTGTGCCGGGCTCTGTGTGTCCCACGCGTGTTGTGTTTGTGGGGCTGGGCTGGGCACATCCCACCCGTGTTTGTGATACTGGGCTCTGGACATCCCAACCATGCTGCCCGTGTGATGCCAGGCTCTGAGCAGGTGTACTGGGCCCAGCACCGCAAGCATGGGTGGGATGCACAGAGCCCGGCACAGCAAACATGGGTGGGGGGTGTGGAGCCCATCACTGCAGGTGCAACACCGGTGGGATGCATGGAGTCCAGCACCACAAGCACTGCTGGGATGCACGGAGCCCGGTGCCATGGACACAACACAGGTGAGTCCCAGCAGTGCTTGTGATGCTGGACTCCATGCATCCCACATGTTTGCTGTGCTGGGCTCTGCGCATCCCACCCATGTTTGTGGTGCTGGGCCCAGTACATCCCACTGGTGCTGTCTGTGTGATGTGTGTGCTGCTGATCGGCACCCTCGGAGCCACATCGCTCCGCCACTCCCTGCCCAAACACCCCCCCCAAGCTGGGTGTGCAGACATGGTGACCCATCTCCTGCTGTCCCGTCTGGGAACACAGCCCCACGCACGCTGCCCGGCAGCACCGTCACTGGCTGCAGCCTTGTCCATCCCGTGCTGCTCAGGGACCTGGTGACACGGCTCTGCACCGCCATGGTTGGCAGGCCGCGTAGGCCCAGCTCCTCTCCTGGGAAGCGCTTCCGGGGGTAAAGGTTGGATTTGGCTTTTAATGCCGTCCCCTCGAGGCTCTTTGCACCTGGGGTGAAGGTACCCAGGAACCCTTCCTGGGCGGCACGGTGCCCCGCGCAGCCGCCCCCGCCGCACTTCCCACACGCCCTGGCTGCGGCCGGCAGCACCCAGCCCAGCTCTTTGGACTGAGCTGTTAATCGGTAACCGGGGACCCACAGCACCGGCTGGGCTGCGGGTGAGCGCAGGGGGCCGAGGGACGCCGGGGCAGGGAGGGGGGAGACATCCGGCACCGGGAGGGGAGGTGTGAGGGTGTGGGGCTCAGGGGCATGGTGAGGGGGGGGCAGAGGGGCGTGCAGTCACACCGCACCACGAAGCCATGAGGGGTCCACGTGGGACAGGAGAGCGTGGATTGGGGGGGGAGTACAGGCGAGGTGTGAGGACATGGGGCACCACGGGATGAGGGGTGCATGGGGGACCCACATGCTGCCCCACCGATTGGCTGCCAGTCCATGTGGCCCCACCCCCAAAGGGGAGGGCAGCCAATGAGGCTTCACCAAAACAAATGATAGGTGAGGCACCTGTGGGGGGCCCATGGAGGTGGCATCAGCCCAGGGGTCCTGGAGCAGGGAGCCTGGGAAGGGTGGGGAGAGCTAGGAGCCCCTGGGGTCCTGGGGATGTCCCCAGGCACTGGGGGTGCTGGAGGGGTCACTGAGCCCAAAGGAGTTCTGGGCTGGAAACAGTGGTGGGCCTGGGGATGGGGGATCTGCTGGACCCTGCCAGGGTCCTGCTGAGGGGTCCCTGAGCCCCTCGGGGCACTGGAGGAGGTCTGGGGTCTGGGGTTCCTACCACGATTCTGGGTCCTGCTCTGCTGCTGAGAAACCCGGAGCCCAAGGACACCTTGGGTGCCAGCATGCGTCAGTGGTCCACCTTGGTGGGTCTGCTGGCCTATGGAGCCTGCTGCAGCCTTCAGCTGCCTCCAGGTCCCACCTTAGGGGGATGTTCTCCCAGCTGCTCAGCTGGGGCTGGGTTGCTGCCTTCAGAGGACTCTAACTCCCATTCAGCGGGAAGCAGGCGATGACCCTGTTGTCTCCACCTTCTCCATGCAGACCTCCAGAACCCTCCTCCAACGCAAGGAGACCCCCTCACTGACTCCATCCTCACACAGAGGTGCCTCTACAGCTGACTGCTGCCTTCCCTGTGATTTCTCTGCTCTTCCCCCATCCTTCTCCAGGTAGGCGATCCAGGAGGATGCCCGATTGGGGTGCTCCAAGGATTCCTGCCCTGGTATAACACTGGTTCCTCTGGCTTTGCTGGGCCAGTTCTCCCAGTATGATCCTCCTTTAGGACCAGTCCCCACTTACTCAAACCCATTGCTCCTGCACCATACTAATTCCCAAAAGGAAAGAACCTTCTTACTTATCTTAATTGGTTGCACCAATTAACTGGTTGCACCAAGAGCTCTCGATGAGGGATGCAGCTGGATTTATTTCTTTCACAAAATCCCATTTACAAAGGGGCTCATGGAGGCCAGTGGCCACTGCCACCAACTTGGAGAAGTGCCAGCTCTCCCTGCTGTGCCTGACCCCATCCTGGAATTCTCTGGAAGCCTGGAAGAGCAAAGACCTTCCCAGAATTACAGAATAAGGATGTTGGTGCACCAGCCTCATGGCGTGAGGGCACCATGGGACGGGCCTTTGATGTGCTGGTGCAGGAGCTGCTCTGGATCCTAATGCAAAGGGGGCTCTCCTCTCAGAGACCCAAAATGGGAAATCAGGGTTGGACATCTGCCTTTCCCAGAGCTGATCCCCCTTTCTCTCCTCAGCCACCACTGGCCCCTCACACTGTCGTCTCTTTAATGAGTTGAAGCCGTGGCACTTCTGAAGATGGAAGAAAACCAGATAACCATGGACAACCTTGAGAAGGGTGTAGATAACCCAGCTTTCAGCTCAGCAGTAAGTGTGTGTCCTCCCTTCCCCTTCTATTGGGCTACAGGAGCTGCTCAGGTTGCTCCAGCTGATGATGTTTTCCAGGGGGAGGAGAGACTCGATGAGGAATGTGATGGTCCACGTGGTGGGATGAAGGAGGAGAGGAGAGAAGGGAAAGGGAGATTCTCCTCCTACTGCAGGTAGGATAACCTCTGGAGATGTATGTGTGGGGTATGTCCAGTGGCCATAGCAAGTCTGCAGTGCTTGGGCCAGTGATTCTTCTGGAGCCAAACCAGGCTTACGAGTACCTGGTGCAGGAGCAAAGTAGGGTCACATTGACCACACAGAGGGGACAGTACCACACGGCTCCATATGGCTTCGTAGGGTGGTGGCGGCAGGTCTCTGTCCCTGTAGCAGCCACCTAGAAGCAAGCCTCCATTCATGGTGCCCAAGGTGTTGGTATGTATGGTGGCATCTCCCTTGCCACAGCGGGCCAGCTTGCGCCCACTGGGGGCAGACAGCAGAGCTGCTGGTGGCCGTGGCACACCTGTACCACGATGCAGCTGCAGCAGGTGCCCTTGGGGAGGCATGACCTAGCTCCATCCATCCATCCATCCATCCATCCATCCATCCATCCATCCATCCATCTATCCACTGTGTCTCTCACGTTGGTGGCATGTGACTCTCCCCAGGAAGGCCCTGCAGCCAGCATCCAAGGTGAATTACTTCTGCAAGGCTCATGCCACGGTGCTGAAAAGGGTCATCCTGGGGCTCCTTGGAGTAGGTGAGGACTTCCCAGCACTGAGACACCATCTCCCCATCCCTTTGGCTGCCCATTCCCCCACCCCCCAGCACTGGGACCAGCCACCCGCGTGGAGATTGCGTCTGCTCTCACCAGCCCCCTCTGACTGCCCCTTCCTTACCCCACCACTCCTGTCCATGAGGGCTGCCTGCACTTCTCTGTCTACCTCCTCTTTCTCCACCTACCCAATGGGTTTTCTGTGCCTCTGCTGCTGCTCCACATGTCCCTGGACAGCTGAGCTGCTGTGACCCATCAGCCTGGCTGCTGGGGTGGTCCTCCCTGGGTCCTCTTCAAGCACAGATGGAAGCTTCAAGGATGGCCAGGGAAGAGCATTTGGAGGAAGTGAACCTTGTTGTTGGCCCCAGTTAACGTCATGAACCCGTGATCCCATGTCCCTGGTGTCTCTGACCCCCCGTGTGCCTTCTCCAGCCTACCTCTGCTACCTCATTGTGGCCTGTTGGCTCAACTTCCAGCGAGCCCTTGCCTTGGTTGTCATCACTGCTGTGGTTGTCTTCTTCATCTGCTGGAGCCTCTTCAAGAAGTACTGTGGGGCAAAGGTATTGCTGCTCCTCAGCCCCGTTTGGAAATGCTTCCAGAAGTCCTGGCCATGGCTGAAATGGTGAGTTGGAAACAGGCTGGGCCAGACCCCTCCCAGCACCCAGGGCCCCTCTCCTGTAGCTGCCCTATCAGGCTGACACCCAGTGCCAGTGACAAGGCATGGCCCAGCCTGGAGACCACTGAAAAGCCATGGCAGGAACATCTTATTACTCCACCTCAGTAGCATGATGGCTACTGACACCCCCATCTGCACCCAAGCCCCAGGTTTCTTCCAGTGCATGGACCTTCCAGTAGTATCCTGTGTGATGAGCTCCTGCCCTTCATGAGCTGCTCCCCGTGGGGACATGCTCTCTGTGACAGCTTGGGCTTTCCTTTGCAGGCTGCTGTGGGTGGCTCTCCTGGGAGGCCTGATCACCTGGTTGGCTTTGGACACCTCCCGAAATCCAGAGCAGCTCACCTCATTAGCTGGCTTCTGCTTTTTGGTGCTGTTCCTGTTTGCCTGCTCCAAGCACCACGGCGCAGTATGTCTGTCAGGTGGCCACAGGTCCCCTCGCAGGAGGTGGCCACCCAGCCCCTGGGGAACAAGAGCTTCCTTCCCACTGGTGTCCCCTCAGGGCCCATTGCTAGAGCTCCCTGGGGGAGGCAGAATCCCAGCAGGGCTCCAGGGCAGAGCTGGGCACAGCCTGGGGGAGCCAAGCTGGTTTGAGGGGACGGACCCTCAAAGCCACCTCACCGCTCTCCTTTCCCACTGCTCAACTCAGGGCTCCCTCTGTCCTGTCTTCCACCATGTCCCTCATAGTGGGTCAGACCCTGAGACCCAGCACAGGATCCCATTCCTGAGCTTTAGGTGCCCGTGGGTGGAGGGTGGGCCTGAGTTTTGGGTGCCCTGGGTAACTTGGCCAATGTGATTCAAGTCCCAGTGGCTTCCAACCCAACCCAGTGGCTTCAATGTTTTGGGCAATCCCTCCACCCGCCCCTCCGAAGGGTTAATGAGCAGGAAGGGTTGATCTAGTGGTTCTGTACTGCCAGTGAAACCATCAGAAGGGCTCTGGGATTGTCTCCTCCTGAGTAAGCCTGTGAGGTCATGTTCCACCAGCCAGCCCCTGAGTTTTACCATCTCATCTCCAGAAACCAGTGAGGGGGGTGTGTAGGCCTTGCTAACCTCTCAGTTCCCATTCTGCTCTTGGTCCTCAGGTCTCCTGGAGAGCCGTTTTCTGGGGTCTTGGCCTGGAGTTCCTATTTGGACTCTTCGTGCTCCGAACCAGCCCCGGTGTCCAAGCGTTCCGCTGGCTGGGTGACCAGATCCAGGTACTGCATCTGCTCACCCCGCCCCATGCTTGTGCCCTCCAGTAGCCCCCCTGGGATGGGTGAGGAGAGCAGAGGGTGGCATGAGGCACAGCAGCTGCCTGGACCACACACTCATCTTTGCTTGGGACTGGAGAAAAGCCACCTCTTTCCTGGCTCTCTGCCACTGCCCAGGCTGTTTGGTGCAGTCTCCCTTGCAGGCTGGAGATGTGCCCCATGGCTGGGAGACAGCCCACCAGTGTCCCCAGCTTAGGTTCCAGAGGATCATTCTCTGGCAGGGTAGTGAAGTGAGCTGTGGGGCTGGGGGCACAGACACCTGATAGGTAGAAGGGAGCTGCCAGGCAAGGAGCTAATGAAGATGTTCTACCACATAACTTCTCCACTTGCAGATCTTCCTGGGCTACACCAGAGCTGGCTCCAGCTTCGTGTTTGGGAACACACTCATTGAGGAAGTCTTCGCCTTCCAGGTCAGCCTGGGGAATGGTGTGGGGAGGGAGAGGCAGAGCCTGGTTCTCTTCTGGCCTGGCTGCCTCGATGGGTCCTGGAGAGCATGGAGCTGAACACAGCCAGCTTTCCTGCAGCTGACTTCAACCAGCTCAAGGATGGGGCTCCTTCAGCTTTCCACCCACCCACAGACCTCCTTGGTGCCATGAGGGGTTTGTGCTGGTCCCTGTCCCTCCTCTCAGGCTGGACCAGGGTCATGGTAGCCCAATAGCATGGGCTGGCTGTGCAGTAGCACACCATGGGACAGAGGGGCCTGGTCCCCAAGTGTATTTAGACGTGTTGCCTGGCTCTCCTTTAACCCCGTGCCCCGCTGCCTTGCCCGCAGACGCTGCCCATCGTGGTTTTCTTCAGCTGTGTGATGTCCATCCTCTACTACCTCGGCGTCATGCAGTGGCTCATCGTCAAGGTAGGGCCTCGCTCCTGGCTCTGGGATGGCAGTGGGAAGGAGCAGAACGTGGTGGGTTCTCTGGCTACTGTGACCAGCTGAGGAAACTATGTCCCAGGAAAAGGAGCACGGTACTAATCTGGGGTGATCTGTCCTGCCTAAGAAAACAGGCACGAGCCCCCTGTCTTTCCTTGCCATCCTCCTGAGAAAGGCCAACCCGTGAGCTGATGTGGCTGCCTGGTCTGTTGGTGCTTCCCAAGATCACCTCTGTGCAGCTCGAGGGTCAAACAGTGCCTGGCTGCAGGGGGTGGGTGGCAGTGGCCTCTGTGGACATGGTGGTTTGTCTTTCCCCAGATCTCCTGGCTGCTCCAGGTCTCGATGGGCACCACGTCAACGGAGACCTTGAGCGTGGCAGGCAACATTTTTGTGGGACAGGTGAGGTCATGGGCGGAGGAGATCCATCTCCTCAGCCCCACAGCTCTGCCTGCCCTGGAGGAAGAGCCTTCTCCTCCCTTCCCAGGAGACCTGCAGCCCTGCACAGCCCCATCCCGAGGACAGCAGGGTCTCTCTCTCCCACAGACAGAGGCCCCGCTGCTGATCCGCCCGTACCTGGCAGACTTGACCCGCTCCGAAATCCACGCCGTGATGACCGGTGGCTTTTCCACCATTGCCGGCAGCGTGATGGGTGCCTACATCTCCTTTGGGGTGAGTGCCCGCCTGGGTGCACGCGCCCTGCTATGGGGTCCTGACACACAAGAGCTGATTGGACTCATGGGTGGGAGAAGACCCCCAAAGGATGCCCTGTGGTCCCCTTCCGTAAGCAGGATGAGTGCAGTGTGTCCACCTTTGCCTGGCCAAAGCCTCACACTGCCAGGGGATCATTCCCATGTGTCCCTCCACAGCCAGCAGGGAAAATCTCACTGAGTCTTGGGATACTTCAGCCTGGGAGGACCCTCTGGTGGTCTCTGATCCCCCCTCCTGCCCACATGAGCTGCTAGCAAAGTTCAAGGGGGTACCCAGGGCCTTGTCCAGGTTGGTGATAAACATCCCCATGGATGGAGATCTCCCCCCACCTCCCAGGTCTGCCTCACAGGTGCCTTGGTCACAGGGAATGATTTTTCCTTATATCCAATGGGAATTTCCCCACTGAAACCATGGTGTTGCTTCTTGCCCTTTCACTGGACACCTCTGAGCAGTGTCTTCCCTCTATCCTCTTCCTGAGTAGTTGGGAATGGCAACAACCCCCCACCCCACCTTCCTGGGCCCCGTCCCTCTTCTGTCCCAGCCAAGCAAGTCCTGCTTCTCCAGCATCACCTTGGCAGTCCTGTGCCCTGACCCCCTGGGCAATGCCCCCTCTGGTTCCCCAGTGTCCCAGCACTGGACACGGTGTGCGGACGTGGCCTCATCAGTGCTCCCTAACAGGGAATAAACCTTCCCCTCGACATGCTGGCTGAGCTCCCGCTCTTTAACCATTAATTAGTCTCCTTAAACGAGGAGGCAAGGGTGAAAGGTCTGAGAAATGAGACGTTGCCACTCAGGGAGCCAGGGAGGGGTGAGGCCAGGAGCTTGACTCCTCAGCAGTGGGGACAAGTTCACCATGTTGTCCAACCTATGGCTCTGACACAGATAAAAAGGCACGAGGAAGGGCCCAGAACTGCAATTAGGTCAATGAGCAGGAGAGATAAACATCTCCAAGGCTGTGATCCCCGTGGCTCCTGCAATGCCTCCAGCCAGGCATACTGCCCCACATGCCAGCAGAGATGGGAGAAGCAGGGACCTCTCTCCTACCTGGAGCAAACAGAGAGCCCTGAGTTGCTCTGAGCATTGCTGGCTGGTGACAGACCCATGCTGGGACACCCTGGGGTGGCACATCCCAGGGCACAGCCCTGTGAAAGGTGCCTGAGCCCACGGTCTGCTTGTTGCAGATAGATGCAGCGTCACTGATCGCGGCCTCCGTGATGGCTGCGCCCTGCGCCCTGGCCATGTCCAAACTCGTCTACCCTGAAGTGGAAGAGTCCAAGTTCAAGGGCAAAGAAAGTGTCCACATCTCCAGTGGGTGAGTGTGAGGAGAGGGGTGATGGAGTGGGACCATGCACATCCTGCAGTGCAGGGAAGCTGTGGGGGCACCTGAAGGGCAGAAATGGACCTGGTGGCCACGGACACTCACAGCACAAGAACTGACCTTGCATGGAGGATGTGTGGCCACACCAGCCCATCAGCATCTTTTCTTGCCCAGGGAAGAGCAGAACATCCTGGAAGCTGCGAGCAACGGGGCCGCCGCCTCCGTGGGGCTCGTGGCCAACATTGCAGTCAACCTCATTGCCTTCTTGGCCATGCTGGAGTTCATCAATGCTGCACTGCTTTGGTTCGGGCAGATGGTGGACATCGAGGGGCTCTCCTTCCAGGTATCTCCAAGGGCAGCCCCATGGGCTGGGCTGCCAGATCTGGCATCCCCCACCCATCCCATTGCCCACTGCCTCGGTTGGCCACCACGACCCCTAACGGGGCAGCGGGTGTCCCAGCCAGGGGCCATGGGGATGGTCAGCTCCCTTCTGGGGTGCTTTTCCCAGGTGATCTGCTCCTATGTCCTGATGCCCGTTGCCTTTCTCATGGGGGCAGACTGGGCGGACTCCCCGCTGGTGGCTGAACTCTTGGGCATCAAGATCTTCCTGAACGAGTTTGTGGCGTACCAGCAGCTGGCCACGTACAAGAAGAACCGCCTGGCAGGCCTGGAGGAGTGGGATGGGAGCCAGAAGCAGTGGATATCTGTGAGGGACACCTGCCACCCCACTGGGCACGGGGCGGGCATGGAGACAAGTCCAAGTGGGACAAGGGACCTGGATGGGCAGATGGGTGATAGGCATGGAAGGACATGATGGTGTTGGGGTGGGAGGGCACCTGTGGCCAACTAGACTTGGATGTCCACTCACTGCTGGCTACAGGGTCATCCTGAAGGAATCAGTGAAGCCACATCCCATTTATCCTGGTCCTTGCCGGGGCAGGTCACGGTGCTACAGAGGCAGACTGCCCACCACCTGCATCCTCTCCCAAAAATAGCTGCAGGAGCTACCTGGGATTGGAGTGTGGGACGTACATCCACTGAGTTTGGATGGGCTGGGGGCAACGTTGCACTCAGCTCTGGGTGTTCTGGGGCTGCTCCTGGGCCAAGGTGACCATCCCCTGCCACTGTGTCCCCCAGGAGCGAGCTGAGAGCATCGCCACCTTTGCCCTCTGTGGATTTGCCAACCTCAGCTCCATCGGGATCATGCTGGGAGGCCTGGGTGAGTGTGGCCCTGATGTCCTGGGTGCCTGGGCACAACGCAGGGGGGATGCTGGGCCCAGGGAGCACAGGTTCAGCTGTGGCAGGAGGAATGTCCTCTCCACAAGGCTCCGTGTTCGGCCTCTGCCAGCGCAGCGATAAGGAACAGGGTTTGCAGGAGGTGATAAGGGACAATGTTGCACTGAACCCCTGGGCAAGGCCTTGTGCACGTCTCCCAGGCCCCGGTGCCACCCAGCCATGGGGCAAAGAGCAAAGACTCCAGTGCAGAGAGCACCAAGGCCTCTGATTAACCTCCCGTGGGTGTGGGGTGGGATGGTATTCTGCTAGCACCCACTGCTGCCAGGACGGACAGAGGGATGCCTTGCTGGCTGGGATCGCTGTTTCCCCCCAAAATGAGGGGTTGTGGTGGACAGGGCAGAGCTGGCTGGGGACCTGGGACATGTCCCTACCTGACCCCAGCGTGAGGATGTGACTCGGTCTCTGCTTTGCCCCTGCAGCCTCCATCGCGCCTCAGCGCAAGGGTGACTTGGCCTCCGTGGTGCTGCGAGCGCTGCTCACCGGCATCTGTGTGTCCATGCTCAACGCCTGCCTCGCAGGTAGGGCCCTGCCACTGCCAGCGGGGCCAGGACCAGCCAGGGAGGGACAGGCCAAGGGCTGAAGACCCCTATAAATGCAGGCACAGGCATGGGGACAGCTGGGCTGTTCTCCCCAGGGCTCTGTCAGGGCCTCCAAACCCTCTGTTGTCTGCTTTGCCAGGGGTCACTCAAGCCCAGCAGCTCTGCTGTGGCTCTTCATCCACAGCTGGGCTGGGACTGGGATATCTGGGGCATTGTGAGGAGTTCCCTGGGGTCCCTGCCACAACCTTTGGTGGGGGGGTGAGGTGGGCCCTGTGAGCATAGTCCCGGTGTGGGATTTACAGGCTGGGCCGGGGTACACAATTCCAAGCACCCTTGGGGCGGTGGGATTTGCACACATGGTCCCCCAAGAGTCCCAACCAGGACTCCTCATCCCCCAGGTCTACTTCACGTGCCAACAGAGGTGGGCGACTGCGTGAGCTTCCTCAGCACCGCCAACTTCAGCTCTACCAGCTACACCATGTACACGTGCTGCAAACAGCTCTTCTCCAGGTGGGTGCCCAGGGCCCTGGGGCTGTGGGCCCCTGCTCGGGGATCCAGGGTGGTGGGGTTCACCCTGACCACCTTCTCTGCTTCCAGCTCGGTGTTGGAGGACGGGACGCTCTCCTTCACGGGCGCCTGGGCCGGTGTGGCTGACAGCGTGCTGTGCCTGACACAGTGCTGCGGCCACTACAACCACACGTCCTGCCTGGGGCTGGTGTGAGACCCACTCTGGGAAGCACCAGGGTGCACCAGGTCTGGCCCCACCAGAGACCCTGCATCCGTCCGTCTCCGCTGCAGGGATGATGGACAGCCCTGTGCACCTTGCAACCAGCACCTTAGCCACACCTTAGGGTGCTGGCTCCACAGAGACAAAGGACCTGCTCCCAAATAAATCATGGCAATCCCCACGTCCTCACTCCTTAGCCCTCTCCAGTCCCCGAGCGCTGCTCTCCCATATGACAGGAGGTGCTTCGCTGGGGGTTCACCCTGCGACTGCGGGTGCCAGCACTCGCTGCAGAGCTCACAAGCCAATCTTCCTCCAGGGACCAGCTTCAGGGGCTGGGCCAGGCCACTTTCTCCTCCCTGGTGGGTTGCTGATGGGGAGAAAAAGCCTTCACTTGAAGCCATTTCCTTCCCCGAGCTCTGTCTCCGCAGGGAGCACAGCGCCGGGGCCCAGGCCAGTCCTCGCTTTATTGCACCCGCGAGCACCCGCCACCGAGGCGCCCACGTTATGTACACTGGTATTTTACAATGACATGACATCAAAGCACCAGGACCCCAGAGCATGCTGCACTCCCAGTCCAGACCCTGGAGCACGCTGCACTCCCAGCCCTTCCCTTCCCTTCTCTGCACCCAGCCACTGTTTGGGATGCCACTGTCATCACCCTGTGTGTGGGGGTGGCATTGTGGGCACCTGGCACCCTCCTCCAAAGGGAAAGGGGTGCTCTGTGGCAAGGAGAAGGAGGCAGTGCTGGGGCTCTCTGCAAGCCCCACTGCCACGCTCTGGTGGCTGCTGCATGCCTGAGCGAGCCCATGGGCACAGGGGAGGCTTGATGGGACACAAGGCACTGAGCGTTCTCCAGGGTGAGCGTGGCTGCATGTCCATGAGCTGCATCCTGCCGTGGGGCAGCGTGGCCCGGAGCGGGTGCTGCTAGCTGCCATGAGGGTACGGCATGTGCCAAGCAGGGGTGATGCTAAGCAAACATGACCAGGTTGTGCTGTGGGGCTGGGCAGAGCATATGGGGCCTGCCTGGCAGGTGGGCAGGGAGGGGGGAGCCCCGCGGGCTGGACACCCGCATGGCATGGAGGGGGTGTCTCCCCTTCACCCCGCTTCCAATTGCCCCGTGTGAGGTAGAGTGTCCTTACGTGGTGCTGGCCGGCACCCATAGCAGCACCAGCACCCTCAGCATCCACCTGCCAAGGGAGTGGGAGGCTCACCCCACGCGCAGGGGGCAGGCCAGGGGTACAAAATCCCATCCCCGTGCAGCCGTCAGGTACTGCTGCCAGCACCCTGCACGGGACAGGCCTGCACCCCTCCACAGCAACACCTTGTAACTCACAGTGTGCCAGGGGAAAGGGGACCAGGGTGGGTGTTCACACCCCTGACACAGAGCGCCAGCAGGGCCTGGCATGGTGGCTTCTTGGACACAAAGAGGGACATGAGGTTCTGGGAGCCAGGAGGGTAGCCTAGACTCCCAGTTTGCTTGGGGGAGCCAGACAGGGGGCACGGCACCAGCAAAGCCCAAGGGTGCAGCTCTGATGGCTGCTGCCTTACAGAAGGCAAACAGAGAGGTTGAAGAGAGGAAAAGTGAACTGGAGCATGAGGGGTGAGACACACATGGCCTGTCAGGTGCCACCACCTGCAGCAGCTCTCCTAAAGAGGTGTGGGTGAGGGGGTGTGCACGGCTGACAGCTCCCAGCCCCCCCCCAAGACCCCGGCCGAGCCACTCACACTAGCACACACCACACAACGCAAGCGCTGCGGGCCGGGGTGAGAGCCAGAGGGAGAGAGCAGCAGCAGTGGCCACTGCCAGGGTCTCCCCTTCCCAGCCTGGCTGCGGGCTGCCTTCGGGCTGCTCGGGCTGGGGTCCAGAACAGGGGGGTCCCAGCTGCAGCGGCTCCGGCTACTGTGGGCAGCCAGACCTGCCGCTCTCTCCTGACCCAGGTTTGGAGGCTGCTGGGGTCTCCCCTGTTTCTGCTGCTCTCCGGGAGCTCTTGGGGCTCACAGCAGCTTTGCGGGTGCCCTGGGGACTTGACAGCCCCTTCTTCTGGAGTTGGGGGCTAGACTGGGCAGATTTCCTGCCCATGGAGGGGCTCTTGGAGGCCTTGGGCTTGGCTGGCTCCAGTGTCTTCAGGCCCAGGATGCTGCAGTAACGGTTACACCGGTGCGTGGCCACAAACTGCTCCAGCAGGGAGGGGAAGCAGCTTTCCTTCAGCCCCTGGAACCTGCCAACACAGGTGTTCTCAGTCCCTGCTTTGCACCAGATGTCCCACCAGAGCAGGGAGCAGAGGACAGAGCCCAGCCACGCTCACTACAGTGGCCTTTCCCCATGGGAGCAGCAGAGCTGGGGATGGCCAAGCCCCCCTGCACCAGCAGCTCAGTTACTCACCCTTTCAGGTTCGTAGCGATCCGCACATTGGTCATCTTCCAGCCCACTCCTGCAATGAGAGGGAGGACAACCAGTCTCTGCCCAGAGAAGGACAGGCACCAGCACCGAGGGCTGGTCACCACCCTGCAAGCTGGGTGCCATGGCATAGGGGGAGAAGCAGGAGGGCAAGGCTGGGGCTTCTCCTCCTCCATTTGCAGGCCAGAGGGTGGTGAGGGGCCACAGGAAGCAGGTGGGAGATCCCTTTACCTTCCATATCAGTCACAAGGATGTTTCCATTTGTCCACTGGTAGACCCAGTGCTGGAAGGTGCAGCACTTGAGCACGATCTCTGAGGTGCCTCGTGCCACCAAGCTGCCATCTCTCTCTGTGACACAGTACTGCTCACAGGGCCCACCCAGGTCCTCCTCCATGGTGGCATAGGGGATGTTGTTGGCTGGTCGGTAGATCAGGTACAGAGGAATTACCCTGTGTGGGAGCACAGATGGGGTCAGTGCTGGGCAGCAAAGCTCTCCCCCACTGCAGTCTGTAGTCCTGGCTTCTGCCTTCCCCGCTGTATCCCTCCCAAGTGAGGGTGGGAAAAGAGCGCGCTGCCCTTCGGGATGTCCCCAGTATCCGTGGGGAACCCTCCCACCACCCCCAAGGATGCTCTGCCAGGATGTCAACCCAGCAGAGCCACAGCACCCTACTTACTCAGGCACTGCTCCAAAATCAGGGACGGCTCGTGCCTCAGCAGCAAAGATCTTGCAGTACTCACGGCTGGAGTTCTGGATTTTACATTCCTGGAGATGCAAACAGAGGAGTGAGGGACCTGATGGAGACCTGGCCTGTTGGAGAGGAGCTCTGCAGACAATGACCTGGGGGTCCTGGTGGGCAGAATGGTGGCCATGAGCCAGCAGTGTGCCCTGGGGGCTAAGAGAGCAAATGGGATCCTGGGGGCTTTAAAAGGAGTGTGGCCAGCAGGACAAAGGAGGAGATCCTCCCACTCTACTCTGCCCTGGTCAGGCCCCACCTGGAATATTGTGTCCAGTGCTGGGCTCCCTGGGATAAAAAAGCCAGGGATCTCCTGGAGAGAGTCCAGGGGAGGCTACGGAGATGATGAAGGGCCTGGAGCATCTCGCCTGTCAGGAAAGTTTGAGTGAGCTGGGGCTGTTCAGCCTGGAGAGAAGCAGCCTGAGAGGGGATCTGATCAATGGTTGTCAATATCTGAAGGGTGGGACACAGGGGGACATGACCAGCCTCTTCTCAGTGTCTGTGGGGACAGGACAAGGGGCCATGGCCTCAAGTTGGAGCACAGGAAGTTCCACACTGATCTGTGGAAGAACTTCTTTCCAGTGAGGGAGCCCTGGGACAGGCTGCCCAGGGGGTGTGGAGTCTCCTTCTCTGGAGATATTCCAGACCTGTCTGGATGCCGACCTGTGTGACCTGTCCTAGGGACCTTGCTCTGGTAGGGGGTTGGACCTGATGAGCTGTGGAGGTCCCTTCCAACCCCTATGATACTGGGATTCTGTGTGACCTGCTGTGTTCCTCTGACCCCCACCTGGCCAGGCAGCCCTGGGAGCACTGCCAGTTGCTTCCCTGTCCTGGCAGTTGAGGGATGAGTGATGGGGAAGCTCAGAGAGAAGAGCTGAAGCCAAGAATGACACGGACATCAGAGCATCCCAAAAGGAAATGAAGAAAGTGGGCGCAGAGCTGGGGACTGTGGCTCAGACAGACAGGGAAGGTGTGTGGGGGTTGGACAGGCAGAGAGATGCCCCCCAAGGATGCCCACCTGGATGGTGATGTCATAGTTCTTCTCAATGAGGCTGTTCTCATTCTTGGTCCCAAAGACAATGAAGTTGTGCACTTTGATGACGCAGGTGTGGCCGGACTCGAAGACGGGCTCCAGGCCGTAGATGGCTCTGGCACGACAGGCTTTGCGCAGGACACCGGCGCCCACCTCCACCTCCTCGCTCACCACACGCCCAAAGAGCTTATCCCCCCAGTAGCCTGCATCAGCCAAACCCTTTGCAAACACCATGGGCGTCATCTCGATCTCCTCTCCAACTGGCAGAGGAAAGAGATGGTGAGAGGGGGACGGAGTGGGCAGGTCCTGCCCCCCTCTCCCCGCCGCAGAGCTGCCTGCCCCCCGCAGCTCGGCAGCGCCTGGCCCTTACCTTCCATCTCCTCCCGCAGGATAAATCCCGACAGCACTAGAGGAGAGAGAACACAAAGAGGTGTGGAGGTCCCACCAGGATCCCACCCTGTACCCAGCACACCCACACCAAGGGGCAGCAGGGAGGATGGTGTCAATCGCCTATAAATCAGGACGTGACGACAGGCGCACCTCACGGCACACACAAGGCTCCCCTTCCACAGCCCCCCACCATGGCACACCCAGGGAGCTGGGAGAGCTGCCAGGGTGGGGAGGGCTCCTCACCTTCTGGGCTGAGCAGGAAATCAGTGGAGTCGGTGCCATACTGGTTGCTGATGACACAGCGGTAGAGGCCGCAGTCCTTCTGCGAGGCCTGCACAATAGCCAGGGCTGCCTGGCCCTCGTCACCGGCGCTGCAAGAGACCGAAACGCAGCCTCAGCCCCTGTGACACGTGGCAGCACACAGAAGCCCTGACACAGGCACTGCAGGTGGGCACCATGCTGGAAGAGGGCTACCAAGGAAGCTAGCCCAAGGTCATCCCAGCTGGTCCCCTGGCACTGCGCAGCACCAGGAGCCCTGCCCTTCACTTGTCCCCACAGAGATGCTCGTCTTCGGGGCAAGCCCTGCCAAAGCTGGCCAGGGTTGGGCTACAGACTGGTAAAAGCATTTGCCTCTCTGTGTGTGGCTGGGTTGGGGCAGTGCCTGGGCTAACTGGGATGGGATGGCTGGAAGCTGAACAGCCACAGAGATGTCCAGCTTCGATTTCAGCTGTTCATGACTGATGGCAGGCATCATGCCCACCCTGCAGCCTGCCACTCTCCAAGGTACCAGCAAAGCACGAGCTCCGTATCGGTGGGCTGCTGGTCTTCTCCAGCCTGCTTTGGGCTGGTGGTTCCTCTAGTCATGGTGGTGATGCACCAGGCAAATGGTCTCACAAAGGCCTGCTCCTGTCCCACTGGCCAGCAGGAGCCAGCAAAGGGATGACAGGCCACAGAGGGAAGATGTGGGACCCCTATCCTGAGACCTGCAGGCCAAGCAGGCTCTGCTCTGGTTAGCTAGAAGGCAATGGCCACACCTGGTCCATCTGCCCCAGCTTAAATACCTGCTAGAGGAGATAATTTCTGCCCCAGAAGCCCCTCTTTCCACCAGCTCATTACAGCTGGAGCTCAGGGGAGAAGTTCAAAGGTGCCAGGCAAATCCTATCAAATGTGGATGATGTTCCCACACAAGGTCCTCTAGGCTTGAGAACAAGCTGCTCTCCAGAAAGCACCCAAAGGAGCATCCAGGATACAATGAGCCATCCAGCTGTGGGAACACACTCTCCCTCTGCAAGAGCAGTGCCAAGGGATGGTGAGGGCTCAGTTGGAGCTGCTTGTCCTTGCTGGTGCTTGCCAGTGGTGGCTGCATGGAAGCACCTGCTAGGGTGCAGCGTGTGGACCCTCCCAGCACAGCTACCACCCTCACACCTATCACTGGGGTCCCAGTTTTGCAGCTCACACCCAGCTCTCAGGCTCTGAGATGCGCACAGCACCCTCCCAATCACCCACCCCCCACCCCTGAGGCTCAGGTTCAGCCCCTGTCCTTCCTAGTGCTCTGCTACAGGAGAATTTTGGCAGCAGTTCCCCAGCATGAGCCATCCCTCCCTCCCTTGGCACTGAGAAGATAAAGATCACAATGTGCCACACCATGCAACAAGCTTCCCATGCAGCCTCAACAGAAGGGACACCTTCACCCTGGTGACCACCCAGGGCTGGATTTAACACACAGACCCAGGGTGATGCACAAGGGCTACAGCAAAGTGGAGCTGGTGAGTTGGTTACCTCCTTTGGGCTTCTGCTACAGGGGTCTCGTCCTTGTACCACATCAGCTTAGAATCACTCAGAACATTGAAGAACTGGCACCAAAGTTTCAGGTTTCCAGAAGCATCAGAAAATTGCTCTGCCCTGATCTTACGAATCACCTGTGGAGCTAAGGACAGGGGGCAAAGAGATGGATGGTGAGACACATGGTGAGGGCTGCAGCTCCAGGGACAGGCCAGCCTACCCCAGCGTTGGTATCACACAGGCAGCACGGCTTGATAACCTGGGGATGGTCCCAGAGCTCTGCTCAGGGTGATATGGTGGGATATGGGGGGCACAGACCTGTTAGTGGTGCAGCACTGAGATCTCAAGCAGGGCTTGGCCAGAGCCAGTGCAGAGGACATCTATCTACAGGGGTGAAGGTGGCCCTAACTTTTGGAACAGTGCTGATCTCCGTGCGGGTGTCGCCTGGCTCCCCAAGCACTTCGGTACCAGGATCTACTTGGATGCCATAAGGGACCAAATTAGCATTGACTATGGAGGTGGAAAAGGAATGTGCACCCTGCTGATGCCCTCTGGACCCCCCAAACAGCATGAGGCATGGTGAGGACCAGGACATGCAGACCAAGGAATGGAGTATTATGTGATTCCTTCAGCCAGGCAAGTCCAGGCTGTGGAGACAGCTGGTCCCAGTGCTGCTGTTTCTGCACTCCTCAGCCCTCCCTGCACTAGGGAAGGAGTCTGGGGGCAGATTTTTGGCTTTCACGTGGCCTGAAAACCCTGCAGATGCACAAAACTCCTGTGGCCCACGCTGGCTATCACTGGCTGAGTCAGCCAGGCTCCCCTTGTAGGCAACAAGGAAACATGCTTTGTGGGGACTACCTCTTTCCTTACCTTTAAATGGGTTATTTGCTTTCTTGGACTCTGCTGGCTGCGCTTCCAGCTTAGCATCTTCAGGGACCTCATGGTCACCACTGCTGTCACCTGTGGGCTCCTCATACAGCTTAGGAACCTCCAAGGTGGCCATCTTCCTCGTGAGGGTTGGTGAGCGCTGCTCTGCAGGAGAGGATGGAGCCAGGGTGGGTGAAGGCAACAGGCCCACGCTCTTCCTGGACTGCCGTGGGGAAACGGTGGGACTCCTCACGTGCCCTGGGCTCTCTGGGGGGGCCTCCTCTTCCTCCCCCACCTGCTTGGTTTTTGGCAGGTATATCTTGCGCCGGGCCCCAGAAGCAAGCTCCTCTGGCGTGGCACAAGGGAGCGCTGCCAGGGGGTCACAAGGACTCTCTTTCTCAGGGCTGGCTGGTGGCACATCACAAGTCTTATCAGGAGGCTGCTCTGGCCCTGCTGCTGGCATGCTGCCCACCACGATGGAGGGCACAGAGAGCTGGGGTGGCACCTCTGCCTCCAGAGCAGCCCGGGGACGTCTCTTTGGTGGCACAGGCCTGCAAGCCAGCATCTCCTTGCTCGTAACGAACTCCTCGTTAATCATGCCCGTGATCCGCCTGGACGTCCTGGGGGTCAGAGGCAGGTTCTCTGCTGTCTGGAAGAGCTGATTGTTTTGCACCTTCTCCAGAACTCTCCTAGAGGTACGGGGGCTCAGGCCTGCAATGCCTATCTCTGGGAGCATGGCTTCCTCTGCATCGGGCTGCTCCACATCCCTGGGGTCAGTGTCTTCTTTTGCAGCCTCCTTACTGCTATCTGACATTTTCAAAAGCAGCAGCAGATAGTTCTTCAAGGAGGAAACGAGGTTTTTGTGCTGCATCTTCTCCTCCAAAGACATCTCCTGAGGTCTCTCAGGGCTGGGCAGGGACAGTGGGACTTGTGGCTGAAGCTCAGCACCTCCTTCCAAAGTGCCTGAGGGTGCAGCAGGTTCTTGGGGTGGAACTGTGGCTGTGTGGTCTCCTCCTTCCTCCCCCTGAGGTCCCACAGGCACTGGTTTGACACTCTCCTCCCTTGAGGCGCTGGCTGAAAACTGCTCCTGGGGGGCAGATCCATCTGCCTTCCTGATTTCTGTTTCTCTGCTCACAGGAGGGGGCAGCTGAGCTCCAGATGGGACTTGTCCTTCTTTGGCCTCCATCCCTGGGGTGCTGTGAGCTGCAGGCGCTGCCTCCTGAGCCACTGACACCCCCGCAGCAGAAGGGGGAAGTGGCTCCTCCTTGGCGAGTCCAACTGAAGCAGGAGCTGGTGTTTCAGTCTCCTGATATCCCAAAGGTGTCCCTCCTGCCTCCCTGTGCACAGGCCCAGGAGATGGCTCTGCTGCACCACTGCCTCCTGCCTCTGCACAGGGATGGCTCCTGGGCAGCTCTGCTGCTGCCTCTTTGCTCTCCTCATCCTTGACCACTCTCTGATGTGTGATTTGCTCAAGAGGAGTGTTTTCTCCAGGCTCTGGAGGACTCCCTGTCTTTAGCAAAGGTTCTTCATCTCCTTGGTTTTTGTTCTCTTGATTTAACAGTCCTTGTTGGGTTTCTCTGCTCTCCAGAGCATGGGAATGTCCTTCTGCCTGTTTCCTAGAGGGAGGGTGCTCTTTGCTGGACTGCACGTGGTCTGGAGAAGGTGCTGGTGGCTTTGGTGGCTCCTGAGGCCTGAGCCGAGGATTTATCCTTTTCCCAGCCCCCCTGGCCTCCTGGCACACAGGCTGCTCCTTCCTGAGCTCCTCTGACTTACTGGCTCGCTGGCCCGTCTCTGGGGTTGGACCAGGCACTTGAGGGTTCAGGTCACCAGCCGGCTGTCCTGCTGCTGCTGCCACCACCTAGTGACAACAAGGAGAAGAGGAAATCAGCACCACAGAATCACAGAGCCACACAGTTGGAAAAGACCTTGGAGATCATTGAGTCCGATCAACCCTGTCCTGTGCTGACTCAGATCCCTGAGCACCTCATCTAACCAGCTGTTAAACACACCCAGGGTGGGGACTCAGCCCCCTCCCTGGGCAGCCTGTGCCACAGCCCCACAGCTCTGCCAGGGAAGAACTTTTCCCTCCCATCTGAGCTGACCCTGCCCTGGCACAGCTTGAGGCCATTTCCCCTTGTCTCATCTCCTGTCCCCTGGCTGAAGAGACCATCGCCCACCTCTCTGCACCCTCCTGTCAGGTCAGTGTAGGGGGTGAGAAGGTCTCCCCTCAGCCACCTCCAGACTGAACACCCTCAGCTCCCTCAGCTGCTCCTCAGAGGATTTGCCCTCCAGCCCCTTCCCCAGCCTGGTTGCCCTTCTCTGGACTCACTCCAGGACCTCAATGTCCTTCTGATGGTGAGGAGCCCAGAACTGGACCCAGCACTCAAGGTGCAGCCTCACCAGTGCCCAGTACAGGGGCACAATCCCCTCCCCATACCTACTGGCCACACTGGATCTGACACAAGCCAAGATGCCACTGGCCTGCCTGGCCACCTGGGCACACTGCTGGCTCATATTCAGCCTGCAGTCACCCAACACCCCCAGGTCCTTCTCTGCCAGCAGCTCTCCAGCCAGTCTCCCCCAGCCTGTAGCACTGCTTGGGGTTGTTATGTCTGATGTGCAGCACTCTACACTTGGACTCCACACTTCAATGGGTTGAGTGTCACAACACAGAGCATCCCAGCATCCTGTCCCTGCCTGGGGCTGCTCAGTGGTGCTTGTGGTCCACCTGCACCATACAGCAGTGCCTGGCTTCCTCTTCAATCCTAGGTCTTAGCCTGGTGTCACTGATCCCTGCTCCTCCTGGCTTCACCAGATTCAGTTCCTATGGTAGAGGGTCCTATGAGCCCCTGTCACACTGCACAAAATGTTACTTCTTTTAAGCTGGTCCAGCTCTGGTGCCTTCCAGCACCTTGTTTGCACAGGAGGCAGGAGATCCATCTCCCTCAACCACTCAGCAGCGTTTACTGAGCTCTCCTCCAGCACAGCACCTGGCCAAGGAGCAGAACTTCCCTGTTTCCACCATCCCCTGCCCAGACCCTGGCTAATCCCCTCACTCTTCTTCAGGACCCAGCGCTCCCCCTACACTCCAGCTGCCACTGGGGCTCTGAGGTGTGTGATGGGCATGTCAGGATCTGGGTCTGAGGGAGTGATGGACAATGTCAGGATCTGGGTCTGAGGTGGGGTGATGGACATGTCAGGATCTGGGTCTGAGGGAGTGATGGACAATGTCAGGATCTGGCTCTGAGGTGGGGTGATGGACATGTCAGGATCTGGGTCTGAGGGAGTGATGGACATGTCAGGATCTGGGTCTGAGGTGGGGTGATGGACAATGTCAGGATCTGGGTCTGAGGTGGGGTGATGGACATGTCAGGATCTGGGTCTGAGGTGGGGTGATGGGCATGTCAGGATCTGGGTCTGAGGTGGGGTGATGGGCATGTCAGGATCTGGGTCTGAGGTGGGGTGATGGACATGTCAGGATCTGGGTCTGAGGTGGGGTGATGGACATGTCACAATCTGGGCTCTGAGGTGGGGTGATGGGCATGTCAGGATCTGGGTCTGAGGTGGGGTGATGGACAATGTCAGGATCTGGCTCTGAGGTGGGGTGATGGGCATGTCACAATCTGGGCTCTGAGGTGGGGTGATGGGCATGTCACATGCTCTCCAGATGACTGACAGCAGAACCGCCCCCTGACGTTCTCTGTGCCATCTGACCCTGCTGCTTCTCTGACATTCAGGAAGCTCCAGTGTTTCCAACCCCAGCTGCACACCAGCAGGGCTTTCAGCAAGCTGCCAGCTGAGACAGCCAAGCTTCATCCCAAGGAGAGCTGGCAAAACCCAGCAGCCAAGGGGCACTACCTACTTTTGTCAGATAAGGCTGAGGAGAGAGGCAGTGAGACAGCTGACTGACACCCTGCCCGGGTGATGCTCATAGCAGCAGCAGGGGAACAACCCACAACAGGTTCCCCTCCCATCCAGAGCATCTACTGGCCACCTGAGCTTGAAGCCTCCAAAATGAGGCCCATGGGGAAGCAGAGCTGCAGCACTCAGCCTTTCTATCTTATCTTGTGCCCCTTTGGATTTGAGGGCTTGGAAAAGGCAAGGCAAGGCAAGGCTGGGGTCTCAGGAAGGCCTTCCCAAGCAGCTGTCAGCACAGTGTGGGTACCAAGGGGAGGGAAGCAGCATTCTGGGGCTGTCCCTGCACACAAAATGAACCTGCTTCCTTGGCAGAGCTCAAAGGGTGCTGAAGGCCAGGCAGTTTCTGTCTCCACACAGGGGGCATGCAGAAGAAGGGCCCCAGTTCACAGGGTTGAACAGGCTCCCCCACATGCCACTCATCCCTGCTGCTGCTGCTGGTCCCCTCCAGTCGTGTCCCTAGGCCACTTCAATGGGCTGAGTGTCACATCACAGAGCATCCCAGTGCTCAGGCTTGAGAGGGTTTATCTTAGGAGACTGATGGGCTGATGGGCTTCATGCAGTGAAGAACCCTTGGGTTTTACTGCAGTGTTTGGTCCTGTGTGCCATGGAAAGGGATGGGGGTGCACACAGCAGAACCAAAGCTTATTCAGCAAAGCTTTCTGGGAGCTTTTCAGTCCTTATGTCATGACAAACCACTCAAACTAGGGGCACCAAAAAGAACCCGAATAAAACGATCAGTTAGGCAAGAGTGACCATCACACAGATCCAGTTTCTTCTCTGCTCTTGTGTGTGAGGATGTGCAGAGCCTGGCTACAGTCTGGGGTTTTGCAAAGCCCTTCTCCTACAGATAAACCCATCTGAAAGGAGAAGATCTGAGCACAAGGCCCAGCTAGGTCCCACAGGCAGGAAAACACTGGTGCTATGACCCTGTCTTGTTTAAAGGAAAGATTAAACAAGGAAAAGACAAGCAACCCGTGTCCTGGGGAGTGAAAATATCCTCAAACCAGCCTGGAGTCAGCTTTAAAGAGCTTTAAAATAGCTTATTCTGTCACACAAAAGCCTGAGAAAAGCTTTCCCCAGCATCCCCAACTAGCTGAAGCATTCAAATTCAAATGAAAAGCATTCCCTTTTTGTGGACTCAAAGGCACACCAGCTGACAAGTTACAGGTTTCCCTCTGTGAGTGGGTTTTTGAAGAGGAAAATGCCTTGACTGCATGTCAAAGGCTCAGGGGATGAGAGCCCAAGCGTGGCTGCTTCACAGCAACACTTCCCACCCTCCTGAAGAGCAAGGGGCCTAAAACTGAGCGGAGAGGGAGGAAACAAATTGCTCTGGCAAAGCAATGGGCTCACACACAGGGCAGTAATTCCTGGAGCAATATGTGATGGGTCAGGTTAAAGATGGGTTCAGGGCACTGTGCTGTGGGGAGTCTAGGACCCAGATGTCCTCTCCACTGCAGGTTTCTTTCAGTTCCACCACTGGGAAGTGGAGTTCCTACCTAAGAGAAATCTAGAAGTTTTCCCACAGAAGCACCCAGCAGTCCCACTTTAAATATGACAGGTATTTCCACATCCTGAAGGATTTATGTTATCTAGAGAGAAAGATGTGCTGCACCCAGAGTGCCTCCTCTGAACAGCCTTGGTCAGTACCCAAAGCACCCACCTACCATAGCTCAAAGTGCCAAAGCCTGGTGGCACCCATGAATTGGACTCAGAGAAGCTTTTACCACTGAAGGGGTGGTTAAAGGAAAAAGGAAGAGAAAAGAGAATAAAAGAAAAGACTGGTGCCTTCTAGTCCAGCATTTTCATGGAAAATGCTTCAGGTTAAGAGACAAAAATAGAAGTTGACTAAAAGATGGGGTGAGGGTCAGGAGCAGGTGCTGTGTCCTGGCTCTGCATCACCACCACAATGAGCCCTGCAACAGAGATTTTTCCAAGAGGGGAAGAGCCAAAAAAATAGCTGAGATCTACTGTATACATGTTGCAGTGTAAACAAAATTCAATGCCCTGCCCCAGCAGTGGCACAGCTCACAGGGTGTACTGGGCACGCTCTGCTCATTTGCATGGGGGGGATCCCCCTCTGCTCTGCCCTGGTCAGGCCCCATCTGGAGTATTGTGGCCAGTTCTGGGCTCCCTGGGATAAAAAGGACAGGGATCTCCTAGAGAGAGTCCAGAGGAGGCTGAGGAGATGATGAAGGGCCTGGAGCATCTATCCTGTGAGGAAAGGCTGAGAGAGCTGGGGCTGTTCAGCCTGGAGTAAAGAAGACTGAGGGGGGACCTAATCAATGTCTATAAATATCTGAAGTATGGGATGCAGGGGGAATCAGCCAGCCCCTTTTCAGTGTCTGTGGGGACAGGACAAGGGGCAATGGCTGCAAATTGGAGCACAGGAAGTTCCACCCCAACATGGGGAGGAACTTTTCCCCAGTGAGGGTGAGGGAGCCCTGGGACAGGCTGCCCAGGGGGGTGTGGAGTCTCCTTCTCTGGAGAGCATCCTGTCTGGATGCTGACCTGTGTGACCTGTCCTAAGGACCCTGCTTTGGCAGGGGGTTGGAGTCGATGGGCTCTGGAGGCCCCTTCCAACCCCTGGGATTAGAAGCCGGCTGAAACTCAGGCCAGATGTCATCGGTCTCGCTGCCTGTCGTGTGCACGAGGCAGCCACCCCCAGCTATAAATAACCATCCAGTGCTCCCTGCTTAACTGATTTGGAAACATTTCTGCATGAGGTCAGCCTGCCTGATTAAACAGGAGAGCTCAGAGCACGCCCCAGGCCAGCCGGAGACCAGCTGCTCGGCCGGAGCGCCCTGACGTACATCTCTCCTCACCACCTCGCCTGACATTTATCCGGGGATGGGGTGGAAGCTCTGCTCTGCTCTCTGGGTGCACAGAGCCCTGCAAGAGCCCTGCAAGTCTCTTTCCTTGTGTGCTTTTGCCAGTGGAGACCTATGAAGGCGCAGTGGCAGCTCCCATGGAACACACATAGGCTCCCAGGGCCGATGCCACAACACAACCTTACTGCAACCTGTGTGCTGGCTGCTTTCTGTCCTAGTTACCTTTGGACAGGTGGCTTTGTTTCCTTCCAACGTCTGTGCTTGGTGCTGGCCTCTCTGTTCCTTGGATGGCACAGGTCCTGCCTCTGACACCTCTGAGGATGAAGGAGCATCCTCCCTCTGAGCACTGACCGCCACAGGCTGCAGGGTAGATTTGCTCACATCCTCTTCCTTGGCTCCCTCCTCTTCCTTCCCCACCACCGGCTTCTCATGGTTATCAAAATACATCTCCTTCAAAGAGAAGTGCACACTGCCATTGATTTTAGTGTCCTGACTCACAGCTTTCCCAGGCTCTTTGATTTTGGGGCTGGTTTCCATCTCTTGATCACTCTCCACCCTCACACGCGCGTTCCTGCGTAAGGGGACAGGAGGGGCAAACCTTGGGTTTGAAGAAGGTTTGGCCTTGTCTCGTCCACTTTCTTCTTTCTTGGGCACCTCCTGCTTTGCTGCTGGAGGATCCTCCACCTTCTTCTTCTTTTTAGCTGCAGAGTCTTTGCCAATGGGCTTGCTTGCCAGGTCCTCCACCGTCTCGTAGAGGTAGGCCAGAAAGCCGTTCCCGTTCTCCTCCACGCTTTCTAAAGAGGCATCCCCGTTGGTGGTCACCTCTGCCTTCAAAGGAGCTATCAGGTTGTTTGGGAAGCCTGTCATCACACTGACAGGCTGCTCCCTGGGCTCAGCGATATCCTCCTGCAGTCGGGACTGGGAATCCGCGACGTGCACCTTTGCTGCATCCTTCTCCCACGAGGAGGCTCCAGTCCGGAGATGCAGATCCCTGGCCAGCCTCCTCTTTCTCTGGAGCCGATCTGGGCTCATTCCCTGCAACTTCTCCAGCTCCACGTTTTCCTTCCCTCGTTTCTTGCCCTGTTCTATCTCTCGGAGCTTTTCTTCTGCTTTCCTCTTAATTTTGTCAAACCACTTCTGATGGATTTTGAACTCTGTCATGGTTCCCACTTCCAGCACACCAGAGCAGGACACGATGCCTTTGTTATTTCTAGCTGAGGCCTGGTAAATGCCTGCATCTTCCTCTTGGCACCTGGAAACCAAAAGCTCTGTGTGAGACCTGCCCATCCTCCTCCCCAGGCACTACTGCTGGGCACACAGGCACGCACACACGCTCTCCCACTTCTTGCTCCCAGAGGGGCAAGAAGATGAAGATGTGGCCCTTGAAGTGCCCCCAGTAGATCTGGAGGCCTGGGGTTGGTCTCCCTCTCTGGACTCTGCCTATTCTGAGGACTAGCAGATAGCTGTGTGGGGCATTAAATTAGAGCCCAGCTCCCCCCTGGGCTGTTGTGGAGGAGGAACAGCCAGCATCAGGCTTCCCGACTGTTCTTGGCCACATTCCTCTGCAGTATCTTCTCTCAGCTCTTCACAGCCTACATGACATTTCTGTTCTTGCTCTACCCTACTGCCTTACCAAAGCCTCCCCACCTCATTTCACAGGCATCAGCACAAGCACGTGCATGCTGTCTCTGCTGTCACCCCTCGGGGACGCCTGGCCCACAGAGATCCCTGCTCCTGTGAGAGGTGAGCCAGCCTCTGACAGAAACCTGGAGCTCACCTGGGGCAGCAGAAGAGCCCAGGCTAGAAGCATGAGGATGACAGGACTACCAGCACTTTCAGACAGTGCTACACTCAAATCCAGGAGCTGAGGTGTGACAGGTCTCTGCTTGCTGGGCACACGGTATGGCTGGCTCTCCAGAAACACAGTCCTCAGTTAATGTTAAAAGCAGCTGGTAGCCAGGGCTGAACAAAGCCCTTGGCTCTGTCAGTTGAGCACCAAAGCAGCCCTTTCCTTCCCTGACTTCATGGGGAGAGCTAGGAATAGCCCTCCTGGGGCAAGGCTGCAGCCTGTTCCCCTCTTTGCCCTTGCTCATGATACTCCTGTGGACTCTTTCTGTCCTTGTCCTGTCTGATCCCCTGGACCATCATCCTGGAGGCAGCCAGTGCCTTCTCTTCGCTCCCCTTTGCCCAGCCCTAACACTCAGCTCCAGCCCAGTGCAGCCATGGCACAGGCTGCACTGGAAGGCTCTGGAAGGCTCCAGAGAGAGAGCTCCAGAGAGAGGGATTTCTCCTGACCTTCCTCTTCCTTCCTTCCAGGCAGCCACCCCTGGATGCAGTACTGGATCAATCTGTGAGTCATCAGAGCCAAGAGCTGGAGGGGAAGGGATAGCTGGGAACATCACAACTGGGAGCAGAAAGGGCCAGCATAGGTGCTGGCAGGGAGATTGCTGCTGCCAGCCAGCTCCTTTAAGTGCTGGAAGCACACTGAGAGCTCCCATCCCCAAATCCAACTGCTCTCCAGCTCCTCTACTCACTTGTAGAGCTGCAGGGTGTGGCGATTCCCATGGCGGAGTATCTCATACTTGGGCAGGCCGCAGTAGCGGTCCATCTCCTCGTCATCCTTGTACCACGTCACCTCCGGCTGCGGGTACCCTGGGGAGGAGATGGTACAGCAGGGTGTGAAACATCACAGCCTGGCCCGTGGGGATGAGCTATCGACAGCTAAAGGCTCCAGTAGAATAGGATAGGTGTTATTCTGGGCTCAGGGCATTCTTTAAATTGCACAGCAGGAGAAGTATTGTGAGTGGAAAGCTGGTGGGCTCATCCAAGTCTTTTATCACTCCTAGGAATAGGGCTATTTTGGAGAAAAAAAATCTCAGCACTTCATTCCTGACCAGAGGGGAGAGGATCACACGATGATCCTCTCCTGTGTCACTGGCTGGGAGGAGAAGGTGAGCAGACTGACACTTTTATATGAAGAGCTGTGTTTTGCTGAGCCTGAGGCTAAGGTTAGAAACAAGGCGGTCGCCCCTCCATGGAGCTCACAGCATGTCACCAAGTGTCACAGCCTGTAAGGTGATCCCAAAGTTTCCATTGAACAGAAACAACCTTGATTGCATCACAGCCAGCTTGGTGTCCTACAAATGTCACTTGACAACAGATGTCACCTGCCTTTTCAGTAGAATGACATCATGATGTGTGTGACTGGCTGGCTAGCAGGCTGGGCACACAGCCACTGTTCCCCACCACCTATCGGGGTCAGGATGTGGATCAGGAGTGCCCCACATGGACCAGAGCTAGCCACAGCTCTCCTCTCCTAACTGTGGCAGCTCTACCTCAGAGTAAGAGCTGTTTTCAGGGGAAAAATGCTGGAGCCAGTGGTCAACATTGGTTCCTGTGCTTCACACAGGGCTCCTGGCACAGCCACACTGACCCTAAGGGCAAGGGACACACGTTTCAACGCTCACGTCATGCCTCCTCTGGAGCTGATTCACTCAGCAGTTGTTGGAAGGCCCAAGGGACATGTCCAAAGCTTCCCTCCTGCAATGCCCCCATGGCTTCCTGAAATGAAGGAGTTGGGAACACTGCTCACCACCACCAGCCCCCAAGCATCTCCCCACCAGCCCCCACCACCCATGGCTCAGCTCCCATGGACTGCTCTGGGCACTCCAGGAATATCCAAAGTGTCCAGACCTGATGGCTCACAGGAGAGAGGGCAGGGACCTACCTACCCCAGACACTTCCAAGGGGCTGACCCACAGGTTTCAGGGCTTGCCAGGATGAGTTTGAGCTCCAGGGTAAGAAGTGTCCTGCTAGGACCAGAGGTGCTGGGAGCCAGTACCAGTGCCTGGGCCCAGCTTACACCTGCTCTCATGAAGGTCCCATAGCAGGAGTGACAGAGACTCATCAGCAAGAATTTCCCCTGGCTTTGGGTGATCTGTAATACCCTTGCTCAGAAAAGCAGCACGTGCCCCATCTCCTGATGTATCACTTGATTCCCCTTACTCCCATCTGCTTGTTCTACACAGCCCCAGTCCCATCCCCTTGCTCTTTGGGCTTCCCCAGTGTCCTCTGGCCCTGCTACCCCAGACAGGCTTGAGGAAATCATCTCAGGAATTCCACTTCCTTGTTCTCCTTCATGAATGACAACCATGCCCACAGCCCAGGCACCCCCCAGACTACACCTGAGTCCCACCTCTGTGGAATTTACTGACATCTCCCACTCTGCTGACTGGGAAATAAGAGAGCTCCAGCGTTAACTGGGTTGTGCTGGGCTGCTGCCTCACACCCACCCTACTCGCTGCCTGGACACCTCTCACATCCACTGCTGCCACCTGCAGCTTTGGCTTTCTCTTGTGCCTCATTCCTCTTCTGCAGGAAGCCCTGTCATGACTCTCCTGAAGCCTGGCATGCAAGGCTCTCCAACTTCCCCTCAGTGCCCATCTCACCACAGGCTGCTCTTTGCTGACCCCCCCAAATCAGTTTCTAGCAGAAGTGCAAAGTCCTCAGATCACACAGAATAGCAGAGGTTGGAAGGGACTTCTGGAGATCATCTAGTCCAACCACCAGCTAAAGCAGGATCAACTCAGGCAGGTGGCACAGGATCATGTCCAGGTGGGTTTGGGATCTTTCCAGAGAAGGAGACCCCTCAGCCTCTCTGGGCAGCCTGTCCCAGTGCTTGGGCACCAGCAGAGTGAAGAATTTTTTCTTCACATTGAGATGGGCCTTCCTGTGCTCCAGTTTGTGCCCATTGGCCTTTGTCCTGTTGCTGGGCAGGACTGAGAAGAGTCTGGCCCCATACTCTTGACACCCCCTTTAGATATTGCTAAGTACTGATGAGATCTCCTCTTAGTCTTCTTTCCTCCAGGCTAACCAGTCCCAGCTCCCTCAGTCTTTCCTCCAGGGCCCTCATCAGCCTCATACCCTCCACTGGACTCTCTCCAGTAGTGCCCTATCTTTCTGGAGCAGAGCAGAGGGGGAGGAGAACCTCTTTCAGTCCCAGCCACCCTCTTCTCAATGCAACCAGGTCCCAGGGGCCTCCTTAGCCATGAGGATACACTGCTGGGCATGGAGACCCTGTTGTCCACCAGGACTCTGAGGTCCTTCTCCACAGTGTTGCTTCCCAGCAGGTCAGCCCCTACCCTGTACTGGTGCCTGGGGTTATTCCTCCTGAGGTGCAGGTCCCTATGCTTGTCCTTGCTGAACTCCCCTGTCTGCCTCTCCAGACTGTCTGGATCTCTCTGAATGGCAAGCACAGCTTCCTGGTGTTTCCACCACTCCTCCCAGTTTTGGTTTCACCAGCAAACTTGCCAAGGGTACTCTCTGTCTCCTGTCCAGGTCATTGATGAAGGTGTTGGATAATCCTGGCCTGAGTGCTGACTCTTGGGGCACACCACTGGCTACAGGCCTCTAACAAGACCCTGGGCCACTGATCACAACCCCCCAGGCTCTGCCCTTCAGCCAGCTCTCACCCCACCTGACTGTCCCCTCATCCAACCCACTCTCCCTAAGCTTGCCTCTGAGGATGCTATGGGAGATGGTGCCAAAGTCAAGGTAGACAACATCCACTGATCTCCCCTCATCCAGCTGTCCTTGTGGATGAAGCAAGTGTGCCCTGAACTCCTCACTGGAGGAAGTCATGAGGGGATCAGCAAGGTTCTGTGCTGCTGTTTATGCTTCCCATAGCTACTGGCTGTAAGTGGCAGCAGGGTCTCAGGCTGAGCCAGCCTCTGAGAGGTTTCTTTCTGCTCCAGGAATGAGAAGCAAAACAATTTTCCTCCCCAGCTCACACTTTGCCCAGAGCAATCCTACTCCTCCCAAGGGCTGTCTGTTCCACAGGGGAGACCTTCTGGAGGTCTGTAACACAGGGAGCCAGCAGGTAGATCTTCCTGATACCCTGCAAACAGCAATCCCAGCTCTTCATTCCAGGAACTGCAAGCATATGGTATTGGAGAAGCCCTGTGATGGTCCCATTCCTAGCTGACAACCACCAGAAAGAGCTGCAGCTTGCATAGATGCTTTTTTTTTGGGGGGGGGGGGAGAGGCTGGGAGAGGGGGAGGTTGGAGCCTGTTACACCTAAACTCCCTTTGCCCTGGCTCAGTTGTGTCCTGGGGTGACCCTCAGGCTACCTGCTCCCTACCAAGGGCAACCACCAGCCCAGCCCAGGCAACCAGGGAGTACAGTGCACACTCCAGCCTGCAGCAAGGAGGGAGCTACAGGCAGCCTGCAGGCAGAGGGATGCTGAAGGGCTTCCCAGGCTGAAACAGTGGCCCCAGCTGCCTCTGTGAACACCAGCACCAGCTGTCCCTCCCCAGGAGCTGTAACTGGAGCCAGGCAGGGGCTGGAGAGATGCCTGTGCAGGGACAAGGCTCCCTGGCATGCTCTGCACTCTCCTGGGGAGGGGGAGGTGCTGCTGGCAGCCACCTGCAGAGCAACTAACCTTCTCCTGGTCCCAGGGGCAGGCATCACTCCTGGTGCAGCTGTAGCTTGTCTGACTGTCCCAATGGGCCAGTTGTGGGTGGGATAGGGTGGCTGCATGCTGCAGTGTGCTGGACACCCACCCATCACACAACCATGCTCCAAGACAGTGGCCACTCCTGAATGAGGCACTCACTCCCCCTGAAAGCCACCACTCCCCCAGGCACCCCCTGCAGCTGGTGCCACCATGGAGAAGTGCCAGCAGGTCAGGAGAAGTGCCAGTGGTCATCTGCCTTCACCAGCCAGCACCCCACAGTCACAGACTGAGGGGTGCTGGGTGTGCCTGGGGGGGAGGGCAGGAGCCCACTGCACATCTGTGAGCCCAGCAAGCTCCTTGTCTGGAAGCATTGCTCCATTGTGACAGCCACAGACCCCCAGGGACTTCTCTGAGCAAGGGTCTTTCTTCATGGAGATTGCCAGGTTTAGGTTAACCATTCTTCTTCCCAAGGCTGTCAAAAGCTTTAGTGACCCTATCCAAAACAGTTCTAGCAAGAGCTACCCCAAATAAGCCAGGGAAACAGACCCTCTGCTTAGAGCAATGAGGGGAAGCTCAAATCGTGTGCCCCAGGGGCCAAGAAGGCCAATGGGATCCTGGGGTGCTTTAAAAGCAGCATGACCAGCAGGTCAAGGAAGATGATGTCTCTGGAGAGACACACCCCCCCACCCCACAGTGCTGCATCCAGCTCAGGGGTCCCCAAGACAAGAAGGACATGGATCTCTCAGAGCAAGTCCCGAGGAGGCCATGGAGATGATCCAACAGCTGGAGCCCCTCTGCTCTGGAGACAGGGTGAGAGACTGGGGCTGGAGAAGAGAAGGTTCTGGGGAGACCTCAGAGCCACTTCCAGTCCCCAAAGGGGCTACAGGAAAGCTGGAGAGGGGCTCTTTGTCAGGAGTAGAGTGATAGGAGAAGGGGAATGGCTTTAATCTCCAAGAGGATTGAATGGGTTTGAACTACACAAGGGCAGGTTTAGCTTAGATATATTGAAGAAATTCTTTGCTGGGAGCGTGAGGACACCCTGGCACAGGGTGTCCATAGAAGCTGGGGCTGCTCCTGGGTCCCTGGCAGGGTTCAAGGTTGGGTTGGATGGGGCTGTGCTATGGCAGGTGGGGAACTGGAGGCTTTGAGGGCACTTCCCACTCAAATCATTCCATAAGAAGGCCAATGGCATCCTGGCTTGTATCAGACACAGTTCTGGGCTCCTCACCATCAGAAGGACATTGAGGTCCTGGAGTGAGTCCAGAGAAGGGCAACCAGGCTGAGGAAGGGGCTGGAGGGCAAATCCTCTGAGGAGCAGCTGAAGGAGCTGGGGGTGTTCAGCCTGGAAAAGAGGAGGCTGAGGGGAGACCTTCTCACCCCCTACACTGACCTGCCAGGAGGGTGCAGAGAGGTGGGTGATGGTCTCTTCAGCCAGGGGACAGGAGATGGGACAAGGGGCAATGGGCTCAAGCTGGGCCAGGGCAGGGTCAGCTCAGATGGGAGGGAAAAGTTCTTCCCTGAAAGAGCTGTGGGGCTGTGGCACAGGCTGCCCAGGGAGGGGGCTGAGTCCCCACCCTGGGTGCGTTTAACAGATGGGGAGATGAGGTGCTCAGGGATCTGAGTCAGCACAGGACAGGGACAGTTGGATTCGATGAGCTTAAAGGTCTTTTCCAACCCAGTGAGTCTGTAATACCACTGAGATGCTGTGATTTGGGCAGGTGGGTCAGAGCAGTTGAAGCAGCCTCAGGTGGGCTGAAATGGGGCTGAAGAGGCAGCTGTGAATAGCTGGCAAGACCTGGTACTGACACACAATGGCCTAGGCTAGATCCAGCCCTCACCTCTGCCAGCTGGCCTCATTCTCTCACAAGTAACTACAGCCTCAGGGCCCTTCATCCCATCCCAGCCCCAGGGCCCTTCATCCCATCCCAGCCCCAACATTTCATCTCCTTCCCAGGTAACTCTCCACTGAAATGACCAAGCAGTAAAATCCTTGTAGGAGCAGCTCCCATAAAGGCCTCTCTCTAAAGAGAAGAGCTCAATATCCACTCACTGGGAAGGATCTGTGATGAACCTTGAGATCCTGAAGTGCTGAGAGACCCATCAAGGAGAACACTTGGCACAGAGCAGCAGGGCACACTGTGCTCTGTAAGAATCTGCAGCGAGTGGAAATGTTCTCCTTCCCTTTTTCACAGCTCTCAGAGAACAAAGGCTGAACTCATTTTGTCTAAAATAAGAAAACATGTCATAACTGATGCAGGATTTGACCCCAAACAATCAAATCAGACATAGCAGGGACACCAGTGGCTGGCAGAACTAGGCAGCAGTAGGAAAAGAGGGTTTGTGCAGCCACCCAAGAGCATCAGGAACCTGCCTCTCCTGGAATTGCTTGTTTTCCCCCCTCCTGAATCACCAAGCCCATGTCAGAGGATGGGTCCTCAAACACTTGCATCTTGCTGCCTTCCTAGGACATGCCCAGCAAGTGGTATTCCCCACTGTGGGACCACCCTGCAACTCTCCTTACTAGTGAAGGAGCAGCAAAGACAATTAAAATGATGAAGGTGTTACTGTAGGTCATGTAGCCATATCTGGAGCTTGAGAGTCAAAACAGTAGCAGGTGACAGTCTGCCCTTTGCCTCCTGCACATCCAGGAACCCAAGTGTCCCTGGACTCCAGCCACAGCAGTGGGACTGAGCTGGTTCCATGCTGGTCCCTGGCCAGGGGTGCAGCCAGCACTTCCTCTCTCACCAAAACGTGCCCCAGTTGAATGAAAACACTGGGACAGGGGGAGATAGCTGAACTACCCCTCAGACTCTGCAGTCAGAGGTTGCTTTCCACCTTGTGCCCCTCTCTGAGCCCCTGAGGGGCCACATGCCTGAGATGATCAGGTGCCAGAGGTGGGCTGGGCTGCTTTCAAGTGTTCCTATGAACATTCTGATTGGGAAGGTTTAATTCAAGTACAAAAATACAGCCCCAGCCCAGCTCACCTGGTCCATAAATACTGCTACAGGCTGCAGCTGTTCATTTGACACTGTCCTTCACTGAGGAGAAAGTGAGACCAGTATCAGGTCATGCTTCAAGGCCAGGTTGGATGGGGCCCTGGGCAACCTTGTGTAGCTCCAGGCCTGAGGTTGGTGTCCCTGCCTGTGGCAGGGGGTTGGAGCTCTGTGATCCTTGGGGTCCCTTCCAACCCAGACCATTCTATGGTTTCACCTTAGTGTGATACACCAGCTGTGTTCCACAACACCAGCAGGTCTCCCGAAACTGGAAGGCAACATCCCTCCTACTGAGAGGCAGGGGGACTGCAGGAAGGGCTACAAACTGGACATGGGGCATACCCATCTCTAGAGGTTGACATGTTGATTTTGGCACAAGAAGGGGAGGTGATTCCTTGGCAGCATGTGTCCTGCACAGTACACAGTGAAGAGCTTCTCTAGCTTTTCCAGGAGAGGTGCTGGAAAGGACACAGACATGGCATTTACCAGGCATCCTTAAAATCATAGAATGGTCTGGGTTGGAAGGGATCCCAAGGATCACAGAGCTCCAACCCCCCTGCCACAGGCAGGGACACCAACCTCAGGCCTGGAGCTACACAAGGTTGCCCAGGGCCCCATCCAACCAGGCCTTGAACACCCCCAGGGATGGGGCACCCACCCCCTCTCTGGGCAGCCCCTTCCAGCCCCTCACCACTCTCTCTGGAAAGAACTTCCCCCTAATATCCAATCTAACCCTTCCCTCCTTCAGCTTCACCCCATCCCCCTCGTCCTGCCCCTGTCTGCCCTTTAACAAGCTGATTCCCCTCCTGTGTCTCTGCTCCCTTCAGGGACTGGCAGGCTGCAATGAGGTCCCCCCACAGCCTTCTCTTCTCCAGGCTGAACCAGCCCAGCTCCCTCAGCCTCTCTTTGTAGGGCAGCTGCTCCAGCCCTCTGAGCACCTCTGTGGCTCCTCTGACCCCTCTTCAACAGCCCCACATCTCTCTTGTATTGGGGGCCCAGCTCTGGACACAGGATCCAGCTGGGGCCTCCCCAGGGCAGAGTAGGATCCTTGGTAAGGCTGATCTCTCTTCTCACCTCTCAGAGGAAGCTGAGCATGTTGGCATCACACATGCAGGCATCAGCCATCCAGTCTACTGGTGACCTAGAGCCCAGGTGCAGAGCTGCATCCCTCACCCTGACAGAGCCCACTCAGGGCTGATGGCATCACGTGGACGTTGCTGGAAGTTAAGTTCTTCAAAGGGAACTGTCAACCCCAAGGTGCAACTGGTGAACACTTCAGCCAGCAGGAGAAGCCAGGACTAAGAACTTGAAGAAGGGTGAGAAGTTCCACAAGGGTGAGCAGTGCTCCCCCATGTCCCTGCAGCAAGCAGCAAGGGTCTGCAGGACCTCCAGGATGTCCTTAGAAGGGGGGTGGGAGGTGGAAGAGACAACTGGAGCTGCTCTTCCTCAGGATTCCCCAGCACATCTAAACAACACAAGTCTTTTGGCCTCTGACCTGGCTTGCAGAAAGGGGAGTACCATGCTAACACACAATGTATCAAGCTTTTGTTTTTGGGAAACTTTAAGGGGGAAAGATCTTCTAATAAATCACTGAGGGGCATGGCCTTTGCCCTAAAAGCAAGAAGTTCTTAGCTGAAGTTAAGCATCAGTGCCCTTTCTGCTGTACTATCTGTTTCTACCTCCTGATCAAAGCAATCACCACTGTGACCATGAACACAGCCAGGGGGACAACCACCAGGGCTCAGTCCCTGTGTTTTAACCCTGCAGAGTGTCTGACCCTTCTCTTGGCCCTCTGTAACTGCAGCAGACCTCTAAATGGGGATTTAATTCTCCCACTGGAGCTCTGTGGGTGGAGAATCTCGTGAATGAACACATGTAGAAAGCTCCTGGGGGGCATCAGGAGGAGTGTGGGCAGCAGGTCACAGGAGGGGATCCTCCCCCTCTACTCTGCCCTGGTCAGGCCCCACCTGGAGTGTTGTGTCCAGTGCTGGGCTCCCTGGGATAAAAAGGACAGGGATCTCCTGGAGAGAGTCCAGAGGAGGCTGAGGAGATGATGAAGGGCCTGGAGCATCTCCCCTGTGAGGAAAGGCTGAGAGAGCTGGGGCTGTTCAGCCTGGAGAGAAGGAGACTGAGGGGGTACCCTATTAATGCCTATAAATATCCGAAGCAGGGGATGCAGGGGGAATCAGCCAGCCCCTTTTCAGTGTCTGTGGGGACAGGACAAGGGGCAATGGCTGCAAATTGGAGCACAGGAAGTTCCACACCAACATGTGGAGGAACTTTTCCCCAGTGAGGGTGAGGGAGCCCTGGGACAGGCTGCCCAGGGGTGTGGAGTCTCCTTCTCTGGAGAGATTCCAGCCCCGTCTGGACACCGACCTGTGCAGTATGAGCTGGGGAGCTGCTTTGGCAGGGGGGGTTGGACCCCAGGAGCTCTGGAGGTCCCTTCCAACCCCTGTGAGTCTGTGATCAATAAAATCAATGTATCAGTTCCATCCCTGCAAGTTCACAAAGTCAGACCTGTAAGACAAGGGAATCCACATGAGAAGATGTAGGAAGCCAAAGCCAGCAGCTCTCAGAAGGGCTCAGTGTTTCCTGCAGGACAGGTTCTTTACAGCATGTTTCTAACAGCAAACAAGATCTCCTACATCTTAAGAAAGACTCTGTCCTTGTGCCTAAGAGCTCACTGGACAGACCCTCCTCCTTGCAAAGCTTCCAGCTTTGTGTAATGGCTCTCCCTGAGTAACCTGTGGGAATAAATAACACCTCCAACTCCAGGAAGGATCAGAGGGGTAAGTACATAGCAGGGAAAAAGAGGTGTCAGTCTCAGTATTTAAAGGACAAAAAGCTCACCAGCAGAGGAGCTGCTTGCCTTCACAGCATGCTCCACCAGGCTGCCTCAGGGGTTCAGCCCCCCCTTCTCCTCTCAGCAGCCCAGCCCCTTCCTGCCCAAGCTGAGACTGCAGCTGGCTGGGCAGCAAGGGGCATTTCAGAGGGTGACACACACTGATGCAGAGGCAGGTGCCCTCTGGCCATTACAGCCAGGAAAGGGTCAGAGCTGACTCAGATGCTGCCTTCAGTCCTCAAACCTGCATGTTCTCGAATCATTAGCAGAGCTTAGGACAATACATTGTAGATGGCCCAAGCAGGAACCAGGCTATTCCATTTTCTCCTCCTCCTACTGTGCCTTGAGAGGGCAGGTGTGCTGGTTTGGGCAGGGATTTTGGCAGTTAATGGTGTTACAGTGGCCAGCATGGGGCTACATTTTGGGGGTGCCCTGGAAACAGTGTTGCTAACACAGAGAGGTCTTCCTGCTGAGCAGTGCTCACTGAGCCAAGAGCTGTTCTGCTCCTTAGGCCACCCCACCTGGAGCAGACTGGGGGTGCTCCCAAGGTTTGGAGGGGACACAGCCAGGCCAGCTGACCCCAGGGACCAAAGGGGTATTTCACACCATATGATGTCATGCTCAGCACCAAGCTGGGGGAAGGAGGAGGTGGGGGGGGACACATTTGGAGTGATGGAGTTTGACTTCCCAAGTCACCACCACACATGATGGAGCCCTGAGTTCCTGGGGATGGCTGAACACCCACCTGCCATGGGACAAGGGGAACAAGTTCCTTGCCTTGCTTTGTGTGCATGGCTTTTGCTTCACCACTCACACTATCTGTATCTCAACCCACAAGCTCTCTCCCTTCCACCCTTCCAAGTCTCTCCCTCATCCCACCAGGAGAGACATGACAAGCAGTTGCCAGGTGGGGTTAAACCATGCCTGCAGGTTATCCCTTTGCCTCTTTACAGCCTCAGGTCTTCCTCCCCCCCCCCCCCCCCCCCCCCCCTTAAAACCCAAATCACCATGCAGCTGCTGCATCTTTACTTGGCAGCCTGACAGCAGTGGATGTGTACCACAGGCTCTGGAGTTTAAGCAGCACAAGTGCAGGGAGGCAGGGCCAGGCTGCCCAGGGCAGGCAGGCAGGCAGGGAGGGAGGGAGGGAGACAGGCAGGCAGGGAGGGAGGCAGGCAGGGAGGGAGGGAGGCAGGCAGGGAGGGAGGGAGGCAGGCAGGCAGGGAGGCAGGCAGGCAGGCAGGGAGGCAGGCAGGCAGGGAGGCAGGCAGGCAGGGAGGCAGGGAGGCAGGGAGGCAGGGAGGCAGGGAGGCAGGGAGGCAGGGAGGCAGGGAGGCAGGGAGGCAGGGAGGCAGGCAGGCAGGGAGGGAGGCAGAGGGAGGGCCAGGCTGCCCAGTGCAGGCAGGGCCAGTGCAGGCAGGGCCAGGGAGGGCCAGGCTGCCCGGTGCAGGCAGGGCCAGTGCAGGCAGGCAGGGCCAGGGAGGGCCAGGCTGCCCAGTGCAGGCAGGGCCAGTGCAGGCAGGCAGGGCCAGGCTGTCCAGGGCAGGCAGGCAGAGCCAGGCTGCCCAGTGCAGGCAGGCAAGGCCAGGCTGCCCAGGGCAGGGGCTGTTACCTGTCACTATGCAGGTGAATTTAGCATCAGAGTCCTCAGACACAGCCCGGGACTGGATGGTGGTTTCAAAGAGCGGCTGGGTCTCCTCTGTCAGCTGGGCAATGATTGCACAGAAGGTGCTCCTGGAAGATTCAAGAAGCATTTCTTAGAGAGCAAAGGACTAGAAAACTCAAAGGGTCCCCTTCCTAGCTCATCTCCTCTCAGAAGCTTTGTTGTAAATGCCCCCTGTCCCTCCCATCATCCCTACACCAGGTTGCTGGTGAGTCCAGTGCAGTGTCAGAGTATTTGACTGGTTTTTCACCCCTCAGGTGACTCTGTCAAGTTAAAGTGGCACTAGGGTGACAGTCCCTTTGCCTTGTCCTTATGGCTATTGGGGTTCCAAGTATCATGAACCAATTTAACTGAATTACACCAGAACATTCCTCTGATCAGCCTGTGGGCTCAAAGCAAGACCCTGACAGAGTCAGCTTCAGATCCCTGGTACTGCCCCACTTGTATTCCAAGTGTCCTTCTGCTCTCCAGGATTTTACTGTACTTGTGAAGGCCTCACATTGTCATTTCAGGCCATGCTTGGCCTGAACACACCTCCTGAACACAACAGCCCTCTTTGAAAGCTCTGACCTCAGGAAAGCTGTCTGCTGCAGGTCCCTGAATGAGGCCTTGAGGGCCTTGCAGCTTCCTGAGCTCAGGAATTGCATGTGAGGCTGACACCCATTCCCTGTCCCACCTCTCCCTGCTGCAGGTGGGCACCCAAACTACATACTCTGAGTGCAAGCACTGACCCCAGAGTTCAGGATGGGACACACAAGCAGCCAGAACTAGTCAAACAGCCAGAAGAGTCTATGAAGCTCCTGAAAATGGACCTTACATTCTCCAGTCATTTAAGCACTATTCAAGGACAGCACCAAGGCAGTGCATTCATACAGCACTGCCAACCCCATTGGAACATCACCAGGAATGGTCCCAGAAGATCCAGGGTTTCTTAAATAAATGAAAAAAAGAATGACTTCCAAGCTGGATCTTCATTTGGATAGTGTTCTGGGGCTCCTGGAAGGGAAGAGCTCCTTTCATTCCCTCTGCAATTAAAACATTACATATGGATACCAGGAGGGAGGACCCCAAGGTTTCAAGTGCAAGGACCTCAGGAGAAGCAGCAAATATAGCAGGAGAACTGGCAGCTGGGAGCTCTACTTGTCACTTTCAGTAGTGAAAGGCATTCCTTAAAGAAGTGATCAGCTTCTAGAGACATGCAAGAGGTGGAACAAACCCCCAAACCATTCCTGACACAGCTCCATCAAGGGCAGAAAGGCTCTATGAGGAGGAACCCAGACTCACAAGCAACCCCCAGCTTGCAGGCAGGGTGCTGGTGCTGCTGCTACTCATGCTCTACCTGCTGAGGAAGCAGACTTGTTCAGGGAAAACAGAAGCACCCAGCATTTAGCAGGCACCCAGCAAGGTCAGGAACCCAACTGCCCACATGGTTGAAAGGTGCCAGGACAGCTCCAGCCACCCCAGCTGCCTGTTCTGCCCACCCAGACAACTTACCTGGAGGCTGCAGTGCTGTGAATCCACTCTGGCTTTCCAGGTTTGTAAGAGATGCAGGGAGATGAATCCCTGAGCAACAAACAACTGGGATGCAGTGGGAGCCTCACCCAGCTCCCAGGCACTCTGTGTTGGGTGAGGGGGTGGGGACAGGGGCAGCCAGGGCTGTTGTACACTTGACTTGTCTATTGAGTGAGGGTTATGAACAGCATCTCTATCCAAACACACACCTGGGGTGAGGTGAAGAAGTCAGATGCCACAGCTCAGGCTCTTTGCTGTGGAAATGGTGTCCAGGAGACTGGTCCTGGCACAGAACTCTGCACCCAGCTACAGGCCAGGAAAGGGTTGTGATCCAAGGGTTGTGTTCCAAGAGCTGTTCCAACCCAGAGAAACCTTTCCATACTCCAAAAAACCTCCCATTTCCAAAGAGCAAGGCAGACAATCCAGTGCCAAGGCAGTTACTGGTGGGGTTTTGATGGCCCCTTCAATACAGATCCTCAGCCCTAGACCAGTAAATGCCTTTGAGATCCAGATAAACTTCCCAAGCACCAAGGAACACTCCAGACTCCAGCAGGACAGCAACTGGATTTGGGTTTTGTTTTTCCTTTAAAAAGGTGATGTGCACACACAGAGTGACACTCAGGACCATGTTTAATCCCAGTACCACACCACTGGTCTCAGCAGGCAGCACCAGGAGTAAGTCTGGTCCCTTCAGCACAAACCCCAGTGTGAGGTGAGATGTGGCAAAGGCTACTGAGTGGCTCAGCAAAGCAGCATCACCAGGAGCTCCAGAGGCACAGCAGGTGGGGCAGGAGAGACTCACCCTTGGCTGGAAGCCCTGGAAGGTCAATTTACCCTTTCAAAGGAACCATTGTGCTGGCCAGAGGAATGTTTGGAGCCTGCAGCACTGCAGGGCTCTCAGCTGACTCACTCCAGCTGCAAGGAGCCTTGTCCAATCCAAATTGCTTTCTGAACCAGTCATTCAGAACATTCCAGAAACCCAGTGCCCCAAGGCAGCAGCCACTCTTCCTCCAGGCCTTCCTGAGGCCTGCACCTTTGTTGCAGAAAGACAAACCTTGGGAGAGGAGCCCAGGAATTCAGTAGCCTTTTTAAATTAAAGAGGGATTTCCATACACAAGAGGTCTGCAGGAGAAGGAGATGGGAGAAGCAAGTTCCTCCTCATGGTTATTGTTTGCCTGATGGTTTTGCTAGCAATCCCACAGCTACAGGGATGTTCTGGAGAGGCTTTTCCTTCCATGGTCATTCCTCTGCAGCAAACCAGTAATGCCAACTCAACATCCCAGTGTTTGGTTGTGCCAGAAGCAAAGATCAGCCCTGCACAAGTGTGTGTCAGGGCTGAGTCCCAATGCATTGAGATCTTCAAGCACAGGACAGTAGAGGGAGAAGAAGATTCCTCCTTTGGAAGCCTCAGGGCTGGTGCCTCTCCTGTTTGATGTCTCTGTATGGAAGTCTCCCTTTAATATGAAGAAGTAGCTGAACACCCAATTCTTTGGCTAAAGAGGAGGAAGATTTTTTGGCACCTTAACAGGAATCACAAGGAACATTCCCTTTGCTGTGACTGAAATCCAAGCAAGCATTAGGGATTCCAATCATGCAGGATTAAAGCTGTTAGATCACTTCAGGGCTTTCTACTCATTAATTAGTCCCAACACATTACAGATTAATCATGTGCAGTCAGATTCAGCAAGTGGTTGGTCAGAGCAGGTTTAATGCAATGTAGTTTTTACCTTCCTAAACTGGAGGGAGAGAATCTGCTGCTTGATAAGCTAAGCAAAAAACAGCATAAAACCCATTAGAGAGGGAAGCATGGAGAGGAGCTGAAAGAAACAAACCAGTCTGGAGATGGATTAATAACCATTAATGACCATTAATGACCATTTTGCACAGGTCAGAAGTCCTATTAGGAGGTGGCCCAGCTCTGCCTTATTGCCAGGAGGAGCAAGCCACATGGTCAGTCCAAACCAGAGGCTGTAGAGATGAAATTGGTCGTTAACTGCAGAGAATAAGTGTGAGGACATGGATAGAGGGGGGTTCCAGGAAGCAGCACCTCAGCCTGCCATGCAGCATGGGCAGCACTGAGCTCCCAGCCAGCAGCACCCCTCTGTGAGGGCACCCCTCTGCTGCCAGCTCCTGAAGTGCCCACCCCTCTGCTGCCAGGGCAGCTCCAAGCTCCTGAGCTGCCCACCCCTCTGCTGCCAGCTCCTGAGCTGCCCCCCCTCTGCTGCCAGGGAGCCCCAAGCTCCTGAGCTGCCCACCCCTCTGCTGCCAGGGGCTGCCAGCTCCTGAGCTGTCCATCCCTCTGCTTCTCAGACAGCTCTCTGATGCAGCTGCAAGCTCCTGAGCTGCCCCCCCCCTCTGCTGCCAGGGAGCCCCAAGCTCCTGAGCTGCCCCCCCCTCTGCTGCCAGGGAGCCCCAAGCTCCTGAGCTGCCCCCCCCTCTGCTGCCAGGGAGCCCCAAGCTCCTGAGCTGCCCACCCCTGTGCTTCCCAGACAGCTCTCTGGGGCAGCTGCCAGCTCCTGGCTTTGCTTCCTTTGCAGGAACATGTTGAGGCACAAACCAACTCCAGGAATAAAATCCATCACCCAGGTCCTACACAAGGGCCACCCAGCTGAGCTACTCACCCATGGCCCCCAGCTCTCCCAAAGGAGGGTCTTCAGGGCCACAAGGCCAGGTTGCCCCTTTATGGCTGTAGGAAGTGACCTCTGGGCACTGCCCCACAGCAGTCAGGAGCAGTTGCTCAGACCCTGGGCTCAGCCACATGGAAATCAAAAGCCTAAAGCTAACCAAGGACACCAGCTACTCAACAGCACATAAGCTTGGAGGTGTGTGTTAGTGATGCCTACACCACAGGCTCACTGCACAGCCCCCCAGCACAAACATCCCCTGGGGGACCTAAGGCAGATCAGATCTTCTCAGCCTTGGGCACTGAAGCCCACTGCTGGACAACCAGACTTCAGTGCTTTGTGATGATGCTGCAGAAGACAACGTGACCCAAGAAAGGTGTACCTCTTCAGGTGTCCCACCCAAATGACCACAACCAGGCTCTGTGCAAGTCCTCATCCCACAGAAGTCAGCAGGACTTCAAGTCATGGCCTAAAAAAGGACCACAGAGGGTCAGCCACAAGCACATCCACCTACAGAAGCAGGATCTCCCTGTGATTATCAGGTAAAGGAGATCAGCTTGAAGGCCTGACACTGCACACAAGTAATGGCACCTTTTCACTGGGGAAAAGCACAGCACTCTGAAGAGCTCAGGGACTGCACTGCCATCCAGGGAGGGCTGGCCAGGCTGGAGAGCTGGGCAGGGAGACACCAGATGGGGTTTGACAAAAGCAAGTGGAGAGTCTGGCACCTGGGAGGGAATAACTGCTGGAATCAGCACAGGCTGGGGGTGACCTGCTGGAGAAGATCTCTGTGGAGCAGGACCTGGGGGTCCTGGTGGGTGACAGGGTGGCCATGAGCCAGCAGTGTGCCCTGGGGGCTGAGAGAGACAATGGGATCCTGGGGGGCATCAGGAGGAGTGTGGCCAGCAGGTCACAGGAGGGGATCCTCCCCCTCTGCTCTGCCCTGGTCAGGCCCCATCTGGAGTGTTGTGTCCAGTGCTGGGCTCCCTGGGATAAAAAGGACAGGGATCTCCTGGAGAGAGTCCAGAGGAGGCTACAGAGATGATGAAGGGCCTGGAGCATCTATCCTATGAGGAAAGGCTGAGAGAGCTGGGGCTGTTCAGCCTGGAGAAAAGAAGACTGAGGGGGGACCTAATCAATGTTTATCAATATCTTAAGCATGGGGTGCAGGGGGAATTGGCCAGCCCCTTTTCAGTGTCTGTGGGGACAGGACAAGGGGCAATGGCTGCAAATTGGAGCACAGGGAGTTCCACACCAACATGGGGAGGAACTTCTCCCCAGTGAGGGTGAGGGAGCCCTGGGACAGGCTGCCCAGGTCGTGTGGAGTCTCCTTCTCTGGAGAGATTCCAGCCCTGTCCGGAGGCCTATCTGTGCAGTATGAGCTGGGGAGCTGCTTTGGCAGGGGGTTGGACCCCAATGAACTCTGGAGGCCCCTTCCAACCCCTGGGATTCTGTGACTTCTTCAGATCAAGACAGCAAACACACAGTAGATGTGTTAAACAGCCAGGAGCAGCTTTAAGCCAACAAACATGGGTGGCACTTGCCCTTTTGGCAGCACCTTCACCCTCTCCACCCCCAGGCACACAATCCTGACCCCTCCTCAGTGCCAACCACTGTTCATGTGGCCAGAGGCTGAGCCCATCAGGCATTATCCAGCCAGAAACATCAAACCCCAGCCACAGCAGGGCAAGGATCCACCTTGCACATGCTGTGCTGGCCCCTGGGGGAAGTCAGGCAGAGGAACTTTGTCTTCCCAGCTGAGCCCCACCCCCTGGGGCATTCCTTTGAGCCCCAGCACTGCAAGGCATGGCCTTGTGCTACCTGCCCCACTGACCAGCACCTCATCACTCCCATCCATCCTACAGCCTAGAGAGCTCAAACTGGACCCAGGAGAGCCAGCTTCCTCCTCCCCACAGCCTTCCCAAGCACAGCAGCCCCACAGGTGACAGATGCACCATGTTCTCAAGCTCAGAGCAGCCCCCAGGCCCCCGTGTCTAGCTGGAAACATGGTCCTTGGGTATAAGTATGAATTAGCTCACTGCTTTTCAACAGTGAAGGAACCTGAAAGTCTCATCCAGCTGCAAGGGGAACGTGTCCCTTTGACCAGGGACATCCTGGGAGGACCCAGGAGGCAGCAGGGGAGATCCTAAAGCACTTGCTGGAGAACACAAGGGTATGGAGGGGTGTTTTTAATCACATTTTCTTGCCTAACACAAGCTGAAGGTGTCTTGGCTTGAAAGTAAAGAAAATCACTACAAGAAAGAAAGTCAGGATGAAGGGTGCCTGCCACAACCCCCTTCTCCTCCCCAATGTGATCAAACAATGAGCACTGGCAGTGCCTTTTGTTAATCCCCAGTGCTGAGCACACAGCCTGGGCTTTATTCACAGCACATCCCAAAATGAGCACTGGGCTGAGGGGCTCTTGAGGAGCCTTGTTATTATCCAAAGGAAGAGGTTGTCACTACAGAGATCCCCATATTAACTGAAGTTTCACCTCAATCTGCTGAGGAGCCAAGCAGAATTGGCTTTACAGGCTGGAGCTTGAAGCCCAGAGACAGCAAGATGGAATGCTGAATGCTCCAGCCCTGCCTGCAGGCAGCTCACTTGGCTTTAATGACACTCAGAGCAGAACCTGCTTAGAGCTGCAACAGCAGAACTGCACCACACTCTGAATATCAGGCTCTGAAGCACATCTACTCACTTGGAAACATGTCATGCTTTGCTCAGGAGTCCCAGATTCCCCAGTGTGCCTGGTCTGATGCACTATGGGACTGGCCTATCTGTGTCCTCAGCTCCCCAGGGGCTTGTTAGCACGCACAGAGCAGGGCTCTGCTGATGAAATGCAGCACTGGATGTGGCTTCCCTGAGCAAGCTCAGGGCCATTCCTGTTACAGGATGAAGGCAAACACTTACCCCAAGGAACACATCTAAAGCAGGTGGATCAGGGGCTGGGGGTACTGGTTTCTCTCTGCTGGAGGAGAGAGGCTCAGAGAGGTCAGCTCCCAGCATCAGTGGGAGGAAAGCCTCCTCAGGCAGCTCATGTGAGATGTGGCTTGTTAAAAGCCACCCTCAGAAATACAGGATCAGTTCTTAACCACTGCTGCACACCACCATGAGAATTCCAGCCCTCTACTAAGCACCTTCTCAATTCTTCCTCAAATTCTGTTTTACCAGTGGCTTTCAAACTCCTTCAGACCTTTATTACCCTCTGAAAGGTTTCAGCCCTTCAAAACCCCATCATTTCTCTCTGGAAGTGAAGGCAGTCTCCCCCATCTTTCATGCACTTGCCACATCTCAGTCTTGCTGCAAGGGCAGGAGGCAGAGCTGCCAATATCATTCACTTTTTTTAATCACTAAAAGTATTGCTCCAGTTGATGGCCAAGGTTGTTAGGCCATCCCACCAGCACTGAAAGAGTAGCTGCTTGAAAACCACAGATTTTAAACCCAGCACCTATTCTGAGGCCTCCCCTGCAGCTGCTGCATTGAGTTCTCCTCTTTCTGCATTTCCTCTTCCCAAGACAAAGAAATCTGGCACCTGGGGAGGAACAGCCACATGTACCAGCACAGGCTGGGGGTGACCTGCTGGAGAGGAGCTCTGTGGAGAAGGACCTGGGAGTCCTAGTGGGTGACAGGTTGGTCATGAGCCAGCAGTGTGCCCTGGGGCTGAGAGAGACAATGGGATCCTGGGGGGCATCAGGAGGAGTGTGGCCAGCAGGTCACAGGAGGAGATCCTCCCCCTCTGCTCTGCCCTGGTCAGGCCCCACCTGGAGTGTTGTGTCCAGCACTGGGCTCCTGGGATAAAAAGGACAGGGATCTCCTGGAGAGAGTCCAGAGGAGGCTGAGGAGATGATGAAGGGCCTGGAGCATCTCCCCTGTGAGGAAAGGTTGAGAGAGCTGGGGCTGTTCAGCCTGGAGAGAAGGAGACTGAGGGGGGACCCTATTAATGTCTATAAATATCCGAAGCAGGGGATGCAGGGGGAATTGGCCAGCCCCTTTTCAGTGTCTGTGGGGACAGGACAAGGGGCAATGGCTGCAAGTTGGAGCACAGGGAGTTCCACACCAACATGGGGAGGAACTTTTCCCCAGTGAGGGTGAGGGAGCCCTGGGACAGGCTGCCCAGGGGGTGTGGAGTCTCCTTCTCTGGAGAGATTCCAGCCCCATCTGGACACCGACCTGTGCAGTATGAGCTGGGGAGCTGCTTTGGCAGGAGGGTTGGACCCCATGAGCTCTGGAGGCCCCTTCCAACCCCTACAACTCTGTGATTCTGTGATCTTTCTCCTTCCAAGGTCATGTCCTCCTAAAGAAGCCAACAAAAGCTCAGGAGACCCCAAAACAGGCTCTACAGTGGCTCCAGCCTCACACACACAAGTACATGGACTCGGTGAGCTCGAGCTGTGACCATCATTAATGCATCTCCATGCTGCTCCATGGCAGGAAGAGTGCCTGGTGCCACCAGGAACTGAGGAAACACACCAGTGACAGCAAGGCTCACCCTTCCAAGTCATGTTTGGATGGAAACAGCATTGACCAAAAGCTCCTCAGAAGAGCCTCCCAAGAAGCAGGCAGGCCTTCCACTCAGAGAAGGCCAGGGGGGATAGCCCTGGCAATCCCCTACAGATGCTCCCTCTTGCTGGCACATTGACCTGTGACATTATTGGGCATGTTTTGTACATGAGGACTTCCAAGTATAACATTTCAGATGAACTTCTCTGCCCCCAAGGTTAATACTACTTGAGACAAATACAAGCCACCCCAAATGTCTTCTCAGCTGGGGGCAGCAGACTGTTTTCTACATTGAAAAGCCACCAATGAAGTTCTCATGTCCATATAGTTCTGCTCCAGGCTTCTTTCCTGCCATGTGCCCTGCTCCTTATCAAGCACACACAGAATGAGTGTGTTTGTGCTTCATATACCCCAGCAGCAATTATCAGCAGGCCTGTGATAAAGCAGCTGTGAGTGCTACCAAGCTCTACAAGACACATTGTTATTTTACAGAGTGGAAAAAGGATGTATTGAGTCTTTCCTTGTCAAGGTCATGGAAGAAATCGATGGCAGAGCTGGAGAAATATGGCATTTTCTTCCTGCAGGTAATTTGCTTGCAGCTGGGCTGAACACAGACTTGCATGTAAGAATCCAGAGCTAGATGCCATTAACAGAGAAAGGGGAAAACAAGAAATCAAGTTACACATCCCTGTATCAGCCCCTGTTACACTCTGAAGATGGCTCAGGTCTGTGCATTTTCATTCTGAATGATTGCTGCCTTTATGGTCCATATTAAAGTGGTGAATGGAAAGAGATCATGGAATGAAAGAGGACAGGAGAAAGCAAAGATACTGGACAGTGAGATGCCCAGCAAAGTTGACATCTTCAGGGTTGAGAAGAAGGGTTTTGTGGGTTAGAAAAGCTGCAAGGTGGAAATATAGTTGTTCCTAGCAGCTCTTCAGCCTTCCTCCTCATGGACCAGGCAGTGCTGTGAAGCGTGAGACTGAGTCAGTATGAGCCCAGAGCTTCCCCTCCTTGCTGAAACCCAGTGAGGACAGAGCAGGTTCCCATTCCATCTACTTGAAAGTGCCTCTGCTGTGGCACAAGAGGAGCCTATGCCCTCTCCTCCATGCAGTCAGACAGGACCCCAGGCCTCTGAAATGCCTCTAGGAGGGATCCAGAGAGGAGCCAAGTTCGAAGGGGATCTATTCCCTATTGGAGCAGTGGGCTCTGTCCATCTCCAGCCCCAGGTTACTGGCTCATCAGCACACATGTTCAGGTCCCCTGCACCTTCCAGGAGATATGGCCAGGAGGCTTCAGAAAGGGACCTGGGATAGTTGTTTACTGCACACAGCTGTGGAGGGAAGGGCCTCCCCCACCAACCCAGGGCACGCCGCCCCCCCCCCGCTCGACCCCGGGGGATGACCCCAACCTGGGGGGCGCCCCCCCCTCCTCTTCAACCCGGGGGCACCCCCACTCCCCTCAACCCGGGGGTGGGGGCAGGCACCCCCATCCTCCTCCTCCTCAACCCGGGGGTGGGGGCGGGCACCCCCATCCTCCTCCTCCTCCTCAACCCGGGGGTGGGGGCGGGCACCCCCATCCTCCTCCTCCTCCTCAACCCGGGGGTGGGGGCGGGCACCCCCACCCCCCTCCTCCTCCTCCACCCGGGGGTGGGGGCGGGCACCCCCATCCTCCTCCTCAACCCGGAGGTGGGGGCGGGCACCCCCATCCTCCTCCTCCTCCTCCACCCGGGGGTGGGGGCGGGCACCCCCATCCTCCTCCTCCTCCTCCACCCGGGGGTGGGGGCGGGCACCCCCATCCTCCTCCTCCTCCTCAACCCGGGGGTGGGGGCGGGCACCCCCATCCTCCTCCTCCTCCTCAACCCGGGGGTGGGGGCGGGCACCCCCATCCTCCTCCTCCTCCTCAACCCGGGGGTGGGGGCGGGCACCCCCATCCTCCTCCTCCTCCTCCACCCGGGGGTGGGGGCGGGCACCCCCATCCTCCTCCTCAACCCGGGGGTGGGGGAGGCCCCCCCATCCTCCTCCTCCTCCTCAACCCGGGGGTGGGGGAGGCCCCCCCACCCACCTCCTCCTCAACCCGGGGGTGGGGGAGGCCCCCCCCCATCCTCCTCCTCCTCAACCCGGGGGTGGGGGAGGCCCCCCCCATCCTCCTCCTCCTCAACCCGGGGGTGGGGGCGGGCACCCCCATCCCTCTCCTCCCCCTCAACACGGGGGACAGCGCCCCTCCCCCCCCCCCAACCTGGGCAACCTGGGCCCCCCCCCCCCCCCCCCTGCTCCATAGACAGTTACACCAAGACACTTCTACACCAGAGACCCTGGTGATGACCCCATCAAAGGTGTTACTTTTGCCTTTCAAGTGGGTACTGGGTGTTCCTCCTTTCAGAAGATGGGCCACCTCCATCTGACAAGGTGGATATGCTGAATTATTCCCTCAGACACCACAGCTGGTTTCTTCCCAGGGATTCCCACAGCTTGCTGCCAAAAAGAGAGGTCCCCTAAGAAGTCACAGGTGCCCAGCTGCTGAAGGGTGAATGCCTCTGAGCTAAGCAAGCTCAATGTGCTTTTCAGGAACAGAGCACTCCTGCCTTTTCAGCTCCCTTTATTATAGTAACAGATCTTCCCCCTTCATTTGATACAACATGCAAAGCAAGAAGAAGAGTGGGAATGGTGTCTAGCCAGAAAGGCCAGGTGGCAAAGCACTCTCCTGAGCAAAACTGCCACCACAACCAGAGACAGCCCTCCAAGAAAAGATCAGAGGCAATGTCACTATGCTCTATAAATATCTGTGTATGATGGAGCTGTGACAGTGGGAAGATATTTAAGCAAGGAGGCAAGGCTGAGGAACAGACATCTGCATGAGATGGGAGGGGAAGATTGCTCCCAACAGAGGGGTTTGCCTAGGGCTCAGAGGAAGCCTCTGCCCTAAGTTTTTACACAAACCTGCACCCCTCTGTCAGGGCAGACAGCAGGCCTGCATGTGGCCTGGCTCTCTTCTATCAAGATGTAGGCCCTGACAATATTCTGTCAGGGAAGACAGACAATATTGTCTGTGGGGGCAGACAGCAGGCCTGTGTGCGGCCTAGCTCTCTTCACCCAAGACACAGGCCCTGACAATATTCTTCTGTTCCCATGAGAGAGGAAAAGTTCCTCATGCTGAGAGGATCCTAATAATCCCATTCTCAAAACACAGCGGCCTTGCTGATAGGGGTACAGGCTGCCCTAAGCCAAGAAGCAGTTATGGGAAGGGATTTGGGAGTAACAGAACATGTCAGGAACCAGCCATAACAAGAGGGTCAAACAGCAGGTGTGGGGATGCTTTTAGGTATTAAAGGTAAACTAAGGATGTTCAGCTATAAGATAGGGTTATCAGAGCTCGTTATAATTACTGACCAATCAATATGGTGTGAACAGTGTGTGTAACCAATGAGCAGTTTTTTAGCTTGCCACGTTTGCAGTAAGAAAGGTCTAGAATCTGGGTGATTTCACCTCATAAAATGGCTTCCTGGCTTCACCTAAGATTTATATATTGAATTGTGTGTTGCTCCCTGCTGATCACCACACCCCTCTGCACAAGAAAGTCACCAGATTCAGGTGGTTCTGACAAAAAGGACACCTAAGGAGTTGTCTTGAAGTTGTGGCCTATGAACACAGCTAAAGTAAACCCTGGATGGGGCTGGAAGCTTCTTCCCTCACTTTGTGAAGTAGTGCTCTGAGACACAAGATGGTTTTTTGAAACTAAAAGCACCCCCCCACATCTACCCAAAGTTAAATAAATCCTGCCAGCTGCCAGAGCAGAAGGCAAGTCACCATGACCATAAACTGCTCCTCCCATTGTCCATTATCAGGTATGTTAGGAGACCAACAGAGGAAAGCCAGTAATCTCCCATCACTGACCTATCTGCTCACAAGGAAAGATTCTTCCTAAAGATCAGTTCCCAAGGGCACAGAAGGGAAGTTGTCCTTGGTTTAATAAAGGGATGATGTTCTCTGCACAGCTATTTTCAGTGCCTCTGTTCCTCTGGCCCCTGCCATGCCCCCTCTGACCACCTCTACACATTCCACAAAAATTAAATGTACCATTTTCCAAATCAGTGTCCTTCAGTCCACACAACATCCTTTTCCTCCTAAGAGGACCACAGAATGGCATGGCTTGGAAGGGACCCCAAGGATCATAGAGTTCCAACCCCTCTGCCACAGGCAGGGTCAAGGATACCACATAAGTCCATCCAGGCTATTACCTACACAGGTCATGAAGCAGGTTCAAGAGACACCTGGCAAGCAGGGATTCCTGACCTCAGGTTCTTTTCATAAAGATATTTCCACATCACTACACTTCCTACTGCTTTAGGGACAGGTGAAGAGACCAGGCAAATGTTTTGCTTAAACACACATAGAGACAGCAACAGAGGAGCCTGGAAAAATAAACCCCACACTTTCTTCAGATCCAAATATGCATTTTTGGCTCCTAACTACCCCAGCAGCCTCCTATGGCAACTCTGTGCCTGTGTCACACCCCTCAGTTAGCTCCAAAGCCACCACATGAGATAGGATCTGTGTTAAGGAGAACTGTTCAATGTTCTCTGCTCATGTTGCTTTTCAAGTTCTCCCAGGCAAGCTCTCCAGATGTTCCTGGATTTAATTAAGCTCCTAATTGCTTTCTGAAAGCCTTCTCACTACACCATTCCACTCGGTTGCTTTCCAGAATTGTTATGATACATTATTTAATTACAGGACAAAAAGCCCCACTTCATTCAAGCCCTTGTCCTGCAGCACGGACAAGTTGCCACGCATCCTGGCTCAAGTCTTCAGCACTTGTTGCCCATACACCACTGAGCACACTGACAAGGCTTTAGATTACTCCTCAGAGAAGCTGGAAGATAGGAGAATCACAGGATCAGAGGTGTAGGGGTTGGAAGGGACCTTGAGAAATCATTGGGTCCAACCCCCTGCCAAAGCAGCTCCCCAGCTCATCCTGCACAGGTCCGTGTCCAGACAGGGCTGGAATCTCTCCAGAGAAGGAGACTCCACACCCCCTGGGCAGCCAGTCCCAGGGCTCCCTCTCCCTCACTGGGGAAAAGTTCCTCCCCATGTTGGTGCAGAACTTCCTGTGCTCCAATTTGCAGCCATTGCCCCTTGTCCTGTCCCCACAGACACTGAAAAGGGGCTGGCCAATTCCCCCTGCACCCCATACTTCAGACATTTATAAACATTGATCACGTCCCCCCTCAGTCTTCTTTTCTCCAGGCTGAACAGCCCCAGCTCTCTCAGCCTTTCCTCCCAGGGCAGATGCTCCAGGCCCTTCATCATCTTCATAGCCCTTCTCTGGACTCTCTCCAGGAGATCCCTGTCCTTTTTATCCCAGGGAGCCCAGCACTGGACACAACACTCCAGGTGGGGCCTGACCAGGGCAGAGCAGAGGGGGAGGATCCCCTCCTGTAACCTGCTGCCCACACTCCTCCTGATGCCCCCCAGGATCCCATTGTCTCTCTCAGCCCCCAGGGCACACTGCTGGCTCATGGCCACCCTGTCACACACCAGGACCCCTGGGAAGGTCAGTTTTGCTACTTTGCCTCTCACAACAGGAGAGGCAGCTGCTGAAGCTGACGGGCAAGATGAAATTACTTCACCATGGACTTGGACAACCACATATGTTAAGTGGGTTGAAAGAGGGATTGGACAGTTTGTGAAGAACAAAGGTGCTACTTATAATCCACAGAACAGAGACACTGGGCTGTACAGATTGCCTTTGTGTGGTACAGCCTGAGGTCACAGGGGCTATATGGGCATTTGTTGAAGTCACTACAGTATGCAGCCAGACAAGAGTTAGATCACATGCAGGAGGACAAGCACAAAGAAACTGAATTAAGACAACTTGACTCTGGCATTACCCCAGCTTTAACATCTGACTGCCAGGCAGCATGCCTTTATTATCTCTTTGGGTCCTGGATTTGTTTTTTACCAATCTCAGATTCTTTGAGGCATCAACCCTTGACACGCTGGAAATGGATTATTTATAAATCATCAACAGGGAAAAGGCACACTCATTTCAAGAGCTCACAGACTGAAGAGCATTCCTAGTGAATTCAAAGCAATTTACATGCCTTATTTTGAACAACTAACAGAATCACCCACACCTTTGCTTTTGCTGGCATGTTGCCTCATCTTCCCTAACCTCAGCCAGTCTCAGTTGACAGCATGTTTACCATAGCTTCTCCTGTGCAAACAAAGCCTTCTTCCAAGCACAGACCCCCTGCCTCAGGCCATTTCTGACCCAGGAATGCCATTCTCATTGCAGCTCAGCCCATATCTACATTGCAGAAATACCTTTTTGGCAATAAGATAAGGCACACACGCAGCAGGCCCCTTGCTTGGAGCCTGGTGTTGATAACACAAGCAGCTCCACTACAATGAAGGCAGGAAGGTCAATGCTGTATCCCATACACCAGTTTAACTCCAGAGACGGAGAAGCTCGTGTCCATCAGGGTTTCACATGCCCACAGTCCACTCAGCACACCTGCCCTGCTATAAAATGATGCACAATGCTGACAACCCCCTCCCCAACAACAACCACACACAGAGCAGCCCTGCTCTGGGAAGCAGAGGCCTGTCCTGGAGCAGACAGAGCTGTCTGGGAAAGCCCAAGACGTGGCTTTTGCTTTCCACCCCAGAGATGATCTCCAGGGAGGGAAAGGCCCGGGCAGCCATGGGGCTCCCAGCTCTGCCACCACCTCAGTCTGCCCAGGGACAGGGTATTGCCTTACAGCTTGGGCTGCTGCCAGCCTGCTATCCTGCTGCTTCACCTCCAGCTCGTCCCCCCGCGCCTTGGCCCTCCACCTGCCTTTGAAAGGGCTCCGGCCCCACCCCAGGGCCGCCTCACACCCGCGGCCAGGCAGGGGGACACCCACCTTCGGCACCCCCTCTCCCTCCCCGCCCCCGGCCCGGCCGCCCTCACCTGTTCTGGGGCCGGATGCCCAGCAGGTAGCTGCGCCGGTCGGGTCGGGAGGCCCAGGCCGCGTTCTCGGCCTCCTCCGCGCCCTCGACGCTGCCGGTTCCCCGCCCGTAGAGGCCGGCGAGGGCCCGGCGGGACGAGCCCATGGCGGCGGCCGGGCTGCGGCTGCCCGTGCCCCCGCCGCCGCTGCCCGCCCTGTCAGTCACCGCCGGCATTTATAGCCGCCCCGCACATGCCGCTGTCAGTCGGGGGCGGCGGCGGCGTGACGCGGCCCGGCCCGGCCCGGCCTCCCCGGGGCAGGGGGCCCAGGCTGCGGCCTGACTTCCCAGCCTCCCCTTGCTCCCGCCAGTGGCAGCCTGGGGCCATCCCTCTGGGAGAAAGTGGGGTTTGGATTTTCCTTTCGCCATGACATGCCTCACCTTTCCCCCTCTCCCTCTCCTTCATATGGGGGATTTCTCACACCTCAGGATCAGCTGGGACAGTCCCGGGTACCTCACAGCCACCAGGCTCAGGGCACCGCTCAGCATCTAACAACAGCCACATCCTCCATCAGCGTCAGGAGCCTCTGGTGCCACGGCCTCCTGGGTTTCTGTCAGGGCAGACAGCAGGCCTGCATGCGACCTGGCTCTCTTCTCCCAAGATTTAGGCCCTGACAATATTCTTCTGTTCCCATGAGACAGGAAAAGTTCCTCATGCTGAGAGGATCCCAATAATCCCATTCTCAAAACACAGCGGCCTTGCTGATAGGAGTACAGGCTGCCCTAAGCCAAGAAGCAGTTATGGGAAGGTATTTGGGAGTAACAGAACATGTCAGGAACCAACCAAGAGGGTCAAAACTGCAGGTGTGGGGATGCTTTTAGGTATTAAAGGTAAACTAAAGATGTTCAGCTATAAGATAGGTTTATCAGAGCTCGTTATAATTACTGACCAATCAATATGGTGTGAACAGTGTGTGTAACCAATGAGCAGTTTTTTAGTTTGCCACGTTGGTAGTAAAAATGGTACAGAATCTGGGTGATTTCACCTCATAAATGGCTTCACCTACAATTCATATTGAATTGTGTGTTGCTTTCTGCCGATCACCACAGGTTTCCTCCCAGGCTGTGCTGGTAATTTGTTCCATCTCCATGAAAAGGACAGCACAAGAAAGGGCTAGAAAAGGTGGCTGTATGTCACAAACTATTACCAGCAGTGATTTAATGCCAACTGAAAGCATAATGTGTAATGAAACGGGATTTATTCTTGTTCCGGCCTTTGTCTCGCCTGTCAAGCTGCTGTGTCGTGCGCCAGGCACGTCGCTGGTGGCACCGCATCCCTCCTGCATGGCACTGACGGGGGGAGCGGAGCTGCTGCGGCTCAGCCGTCTGCCTGTGACTGCACAGCAGCTGCGGGGATGGGGAGATGAGGGTAGAGAGCCCCAGACTGGCAAAGATGGCAGGGCTTTGAGCTGAGCCTCCCCGGGCGGGAGGGTAATGAATCACAGAATCACAGGGGTTGGAAGGGACCTCGAGAGATCATCGGGTCCAACCCCCCTGCCAAAGCAGCTCCCCAGCTCATACTGCACAGATAGGCATCCAGATGAGTCTTGAATATCTCCAGAGAAGGAGACTCCACACCCCTTGGGCAGCCTGTCCCAGGGCTCCCTCACCTTCACTGTAAAAAATTTCCTCCCCACGTTGGTGCAGAACTCCCTGTGCTCCAATTTGCAGCCATTGCCCCTTGTCCTGTCCCCACAGACACTGAAAAAGGGGCTGGCCAATTCCCCCTGCACCCCATACTTCAGATATTTATAGCCATTGATTAGGTCCCCCCTCAGTCGTCTTCTCTCCAGGCTGAACAGCCCCAGCTCTCTCAGCAGCAAACAGCAAAGCAGGTGGCTGTGTGGATCACTTGGTGCAGGACACCCTGAATCCTTTTCCCCAGCAAAGATGGGGATTTGGAAGGTGACTTTGGGTAGGGACTGACATACAGAGGGTGTGTGTCACCTGTGCACAGGCATGGGGGTGTGCAGGGATATGCACTGTGTATCTGTGCAATATGAGCTGGGGAGCTGCTTTGGCAGGGCGTTGGACCCCATGAGCTCTGGAGGTCCCTTCCAAGCCCTGTGATTCTATATGATCACCTATACATACTGTGCATCTACACACAGTGTGTGCATGGGGGTGTGCACAGACACACACAGGGTGTGTATCAGGTCGATATGACTTAGTCTTGACCTAAGTTGCTCTTGTCACTGGTATAACAAGCCTTGGCCTAAATGGAAGGGGGTGGTTACAACTCGAGTCAGATCTGTATGTGGAGAAACCGATGTCCACCAGGAGAACTGCCAAGTCCAGCAGATGCCCAAGCCTGGGTACATGGGAGGGCAGTGATGTCTGTTGACCAGGGGTCTGGGAGAGGTTTGGAGGGAGAGGTGGTGGCTGTGGGGGATTCAGCCATGCAGACACCACCAGGTCTGAAGCCAGGACCCTTATGTGAATTTTACTCTCATATGGTGTATTGGATCCTGTTGACCTGTCAGACTCAGTGTATACTGGGTCAGCCAGACTTTTTGGTTGCAGAAGTTACGATGTAGTGCCCCAAGCACTCCAAATCTGGCTTTATCCACTTGTGACAGTGGCTTTATCAGACTTGTAGTTCATCCACTCAAGCCCCAGTGAAATGCTTTTCTCAGCTTGGATCTCATTCTTGCAGCTGAGCAGTGTTTAGGGAGGAGCCTTCTGTCATCTCAGGTGCAGGCACTGGATTTTATTTGCTTTTTGCAGGCCACCATGGCAGGTGATGACATTATGAGGCATGTACATAGCTGGACTTGTGACACCAGAGAGGGTACTTGGTCTTGGTAAACGCAGAGGAGATGGACCTCCTAAGACATTTGGATGTGGTCCTAGGAAATGGGGGGAAAGAAGGTGGCCCCAGAGAGCTGACTGAAGATCTCACCTTCACCAGGCAGTAAAATAGCAGATGAAATTGCATAAAATTAATGAATCCCCAGGGGAATTGACACTACTTGTGTTTTGATAGGCAGCTGCGGGCTCTGCGTGTGCTAATGCCCCTCAGGAATGATCCATCTCAAATAAAATAGAGTGAAAAAAGGGAACCCAAAACTCACAGAAGGGCAGCAAGGATGGCCAGAGGTCCTGACTGGCTGCTGCACCAAGAGTAACTCCAAGGACTGAGACTCTTCAGCCTGGGAGGTGCACATGGCTGAAGTATACACAGCTGTGAGGGGTGAGGAGAACAAGATCAGGGGCATCAAGTGAGAGCAGCAGGAGATAGGAATCAGTAAACCAGAGGTGCTTTCTCATGCACTTTGGCATTAAGCTGCTTCTACACCCTGCTGTGATTGCTCAATGCCAGTAGAGGTTAAGAAATCCCATAGGACAAGTACATGGAAGGAAAGTATCCTGAGCTTGACTCAGGACACACATACTATCTTTGGTTCTAGAAGTCTCTGAGCTGCAAAAGAATATTCACTGTGTGTGTGTCACAGCCTTTGCTATGCCCCAGCTGCTGCCTGATGTGGGAGATGATGCTAGGATGGGAGGGCCCAAGGTGGCACTCTCCTGGTCTCTCTCTGAAAGGAGGACTTTCAGGTCCCACAGCTTCAGGAAACCTGAACTCAACCCCCAGCATGGGAATGACACGTTATGTTACCATCCCATCACCACAAAGCCCTGTCTCTGAGGGTGTTAATCTGAGAGAAGGGACAGCCCAGACCATCTTGAGAAGGGTATCCAGAACAGGTGGGCCAGTGTCCAACTCACAGGAAAGACACTAATATACTGGAGTGAGTCCAGTGAAGGACACTGAGGTGATTGAGGGAGCTCAGGCACATGACATAGGAGGAGAGGAGGAGAGAAACTGGGTTTAATCAGGACAGGGCTGATGGAGACCTGCTTGCTTTCTTCTGATACCCCATGGGAAGGTGCAGCCCAGAGCCAGCCTCTTCCAGCAGTGCAGAGTGAGGGTCTGAGAGGAAACAAAGTGACAAGGAGGAAAGTTCAGCTTCCCAGAGGGGTGGGTGATCTCCAGCCACTGTGGGAGACAGGCAGCTGTGGATGGGACAATGTGCAGAGCAACTGATCTACATCCTTCTGGGCTGTGAGGCTGAACCAGAGGCATCCAGAGGTCCCTTCCCACCCCAGTCACAATGAGGTTCTGTGCCTCAGAGGGCAACCTGGGTGGTGAGCACAGGCTGAGCTCAGCTGTGGTGGGACAGAGCCTGCTGTGGTGTTAGATCCTTTCCCCAGGTGCATGGAGGATGCACTTTTTTCTCTCCTCTCAGGCTCTGAATGGTTCCTGTGCCCAGTGCCTGGCTGAGACAGAGCTTCCTCTCACAGTCTCCACTCTCCCATCATTGTGTTTGCAGGGTGACAGTGCCCTCTGCTCCTGTCTCTGGGAGGAGATGCCTTCTCTCACATTTAGTCTGGGAAGCCTAAGCCAGTCAGCCACGAGGCTTCCACCCTGATGAGCAGAGCCTTCCCCTGCAGACCCTGTGCTGACTCACAGTGAGAGCTGCAGATGTTCTCTGACTCCTTTCACACAGAAGGTCCTTCCCTTTCCCAGCCTGCACGCAGACCTGTAGGCTCCTTCCTTTTTGAAATCACAGGCTTCTTCCTGCTCTCCAGCAGGACATCAGCAAGCTCTCAGCCCTGGTTCTTCACCAAATATCCACTTGGGCTGGGCCAGGGCAGGGATCTTGCAGAGGACAAGTGTGATGATGGACTTTTAGCCTCTGGATTTGTTGGAGGATGCTCTCTCTGAAGCCCAGAGGAACAGTCTGTGGGGAACACAGCACCCTGTCTGTCAAAGCAACCTCTGGCTGTTTGAAGAGATGCTGCATCAACCACAAGTGTCATCTTTAGCTCTGGGAAAGTGCTGGGGTTCATTCAATGAGCATGTTTATTATCTACTCATGCTGCACTTACAATAGCTCTGTGCCACAGGCACAGCTGGCATGTGTTCTAGTGCTTTGAAAGCCATTAGTTCATGTGTTTCACACCTGCAAGGGGCTCTTTTCAAATGCTCAGCTGGACCCTGTAGGAATTGCAGAGGCAGCAGGGGTGATGAGCCCAAAGGAAGGTCCTTCTAACCTATGCTAAGCATCCCCTTCCCTATATCCAGGAAAGGGCAGGACCTGTAGGAGCAGGGATTGCTCTGAATTATATGAGTGAGCTTGTTTTCCCTTGGTCAGGTCCCATCATTGCTATTGTGACAACCACTGCTGCAGCCCCGAGGGGGGAGAAATCTCAGCACAGGAGCAAGGGGCTCTCCTGTAGCTTCTTCTCCAGATGGTCCATGGCCTTCTTTGTGACCAAGTCCAAATCCTCCTGGTGCAGTGGAGACCTGCTTCCCAGGACCGTTGGCTTGGGGAGAAGCCAGCCTGGTGGGAATTTGTCTGCCTTGGGGCTGGGAACCCGTCAGCAGGATCTCCCAAGTCTGGAGCACAGACCTGCTCCATCCCTGATGGCTTTGTGTGTGTCACTGTCCCTGCCCAGTCACCTCAGTGTTCCCTTGGGAACATCAGCCAGTTGCTCCCTGTTCACACTCCATCCCCAACATTCGCCATTTCACAGACCTCCAGCTCCCTTCCACAAGCACTTCCCACCTCTTGGAAGGTGACAAGTTTTGGTTTAAGGAGCCTAACTTCTCTTGCCTTAGCTTTGCAAATGAAAGGCACAGCACAGCTGTAATGAGTCATGACACTTTCCACCACGTTGTCCAGGTTCTGCCCTGTCCCAGAGGGGTTTGTGCAACCTCTGGGCAGGCTCAGCACCACTTCCCCAGGGGCCCTCGTGATGCCCGGCCCAGCGGCGGGGATTTCTCGGAGGAAGCAGCTTGGCAGGGGTTCTCCCGGCCCGGCGGAGCAGAGGCAGCAGAGCTGTGGCTCCACCATGAGCCGTGGGGCTGCTGCCCCTGGGAGAGAGGTGAGGGTGGCCCTGGGATGGGGGGTAAGGATGGGTGTGGGGATGAGATGGCTGTGGTTGTGGGGAAGGGGTGAGGACACTTGTGGTCATGGGGGGGAGGGCACCTGTGGGGATGGAGTGAGGACACCCATGGGGATGGGGTGAGGGCACCTGTGGAACAAAGACACATGTGGGGATGGGGTGAGGACACCCATAGGGACAGGGAAGGACACCAGTGTGGATGGAGTGAGGACACCCGTGGGGCTAGGGGGAGGGCACCTATGGGCATGGTGGGGGGTGTAGTGGACACCTGTGGGGATGGGGTGAGGGCACCTGTGGGGATGGGGTGGGGGCACCTGTGGGGATGGGGTGAGGGCACCTGTGGAACAAAGATGCCTATAGGGATGGGGTGAGGACACCCATAAGGACAGGGAAGGACACCAGTGTGGATGGAGTGAGGACACCCGTGGGGGTAGGGGGAGGGCACCTATGGGCATGGTGTGGGGGGGTAGTGGACACCTATGGGGATGGGGGGAGGGCACGGATGGGGATGGGATGAGGACTCCTGCAAGGCTGGGGGAGGACACCCATGGGGACAGACAGGCAAGGACACCCGTAGGGACAGATGGGGTAAGGACACCCGCGGGATGATGCAAGGACAGCCGTAGGGATGGCGTGAGGCCACCGGCGGGCACGGCGGCTGTGGGGAGAGGGAGGGCGGCACGGCGGGCGGTGCGGACACCCGTGGGCAGCCTGGGTACAAGAGGCGCCTCCCGCCGTGCGGGCCCGGGGGGAGCCCCGGCCTGGCTGGGCGCCGCCCCGCGCGGTTCCGCCGTGGCGGCGGGGCGGGCCCGGCGGCGCGGAAGTGCGGCCCGGCGGGGCCTTCCCCGGCGGCGGGTGAGCGCGGGGCCGCGGCCCGGCCCCGCTCGGGGGTGCCCGCCGAGGCCCCGTCCCGCCGCAGCCAGGCCCGGAGCTCGGCCCAGCCCGCCCCGCGGGCCGCCATGCCCGCGGCCGGCTGAGCGGCCCCGTCGGAGGGTCCCGAGCCGCCCCCCAGCTCCGGGCGCCGCTTTCCCGCCCGCCGCAGGTGCCGCCGCCCCGGGAGAGGAGCCGCCGCGGGTCCGGCCGGCGGCCGCCGAGCCTGGGGCAGAAACCGCCGGCGAAGCGATGCAGGAAGGTGAGTGCGCGGGCAGCTCGGCCCGGGCCGTCCCCCTGCCCCGCCGCACCCGGACTGCTGCGCCCCGATCGCCCGGGCCCCCGGAGCGACCGCGCAGAGCCCCGCCGCATGCCCCGCGCAGCCCTGCTTCCCCGCGGGGTCCCTCCGGCAGCCCGGCGTGCCTGGCCAGCGGCGGGCAGCGAGCGCCGGGGCTGCTCCTGCCTGGCCGGCTCCACCTGCTGCTCCCCGTTTCTCCGCAGCCATTGTGATCACCGAGCAGCCGGTCTCCGTCTCGGTCCCGGTGGGATACTCCTTCACGCTGCGGTGCAGGGCTGAGGGACGCACCTCGCTGCAGTACCAGTGGTTCTGTCAGCACCAGGTAACTCTTGGAGCTGAGGTGGCCCTGGGCATGGCACTAGGCTGGGTCCCTGCACCCAGGGATGGAGCTGGCTCTTTGTGGCCTGGTGGGAACCAGGAGGCAAGAAGAAGAGGGGGATAGAGTGTGTGGGCATGCCAAGGGCTTCTACAGACCATAGAATCCCAGACTGGGCTGGGCTGGAAGGGACCCCAAGGATCACAGAGCTCCAACCCCCTGCCACAGGCAGGGACACCAACCTCAGGCCTGGAGCTACACAAGGTTGGCCAGGGCCCCATCCAACCTGGCCTTGAACACCCCCAGGGATGGGGCACCCACCCCCTCTCTGGGCAGCCCCTTCCAGCCCCTCACCACTCTCTCTGGAAAGAATTTCCCCCTAATATCCAATCTAACCCTTCCCTCCTTTAGCTTTAAACCATCCCCCCTTGTCCTGCCCCTGTCTGCCCTTTAACAAGCTGATTCCCCTCCTGTGTCTCTGCTCCCTTCAGGGACTGGCAGGCTGCAATGAGGTCCCCCCACAGCCTTCTCTTCTCCAGGCTGAACCAGCCCAGCTCCCTCAGCCTCTCTCCATAGGGGAGCTGCTCCAGCCCTCTGAGCATCTTTGTGGCTCCTCTGACCCCTCTCCAACAGCCCCACATCTTTCTTGTGTTGGGGCCCCAGTTCTGGACACAGGATCCAGCTGGGGCCTCCCCAGGGCAGAGCAGATAGGGACAATCCCCTCCCTGTCCCTGCTGCCACCCTTCTGCTGATGGAGCCCAGATGCAGGGAGCTCTGTGCAATGGTGAAGCTCCTTCTCCCACATCCCTGTGGCTGAGATGGGAGGAACCTGGGGATTCCTACTTCCTTACCATGGACCTGCTGGTGCCTTCTACTACCTGCAATGAGGGAGGACTCACAGCCCACCACCTGTGTTTTCCCTTTAGTCTACCTCCTGCCAGATCCCTGGTGGCACCAAGGAAGACTTGCCCATCACTGCACAGAAGACCCAACTCTACACCTGCAGAATCAACGACCTGTACAGGAACGCTGTCTTCTCTGACTGGGTGAAGGTGGAGGTCCATCAGTGTGTTGCCAGAGGTATGAGCACATCCTCTAGCTTTTCTCTATTTTATGCTTTGCCCACCCTTGGAACAGAAATCCTGTGTGGTTCCTGGGGCAGGATGTCTCCCACCTATAAATCACAGTACAGAAAGATTGCTTCAGCAATGTTGACTGAGGCTGCAGGTCTAAGCCAGGCCTCTGTGGCCATCCTCTGGCTGGTTCAGGTCCTTGTTATGGTCCCAGCAAACCCAGCTGCATGTACCTGCTTGTGCTGCTGATCACTGGCAGTGGGTTTCCTGGAGTTATACTGGGCATTTTCCCCTTTGTGTTGAGCAGAGGGACTGGAAGAGGCAACCTGGCTGTGTCAAAGATGAGCAAAATTACCTCTGGGTGTGGTTGACCTCAGCAGGTTGACAGCCCCCTTGGCAGGAAAGTCCAAGCATCAGGTTTGGGAAGCCAGAGGCAGGGCTTTGATGTGTCATTTACTATGTCACTCTCAAAGATTCCCTGCTTCCAGAGCAGAAAGGCACAGCAGTGACCTTGTGTGGGATGGCATCTCTTGGGGCAGGTGGAACAATGGTAATCTGAGGGCTGGAGCCACGCTGGGAGAGCTGGGCTGGCTCAGCCCAGAGAAGAGAAGGCTCCTTCTAGGGAGAGCTCTGAGCCCCTTCCTGGCCTTCCAGGGGCTCCAGGAGAGCTGGAGAGGGGATGGTGCCCAGGGCAGGGAGTGCCAGGCCCAGGGGAACGGCCTTCAGCTGCAGGAGGGTGATGGAGAGGGGCTGGGAGGCAGAAATCCTTCCTGGGGAGGGGGAGACCCTGGCACAGGGTGCTTGGAGAGGCTGTGGGAGCCCTGGGATCCCTGGCAGGGTTCAAGATCGGGTTGGATGGGGCTTGGGGCACCCTGGGCTGCGTGAGTGTCCCTGCCCATGGCAGGGGGGTTGCACCTGGATGTGCTTTGAGGTCCTTTCCCACCCAAACCCTTCTGTGGTTCTGTGATAGAAAGCTCACTCTCCTGGCAACACACAGAGCCCTGGGGGGGAGGAATCAACCCCATTTCCTATCTGTGCAGAGAGGAACACCAAGCCTGTGTCCCTGCTTCACAGGATTGCCCCCTCAGCTCTGGCAAGGAGAACCAGTCATCGTGCTCAACCCCACGGAGCAGAGGGTGGAGCTGGGGAAGCCACTGCAGCTGCAGTGTGCTGCCATGGGCGTCCCAGCCCCCAGCTACCAGTGGTACCGCAACGGGAACCTGCTGGAGCACCAGAAGAACAAAAAGCTGGTGGTAATGTTGCCTTGCCATAGCTCAGGAACTTTGGGTGCCATGGGGAGGGGTGTGGGAGAAGCTTGTTGCTGGGTGGTGGGCATGGGAGAGCTGGAGCAGCACTGGGGAGACTGCTGGAAGCTGTGTTATTGTCATCCTGGACGTGACGGGTGGCTGGCTGGTGTCCCTGTGCCAAAGCTGGGGCATGCTTTGGTCTGTGTGATCAGGTGAGCAGAGAGCAGTGTGTCCTTGCCTGTCCTCCTGTCCCTCCAGCCCCTGAGAAGCAGCCTCAGGCTCAGCTGCCTTTCCCTGCCAGGCTGCAGGGGTTGTGAGAAAGCACTTCAGGCTCAGCCCTGGTGCCCTGAGAGTTGAGTGAAGGACTCTGGGTGAACAGGGAATATGTTTTATGGGCTTCTTACAAAGCTGGGGATGGTGCTCTGAGAAGTAACTGATTCACAGATGCATCAAGGGCTCTCAGCACAGCTCTCATGCCTCTTTGCAGCAGTGGTGTCACTATTGTGTGTCTGTGCAGGGGCCTGTGGAGTGATGGAGCTGCAGAAGGGCTGTCTGCCTGCAGGAGAGCTAGGGGGAAAGGTGGTTAGTCCTGACAAAGGAGACAGCAAAAGGCTTGGATTTATTTTTGGGTGGCTGGCTGAATGTAAACCAGCACTGTCTCCTCGATGGGAGAAAGGCAGATTTCCCCCTGGGCCATCATGTGAAGGGTAACCAAGATGAGATCCAATTTCTTCTCAGTACCAGTAGGTAACTTTATAGGGGATGGTGGCCCCAGATTCCATGTTTCACAGGGAAGTTCAGGCTGGTTAGAAAGAGGCTTTTCATTTGGAGGTGGGTTCTTCATCCTGGAACCAGAAAGGCAGTGAGATCTCAGTCCTTGGAGGTTTTCAGTTCTTGACTAGAGAAAGCCATGGCCAACCTGGCCCAGTGGTGGGTACCTCTCTGAGCAGGAGAACCAGAGAGCCTCACCAGCTAGTACAGCTCTGATTCTTGTCCCACATCAAGAGAGATGGGTAAATGTTGATGGGTAAATGTTGTTCTGGTAAAACTTGCCAGGAGAGAGCAATGGGCATGGCCAGAGGTCTAGAAAGTGTCACCTCAGTGGAAAACCAGGCACCCTTCTGATGTCATCCACACACCATCCTCCCAGTGTGGCTCCTGGGGCAGAGCATGGCTAGGCTGCAGGGTTTGGGGGCTCCCAGGAGAAGAATGGAACCCATTTGGGCAGAGGATTGTTGTGGTCTAGAAGCTGGGGTGAGCAGCAGACCTCAGCATGTGGCTCTCCTGAGTTTCATAGAGAAAAGCCACAGGAAAGCTCTTGGCCTTGAGGAAATGAATGAAGCCTTGGCACAGAGCAGGAAAAAGGCTGTTTATTCTAAGAACCCAGGTGCCTTTGGCAGATACCAGTGGGGGGGGACACACAGACTTTCCCCATAATTAATGTGATTTCACTTTTGATCCACCTAGATCCCCCACACCAAGGCCAGTGACTGCGGCACGTACCTCTGCTGTGCCTCCAACAGCCACGGGGAGCACTGGAGCAACGCTGTGGAGATTCACATAGGTGAGCAGAGCCAACCCACCTCTGCTTGGCTGCACATCCCCCTCTGGCCTGGGAAGTAATTAGAAGGCAGACAGGAATTCAGTGGGCTGCTGAAGGAGCATTCACCCTGTGGCTGCAGGGGGAGCTGGGCTCTGGGGTGGGGGTTTAGGGGGAGTGGGGTGCCTGGCTCTGCCACTTGTGCTTTGCCCCAGCTTGGCTGGATCTCACATGCTGGTTTTCAATCCTGCTTCTGCAGGGAGCTGAGTGTGAGACACTCCAGCATAGCAAAGCAGTGTGGGGCTTTGCAGGGAAACAGGAGTGTCCTTGGCTGGCATGGGAGCAGGCTGCAGAGCAGCTTCTCACCCTGGGTATACTGGGTGCCATGGTCTCAGCAGAGCTGTGAAATCCCTGTTGAGGGGCTGGTGATGAATAGGATTCCTTGTTAAGGGGGTTCAGGGGTAACAAGGGAAGTAGAGGCTGTAGAAGGGGGAAAACCCAACCCCCAGGCCCTTGTGATGTGCTGGGCTGCAGTGTGGTTTGCTGCTGGGCCCTGCAGCCTGTCAGAAACCTGCTGCCATAGAGCAGATTGAGCACCCCCCAGATGCTTGCTGGGGCTTTCGTGCCTTGCCAAGGCTCCCTGGCCAAATCACAGCAGGGTCCTTCACTAAACCTCATCTGCAGCCTTGCTGAGCTGAAGTGATGTGCTCAGGAGCACAGAGCTGGAAAGGATGGTGGTTTATTTCAGGAAGGTTCATGCCCCTCATGTTGGCAGCCCAGGCCTGATGCTGTGTGAGCTTGATGGGTCCCAGGGAGAAGATGGGTCCCCAGAGCCTCCAGTGTGCTCCAGCTTCGGTGTGAGGGATGGTTGGCCCCCTGCCTTTGCCCTGCTGTGAGACAGGAATAGCACAGGCTGGATGTGCTGACTCTTTACTCCATCTAGAGATTTTTCTGTGTCATAAGCTGCTCATCTCACCTTTTCAGCTGGCTGTAAAATCACTCCACAGCACAGATGGGTCCTGTGTACCCAGAGACCACTCTCCCTGTCTCCTCCCAGCTGGCAAAACAGCATCTGGGATGAGACAGGCAGTGAGAAAGGGGCACAGAATGAGGTTGTGTTCAAAATGTTATGGCTGGGTGGCTTTAACATCCAACAGGCAGCTCTGTCAGAGGCAGAGAAGGATAAATGGGCTTGTTCTGATGGCTTTCCAGGCACCTCTGAAGCATCAGCAGCACTGGTTCAGGTGCTAAAGGTCTTCCAGGTCTCTGAGATTTATGCAATTCCAAATAGGCCCTTAATTTCCTTCATTAGAGCCCATAGTGCTTTAGGGGTTTCTCTTGGGCTGGATCTTTATTCTCATTTTTAATTAACATAGGAAAAGCTGGAGCACTTGGTCAGGGTAATGATGATTTCAAGAGGCTGGGAGCACTCAGGTAGGGGAGCTTGTGGAGCTCCTGAAAGTGAGTCACTCAGGGTGGCTTTCCTGAGCTGGAACTGCTCCAAGGCAGGGAAAGGCAAAGCAGGGTGGTGAGAGGCTCTGGGATGATTATCACAACCCAAAGCAAACAGTTGGCTTCCTCTGCCCTCACTGCTCCTGGGGGGAAGCTCTCTGGTTTGAAGCTGATTCAGGTTGCACAGAGCCCCATCCAGCCTGACCTTGAATGTCCTCAGGGATGGGGCCTCCCCAACCTCTCTGGGCAACCTGGGCCAGGGTCTCAGCACCCTCAGAGTGAAGAACCTTTTCCTAGTCCAGAGCTGGGGCCCCAATACAAGAAAGATGTGGGGCTGTTGGAAAGGGGTCAGAGGAGCCACAAAGATGCTCAGAGGGCTGGAGCAGCTGCCCTACAGAGAGAGGCTGAGGGAGCTGGGCTGGTTCAGCCTGGAGAAGAGAAGGCTGGGGGGGGACCTCATTGCAGCCTGCCAGTCCCTGAAGGGAGCAGAGACACAGGAGGGGAATCAGCTTGTTAAAGGGCAGACAGGGGCAGGACGAGGGGGATGGGGTGAAGCTGAAGGAGGGAAGGGTTAGATTGGATATTAGGGGAAGTTCTTTGCAGAGAGAGTGGTGAGGGGCTGGAACAGGCTGCCCAGAGAGGGGGTGGGTGCCCCATCCCTGGGGGTGTTCAAGGCCAGGTTGGATGGGGCCCTGGGCAACCTTGTGTAGCTCCAGGCCTGAGGTTGGTGTCCCTGCCTGTGGCAGGGGGTTGGAGCTCTGTGACCCTTGGGGTCCCTTCCAACCCAGACCATTCTATGATTCTATGGTTCTAATATCCAACCTAAATCCTTCCTTTGGTTTCACTGCAGGGAGGGAGCAGGCAGGTCATCTTGGGAAGCACAACAGCTCAGGCAGGGTTGGTAGAAGCAGCATGGACCTGCTGATGGGTAAAAGCTCCTCCACACTGGCCCTCCTTCCCTTGGCCTGTCCCTTCTCCAAGCTTTGCTTCCCAGCTGCTCAGGATCTCATGAGTCAGGCAGGATTTCATCAATCCTCCCCAAATCCCCTGTAAGTTTAGCAATCAGACCATGAAGGACTTGCTGGAGGAGCCTTCCTTGTGTGGTGTTTGATCCAGTTTTGGGTTGCTGGGGGTGTTGGAGCAGGTTTCACAGCTCAGGGGGGACCTGGCACCATGTGCTGGGCACAGGCTCAGTGTTTCCCCTCTTTCTTTTCCAGGCCCATGTCGCTCTGAGAAGTTTTTTGGTGAGTACTGTCAGCTTTCCTTCCTGAGCAATTACTCCCTTATTTAAAGCCAGGCTCCAGGGTGGGTGGGAGGACAGGGCTTATTCCTCCACAGGCTGCTTCAAGCCTTTATTGGCTTTTGGAATCAGAGCTGCAGAGCACAGGAGGAACCCCTTTCCCTGCCAAGCCCCCATCAGCCTCAGCAAGTGGAGTAGCCCAGTCTTCACCTCCATGAGTTTAAAAAGTGACACCTTTTCCCTTCCTTGAAATAACCTCCTCAGAGCAGGGCAAAACTTGCTCCCACCACTTCTGAGCACCACAAATCCAGTTCTCCTGCAGTGGAAGGTGGGGGTACAATGAAAGCAGGAGCCCAGGGTTTCTCTCCTTCAGTCCCTGAGGGAAAGGATGGCTTCTCCTGGCTCCATGCACCCCTCTTCTGGGTGCTGCTGGCACACAAGACCTGTGGTCACCACAGGGCAGGTGCCAAATAAACCTTGGTAACACAGATCCTCCTGCCCTCCTGGGATTTTGGTTTCCCAGTAAAGACTTTTCAAGTCTTTCTTTCCAAGTTTGTGTATTTTGTCCAAGTGTTTGGAAAGCCAAGGGCTTTCTACAGGGCTGTGCAGGCTTGTAGCAGCACAGGGTTTCTCCTTCCAGCCTGGATGTAAGAAATGATGTCCCATATCCTAGCTCAGCTGAAGGAGGTGAGCCCTTACCTTGCTGAGCACTTACACCTTTGTTGCTTGGTGTTCCCTTTAGCTACAGGCAAGATAGCACTTCTAGTGGGCAACAACAGGTACCAGCATCATCCCAACCTGATGGCTCCTGTCACAGATGTGTTTGAGCTGAGTCAGCTTCTGAAGCAGCTGGGCTTCCAGGTTGTCTCCCTTCTGGACCTGAACAAAGCTGAGATGGTGACAGCAGTCAGTCGGTTCCTGCAGCTCCTGGGAAAGGGAGTCTATGGTAAGGCCAAGCTGGGAGGTTTGGGGGGGGGTCATTGTGCAGGTAGCAGCTGTTGATGCCAGGGAGGAGGAGGAGGAGGAGGAGGAGGGATTTAGCAGTTCTCTGAAGAGCTGTTGAATGAAAAGAGAAGCCATTGAACTTTCCTTTAGGTGAGGTAGAGTAACCTTGTGGCACAGCCTGCTGTGGTGCCAGGCATGGCAGAAGCCCCCAGGTACTCACTGCTCTCTTTAGGCTAGGTTACAAGCAGGCAGAGGAGATGTTTCTCCATCAGGTGGCTCAGCTCCAACAGCATGATCTCATACCAAAGTTTTGGGAACCCCAGCACTTCTGAATGGCAAGTGGGAGAAGGGAGAAGGTCTCTTGATTGTTTCCTTAGGTGAAATGTTGAGGAGACTCAACTGTCATTCATCCCCACCGTGCTCCTTTGTGAGGAGAGGAGCTTCTTTTGAGCTGGGACTGCTACAGCCAGCCACAATTTCCTGGTTTCTCTTTCCTGATGATCTAATTTGAGCCTCCAGCAGCCTTTTTGCAGAAGTACATTCCCCTGCTGCAGGTGGCTTTGAGGTTAGGCTTGGAGCTTAGCACTGTCCTCACTAGGAAGCATTCTTCAGACACAAAGCCAACCAGCAGATCCTCTGGGTCTCAAAGCAGGTGTTCAGGTTTGGAGGGGAACCTGGCTGCTCCAGGGTCTCTGAGGTTCTCCCAGCCTGATGGATACCCTAAAAACACCCCCTCAGCAGAGGGTTGGGTTATCTTCTGCTTCCCAAGCTTTGTGGCAGGCCCTCCCAGCAATGGCAGCCTGGTGCTCAGCCTGGGGATGGAGGTTGTGCAATGGGAGGGGACAGGGCCCCCCCTGTTCCGGGAAGCGCTGCCGCCTGGCTGGGGAAGGGAAGGGGCAGCACAGGCTGGCTGCTGTGCTGCCTGAGCACATCCTCTGAGACAGCACATTCCTGTCCCTTCACTTGGGGCTTCCTGTTGTGGTCACTCTCTGAAATCCCCTCACATTTCAGGCATTACAGAGTCACAGAATCACAGGGGTTGGAAGGGACCTCCAGAGCTCATCAAGTCCAACCCCCCTGCCAGAGCAGGGTCCCTAGGACAGGGCACACAGGTCGGTGTCCAGATGGGGCTGGAATCTCTCCAGAGAAGGAGGCTCCACACCCACTGGGCAGCCTGTCCCAGGGCTCCCTCACCAGGAAGAAATTCTTCTATATATCAGTGTGGAACTCCCTGTGCTCCAACTTGAGGCCATCACCCCTTGTCCTGTCCCCACAGACACTGAGAAGAGGCTGGTCATTCCCCCCTGTGCCCCACCCTTCAGATATTGATAACCATTGATCAGATCCCCTCTCAGGCTTCTTCTCTCCAGGCTGAACAGCCCCAGCTCTCTCAGCCTTTCCTCACAGGGGAGATGCTCCAGGCCTTTAGTCATCTCCTCAGCCTCCTCTGGACTCTCTCCAGGAGATCCCTGTCCTTTTTATCCCAGGGAGCCCAGCACTGGACACAATACTCCAGGTGGGGCCTGACCAGGGCAGAGCAGAGGGGGAGGATCCCCCCCTTTGACCTGCTGGCCACGCTTCTTTTACCTCCTGCAAACTGCAAATCCTTGACATTAACTTGTCTTGTTAATAACAAACCCCACCAAAACCATCTAGGAGAAGCTAACAACTCCTCCTACGCCCTATATATCAGTTTTTCAAGGCAAGAGCTCCAGGGTGGACCTCTAGAACTGTGTGTGGCTGCATGTTCAGAGTGATCCAGAGGCTCCTCTCATTCCCCATATGGAGGTGCTGGCCCATCCAGCCCCTTTTCCTCCAGACCTCACCTCAGAAGAGCTGTGGAGGACTTTTAAAGCCCCAAACACCCACTGAAGGGTCTAATCATGCAACCCTCAGGCCACCAAGGAATCCCCCCTCATGTTGAGTGTCCTAGGGCTGTCAGAAAGGCCCCAGAGCAGAAGGCAGGGGTGAGGGTGTGGGGCCAGGCCCTGTGCTGACACTTCCTGTGCCACAGGGAGCTTCCCCTTTCGGAAGCGCCTCTGAGCTCACTGCTCTGACTCAGGAGCTCTGGGAAGGCTGGGGAGGTGCTGGCTCAGAATAAAGAAGCCCTTTCCTTCCCTAGGCTTTCCTCTCCAGGAGGAGAGGTTAAGTCCAGGAGAGGTTTGTGAAGCTCCTCAGCATCTTGCTTTGGTTTGAACATGAGGCTTTGTGCAGCGCTTGGTGCACAACAAGGCCTGGAAAGCTGGAAGGTTTAATGGTTGGATGGCTCTTTGTGGGCTGGAGAGGTGGGAATGGGGGAACCTAATGAACACTGGGAAGTGTCAGGTGTTGCACTGGGGCTGGAGGAGTCCCAGGCATAGATACACACTGGGAGAGGAGCTCCTGGAGAGCAGCTGAGAAGGACCTGGGGGTTCTGGTGGATGAGAAACTTCCCATGAGCCAGCAGTGGTTCTGGCAGCTCGGAAGGGTGATGGGACCCTGGGGTCCATCAGCAGAGGGGTGGCAGCAGGGACAGGGAGGGGATTGTCCCTCTCTGCTCTGCCTGCGGGAGGCCCCAGCTGGATCCTGTGTCCAGTGCTGGGGCCACAATACAAGAAAGATGTGGGACTGTTGGAGAGGGGTCAGAGGAGCCACAGAGATGCTCAAAGGGCTGGAGCAGCTGCCCTACAGAGAGAGGCTGAGGGAGCTGGGCTGGTTCAGCCTGGAGAAGAGAAGGCTGTGGGGGGACCTCATTGCAGCCTGCCAGTCCCTGAAGGGAGCAGAGACACAGGAGGGGAATCAGCTTGTTAAAGGGCAGACAGGGGCAGGACAAGGGGGATGGGGGGAAGCTGAAGGAGGGAAGGGTTAGATTGGATATTAGGGGAAGTTCTTTGCAGAGAGAGTGGTGAGGGGCTGGAACAGGCTGCCCAGAGAGGGGGTGGGTGTCCCATCCCTGGAGGTGTTCAAGGCCAGGTTGGATGGGGCCCTGGGCAACCTTGTGTAGCTCCAGGCCTGAGGTTGGTGTCCCTGCCTGTGGCAGGGTTTGGAGCTCTGTAATCCTTGGGGTCCCTTCCAGCTCAGCCCATTCTGTGATTCTGTGATTTTCCTGGACATGTCAGTTTTTCCCAAGTGCCTGTGACACTGGTTGGTTACAGATGTCACCCCCTCCCTCCCTTTGGCCTGCAGGTAACCAAAGCCATCAGCACTTGATGACTGGGGGGGCCAAACCTGAAGTGCCTGCATCTGATTTTTCCAGCAGGTTTCCTATCTTGTACTCCTTTCTAGTCTCAGAGGAGGGTTTGTGGCTTTGGTTATGAAAGTTTAGAACTTCTGCAAACCAGAGCCCACTGTTTCTGGCTGGTGATCCACCAGAAGAGAAACCCAGACCTTGTGGGCACCTGTGAAAACAGCCATTTGAGTCACTTTCCATTGTCCCCAAGAGGAGAAACCCAGGGTGACTTGAGGCCTTTCTTACTCTGAGGTCACACTTTCCATCCCCCATACAATGAGATGATGCTTTTAGTCCTCCAGCTTCTGCCCCATTCACTGTGCCCCCTGCAGCATCAGAGATCAGGGGCAGCATCCTGCCAGCTACAGGGGTGGGATCAGTGGAGGGAAAACAGCAGCTGAAGTTCATGGATTTCTCCTGCTTCTGCCTCTTAGCTGCTTGTTCCTGTTCCTGACCTCTCATTCCTCACTGTCCCTCAACTGCAGTGGGTTGTCCCTCAACATATTGTGTCACCTCCCTGAGTGATTTTTAACCCTTCTCAGTTCCCCCAGTGGCTTTCACCAGCATCCCCCAAGCAGTTGTGTCAGTGCTGGGGAGGGCTGGATTCATTTCAGGAGGCCCCAGCCCACGTGGAGCCCCCTGGGCAGACAGAAAGCCCTTTGTTCAACATGGGGGCTGGAGAGAAGCACCAGCTTGGGCTGTGCTGAGCTCCTCAGTGGTGGCTCTCCAAGGTGGAGCTCCCCATGTTGCCCTACTTCAGGCAGGCAGAAAGCCTTGCAGTGAAGTGTCATGTGCTTGAGAGTAAAACTCTGAAACTAAAATTCTTCTTGGGGATCCAGCAATCTTCTTGGACTTCCCACCAGGCACCTTGGTGAGTCTGGGTCCTCTCCTGCCATGCAGGGCTGGAGTCTGGGCTGAGGTAGTTGAAGCACTTGGTCCATGTGTTCTGCACAGCTGGAGAACTCAGCTCTCTGTCTCATTTTTCACCAGCTTAGAGGTGTGTAACTACAAGCAGACCTTTGAAAACTGGAGGGTGTTTCCCATCACCTAATCCATGGCTAGTTTCTTCTCCAAAACTAGGAAGCAGAGGAACTCCTCCTTCAAAGGCTGTTAATGTGTTTTTCATCATGGTGAAGGTCTTGGTCTGTTGCCATGTTCTTGCAGTGAGCTGATCATAGAATCACAGAGGTGTAGGGGTTGGAAGGGACCTCCAGAGCTCATGGGGTCCAACCCCCTGCCAAAGCAGCTCCCCAGGACATATCACTCAGATAGGCATCCAGATGGGGCTGGAATCTCTCCAGAGAAGGAGACTCCACATCCCCTGGGCAGCCTGTCCCAGGGCTCCCTCACCCTCACTGGGGAAAAGTTCCTCCCCATGTTGGTGTGGGAATTAATCTGGAAATTAGGTCCCCCCTCAGTCTTCTCTTCTCCAGGCTGAACAGCCCCAGCTCTCTCAGCCTTTCCTCACAGGATAGATGCTCCAGGCCCTTCATCATCTTCATAGCCCTTCTCTGGACTCTCTCCAGGAGATCCCTGTCCTTTTTATCCCAGGGAGCCCAGCACTGGACACAATGGTTGATGGTTGACCAGAACTTGTAATAAAGGTGATGTTGAGCCTGGCAGATGCTGAGCTTGGGTGTTGTAGCCCAGGGGATCATGGAAATGGCTGAAGCTGGTGACTTTGAGGTGTCCAATGGTGCTGGAAACCACAAGTGCAGGAGAGCCTTTCAGGGCTACTTCCTACTGGGCTGAAGGGAATGGACTGGAGAAAAGAGTCACAGCTGTGAGGTCAGCCTAGCTCCAGTTTCATGGGGTCTGGGTCTGCCCTGCCCTTCAGGACAGGAGGTGGGACATGGGGAGCTGTTCACAGACCTGCAGGATGACATCATGACTCCTTCTCTCCCTCTCCCTCTCCTCTCCTCTCCCTGTTCCCAGCTCTCTTCTACTACGCTGGTCACGGGTACGAACATTCGGGGAGGAACTACCTGGTCCCAGTTGATGCTCCACAGCCCTACGCCCCTGAGAACTGCATCAGCGTGCAGAGGATCCTCCAGAAGATGCAGAGCCAGCACACAGCCCTGAACCTCATCCTGCTGGACACCTGCAGGAAGTGGTATGGTGCTCTTGCCCCTCTCCTCACCCACCATGGGCGTTCTGAGGGGTTGGGGGGAAGCAGCTCCCAGCTCCAGGCCTTGCTTCTGCAGAGAGTTTCTCCACAGCCATGTGGGCTGTTCCTGTGGACTGCTGGGGCCATGGCCCCTGTTGCACTGCAGAACCCAAGCCTCTGATGGAAGTCTATCAGGCTGTGCCATAAAATGAGCAGCCTGCTGGGTCTTGAAGGATCTCCTGGGAAACCCAGCTGATCACATGTTAGGTGCAGGGAGCATCAGATGCTGCCTGAGATCTGCTGGAGAGGATGGGCTGGAGACCTTCCCTTGATTTCTTGGGGTGAAGAAGCCTGACAAATACAGACAAGTCACCTAAAGCTTCCAGAGGGTTGGCTCTGCCCTGGCATAAAGTGTTGGCTGAAGCTCAGGGTGGGGTTTGTCCTTCTGGACCCTGTGGCCCTGGCAGGCTGTAGCAGCATCTTGCTGACTTTGGGCTTTCATGTGCTCAGGCTGAGTTGGTTTAGCTCACCTCTCTTCTCCTGGCTGCATTTTTGGTGATGTCTCAGTGAGAAGAGCAGCATGATGGGGGAAATATTTTAACCTGTGGTACTTGGGTTTTACTGACCTTAAATGCTTCTGAAGTGGTCATGTCATGAAGTGGGTCCTGGGCTGCTGTTGAGGTCAGGGATCAGCTTTTTCCCTCTATGAAAAGTCCATTATAGAATCACAGAATCCCAGACCGCTCTGGGTTGGAAGGGACCCCAAGGATCACAGAGCTCCAACCCCCTGCCACAGGCAGGGCCACCAACCTCAGGCCTGGAGCTACACAAGGTTGCCCAGGGCCCCATCCAACCTGGCCTTGAACACCCCCAGGGATGGGGTACCCACCCCCTCTCTGGGCAGCCTGTTCCAGCCCTTCACCACTCTCTCTGGAAATAACTTCCCCCTAATACCTAATCATCCTCCCTTGGCCTGCAGATCATCCTGCAGCTCATGGGCTGCAGAAATTCATTATCTGCCCATTTTCAGCAGAGGGAGGTAGACTGAAGCTGCCAGTGACAGTTGGGTGGCAGTTGGGTGTGCAGGGCTCCAGGGCCCCTCTCCCAACACCCTTTCACTGGGCCAATGCCTTGGATCCCTCACAGTTCCCAGGAGGGGCTGTGTCTGTGCTAAGAGGGGGCTCACCCTGAGCATCTCTTCACCCAGAATGGCAGCTTCAGAAATGCCAAGGTGATGAGGAACACATCCTCATGTGCCAAGTGGGAGCAGATGTTCCTCTCCAGCAGAGGAATCACCAGGAGCGTGGAGCCTGTGTGTAACTTCATACATTGATTGTGGGTGGATGTGATTGTCTTTTCCAGGAATTCCCCAATTCCTGAGGGGTTCTAGTGTGTGCCACTTAGGACAGAACACTATCTCCTCTCCAGCCTGCAGATCAGAACTGGGTTGTGTGAGATGTGCTGTGTAAATGAGACTTTTTAGGGGCACTACCACCTTCTCCACTGTCTGGCCTCTCCCTGTGTTTGATCACCATCTGGAAATTACAGAATCCCAGACAGGTTTGGGTGGGAAGGCTCCTCAGCCCCCCAAGTGCCCTCCTGCTATGGGCAGGGACACCCCCCCAGCCCAGGGTGCCCCATCCAACCTGGTCTTGAACCAGGGGCAGCCCCAGCTTCTCTGGGCACCGTGTGCCAGGGCCTCCCCATGCTCCCAGCATAGAATTTCTTCCTTATCTCTACTCTAAACCTGCCCTTGTGTAGCTCAAAGCCTTGTAGCACCCCCTTGCCCCTGGAAATTCAAGCCCCTGTGTGTGTTCTGCTGGAGCAAGCAGCCCTGGCTTGTGTGCTTGTGCTGTGTGTGGCTCCAGCCTTGCTGGAGCCGTGGGTGCCATCGTGGAAGGGTTGCACCCACAGCTGCAGGCTTGCTTGCAGGGCAGGGAGCAGCTCACCAGCACAGACAGGTCAGAGCTGGCCCTGCCTACTCCTTTCCCCATGGTTTGGGTTCTTTGTGGGTCTCCTGGCTGGAGCCTTTGCTGCCACCCAAGGAACGTGGGTGGTTGTGTGCGATGTGAGGATTGATCTTCCTGCCAGGTGTGGGAGGTGGGCTTGGTGGAGCCCCCAGGCTCTGTCCCCTCCCAGCTCACACTGGTGGGATGGGTGTTCTCCACACTGAGTCCTGCCTTTCTCTCCTCTCCCAGGTACAACCCTGACTGTGCCCTGTCCCAGATACAGCCACTGGAGCCCTGGGGCAACACCGTGTACGGCTACGCCACGTGAGTGCCCTTTGCTGTGCCCACAGGTGGCACAGCCACAGCTCCTCATGTCCCTTTATGCCTGGTGGCTTGGGAGGCTTCAGAGAGAGCTTTGCCCACACTTCCCTTTGGCTCTCACCCTCCAGCTCCAGTCTTTCCCATTCAGACACATATTTTCCTCCTCCTGACATGGCTAGTGGCAGCCTGGGTGTCATTTACAGGTGTCACCTTACAGTGTGAAGCTGCCATCAGCTCCTTTAATCTGTCCTTCCATGCCTGAGCCCAGTTCCCACAGCACACGTGCCACCAGCCTGTCACCTGTAGCCTCCTGAGATAAGGATGAACATTACTTCCTGCTCCAGTGCCAGTTCTGCTGGCTTTTCAACTGCTGTCACCTACCTAGGCTGGCAGAAGAGGCTGTGCTCTCCCCCTGTCCCCTTCCCTGACTGCTTTTACCCATCCCACATCTTTCCCACCCTCTTCTGGGCCAAAACCAAGCACTTTGCCACCATTGCATGAGGAGCTAACTCATGCTAACTCAAACAAGAGTTCAGGTGGAGTTGACAAACCCTGACCCACCCCCAGGGCTTCATGCCCACTGCAGAAATGTGAGGATGAGTCCTTACCCTTGCAGGAGTGAAGATGCAGAAGCCTATGAGTTGCAGGATGGGGAGTTTAGCTCTGGGATCTTCATGAAATACCTGAAGAAACACATTCTGCAGGAGAAGAAGGTGACACACATGCTGGATGATGTGTTAGAAGGTAAAGGAGTGCTCTTACCCCAAGCTGGGAACCTCTTGTTTCGCTGGCTGTGTTGTGGAGAGACACCAGCAGACACTGAGTGGCTCTGTGCCACCCCACCCCAGCCACCCCAGCAAGGGTGAGCATGAGGGTCCCTAAACACCAAATTGCAGGCTGTGCTGTGTGTGAGCTCTTAATGACCTGGTAGCAGTGTGGAGATGTTCACACAGGGTGTGAAAGGCAGGGGGATAGGTAAGGAGCCTGGGGTGACCCTTGTGCCTCTGAACTTTCCCCTCCAGACATTGGCCAGGACCCCTTGGTCACTGGGAAGCAGGTGATGGAGATCAAACACACCCTGAAGGAGGCCCGGTCCCTCACCGACCCGCTCTGCCCCTCAGGAGCCCCTGCTGAGCACTGGGGACATGGCCAGGGTGAGCTGTGCAGGCTGCTGGGGTGGGAGAGGGTCCCCATGCCCCTCAGGGACACCGGTCTGCAGGGGGGTGTTGGTGGGACCCCCCTGAGGACCAGAGGCCGCCGGGCGCTGAGCCTGCTGTGCTTTGCCGCCCCAGAGGTGCTGCGCAGGAGGGTGAGGTTCCCCTGCGGGGCGCAGGCTGAGCTCCGCTCCCACCGGCTCTTCACCAACGTGCTGTCCGTGTGTGCCGAGCTGCAGCCCCCCCTGGCGCCCATCGCTGACACCCAGCTCCAGCTCTGCTGGCCCCAGGTGAGTCCTCTGCAGGAGCTGCTGCTCCCCTGCCCCTCAGTTCCCACCGGGCTTCTTACCCCAGGGTGGAGTTTGGGAGGGGGTTGTGATGAGCCCAAGGGGCTCACATGGGAAGGGATCTCCTTCTCCACTCCAGCTGATGCAGATAACCCTCTGCAGGCACCTCCCTGAGTGTTCCTGCCACGTCTGGGGCTCCTGCCTTGCTCCCAGAGCATCACAACACACATTTGGGGCCAGTCCTGATGCCTTTAACCTGTTGCTCCTCAGATGGAGTTCTGGCCTCCCTGATTAAATTACTGCACTTCAGTTGATTGAGGTGAAGAGCTCTGCTGTGCTTGGAAGCAGATCTGGCTTTTCCAACACTCCCCCCCTTAGCACTACTGGATCACAATGCAACTGCCAGGCAGAGAAGGACCTGAGAGTGTCTGTCAGGCAGAGAAGGACCTGGGGGTGTTGGGTGACTACAGGCTGACCACGAGCCAGCAGTGTGCCCAGACAGCCAGGAAAGCCAGTGGCATCCTGGCTTGTATCAAAACCAGTGTGGCCAGTAGGTCTGGGGAGGGGATTGTGCCCCTGTACTGGGCACTGGTGAGGCTGCACCTCGAGTGCTGGGTCCAGTTCTGGGCTCCTCAGCATCAGAAGGACATTGAGGTCCTGGAGTGAGTCCAGAGAAGGGCAACCAGGCTGGGGAAGGGGCTGGAGGGCAAATCCTCTGAGGAGCAGCTGAGGGAGCTGGGGGTGTTCAGCCTGGAGAAGAGGAGGCTGAGGGGAGACCTTATCACTGCCTACACTGACCTGCCAGGAGGGTGCAGAGAGGTGGGCGATGGTCTCTTCAGCCAGGGGACAGGAGATGGGACAAGGGGCAATGGGCTCAAGCTGGGCCAGGGCAGGGTCAGCTCAGATGTGAGGGGAAAGTTCTTCCCTGGCAGAGCTGTGGGGCTGTGGCACAGGCTGCCCAGGGAGGGGGCTGAGTCCCCACCCTGGGTGTGTTTAACAGCTGGGTAGATGAGGTGCTCAGGGATGTGAGTCAGCACAGGACAGGGACAGTTGGACTCAATGATCTCCAAGGTCTTTTCCAGCCTGGGGACTGTGATCCTGTGATACCTTCCCTGTCCCCTCTGCAGTGAAGCCCCACCACCTCCCTTGCACCCCTTCTCCTGCCTTTCCTAACAGGCCACATGCCCAGCATGGTCCCTTCTGGTGGTCTCCATGCCACCTGTGAGGGTTTCCTGTGCTGCTGACTGTGTCCCTCGTTTCCTGTAGTCCTCTGGCTGCAGCATAGCATGACCGGTGGTTGCTCCTGGAGGGATGGTGCCCCTAAAGTCCCCTGTGGTCACTGGGCAGAGTGGTGCATCCAGCTGGAGGCTGGAGCCTGATCCCACCCCTTGGGGAGCTGGAGCATCGTTCCTCCCCAGGAGCTCCCTGACCAGTCATGGAAACCGCCTGTGTGTCTGCATGTGCTCGTGTGCATCACCCCCACCAGCAGCTGGGGGCAGAGGGGGTCCTGGCTGCCTGCTCCTGCTTCTGGAGCTGGTTCAGGAGGGGCTGGGGAGGCCAAAAAGGGACCTCGGCAGAGCCAGGGTGGTACCATCTCCACCCCTGTCCTGCTCACGGCGGTGCCAGCTCACACTGACCTCCGGTGGCGCCTGCTGGCAGCACAGCCTGACACTGGGCTACAGCCACCCCTGCCTGGTGCCCCCAGCCCTGCCAGGGGGACCAGGGAGAGCTGGGCAGGGGTCTGTACGAGGGCAGACTGGCTGCAGCCTCCTTGGGGATGCTGAGGGAAGCTGCTGGGGCCCTCAGCTCCAGAAGGACATAGAACCCCTCAAAAGAGTCTGGCTGCACCAAGGTGATGAGGGAGTGGAACCCCTTCCTTGTGAGGAGAGGCTGAGGGAGCTGGGGCTCTTTAGCCTGGAGAAGAGGAGACTGAGGGGTGACCTCATCACTGTCAAAGGCTCTGCTCAGGGATGGCAGCGACAGGACAAGGGGCAAGAGGTGTGAGCTGGAGCAGAGGAGGTTCCATGGGGATGTCAGGAGGAACTTTGTCACTGTGAGGGTGAGGGAGCCCTGGGACAGGCTGCCCAGAGAGGCTGGGGAGTCTCTTTCTCTGGAGAGAGTCCAGAGGAGGCTACAGAGATGATGAAGGGCCAGGAGCATCTCCCCTGTGAGGAAAGGCTGAGTGACCTGGGGCTGTTCAGCCTGGAGAAAAGAAGCCTGAGAGGGGATCTGATCAATGGTTATCAATAGCTGAAGGGTGGGACACAGGGGGAAATGGCCAGCCTCTTCTCAGGGTCTGTGGGGACAGGACAAGGGGTGATGGCCTCAAGTTGGAGCACAGGGAGTTCCACACCAACATGGGGAAGAACTTTTCCCCAGTGAGGGTGAGGGAGCCCTGGGACAGGCTGCCCAGGGGGTGTGGAGTCTTCATCTCTGGCGACATCCAAACCCCACCTGGATGTGTTCCTGTGGGATTTAGTCTGGGTGATCCTGCTCTGGCAGGGGGGTTGGACTAGATGATCTTTCAAGGTCCCTTCCAGCTCCTAACCTGTGATTCTGTGATCTGAGGCACAGTTGCTTTGCTGAGATGCAGGAGCTGGAGGCTGAGGGCCACCAAAAACCAGGTTCCATGTGAGGAATGAACCCAGGGAGCCCTGTGGTTGAGGAAATAGTGAGCTAAGCAGAGGGCTGGGCTTGCTGTCAGCCTTGCCAGAGGTGGGATCCATGTTCTCTGAGGCTGCTCAGGGGAAGAGAGGGGAATTAGAGAGGGAGTGACTGAGGAGAACTGGCCATGGACTAGTTTTGTCCTGGTGATTGGGATATTGTAGGTATTACAAATCTAGCAGGGTTCCAGACTGACACTGACACCTTTGTAAGAGCCCATAAAGGCTACTGAGAGCCCAGGCACCACCTCAGACTCAGAACATCACTGATTCTCCCCTGGCAGGAGGCTGGCAGGTAGGGTCACCCTGGGCAGGGCTGGCAGCATGCACCCTCTGCCCTGGGAGGTTGGAGCTGGCTGGGTGTGATGGGGCTGCTCTGCTCCTTTTTTCCAGTTCAGCAGGAGAGCTCCTCATCCCCCATGAGCTGTGTCCTCCCACCTCCCTTCCTGCCAGCTCCACTCACTGCCCTGCTCTTCCCTGAGCTCCTCCCAGTTGATCTTTTTGGTAAAGAGTCACCAAGTGTGGAGGTGGCATTTGGCTTTGCTCTGGACAGAGAATAACTGGTATTCCTTCAGCCTGGCTCCAGTGGACCTACTGGCTCAGCAGTGGTGTTTCCTCCTGTTCCTTCCCTTGCAAGCAAGGCTGGCTCCAGATGCCAGCAGATTCCAGCCAGCATTTGGCCTCCAACATTTTAGCTTCTACCTCCAGTGTTCTTCTGGCCAGAAACAAATGACTTTGGCTGCTTGTAGGCAGCAGTCCCAGTCCAGGGAAGGCATGGAAAGGCTAGCAAGAGCTCCCAGAGCTTCTCTGCCCCATGTCCTAACAGCCTCTCTCATCACCCTGAGCAACTTCTGCCAACAGCAAGAAAGTTCTGCAAGGGTGGGACCCTCCTTCTGTGCCACCAGCTTGATGTGTGGCTGCTGTGGGCTTCTCAGCTCCCATGGCCAAAGCCAGGCCAGCACACTGGCCAAGGCTGGTCAACAGGATGGGCTGTGGTGCCCAAGGGAAGTGTCTTTGCACAGGAGGGGCTGTCACCTGCCCTAGGGGGCTCAAACCCAAAGCAAGGTGCTCCTTCATAAAGCACCTGTTCCCTTGTCCTTGTGCTGCCAGCAGCTCCAGGACAAGGTGTTACTGAAGAGGATCCCATGGAGATGGAGCTGTTTGAGGGACTGAGCAAGGATTCACAGTCCTTGAGGTGGTGTGGGGCACAGCTCAGGGCTTCCTCCAGCCATGCCTTGAAGAACCTCCTCCCACCTCCACAGACTGCTTATGCTGCTGCCTGTGCTGCTGGAGCCCCCATCATACCACAGCCTTCCCAGGAGATGCCATCAGGGGATGTTTAGCTTGGTCTTCCCACTGCTCCAGGGAGGCAGCATGTGAATCCCTGTCTGTCCTGTGCTCTGTAGAACCTCCCCTGGGGCACCCAGTGTTTCCACCAGCCACAGCACCCAGGGCACAGGCCAGGCCAGCCCAGCACTGCCCTGGGCAGAAGCACCATGGCTGGTGGGCACATCCCTGCTGGGGCTGACATGTCTTTGCATTTCCTCTTGTTTTCCTGACCCAGGAGATGCCTGAGGTGGCTGCCCTGAAGGAGAGCTGCCTGGAGCAGGTGGGCTTCCTGCTGACCTCTGTGTGCAAGCACCAGGAGCCAGACTGTGTCCTCCACATCTGTGGGCTGCAGAAAATTCAGGTAGAGACCAGACAGGTGCCAATCATGGTTCTCCTGCAGCCTCCTGTAACTGGCAGGTCCCATCCATCCCTGCTGGCTTGAGCTGGATGTGTCCCTCTGACTGTGCCCTGTGTCAGGGTGACATCCAGATCGATGGCAGAGGAGCTCATGGGTCTCCAGGGCACAAAAGCCAGTGTCTTGCTCATGGTTCATGCTGTTCCATGCTGCCAGGCCAGGGAGGCTGCTCTTTGAAGTGTGGCCAGCAGATCAAGAGAAGGGATTCTGCCCCCCTGCTCTGCTCTGGGGAGACCTCACCTGGATACTGTGTTGGGATCCCTCACAAGGACATGGACCTCTTTCAGCAGGTCCAGAGGAGGCCACAAAAATGGTCAAAGGGTTGGAGCACCTCTGCTATGAAGCCAGGCTGAGAGAGTTGGGCTGGTTCAGCCTGGAGAAGAGAAGGATCTGGGGGGACCCTACAGCCCCTTCCAGTCCCTGACAGGTGCCTATAAGAAAGCTGGGGAAGAACTGTTCCTAAGGGCATGGAGTGACAGGATGAGGGGGGATGGGTTAAACTAGGAAAGGGGGGATTTAGGTTGGATATTAGGAAAAAGCTCTTCACTCTGAGGGTGCTGAGACACTGGCCCAGGTTGCCCAGAGAGGTGGGGGAGGCCCCATCCCTGGGGACGTTCAAGGTCAGGGTGGGTGGGGCTCTGAGTTACCTGCTCTAGTGAAGATGTCCCTGCTCACTGCAGGGTGGGACTAGATGGGCTCTGAAGGTCCCTTCCCACCTCACACATTCTGTGATTCTTTGCCTGTATCAGGGGGGGGATCAGACCAGCCTGGACTGTTCAGTTGGGTGTTTCACCAAGAGATGTGCTCATGGGCTGGTCACAGTCTCAAGCAGTGGGAGGCTTCATCACCATCAGGGTGCCACTACCAAGCCTGAGCCACACTTCAAAAGACTCCCAAGCTATTTGAAGACCATTAGAGAAGTGAAATTGCTGGTGCCCTGGCTTGGCTCTTCCAGCAGCTCCTCCCTCCCCAGACAGCAGTGTGCATCTCCTTTCTCAGCTGATTTCTTTTCCCTCCCCCCCCCCCCAGCCAGTGGATCTTGCCAGCTGCTTCTCTGCTCTGCTCCCCTCAGGCTCACACCCAACACTGCTCACAAGCTGGCTCTGCCTGCAGCTTGCTGGGTGTATGATGTTCCTCAGCACATCCTTCAGGCCTTGATTGTTCCTGGAGCTCTTTTCTGAACCCATCCCAAGCATTCAGTGCTGCTTTGGAGTGCAGACATAGAATCATAGACTGGGCTGGGTTGGAAGGGACCCCAAGGGTCACAGAGCTCCAACCCCCTGCCACAGGCAGGGCCACCAACCTCAGGCCTGGAGCTACACAAGGTTGCCCAGGGCCCCATCCAACCTGGCCTTGAACACCCCCAGGGATGGGGCACCCACCCCCTCTCTGGGCAGCCTGTTCCAGCCCCTCACCACTCTCTATAAAAAACCTCCCCCTAATATCCAATCTAACCCTTCCCTCCTTCAGCTTCCCCCCATCCCCCTTGTCCTGCCCCTGTCTGCCCTTTAACAAGCTGATTCCCCCCCTGTGTCTCTGCTCCCTTCAGGCACTGGCAGGCTGCAGACACCTGGCCCCTGCTCTGCCAAAATCTTCCTCCAGGCACCTTGGGCACAGCCCCAAGCTCAGGGTGCACGCTCAGGGATTTGGCTGCCACCAACGTGGTTCTTCCCTGATTGCTTCATCCTTTAGGAAACCCTAAACCAGAGCCAGAGTGCCACTAGATCCCTGCAGAGCACCACTGTGCAGAGCTGCTGGCTCTCCCTGTGTGCTGTGGGCTTTATCTCCTGGATCCCTGTCCCTTCTTGCCTGCTTTCCTCTCCCTCATGCAGCATTCCTGTGCCATGGCTGGGATGCTGGGGTGCTCCTCCCATGGGTGCAGCTTGCCTCTCTCCCCTCCTGCTCCCCTGTGCTCGTCTTTGGGGCGATGCTGTGAGTGGCGGTGCCCTAATGGGGTCTCAGGGAGGTGGCCTGATGGCAGGGGAAGTCCTGAAGACCAGAAGCCATGGCTCAGGCCAGCAAACGCCTTGAGCGCCTGTGAGCTGGGCTTCTCCGGCGGCAGCACTGCTGCGTCCTGCCACAGCGTGGGGCTGTGAGACAACGGAACAGCCGCCCAGCCTGACAGCCCAGCCTAACAAACAGCCTGACAGCCCAGCCCAACAGCTCAGCCCAACAGCCCAGCCTGACAGCCCAGCCTAACAAACAGCCTGACAGCCCAGCCTAACAGCCCAGCTCAACAGTCCAGCCTAACAAACAGCCTAACAGCCCAGCCTGACAGCCCAGCCCAACACCCTAGCCCGACACCCCAGCCTGACAGCCCAGCCTAACAAACAGCCTAACAAACAGCCTGACAGCTCCTGCTTCCCCCCTCGGTCTCGGATTCACCCCGCTCCCTTTGCTCTCCCTTTCCAGACAGACCTGGTCCTGCAGTTGGATTTGCATTACACCCAGCTGAGCACCAAGCAGAGGACTTGTGAAAGCCTGCAAACCACCCTCCAGAAACCTCTCCTGGGGCATTTTGTCAGCCAGAGGAATTACTCCCAGCCAAGCTGCCAGAGGACTCCTGCCTGCACAGGCAGCTGGTGGCTCAGGGACGCAGCGGCGCTGAGCAGGGACCCCAGGGGACAAGCATCCCTGAGGACAGGCTCTGGCCCCTGCCAGCCCAGCAGCCAGCCCAGCAGCCAGCCCAGCAGCCAGCCCAGCAGCCAGCCCAGCAGCCAGCCCAGCAGCCAGCCCAGCAGCCAGCCCAGCAGCCAGCCCGAGGAGAACGATGAGAACGAGCTGAGCCAGCTGTGCTCAGCGCTGCTGGGGGCGGGCCTGGGGCAGGACCCCTCCTGACCCCCTGGGCCCCACAGCCTGGGGACTGCAGGGGCAGGTCCTTGGGGTGCTGAACACATTGGGGATCGATTGGCAGGTCCTGCCCTGCGAGCACAGGGCTGCCCTGCCAGGGGGGTTCCCCCACCTGTGGCATGTGGGGCCTGGAGCCTGCTGGGAATAATCCCATGGGAGCAGCCAGGAGTCCTGGTGTTGCCTGGCACAGGATGGGGCCACCCAACCAGCTAGAACATTTCCAGCCCAAACCCACCATTGCTTCAAGTGAGGCCACCAGCTGATGTGTGCTGTGAGCTGGAGGCAAACCTTGCAGGATTAAAGCTGTTGGGAATCCCAGGGGTTGGAAGGGGCCTCCAGAGCCCATCAGGTCCAACCCCCTGCCAAAGAAGCAGCTCCCCAGCTCATCCTGCACAGATTGGTGTCCAGACGGGGCTGGAATCTCTCCAGAGATGGAGACTCCACACCCCCTGGGCAGCCTGTCCCAGGGCTCCCTCACCCTCACTGGGGAAAGGTTCCTCCCCGTGTTGGTGTGGAACTTCCTGTGCTCCAATTTTCAGCCATTGCCCCTTGTCCTGTCCCCACAGACACTGAAAAGGGGCTGGCCAATTCCCCCTGCACCCCATACTCAAGATATTTATAAACATTGATTAGGTCCCCCCTCAGTCTTCTCTTCTCCAGGCTGAACAGCCCCAGCTCTCTCAGCCTTTCCTCACAGGGGAGATGCTCCAGGCCCTTCATCATCTCCTCAGCCTCCTCTGGACTCTCTCCAGGAGATCCCTGTCCTTTTTATCCCAGGGAGCCCAGCACTGGACACAACACTCCAGGTGGGGCCTGACCCGGGCAGAGCAGAGGGGGAGGATCCCCTCCTGTGACCTGCTGCCCACACTCCTCCTGATGCCCCCAGGATCCCCCTGGCTCTCTCAGCCCCAGGGCACACTGCTGGCTCATGGAACCCCACAAACACTACAGAGTGGTGCTACAGCAGCAGCGTCACCTCTAAACCCAACAGCAGCTGGCAGCTCTCACTGTGCTTGTGCAAGGGGCACAACGAAGGACCCAGGCAAACCTGGGAATGTCTGAGCTCTCTCCTGGAGGTCCCAAAGTGGTTATCATAGAATCACAGACTGGGCTGGGCTGGAAGGGACCCCAAGGGTCACAGAGCTCCAACCCCCTGCCACAGGCAGGGACACCAACCTCCAGGCCTGGAGCTACACAAGGTTGCCCAGGGCCCCATCCAACCTGGGCTTGAACACCTCCAGGGATGGGGCACCCACCCCCTCTCTGGGCAGCCTGTTCCAGCCCCTCACCACTCTCTCTGCAAAGAACTTCCCCCTAATATCTAATTCAAACCTTCTCTCCTTGGGAGTCCTGCCTGTGCTGGGACAGGGCTTTGGGTTCTGCATTCCTGTACTTCTAAAGGATGTATTTATCCCTGGGGCAAGCCAGGTGCTTGCCAGGGGTTGTGGTTGGTTGTGGTTGGTTGTGGTTGGTTGTGGTTTAACCCCAGCTGGTAAGTGGGGTGGGGGGAGGAGAATCACAAACCCAAACAAAACAAGAAGGAAAAAACCCTCCCAAAATGGGGAGAAAACTCGTGGGTTGAGGTAAAGGCAGTTCAGTAGGGCAGAAAAAGAGGGATGATGATGACAAGTGAGTGTACCAGCACGGTGGCACCGATGCTCAGCTGGTTCCTGAGCCACACCACCTCCTGCCCATCCCCTGCTTATAGATGGGGCAGGATGTCATATGGCATGGAACACCCTTTTGGTCAGCTGTCCCCATTGTGTCCCCCCCAAACCCTCCAGCTTCTTAGATCCCCCTTCCCACCTTCTCACTGGCTGGGCCCTGTGAGAAGCTGAAAAGCCCTTGGCTGCTTGGCAGCATCTAGAAACACCCATGTGTTATCCTGCCAGCTCCCAGACACAGCACTAGCCAGCTGCTGGGGAAGCAAATGAAGTCTGGCCCAGCCAAAACTGGGGCACCAGGGAAAGGAAGGTCATACCAAGTGTGTGTCCACAGCAGAGGCTGGATTTCCAGCAGCCCTGGCCACCAGGCAGCTACATTCCACAAGCCCCTCCTGGTCTGGTGCACGGGGCTGTCAGGTCCTGTGCAGTCCTGGCTGAGCTCCTCTCAGCAGCAGCCTTTCCCACGTGTGGGGAGTGGAGAAGATGAAGGTGGAGGAGGAAGAACCTCCAAAAAATGTCATTCTCAGTGAAAATTTCATTTCTAAGTGCCTGTCTCTGCATGTGCTGGGGGTGACCTCCAGCACTGCCTTTCATGGAGAACCAGCTGCCCAGAGAGAGATGGAGGTGAGCAGGGCCCAAAGGAGGCCTGGAGTGGGCACAGTCCCTCCCCACCTGCTTCTCTAACACTTGGTTGGTAAAGGTTTCAGTGTAGCTCCAGGTGGTTGCCTGGGAAGGGCCCCAGAGGGTGATCAAATAGTTCAACAGGGACCAGTCACCCCAGTGAGGAGTGGGGTCTCCATCCTTGGACACAGTTCACCCCAGACTGATGAAAATACTGATGACCTGATCCAAACTGTCAGGCTGCTGGACCAGGGACAACCAGAGGTCCCTTTTGGCTGTCATGCTGTCAAAGACACAACCCAGAGGTCAAAGAATTCTTGAGAGGTCAAGGATGGTGGGATGGGGAGAGTGGCCAAGCTCTGTCTTCTCTCTTGGTCCAAAAGAGAGACAGAAGAAGAGCTTTTTTTAAGTCTCTCCAGCAGGGAAGGTGCTTGTGTCTCTGTCTGCAGTGTTACAGTGTGGAAGAAATGCTCTTCCCAGATAAACCATCCTACAAGTGCTGGAAAGCTGTCCAAGCAGAACAGAGGAGGTTTTTATTCTCCTCACCAGGACTGGAGCCAAGCAGCAGAAGAGAGGCCCCATCTGGCTGAAGTCTGGAAGGTCTCAGGGAAAAATGTAAAGCTCAGAAGAAGAAGAAGAAGAAGAAGAAGAAGAAGAAGAAGAAAGAAAACTCCAGGGTTTGGTTTAAATGAGATGGGCTGGTAGAGAACAACCAGGAAAGGAGAAACTAATGGAAGGAAGAACCAAAGATCAACTCAACACCAGCAGGAACTTAGGCCAAGTGGGTGGGAATGGCTGTGCCAGAGAGGCTGGGGGGCCTGTTCCCTCTGTGAGGGTGACAACCACCCCCTGGTGCTGCTGGGGTGAAGCGTGGTGCTGGTTCATGCCAGCACAGCTGGTGTCACCTCCTGGGGACACCGAGCTCGTTCCAGGCCAGGCCGTTCGTCACCGCTGAATAAAACACTGCTGGTGGTTTGAATGTGTGAAGCTTCAGGTGGCTCCAAGGGAACTGGCTTTATTTTCCCTCTGCCTGCCAGGGGGGGACTTCATATTGACCTCTGCTGGGTTTGTGCCTTGAGCTCGGCTTCTGGGCTCTTAGCAGGGAGGACTCTCTTTTGGGGGCTTGGATGTTGAAGGTTGGGTTTGGATGAAGGTTGGGTGAGATGAAGGTTGGGTTCAAATGAAGGTTGGATTTGGATGAAGGTTGGGTGAGATGAAGGTTGGGTGAGATGAAGGTTGGGCTCAGATGAAGGTTGGGTTTGGATGAAGGTTGGGTTTGGATGAAGGTTGGGCTCAGATGAAGGTTGGGCTCAGATGAAGGTTGGGTTTGGATGAAGGTTGGGCTCAGATGAAGGTTGGGCTCAGATGAAGGTTGGGTTTGGATGAAGGTTGGGCTCAGATGAAGGTTGGGCTCAGATGAAGGTTGGGTTTGGATGAAGGTTGGGCTCAGATGAAGGTTGGGCTCAGATGAAGGTTGGGTTTGGATGAAGGTTGGGCTCAGATGAAGGTTGGGCTCAGATGAAGGTTGGGTTTGGATGAAGGTTGGGTGAGATGAAGGTTGGGCTCAGATGAAGGTTGGGTTTGGATGAAGGTTGGGCTCAGATGAAGGTTGGGTTTGATGGAGGTTGGGTGAGATGAAGGTTGGGCTCAGATGAAGGTTGGGTTTGGATGAAGGTTGGGCTCAGATGAAGGTTGGGCTCAGATGAAGGTTGGGTGAGATGAAGGTTGGGCTCAGGTGAAGGTTGGGTTGGGATGGTGGCTCAGGTGACACCAGACAGGGTGAGGTTCATGTCGATAAGCCATCAGGATCCGGTGAGAATTACCCATGGGTAATGGAAAGTGCCACCCTGGGGGCTGGGTCAGGCTTAGGAGGCCTCATGTCCTGCCAGCCACAGGACTTGTCCCTGTCACCAGCTGTCCTGCTCCTTCCCAGTGACCCTGCAGCCAAGGCCAGGGCTGCCACCACCTTCCCCCACACCTCAGTGTTCTACCTGGGAACGCAGCAGTGGCCAAGTTGACTCCCAGAGCTGGGGGTTGCTGGTGTCCTGGGCCTCTGGCCACAGCAGCGTGCTGCCCTGCCACCAGCTGGGGTGGAGCTGTGTCTGCCTCACACACCAACCCCACCCCCCCATGGGGGTTTAACAGGTTTGGGCCAGGAGATTTCCCCTTGGATCTGTGTTTCCATCTCCCAGTGGGGAGGATGAATGACTCAAGCTCTGCTGCATCCCAAGGAGTGTGGCCAGCAGATGGAGAGGAGATTCTCCCCCTCTGCTCTGCTCTGGGGAGACACCTCCCCCTGCACCCCCAGTGCTGTGTCCAGCTCTGGAGCCCTCAGCACAAGGAGGGCATGGACCTCTTGGAGCAGGTCCAGAGGAGGCCATGAGGATGATCCAAGAGCTGGAGCATCTCTCCTACAAAGACAGGCTGAGAGAGTTGGATTGTTCAGCCTGGAGAAGAGAAAGATCCAGGGTGACCTCTGAGCCCCTTCCAGTCCCTGGAGGGACGTACAGGAAAGCTGGAAAGGGCTGTTTGTAAGGGAAGGGAGTGATGGGGTGAGGGGCGATGGGTTTAAACTAGAGCAGGGCAGGGTTAGATGAGACCTGAGGAAGATGTTCTTCACTCTGTGGGCAGTGAGATCCTGGCACAGAATGCCCAGAGAGGTGGGGGAGGCCTCATCCCTGGAGACATTCAAGGTCAGAGTGGATGAAGCTCTGAGCAACCTGCTCTAGTGAAGATGTCCCTGCTCACTGCAGGGTGGGACTAGATGGGCTCTGAAGCTCACCTGGCTGAAGAGACCATCACCCACCTCTCTGCACCCTCCTGTCAGGTCAGTGTAGGTGGGGATAAGGTCTTCCCTCAGCCTCCCCTTCTCCAGGTTGAACAACAATTCACCCTACCCCTCCCCTTTCTCACCTGGCGATGTGTCCCAGCCATCTCGTGGTGTCCTTTCAGGTTACCCCTCCACTGCCATCCATTCTGAGCAGATGTCTGTGCCTTCTCATGCATTTTCTGAAGCAGCAGGTGATACCTCCAAACACCAAACCCTGGAAATCCCCTGGGTGCCACTGAGTTTCTTTGCAGAGCCATAGCTTGGACAGATCCCATGGCTGGGCAGGGTAGACAGGCTCCTGTGCCTTGGCTTCATACCACCTCTAGGAAGAAAAGCCCTCCCTGACTTGGTTTGATTCTCTCAGCAGGACTACAAGACCCACTGAAGGGTCCTTCATTAGATGCCCACCCTCTGAGCTCGGCCCAACAGCCAGTTCTCAACCCACCTCCCTGTCCACTCCTCTATCCCATGCTCTCTCAGCTTTGCTATCAGGATGCCATGGCAGACAGTATGGAAAGCCTTGCCAAAGTCAAGGTAGATGCCATCCACCTCTCTCCTTCTGTAGATGGTTGTCAAGCTGTGCTGTAACCTGGTTGGGTGACAGACACATGGGTGGCACCCATGGTGTCAGCACACAGCGACGGTGACAGGCACACCTTGCAGAGGGGCAGGTGCTGTGTGAGCCAGGGGGTTCTGGTGAGGGGATTTAGGTGAGGGGGTTTTGGTGAGGGGTTTAGGTGAGGGGGTTTAGGTGAGGGGGTTTTGGTGAGGGGGTTTAGGTGAGGGGGTTTAGGTGAGGGGGTTTTGGTGAGGGGGTTCTGGTGAGGGGATTTAGGTGAGGGGGTTTTGGTGAGGGGGTTTAGGTGAGGGGGTTTAGGTGAAGGGGTTGTGGTGAGGGGGTTTTGGTGAGGGGGTTTTGGTGAGGGGGTTTTGGTGAAGGGGTTTTGGTGAGGGGGTTTTGGTGAGGGGGTTTAGGTGAGGGGGTTTTGGTGAGGGGGTTTTGGTGAGGGGGTTTTGGTGAGGGGGTTTAGGTGAGGGGGTTTTGGTGAGGGGGTTTTGGTGAGGGGGTTTAGGTGAGGGGGTTTAGGTGAGGGGGTTTTGGTGAGGGGGTTTTGGTGAAGGGGTTTTGGTGAGGGGGTTTAGGTGAGGGGGTTTAGGTGAAGGGGTTGTGGTGAGGGGGTTTTGGTGAGGGGGTTTTGGTGAGGGGGTTTTGGTGAAGGGGTTTTGGTGAGGGGGTTTTGGTGAGGGGGTTTAGGTGAGGGGGTTTTGGTGAGGGGGTTTTGGTGAGGGGGTTTTGGTGAGGGGGTTTAGGTGAGGGGGTTTTGGTGAGGGGGTTTTGGTGAGGGGGTTTAGGTGAGGGGGTTTAGGTGAGGGGGTTTTGGTGAGGGGGTTTTGGTGAAGGGGTTTTGGTGAGGGGGTTTAGGTGAGGGGGTTTTGGTGAGGGGGTTTAGGTGAGGGGGTTTTGGTGAGGGGGTTTTGGTGAGGGGGGCTCAGTGGGGTGGAAGATGCCTCTGTGAAAGCAGAAGCTCCACGTTTGCTTTCAAGGGGTGACACTGGCTGGGTCAGGCTGGGGCCAAAGGGGTCTCCCAGGGTTGTCCCCTCTCCTTGACCAAACTTAGTTTCACTGAAGGGGTTGTTCCTGGGGAAGAGAGTCAGCAGGGGGAACGTGCAGCCATCTCACTTGCCAGCTCACCTGCCTCTTTGCAGCTCTTTGGAACAAGTCCTTCTCCCTCACACCAGACTGGACTTCAACTGAGACTGGTAGGTTCTCTCTCACCTCACCTGCCAGATCAGTTCCTACTTCTCACTACAGGGCAGAGCTTGTGGTGCTGCCTATGAGATGCTCTTGCTTGACACCTCCCACCATCAACACCCTTTGCTGCTGCCTGTAGCCAAAATTCTCCTTGCCATGGGCCAATCTCATGCTGTTTGATGTCCTTCCTGACCAAAGGAGCAGCAGAAGCTTTGCAATCTTGAGAATCTTCTTTCTTTTATCTCAGGGTCTGAGGAGCCTCCTGGTATGCAGGGAACCTAATAATAGAAACACAGAATCATAGGGGTTGGAAGGGACCTCAAGAGATCATCAGGTCCAACCCCCCTGCCAAAGCAGCTCCCTAGGAAACCTGGGTCTGGGTGGCCCCTTTCTGGAAAGGATGCACCATATACTGGGACACATAGAGGGATGTATGGGGAAACTGCAACACTCAGGAGTAGTTTTTGGTCCTTTTCCCCTAGTTTTTGGAAGTAGCAGGAGAGATACTGGAGGCATTTGGTGGCCATTCCTTCCCAAAGGGCAGGTGATGATGTTCTCTAGCAGTCATGCTGCCTTTCTGGTAGGCAAGGGTTGACTGGATGGGGTGATCTCCTGAACTGATCTGGTAGAGGAATGGCATGTTTTAGGTCATTACCTGAGGATTGCTTCTGGAATACCAGAATCTAATTCCTAGGAGCAGGACAGGACCATACACAAACCAGGAGCTGGAGATACCCAACTTGGGACTGGTAAGCAGGTCTTGTTAAATCTGCCTAAGTGAGGGAGGACTGTTACATCCTGGTGGTGCTATCAAAGGCAGTGTGTCCCAGGTGGCCTTTCTCCATCATGCTTTGCACATGGAGACACCCACAGCTGTGCCCTCCTCTCTCCCAGTGCTGGCAATCGTCCTGCTGCCAACAGGAGGTTGGGCTAAGTTCCTTCCAACCACAGCTTCTGTGCTTCTGCTCCCAGAATGCATGCTCCATGTTCTGCACAGCAGCAAACTAGGGCAGGCAAGACTCTGCTTGAGAGAAAGATCCAAGCTCTCAGTCTACAAAGCAGAGGAGGACATTGCTTCAGCTTGGCTGGTTCCAAAGCTTTTAAAACCAAAACCTTATGGCAGGCATAGAGAATCAGGGAAAGGTGGTAAGAGAATTCATCTGAAAGCACAAATCAGGTCGGGTTCAGTTGTCCCAGGCTCCCCCAGCACGTGGAGATAGAATCATAGAATCATAGACTGGGCTGGGCTGGAAGGGACCCCAAGGGTCACAGAGCTCCAACCCCCTGCCACAGGCAGGGACACCAACCTCAGGCCTGGAGCTACACAAGGTTGCCCAGGGCCCCATCCAACCTGGCCTTGAACACCCCCAGGGATGGGGCACCCACCCCCTCTCTGGGCAGCCTGTTCCAGCCCCTCACCACTCTCTCTGGAAAGAACTTCCCCCTAATATCTCATCTAACCCTTCCCTCCTTCAGCTTCCCCCCATCCCCCTTGTCCTGCCCCTGTCTGCCCTTTAACAAGCTGATTCCCCTCCTGTGTCTCTGCTCCCTTCAGGGACTGGCAGGCTGCAATGAGGTCCCCCCACAGCCTTCTCTTCTCCAGGCTGACCCAGCCCAGCTCCCTCAGCCTCTCTTTGTAGGGCAGCTGCTCCAGCCCTCTGAGCATCTTTGTGGCTCCTCTGACCCCTCTCCAACAGCCCCACATCTTTCTTGTATTGGGGCCCCAGCTCTGGACACAGGATCCAGCTGGGGCCTCCCCAGGGCAGAGCAGAGAGGGACAATCCCCTCCCTGTCCCTGCTGCCACCCCTCTGCTGATGGAGCCCAGGGTCCCATTGGCCTTGCGATGCTCTGCAGTGACACCAGGAGGACAGCTGGAAATGAAAGGGGTGAGTGAAGCCACCCACTGCAGCAAAGACAATAAACTGGGATTTACTCCAATTAAAAGGGAGGTAACTACTGCTGGCCTGTGCTCAGGGAAGCTACCCCTCCCCACTCAGCTGGGATGCCTCTGGAAAGCAAAGGCAGCAGCAGGTTTGTTGCCACAGTGAAGCCTGCATGGATTTTATCCAGGCCTGGAGGTTGGTGTCCCTGCCTGTGGCAGGGGGTTGGAGCTCTGTGGTCCTTGGAGTCCCTTCCAGCCCAGATCAGTCTGTGATTCTGTGATTCTCTGACTCTATTAACAGTGAGAGAAGAGTGATAACACAGTGTCTCCATAAGGCCCCTGAGTTGTCTCCTCTGTCAGAGATCATTCCAGCAGCGGTTTCGCCATCGTTACTAATCACTTCCAATGAGGCCCGTGGCATCGCACAGCAGCCAAGGGAAAAGCCTATCACCAAGCAAATGGGAACCCTTGAAGAGCTTGAAGTTGCTTCTTATCTTCACAGCTTGGATAACCTTTGGCATAATAATCAAGGATTTCAAAACCCATCGGTCAGCCCGGCTCCCTGAAGGGAAGGGAGATGCTCTTTGATACTACAGACCAGACTTCATGACACAGGGAAGAGCTGAGGTGGTGTCATGCAGCAGTGAAGAGCTGATGTCCCTTTGATAAAGCTGTCTTCACTGGGCTGGCTTTTCTTGTCACAGTGTCAGGAACAGTTGAGGAGACAGACGTGTTATTAAGTGGTATAAATAAACAGATGGAGGAGACAAGTGAGAGGTTTCAGCTATGGCTTTCCAGAAAGCTCCAACAAAGAAACCCCCTGATTTCCATTCCCTGCCAGAGATAGGAAAATGAGAGGTACTCAACACAAGTCATAGATCCTGTGGCCATGAGACCCCCGTGCCAACAGCTTGTCCCTGTCTGACTACCAGGCCCAGGAGACGGGGCAGTTTGTGTACCCAGAGAAGGGGTGCTGGTCCTGACCTGCTGCTGCTCTGGATGCAGAGTTGGCATCACAGGGAGCATCACTGCATGCTGTGTGTGCTGACTGCCACGGTGCCTGATGGGCATCACGACCTGCCTTTGAGACCCCGGCATCTTCCCTCACTCTCCCTCCCCAGCCCATGGTGGTCTCTTCTCCTCAGCTTTCTCTTTGCCTCACCCCTTCCCACCAAGGAGGATGCAGGAGTACCCGACCCAGGTAAGGACGGATTGGATGTGGGACTGTTGGAGAGGGGTCAGAGGAGCCACGAAGATGCTCAAAGGGCTGGAGCAGCTGCCCTACAAAGAGAGGCTGAGGGAGCTGGGCTGGTTCAGCCTGGAGAAGAGAAGGCTGTGGGGGGACCTCATTGCAGCCTGCCAGTCCCTGAAGGGAGCAGAGACACAGGAGGGGAATCAGCTTGTTAAAAGGGCAGATAATGGCAGGACAAGGGGGATGGGGTGAAGCTGAAGGATGAGATATGAGGGGGAAGTTCTTTGCAGAGAGAGTGGTGAGGGGCTGGAACAAGCTGCCCAGAGAGGGGGTGGGTGCCCCATCCCTGGGGGTGTTCAAGCCCAGGTTGGCTGGGGCCCTGGGCAACCTTGTGTAGCTCCAGGCCTGGAGGTTGGTGTCCCTGCCTGTGCCAGGGGGTTGGAGCTCTGTGACCCTTGGGGTCCCTTCCAGCCCAGCCCAGTCTGTGATTCCATGATTCTATCACAGAAGACCGCAGGCACTCTGAAGATGTTTCTTCCCCTGGGATTGCAGCGGTCAGAGCACCAGCTTCTGTGGAGATGTGGCAGTGACACTGTGAACACAGAGGGACCTGGCTTTGGGATCCTTACCAGGGCAGGGTGTGACAGAAAGTCCTTTTTCATGTGGAGTCGATAGAAAAGGGCTGTTGCTCCCTGACCTGGCTCCTGCCCAGCGCCGCTGGACGACACGTTACTGGAAAAGGAGAGAGCAGCTTCAGCGATGTCACTGCAGCCATCTTCTGCCTGTCTGCCTTCTTCTCCTGTGCTGCTGAGTATCAATTATAAAATATTAAATCAGATAAATACCTTTGACCTTTCGAAATGATAAGAAAAGACATTGTTCTGCCTCCTAAAATGCCATTGTTTTCACTGGAAATGCTAATGGGATTATGGAAAGGTTATTTCAGCCCCCTCTCGAGTATGAAGATGTGGCAAAACTATCACCATGCCCTTTGTTTATGCCTTTTTAATGACTGCTGTTATCTCCAGGTGTCTGAGGCCTCCACAGCTCCTCAGGTTCTTGCTCACGGGATCCTGGGGCTGCTTTTGAGGGGAAACCCCTTGGGGAATAGAAGCCACAGAATCACAGTCACAGAGCTGTCAGGGTTGGAAGAGACCTCCAGAGCTCATCAGGTCCAACCCCCCTGCCAAAGCAGGGCCCCTAGGACAGGTCACACATGTCAGTGTCCAGACAGGTCTGGAATCTCTCCAGAGAAGGAGACTCCACACCCCCCTGGGCAGCCTGTCCCAGGGCTCCCTCACCCTCACCGGAAAGAAGCTCTTCCCCATGTTGGTGTGGAACTCCCTGTGCTCCAACTTGAGGCCATCACCCCTTGTCCTGTCCCCACAGACACTGAGAAGAGGCTGGTCATTTCCCCCTACAGATATTGATAAACATTGATCAGATCCCCTCTCAGGCTTCTTCTCTCCAGGCTGAACAGCTCCAGGTCACTCAGCCTTTCCTCATAGGGGAGATGCTCCAGGCCTTTAGTCATCTCCTCAGCCTCCTCTGGACTCTCTCCAGGAGATCCCTGGCTTTTTTATCCCAGGGAGCCCAGCACTGGACACAACACTCCAGGTGGGGCCTCACCAGGGGCAGGAAAAGCATCTGTGCTGTGATATTAGAGGTTGGGAGGAGAGCTGGGGTGGTGGAGAGCTCTGGAAGGCCAACAGGGTTTGATGCTGGTGCCTTTGCCACACGCAGGGTGCAGGGTGAACGCGGGTTTGCACGAGCACACGGGTTGGCTGTGGTCCCCAGGGCACAGCTGTGCACCAGAGCCCCCCTGGGGATGTGTCTTGGGGTTTCCCTCCTTCGAGGCATGTGCGTGTGAGCCGGCGCCGGACGCACGGCTGGGCGCTCGCGGCTCTGGTGGTGCGAGCGCTGCAGCCGCCGGACTAGACTGGCTCCCGCTGCGCAGGGCGTGGGGTGAGCAGGATGTGTAGCTCGCGGGCTGGAGGCAGCTGCAGGGATAACCACGGTCCTCCCCTTGCTCTGGTCCCTGGGAAGGTGCTTCCAGGAGCATGTTTTCCTCTTCTGCCTGTTTTTTGGTGGTTGTGTCTGTATTGTTTTGCCCAGGCCCATGGTTTTCACTCAGTCATCCCCTGGCATCCCGAAACAGCCCCCGCGTCGTGCAGGGGGTGTGCGATGGGCTGGTCACCTCACTGCTTTCCAGAGGAAAGCTGAGCACCAAGACAGGCTGTCACAACCCCTAACAGCAGAGACATCAGGAAAGACCTGGATCTTCCTGGAGACCCCCCCTGTCTTTAAAAAGGCGCTGCCATGAGCGTTAGGGTCACAGGCAGCCCAGGCATCAGAATCACAGGGTTATAGAATGATTTGGGTGGGAAGGGACCTCAAAGTCATCATCTGCCACAGTGCCACCCCCTACCATTGGCAGGGACAACCCCACCAGGCCAGGGTGCCCCAAGCCCCATCCAACCTGGCCTTGAACCCTGCCAGGGATCCAGGGGCAACCCCAGCTTCTCTGGGCACCCTGTGCTAGCACCTTCCCACCCTCATATCTTCCTTACATCCAGTCTAAATCTCCCCTCTTTCAGCTTAAAACCATTGCCCCCGGCACTACAGCCCCTGGTAGAGAAGTCTTTCTTCCTCTTTCTTATCAGCCCCAATTATAAATTGGAAGGCTGCATGAGAAGAGGCCTGAGCAATCACTGACTTTGTTCAATCAACTCGCTCCCAGCAAGCTGATCAAGGTCTGTAACAGACTGTCTTCAAGTGGAAAGTCAGCCTGGGGACATCCAGGACATCCAGGATGTCCTTCCACCTCAGGTCCTTCTAGGAGACTACAGATATGGCATTCCACTTAGCTGCCTTCTCATGCTCTCCTGGAACTTGTTTTTGATGAGGAAAAGATAAAACCAGAATCGTGGTCACCACAAGGGTGCTCCTCCTTGCTCACACCAGCTGAGGCTTCACATTGTCCTGGGTCACCTGTCCCATTGGTGGTAGAGGATGGGCATGCATGGATGCAGATGCTCTGGGGGCTGCCTGGAGTAGTAGGATGGGGATTCACACTTCTCCTAAAAACCCTTTCTTATCAACCTGAGGGTGGGAAACAGCATCTTGGGAACAATTCTAAGCGTAGCTTGATTGTGTTCATGGGTTAATCTGAGAGGAACAAGAGATGGTTCCTGGAGAGCAGAAGGAATATTAGCTAGCATGGCTGGGATTGCATCTTCCACAGATAGTGGAGAGGAAGGGAAAGAGAAGGTGGTCACCTCTGCCTGTTGAACGCAAAAGCATTCAGCAAAGAGCATGGGCAGAGAAAAGTGGAGCATCCCCAGTGTTCAGTGCAGACAGGGACTGAAATCCTGTTGCTGAAAGGTGTGATTCTCCCTCTTGAAGCTGCTTGGTAGGGTGTCCCCAGGGATCACGCCTGAGAGGTCAGAAGCAGTGCAGAGCAGCTGCTTGAGCAGGACAGTGCTCTTGTTACTGACGAGGGGGGTTTCTCATGCACGTTGGCTATGCAAATTCGTAGAGGAGGTCTGGTTTTCTCCCCTAGGTTCTGTGAGACCATTTGAATCCTCTCAGGTGGGAAGATTTCAGCGTGGGATGAGCGCAGTGAGGTGTGAGCATGCTGCACAGTGATCTGATAGGCTGCCCAGGGGTTGTGGAGTCTCCTTCTCTGGTGAGATTCCAGCCCTGTCTGGACGCCGACCTGTGAGACCTGTCTCAGGGACCCTGCTTTGGCTGGGGGTTGGACCTGATGACCTCTGGAGGTCCCTCCCAACCCCTGTGATTCTGTGATTCCTACCCCAAAGCTGCAGGTTATAATTTTCCTCTGCCTGCCCTGTTGTCATTTTCCTCTCTGTCTTCATCACTGCTTTAATGAGCCCTTTCATAGGAAGTGGGTTTTATTAATCCACAATGAAATCAGGCCTCTCATTCATTCCTGGCTCCTCTCCACTCTTGGTGCTCACAGGAAGCACTCCTGCTTCCAGGTAGGCGGCAATAAGGGTGGTTAGTGTGTCTCCAGCCATGAGTCAATATGAGTTCAACCTTTGGGAAATTGTTTCTTGAAGGCCAGAGACATTTGTTTGTCCCCTACTGCAACATCTTTCACTGACACATCAGAGCAACCACAGCCCATCGCTTAGCAGCCCCAGCGACGGCGCAGCGGAACTGAGGGCCCAATGAATGTCTAACCAGGTAAAAAAGAACATGAAGACACTCTAATGTCCCCAGCTAATGGGGTCAAAGGAGGCCTACTATGGAAAACTTCATTTTCAGATGACTTCTGACTGTGCTAGCATGATGCTCTCTTTTCATCACAGCCCAGAGTCTTTTTAAGGCATAAAAAGAATTTTTGCCATAATAAATCTTAGGGTTTTTTTTTTAACTGAGAAGCCTCTTTGTCACAGCCCCTTGTAGAATCTTGTCTTTCTCCACCTTCCTCCCCAAGCCTGGTCTGAAGGAAAAGCAGTCAGCACCCAGCATCTCTTGTGAGATGCTCTGGCCTGAAGCAGGGTGCTGCCTTTCTCCCTTCCCCACCCTCCAGCTATCCTTAGGGAACGTTAATTGGGTGGGATAACTTCTACTGTCCCTGAAGGGAGCAGAGAAACAGGAGGGGAATCAGCTTGTTAAAGGGCAGACAGGGGCAGGACAAGGGGGATGGGGGAAAGCTAAAGGAGGGAAGGGTTAAATGAGATGTTTGAAGTTCTTCCCAGAGAGAGGGGTGTGGGGCTGGAACAGGCTGCCTAGAGAGGGGGTGGGTGCCCCGTGTCTGGGGGTGTTCAAGGTCAGGTTGGATGGGGTCCTGGGCAACCTTGTGTAGCTCCAGGCCTGAGGTTGGTGTCCCTGCCTGTGGCAGGGGGTTGGAGCTCTGTGACCCTTGGGGTCCCTTCCAACCCAGACCAGTCTGTGGTTCTGTGATTCTACTGTTGAACAGAAGAATAAAAACCAGTCAGTGCCTTTCAGTGCCAGAGCCCTCCTGTGCTTTGTTGACTTGCAGCCTGGATTCACTGACGAGGCGCAGCCCTGAGGAACCTTGGCTTTGCAGCCCCTTCCCAGGGAGGCAGGGCTGGGAGCAAGGCAGCCACGGGCCTTGCAGGCCGCTCCTCGGCTGCAGCCTGACTCTCTGCTCCAGACACAGCTCTTTTTCCAGGGACAGATGAGACTGAAGGCAGCTTATTATCAGAGTGGAGCCCTGTTCTGCCTGCTCTGGGATACCCAGGACACCCCACTCTGTCTCAGTTAAAGCCAGGTTTGGATTGAAGGACAATGCAAGGGGTTTTTTTTATCCCCCCCTCTCCAGGGATAAAGAAGCCTGAAGGTCTGGAGAGGAAGGCAGGGAAAGGCATTGACAAGTGAAGATCAACTTCTAGGAAATAGATTTTGCATTTAAAACTGGTTCTTGGGAGCTGCAGCACTGAGAGGTGTTGCTGAAGGCTGTGACCTCTCCGGGGGAGCAATTACTGCTGCTTAACACCAGCCTCCTCCTCCAACTTCTTCTCAAGGCCTACAGAGGGCTATCAACTATGTGCTGTGTGGCACCAGGATGGTCTGCCCCAATCCAAAATGGCTCTGCCCACACCACCTCCTGAGGGGCAGATGATGCAGAAGCTAAAGGCCATGCAGGAGCCAAAGGCAATGAAGAAATGAGAAACAATTCAGGAGGCAGAGGGGATGCAGGAGGCAGGGGGGATGCAGGAGGCAGGGGGATGCAGGAGGCAGGGGGATGCAGGAGGCAGGGGGCATGAAGGAGCCGGGGGGATGCAGGAGGCAGGGGAGATGCAGAAGGCGGAGGAGATGCAGGAGGCAGGGGGGATGCAGGAGGCAGGGGGATGCAGGAGGCAGGGGGCATGCAGGAGCTGGGGGGATGCAGGAGGCAGGGGGGATGCAGGAGGCAGGGGGGGATGCAGGAGGCAGGGGGGGATGCAGGAGGCAGGGGAGATGCAGGAGCCGGGGGGATGCAGGAGGCAGGGGGGTGGCAAGAGGCAGGGGGGATGCAGAAGGCGGAGGGGATGCAGGAGGCAGGGGAGTGGCAGGAGGCAGGGGGGATGCAGGAGGCAGGGGGGATGCAGGAGGCAGGGGGGATGCAGGAGGCAGGGGGGGTGGCAGGAGGCAGGGGGGATGCAGGAGGCAGGGGGGGATGCAGGAGGCAGGGGGGGATGCAGGAGGCAGGGGGGATGCAGGAGGCAGGGGGGTGGCAGGAGGCAGAGGCACACATGTACCAGGCAGCAGGAGCAGAGGGGTGAGACAGAACACAAGGTGTGCTACAGCTGCAGTGTCTTGGCCATTTTTTTACCTCCCTGCTGAATAGAAGTGGGTGAGCAGCTGGGGGGGCTCTGCCCTCACTTGTGAAATAACATGAGATGCAAAGAAGGCAGCAAGATATTTACTTTCCCCAAATCCAAACTAGATAGAAGATTCAGCAGTTTTTCCAAGCTGTTGGCCTTTCCTTTGACCAAGAGCTTGGGGGAAGGACTAACTGGGGAAGCAGAGACCGCACAGCATCTCCACACAGGGAGCTCAGGGGAGCCACATCGGGGCACCACGTAGGTAAAAACCAGCTCTTAACATAAACAGATGCATGAGCCAACCCGCCTTGGGTGTCGCTGTGGGACCCTGCGGCTGTTCTGGGGTTGTGAAAGGGTGACACAGAGCTGGCCGGCGTCCCAGCAGGCAGACAGGCACCAAGCTTTGGCCACCTTCCCCCAGCTGTGGAGCCAAGCTGTGGGTTTTCCTGGGAGAAGCCTGACGTGAGCTGGAGGAGTTACAGGGTAATTTAATCTCTCCTGGTACTATGAAGGCCATCCCAGCAAAGCCACCGGGCTGGTTTAGTGTGGGAGCTGAAATAACAGAACAATAACAACCCCTTGGAGATGAATAGGGAGGTGAACAGACGTCAAACTTTCCCTGTGTCAAGGTCCAGCTGTGTTTTCTCCACTGCTGGGCTGAGAAGGAGCAGGGAAACATACAGCTCTGAGCCCAAACTGCCCTGGTGAGGTTCAAAGGAGTTTAAAAGATTTTGTTAATACTTTCCCAGGACAAAGGAACCCCAAAGTATGACAGGGAGGAGATCAACCACAGAGGACCTTTTGTCTCATCTGTGGGATCCCTGCTGAGAAGGACCTGGGGATTCTGGTGGATGGGAAACTTCCCATGAGCCAGCAGTGGCTCTGGCAGCTCGCAAGGCCAATGGGATCCTGGGCTCCATTAGCAGAGGGGTGGCAGCAGGAACAGGGAGGGGATCATCCAGAGCGGGTCCTCTTGCCATAGCCTGGAGCATAGAATCACAGAATCACAGGGCTTGGAAGGGACCTCCAGAGCTCATGGGGTCCAACCCCCTGCCAAAGCAGCTCCCCAGCTCATCCTGCACAGGTCGGTGTCCAGATGGGGCTGGAATCTCTCCAGAGAAGGAGACTCCACACCCCCTGGGCAGCCTGTCCCAGGGCTCCCTCACCCTCACTGGGGAAAAGTTCTTCCCCATGTTGGTGTGGAACTCCCTGTGCTCCAACTTGCAGCCATTGCCCCTTGTCCTTTGGAGCCCACTTGAGAAGAAGGGGTTCACTATGAGCCCAACCCATGTTCAGCAATGGGGTGCAGGGCTCCACAAGCCGTTGCAGCAACACTACTTGGGCAAAGCAACACAAAGCCCAGGGCTTTGCACCATCTCAGCTATCGGCAGATTGCGCAGAGGGTTCTCGCTTGCCCAGACCTTGGAGCATGTCTGTACTGCACCAGAGCCTCTGACGGGCCAACCTTCAAGGCCAGGTTGGATGGGGCCCTGGGCAGCCTTGTGTAGCTCCAGGCCTGGAGGTTGGGGCCCTGCCTGTGGCAGGGGGGTTGGAGCTCTCTGACCCTTGGCATCCCTTCTAACCCAGCCCAGTCTATGATTCTATGGGAATCAAAGGCAAGGGCACAAACCAGTTCTTCTCCAACAGGAGTTTGCCACACTAGGGTTCTTACTCCTAACCCCAGACTCACTGGGGTACACAGCTTGGTTCTCTTTGATATCCCACAGGAATTTAAGGTCAGGTCTCCATCATCACAAGCAAGTCCCCTGACCACTGGGTGAGTTCAGGCCTCCTTGAGCACAGACGTGGAGTAAAGGCATGTTTTTCCCATGTTCACAGTGGCCATATAGAGGGATTTTCATTAATGAGACATAGCAGCTCATCAGCAAACTTGTAAAGAAGCAAAAAGGGGGGAAAAAATCCAGGCAGGGCAACGCAGAGGGCATGCCCTGGGAGTCAGTGAGACCAAAAAGCCAGAGTGAAAGGTGTAAATGCTTTCAACCAGATGACATCTGTGTAATTAATTACCCTTATTTAAGTTACACCAGTGTGTGTGTGTGTGTGTCTGTGTGTCTGTGTGTCTGTGTGTGTGTATGTAGATAACGCCGAAGGCTACGCTGTTATCTTAGAGGAATGTTTGTGTCTGGAGATTCATTCTCACGCTGCCAATAATAAACCTTCCCCGGAGTTTCTGCAACATTAATTACAGTTTTGTAAGGCCCAAGTTTAGCAACCAGCTCCAGGTAATTTTCTGTCACATGGAGCTCTGTCAGAAACAAAGCCATCGCTGGTTTGAAAACTGAGGGTTGCCTGGGTGTGAGGGCTCAAGGCTCCATCATGTTTGTTCTGTAGAAACACACCACATCTCACTGTACCTGCCTACAGACACCCTCTGACACCGCCAGCACCCCGGAAGAACCAGTTTCCCCCAGTGACTGCCTACAACTCCGGGCAGCAAGAAGAATTGAAAGTGAAGATCTTAGGTGCAGCTGGACATTGCTTTGTGGGTGTTTCACCCTGGGGCTTCCCTCACTGAGGTGGTACCAGGATATGGGGTTTCTCAGGGATGCTGCTTCCTGCTCTGGCTGCGGCACATCCCAGCCAAGTGTAAAGTCTGGCACCTGGGGAGGAACAACCACATGTATCAGCACAGGCTGGGGGTGACCTGCTGGAGAAGAGCTCTGTGGAGCAGGACCTGGGGGTCCTGGTGTGTGACAGGGTGGCCATGAGCCAGCAGTGTGCCCTGGGGCTGAGAGAGCCAGTGGGATCCTGGGGGCATCAGGAGGAGTGTGGCCAGCAGGTCACAGGAGGTGATCCTTCCCCTCTGCTCTGCCCTGGTCAGGCCCCACCTGGAGTGCTGTGCCCAGTGCTGGGCTCCCTGGGATAAAAAGGACAGGGATCTCCTGGAGAGAGTCCAGAGGAGGCTGAGGAGATGATGAAGGGCCTGGAGCATCTCCCCTGTGAGGAAAGGCTGAGAGAGGTGGGGCTGTTCAGCCTGGAGAGAAGAAGACTGAGGGGGGACCTAATCAATGTTTATAAATATCTTAAAAATGGGGTGCAGAGGGAATCAGTCAGCCCATTTTCTCAGTGTCTGTGGGGACAGGACAAGGGGCAATGGCTGCAAATTGGAGCACAGGAAGTTCCACACCAACATGGGGAGGAACTTTTTCCCAGTGAGGGTGAGGGAGCCCTGGGACAGGCTGCCCAGGGGGGTGTGGAGTCTCCTTCTCTGGAGAGATTCACGACTCATCTGGACGCCGACCTGTGCAGTATGAGCTGGGGAGCTGCTTTGGCAGGGGTTTGGACCCCATGAGCTCTGGAGGTCCCTTCCAACCCCTACAGTTCTGTGATTCTGTGATTCTGTGATTCTGTGATTCTGAGGGCTGCATCTCTATTAGACCCATGTCTGCCTCTTCCACAGTGAATCCTTGAGCTCAGAGCATGGAATGAGCCTAACAGGATGAATTTAAAACCCACAGAAATGAAACCAAAAAAAAGGAGGCAGATTTTTTGTTTCTAGATTTGCCAAATCATCACATTGGACTAAAAATTAAAAAAAGAAATGCTTTTTTAGATCATAGAGAAGAATATAGATTCTCCTTCACCTCCTGCCTTAGCTGCCTTGAGGAGGGGAATGCAGCTTCCCACCAAGCTACTCCAGGGCTGCCTCTCTTCCTCGGCCTTCTGGAATGGAGCTCAATTCCCACTGGCATTCTATTTGTTAATTAGCACAATCCTTCAAATGACAGCAGCTTTCCTGCAAGCCACAACTTGCTCAGGTCTGCAGCGGATCTTACTGATGGTGTAAGAGATGTCAGCTCTCTGACTGGATGTGACTGTCAGCTCCCCAGCAGCTTTTTGTAGAGGTGTACTAAAAATACAGGTAACAGCCATGATGAATGCCACGAGTGTCTTCTCTGAGTGACTTCCTTCGCGCTTCTGCTGAGTCTGGAGGGACCGTCTGTCACCTCCAGAAGGAGAAAGGTGATGACACCAATTGAGAAATGAAGGAAGTGAAGCTATGAGTGTCAATAGAAAACCCCAACCCAACAACTGTTTTCCCCACGGGACTGATGACAGGAAGAGAAGATGATAATTCTTGGACTGGATGAGAAAGAAATGTGGTCTGAGGAGAGCTGTATGTCTGGCACTGGGCACAGGTGGTAGAAATGTTATGTCACAGGACAAACTCGAGAAATACTTGTCTTTTATTGCAATGGGAGGAGGTGACATGCTCATACCCAAACACAAAATCCTTCACAGAGTGGTTGAGGGTGGAAGGGACCTCCAGAATTCATTTGGGACAAGCTCAAGCAAGGCCAGTGGCCCAGGAATCCAGATGGCTTCTGAACATCTCTGAGGAGTCCCCACAACCTCCCTGGCGACCCTCACAGCGGAAAAGCATCTCCTGATGTACAGAGGGAACCTCCTCCTGCATTTGTCTGTGTTTCAGTCCTGATGCTGGGCACCTTTGAGAAGAGCCTCTCCCTACCCTCTTTGCACCCTCCTTGCAGACATGGAGAAGCTGCCCTGGAGCCTTCTCTTCCCCAGGATGAACACTCCTAGCTTTCCCAGCCTCTCCTGGCATGTCAGATGCTCCAGCCCCTTTACCACCTCAGCGGCCCTTCGTTGGGCCTCTGGTCTCATGGGGATGAGAAGGCTGCAGGACACAGCTCTGCAGCGAATCCATTGCGGGAGGCGTTAGAAACCAGCCTTACGGTAAACACTGGCGCCAATAACCATGGCCATGTTACCACTGTAACCAACATGGTTACAATTACTATGTAGTTCGGTGAGGTTTCTGGGGTGGGGGTTGTTTAAATCTGTGGGATTTAAGCCCTGTGTTCCTGGGAGTTTTATCAGCTGAGGAGGACGCTGAGCAGCCAGCATCAACGGTCAGGCACCGCTGGCCAGCCCTGGGGGCAAGGCTCTCACCGCCATTGGCGTGCTGGCCAGGAGGCGGCGATGAACTCCAGCTGGGCCAGGCTAATGGCGGGGAATGCCGGGCCCTTGCCGGAGCGGGGCACTGCGGGGAAGGAGCGGGGCGACAGGGCGAAGCAGCCCCGGGAAAGCGGCTTCTGCCGAGGGCACGTTAAACACGGCGAGGCGCCGGGGAAGGAACCCGCGGGACAGGCCCGTGAGGCGCCTCCTGTCAGGGCGGCCGGGCCCGCCCCTGAGGGGAAGGTGGGCACGGAGACCGGCCGCCCTCCCGCCCGCTCCGGGCGATGCGGGCCGCGACGCCCCGGGGAGGCCGCACCCCGAGGCGAAGGCTGCCGGTACCGCTTGGGCCCGGCGCGGAGAACGGGGAGGGGGGGGCAGGGGCTGGTACACGGGTGGGGGGGCAGGGGCGGTCCGCCGTGCCCCGGCCCAGCCCCGCCCCGCCCCCGGCCCCGCCCGCCGCTGCCGCCGCCATGTTGCGGCCGTTGGTGCCCGGTGCGGGGTGAGGCCTGCGCGGGGCCCCGGCGGTGGCGGGGCCCTCGGAGGAGCTGCCTGCGTGGGTGAGTGAGGGCTGCCCGCCCGCCTGCTCGCCCGGGCACGGCCGCGGCCGGGGCCCGCCCCTCCCGCTCGCTCTCCCCCCGGCGCCCTCCCGCCGGCCGGCCGGGCGGGTGCTGCCGCCCCGCGGGCAGGGCGGGCGGCCCCGCCGCCGGCAGACGGAGCCCTGCGCGCCTGCCCGCCCGCCGCACCGGCTCTTCCGGCCCGCGGGGCACCCGCCGCCCTCTCTCCCCCCCTCCTTCCCCGTCTCCTCCCACAGCCGAGCCACGGGCGCGGGCTCCGGCTGCCGGCCCCCGCCACGGCCCGACCAGGCCCGGTCCGGCCCGGCCGCGCCGGGACAAACTAACTTCGGCGGGGCTCGCCCACGTGTGGCCGGGGCCGGCGGGGCCGGGCCGGCCTGTCAGCGCGGCGGCGGGGCCCGGGCAGCGGCGGAGGCCCCCGGGCCTTTGTCTCGGGTGGGTCGCGCGTGGGGTCGGCGTGGGCCGGGGGGGAGACGCGGGAAGGGGGCGGCGGCGGCGAGGCCGCCCGGGCAGGGCGAGCCGCGGGCCCCGCTCGTACCGTTACCCCGGGGCACGCTCGGCGTTACCGCGCGGGGCTCCCAAAACTTTACCTCCGCGTCCCGTCTGGCGGTGCCAGGCTCCGGTTTGCTCCTGGGCCAGCCGCCGGTGCCGGGCCCCGTCCCCTCCCCGCCGCCCTGACAGCCGCTTCCCCCCGGCACCCCGCCCGCCACCAGTTGGCGAGCGCTGCCTGGGCTGCCTCGGCCCTGCTCCTGCCGTCCCTGCCCGCCCGAAGCATCTCCTGGCAGGCGAGCCCCGGCCTCCCCCTGCGTGCCCTCCCACAGTCGCTTGCCTCCTCCATGCCCGCCTCAGCAGTCCCTGGCATATGCGTTTTCCCCCTTGCCACCCCCCTTGCATGGCGCGCTTATAAATATTTACTGTTGTTGTTATTCCCCTCTATTATTTAACCTTGGGGTAATTGCATCTTCATGCTTTCCTGTCAGGCAGCAATCTCGATCCTCCTCCTCGAAACAGTATGGTATACGCTGGTTGGAAAGCTGCAGGGGAGCTGCTGCAGGTCTCTGAAGGTCCCCAGGAATAGCACCCCCGGCGAAAGGTTTGTAGGGTGCTTGTGTGGGACCCTGGGCCCGTGGGACCTCTGCCTGACCGCAGAGCTTTGAAGCTGAGCCCCAGCAGAAGGCCCTGGTCCTTCCTTGAGGTGGTACCCCAGTGGGGTTGGTTTTTTGCACTGCTCAGAGACCTCTGTGTCCCCTGGAGAAACATGTGGGGTTGGTGTTGCGTGTTGAACTACGTGTGTCCTATTCCACAAGTCCTCCCCCTTCGCTGATTTTATTCGCCCCTTCTACTGCTTTGCAAATCTCAACCTCCATGTTTTCAGCAGGCAAGCAGAGAGGGAGAACTGGGTTCCAAGACTGGGTTCTAGGCCAAGCCCTCCACACGAGAAGGATGGAGGGCTTTATGTTCAGCATTTCTTAGAAGCCAGTTTGTGAGAGGCTTTAGTATCATTTCCTTCAATATACCTTTTTCAGTTCGTTATCTGAGACAGAAATAAATGGGATTTAGTCAGAGCTTTGAATGTGGGCCATTTTAAATCACTTCTCTCAGTCTTCTCTAGAATCAGGGTCCAATTTTGCTTTATTTCTGAGAAATTGTAGCTTCACATATGACAAGTTTAAGATGCTGTTTCGTGGAGAGGTGGTTGACTAGAAAGACTTGTGCTCTCACGATGGCAAAGAGCATAATGGAATCTTCTGCAGGGCTCAAAGATGCTTGTGAAAGCTTCTGAGACTGCAGGGCTTCTTAAAAGAGAAGCCTGGTTTGTAGTGCTGTGGATACCTCAGTTTATTTTGTCTTGTATTTTAAACCACCACTCTGTCTGAAGATGTGGATAGGTGTTGGGTGAGTGAAAGCAGAAGAGTTGAGAGTGATTGGCAAGCTTGCTTCTTCTCCTCTATACAAACCAAACTTGAGCATTCTGGGGTATGGATGAAATATCTTCCTTGCAGAAGGATTTGTGTGCCAGAAATTTTTGGAGCTCTCTCCCATCTGGCACAAGTTTTCCCACCCAAAGGAAGGGGAAGTTTCAGGTCTGCGTTCTTTGCCAACCGCAGTAATCTGCGGTGCTTCCAAAGTCCTTATCGAGTCCCTGATGATGGGAAGCGTCTGGATAAGCTTCTGTGCTTCCAGGGATTTAATGCACAGCTGCCCTACCTTGCTGAGGGATGTGATTGTGAATTACTGCACAGCCCTCTGTGGACATTTGTGTTTGTGGTTTAAGTTAAGAACCAGAACAAGGTTAAGCTATGCCACAGCAAGCTGCTCTTAGACCAAGTAGATCTCCACACAGTGTTTTGCAGTAGATTAACCGAAGCAACACCTCCAGGGCTTGTCTGTCTGCAGGGCTGAGCTGAAGCTCAGGGATCAGTGCGTCCTCTTGTTCTGTGCTGAAGTGATTTCTCCTGGCCTGGGTTTGAGTTGTTCCCCATACCAGCAGCCTGGCAGGAAGGGTTGTGCTTTGTTTGGTTTTAACGTGACGCTTGACAGACTTTTAAACCCAACTGTCAATAATGAAAGCAGCCTTAAGTCGGTGGCTTTTTGGGAAGGTGTGGGACAGCTACTTTCTCTTCCTCTGCCTTGTCCCAGGGTCCTCCTCCCAGCTCTTCCCCATGCTCCTGGACTCTTACCACCTTCTCTGTCTCCCTTGCTTGCCGCTGGCGTTGGCAAGTGCTGATGCAGGCCAGGTGAAGTGAGCGTGGCAGCATTTACCTTGCTATGGGTGCCCTGTGCCAGGGAGGAGGAATTGGTGCTCTGCTGCATCACTTGATGCTCTTTGGGTGCTTTGTTGAGCATGTTCATTTAAATTTGGGCATTAAATGGAACGTATATTAAAAGAATGACTTCTTAAATATTTGGGAGGTCTCTATGTTGCACTAACTGGAAAAGATTTTGATTGAACAGGGGGAAACCAGTATCTCTGTCAGTAGTGAACTCTAACATTCAAGTAACTGGGCTGCCAGTTTTCATTATGCATCTCATCAGAGCTTGATTATTGCTGTCCCAGGTCTCTGTGGCAAGTGTCTAAATCCCAGCTTCCCTCCTGGAGGACTTACAAAGAGAAAGCTGGCTGAGAACACCATTTCTTGTCAGGAGTTGGATGTGATCCTTTATTCTGGCTTTGAGCAGTTTTGCCTTGCATTGTTACCTCATTAAGGGCTGCCCCTGTTTCAAATAAACCCTGTTTTGCCATGCTCTGGGCTGCTGGATTGAAATACATACTGAAGACTTAGTTAAATTGCTCTGGGTGGGGAGTCACCTCACTTTTTGGGACTATTTCTCTTAGTCCACCTGTTTACTTCTGCCTTTTTTCCTTGATGGAGGACCAAATTCTTCAGGTGTGACAGTTTGTGAGGAAATCAGTGTTGATTGTTGCCTATTTGCTCTAAAAAAACCCCAACTGAACAAAAAACCCCAACCCTGTTCTCATGTACCATTGAACCTTTCCCATTGAGGCCCATGACAATGGAATGGTTTTGGAATAGTGGTGCATCTGACAGGTTGAAAAGATGTCCCCAGCATGAGCTTGGTGTTATTTAAAAGGTTGTGTTTGGAGCATCCCTGTTCTTGGGGTCCCTGGGAGAGGGGGATGCTGTCTCCAACTGCGCTTCTCGAAGCACCAGGAGCAGCTCTGCCCCCAAACAGGTTGTGTGTCAGGGCAGGAGTAAATACCTCCTATCCCTTGTCACCTGCCCCTGCTAGCTTGAGCAGGACAGCACCTGAGCTTTTGCTGACCCTCCTGGTGCAACTAGGACAGGAAATGTTTGCTCCATGTGATGCCCTGCAGAATGGCACTGTGGGGTTGAAACAGCTGGGCCAATACCTCTGTGTATAAATGATCAGTCTCAGGAGAGTTGAAGTTACCTGCTGCAGGTGTTCCCAGCCTTCACACCCTGCTGCATTCACGCCATGGGCAGTTGTGGGTTATGTCACATATGACATTTATGCAATTGAGCCTTACAGAATTTATCCTTGGCAGAAATGGACCTGACAAAGTGCTTTCTTTGCTTTTAATTGTAGCTTTCATCATGGGGGACATGAAAACCCCAGACTTTGATGACCTCTTGGCTGCTTTTGACATCCCCGATGCGACTAGCCTTGATGCCAAGGAGACCATCCCGTCAGCCGGGGAGGAGAACGAGAATCACCTGAAGTCATCAGGAATCTGCATAGATGAGAACGTGTCCTTATCCCACTCCTTGCCTCCCTCTGATGCTCCTGTCGTGAGTGTGATAGTGAAGAACACGAGTCGCCAGGAGTCCTTTGAGGCAGAAAAGGAGGGGAACCACCTCGGGCCTGGTCTGCTCCACAATGGGTTTCGTGGATCCGACCTGCCATCGGAGGCTCACGCTTTGGTGCATAACTATGGCAAGTTTGAGTCAACTTTCATCAATGGAGACAGCTCAAGGAGTTACTCTGACAAACTGGACCAGTCCAAGTCAGAGCCTTTGCCAACATTTAGTCAGTTCAGCCCAATTTCCAGCCCGGAACCAGAGGAGGCGTTCAAAGAGAACAGTATTGGTGACAAACCCAAACATGCCCAAACTCCCTACTTTCCACCACCATCAATGTATATACCCACAGGAGCTTCGGTTCTAGATCATCTTAGGAAGGTACCAGAGCCTGAATTAAGCATGTTTGATCAGTACTGTAAAAAGGAACAAAAGATGGAAATCCACTGCCAGCAGGAGAGCAGGCTGGAAATGAGCAGGAGGGAACAAGACAAAGCGGCCGAGAGGTTTGTGGAGTCAAGCAAGGACTTGGTAGATACCAATAGCTTTCTTGGAGAAGGCTTGGTGTTTGGAGACCTCCCTCACAATAATTTAGGAGAAAGTAAGGGCTCTGTGCCCGAGCTGAATGTCTCTTCGTCCATACCACCTCGCCAGAGGTTAAAGCCGACGCACTCGAAGTTGTCATCCTGCGTGGCGGCGTTGGTAGCTCTCCAGGCCAAAAAGGTTGCATGTATTCCAAAAGGCGATCAGCCAACTCTTACCAAGGAACCTGGTCCTTTTAAAGATGGGACAAAGGGAAGTCCAAAAATGCCCAAGTCGCCAAAGAGTCCCCGAAGCCCCTTAGAGGTCGTAAGGAAGGCCAGCAAGCAACCCGAGAGTCCTCGAAGCGTGTGCAGTGACAGCAGTGGGAAAGGCTCTCCTTCCATGGCAGCTGGCTCTCCGCCAGCTATTCCCAAAGTTAGGATAAAGACTATCAAGACATCCTCTGGTGAGATTAAAAGAACTGTAACTAGAATTTTGCCAGAAAATGATGAGCTGGGCAAATCTTCAGAGGAATCACCTGTGGAAACCTCATCTGCTGAAGAGTTTATCAAATCCTTCCCGTCCCCTGACACGAGCGCGGTTATGGAAAGCGAGGCGAGCAAGAACTCCACCAAAAATGGGGCTGCTGTGGCCATCCAGCTGTCAAACATCACGAGTCCTTACGCAGACGGTGTGAAAACAGATATTGCCATAACCAGTACGTGCTCCGTGTCCTTATCGCCGCTGCCGAACTGCGGCGGCGGCACCGTCAAAGTGGGTGTAAAGAGGCAGCAGCAGCAGGGGGTGGTGACGCAGCCATCCAGCGCCACCACCTCCAGCCTCCTCCCCAAAGCTGTGCACTTGGCCAATCTCAACTTGGTCCCACACAGTGTCGCCGCTTCGGTCACGGCCAAGTCGTCCGCGCAGAGGCGGAACCAGCCCCAGGTGACGCAGATGTCGGTGCCGCTGGTGCACCAAGTCAAGAAGGCTGCTCCCCTCGTCGTGGAGGCCTTTAATAAAGTCCTGCACAGTGCCAACCCGGTGCCAGTGTATACTCCAAACCTCAGCCCACCACCAGACACCAGTATTAATTTGCCTGCCTCTGGGTATTGTTGCCTGGAATGTGGGGACTCGTTTGCCTTAGAGAAGAGCCTGACTCACCACTATAGTAGACGAAGCGTTCATATTGAAGTCATGTGCACTCAGTGTTCAACTATGCTCCTTTTTTATAATAAGTGTAGCTTGCTTAAACATGCAAGAGACCATAAGAGCAAAGGATTTATCATGCAGTGTTCTCAGCTGCTGATGAAACCCATTTCTTTAGACCAAATGTTTTCACCTTCTCCTACAAGCTCTTCAGCCTCTCTGGCTCCTCAGACTTTGTACTTGCCCTCTCCTCCTCATAAGCCTGGTGCTGCTTCAGGAGGTGGGGTAGGAGTTTCTGCTAACGCTCAGCCAGCCTTGCCTCTCTTTATGGACCCGTTGAGACTAATCCGGCATGGACTTAAGTGTTTAGAGTGTAACAAGCAGGTGCAGGATTACGTTGCTTTAGCAGCTCATTACCAGAGAACCTCAGAAGATAATGAGAGACTGGTAAGTCATGACTTTAATGTTACTAGTTAAATCTCTGAGTTTAAAGAGTTTGTCCTCTGGGGTCAAAAAATAGGCCTTGCAGTGGCAAATGAGTCACTTTGCCTAAAAACATGCTTGTGGGGAGGATTTGGGGGTACAGGTGAGCAAGCTCAGCTGCCTGTGCGTGGGAAGACCTTTAGTATGGCTTTCTTGCCCTCTTTTCCCCCTTTGTCAACAAGAAGTGGGTAGTAAGGAGACTCTGGAGATCCTTGAGCATCAAAGGAAGGTGTTGGTGATCAAAGCTGACTTGGATGAGGTGTGCAGGAGTGCTGCAGGGGAGCACCAAGGAGGTGTTAACCTGGAACAGGTTTTTGTGCTCTAAGCATGGCTAGAGGAGATGTGACGTGGCTTAATTTTACCTTTCCTAGAACTTGTGTGAAAATCTTCTAACACTTTGAACATCAGGTGCTCTTTCTACTGTTAGGGTGGTAAAGTGTGTGTCAGGACAGGACTGGCTGAGAGGTGAGCTGTGTGGTAGGTGAGGTGGAAGGCTGTTTGGGTGGGAGGGATGAGCTGTTGCCATAGGAGGGCTTGGGACCCTTGTTAGTGGCTTCCTACCTTGCTCCAGTGCTGCCTTGCTCAGGTGTCTGCCACCTTTGCAGACCTCCCTTGGGGGTGCAGCCTGGGGGTGCAGACCTGGCTGTTTGGTCTTTTATATGGTGAGAAATGGTGAGTCCAGGAGGACTTGGTGCAGCCACATCATCGAGTTTCTCACCCAAGGCAGAGCAGTGAACACTGTGCCCTGTCAACACCCTTCACTACTTCCAGTGTGATGGGTTTGTGGAACAATGTCAGCAGTCTGGGATGAAAACCTTGGGGTGGAGGGGTATGGTGGGTGCTCTATGTGAGCAAACATGTTCATCCCTTGCATTAAAAATGTATTTCATATTTTTGTCATGGGTTGATCAATTCAAAAGCTCATTAAAGAGGGAAGGAGTGGCTGATAGTAAGGAGTTTTAGCTTGTAATCAAATATTTCATTCTGTAATTTAACCAAGAAAAGAGTTCAAGTCCCTTCCAGTTAGGTCTGCTGGGCATCAAGAGGTTTTTAGTAGGATTTTTCTGGATTAGGAGCTTTGAAAAACTGGGAAAAGCTTGGCTTTAGAGCCTGGTTAAACTCTCTCTTCCCTGTTTGACTTTCCCATGCTTCTACTCAATGGGATGCATGGGTTGCTCTGGGAGGCCTTTTCTACTGCATCTGCTGTCTTCTTGACTGTCCAGGGGTGCTCTGTACCATCCCCAGAACATCTGCTCCAGCAAAGCTAATACATCCCTAAAGGAAATAGTAATTCTTACTATGGGATGTAATTATTCTTAATGAACATAGGGGAATGTGGAGGTGAACGTGGTGTGAGGAGGATGTAGGTGAGGCTGGTGGAATACACCATCGTAAGCTCCCAAACCAGGAAGATATGAACCAGCCAAAGCCATTATTCTGGGAAGATGCTGTGGGTATTTAGGATAGTTGGGCACCAATCTGTGGTAGAACAACTTCCTGGTAAGGGTGCCAGAGCCCTGGGACAGGCTGCCCAGGGGGTGTGGAGTCTCCTTCTCTGGAGACATTCCAGACCCATCTGGACACCGACCTGTGTGACCTGTCCTAGGGACCCTGCTTTGGCAGGGGGTTGGACCCAATGAGCTCTGGAGGCCCCTTCCAACCATGACAGTTCTGTGACTCTGCATAAATTAAGCTAACTTCTTGTGTTGCCATTTTCTTTTGGTCAGAGGAATGTTGGTGGGAGCTGGAGGTAATGGATTGCCTGATTTTTACAGATGCTTTCTTAGGGTGTTGCCTAAGAAATATCCCTGTCCTCTTCTCTTCTTGCTCTCTTTCTGGTTTCCATCTCAGGAGTTGGACTGGGGTCACTTGTTTTTTTGGGGCAGTGGCAGAATTTGGGTTGTTGAGGAAGACAGAATCACAGAGGTGTAGGGGTTGGAAGGGGCCTCCAGAGCTCGTGGGGTCCAACCCCCTGCCAAAGCAGCTCCCCAGCTCATCCTGCACAGGTCGGTGTCCAGATGGGGCTGGAATGTCTCCAGAGAAGGAGACTCCACACCCCCTGGGCAGCCTGTCCCAGGGCTCCCTCACCCTCACTGGGGAAAAGTTCCTCCCCATGTTGGTGTGGAACTCCCTGTGCTCCAATTTGCAGCCATTGCCCCTTGTCCTGTCCCCACAGACACTGAAAAGGGGCTGGCCAATTCCCCCTGCATCCCATACTTAAGATATTGATAAACATTGATTAGGTCCCCCCTCAGTCTTCTTTTCTCCAGGCTGAACAGCCCCAGCTCTCTCAGCCTTTCCTCATAGGATAGATGTTCCAGGCCCTTCATCATCTCCTCAGCCTCCTCTGGACTCTCTCCAGGAGATCCCTGTCCTTTTTATCCCAGGGAGCCCAGCACTGGACACAACACTCCAGGTGGGATGCAACACTTATATTCAACATACCAAATCGATCCCAAGTAGTGGATGAACCCTGCAACCTCCACCCAGCAGAAGGCATTGGTTTATGTAGTGGTGCTTCTAATTAAATCAAAAAGGTACATGGTGGGTTGTGTCACCATATCTCAAGAGACTAATTCTCTAGTATTTATCATCATTTTGGACACTTGAGCAAGAAAATAGGTGGATTTCCTCCTCCATACCTGACGTTTTCCTCCCTGTATTGAAACGTTGGTTTAGATGTAACTTTATGGGGTGGGGGGAGAGATTGTCATAATTTCTTGAATTAACCAAAAATTGTGCTCTAGAACTTGGGAATTTCTTTTTTCATTTCTTACTTTTGGTGATGTGACCCTGGCTGGAGGTCAGATGGCCACCAAAACCACTCTGTCAGTCCCCTTTTTGGTTGGACAGGGGACAAAATAGATATTGACAGACTCAGATAAGGGCAGGGAGAGATCATTCCACAATCAGCATCACGGGCAGGACAGACTCAGCCCTCCCTGCAGGGTGTCACAGGAGGAGATGGGGATGGAGGTTTCTCATGAGCTGTTTTCCTTCTTGGCTGAGGGGGGGTATCATTCCTCACCCCTTTGCCCTGCTGCACCCTGGGGTCCCACCCATTGCAGACCGTCCTCCATGAACTTCTCCAGGGTGAGTCCTTTCCATGGGCTTCAGCTCTTCCCCAGCTGCCCCAGTGTGGGTCACTGCTATGGGTGCAGCCCTTCAGTCCCAGACTGCTCCATCCTGTTACCCCCTGGAGTAAGAAGCACCCCCAACCCCCCCCCACCCCTCCCCAGCAAACCTGCCTCAGCGTGGGTGTCTGTCTATCCACAGGCTGCAGGTCCTGCCAGGAGCTTGCTGCAACACAGGTCACAGCGTCTCCTGTCTGTCTCCACCTGCTGCAGCGTGGGGTCCTCCACAGGCTGCAGGTGGGGCCTCTGCTCCCCATCATCTTCCATGGGCTGTGAGGGACACCTGCTCCACCATGGGTTTCTCCAGGGGTTGCTGGGGAATCTCTCTGGTGCCTGGGGCGCCTCCTCCCCTTCCTTCTCCCCTGGCCTTGGTGCCTGCACAGCTCCTCACACCTTCTCACTCCCTTCTCTGGGGCACAAAGCAGCTGCTTGTGGGTTTTTTCTCCTCCCAGTGATTCCCAGAGGCGCTGTGACCATCGCTGATGGGCTCGGCCTTGGTCAGCAGCAACTCCGGCCTGAAGCCGGGTGGTGTTTGCTCTGTGGGGCCTGCAGAGAGCTTCTGGCTGTGGCTTGCAGCAGCTGTCCCCACAAGCCCCCCTGCTCCACCAGAACCCAGCCATGCACACCCCAACAATTACTCAGTCCCCAAATTCAGACACAAACCCTTGACAGTGCCTCCTTGAGAAAGTACCCTGCTATTGTCTGTGTAAACCCATAACCTGACTCAGGCCTTTTTGGAGAGCTTGAAGACAGAGCAGGGCAGGTCCTTGCTGTATTACCCCCTAACATTTATCATCTGGAGCTGTTCAGATGCCTGGTACCAAATTGTCCCAAAAATATGAATTCTTGGGATGGATAGATGGGTGTGTAAAGGAAAGAGTATCTTTGGCTAAAGAGGAAAGATAAAGTGATTTATCTGCATCACCTGGGTTTGTACCACAGGTTCCACTGACCTATGGAAAATAAGCTAGGTGTGTTGATGGTCAATGTTCTTAGAAGCCATTCTGTTAAGTGACAGCCTGCCAGTCCCTGAAGGGAGCAGAGAAACAGGAGGGGAATCAACTTTTTAAAAGGGTAGACAATGGCAGGACAAGGGGGATGGGGTGAAGCTGAAGGAGGGAAGGGTTAGATGAGATATTTGGGGGAAGTTCTTTCCAGAGAGAGTGGTGAGGGGCTGGAACAGGCTGCCCAGAGAGGGGGTGGGGGTCCCATCCCTGGAGTGTTCAAGGCCAGGTTGGATGGGGCTCTGGGCAACCTTGTGTAGCTCCAGGCCTGAGGTTGGTGTCCCTGCCTGTGGCAGGGGGTTGGAGCTCTGTGATCCTTGGGGTCCCTTCCAACCCAGACCAGTCTGTGATTCTATGACACCAGATCTGGATTGTTAACCACAACATGCATCTAATGTGACCATAACTTGAGAAACCAAGCAGGCTTTCAAGTGCTCACACATGGTGCTTTAACTCAAAACCTGCTTCAGGCCTGATATGAAATGGGAATGTCCCCTTGGTAAGGGGGAAGGGTCGATGAAGGAAAGAAACAGGGGGAAGAAAGATGTATTTTCCAATATGATGTCTCCAGTTACCCAGGAGTTGCAGTGGCTCAGCTGAAGGATGAGCATGCTGTGGTAAGAAGCAGGAATGATTGGATTGGAGAAGGGGAACAGCCTGAGCTGGCTCTGCTCCAGGAGAAAACATACCCTGTGTTGATACTTAAGACTTCTCACTTGAATTGGAATTTCTTGCTGTGGTGACTTTATGAGGTGCTTTGACACCTTCATGTTTTCTCTATCTGTTTAAAAGGGGAAATGAGTTGATTTGGGGTGGGGTTTTTTTTCCCTGTTTGTTTGTTCCAGTCGGTGGCTTGGGAAATATTTGGTCTTATCTTTCTGAATGGCCTTGGGTAAAGTCCATGTTGGTAGGGCTGATAACAGGGGAATGTGTTTCCCAGGCATGGCCAGAGTGAGAATGGCATGGCTGGGTCACGCTTGCTTTGGAGGAAGGAAGCCTGGATAGCAGGGAAAGGAGGAGATTTGGAGTGACTGAGGAGAAAAGGGAACAGGGCTGGGCTTGAGAAGGTGGCTTGGGTGGATCCCTAGAAAAATTAAGATCTTAACCTTAGTGTTACATTGTTAGGTTTGTGGTGGCTAGGTGACTGCAGGTGTTCAGAGCCCAGCAGGGAAATCCCACCTGGCTCACTGTTACATCCCTCAGCTCGGCCAGACACCGCAGCGGGATCTCTGCGGCTTATGGTCAGGAATAGAGGATTTGTGAGCTAGTTCACCTCAGAAAGAAAGAACTGGATTGACTGGGTGCTTCTGTTGAGTGGATCATCCTCATGGATCACAGGGTTTGTTGGTTTGGGGGTTTTTTTGGAGACCTGTGAGGCCAGTGTTGGAGTTTTGACAAGCCTGTGAATCGAGTGGCTCAATGTAGCCTGTGTAATGCCTCTCAAGTACCAGAATCACAGGGGCTGGAGGGGACCTCCAGAGCTCATTGGGTCCAACCCCCTCCCAAAGCAACTCCCTAGCTTATATTGCACAGATAGGTGTGCAGATGGGTCTTAAATATCTCCAGAGATGGAGACTCCACCACCTCCCTGGGCAGCCTGTCCCAGGGCGCCCTCACCCTCACTAGGTAAAAGTTCTTCCCCAGACTGGTGTGGAACTTCCTATGCTCCAACTTGCAGCCATTGCCCCTTGTCCTGTCCCCACAGACACTGAAAAGGGGCTGGCCATTTCCCCTGCACCCCATACTTCAGATATTGATAAACATTAATAAGGTCTCCCCTTAGTCATCTTTTCTCCAGGCTGAACAGCCCCAGCTCACTCAGCCTTTCCTCATAGGGGAGATGCTCCAGGCCCTTAAAGAACTGCAAGAAGAAAGCTGTATGTGCCTTTGAGTACCTGGTAGGTTGGATTTTGTTCAAACTAGAAGCTGTGCTGCATGTAGGTGTGATGCTGGTCCAGATGTTCAAGAGGTGGTAGCAGATGTTTTGTGTATCTTCAGGTCTGTTTGGTCTGATTGCAGCAGGGTTTGGTTCTACAGTGATGCTTCTTTTGGGGCTGGGGGGGGGGGGGAAGAAAAGGATAATTAAATACGTGGTTTGTGCCAAATTAATCTGATAATCATCTTCTCTAATTTATTTTTAGAGCAGACAAATGAGTAGATCCTAATCTCCTTGATGTTCAATGAGATGCTATGTGGGCTGTACTGGAGGTTGAATGATGAGTTTGGAGCAGAATCAGGCAAAGGGAGGTAACTGCAGCTGGGGATGGGTTGCTTACAAGACCTTCTGATGGCTTTTGGATGCCTCTGCAGTCTGTGTTTCTGTGAAGGATCTTGGAGGATGAATGTGTCAGTAAAATTTGCTGAACCAGCACAAGGAGAAATCATGGAAAGCTTGGAGTATTTTACAGGAGGAGGGTCTAGATGATCTCGAAGACCAAGTAGGAGTGAGGTGCAGGAGTTGAAAAGCAGGATGTGTGTGTTGGGTCGTGAGAAGAGCTTGAGTTGTGCAGAGGGTTTGTGTTTAAGGGCAGTACCTGTCAGGTTTGTGTTCATACTCACTGTAAGCAAGTGTAAAGTCTGGCACCTGGGGAGGAACAACCGCATGTATCAGCACAGGCTGGGGGTGACCTGCTGGAGAGGAGCTCTGTGGAGAAGGACCTGGGGGTCCTGGTGGGTGACAGGGTGGCCATGAGCCAGCAGTGTGCCCTGGGGCTGAGAGAGACAATGGGATCCTGGGGGCATCAGGAGGAGTGTGGGCAGCAGGTCACAGGAGGGGATCCTCCCATCTGCTCTGCCCTGGTCAGGCCCCACCTGGAGTGTTGTGTCCAGCACTGGGCTCCCTGGGATAAAAAGGACAGGGATCTCCTGGAGAGAGTCCAGAGGAGGCTGAGGAGATGATGAAGGGCCTGGAACATCTATCCTATGAGGAAAGGCTGAGAGAGCTGGGGCTGTTCAGCCTGGAGAAGAGAAGACTGAGGGGGGACCTAATCAATGTTTATCAATATCTGAAGTATGTGATGCAGGGGGAAATGGCCAGCCCCTTTTCAGTGTCTGTGGGGACAGGACAAGGGGCAATGGCTGCAAATTGGAGCACAGGAAGTTCCACACCAACATGGGGAGGAACTTTTCCCCAGTGAGGGTGAGGGAGCCCTGGGACAGGCTGCCCAGGGGGTGTGGAGTCTCCTCTGGAGAGATTCCAGCCCAGTCTGGATGCCTATCTGTGCAGTATGAGCTGGGGAGCTGCTTTGGCAGGGGGTTGGACCCAATGGGCTCTGGAGGTCCCTTCCAACCCCTACAGTTCTGTGACTCTGTTGCTGTTGGAGATACTGTACCTGGGGGTAGTTATCCCTGCTCGTTGGAATTAGTGAGGGAAGAATGACCAGAGAAAGGGAAAGATGATCTCTTGAGGCTGTGTGGGTTTGACCCTGGCTAGAGGCCAGATGCCCACCAAAGCTGCTCTGTCACTGCCCTGTGCAGCTGGGCAGGGGAAAAAAATAGATATTGAGGGGCTCAGGAGTGGAGATAAGGGCAGGGAGAGATCATTCTGCAATCAGTGCCATGGGCAGAACAGACTCAGCACGAAGAAAGGACAGAAGATGTTTTCCTCCTTAGCCTGGGGGGCAGCTTCAGGCCCAGGCTGCTCCAGCCTGGTCCCCCCCAGAGTCACAAGTCCCTCAGCAATCCCGCCCTGGCGTGGGTCGGTGTCTCCACAGGCTGTAGATGGGATCTCTGCTCCCTGTTATCCATGGGCTGTGGGGGACACCTGCTGCACCATGGGTTTCTTCAAGGGCTGCAGGGGAATCTCTGCTCTGGAGCCTGCAGCACCTCCTTCTCCCCCCACCCCCTCCCAGCACCTCCTTCTCCTCCCCCTCCCTGGCCTTGGTGCCTGCACAGCTCCTCACACCTTCTCACTCCCTTCTCTGGGGCACAAAGCAGCTGCTTGTGGGTTTTTTCTCCTCCCTGTGATTCCCAGAGGCACTGTGACCATCGCTGATGGGCTCGGCCTTGGTCAGCAGCAACTCCAGCCTGGAGCCAGGCAGTGTTTGCTCTGTGGGGCCTGCAGAGAGCTGCTGGCTGCTGCTTGCAGAACCTGCCCCCACCACCCCCCTGCTCCACCGGAACCCCACCACGCACACCCACATCAGAGGGGAAGTTAAACAACCTTTATGTCTTTAGTTTGTCAAAGGCCTGGTGAATGAGGGTGGGTCTCCCATCCTGCTGCAGTAGACATGCTCTTAAGGTGAGGCTGGTGGTGCTTTTTGTCCTGCCAGGAACCACGTTTGCAAGGAAGAAGTGTTCCCTGTGTGTCCCAGCACTGCCCTGGGTGGCTCCTCACCATTACTGAGGTGTTTATAGATTTTTCAGGGCTGTGCTCAGGTTGCAGGAGATGAACAAAACCTGGGCAGCTCCTGGTGCCTCCACATGGGATGTGCTTTCCCTGACAGAGTGAGAGTGGATACAGAGGAGGACACACTGTGTCTGGTGGGGCTGTTACAGGACAGAGCTGCCTCAGCAAGTTTGGGGATGACACCAAGCTGAGTGGTGTGGTCAGCACCCTAGAAGCAAAGGAGCCACCCAGAGGGATCATGACAGGCTGGAAAGATGGGCCTGGGGGAACCTAATGAGGTTCAACACTGCCAAGGGTCAGGGGCTGCACTTGGGCCAGAAGAATCCCAGACATAGATAGAGACTGGGAGAAGAGCTCCTGGAGAGCAGCCCTGTGAGAAGGACCTGGGGATTCTGGGGGATGAGAAACTTCCCATGAGCCAGCAGTGGCTCTTGCAGCTCCCAAGGCCAATGGGATCCTGGGCTCCATGAGCAGAGGGGTGGCAGCAGGGACAGGGAGGGGATTGTCCCTCTCTGCTCTGCCCTCGGGAGGCCCCAGCTGGATCCTGTGTCCAGAGCTGGGGCCCCAATACAAGAAAGATGTGGGGCTGTTGGAGAGGGGTCAGAGGAGCCACGGAGATGCTCAGAGGGCTGGAGCAGCTCCCCTCTGGAGAGAGGCTGAGGGAGCTGGGGTGGTTCAGCCTGGAGAAGAGAAGGCTGTGGGGGGACCCCTGAAGGGAGCAGAGAAACAGGAGGGGATTCAACTTTTTAAAAGGATAGACAATGGCAGGACAAGGGGGATGGATTAAAGCTAAAGGAGGGAAGGGTTAGATTATATATTAGGGGAAGCTTTTTACAGAGAGAGTGGTGAGGGGCTGGAACAGGCTGCCCAGAGAAGTAGTGGATGCTCCATCCCTGAAAGTGTTCAAGGCCAGGTTGGATGGGGCCCTGGGCAACCTTGTGTAGCTCCAGGCCTGAAGTTGGTGGCCCTGGTTGGAGCTCTGCGATCCTTGGGGTCCCTTCCAACCCTTGCCATTCTATGATTCTATGATATGATCAAGTTAGGGGGCAACAATGATTCAAGACCAGGTCAAAACAGGTTCACGTGGAAAACAAAGAGGATTCTCTGTACCCATCAGAGGGGTGACTTTTGGAAGAGCTTTGCTCCTGAAGTCATGAACAAAAGACACAAAGTGGTTTTGGGATGGAGCTCATTTGGTTTTTTGGCAAGGTCAGACCAGTGCACAGTAACATAGAAGACCTCAAAGTACTTCTGACCCTCCTGGACAAAAGCATCCATCTACTAGTAACCAGAGACCTTCCATACTTTTTAATTTGAGAGTGGTCTTTTTTGACTTGACTGCCCCAAATCCACCAAGGTAGCTAGGAACTGGAATAAACTAAGGACCTCTGAGTTTTCTTGGACCTTTGAGCTTTTGTTCTCCCCCCACCCTCCCTTTTTCCTCTTCTGCCACCCTTTACTTGCCCAATAAGATTTTTCAGTGAGTGGTGACATGCCCTGTGTACACCCCACCTACACTGGAGTTATTTCAAAGCAATTTTATTGCTGCTTTTTCTTTATTCTACTTCCTTCCCCCTCTTAAATCAACGTGTTCTACTGTATTGGTTGAAACCTGACAGAAGCTAGTGGGACCACATGGTGTACTGGTAATTTCCCAGCAGTTGTATCTCCATATCTTTGCCATTTTTCTCTTCCTTTCCCCTCACCCTGAGGGTTCACCTTTTAATTTAGAAAACAAGAGGATTAAAAACTCAACCCAAAAATTCCTTTGGCCCCATAAAGCCCCATTTGCTCCTTCTCCCAAACCATGGGTGATTCATGCAGCCCTTAGGTAGAGGTGAGGATGGATTTTGTTCTATATGGAATTTTTCCCTCTGGATTTTGTAGAACCAAAGGGATGGAGCATGCCAGGATGAAAGCCTGTTGAGGGAATGGTGCTCCAGACAGGATAGGAGCTAGAGCCTGCACTTTGGGGCCAAACCAGCATGGGGCTGAGGAGGAGGAGAGCTTAGGGAGGAAGAAAAGCTAGAGTGTGGCTCCATGGGCTGCTTAAATCAGGGTGTGATCCACTGCCACACAAGGTGACAATCCCACCATCTCTTCTTTCCCCACCCTTGCTTCCTAAATGGCCCTGGTGATCCTGCAGCCCTCAAGAGACAGACCACCTTGGGGGAGGAGGAGGATGATGAGCATGGCTCCAACTGGGAGCACAGGTCCCCAAACTGGGGTCCAAGACATGGCTGCAAGCACAGAGGAGGAGACAACTGAAGACAAAGTCTGTCCTAGGTAGAATGGAAACTGAGGCTGGAAGCTGGTGTCCTCTGGCACCAAAGCAAGGTTCCTGTTGCCCTCTTCTTTCATGTGGACACCAATGATTTTGCCAAGGGCAACCAGGAGAGCATCAAAAGCAACTTCAGAGCTCTGGGGGCAGTGGGCTGGGGTGTGGGGGCCCAGGTGGTGGTCTGCTGAATCCTGCTGCTGTGGGGAAATGGTAGGAGGAGGGGATGTCTCTCTGAAGTATCTAGAGCTAATGCACACAGCTTGGGGATGGAACAAGAGTCTGGAGATCTGCAGCATTGCAGGGCTGTGTTCTTGGAGGCATTGCAGAGGTGTGGAGAGATGGTTCCTGTGACTGGGGTGTGGTGATGGACACAGGTTCTGGAGGAAGGACAGACTGGGAGGACAAGGAGAGGGAGTTGTTCTTGTGAGGCAGCAGCTAGAGTACCTGGAGTTTGCCTGGGGGTGGGTGAGGAGCCAACTGAGAACTTGTGGTCAGCTCTACAGTCCTGGTCCACTATGGGTGATGTACTAGGTGTCCTCTATGGGCACCTTGTCCTCTATGGGCACTCTATGTCCTTCCTGACCAGGAAGAACAAGTGAATGAAGCCACCTACAGATGGCAGGAAAAAGCCTCATGTTCACAGACCTTGGTTCTTATGGGGGGCTTCAGCCACCCTGATAGGTGCTAGAGGGAAAACCCAGCAGGCTGTCAACAGCCCAGGATCTTCCTGGACAGCATTGATGGTCACTTCTTGACCCAAGCAGTGGGGTGCCAACAAGGAGAGATGCTCTGCTGGACCTCCTACTCACCATCAGTGAAGCTTGTACTAGGAATGTGAAGGTCAAATGCAGTGACCATGAGATTAGGTAGAGTTCAGGGTCCTGAGGACAAAAGTCAAGATTACAACACTGGGGTTCAGGAGAGCAGAACTTGACCTCTTTAGGGGTCTGCTTTAACAGCCCTGTGGAATAAGACCCTGGAAGGAAGAGAGCTTCAAGAAAGGAGGTTGATATTAAAAGGCCACTTCTTCCATGCCCAGGAGTAGTCCATCCCAACAAACAGCAAGTCATGCAGAAATGCCACAATGCCTGCATGGATGGACAAGGAGCTCTTGGCAAAGCTTGAACTTAGAAAGGGAAGTGTGCTGAAGGTGGAAGCAGGGAAGAGTAACCTGAGAGGAAAGTTGAGGCTTTGAATGTGCAAGGATGATGTAGGAAGGCCAAAGGCTGTTTGTGGGCCCCCTGGGGAGGTTTCAGGCCAGCTATGTCTTTCAACCTGGGTCTCAGTGCTTTCCTTTGCCTGGGAAAGGAAAAGCCTACCTGGAATTGAAGCTGGTGGATGTGAAAGACCAGATCTTAAAGCACCTCCCCACACCCCTCTGTTCTTCCTGGGTTCAACTTTAGTCAGGGTTTCACTGCCTCCCCACAGGTGTCACAGAGGGAGATGGGGATTTGGGTCAGTTCCTCATGAGATGTTTTCCTTCTTAGCTGGGGGGACATTCCTCACCCCCTTCCCCTGCTGCCCCATGGGGTCCCACCCACAGCAGACAGTCCTCCAGGAACTGCTCCAGTGTGAATCCTGTCCCTGCAGGGTGGAGGGAAGGGCAGAGGGCTGTAATGTTGTCACCTTAAAGAAGAGGGGAGAGGTGCTGTGAAACCCTGGGGGTTCTGCTGGTGACTTGAGAGCAGGGATGTGAAAGCTCAGTGTCATCCAGTGAGTGGTCATTTACCAACTGAAGTTCAGGTTTCAAGTCACAGTGTGAGGCCCAGTGGTGTGCTGGGGGGCTGACTTTGGTGGGCCACCCAGCCACTCTCCTTCTTCCTTCTCAGTAGGCCCAGAGGAGAAAGCATGAGAGAAAGCTTGTGGGTTGAGGTGAGGACAGGGATGTCACTTGTTATCATCAAGGGCAACGCAGCCTTGACATGGCTTCTTTGTTTCTGGGCTTCACTCCAGCTCCTCTACCTCCTCCCCAGCAGCACAGGTGGACAGGGCATGGAGGTTGGGGTCAGTCCATCACACACTGTCTCTGCTGCTCCACCTTCCTCAGGGGAGGACTCCTCACCCCCTTCCCCTGCTGCACCCTGGGGTCCCACCCATGGCAGACAGGCCTCCAGGAACTTCTCCAGTGTGAGTCCTTTCCATGGGCTTCAGCTCTTCCCCAGCTGCCCTGGTGTGGGCCCTTCCATGGGCTGCAGTCATGAATCACAGAATGTCTCTCAGACCCAGCCTGCTCCCCCACAGAGTCACAAGTCCCCTGATCAATCCTTCTCTCTCTCTCTCTCTCCATGGGCTGCAGGTCCTGCCAGGAGCTTGTTCCAGGCTTCCCATGGGCTCATAGCATCCTTAGGTGTTTCAGTCCGCTCCAGTGTGGGGTCCTCCACGGGCTGCCAGTGGGAGTCTCTGCTCCCCACTATCCTCCATGGGCTGCAGGGGATAGCTTGCCCCACCAGAGTCTTCTCCATGGGCTGCAGGGGGGAGCCATCAACACCTGCCACTGAAACTCTTGAAATTACAGCTGAGATCATAAAGAGAAGAGATCTCCACACTATGAAAATTCACAGTTGCACTTAGGTGCTGCAGCATCCCCTAAGGTTCGTGCTGCTGCTGCTGCCTCCCACGAGCACAGAAGAATGTAGTTTGTAGTTACTTAACAGTCTGAGGCCTTACTTTGTTGAGGCTTCAGCACCCTGGTGTTTTGGGGTGATTCAGGTGTGCTTGGGCAGGAGCTGGTCTTGGGGAAGGTCTGAGGAGGATGTTAGGCTCAGGAGTGTTGAGCTGTGAGCAAGATGCAGGGATAGAAATGAGCACGGACAGGATCACAGAATCACCAGGCTGGAAAAGCCCTTTAAGCTCATCGAGTCCAACCATCCCTGTCCTGTGCTGACCCACATCCCTGAGCACCTCATCTACCCAGCTGTTAAACACACCCAGGGTGGGGACTCAGCCCCCTCCCTGGGCAGCCTGTGCCACAGCCCCACAACTCTTTCAGGGAAGAACTTTTCCCTCATATCTGAGCTGACCCTGCCCTGGCCCAGCTTGAGGCCATTGCCCCTTGTCCCATCTCCTGTCCCCTGGCTGAAGAGACCATCACCCACCTCTTTGCACCCTCCTGGCAGGTCAGTGGAGGTGAGAAGAAGGTCTCCCCTCAGCCTCCTCTTCTCCAGGCTGAACACCCTCAGCTCCCTCAGCTGCTCCTCAGAGGATTTGCCCTCCAGCCCCTTCCCCAGCCTGGCTGCCCTTCTCTGGACTCACTCCAGGACCTCAGTGTCCTTCTGATGGTGAGGAGCCCAGAACTGGACCCAGCACTCGAGGTGCAGCCTCACCAATGCTGACTCCAGGGGCACAATCCCCTCCCCAGACCTACTGGCCACACTGGTATTTCTGACACCAGCCAGGATGCTGCTGGCTTTCTGGCCTCTCAACAGGTGGAGAGGAGGAGGTGAGATGCAACGCTGAGTAGATGTGAAGTAGAGAGGAGGGAGTAAGGTGGAGGTGGCAGAGGAGAGGACGGATGGGAGAAGCTTTGGATTGAAAGGTGTCTTGTGGTCATTCATATCCTTTAGACTGAAGGTTGAGCAGCCTTAGAGTGACATCTTAAACTAGGCAGCTGTAGCCAAGGCCACATACCCTTGGTGTCCTGGGGTGTGACAATGTAAGAGCATGCAGGAGCTGATGAGGATAAAAAGCTCGTGTTAAGGTCAGACTGAAACCTGGTTGCAGAGGATCTGTTAGCTTCTAGTTTTTCCTTCTTCAAATTAATAAACTGGAGTTTCTGTTGGGGGTTTTTTCCCTTCTATAAACAGAGTGGGCTAATGTCTATTCATCTGAGGAGCACCCAGGGACACGTAGGGTTGAGTCATACCAGTGACAGCTCCCTGCTTCCCACACCGGTACCGTCTGTGCAGCGCTGCCCTAACCTGAGTGCTTGGAGGAAACCAAGTTGAAAAGAATCCTCTGAGCATCTGGATCCTGACTGTAGCAAACAGTTGGACTGGTGGAAGGTGGGAAAGGGGAGTGTGGAGTTGTAGAGATGAAGGTGTTGAGACCAGACATGCTGCTGGAGCTGGCACATCATGGTGTCACGTGCTGGAGCATCCACGCTGAGGGCTGCAGGTTGCAGAAGTATCCTGCTCATGTCTAACTGCCTGTGAGGGGCTGTCAGAAGTATCAGCTGCCCCTGAACCTCTGCCTGAAGCAGGCAGAGAAGAACTTGCAAAGGGCTGGATTTGGGAAGGACCAGGGCTTTGGGGCACAACTGCTGGGGGGATTTTAGGTTTGAATATGTAAAGGACAAGCACTCTTTTTCAAACATCTGCCTTCCAAAAATACAGTCTCTGTTCCCCTCTAACTGTTTCACTCTGAGTCCTTAGTAATTCATTTCTTTAATTCAAATTTTAGAAGTCATTAGGCTTAGGGATCTTCTCCATCACCCTGATTCCATGCCCTAGGCTCAGCATAGGTAAGCTCTGTCTTTTCAACTGAAGCTACATGGTGATCATAACTAGGAGAACCCTGGTAGTTGGGGATGTCTCTTGAATAGATATGAACTCAGCAACATCCCTTAACTGTCACAGCAAAGATGCTCTAAAACCCAGTGTGAAGTTGCTTGGCTGGTGCTGTTCTTTAGCTGCCTGTGTGTGGGCAGTAGGTAGGAGCGAAGGGTGGCACGATGATGGGGATGGTGCCCTTGCACCTCCCAGACTTTACCCCAGTGAGCAAACCAGCTGCAGGAGAGAAGCTGGGAGCTTGTCTGATCCAGGGTGCTTTGCTGGTGCTTAGAAGAAAAACAGGCTTGTGACTGAACCAAATAGCATCCACCCTCAGTACCCACACACAGCAAGGACCCAGTGATCAAAGCTGGGAGGAGCTGGTGACATGCAGGACACTGCGCTGCCATCCAGCGAGGGCTGGCCAGGCTGGAGAGCTGGGCAGGGAGACACCAGATGGGGTTTGACAAAAGCAAGTGTACAGTCTGGCACCTGGGAAGGAATAACTGCTGGAATCAGCACAGGCTGGGGGTGACCTGCTGGAGAGGAGCTCTGCAGAGAAGGACCTGGTGGTCCCTGTGGTGAAAGTGTTGGCCATGAGCCAGCAGTGTGCCCTGGGGCTGAGAGACAATGGGATCCTGGGGGCATCAGGAGGAGTGTGGGCAGCAGGTCACAGGAGGGGATCCTCCCATCTGCTCTGCCCTGGTCAGGCCCCATCTGGAGTGTTGTGTCCAGTGCTGGGCTCCCTGGGATAAAAAGGACAGGGATCTCCTGGAGAGTGGCCAGAGGAGGCTACAGAGATGATGAAGGGCCTGGAGCATCTCCCCTGTGAGGAAAGGCTGAGAGAGCTGGGGCTGTTCAGCCTGGAGAAAAGAAGACTGAGGGGGGACCTAATCAATGTTTATAAATATCTTGAGTATGGGGTGCAGGGGGAATGGCCAGCCCCTTTTCAGTGTCTGTAGGGACAGGACAAGGGGCAATGGCTGCAAATTGGAGCACAGGGAGTTCCACACCAACATGGGGAAGAACCTTTCCCCAGTGAGGGTGAGTGAGCCCTGGGACAGGCTGCCCAGGGGGTGTGGAGTCTCCTTCTCTGGAGAGAGTCCAGCCCCATCTGGACACCGACCTGTGCAGTATGAGCTGGGGAGCTGCTTTGGCAGGGGGGTTGGACCCCATGAGCTCTGGAGGCCCCTTCCAACCCCTGGGATTCTGTGAAATTTGAGGCTGAGTCGTGTAGCCCATCGTTTTGGTGAAGCAGAAAGCTGCTGCTTCCAGGCAGGCTCTTCCCAAAGCCAAACTGCATCAACTACAGCGTTCCTGATGTGTGAACACCTCTGTGGCCACAGGGTTTGGTTTCACAGATGAGCTGCTTCGGAGCAGTATGTTTTTTCAACCTTCCTTCTTCTTCAATGAATATTCCTTCCCTCCACCTCCCCCTACTTGCCTTTTCTGAAGCTGCTAAATAAAATTGGAACTAAAATCAAGTATTCTGCAGTGTCTGAGGTTCTGTGTGTGAAGCTGGCTGAGGGAAGCAAAGCCCAAATGAAACGTGGCGGGCAAACCAGGATGAAAGCAAACATGGAATAAATAACTCCTGATTAAAGTGTAGGTTATGGGAATAGATGAGAAACACAGACGTTACCCAACTCCAAATCACATCCTGGGAACGTGCTTTAGAAAGAACTGACTAATGAACGTCTCCAATTGCTGCCAGACTCCTTTGAAAAGTCATGGAAAACTAAGAAAGAGATAAAAATGTGACATCTGGAACCAAGTTATGATTTCTCCTACAAAGCAGAAGAGTTGCAAAAGAAAAAGCTGCTCCTCTAGCTCCCAAGATGATGGGTTCCAATGGGGGGAGCCCACACTCAGCTGCCCAGTGCCTCCCGGTAAACTCAGCGGCTCCCGGTGTCAAGGGGTGAGGGGACCCTCCTGAAATTGGCCCCAGCTGGATCCTGTGTCCAGAGCTGGGACCCCAATACAAGAAAGATGTGGGGCTGTTGGAGAGGGGTCAGAGGAGCCACAAAGATGCTCAGAGGGCTGGAGCACCTGCCCTTCAAGGAGAGGCTGAGGGAGCTGGGCTGGTTCAGCCTGGAGAAGAGAAGGCTGTGGGGGGACCTCATTGCAGCCTGCCAGTCCCTGAAGGGAGCAGAGAAACAGGAGGGGAATCGGCTTGTTAAAGGGCAGACAGGGGCAGGACAAGGGGGAATGGTTTAAAGCTAAAGGAGGGAAGGTTTAAATTAGGTATTAGGGGGAAATTCTTTACAGAGAGAGTGGTGAGGGGCTGGAACAGGCTGCCCAGAGAGGGGGTGGGTGCCCCGTGTCTTTGGGTGTTCAAGGCCAGGTTGGATGGGGCCCTGGGCAACCTTGTGTAGCTCCAGGCCTGGAGGTTGGTGTCCCTGCCTGTGGCAGGGGGTTGGAGCTCTGTGATTCCTGGGATCCCTTCCAACCCTTGCCATTCTATGATTCTATGAAATCCCTCTGGGCAGGACTTCTGGCCTTGCTTCTTTCACAGGTGTTAAGGGAAGGATGGGTGTCAGCATAAAGATGCCAGTTATAGTTTTTTCACTCCACTGAAGCTTATTTTGGGGTTCTTTTATTGCTCTATCCCTTGGTTGATTCAATGGAAAAACAGAACCTGGAATTTTATTGCCCAGTCACTCAGTCCTGTATGGTCTTTTTGTGGTTCTTCATGGCTAGGAACACGCTGAGTTACTGAGCTAGGATCAGCAGCCTTTGCCATTTTCACTGCTCATTTCCCTTTCAGATACTTTTCAGAGTTTATTTTGAGGAGCCCCAAAACCCAACAGAACTTCCCAGGGACCCTCCTCCCTCAAAGAACTGACTGTTTATTCCTTTCTTCCACTCATTTATCCATGCAGAAGCTTTCCTCTCAGATGCTGTGGCAGCTTCATTTTCTTAAAATCCTTTAGCAAAGGGACATTGTGAAGCTTCTCTTGGAAATCCAGGTAGCCTGATCCATCTGTAGGTTGGATCTTCCTTACCCTCATGGCTGGTGGTTCCTCTGGAGAGCTCAGAGGGGTTTGTGGAGCAGGAAGGGAGAAGGAGCAGGAAGGGAGAAGGAGCAGGAAGGAGCAGAATCTGACTGGAGGCCTCTGACTAGCGCTGTCCCCAGGGCTCGGTGTTGGGTCCAGTCCTGTTCAATATCTTCATTGACACCTTGATGAGGGAACAGCACCCACCCTCAGCAAGTGCCCATGATACAGAGCTGGGAGGGGTGGCTGACACGCAGGACACTGCGCTGCCATCCAGAGACCTGGCCAGGCTGGAGAGCTGGGCAGGGAGAAACCAGAGGAGATTCAACAAAAGCCAGGGGAGAGTCTGGCACCTGGGAAGGAACAACCACATGTATCAGTACAGGCTGGGGGTGACCTGCTGGAGAGGAGCTCTGCAGAGAAGGACCTGGGGGCTATGAGCCAGCAGTGTGCCCTGGGGGCTGAGAGAGACAATGGGATCCTGGGGGGCATTAGGAGGAGTGTGGCCAGCAGGTCACAGGAGGGGATCCTCCCCCTCTGCTCTGCTCTGGTCAGAACCCACCTGGAGTATTGTGTCCAGTGCTGGGCTCCCTGGGATAAAAAGGACAGGGATCTCCTGGAGAGAGTCCAGAGAAGGGCTACAAAGATGATGAAGGGCCTGGAGCATCTATCCTATGAGGAAAGGCTGAGAGAGCTGGGGCTGTTCAGCCTGGAGAAAAGAAGACTAAGGGGGCACCTAATTAAAGTCTATAATTATCTGAAGCAGGGGATGCAGGGGGAATGGCCAGCCCCTTTTCAGTGTCTGTGGGGACAGGACAAGGGGCAATGGCTGCAAATTGGAGCACAGGAAGTTCCACACCAACATGGGGAGGAACTTTTCCCCAGTGAGGGTGAGGGAGCCCTGGGACAGGCTGCCCAGGGGGTGTGGAGTCTCCTTCTCTGGAGAGATTCCAGCCCTGTCTGGACACTGACCTGTGCAGGATGAGCTGAGGAGCTGCTTTGGCAGGGGGGTTGGACCCCATGAGCTCTGGAGGCCCCTTCCAACCCCTACAGCTCTGTGAGTCTGTGACTCTGATTCTGTGATTCTAAGCTGCGCTGGCTTTTCCCAAGTAGAGAAGTAATGCCGGATAAAGACGACAATTTTCCCTATTCCTACTAATTTCTCCTTGTGACTCATCCCTCTTCATGGTGGCTGTTTACTCTCTAACTCCTTCTCTCTTCCCCAAGACAGTCTGAACTCAGAGGTTTGGGGTGGGGTTTTTAATGCCCCCCCCCCTTCCCGCAGAGCGTGGTGTCAGCATGGGAACCCTTCCAGCTTCTTCCCCGGCGTCTGCAGACGCAATAAATTCATTGAGCCTTGTCCTCACCCAGTCCTGCTTTTCATTCCCCTAGCATGTGTACACACTCTCTGGCAGGCCTCCTGGTCATGTGGAGCCTGAAGAAGATAACCATTTGCTTTGATGCCACTTGCTACTTGTCCCCCTGATTTTTAATGCCCTGAGGTAGCGTATCGTGGTCCCTGCTGAGCGTGATGGGAGCTCACAGCTGCATCCCTGGGTGAGGAGCCCATTAAATAGCAGGCAGTTTGGGCATATTTTAGATCCACATCAAGGAAAATTCAAGGTTGGATCATGTGCTGGTTGCCAGGGGGCTGAGGAAGCCTTTGGGTGGGTGGGTATGGCATGCTGGGGAGGAAGAGGTGAACCCCAGACTGTCTCTTTGCTGCCTTAAAATTGAAACTAAATTGGTTTTGACAGGGCAGGATCCAGGGGGAAATGCTTCTTGCTAAGCTATGAGGGCAAAGGTGCTTTTGCTTGTGGTTGTGCTGACTCTGCTTGAAATCCTAGAGGTCAAAGCAAGAGGAGTCCTGGTCTAACAGTGCCAGAAAGTCACATTTCCTGGTATGCATCAAAATCCAATTAGGAAAAAAATGCCATAAAAGACAGTAGAACTGCCCTGAACATTCATTTCTCTTTGTACCTCTTTTCTTTGGAGATTTGAGAGAGTTTTGGGGAATTTATGGTCCTCCTCAGCTTCTTGCAGAGAGGTCCTGAAGATGTTTCTGTTTCCCATTTTCCCATGCTGCTGTTGAAATCATAGAGTTGTTGAGGTTGGAGAAGACCTCCAAGATCATCCAGACCTTCAAGATCATCTAGTCCAACCATCCCCCTACCACCTCTATTACTCACTAAACCATGTCCCTAAGTACTGCATCCAACCTTTCCTTGAACACCATGGGGGATGGTGACTCCACCACCTCCCTGGGCAGCCTGTTCCAATGCCTCACCACTCTTTCTGAGTAGAAATGTCTCCTAATTTCTTACCTGACCCTATTGCTGTCTACATTCAAAGATCACAGAACCAAACCAGGATGCTATGTCCACATGAAATGCTGTACATGTCAAGTAAACGATGTGTCTTCTGCACAACAGTGTGGACAGCGATTGAGGTTCCATGTAGGGAAAAGGAAGCTTTACAAAGGGTGCAGAAACAGGGAGAGAAATGAGTCTTTGCAGAAGATAACTCCTAATTATCATGGAGTTTGTGGAAGGGTGTCATGGCACACATGGTTTGTGGTCTTTGGAAGTTCAGATTTCATCTGGTCCTAAGAAATTTTGTAAGACATGCCACTGTGGTTTTGGGGGGGGAAAGCTGCAGCATGTCAGAACTGCTCTGCTTTCAGCAGGAAGGGCTTCCAGTGAGGATTCAAAGGGGTTTTCCTCCTTTTTTCTGTATGATTTTGGTGCAGGGTGGGGGGTTGTTGAAGAAAAGTGTTTTCCTTCTCAAGTGTCTTAATGCAGAATTGAAAGCAATGACCAAGCTGAACATCTCCAGAGCCAGGAGGGGAAAGAAGTCTTTTTTTAGGGGGAAAAAAAAGGGGAAATAACCATAGAGGATCATAGAATGGTAGAATGGCATGGGTTGGAAGGGACCCCAAGGATCACAGAGCTCCAACCCCCTGCCACAGGCAGGGACACCAACCTCCAGGCCTGGAGCTACACAAGGTTGCCCAGGGCCCCATCCAACCTGGCCTTGAACACTTCCAGGGAGGGGACACCCACCACCTTTCTGGGGATGTGGTGTAGGAGTGGGATACTGCCACCAGGAATGGCCAATGGTGGAATTCATTAGGGTGGTTGTGGAAGAGGATGAGGAGGAAGCAGGCTGAAGAGCTTCACAGAGTTAATGCCAATCCTACAGGAATGTGCTGGAGTTCCCTCTAAACCTGAAAGTTTTCCATGGTGAATTGGGGAGGGAGGTGTGGGGTGTAGGTGTGGGGCAGCAAAGGGAAGCAAATAGAGAAAGCTAAAATAGAGAAAGCTAACAGAACCTTTCTTCCATCAGATGTGTCAAGTGTGCAAGATGATGCTGCCCAACCAGTGCAGTTACTGTGCTCACCAGAGGATCCACGCTCACAAGTCTCCCTACTGCTGCCCGGAGTGCGGGGCCGTCTGCCGCTCCGCCTACTTCCAGAGCCACGTCAAGGAGAACTGCCTGCACTACTCCCGCAAAGTGGGCTTCAGGTGTGTGCCGCTCCAGCAGGGCCCCTGCTGAGCCTCCCTGAACGGGGAACTGGAGCTTTAGGTCTTCTGTATCTGTAATATCTTCATTGATGACCCTGATGAGGGAATAGCAGCCACCCTCAGCAAGTACACCCATGATACAGAGCTGGGAGGAGCTGGTGACACGCAGGACACTGCGCTGCCATCCAGTGAGGGCTGGACAGGCTGGAGAGCTGGGCAGGGAGACACCAGATGGGGTTTGATAAAAGCAAGTGTAGAGTCTGGCACCTGGGAAGGAATAACTGCTGGAATCAGCACAGGCTGGGGGTGACCTGCTGGAGAGGAGCTCTGTGGAGCAGGACCTGGGGGTCCTGGTGTGTGACAGGATGGCCATGAGCCAGCAGTGTGCCCTGGGGCTGAGAGAGCCAGTGGGATCCTGGGGGCATCAGGAGGAGTGTGGGCAGCAGGTCACAGGAGGGGATCCTCCCCCTCTGCTCTGCCCTGGTCAGGCCCCACCTGGAGTGTTGTGTCCAGTGCTGGGCTCCCTGGGATAAAAAGGACAGGGATCTCCTGGAGAGGGTCCAGCAGAGGCTACAGAGATGATGAAGGGCCTGGAACATCTATCCTATGAGGAAAGTCTGAGTGAGCTGGGGCTGTTCAGCCTGGAGAAAAGAAGACTGAGGGGGGACCTTACTAATGTTTATAAATATCTTGAATATGGGATGCAGGGGGAAGTGGCCAGCCTCTTCTCACTGTCTGTGGGGACAGGACAAAGGGCAATGTCCTCAAGTTGGAGCACAGGGAGTTCTGCACCAATCTGGGGAAGAACTTCTTCCTGGTGAGGGTGAGGGAGCCCTGGGACAGGCTGCCCAGGGAGTGTGGAGTCTCCATCTCTGGAGATATTCCAGACCTATCTGGATGCCGACCTGTGCAGTATGAGCTGGGGAGCTGCTTTGGCAGGGGGTTGGACCCAATGGGCTCTGGAGGCCCCTTCCAACCCCTGGGATTCTGTGATCTTGGGGAATGTGTTTTCCTTAGAACAGAAAGGAAAGAGGATGTAGCCCAGGCTCAGCGTGTGGTGTTCTGCGTGACAAACCACATTTGAAATGGGGAATTACTAAATGGATTTCAGAGGTTTCTGAGAGCAGAAATTGTTTTGAGGCAGCTTTAAGCTGAAAAAATGCTTGTGTTGAATTCAAGTTACAGATGGGCATCTCAGGATTGATATTTCCAGCAAAAAGACTGCAGATCTTAATCCTCTAAATCTCTTTAAGGTTTGAACTTGTATTTATGGCAGTTGTAAGGGACTGAGGGATGTGTGCCTTCACAAGAAAGGCATACATTATGCTCCTGTATGCTCCTGCAGCTCCCCAAACGCTGCTCCTGAGCTGAGACAGACAGAGCAGGCCTCCCAGGGTTCTGAGTGGGGGTGTGTATATGTGTGTGCATTGTCTTTTCTCCAGCCAAATTGATTGTTTTAATAAAAGACATTACTTTTCCCTACAAGCCTTTCCCCCTCAGTGTGTTTAGATCACCTCAGCTGCAGCGTGGCTCGTAAGGCACAGATGATTTGCTTGGGAGAGGAGACTAGGTGACCTTTTTAAGATTCCTTAAAGTTCTGTTTGTTCTCTGATTGGCATTAAATACTTGGAGATTTCAAATGAATTTGGCACTTTCTGCTCTCAGAGCTGTTCTTTTCAGATGCCTACAAATTGAGGAAGCCTCCACTGTGTGTGGTTTGTTCTGACATCACTTTTCAAGGGCTTCTTCTTTCAACCATGAAGACAGGAGACACGTAATAAACCAATTCTGAATTTAATTATATACAGATAAGGCTCTTTTTATGTGGGATCTGATTTTAGGATCTGATTTTAGGGGGCACAGCCCACAACAAAGAATTAATTCCATGGCAAATGAAATGGCTGTGATACTCAGGGCTGTTTCGAAACGGGTTAATCTGAGAGAAGAGGGAAATTTAGGGGGGAAGCAAAGAAAAGTTCTCCCCATGATGGGAAAAAAGGGAATGGGGTAGATGTCAGAACACTAACCATGTGTTTGATGCAGCTCTTTGGCCTTTAGTGGCACCTCAGAAACCCAAATGTGGGCACAGCTTCACTGTGCTGAGATGCTCCTGGATGCTTCCGATCCCAGGGTTACGCTGGCCTGAGCTGCCTCGGGTAGGAAACTGCCTCTTGTAGCAGCGATTCAGTGCAAGCCCTTTCTCCCCTGTCTCCAGCTGATGATGGGCTCACAGTGTATGGCAGGGCTTGGTCCTGACTCCCAAGTGTATGACCTGGCATTTTTAAAACACATGATTCATTCCAGATGTCTTACAGTAATATCTTTATGATGCCTTAATCCCTGTCAGCAGCAAGAGCTTCCATCCGTCTCCAGATGTCATTAGCAAATTGCTGCTTTCTCTGCCAGCGACATTAATGAAGATCTAAACCAAGGCAGAGCTCAAGAATGATGCTTAGGGATGTTTTAGCTCTACACAGTTTCTCTAGAAGCTGAGTTTCTCTGACTTCTCAAAGTCACATCTTTGTAAGCTCTGTCCACCAGACAAGAGAACTTCTGGCTGTGCCATCCTTGTTATCCTGCCAGTGCATTGGTGTCATTGCCACTGTTCAAAAACAGAAGGGATAAAGTTTAAGTTGCAGAACTATATCCAGATAATCCATGGTATCTGCCCCAGGGTCACGCAGGGACTTCACTTCTTCCCTTCACTTTTGTTAGTCACAGAGCTGAAAAGCTGAGGAGTTCTTTTAAATCCTTCCCAGGATCAGCTCGACTTGTGCTGCTTCTCACTATATCCCTGGTCTCCTTGAATTTCTGATGCATGAGCTTGGGCTTGGGTTTGTGGTCAGCCTGTCTCCTCCTCTGCTAATACCCCAGTGTGTTCAGTTAAGTTTGGAGTAAGATTGTTCACTTTGGGGCTGAGGTTTACACTGCAAGTGGGAAGAGTCAATTGGCCTGTCCTAAATGCTCCTTTCCACTTGGCTCCAAGCCAAGAGACAGGCCAAGGGGCAATAGCTGCAAGTTGGAGCATAGAAAGTTCTGCACCAACATGGGGAAGAACTTTTCCCCAGTGAGGGTGAGGGAGCCCTGGGACAGGCTGCCCAGGGGGTGTGGAGTCTCCTTCTCTGGAGAGATTCCAGCCCTGTCTGGATGCCGACCTGTGTGACCTGTCCTAGGGTGCTGCTTTGACAGGGGGTTGGACCTGGTGAACTCTGGAGGTCCCTTCCCACCCCTGTGATGCTGTGATCACCTCCTCACCTTTTCCACTGATGTAAGACCTGTTCTGCTCCATCTCCTCCACACCATCTGGAGGCTTGAGGGGCTAGAAGGTGGTGGCAAAGGGAATGTTCAGAGAGTTAAGACAACATCTCCAAGCTTTATCTTCTCTCCCAGGATGCTTTCCAAGGCTTTATACCACCCCTCCTTGCCCTGAGGCACTGCAAGAATCTCCTCTTGCAAATTACTCCCCCTTGCTGGGGAAATGATAGCAGAATTTGCAATTTGCAGAAATTACATGGCAAGCCTCTGCCATCCTCCATCCTCTTTGTTCTGCTAATTAGTTTACTTTATCAAACTTCATCCTTCTGGCACTGGGATTCTTGATTACGAAGTGGCTGTTGTTTAAACCTCCATTTACTGTAAATTAAATTACCTCATGATTATTTGACCATGAGTTAGTACTTATTTCATCCCTAATTCTATATGAGCTACTTACTTAAACTGAACATAGTGGAGAACCATCTCTTGTTAGTTCAGGGAGCGTTTGTGGAAGAAGCCCATCAGATATCCCTGGCTGTGCCAGCCAGCCAGTGCTATCAGGCTGAGCATTTGTTTCTCCATTTATACTTGGGAATCACAGAATCACCAGGTTGGAAAAGACCTTTAAGATCATCGAGTCCAACTGTCCCTGTCCTGTGCTGACCCACATCCCTGAGCACCTCATCTACCCAGCTGTTCAACACACCCAGGGTGGGGACTCAGCCCCCTCCCTGGGCAGCCTGTGCCACAGCTCCATAACTCTCTCAGGGAAGAGCTTTACCCTCACATCTGCTCTGACCCTGCCCTGGCCCAGCTTGAGCCCATTGCCCCTTGTCCCATCTCCTGTCCCCTGGCTGAAGAGACCATCGCCCAGCTCTCTGCACCCTCCTGGCAGGTCAGTGTAGGGGGGGAGAAGGTCTCCCCTCAGCCTCCTCTTCTCCAGGCTGAACACCCCCAGCTCCCTCAGCTGCTTCTCAGAGGATTTGCCCTCCAGCCCCTTCCCCAGCCTGGTTGCCCTTCTCTTGACTCGCTCCAGGACCTCCATGTCCTTCTGATGCTGAGGAGCCCAGAACTGGACCCAGCACTCGAGGTGCAGCCTCCCCAGTGCCCAGTACAAGGGCACAATCACCCCCCACCCCAGACCTACTGGCCACACTGGTTTTGATACAAGCACATTATCATCTTATTCTTCTAGAAGAACACGGTTCCTGGTGGTACCGTAACAGAAAGTCTCTCTCCCCATCTCATGTGAGTGAGGAACCAGCTCAAAGGCAGAGCCACCCGAGCAGAACCTTTCCACACTTCCTCAGAGATGCCACCAGCTGTTGTCACCGCTTCCCTCTCTCAATTTAAGAAAACAGCAGAGCTGTGTGTATTTTGGGGGGGGTGGGGAGAGGGTTTGGCTCCTTTGGGCTGACTTCTGCACCACCATCTTTTGAAGTGTCACTTCAAAGCGCGGGCTTGTTTCCTAAACACTGTTGGGAGGCTCCTTCAGAGGGAGGGATAATCTGGAGGCTTGTTTGGTTTTGATAGGGGCTTGGAGCTCTTCCAGTCAGCCTCTCCATAGCTGGGTTCCATCTGCAGCAGCCCTGCGGCAGCACTGTGGCCTGCACAGGCCCTGAGAGCACTGTGGGCAAACACCAGGCCTCGGGGCAAACGCCAGGCCTCAGGGCAAACGCCAGGCCTCGGGGCAAACGCCAGGCCTCAGGGCAAACGCCAGGCCTCAGAATGAAGGGGAGAAGAGATTTCTAAGGCAGCTTAACTCCAGGCTTGCTGGAGGAAGTTATCCTTTAGGTGTCACCCAGCTAGCACCTATGGGTTGCCCAGCTGTGCTCCTGTGCTGTCATGGTGTGTATGCACAGCGCTGCCCTAAGCGGGTGTCTGCTGTGAGCTGTTTTGATTGAATCTTCCTAGGAGAGGCTGCTCTGGGCCCAGATTGGGATCAGTGCTCCCGTAGGGATCTTAGAATCATAGAATCCCAGGGGTTGGAAGGGACCACCAGAGCCCATTGAGTCCAACCCCCTGCCAAAGCAGGGTCCCTGGGACAGGTCACACAGGTCAGCATCCAGATGGGTTTGGAATATCTCCAGAGAAGGAGACTCCACACCCCCCTGGGCAGCCTGTCCCATTGCTCTGTCAAATGGTAACCCCATGGCTGGTGTGGGGCCAAGAGCAGGCAGGGGCAGGTGTCTGCATTGTCCCATGCCCTTGCAATGGTGGTGCAGAGCTGCTCCTGGTGCACAGTGGGCCTTCAGGTGGGTTCTTGGGAGGAGGAGTAAAGTTTAGTAATGTTGACAGATACTGCCATCTTAGGCATCAGAGCATCTCTCTGATGAAGAGATGCTGAGGGCCTTGGGACTTTTCAGCCTGGAGAAGACTAAGGGGGAACCTCATCAATGCTTACAAATCCCTGAGGGGTGGGCTCAGGAGGACAGGTCAGTCTGTGTTCAGGGGTGCCCAGGGACAGGACAAGGCATCGTGGGCACAAACTGGAGCAGAGGAAGTTCCACCTAACTGAGGAGGAACTTCTTTGCTGGGAGAGTGGCAGAGCCCTGAGCCAGGCTGCCCGGAGAGGTTGGGGAGTCTCCATCTTTGGAGATATCCCAACCCCATGATCCTAGGCTTTGTCCTGTGCAGCCTGCTCGAGGGGACCCTGCTCTGGGGGGTGGGACTGGATGATCTCTAGAGGTCGCTGCCAGCCCTGATCATTCTGTGATTCCATGATCTTGGAGAGTATCAGGCAAGGTGTGTTATAGGTGTGAGTTGGGAGGAGAAGCAGGCTGGGACTCATAGGGCAACCCTGGCTCTCCTCCTGGCCCCAGGTCTGTTCTCAACTGTCCAGAAGAATCTTTTGGCTCTCCTCTGCTTCTTCCTTTCCCTCCTCCTGGAGCATCCACCCACCTCCCAGACAAGCACTTTCCAGGCAACACCTGTGCCTTAATGATTTTAATGAGCTTAATCAGTTCCTTGGGTGTTCCTGTTGCTGTTTTCAGTCTCTCTGCTGTTGCTGTCATTATTTTCTAGTGCTTTGGAGCATGAGAAGCAATTGCACAGGGTTACTGAGGCTTCCCTAGCCTAGAGAATACTCTTTTTATTTCATGCTGGGGACTAACAGGTATTTATGCTGCTTATTGCTGCCTGGAGCTCTTACCAGACAGTTTTATTTCAGCTCTTCACTTCTACCTGTGGCAGAATTGACTTTTACAGATCCAGGGCTAGCATTTTGTTGAACCACATCTTCCTTTATTCCTCCTGGCTTGGTTTAGTCTCTGAAGGCTTCTTTTATAGGTCTCATTTGCTCCTTGCTACCATCTAGTTGCAAGATCCACTCAGCTTATGACTTCCTGTAGCTCCTTCCTCCTCAGCTTTCCCACACGGCTAGTGAAGAGCTTGGTGCTTGTCTCTGTCTGTGCCACTTTGCCTGAGTGTTGGAAGCAGCCCTGTGGCTGTAACTCTGCTCTTTTCTCTTTGTGCCCCCCAGGTGCATCCACTGTGGAGCTGTCTTCATGACCCTGGCCCTGCTCAAAGTGCACATCCACGAGAAGCACTGCGAAGTCTTCCACAAGTGTTCTTTTTGCCCCATGGCCTTCAAGTCAGCCAGCACCACCACAGCTCACATTACCAGCCAGCACCCAACAGAGACTCACAAGACGACTCAGTAAGTGTTCTGGCTTTATCTCTTCTTCTCCTTTGCTGAGCAGCTCCAGGATTCACCCTTTTCCTCCTGTTTTTGTTTCTCCTGGATTTGGTTTCTGTTCTCATCTGGGAAGATCTGCAGCTTTGTCAGCCAGTGGGGATCTGTTCCTAGCCACAGCCTGCTCTCCTCTGTACAACCCCAGTTTCCTCTGTAGGAGGAGAGGAGTTTGGGCAGGGAACAGCTAAACATCCCTAAAAAGAACTTGTCACCTCTTTTTCTGGCAGGATCTACAGAGACACCTCTTGGCACGTGGTTCCAGGGCAACTGCTGCATCTGGCACTCAAAGAGGAGAGTTGTGCCATGCAGCTTTGCCCCCAAAAGTCACTAGAGAGAAACCTCCTGGGTTTTTCCTCTCTGTACCTTTACTCCCTGAGCCTTGAGCTAGTGCTGAAAGTGTGTGCTCTGAGGGAGGGAGGTGGGATCACAAGTGTTGCGTAGCTAGCTGGTGTGCTTGGGGTCTGCTCCCGTCTGTCTGCACACACACATGCATGTGGCACATGTAGGTAGTTACCCACATCCACAGAGGCAGAGTTATTTTTAGAGAGCTGTGGCATGTCCCTGAGGCGTTTTGTTGTTCTTCCCAGTTGAGTTAATGGCTCAGTTGGCCACGTGGTTGTGTGTTGACAATGCATTGAGAGCTCAGCCCTCCTCTGAAGTTGCCAGGAGAACTTTTTCTCCCCTCTTCTTAAGATAACTCATGAAGAAAGACTGATTTTTACTCTTCTTTTTTTTCAATTGTTCCAGGGTGATCTACAAATGCTCTTGTGAGACAGTTTTTAACAGGAAGAAGCTGCTCCAAGAGCACTTCCAGCAGAACACCAAGAAGTTGTTAGCAGTAGTGTTCAAGTGCCCACAGTGTCAGCTGGTGTATTTGCAGAAACAGCAATTAATGAAGCATGTGAAGGTAGGTAACTCCCACCACCTACTGATAGGAGGGCCAGGGTTGGAGTTCACTGAGAGTTTATGTCAACCCTGTGAGGAAATTGGGTGAGGAAGTGGAAGGTTTTTGAGGAATATGTCAGTGGAAAAACAGACTGCAGTGATTTATTACCTGGAAACACCAGTGGAGGTTTTATGTGAGTGGGTAATAACATAGGCAGCTGCTCTCCTCTATATGTCATTTAACCTTATGACAAAGGCTGGTTTTCTTTGGGCAAATCCTTTGGATTTCTAACTGTTCCATGTTAAAGCCAAGGAAGTGATTAAACCAGAGTGGGAGCTTCATCTTTGGTTGGGAGACAGGGAGAAGTACTCTCTGCCCATGGTGTTATGTAACAGAAGCTGAACCTCCCTCTTTTCAGAGCTCTGGTCCCTTTGGAGCTGCCTGAGTGAGGAGCTGCAGGGGATTTAACACCCCCCATCCCCAGCTGCTCCACTTGCCTGCAAGAACCACACCAGATCATGAGGTGGGAGTGAGGGGGGCAGAAGTGATTGCCCTGGAGGTACCAGCCTTGCTGCCACCTCTCTGAAAGGTGGTTTGAAATGAGTAGTGTGCACAACACCAAAACTTGGTGGAAATGCTGGTCCAGAGAGTGCTCTGAACCTGCCCTTGCTCCATGGTGGCTCATTTATGGTTGGGCTTGATGATCTTCAAGGTATTTTCCAACCTAAATGAGTCTGTAAGCACTGCAGTAATCTCAGTACCACTCACTGCTCTTCTAGACAGAAGAAAAGCTGTTTATTGTCAATTTGTTGGTGGTTTCTGGGGGGGATGCAGGCAAAGACTTGCAGATCTGATTATCCCAGCAATGCCTGATGCTGTTGTCTCTGTCAGTGTGTTTCTATGTACAGTGTCTAACGATGCTGCCCTGGAAACCCTCTGGGAAGATTTCTTAGTGGCTCTTTCCAAAGGAAGAGCTTGCAAAGTCTTCTTTCCCTTTGATTAGGGGGGAAAAAAGTGACATAATGTTTTTAATCAGTGACTTTATTTTGTTTATACTTAAAAAGCAAGAAGATTCATTTGCTCACTCTGAAAGCATAACCCATTCAAACCAACTTCTGCTCTCTCTCTCTCTCTCCCCTCATGCCTTTAACTTGCAAATCTGGAGGTGCTTTGCAGGCAGTAATGAATTAAAATGTGAAGCCTTCCTGTGAAGTTGATGATTGCTCATCTTCCTGTATTATAGCTAGGAAAATAGAGTTGAGATTAAGGCTGGGACCTTCAAAGAGGCATTCAACCTCAATGCTAAAAGACTGGCTCTAGTTGAGGTACACAACTTGGTGCAGCTCATTTGCAGATCCCAGGCCCAGGGACCTGCCTGCAGCAGTTTGGACACCAGCACCCTGACATCTCCCCCCACCCCATACAGGACGTTGGTCTTTCAGCCTATTTGGCCATGGGGAGGTCTTTGAGGTGGAAATTGAAGGTGGCTTTTGGCTGTGGCAGGGTAGTAATTGCACTAAACCATCTCCTCTCCTGTCAGATCCCACTCCTTTCTGCAGCACAGAGTTTATAGGAAACATCCAGTCACAAGGTTGGAAAAGGCCTTGAAGATCATCAAGTCCAACCGTTAGTCCTACACCACCAGAGCACTGAACCATCTCCCAAAGTGCCTCATCTACCCCTTTTTTAAACACCTCCAGAGACAGTGACTCCACCACCTGCCTGGGCAGCCTGGTCCAAGGCTTTACCACTCTTTTGGTGAAGAAATTTTTCCTAATCTTCAGTATGAGCCTCCCCTGGCACAACTTGAGACAATTCCCTCTTCTCCTAGTGCTAGTCCCTAGGGAGAAGAGGAATCAAAGAATCATAGAATGGCAAGGTTTGGAAGGGACCCCAAGGATCACAGAGCTCCAACTCCCTGCCACAGGCAGGGACACCAACCTCAGGCCTGGAGCTACACAGGGTTGCCCAGGGCCCCATCCAACCTGGCCTTGAACACCCCCAGGGATGGGGCATCCACCCCCTCTCTGGGCAGCCTGTTCCAGCCCCTCACCACTCTTTCTGTAAAAAACTTCCCCCTAATATCTCATCTAACCCTTCCTTCCTTCAGCTTCACCCCATCCCCCTTGTCCTGCCCCTGTCTGCCCTTTAACAAGCTGATTCCCCTCCTGTGTCTCTGCTCCCTTCAGGGACTGGCAGGCTGCAATGAGGTCCCCCCACAGCCTTCTCTTCTCCAGGCTGAACCAGCCCAGCTCCCTCAGCCTCTCTTTGTAGGGCAGCTGCTCCAGCCCTCTGAGCATCTTCGTGGCTCCTCTGACCCCTCTCCAACAGCCCCACATCTTTCTTGTGTTGGGGCCCCAGCTCTGGACACAGGATCCAGCTGGGGCCTCCCCAGGGCAGAGCAGAGAGGGACAATCCCCTCCCTGTCCCTGCTGCCACCCCTCTGCTGATGGAGCCCAGGATCCCATTGGCCTTGGGAGCTGCCAGAGCCACTGCTGGCTCGTGGGAAGTTTCTCATCCACTGTGACACCCAGGTCCTTCTCACAGGGCTGCTCTCCAGGAGCTCTTCTCCCAGGCTGGATCTGTGTCTGGGATTCCTCCGGCCCAAGTGCAAGACCTGACCCTTGGCAGTGTTGAACCTCATTAGGTTCCCCCAGGCCCATCTTTCCAGCCTGTCAAGATGGGGGGAAGACCCCCACCTCACTGCCACCTCCTTTCAGGTAGCTGTGGAGAGCAAGAAGATCTGCCCCCAGCCTTCTCTTCTCCAGGCTGAACAGCCCCAGCTCCCTCAGCCTCCCCTCATGCAACCTGTTCTCCAGACCCCCAGTCAGCCTGGTTGCCCTTCTCTGCACCCTCTCTAGCACCTCCAGGGCCTTCCTACACTGTGGCACCCAAACTGCACACAGGGCTCGAGGTGAGGCCTCACCAGGGCTGAGTACAGGGGTAAGATCACCTCCCTGGCCCTGCTGGACACACAATTGCTGATACAGACCAGGATGCTCTTGGCCTTCTTGGCCACCTGGGCAGGCTGTTGCCTCATGTTGAGCCAGCTGTCAATCAACACCTCCAGGTCCCTCTCTGCTGGGCAGCTCTCCAGCCCCCAGCCTGTGGTGCTGCTGGGGGGTGTTGTGGCCAAAGGGCAGGACCCAGCACTTGGCTTTGTTGAACCTCCTGCAGTTGGCTCAGGCCCATTGCTCCAGCCTCTGCAGAGCCTCCCTGCCCTTAAGCAGATTGACTCTTCCACCCAGCTCAGTGCAAACTGAGGGAGGGTGCACTCCATCCCCTCATCCAGATCAGCAATGGGGATGTTATCCAGGGGGTGCTGTTCCAGGTGTTCCAGGAGGTGCTGGTTCACTGTACCTACATGCAAATTAAAGAACCCATGAGCCTTCTCATGCTAAAGCATCAGTGTGGGGTGACTTGGAAGGTCTAGTTCCAGTTATTGATTCCACAGAGAAGTCAGTTGATGTTTCTGGGTGCCTCTTCCCCCCCTCCCTCCCTGCCCAGCAGTGTAGTAACAGGAGAGGTGGAGTGATGGTCACTATTGCACTCTGCTCAGAACCTGCTCCTGAGATTTCCAGGTGGGGATAGAGGCAAATTGTTTGTCTTACCCCAGAGAGAGCAGAGCAGCATCTGCCATCACCTTGGGATTGTAGCCAAGAGCTTCTGCAGAGGTCAGCTGGATCAGGTGCAGAGCACACGGGCTTCTCTTCTCAGATGAGACCTCGTGTATTGAAGCCTGGTTGGTGTCTAACCCACAGAAAGACTTCCAAAGGCCTGGGGCCTTTGTGTTTGAAACTTTACCCATTATTAATTACCCTGCACAATTAAACCTCTAAATTACCCTTTTGTGTGCATGAACTGTTGTTGTCCCTGGGGGAGTTTCTTGAGGTTTCTTTGGTATGTTGCTATTTTACTTGCTTTTGCTTTCCCACAGCTCTTCATTTCTTATTTCTTTTCCTTATGTTCCATTTTCTTTGGTAAAATAACTTTTTTTGGAGGGGAGGGACTTGGGATTTGGGCCTCTTGAAAAACCAAAGAGCTTAGAGCTGTATCCCTTCTGTGGCTGGTTTCTGGCTTTATGCTTGATTTTATTTGTCAGGAATCAAGCTTTGAATGATGTGAATGTAAATAGCAATAGATGGTGTGGAACAAGAGAAGGGAGGGCTGGAGTTTGCCTCTTCCCCTCTCTTGAAGCAGCTTTGGAGCCCCCAGGATGACAGCAAACATCTCATGCTGTGTTTTGGGAGCTTAGGCTCTCCAAATAATGACAATTAACATTTCTCTTTCATTACATCTTCCCTGTTTAACCAGAGTTCTCATCCCAAATGTTAAACAGGCAGCAGTGAGGAGCTGCAGTGGTCACTCAGGAAACATAAATGGGTGCTTTTTGCTCCTTGGAAAGATCTTTTGCCAGGGAAAGGCCTGGGAAATGGGAAGACATGCAGGAGTGAGACATCAGCATACTGTTCTGAGGGCTGCAGGGCTTAAGTGATTTCTTTAAAGTATAAATGTTATTTCTTTCTAACTAAAGGTGTATTCTATGTATTCCATATGAATGTTACCTGTGAATCCATTGTTGTTTTATCCAGAGCATTCATGGAGTCCCCCAGGATCCTAAGGAGACACCAAACTTGCGACAGAAACCTGAGAGGGCATCAAGGAACCAGGTTCACACCCCACCAAAGGAGCTGTCAGTAGCCAATGGGACTTCCCACTCCCCTCTGCCAAGGAAGGACATGAGGATAGAGGGACACAATCCCGAATCCAAGTCCAGGCTGAGGAGAGCTGGTTGGACTTGCAAGGAGTGTTCACAGTGGATCCCCGATCGGGAAACCTATGTGTCCCACATGAAGAGAAGTCATGGAAGGGTAAGGACTCACTTCAACTAGGATACAAGAGATTTTTAGCAAAGGGATCTCAGTGGGGTGGGTTTCATCCAGCTCAGGCCTTGCCTTGACCTATTTCTGTCAAGCTAATGCTTCCTTGCTGGCAGAACATGGGCCAAGATGTAACCAGATTCCTTGGTACTGTGGTATCAGGACTTGTTGGATATACTGGGATCCCCTTCTTGAGTGCCATGCACAGAGCCTGTGGAAATTGGGATCCTGGTCTTTGATTCCTTCTAGCTTGTCTTGGGGAGTGCTGGATTTTCCCACTTGGTAAGTGTCAAGAGAAGATGGGGGCAGGCTGAGACTGCTGGATTTCCCCCTTGGAGTCCTGTAGAAGTAGGACATTTGCCAAATCTTTGTGTTGAATACATACATGTATTCATTAAACAAGGCCAAGAAGGCTTTAAAAGGAATGCACATGGGTTGTACAAAGGGCCAGAGGAGGAGGAGGAGGCAGCAGTGAGTTACAGGGTGGTTGTGCAGTGGGTGTCATACATGGGTAACAAGCGTGACTGCATAATGCTCTTTAATTAACTTCTCTTTAATTAACTTCTCATCCTTTTATTATGCTGAATTAATGAGGAGAGAGGAGGGTGAGTGGCCTCAAGCTTCACACTGAGGTTCTGCCTTCTTTTGGGGCAGAAGGGACCTTCCACTGAACTGATTCTGCTGAGGGTCCTGCAGTGAAACAAGCCCACAAGACAAACAGCTGATGCAATTCTTATTTAAAAACCAAAACAAAGTGTTCCTTAACTAGTCCTGGTTTTTCTAAGACTAGTGCTGTTATTAAACAACTGTTGGGCTGAGTGTAAGTGGGATCCCAAACTCTCAGTGAACATTGTCAGTGGAAGAGGCACTTCATTTGCACCTGAGAGGTAAGGACCTGGTGAAGAGCGTGGGAGTGTTAGAACCCAGTCAGTGCCTCCAGTTCCCTGCTATTCAAAGGTGTTTCTGTTCTAGTCAATGAAGAGATACCCCTGCCAACGGTGTGAATGCTCCTTTACTGCCTCCAGCAGCCTGCGCAGACACATCCGCAACAACCACGACACAGCAAAGGAGGTTTATACCTGCTGGTACGTACCCACCGCCGCTGCGCTCACTGGCTTGCAAGGACAGGCTAACCCTTCAGGTCTGGAAGCCCTTTGTGAAAGATCATGTCTGCTCCTGTCTACTCCAGGCTGGAAGTTACTGAGGGAGAGGGCTCCCTGGTATAAGAAAGCCAGGGATCTCCTGAAGAGAGTCCAGAGGAGGCAATGGAGATGATTAAACACCTGGAGCATCTCCCCTGTGAGGAAAGGCTGAGTGAGCTGGGGCTGTTCAGCCTGGAGAGAAGAGACTGAGAAGGGATCTGAAGGGTGGGGGACAGGGGGAAATGGCCAGCCTCCTCTCAGTGTCTGTGGGGACAGGACAAGGGGTGATGGCCTCAAGTTGGAGCACAGGGAGTTCCACACCAATCTGGGGAAGAACTTCTTCCCAGTGAGGGTGAGGGAGCCCTGGGACAGGCTGCCCAGGGGGTGTGGAGTCTCCTTCTCTGGAGAGATTCCAGACCTGTCTGGATGCCTGTGGGGACTGACAGAGAGCAACAGGCGATTCGATATGAAGCCATTTTATGAGGTGAAATCACCCAGATTCTAGACCTTTCTTGCTGCAAACGTGGCAAGCTAAAAACCTGCTAATTGGTTACACACACTGTTCACACCATATTGGTTGGTCAGTAATTATAACGAGCTCTGATAACCCTATCTTATAGCTAAACATCCTTAGTTTACCTTTAATGCCTGAAAGCATCCCCACACCTGCTGTTTGACCCTCTTGTTATGGTTGGTTCCTGACATGTTCTGTTACTCCCAAATCCCTTCCCATAACTGCTTCTTGGCTTAGGGCAGCCTGTACCCCTATCAGCAAGGCCGCTGTGTTTTGAGAATGGGATTATTAGGATCCTCTCAGCATGAGGAACTTTTCCTGTCTCATGGGAACAGAAGAATATTGTCAGGGCCTCTGTCTTGGGAGAAGAGAGCTAGACTGCTAGCAGACCTGCTGTCTTCCCTGACAGACACCAACCTGTGTGCCCTGTCCTAGGGACCCTGCTTTGGCAGGGGGTTGGACTCGATGGGCTCTGGAGGCCCCTCCAACCCCTGTGATTCTGTGAGTCTGTGAGAGTGAGAAGAAGAATGTGTTAAATACGAGAGACTCGGTGGCTTTTGTCTGCACAGTACCCTTTGGAAACTTAGGCTAAGGTTTGATTTGAGATCTGCAGGTGCAAAATGGGAATTAGGTTGGGCACCCTTGTGGGACAGCTGATAAAATGTCAGACCAGTCCTACACTGCTCCATGGGTGGTGTAGTCACGCATCGCTCTTGTGCCGCTACACAAACTCCACTGAACCAGGGCGGTCGCTCTGGCCACTGCTTTACATGGGCAGAACTGGTTGTGTGAGCTGCAGGGCAAGGGACCATTAAACCTGCTGGGTTTGCTTGGGAAGATGCACCTCGAAGTGGGAAAAGGGATTTGGAGACTTCAGGCAGGTGTGTATGCCAGCAGTGAAGGAAGATCGTTGCCGGTGAACATGTTTGTGGTGGTTTAACCACACAGACCACAGAGCCTCCTGCACTCCCTGCCCCCAGTGGGGTGGGGAGAGAGTCAAAAGAAAAAGGTGGAACTCATGGGTTGAGATCAAGGTAGTTTAATAGGGTAGAAAAGGATGATGATAATGGAATAGTATGGAATATCTCTCGGATGGGTTTGGGTCGGCTGTCCTGGCCGTGTTGTGTCCCCCCCCAACCCCTCCAGCTTCTTAGATCCCCCCTTCCACCTTCTCACTGGCTGGGCCCTGTGAGAAGCTGAAAAGCCCTTGGCTGCTTGGCAGCATCTAGAAACACCCATGTGTTATCAGCAGTGATCTCCTCCCACCTCCCAAACACAGCACTAGCCAGCTGCTGGGGAAGCAAATGAACTCTGGCCCAGCCAAAACCAGGACAGAAAGTCTAACTGTGAGTCCAGTCTCAGTGCAGAACCGAGCCCACTGCTTGCAGACCTGCCTCTACAACTGCTACGTTCCCACCAGCTGTTGCAGAGTAAGTTGTACACCAAGTGACCATGTGGATTTGCTTCCTGTCTTGTTCTGAGACATCCTTCTGCAAGAGAACACAAGCACATTGATGTTGGAAGTTTGCAGTGACAGAGATTGGGGCCTTTTTTTTAATTTACCTTAATTTTTCATTTATTCCTAATGTGTGCTAATGTTCACTGCACTGAAGTTACAAGAGGAGTACATCCCTCATGCACTTAATAGAATCATATCACAGAATCACAGACTGGCCTGGGTTGGAAGGGACCCCAAGGATCACAGAGCTCCAACCCCCTGCCACAGGCAGGGCCACCAATCTGCAGGCCTGGAGCTACACAAGGTTGCCCAGGGCCCCATCCAACCTGGCCTTGAACATCCCCCAGGGATGGGGCATCCACCCCCTCTCTGGGCAGCCCGTTCCAGCCCCTCACCACTCTCTCTGCAAAGAACTTCCCTCTAATATCTCATCTAACCCTTCCCTCCTTCAGCTTCACCCCATCCTGCCAGTGTTGCCCTTTAACAAGCTGATTCCCCTCATTGCTTGGGCCCTCCTGGTGAGCCACAGTAGCTTTCAGTAAATGGATACAGTATTCTCATCCCCAGCAGGCCTGATAACAACACATTGCCAAGAGTTTTTTCAGCCAGGACTTCTAAACTTTCCATCTCTTCTAACTGTGCTGTGACGTGGAAGCTCTGGAGAAGATGAATTGTTTCCTTCTGCTTTAAGCTGGGGGGTGCTGGTCTTTGGAGACGCACCAGCTGAGTTGTATACATACACTCTCTCCAGATCAGTTGTTTTCAGAGCAGAATGTATGGAATCAAAATGAACATCAGGCCCAGCTGGCCTTACAGTTCAAGTGAGTTGTGGTTGTGTTTCACTCTCAAGCTTGTAGTTGCCCCTTCTCACAATCTGCTGATGAAACCTGAACTGGATGGTGGTTGTGCTCTCTTCAATCACTATAGCAGGAGACTTGCTGAAATCACAGCACTCCTCTAACTAAACTTCCTGGAAATACTCATCCCAGCACCTCCAACAGCTGCTCTTTGTTTGGATCTGAGGTCGTGTGTTTGGTCTCCCCTTTGATCCCTCTTTAGAATGTCCAGAGTGCTGTTCCATAAATCTCCTCTCTGACCATTGCTGGCAGACCCTCCCATCTCTGAACTCCTCCTCCAGTCCTTGTAAGCCATCCCACCCTCACTGCTTCTCTTTCCCTGGACTGCTGGTGTCTGTTTTCCTTCTTCCCACTGAGCAGTTTGCACCAGTCTCCACTGTTACTCCCTACCAGGGTTTTGACACCTTAACTTTGTGTCACCCTCACCCTCTTCTCCCAGATTTCCACATGAAGCAAGAGTCAAATTTATCTTTGATCTGACAGCAGCATATTTGTGTGTCTCCAGGATGCTTTCTTGTAGGTGACCTCTCCCTGGCTTCTCCCATTTCAAGCTGTGCCTTCCCCTTCTCCCCCTGCCCTGCTTCAATCTCTGCCTCCTGTTAAATCTGCAGGGAGAGAGCAGTGGTGGGGGACTTCCTCAAACACCCTCCTGCCAAGCTTGTCACTGGAGCAGTTCAGGTTAGGAAAGCATCTTTCTCTGTTTACATGAAAAGAATTCTAAATGAGGACAGAACTACAAAATGTTCTGATGGTTTTGTGTGTTTTCTTTCCTAACTCACTTGGTGGTTGTTGCTACTCTTACTTTCCAAGCCTGGAGTACACACTGTCTGGAACACTGGGTTTTCAGCCTGTTTATTTTTGATAAACACCACTTAATAACCTCTCCTCTTTCCTGTGTGAGGGAGAAGAATTCCATCCCTGTTAAATCTTGATTTATCATCTGATCAGCTCCTGTTAAGAACCCCAAGCATTCAATGAGCATGTCTGCACTTTGACACCACTACCGCTGCTTCGCTTCCGTCTCGTTACTGGAAGATGAGTAGGAATCATCTCCTCTCCTCTGGAAAGCTGTCTTTGTCACCCAGGGATGCTTAATCTCCTCTCTGTTGCTTTTCATCCCTGGCTGCCTACATTTCAGCTGTGATTTGTGCCTTCCAGAGAAGCCTGCTGGTAACATCCCTCATGCTCAGCTTTGCACATGGCTGATGGAGACGGTCCCCGTGTCACGCCGGCGGGCAGCAGAGGAGTACGCAGCCAAGCTTGGGTTCCCCGATGGCTAATGCTGCTCTCAGTGTGCTTCACCCTGCTGCAGGGGGCAGGGGGTGGTTTATGTGTCTCAAAGACCCAGCACTTGCATCCAGCAGACCTCAGTCAGCCTGAAGTGGAAGATGCCACATCCCTTTCACATCTCCTTCTGAGACCTCAGCCGTGCCCGCTCTTGTATCCTGCCATGTCTTAACAGGAATAGCTACATACAAACAGTGTGTTTGTGAGACCTCTGCCTGGGTTACTGCTATGAACCTTGGAAGTTCATAGAATCATAGACTGGGCTGGGCTGGAAGGGTCCCCAAGGATCACAGAGCTCCAACCCCCTGCCACAGGCAGGGCCACCAACCTCCAGGCCTGGAGCTACACAAGGTTGCCCAGGGCCCCATCCAACCTGGCCTTGGGCACCCACCCCCTCTCTGGGCAGCCTGTTCCAGCCCCTCACCACTCTCTCTGGAAAGAACTTCCCCTAATATCTCCTCTAACCCTTCCCTCCTTCAGCTTCACCCCATCCCCCTTGTCCTGCCCCTGTCTGCCCTTTAACAAGCTGATTCCCCTCCTGTTTCTCTGCTCCCTTCAGGGACTGGCAGGCTGCAATGAGGTCCCCCCACAGCCTTCTCTTCTCCAGGCTGAACCAGCCCAGCTCCCTCAGCCTCGCTCCATAGGGAAGGTGCTCCAACCCTCTGAGTATCTTTGTAGCCTCCTCTGACCCCTCTCCAACAGTCCCACATCCTTCTTGTATTGGGTCCCAGCTCTGGACACAGGACTCCAGCTGGGGCCTCCCAAGGGCAGAGCAGAGAGGGACAATCCCCTCCCTGTCCCTGCTGCCACCCCTCTGCTGATGGATAAGTTCAGGAGTTCTGTAAGAATCCAGAGGGTATTATGGGGCACATGGTCTTGTGGATGGGACCCTGTGCTGGTGGTTGGGAACGCTGGGTGCAGAACCCAGCTCAGTGCTACACGTCATCACCGCGTCCCTCTGCGTATGCATCTCTCATGAGGGGGTTGGTTTGTCCTTCCCTATCTTGATTATTGTGCTTGTGCAGTGTGTACCACGGTGGGCCTGGTCTCCACGTGCCCTGCTTTCATTCTTAGCTCTGCTTATGGTGGTAAATCCTAAGCTGTTCTAGATTTCTCTAAGGGATAGTGGTTTATTATGAAATATAATTCATATTTGGGTAATTTAATAAAACATAGCTCACCAACACCTCTCTCCAGTGACACCTATGGGTTTGGCATGTACCCAAGAGTGGTTTGGGTGGAAGTGAGCAGCTGGCCATTGCCTCTCATGAATCTTCTTCCTTTTCTTTTTGTATTCCCAAGGTACTGCACAGATGAAAACCAGACGTTCCCACAGCCGTTCATGCTGGAGAATCACATCAGCCTCATGCATGGCATCAAAAACCCAGACTTATCCCAGATGGCCAAAGCACCAACTCCAGAGAGCGACACAGCAGAAGTAACTGATACATTTTCATTGAAAAGGAAGCGTAGCTGGCGAGTAGCTGCTCCCTGGGACTGTTCCATTGGGCCACAGCCAGGCCCTCTTGTCCACACAGTGGATTTCCTTCCCCTCCTCTCCGCTCCATCCCCTTTGCTCCTCTCTGGCAGTGCCAGGATCAGGACTGAAGGTGCAGCTGAGCTGCAGCAGCGCCAGGGCAATGTGTCTTGTGCTTTTCACAATACTCTTGACCATGCAGCCCCGTGTTCTTACTGGCCTTTTTTCAGTCTGCTTTGTAACCAGGCCTCATGTAGGTTTGTTGTTGCCCTTGTTGTCCCCTGCTGCTCTCTTCATGGGCCCAGTACATTCTTCCTCTTTCTCCCTTGTTTTATTCTGCTAATTGCCAAAAATGTCCTGATTTAACATACTTTCTAGACTCATTACCTGTGAGAACTGCATTCCTCCTAAGCAGGATGGGGTCATTTCTTTCCAGCCAGTGTAACTGGATTGTAACTGCTTGTATTCCTGGTTGACTGATTGGGGCTTGTTCACCCCATTCACTTTAAAACAAGGCATCTGCTTTCCATAGCATTGCAGTGTATCCTTCACCTGTACCCTATAAGCTGTACCCTAAACCCCTACCTTCACCTGTACCCTATAAGCTGTACCCTAAACCCCTACCTTCACCTGTACCCTATAAGCCATACCCTACACAAAGGCTGCTCTTGGATGAGGTAACAGACCCACACCAAGGGCCATGTGCAAGTAAGCCATCCTCCCAGAGGAGAGGCCCACTGTGGGGCTGTAAGATGGGGGATGAATTCAGGAGAGGAGCCCAAGTAGAGGGTGAAATGTTCAGACTTAAACTTGAGTTAGGAGTGTCTGGGCTCATACCCATCCCTGTGTCCCTGCTTCTCCTTCCTGCGCTGGGTTCCCACCCACTCTCCCCATCCTGCTTCTGCCCAGCCGACCCCTCCCGGGTTGCAAGGCAAGAGAGCAGCTGAGATCCTGAGATCCTGGGTGAGGTGCTTGGGTACCAGTGGGAAGGGAGCACGTACCCATCCCCGTGTCCAAGAGAGCAGCTGAGATCCTGAGTGAGGTGCTTGGGTACCAGTGGGAAGGGAGCACGTACCCATCCCCGTGTCCAAGAGAGCAGCTGAGATCCTGGGTGAGGTGCTTGGGTACCAGTGGGAAGGGAGCACGTACCCATCCCCGTGTCCAAGAGAGCAGCTGAGATCCTGAGTGAGGTGCTTGGGTACCAGTGGGAGGGGCACGTGGGAGTCCCGAGGCCTGGCTTAGTTTGTATCACAATTCAGGGTGTCATAAGATAACACACATGGGATTTTCTTCTCCAACAATCAAGTAACTCCTCAATCTTCTGGGTTTTTTTTTCCCCCTTCAAGGTGAAATCTCCAAAGAGGACGGCACCGGAGGAGCTGGGTGAGGCAGAGAGCGCTGCGGGTTCAGCCGCCCCGCCAGCCAAAAAACTGAGAGCCCCCTGGAAATGTGCTAAATGCGGCTTCGCCACAGACGTCAGCGCGGAGTTTCAGGAACACATCCCTTGGCACAAGACAGACAGCTCCACCTACCAGTGCTTGTTGTGCGGCTTGTGCTACACCTCGCACATCTCTCTCAACAGACACCTCTTCATCGTGCATAAAGTAAAAGAGGAGGAGGAAGGGGAGGAGGAGGAAGAGGAGGAGGAGGAAGAAGAGGAGGAGGAGGAGGAGGAAGAAGATGAAAGGCAGAAGTTACAAAGGGAGATGAGTGAGAACGGACACGAGGGGTACAACGGCGAGATGAACACTACGGCACAGGAGGAGAACCTGAAAGGCAGAGAGTGCAAAAGTGACTCGGCTCTTTGTGAACAGAGGCAGACGTGTGGTGTGGAGGCTCCTCACAGCACCTCACACAACAATCACTCAAAGTCTCTTAAGACTTAAAAACAAAACCCCCCTTTTGGTTGGTCAAGGGGGGGTGGGAAGAGGGGGTTGTCAGGGGGGTTTTTACTCAAAAGACTGGGTGGGGATGGGGGAAATCTTTGAAATATTCTGGTGATTTCTTGGGATGGACGTTGCTTTCCGTTAACTTTGATTTGTAAGGGAAATTTAAAAAAGGAAAATAACCCAAACCTGCCATTGCATCCTAAGCACTAACTCTCTGCCAGTCCAGAGAGTTGAAAAGGGAAAGCAGGGCAGGAATCCTCACTGGAGCTTGTCCAACTCCTGAGGATCAAGGAGCACTTTCTGCAGCTGCAGTTTCCTTAAGATGAGCTCTCTCCTTTGAGTGTGCGCTGCCTCAGCCTCTGCCCAGAGCCCCAGCCTCACCTTCCCTCTCTTGCTTTCTTTCTCCTCCTATTTATGGCTTTTTTTTGTTGTTTTCTCTTCCCACACTGCCTTTGTTTTACTCATTTTAACTCCTAACGCTGCCTCAGCAAAACCTGCGTGTCAGGACCGTGCCGGCCCATCCGGGATCTGCTGCGTTAGCACGTGTTCAAGCTGTAAGTTGTGCTAATTTTACTTTTAATTGCCCAAATAACAACTTTATTTTCCAAAAGGCAATTTAATGGAATGGTTTGGACCTGAATCATCCTTAAAAAGAGTATTTTGTAGCCCCTCCATCCTCTCGGGTGAGCGCAGCTCAAAGTCACATGTTGCATTCAGGAGGGCCTGGTGCCCCTCAGGACTCGCTGGCTGGGTGGCAGTGGTGTCACCACTGCTGGAAGCCATCCTGGGGGTGGGTGCAGCCCGCTGCACTCGGTGGCTTGTCTTGGGCAGAGCCAGGTGGCAGGTTGGCATCCATCCCTGAAGGGGAAAACTTCCCCCCAGTGGCTCTCTGCTGCGTCGGGGGTGTGAAACCATCCTCACAGCATCAGTTCAGCGCTGGGGCACCGTGACCAGCCCACAGTGCCATGAGGGCTGGCACTCTGTTGGTCACTCTTGGGGAGCCATGGCGCTGTGAGGGCTGGCGCTCTGTCGGTCGCTCTTCTCCCACCATGGTGCTGTGAGGCCTGATGCTCCATCACTTGCTTTTGGGGAGCCATGGTGCTGTGAGGCCTGATGCTCTGTCGGTTGCTCTTGGGGAGCCATGGTGCTGTGAGGCCTGGCACTCTGTCGGTCGCTCTTGGGGAGCCATGGTGCTGTGAGGCCTGACGCTCCATCACTTGCTGTTGGGGAGCCATGGTGCTGTGAGGCCTGATGCTCTGTCAGTTGCTCTTGGGGAGCCATGGTGCTGTGAGGGCTGACGCTCCATCAGTCGCTCTTCTCCCACCGCAACACCGTGAGGCCTGGCACTCCATTGGTCACTCTTGGGGAGCCATTGTGCCGTGATGCCTGCCACTCTGTCAGTCGCTCTTCTCCCACCGTGGCACCGCGAGGGCTGATGCTCCATCGGCCGCTCTCCCATCGCTCGGGAGGCGTTCCTTTCCGCGTGGTCACATTGACTCTCTCCTTCCTCGCTCCTTCCCCCGTCACACACGCGCTTCGTGTAATATAACCACCTTCCACACCCTGAATCCTTCTCTCTCTCTCTGTTGGTCTTTTTTTAACCATGTTGAGCCAGAACCCCGCTCCTTATTGTTTACTATGACAATGTTTAAATAATTTAAGAACTATTTATCTTCCCTGCACTGGGACCGCTCACCTCCTCGTCTCCACGTGTTTTGATACGACCGGTTTGGACTCTTTGTACTTTTTGATACGGTGTTCGTTAGCCTAGGGATGTTTCCAGGTAGCCTACGTAGAGTTAAGGGTAGCGGGGGGCACTCCCGAGCCATCACGTATCTATTTAACCCGCAGCGGCGTTGGTGCCTTGCTATATGATGATGTTTACTTCCAAGTATCGCGAATAAAAAGCATCCAAGGGGGCTCTGCCTTGGCGTCGTTCTTGCCTCCTTTCGCCTGGCCTGGCCTCCGGGGGCGGAGCCGGCGGTGACGCGGCGGAAGGAGCGCGGCCGGCGGCGGAAGGAGCGCGGCCGGGCGCGGGGAAGGGGGGGGTGCGGACACACACGGGCGGTTGTCGCCGCTCTCGGGGCCGGCGATGCTGTCGCTGGACTTTCTGGACGATGTGCGGCGGATGAACAAGCGGCAGGTGCGGGGGCGGGGAGGCGGGGGTGGGGAGGGGGAGGCGGGGAGGGGCTGCCCAGCCCGGCCGGGGATGGGGCCGTGCGGCGGGGCCTGACCGCCCCTTCCCCTTCCCCCCTCCCCAGCTGTACTACCAGGTGCTGAACTTCGGCATGATCGTCTCGTCCGCCCTCATGATCTGGAAGGGGCTGATGGTGGTGACGGGCAGCGAGAGCCCCATCGTGGTGGTGCTGAGGTAAAGCCTGCGGCGCTGGGAGGGAATGGGCTGGGGGGGCTGGAGACCCGCGGGATGGGACAGCTGGGGGGTCCTGCCCCTTCCCCGGCGGGCGAGGGGCTCCATCAGGAGGGAAGTGCAGGGGGCAGGTGAGGGGGCCGGTGGCCTGCCCTACAAAGAGCCTGGCCCAGCCTCACAGCATCCCCAGGCTGGAAAAGACCTTGGAGATCATCGAGTCCAACAGTCCCTGTCCTGTGCTGACCCAGATCCCTGAGCACCTCATCTACCCAGCTGTTAAACACACCCAGGGTGGGGACTCAGCCCCCTCCCTGGGCAGCCTGTGCCACAGCCCCACAGCTCTGCCAGGGAAGAACTTTTCCTTCACATCTGATCTGACCCTGCCCTGGCCCAGCTTGAGGCCATGAGCTCTCTGGAGGCCACCCCACTCCCTCTAGCTGGGCTGTGCATTAGGAGGGAGGACAGCAAAGACATAACAGTGACAGCGTGAGCCCAGCGTTTCTGGGCCGTGCCACCCTCCCAGAGAGGTGCTTAGCATCGCGGGTGGTGGGAGACGCAGGGAGAGGGAAGGCCTTGAAACAGGGGGTGTCAAGCCCATGGCTTGGGCGGGATGGCGGCAGAGCTCCCCATCTCATCGAGGCGCTCCCTGCAGTAGAAGTCGCGGCAGCAGAGCATCGCGGCGCTGGGGCGTCCGCCACGCCTGCCCGCAGGTCTGCATGAAGAGCTGAAGTGTGCACTGAGTCCCGGGTAGCGAGAAGGAAGTTGAGGTCTTTGAGATGCTGGGGAAGAAACTCAGCGAGCGAAAGGGAGTTGCTGGGGTTGTAAACACGAGCTGGCTCCTGAAATGCCTGGAAAGCTTTGCCTTAAACCTTCCATCCTTAAAATCATCCTCTGACTTCTCCTCTGCAGCTCCCTTGGTTTCTTTTCTAGCGAGGTTTAACAAGGCCAGGAAAAGGGGAGCCTGAGGCTGTGCTACCTCTGTGTAACTGCCTATTCTAGGTGTTGGGTGTTGCCCTTGCAGAAGTGGGTACCACCGGCTCTACTCCTGCTGCCTGGGACAGAATCCCACGGGCAGAGTTGCTGAGCACTGGTGTGTTCATCACTCGCAGAGCGGCCGCGCCGTGCTGGGCTTTCCACGTGTCTCTACCACACGCTGCTTAAAGCTGCCTCTTGCTGGGCCCACGAAGTTGGGGTGGGGGATGTTCTCACACCTTTCCTCCCAGCCAGTAAAACAGGGGGGCATTAGGTCACATCCCTCCTCCAGCGATGCCATCTCCTGCCGATCACCTTCTGTGCTGTTTCAAGATAAAACGCCGCCGTAGGCGGTGCTGAAAGTTCATCCTTTTGTTTTCTGCTACATTATTTATTTGGAATTCAGCAGGTTAAGTATTTTGTAACAATTGCCATTTCCAAGGCAGGAGAAAAATAGCTTGAGTAGCGCTGCCCGCCATGAGATCGTTAAGCGAAGCGATGAATCACAAGAACAGATTTCAGCAGGCCTGTCTGTCTGTTCCAGATGGGAATACTGGAGCCTGAATGTTTTCAGCGCTTTGTTCACCAGGGTGATCCCTCTACCTGCAAAAAAACTAAGGGGGAATCAATGAAATGGCAAAAGCTCCCCAGTGCTGCAGTGCCACCAGCGTGGCGCTGCTGATGGGGAGCTCCCAAGCTGGGAGGATACTGCTCATCAGTGGCCTTAGAATCATAGAACCCCAGAATGGTCTGGGTTGGAAGGGACCCCAAGGATCACAGAGCTCCAACCCCCCTACCACAGGCAGGGACACCAACCTCCAGGCCTGGAGCTACACAAGATTGCCCAGGGCCCAATCCAACCTGGCCTTGGACACCTCCAGGGATGGGGAACCCACCCCCTCTCTGGGCAGCCTGTTCCAGCCCCTCACCACTCTCTCTGTAAAAAACTTCCCCCTAATATCCAATCTAAACCTTCCTTCCTTTAGCTTCACCCCATCCCTCTTGTCCTGCCCCTGTCTGCCCTTTAACAAGCTGATTTCCCTCCTGTGTCTCTGCTCCCTTCAGGGACTGGCAGGCTGCAATGAGGTCCCCCCACAGCCTTCTCTTCTCCAGGCTGAACCAGCCCAGCTCCCTCAGCCTCGCTCCATAGGGGAGCTGCTCCAGCCCTCTGAGCATCTCCGTGGCTCCTCTGACCCCTCTCCAACAGTTCCACATCTTTCTTGTATTGGGGCCCCAGCTCTGGACACAGGATCCAGCTGGGGTCCCCTGAGGGCAGAGCAGAGAGGGACAATCCCCTCCCTGTCCCTAATGCCACCCCTCTGCTCATGGAGCCCAGGATCCCACCGCCCTTCTGAGCTGCAAGAGCCACTGCTGGCTCATGGGAAGTTTCTCATCCACCATGACACCCAGGTCCTTCTCAGCAGGGCTACTCTCCAGGAGCTACTCTCCCAGTCTGTAAATATGTCTGGGATTCTTCTGGCCCAAGTGCCACCCCTGACACTTCCCAGTGTTGAACCTCACTAGGTTCACCTAAAAGCAAAGCTTTTCCCCCTCTGGTGTCCCTGTAACGCAGGCTGCTGGCAGGGCTCCCTTCCCAGCGACCCTAAAGTGTTTGAACATATGGTTCTAAGAGACATGAGACACGCCGGGTCCCCGGGGTGGTTTTTGTAGGAGCTCAGTGCTGAGGTTCCTGTGAGGTTTTTTTCTTAATCTCCAAAACTGGATTCCCAGCATTTAAATCTTGTTGTGTTTCTCCTCTCTTTCAGCGGCAGCATGGAGCCGGCGTTCCACAGAGGAGATCTCCTGTTCCTCACGAACCGAATTGAAGATCCAATCAGAGTGGGAGAAATCGTGGTCTTTAGGATAGAAGGAAGGGAAATCCCTATAGTCCACCGCGTCCTGAAAATCCATGAGAAGTACGTAGAGAACTTGGGGGGTTGCTTAGCTAAATTACACCTTTCCTCATCCCCTTGAGTAAAAGAGTGGCTGGGATGTCAGCAGCAGGGGCCCAGGTACTGTAGGAAGCTGAGTAGGTGTTTTGGACAGACAAAAATCTGCCCTCCTGGGTTTCCTTGTAAAAGCACCCAGCAGAAGCACTGGGGGCCTGTGCTGGTACCCTGGGCTCTCTGCATCTCTTGATGTCTCCTGTGTCATCGTTTCCATCCCACGCTGCCCCGCAGCATCGCTTTGTTGTCTCCTGTGGCTACGGTTGCATTTGTGTGTGTGTGAGGCAACTCCTGTTTGTAGAGGCAGGACGTAGGGAGGAAGGGGATCTGTATGCATGGCACGTTACTGGAGAGCTTGTCTTCACGGTCCTGGCTCTCACGTGGAGACAGAGCGTTTCGTCTCTTCTCTGTAGGGAGTTTTACACCGTTACTCCTGAAGTCTGAGGCATCTCCACACACCATTTGGTCTCTGAATGGCTTTGCAGGTTGCAGGTCTGAGGGAACGAAGCACAGCCTCTCTGGTTCAGTCACTGAACTAGGGCTTGGTTTGCTAAGCAAGGCTTCTTCTGCAGCCATGAGCCTTCCTGTGGTACCATGGCTGCTCCAGGCCAGCCTCAGTGGAGCAGAGGAGTGTTTTGCCAGCCAGCCCTGCGAGGCTTTTGAGTGAAACCTAATTCTTGGCCTGAATTGTCAATTCTTCAAGCCAGCTCTGAGAAGCACCAGTCCAAAGGGGTCCCAGCATCTGTCCCTGCTGAGTGGGAGCAAACTGAGCTCTACCAGCACTCGCAGATCTTGCTCCAAGATTGGCTCACTCTAACCATAGGTAAAGGTGGCATTTGAGGATGGCTCTCTGGGACAGTGGCAGCCACAGCTGTTGGGGACATGTAGACCTTTCTTTTTTTTCTGGCCAAATACTAAGGCCAACCAGCTCCACACACATCAACAGCCCGGCCGAAATCCTGGCTGCGAGAGCGCAGCTCCTCTCCCAGTAGACACGACCAATTCTCCACTGATTCAGATTTATTCTGTGCCCAAAACTTCTAAGAAAGTCATTTTCCTCAGTGCTTTCCTTGGATAGTACCACCACAGCTGAGCTGGGTGGGTGTACTCAGGAGGAGCAGCGGAGGCACACGTTCCATGCCGCAGTTCTTCTCCAGATGTTGCCCACTCCATCACAGCACTGGGCACGGAGGTTACTGAGGTATTCAGGGCTCTTTATCCATTTCTTTTTAATGGAACAATCCTAGATCCTGCCTAGTAAAGCCATTCAGCAGTATTTTAGGTTTTGCTTAAGTAAAACAACCAAGCACAAAGCCTGGTCTGTGCGTTAGGGAAGAGAAAACAGACAAGTCCAGGCTGCGGCCGGGAGCTGAGAGCGGAAGGCAGGGCCTGGAGGTACCTGTTGCCTCTTCCACTCTTTGAAGAATATTTTTCTGGTGCTGGTTTGGAATAGGGGAGCATCCTCTGAATTGTGGCAGTTCCCTTTTTCTCCCTGTATAGTTATGGGCTGAACATGAGAACTCTGGAAAAGTCCCCGCGGAAGCTGACAGGAGCGTTGAAATGGAAGGACACAGAAGCTCCATTCTCCCTGATGTGATGACAACTTGGGCTCCAGTTTTCTCATCAGCATTGTCTGAGTGAGAACGTGGTTTGATTGGTGGGGGTTTTTTAACTTCTCAGCCTTTTCTTTTTCGTTCTGAGCAAAATTGAGTTCATTCTTTATCGCTGAGCACAGGAGGCTGCGGTGGAAATTCACTTAGTGGTGTTGGTGCAGGGGTTTCGTTCGCCTTTCGGGCAGCAGAGCAGCCGTGCTGTGGGCTTCTCACGCTGGCTCCTGATGGAGCTGTTGAATCTCCTCAATAAGGCACCAACACCATCAGTCTTCAGAGGTGAAACGATGTTACCCTGCACCTTTGGGTATCTTCAGCTTATTCCAGGCTGTCATCCGGGAGCTCTGGCAGCGCTTGCCATTCCCATGCTGTGAGCCAGATGTGCTTTGAAGGAAGCACTGTGCTTTCTCCCCCTGCTTTGGTTTTCTCCCCTTCCAAGCTTCTCCTGTTGAGCAGTGCACGCTGATATGCAGGCATGAGGAAGGCAGCACAAGCGGTTTCCCCCTGTGCTTTCCCGAGCTGTATCTGCTCTGTCATTTCCATGACCACCCTGACAACCAGGTGACAGGAATGCTCCTGCCCAGCACCTGCCCTTCAGGTGCCAGAGGGAAAGCGGCTGCCGATCCCTGAGGAGCATCAGCCAGCATCGCTGGCTGCCTGGCCAGCTCCATGGGGCAGGACACGTAGCGTGGTGTGCAGAGACAGAGCACAGCAGCGGCTGTTACCAGGGCAAAGCTGAAGGTTCCTCTGCTCCAGGCTCCTGTGTCTGGCCAGCAAATCCACCCCGGGGTCAATTACAGCCTGGAGACAGCGTGTAGTGGAACCTTCTGTAACTTCACAGGGACTGCCTGCTCACTTTTTGAACCAGTGAGGTGTTTTGGCCTCCAGAACATCCTTCCAGAGGGTGGTTCAGTTTGTGCAGCGTTGGTTGAGCATAACACCACCTCCAGCTTGTCTTAACCTCTGAGTTTCACTCGATGCCCTCTGGGCCTGTACTGGGAGAGGCAGTGAGCAGCTGTCCTGGCTGGCGGTTACATTGGGTCTGTCCTGGCTGGCGGTTGTGTTGGGTCGTGTCTCCCATCAGTTCTGTCTTTTCCAGGTGGAAGAGTCCTGCTCTGTTGTTTCTTGCATGGAAGTGGCTCAAGGCCTTTTTGGCCCCTTTTCTGAGCCTTTGCTGGTTCTTCTCCCCATTTCAGAGAAGGATGTGGAGGGTTCAGAACCACACAGGGCATTCATGATGTGGGCACAGTGTGGGTTGGTGCAGTATCGTGATGGTATTGTTTGGTTTGTTCTGTCCCCCTCTCACCCCCCCCTTTCCTAATAATGTCTAAGTTCCAGCTTGCTTCTGACCACCACTGAGTAGAACTCTATGCTGTAGCCCCAAAGTCTCAGTTTGGGGTGCAGTACAGAGCCCAGATCCCAATGTTTGTACATTGAAGCAGGAGAAGCACCAACATGATGCAATATTGGAGAGGAGGGATGTGAGGGTGGGGAAGGGTCTGGAGGGGAGAGGCTGAAGGCCCTGGGTTTGTCCTGCCTGGAGAAGAGGAGGCTGAGGGGAGACCTCATGGGGTCTGTGGCTTCTTGGCAAGGGAGAGCGAAGGGGCAGCGCTGATCTCTCTCCTGTCTTTGGGGACCAGGGATGGAGCCTGAGGGGACAGCATGAAGCTGCACCAGGGGAGGTTTAGGCTGGGTGTCAGGAAGAGGTGCTGCGCTGAGAGGGGGCTGGCACAGGCTCCCCAGGGAAGGAGTCACAGCCCCAAGCTGGGCTGAGGGCAAGAAGTGTCTGGGTGATGAGCTCAGTGCCATCTCTGATTTGGCTGGGCCTGTGTGGAGGCAGAAGTTGGGCTCCATGGTCCTTATGGGTCTCTCCCAGCTCAGGAGGGTCTGGGATAGAGATGAAAATCAACGTGGAGATAGCTGCACCTTGGCTGGAGATGGCCCATCCTGCTGGTAAGTCAAGCTGCCTGAAAGCTTGGCTGGGGCCAGGACTTGTTCTTCCCACTGCACCCAACTGAGTTCCCCCTCTTCCACCCTGCTCCAACATGTAGGACGTGGTCACTCCTCACACCTTCATGCAGCCTCCACGTGCTTGTCCCAGAGCTGCTTTTCCCAAGCTCTTGTCCTCTGCCTGACCTGTCTCTCTCCTCTCTGCCAGGCAAAACGGTGACATCAAGTTCTTAACGAAGGGAGACAACAATGCTGTCGATGACAGGGGGCTCTACAAACGGGGGCAGCACTGGCTGGAGAAAAAGGATGTAGTAGGCCGAGCAAGAGGGTAAGTGAAGGTGAAAAAGATGTGGCATGTTACTCTGCCCTCCCCCCCTCCTAATCCTCTTGTTGAATTCGCCCCTAGCCCTCTCCCCTCCACCCTTGCTGGGTTTTTGGGACCTGCCTGAAAGCATCACAGAAGGTGCTGTGGAGAGTTAAGCCCCACCCCCCCTCAAAGGTGGTTCAGTTCTTAGCTGGGCTTAAGTGGTGGTGTCAAGCAGTCAGCAGCACGCTGAGGTTTCGGTGCTGGAAGGGCCACGATGCAAAGGCAGCACAGGCTCAGCCATGCCCAGAGAGGGGGTGGGTGCCCCATCCCTGGGGGTGTTCAAGGCCAGGTTGGATGGGGCCCTAGGCAACCTCGTGTAGCTCCAAGCCTGGAGGTTGGTGGCCCAGCCTGTGGCAGGGGGTTGGAGCTCTGTGATCCTTGGGGTCCCTTCCAACCCAGCCCAGTCTGTGGTTCTGTGATTCTATGGGATTTCCATCAGAATGAACCCAGGAGGCCCAGCCTTGTTCTATGTTAGTTATGCACCCTCGACTCACAGAGCCACAGAAACACCAGGCTGGAAAAGACCTTTAAGCTCACTGATCCAACCATCCCTGTCCTGTGCTGACCCACATCCCTGAGCACCTCATCTACCCAGCTGTTCAACACACCCAGGGGCAGGGACTCAGCCCCCTCCCTGGGCAGCCTGTGCCACAGCCCCACAGCTCTGCCAGGGAAGAACTTTCCCCTCACATCTGCTCTGACCCTGCCCTGGCCCAGCTTGAGCCCATTGCCCCTTGTCCCATCTCCTGTCCCCTGGCTGAAGAGACCATCGCCCACCTCTCTGCACCCTCCTGGCAGGTCAGTGTAGGGGGTGAGAAGGTCTCCCCTCAGCCTCCTCTTCTCCAGGCTGAACACCCCCAGCTCCCTCAGCCTCTCCTCATGTGATTTGCATATGATTTGAATATGATTTGAATACTGTTTGTTTTACTCTAACCTTTACTCTTGCAGCTTCGTGCCCTATATTGGAATAGTGACGATCTTAATGAATGACTACCCCAAATTTAAGGTAAGAGCCCTCTCATTTTTCTCCCCACCCCAGCCAGAACGACTCTGGATGTGTGGATGGGACCCTTGGCTGCTCTCACCACGTCTTGAGATGCCAAACATGTGTGCTCATGTCTTCTTTCCCTTTCCAGTACGCTGTCCTCTTCTTACTGGGCTTGTTCGTGCTGGTCCATCGAGAGTAGCCCCTCGTGCTGAGCTACCAGGTGGAGGTGCCATGGGTTATGTTTATGAAGATGAAGGTTCTCAGTACATGATGATCCAGTGTGTGGGGAGGAAGAGGAAACCAGGCATTTCAAAGCTTCTTGCCAGTCTGGGTTTGGTTTGGGGTTTTTTTTAACCGCATCAGGGCGAATGTTTGTCACAGTATTTCCAACCCTTTGTCACATTTTAGCATTTTTAGTGAGTTTTTATATTAAAAAATCTAAGCCAAAGTGTCTGGTGGTTGTACTTTTAAAGCTGAGCTTCCTTTCGAAGTGCCTGCAGACAGGACTGCGTCCTCTCAGTCTGTGCCTCTGTGCTAGACAAGTATGACTGGTCCAACAGCAAGCTGCAGAGGTGATGTGTTTAGTGGTGGTTTTTTTTTCCAAGTCAGAACTGGAATAAAGGGGATATTTTTGCATCTTGCCCAGTATGAGCCCTGCCATGTTCTTCATTATCACCCCAAGTGCAGCTTTGTTAGGGTCACCTGGGTTTAGCCCTTGCAGCCTGACTCCTACAGCACGGCCAACCAACTTGTCTCTTAAAATCACAGACTGGTCTGGGTTGGAAGGGACCCCAAGGATCACAGAGCTCCAACCCCCTGCCACAGGCAGGGACATCAACCTCCAGGCCTGGAGCTACACAAGGTTGCCCAGGGCCCCATCCAACCTGGCCTTGAACACCCCCAGGGATGGGGCACCCACCCCCTCTCTGGGCAGCCTGCTCCAGCCCCTCACCACTCTCTCTGGAAAGAACTTCCCCCAAATATCTCATCTAACCCTTCCCTCCTTCAGCTTCACCCCATCCCCCTTGTCCTGCCTCTCTCTGCCCTTTTAAAAAGTTGATTCCCCTCCTGTTTATAAGCTCCCTTCAGGGACTGGCAGGCTCTTTACTGAATGCTAGCAGCTGCTCCTCTCCCTTATCCTTGGAGAATAAGCAGGCCAGAGCCAGAGCTCCATTCCATGTCACTGTAAATCACGTTGAAATAACCCTCCTGAAGACCACAAGGTGCTTGGGTAGAAGGGTGAGGTGTTTGGGGTGAAGGGTGAGGTGTTTGGGGTGAAGGTGCACCGACAGCAGTCCTTGCTGGGTAGCAGGGGGAGCGCGATGGCAAAGAGCCGTAGCTCTTCAGCAGGGAATGTTCAGTGGGGTGGAACAGTCAGGTTCTCCTGGTTTGGAAATGAGTTTCAGGTTCTCATGAGCCCTCAGCTGGCCCTGTCATACTGCTCCCCCAGAAGTGATGGAAAGGCTGAGTCCCTGAGGCCTGGAAGGAGAAACTGCTCGTCATGACAACGACGATGATGTGTGGCAGCTCTTCTGAGACTTCTTCCTCAGGCCTGCGCCCCTGCCTGTGGAGATGGGAGTCAGTGGGCAGCCCATGGCAAAGGCACAGAGCAGAGGCCCTGCAGATGCCAGCTTCTGTATGGATCTGTGCTGCAGCAAGCGGCGATGGGACACTCATCCCCAGTGTCCGCACTGGCCTCTGAAAGCATTTAATTCCCCTTCGCTGGGGCAAGTGGGAGTGCAGGGCAGGGCTGCTGTGGCCAGGGCTGCTGTGGCCAGGGCTGCCTCTGGCCAGGGCTGCTGTGGCCAGGGCTGCTGTGGCCAGGGCTGCCTCTGGCCAGGGCTTCCTCCAGCCAGGGCTGCTGTGGCCAGGGCTGCCTCTGGCCAGGGCTGCCTCCGGCCGGGGCTGCCTATGGTCAGGGCTGCCTCCGGCCAGGGCTGCCTCCGAGCCCTCGTGCCATTTCCTGACCCTTTGCCTTGCCAAGAGAGCTTCCCTGGGCAGCAGGAGCCTGTCTGCTCCCCATCTCCACTTCCCCTGGCCTTACAGCTCCCCTCTCAAAGTCTAACAGCCCCCCTCTCAATATCTAACAGCCCCCTCTCTCCTGTGCAGAGTCTATGGATTTGTTTTGCCACATCCCACGTTCCCCCTTCTCATCACCTGCTCCAGGGCTGCGTGGCAGCAGAGATTGATAAACATGGAGTAAGAACAGGCAGGGAAGGGTGGCAACATGGCAAGGGGTTCATGGGCTGGTTTTGATTTTTCAGTACATACCTTGTTTGGCCTGTCCCATCTCCAGAGGGGAGGTGTGTGCCATAGGTCCTCACTCAGCCTGTCCCATCTCTGGAGGGGAGGTGTGTGCCATAGGTCCTCACTCAGCCTGTCCCATCTCCGGAGGGGAGGTGTGTGCCATAGGTACCTCATTCAGCCTGTCCCATCTCTGGAGGGGAGGTGTGTGCCATAGGTACCTCATTCAGCCTGTCCCATCTCTGGAGGGGAGGTGTGTGCCATAGGTACCTCATTCAGCCTGTCCCATCTCCGGAGGGGAGGTGTATGCCATAGGTACCTCATTCAGCCTGTCCCATCTCCGGAGGGGAGGTGTATGCCATAGGTCCTCACTCAGCCTGTCCCATCTCCGGAGGGGAGGTGTGTGCCATAGGTACCTCATTCAGCCTGTCCCATCTCCGGAGGGGAGGTGTATGCCATAGGTCCTCATTCAGCCTGTCCCATCTCCGGAGGGGAGGTGTGTGCCATAGGTACCTCATTCAGCCTGTCCCATCTCTGGAGGGGAGGTGTGTGCTGTTAGTTCTGTCCATGCAATGGGTTTGGTTAACTCTCAGGAGCTGGGGTGCCCCATGGTGCCCTGGCACGAGGAGCGTTTAACTGGGGTAGAGTGAAGCAAAGAAATCATCCTTTGGTTTGGGAGTCTACAAGTGTGTCCAGCCCCTTGCACCTCACCTTGCTTGGGCCTCTGGCTCACAAGGTAATCACAACTTAGTCATTAAAAAGTGGTAATTAATTCTGTAAGAAGATTTGGACACAGGGTTTCTCCAAACCCCTCGAGGCACGGATGGGGTGCTTTGGCAAAAGCCAAGCTTGGCAACAAGGGGGGAGCAGGGACTCTCTCTTTGAGAGCTGCCCTTGGCGTGGAGCACCCCCCTGATGACATGGGGCAGCGGTCCTGCCTTTGCAGGGAGCGCTGAGGCTGGGGCTCTGCTCCCTGTTTCCTATTTAGCCTCAGCTGTCTCTGTGCATAAACTGGCGGGGGGGGGGGTTTAACGTGGGCTCACGTGAAGGACTGAGCTGAGCTCTTCTGACATCTGCTGATCGACACCTCCCAGTGAAAACCCTCTGGAAATGCTGCTGCTGCTCTGCCAGTCCTCTGGCTTTCACGCCTTCTGCAGGAACCGGGGCATGCAGCAGCGGTTGTGTCACTCTCACTGAGTTAATTTTAACCAAAAAGAGGGGGAAAAGGGCCCAAGATACAAAGGATTTATCCCCTCCCGTCCTTGGGGCTGCAGGGATGAGCTGGGAAAGAGCATCCATGGAAAAGCCCCCGCTCTGAGAGAGACCTTCCTTTTCAGGGTGTCAGGAAGGGGGAGTGGGACCCTTCCTGCTCATTGTGGGGTTACCCTGCCAGTGTCGCTGGCTGCAGCAGCCACCCTGCACCTCAGCATGCATGGGAAGGGCTGTCCCAGCCCCGTGCTGGGTGATGTCATGGAGCTGGAGGAGCTTAAAAACACGGAGGGTGGTTGGGGTAAAAGGGGGGTGAAGCCCATAGCAGCACAGTGTGGGTGGGCTGCTCACTCCTGGGTTCACGGGCCCTGAGCCAGGGGGGTTGCAGTGTGAGGTTTGGGAATTTGTCTCCCTGGCCCATGTTCTGCCTATTTTCAGCTCTGGGTAGCTGAGCACGTGGCCCCGTGTTACCTGCAGCTGTGAAACAAGGTGTTGGCTCTAATTAGAGCCAGGATAAATAAGCAGTTAACCCACTCACAGCTCCAACACCCACCAGCACCCACGCTGCCTCCAGTGTCACCTCCTGCATCCCTGCGATGCCTTCCCTGCTACAGTGGGAAGAGAGGGTGCTGGGGATGAACCTGCATGAGCTGGGACCTGAGAAGGTCGGAGGAAGGATGGCAAAGAGCTGGTGCTGGCTCTGTCCTCATCAGACTTACTCTTTGCTGAGCAGAAAGGCTTACACAGCGTGCAGGGTCTCTGAGTCAGCTGGGGGCTAATGCTGAGGTGTCCGGTGAGCGATGCTGCGCTCCCAGGGGCTTTGCTGTTGGAACTTGAGGAGGCTTTTTGGGGTTTTTGTGGTGGTTTTCTGCTTTTTATTAAAAGTGAAGCTGTCAGGCCAGCTCCAGGAGAGCCTCTGAGGCTTCAGGCTTAGGAAGGATGGAGATCTCAGTGTTGCAGCAGGAGTGGGATTTGCTTGTAAAGGACGTGGGTGTCGAAAGGTCTGGTTCTGAAAAGCAGAAGGTAAAAACTCCTCTGCCAGGACTAAGACTGTGTCTGTCTCTGTTGTGGTTACAGGCAAACAGAGCAGGTTTCCTGGTAAGCAATTTCATTCCTTAATGACTGTCAGTCATATCCGCAGTTCAGGGCAAGGATCCCTTTGCGGGCAGGAGCCGCCGCGCTGGGCGGAACGACGCCGGGCTGTTTCCTTGGTGACTTTTGGGATCAAAGCTGGGTGCACAGGTGGTAGATGGGAGGTGGGCTGTGAGGAGTCACGTGCTGGAGGCCGAAGCTCCCTGAGATGAAGGCTGTCTCTGTAGGTTTATGATGCTCGAGCGCTCGGTTAAAGGGTAATAAGTGTTAGGCAGCTTCACCCAGAGGGTTCTAGGGCTGGGCTCTGTGAGATGGTGAGACACGGGTGCAACAGGCAGACTGCTCTGTGGGTAAGGAGTTGGCTGGACTGTCACTCGTGGCCAATGGCTCGATGGCCAAAGTGGAGGCCAGGGATGAGTGGTGCTCCTAGTGGCTGTGTGCTGGGACTGGTGCTGTGGAACATACCAAGTCAGACACATGGACAGAGGGATCAATGCAACCTCAGCAGGTTTGCCAGCGACACAGAGCTGTGTGCTGGGTGATGTGCTGGAGGGGAGCGACCTGGAGAGGTGACACTGTGTGAGCGGCATGAGGTTCCACAAGGCTGAGGGCAAGGTCCTGCACGTGGGTCAGGACAGTCCCCAGCACAGCAACAGGCTGGGCAGAGAATGGATGGAGAAAAGCCCTGAGGAGAAGGACTTGGGGGTGTTGGTTGATGTAAAAGCTCCACATGACCCCGCAGTGTGCACAGGGAGCACAGAAAGCCCCCTGTGTCCTGGGCTGCACCCCCAGCAGCGGGACCAGCAGGTCGGGGGGATTCTGCCCCTCTGCTCTGCTTTGGGACACAGATCCCCTGGCAGCGCTGCCTCCAGCTCAGGGCAAGGAGGACATGTTGCTGTTGGATCAAGTCCCAAGGAACCTTGGAGATGCTGTGAGGGCTGGAGCCCCTCTGTTCTAGAGCCAGGCTGGGAGAGCTGGCGCTCTCTTCTTGGGAGAGCTCCGAGCCTCTTCCCGACCCTTGAGGGGCTCCAGGAGAGCTGGAGAGGGACTGGTGCTCAGGGCAGGGAGGGCCAGGCCCAGGGGAATGGCCTTCAGCTGCAGGAGGGTGATGGAGAGGGGCTGGGAGGCAGAAATCCTTCCTGGGGAGGGGGAGATCCTGGCACAGGGTGCCTGGAGAGGTAGTGGGAGCCCTGGGATCCCTGGCAGGGTTCAAGGCCGGGTTGGATGGGGCTTGGGACACCCTGGGCTGTGGGAGTGTCCCTGTCCATGGCAGAGGGGCACTGGGGGGGATCTGAGTTCCCTCCCCACCCAACCTGATAGGGTTCTGTGGTTCTATGGTCCAGTAATCTCATGGCCACTTTGGTGCCCTTCAGATCAGGACAGGTCCACGTTATTTTTGCAAGGAGCCTCTGCAGCCTGAAGCCTTGTCTGTGCGTGGCTGTGGGACCACTTCCCACTGGGAATGTGCCACTGGGACAGGCTCAGCTCTTTGACCATGGGGAGGAGAGGTGGCTTGGGAAGAGCATGCCATGTGTGGGGACGGCTCTGGTGCTGGAGCTGGAGAGATGCAGAGCAGACGTTTGTGCATCCCAGGCTGAGGAGCCAGGCAATGCCAGTGATTCAGTGGCTGAATCAGAGGAGGAATGTCCTGGTTCCTGCCTGGGGGCTGCAAGGTGAGCCTGGGTGATGCCAGGAATGTTCACGGTTCCCATCAGTGTCGTGCTCCTGCTGGCAGCTGGTGAGTCGAAGTGACTGGTCTGGCTGTCTCACCACTGGCTGCTGGGGAAACAGAATTAGAAGAGCACCTGCATCGTGTTTTGAGACAGTTTAACAGCTTCCTGCCCCTTTTACCTCCTGCCCTCCTTTGCAGGGCTTCCATCCCACGTGGTGAGCATGACGACAAAGGGATGGAAGCACTGCAAAGCCAGCAGCCACAGGTCTCTGTGGAGGCCTCCACGTTGGGTTCGGGAGGGGCTGTGTCTCTCCTGGATCTACTCAGCCCTAGTTGGGTGGCTCCAGCCATGAGAAGCCCTTGTTGTGGCTGCAGCTTTCCTGCTGCCACATGCTCATCCCAGCTGACCTGTTGACTTGTGTAAAAACCCCACCAGCTCCTCCGCACCGGCCCCGCTCCCCCGCGGGCAGGGCCTGCCTACATGTCCCAGGTCCTGCTGGCCAAGCATGTCCTGCATTGAACCTCTTCCTGCTCATGGGACAGTTCATACACATGCTCAATTCTCCCAGCTCCTTCCAATGTTCCATCCATCAGAGCTCCCTGGATGAAACTGAGTATCAGAGAACAGCCTAAATAGGGGTGGGCTAGAAACACCCCCCTGCGAGCCTGGCTGGGGTAGACACGCTCTGTCTCTTGCTTCTTCTGCCCAGCTCCTCATCTCTTGACTCACAGCACCGTTCCTTCCCAACCTCCCCCTGTGCTGTAGGAACGGATCCTGTGAGGGTTTTTGGTTTCCAGAGAGACAGAGGTCCAATATAACATGGAGAAAATGAACTTACAACTTAATTTCTTGGGACCTCAATTCACTTGAGCCAGGATGGCAGGTTCCTGCCTTATAATTTGGGCTGGGGTGTATCCAAGCTGGGCCTGGCTTCACCTGCAAGGAAACCAGAGGATTTTTGTGGTCTCTTTAATTCTTCTGGGGGAGCTGTTGCCTGTATGATGCCCCACGGGTGTGGGGTGAGTGGGGAACCTCGGGGAAAAGCCGCGGCTCCTTTTTACAGCTGCAATGGTAATCACAGAATGGAAAAGGAGCTGGAAACACGGTGCAGGAGATTTCAAACTCTCTCTTCTATAAGCCACAGCCGCTGCCTGCAGACAGACGATGGAACAGGGGGGATTTAATCTGTGCAAAGGAGACAAATGCATCAAAACACCCCCTGGGGCCTATGGCGGGACTGTAAATTTGACCCAGCTTTGGTGAAGCCGTGAAGAAGGGGCTGAAACAGCTTAAGAGTTTTATTGGCACTGGGAGCCCTGTGAAGGAGATGAATTGGGGGACCGGAGGCCTTTGCTCCCTGTGTTTGGTTTTTATTAGAGCCATCGGTTTTGAGCGTGCCTTTGCCTGCCCCGATGGAGATCTGCGGGGCCTGGGAGCACCCGCTCTGCATGTCTGGAGCTCTCCAGCTCCATGTCTCCCCTGGGCTGGACCGGCCACCTCTCTGGGAGATGTATCAAGGTGAAATTCAATGGAGAAGAAGGCAAGTGCTTTGACAACCCTTTGGATGAAGGCATTTGTCCCAGTATCCAGCCTAAACCTCCCCTAGTGCAACTTGAGGCTGTTTCCTCTTGTCCTGTGGCTTGCTACAGGCCAAGAGCTTCTCTACAGCTTCCTCTCAGGAGCTGTAGAGAGCAATAATGTCTCTCTTCATCCCTCCTCCAGACTAAACCACCCCAGTTCCCTCCACCTCTCCTCATCAGACTTGCGCTCCACACCATTCCCAACTCCATTGCCCTTCTCTGCACCCACTCCAGCACCTCTGTGTCCTTCTTGTAGTGACGGGCCCAAAACTGAACCCAGCACTCAAGGTGCAGCCTCACCAATGCTGGGTACAGGGGACCATCACTGCCCTGGTCCTGCTGGCCACACCACTGTTGTACTTCTTGGCCACCTAGGCACACTGCTGGCTCATGTTCAGCCAGCTGTTGACCAACACCCCCAGGTCCTTTTCTGCTGGGCAGTTTTCCAGCTGCTCTGCCTCAGCCTGTAGCACTGCCAGGTGGTGTTGTGACCCAAGGGCAGGACCAGGCACTTGGTCTTGCTGAACCTCATGCAGTTGCCTCAGCCCATGGATCCAAGAATGCTCTGTAGAGCCTTCCTGCCCTGGAGCAGGTCAACACTCCCACCAGTGTCACCTGCAAGTGTATTGAGGGGACACTCTTCCCCTCACCCAGACCATGGAGACAGATGTTAAAGAGAGCTGGCCCCAGTCCCCTAGCAAAGGTTCCTAAAGAAGGGAAGCAGCCCTGGAACAGGAGATGAGGTCCTTACAGGGAGGAAATCATTTGCTAAAAGGTAAGGAACAAAAGGTAGGAGGCAACAATCTGTAGCAGGAGACACCGGGGAGCTGGGTGGGGACCACATGCAGCGTACCCAGAAATGATCAGGCAAATCAACCGGTGTCTGCTGCCGGTATGAGGGGTTGTGTGCTTGAAGACCAACTGTGGAAAGAGACTGGGCAATAAAAGAGATGGAATTCAAATGGACATAAATATGAAATGGTGCACAGGGGGGAAAACCAATTTTAACTCTATTTATAAAACAACAGGGTCTGAGTTAAGCGTTGCCATCTGGAACGTTGGGGTGGGAACAGATTGAGCTGTAAAAATGTCAGCTCAGCGGTCAGCAGCCGTCGAGAAAATAAATGGGGTGCAGGAATTACTGGGGGAAAACAGGGCCTGGAACAGCCAATCCCTGTTTCCTCCAACTGGAGGCAGCCAGGGAGAACAGCAGCACAAGCTACGGATCCCTGGAGCTCCGAGGCTGCCTTGGGAGGGAAGGGATGGTTCTTGGATCTGGGCTGCGGAGAGGTGGCTGCAGGCTGCTCTCACCCAGCCCCGAAGGGTTCGTCCTGCTGGGAGTGGGGACAGTGGTCTCTGTGCAGGCGAGTGTTCTGCCTCGCAGATGTCACGGCTGATGGGAGTGTTTGCTGAGTCACCTCTGTCCTCCCTGGCTCTGCGGAGAGGCCCTTGCGGGAAGCGGGTGGCCGACAGGCCCATCTCCTGCTCCACCCGTGGCAGCAGCACGGTGACCTTTACCAGCAGCATCCATTTCTAAAATAGAATTTGCACGGCCCTTGGGGGGGTTGATCGATAAGCTGGGAAGGTTCCTCTGGCGGCCTGGGCACCTCCGCTGAGATGGAGACAGCAAGCAGTGGAGGAGCGCTGCAGGGACAGATCCTGCCCTGAATGGGAGGGGAGGGTGTTTGGGGGGGGTTGTCTCAGCAGGCTCCAGACCAAAGCTGTCTCATCAGCAGGCTCCAACCTCCTCCACCACCCAGTGCTGGCTCCCCGCTGCTGGCCGGATGGGTGTGCGGGCACTGGGCTGGGGGGGGGGGGTGGCTCTGCATGTTGAATCTGGAGGAAAGCAGCAACAGAAGATCTATCACAAACCCTGCCAGGCTGGTGAGCAAGGGTTGGAACCCAGGTTGTGGTGCCAGTTACTCTTCCCAAATCGGGAACAAGATCACCTCTCTGCAAAAAGATACAGACTAAGGAAATGTAGAGAAAACCTGCAAGCAAGGCTGCTGCAGGCTGCATTCGTTCAGTCTCAGGGTGACAGGGTGGAGGCAGGGAGCAGTGCTCTTGCCTTCCCAGGAACGGAGGAATCTGGCTGCAGTGGGGTCAGCCTGCTCCAGCCCCATAGGCCTTGTTTCTGGGTGCAGGAAAACACCCTCTGGACAGACCCAGCTTGTCAAACACCCACGTCTGCCCAGGGGCTGCTCAGCACCCATCCAACCTTCATCAGAAAATTGTCTTGGCTGGAACTACACCACCGGAGAGGGGGTGAGCCGTGCTGAGCCTCCTGCTTGGGATCAGCCTGTTGGTGTCTGAGGCTGGATTTGAGCAAGCAGAGGACGAGAAGGGCAAAGCCCTGCCTGGATCCCAGTTTCCTCTAGCAGCGAGCAGTGAGCTCGGGTTGCTTGCGCAAGGAAGATCCTATCAAACCTCATTGGCTGTCTTGAATGGTGCTCCCACTTCCAGCCTCCACCATGTCCCTAAGCAGCTATTCCATTGCTCTTCCCAGGCTTGAAATCATGGTTATGGGCTCGGGTCTCCCACACATGCCTCATCCAGCCAAGCCTCAGTACTCCGCAATTAACCCAGCATCCCCTCAGGTTCTGAGCATTTGTTAGGACACTGCAGCAGGGCAGGAGCTCCCAGGTCTCCTTTTCCCAGCCTTCCCCAAGCCTGCTTTGCAGTCCCTCCTTGGTGCCTGGTCCTGCCCTGCCACCCTGACAGGGGTAAGGTAGGGGTAAGGCGTGCGCAGCCTGCAGCGGGAGGGAAAGATGCGGATCAGACCGGCACAAAAGCCCTGTTTGAAATGCCGTGCTGGCTCCCTGCTGCTCATCCTCTCTCCCCGGGGCTGCCTCTGCCTCCCAGTTAATCTCCCAGCAGCACTGTGCTGCCCTGAAGGAGCGAGACTTCACGCTCCCCCCCAGCCATCCCCATCACGCTTCGGTAGGTACCATAATTCCCTGGGTCCCTTTTCTCTGCCCTCTCTGTAATTGGTATCGCTTTATCCCTGGCTACATCCTCCGTAATCCTACAGGTAACCGACCCCTCGCCTCCCTCTCCAGCACCTCTGGCTGTGGGTGCACAGGGAACAGCGGTTGTAGCGAACCCCACAGCAGATCCTGTCCTGCTAGACCACCAGGACCCCGGCCTGGGGAGAGGTTTCCCCCCCCACCATCGCAGGGCAGTGCCCCAAGTGAAGCACCATGATTTTTGGGAGGAAAGCAGTGGACAAGTCACTCCCATGTGCAGCAGGGCCAGCAGCTCCAAGGCACCTGTGCAGGAATGCAGCTCGGGGGCTGCCCAGACAACACCCCTTCCCCAGTGTGAGGAGAAAACGGGCTCCTGGGCTGTGCCAGGCTCTTCCTTCCACCCAGCACCCTCTGCACCCTGATATTACATCAGTCCGTTTCGAGCAGGGTATTGTCAGTACTTAGTGAGAGGTCAGGGCATTGGAGGAGAGGCAGGGGCTGCAAGGGGGGTGTGCATATGTGTGTCTGTGTCTGCATGCATGTGTCTGTATGTGTGTGTCTGTGTACATGCATGTGTCTGTATGTGTGTGTACATGCATGTGTCTGTACATGTGTGTGTCTGTGTGTACATGCGTGTGTCTGTGTGTACATGCGTGTGTCTGTCTGTACATGTGTGTGTCTGTGTGTACATGTGTGTGTCTGTGTGTACATGCGTGTGTCTGTGTGTACATGCGTGTGTCTGTGTGTACATGCATGCTCAGCTGGAGCAGCAGCACCAGCCCTGCCAATGCTCGTGTCCCACAAGGTAGCGATGCGGCGGGGTCAGCGCAGAGCAGCCTTGGTGCTCCTCCCCTCACCCCCTGCCCCAGGTGCTGTGTGACACCTGCGGCCTCCAGCTGGAAGAGAGAAGAGCTGTGTGGGTTCTGGCTGCGTGTCCAGTTCCAAATTAGACCGTGGAATCACAGCAGGTTTGGGTGGGAAGGGAACTCAGAGACTCCATTGCCACCCTCTGTCATGGGCAGGGACACCCTGTCCCCAGCCCAGGGTGCCCCAAGCCCCATCCAACCCGGTCTTGAACCCTGCCAGGGACCCCAGGGCAGCCCCAGCTGCCTTCTCTTCTCCGGGCTGAGCCAGCCCAGCTCTCCCAGCCTGGCTCCAGAGCAGAGGGGCTCCAGCTCTCAGACCATCTCCATGGCCTCCTCAGGTCTTGCTCCAAGAGCACCATGTCTTTCTTATGCTTGGGACTTCAGAGCTGGACACAGTTAAGATTGGGGGGGGGGGGAGGGTGGGGGGAAATCAGCTCAAGCAGCACAATCAAACACCAGGGAAACCTTCCCACAAGGCTTGTGAGGAATGACAAGGGACATGAGAGCCAGAGCTGTGGTCACAGCCACCTCACTGTGGTCACAGCCACTGAGCACCAGCAGGACAGAGTGCCTCAGGGCTCCTCTCAGCTGACTTAATGGAGGAGATGCAGCTATGGTGATGGGAGCAGGAAGGTTCAGGCTGTGGTGCTGCAAACACCACACCCACAGTGGACATCGCATTCGTGCACCCCACACAGTGCCTGGAGAGCACCCCAGGAACCATGTCCTCAAAGGGCGAGCAGAGATACAGGCCCAGCACAGCCCTGCTCAGCAATACTCCTGCTGAACACAGCCAGGGAAGGAGCATGGTGAGAAAGCAGAGCGAGATTCCCCGTTGCAGCCCAGAACCTCCAGCACACCTAGACACAAGGCTAGAAGAAACAGCCACCTTCCTGATGGGTGGTGGACTGTCTAGAAGGCAGTATCTCCTAGCTGTCCATGCCCATCATCATGGCACACCTCCTGGGCAGGAAGGCACCACATGCTGACTGGCCAGCTGGCCAGCCCAGAGGGTGCACCCGCAGCTTTGAGGGATGCACGTCTATCATGGGAGCATATTTTGGGGTTTGTTCCCTCCACATCTGCAGTTTGGACTCCAATGCCCTGCTGTGGAAGAGGAACAGATCTCCTCCAGCCCTTTTTTCTTTAACTGCAGTAAATGCTGAGGAGGGCATGGCTAATAAACCTTCCCTGGGCCAGCTCCCAGGGGGACTGGGTCATCTCAGGCACTTCTTCCCTCACCAGCCAGCACCTCCTTGCAAAGTTGTAGAGCTGCAAATTTAGAGGAGCTGAGATCCTTGAGGCCACTAATAGGCCTTAATGGGTCTCACCTGGGACCTCTGCCCCTCTGGGCCCAGGAAGGCATTTAAGTTCAGCCCCCATCTCTCATTGGCCTGTGTTATAGGTGCATTGGTCTAGCAGGCCTGGCTATGATCTCACCCCACCTTCATCACTGGATCTGTCTGGGCTGTGCCTGGCTCTCCTTGCTCACACCAGACCTCACCCCAACCTGCAGCTTGCCCTGGGACCTGCCTCATTGCCACGAGTGTGCTTGATGGGCTGGGCTCTCTCTGAGCTTGGTGGCCATCTCTGAGTCTCCTCTGCTTGCTTCTCAGGTATGGTGGCTGGGGAGAGAGCTGTGTTGCTGGCCAATGGATCCTGGTCAGCCCACAAGCCTTCAGACCACCTGCTTCCTGACTGGGGTCAGTGTGTATGGCACAAAACCCAGCATGCTGGGTGAGATTTCTGGGTGCTTTTGTTCACCTCTTCTTTCTCATTTTGGGCACGCAGGTTTGTCCTGTGGCAGTCTACATCCCTGAGAGCACTCCTGTGTAAAGGTGGAACTGGGAAGCCCCTGGGGGCTGCAGGCAGGTGGCAAGAACAAACAGAGCATAACCTGTGTCTTGGGGGCCCTACGGTCAAATGCTTCCAGCTTTATACAGGCTTTGCCTGAGCCCTGGGTGTAGGCAGCCCAGGGCTTGTCCCCTGCTACCTCTGCCCCTGGCATGGCCAGGTGCAGTTCTGTCTGTGCTGTTGCTGGGCACGTGTAGCCCTGTCACATCAGTGGCAAAGGCAGAGCTGATGTGGAATGGGACAATCAGTGTCAGGTCTGAGGGCAGTGGTCAGAAAGCAAGGGTCTGTGCTGCTGAAGGGAGTGGGAAAGGTGAGTTGTGATATGCAGACTCTGGGCTTCACCCTCTACAGGGTGGTAGAGACTGGGACCCTGTAGGCTGCTCTTGAAGGGTAAAGGAGCTTAGCAAAGCTGCCAGCCATAAGGAGGGGATGTTCCAAGCCCATCTCAACAGAAGTACTACTGTAGTTAGAGGAGACCTAACGTTCCTAGAGCATCTCCAAGGTGTCCTAGGCCATGAACCTGGAGGAAGGGCTCTGACAAGGGGCTTGGACTTGACGATCTTTAAAGGTCTTTTGCAACCTTGTGATTTCTGTGGTTATTCCTTGGAGAGCTTGACCCGTAAAGCTGGCAGCCCAGAGAGGCTGTGTGCAGGAGTGCTGAGAGCTGGCTGCAGGTGCTGGCCACTGTCTCTGCAAGGCCACTCGTAATGCTGTGGACTGTGTTCCTGGGCAGAGGGAGAATCCCAGACTGGTCTGGGTTGGAAGGGACCCCCAGGATCACACAGTTCCAACCCCCTGCCACAGGCAGGGCCACCAACCTCAGGCCTGGAGCTACACAAGGTTGCCCAGGGCCCCATCCAACCTGGCCTTGAACACCCCCAGGGATGGGGCACCCACCCCCTCTCTGGGCAGCCTGTTCCAGCCCCTCACCACTCTCTCTGTAAAGAACTCCCCCCTAATCTAACCCTTCCCTCCTTCAGCTTCACCCCATCCCCCTTGTCCTGCCCCTGTCTGCCCTTTAACAAGCTGATTCCCCTCCTGTGTCTCTGCTCTCTTCAGGGACTGGCAGGCTGCAATGAGGTCCCCCCACAGCCTTCTCTTCTCCAGGCTGAACCAGCCCAGCTCCCTCAGCCTCTCTTTGTAGGGCAGCTGCTCCAGCCCTCTGAGCATCTTTGTGGCTCCTCTGACCCCTCTCCAACAGCCCCACATCTTTCTTGTATTGGGGTCCCAGCTCTGGACACAGGATCCAGCTGGGGCCTCCCGAGGGCAGAGCAGAGAGGGACAATCCCCTCCCTGTCCCTGCTGCCACCCCTCTGCTGATGGACCCCAGGGTCCCACCGCCCTCCCGAGCTGCCAGAGCCACTGCTGGCTCACGCTGAGCTTGTTCTTAAGAGAAGCGAGATGGGGCTACGGAGGAACGGGCAGCCTGGGCTGGGGAGGGGCAAACCCACCCCGGGCACCTCCTGTGCGGGGAGCGCCGGATTTGCGGGGAAGGGCAGGGCGGGTCTGGCATCTCTTCGCACCGCGGGCAGGCGGCGGGACGGGACGGGACCGGGGGACGGGACGGGACCGGGGACGGGACGGGACGGGTGGCGCTGGGGCGAGCGGGCAGCCGGCGGGAGGCCCCGCAGCCCAGCGCCGCCCCGCAGCCCAGCGCCGCCCCGCGGCCCCGCCCTCCCCGCCGCTCTATAAGGCGCGGAGGCGGCGGGCCCGAGCGGGTCCCGCCGGGGCGGCCATGGCGGCGCTGCGCTGCCTCCTGCTGCTGCTCTGCGGAGCCGCGCTGGGACCCGCCGTGCACCTCGACTTCGCCGAGCACCGCAGCCAGGCGGCCAAGATCAAGGTCAACCCCCGCGGCAACCTCTGGGCCACAGGTACCGGCGGGGAGGGAGGGAGGGGCGGCGGGACCCGGGCTCGGCGGGACCCGGGCTCGGCGGGACCCGTGGCGGGCGTCGGGGCGGGGGCGAGGGGACCCTCCCGGCGCCTCCCTCTCCCTGCGGTCAGCGCAGGCTGCGCGGGGGGCTCATTGCAGCCTCCCCGTCGGCGGGAGGGAGAAGTTTCCCCGAAGTCCTGCTCGGAGCGGGAGTCCCCCCGGGGCTTCTCCTCTCGCCGGGCTGGCTGGTGCGGGCGCAGGGCTGGCTGGCCGCCCCTCGCTGTGCGGGGCAGCAGGAGGCGGCTTTGCTCCTGCCCCAGCGCTGTGCCCACGCCCGCCCGCGCTGCGCTGCAGGGCACTTCATGGGGAAGAAGAGCGTCAGCGGCTCCCCGCACCTGGAGTCGCCCGAGGAGCCTGCCGTGCCCGTGGTCTTCGGTCCCTCTCTCAGAGCCTTGCTGGAGGACGTGATGGAACTGCTCACCCGCGAGCTCCTGAAGATCCTCTTGCAAGAGAGACTTTTGGATGAGAACCAAGGGAAATATGACCTCACTGACCAGGTGAATATTGCCCTGGGACCGGAGGGAGATGCTCGGAGCAGGGAGGTGGTGGAGGTGTTCATCTGCAGCGGGTCAGCCTTGCTGGAGATGGGAGCGTCTGCACAGCTACTGAGGGTGTACCCCCCATCCCTCACCTCCCGCTTCTGCTCCTGTTAACCCCCCTTAAACCACTCTTTAGGAACTAGCCACGAAGGGGCAGAGAAGCCACCCTCGGCTTGTGTCTAGCTGGGCAGCGGCTGGTGGTCCCAGGCAGCGGGTGTGTGAGGGATGCTGCAATGGAGCTGTGGCACTGGCAGTCCCCAGCCCAGGGGTTATTAATAAGCACCTGGGCCTTCCTCAGTAGGTGCAGAGAGGATGGTTGGCCACTGTGGCTGCCGTGAAGAAATTTCCCCTTGTCAAGTGACCGCAGGGGTGGGGAGATCCCTTCTCCCCTCTGTTTCTGTAGAGAGAGGCCAAGAGGGACACACCACCATGTAGGAAGGGAAAGAAATCTGTCCTGCAAAGAGGTCTTGGGTGTCTGATGTCCCTGTTGAGGGTCTGTGTCACCGTGGTTGGGTTCCTTTGTCACTTGGGGGGCAGGTTGCTTTGTTAGCTTGTGGGGAGGAGGTGCATGTTGGTCGTACTGCTGTGGGGGTTCTCGGGGAGCAGGCAAGAGCTTCAGTGGTACCGCTGTGCATCAGCAGGTCCTCAGCCTCCTCTGTGTGGCTTTTACATCGGAGCCCACCCAGCTCCCAGTGGAAAACCTGATCATGCACAGATCCTCGCATGGGATATGGGATTGGTCCATGTGGCCCTGCTTGTCTGCTGCCTCCTGCGCACTTCCCTGGTGTGTCACCCTTTCAAGTCACTGCAGGAGGTAACTGAGAGCCCAAAAGGGATGAAATCCTCTTAGGTGGGTCCTACATGTGCTGTCCTGTTGAGCTGCTGTACTTGCAGAGCTGTTCAGTAATGCTGTGCACAGGTAAAGCTACTTCTCTTATCCAGGTTTAGGCAGTGCTTGATCCTTCTCAGGTTTTTTTTTTTTGGGGGGGGGAAGGAATAGGGTTGGAATAGAGGTGGAATAGGGTTGCAAGGATGCAAGCCTGAGTGGCATTGACTGTTCAAGCACTTTCTTGACTCAGTTTCAGCAGACCAAGCTAAATTTAAGGCTTTCCTAGAGAGCTTCTCCCATCGGGACAGAGGGCTTTCCACCATGAATGGCCGAAGGAATCATCCCACCCTTCTCCTCTTAAGACACTGTGGCTGCTGCAGCTCTTGCTTTTCAGATGCAGTTGGAAGGGGAGGAGAGGGCTGTGAAAGTCCCAAACCTTTCTCCATCCCTCCATCCCTCCATCCCTCCATCCCTCCATCCCTCCATCCCTCCATCCCTCCATCCCTCCATCCCTCCATCCCTCCATCCCTCCATCCCTCCATCCCTCCATCCCTCCATCCCTCCATCCCTCCATCCCTCCATCCCTCCATCCCTCCATCCCTCCATCCCTCCATCCCTCCATCCCTCCATCCCTCCTCCCCGGGGAGGGTGTTTGCTGCACTAACTGAGATGGCAGAGGAGCTGGTGGACGTGCCACCCTGCCTCACCCGCTGTGGTGTTGGCGAGCGCACACTGTGAGCTCGACAGAGGCGCTTCTCTGTGTGGGCGAGTTGTGTGGTCGCTGCTCGTGCTGTGGGGGTGCTTGGGTGGAGGCTGCCCCGAGCTGGTGCTGTGCCTTGGGCTGCTGGATGGGTGCTGGTGCTTGGCCAGCCCTGGATGTCAGGCTTTGGTGAGCGCGTGCTGGTGGCTCTGCTGCTCTTGGGCACCTTGGGTGCACGCTGCCAGGTGTCTGGTCCCACTGTCTCTCTGGGAGGTGGGGTGTCTTCTGTGGACATGCTGTGGCAGCTTGGGAGCCTGATGCTCAGCTAGCTGTCGCTCTCCTCCTCTACCTGAAACCTCCCCTTGGCCCATGCCCTGTGTGCTGCTGTCCTCTCCATGGCAGTTGAGACCTTGCTGGGTGATGGGTCTGGTTCAGCCCTTCAGGCACATCTGAGCACCCTGCTAGCTCCATCTCCCACCTCCCTGCTCCTCTCTTTGCTGCCCATTCCCCACAGCATCCTGACCACCTCTGAGCTGCCAGCTGGTACTACAGGACAGCTTCTCCCTGGTGGTTTGAGTCCCACTGTGTTACACTCTTCTGTGGGACCCTGTTTTACTTACTCTCATAGGTGACACAGTGCCAGCACAAATTCCTGCCACCCCCAGTGCGACTGTTGCAGGACACCCAGTCTGTGCTCTACCTGATCTTGTGTGCTGGGTTTCTCACCTGCCAAACAAGCTCTTTGAAAGCTCAGCTCCCCTAAACTCTGTCTGCCCCCAGTCAGGATCTGTCACTTCCATCTCAGCTCTGTCTAGTAATGCAAAGATGCTTCTCCCTCACTCGGCAAGGCAGGAATTTGCATGCTCACTCCAAGTGTTGCCCTATTTAAAACCCAGTGGGAATTTCCTTTTCTGTGGATGATACACCCACCATGCACAAATAGGCTCTTCCTTTTCATGGGGCCCCCTCCAAGCAGTAAATAAACCCCAGAGCTTGGTCTTTTTGCTTGTTCTCCCTTCGTGTGGGTTAGCCCTTGGTGCTAGGTGTTGTCTTGAGGCGCTTCCCATCCCTTGCACCCTGCCTGGGTGCAGCTCTGTGCTTGTGGTGGCAGAAGCTGCATGGACCAGAAGGGGTGCGTGAGCAGGGGCTTTTCTTTCATCCCCTTAAGCTCTCAGCACTCTGGGGCTTCACGCTGCCACCCCACTGCTGCGCGTGACAAGGAATTGGCTGGTGGGGGAAGATTGTCTGCATCCCTTGCCATCATCTTGGGTGTCTGGCAGTGTTTCTCTGGGAGATGAGTGGGGTGAGACCACATGCATGGAGTGGTATGGCTCCAGGGGTGTGGGGAGAGCCCTCCTGCACAAGAGCAGATGCTGCCTGGTGTGGTGCTGGGACCTCCAGGCTGTATGCCCCTGTCCCACAGAATGCCCCTGTCCCACAGAATGCCCCTGTCCCACAGAATGCCCCTGTCCCACAGAATGCCCCTGTCCCTCCTCTGCGCTGTGTTCCCTGTTTCTTTAGCTCTCTGCCCTGAGGCACCTTTCGTTCCTGAAGCCCAACCCAGTGGGCTGGTGAAGTTTCCCACTGCCTGCCAGCTGTGGTCCAGCTGTTGGAGCACAGGATGGGAGGCAGGAGCCGGGCTGTTGGCTCTTTCCTTCTCATGTGCTGTCCCAAGCCACCCTGAAAGTGCCACTGTGGTCTGGACAGGACACTTCTCTGATCTCCTGCCCTGTGGTGCCCGGTGGGTGACGCTGGTGGGGACTGATGTCTCACGTTCCTGCCTCTTCTCCAGGAGACAGGGCTTCTAACGAAGGTGCTGGAGAAGTACTTTTCCAACTGAAGCAGGAGGAGGAGGACTGCGGGCTCTGCCAGGCGTGGCGAACGGAGGAGAGCATCATCCCTGTGGGTTACTGTAGCAACATCACTTTTCTTTATTCTCTCTGTAACACTGTTAATAGTGATTGCTCCTATGAAGAGCAGAGCCTCCCTGTATATTTCCTGTACGTTGTCTGCTTTCCCCAGGTCTGATGTGCCCCTGTGAATAAAACTGGTTCTTTGCAGAGACTCACTCTGACTTTTTCTTCTGGAAGGGGGGGGGTGGGTGTGAAGGCAGAACCACCCCCCTGGGCAGGGAGAGGGTGTAGTGAGAGCAGCCTGGGGGGAAGCTCCTGGCCCACCACAGCTGGGAGTGGTTTGGATTCAGCTCCTGCTCACTGAAGGAGACCCAAGCTGCTGCACGACCTAATGACAAGCTAGGATGAGCTGATGACACCACTTGCTTACTGGAGCATCTTGTTAACCCTCTGTGCTGCAAGGAGGTTGCTCTCCCAAAAACATCTCCTCATGGCTTTTGGTGGTTCAAGCAGGGTCCCTGCCTTGGGGTGCCCCAAGGTTTGTTGTAGGTTCAGTGGCCTTGGCTGTCCCTTCTGCTGTCCCTCATGTGCAGGTGCAGAGCGTTGTCCCCTCAGCCTGTTGATGTGCCTGTGTTGGGAGGAGCCCGTGGTGCACCTCTGCCTTGTGTGTGTAGGCAAGCACTTGGGCAGCTGAAGAAGATGGTTGTCCAAAATGGGTGAGAGAGCGCAGCCCTGTGAGCAGGGTCTGGTTTCAGACCTTCTGCTGCACCTTCTGTCTCTCAGCCACCTCCAGGGCTGTCCCCAGGCAGAGGTGTCCCTGCCAGCAGCTCCCAGAGCCATGCCATAAATGAAGCCATAAGCTTCTACATGTGCACCTCATGCACCTCCTGCGGGCAGGACAGTGCTTCTCCCAAGAGCCAGGGGAGCCCAGAGCTGCATCAAGGTATGACCAGTAGAGGGGAGAAGGCTGCTGTGGTAGATGTTCCTGCCTTGCTCCCTATCATTTCAACGTGGCTCAAAGTGCAGGTGGTGTTTATGAACATATTGTTCCTGCAGAAACGTGCTCGTAAGTGGGGGAAAGGCTCCTGGCCCCAAACCTGTTTCTGGGGAGCTGTGGGAGAGATGGGCTGGTCCCCATTCTGGGGCAGATGTGGGGTACACAGGCACAGGCACCCTGACCTGCTTGTACTATGGCACAGCACTGCCTCCTGCCCTGCCCCAGGCCTGGAGATGCCTCTCGGGACGGTATGGTGCTGCAAACCACATGCCAGTGTCGCACAGGGTATCCTAAGCTAGGTGAGAGCTGGAGCCACTGGTGTGGGGGACAGCTGGGGACATCATGGGATCCCCAGGTCCTGCGTGGGGCAGGCTGGCAGCTCTGGGACCTGAAAAAGAGAGGTACTGCAGGAATGTTGTGTGATGGGGTCACAACTCCTCCTCTGAGCTCAGCCTTGGGTGCAGGCCCTGTTGTGGGCACAACCAGCTCATGTTTGGGGAAAAAGAATTATGCTGCAGGTTATTTGTGGAGCTGCCTGTCTGCCCAGTGGCTCATGGGGCTCCCTTCTTGTCCCTGTCTGCCCAGTGGCTCACAGGGCTCCCTTCTTGTCCCTGTCTGCCCAGTGGCTCATGGGGCTCCCTTCTTGTCCCTGTCTGCCCAGTGGCTCACAGGGCTCCCTTCTTGTCCCTGACTGCCCAGCAGCTCACAGGGCTCCCTTCTTGTCCCCTGTTAGACACTCCTGGGTCTGCTGGCCATGAGGTTCTCCCAAAGATCACCTTCAAAACCCTCCCCATCAAATGCCCTGAAGCTAGGGCCCTTCATCCTTCAGGAGAGCAAGGACCACACTAGGAGGGAGTGTTCAGGAGGCACATGATGATGGTTCAGACCATGCCAAGCCTCCCTTGCCTCACCGGAGCTGTTGTGTGGCTGCAGCCCCTGGGGAGACCATCTCTTTGCTACCCCTTGGAGCCCTTGCAGCTTCTCCAACCTGCTGGTAAAGCCCCACCAGTAGCACCACAGCAGCCTCTATCCCCACAGCGTGTCTTTCATGGTCTCCTACCCACCAGCTTTGCTCAAGAGGTGTCCCACTGTCCCTCTGCACCCACTCGTCCCCGGGACTGCAGGAAACCTTCCTCCAACCTGTTTTTCTTCTGCCCAGGCTTGCTAGGATGAGGGTGACCCCCAGCTCGCCTTTCATTAGCTGTAGCAAAGCCTAGGCTTAAAACTAATTAGAAAGGAGGAAAGTAATGACACAGTGTATCATGTTTGACACTGGAGCAGACCAGATGCCTCTGGGCCGGCAGTGTGATGGACCCACAGCCTGATGGGATTTGTGACCTGGTGTCATGGGACCACCAGCTCACATCCTGCCCAGTCAAGCTCATGGGAGGGTGACCAGGGTCCTCAACATAACAGCAGAAACCTGACATGAGATACCTAGGTGAGATCCTCCTTCTCCTGACCTCCCAGCAAGAACCTGCCTGGCTGTCTGTCCCCATCTCCTCCCCATCCTATGGGTCCAGGCAGAGATGGACAGGTCACTTGGTAATTGCTGTCATGGGCAATCCAGACCTGACTCAGGGAATTGAACTTAATTTGTTGTCAATTGAGGTAACATTACAAAATTTGGGTATTGATTCAGGTTTGTGAAACAAATCCAAAAACCTGTTGCTGAGAAGGAAGGTGCCCAACACCTGTTTGGACACCAACCTGGAAATGTAGGATGTCCCAGGCTGGAGAGGACCTCAGCAGATCTCTAGTCCAGGCATCTGCTCCGAGCAGGGTCAGTCCTGGGGTCAGACCAGGTCACCCAGGTCTTGGAAACTGCCAGGTATGAAGACTGGGTGACCTGCTCTGCTGCTTGTCTGTTCCAGCGTTCCTCCTCCCACACAGGCAAGCCACCTCTTGAGCCCCAAACCCTGTCCCATTTCAGTTACCCTCTGAGAGGGACAGAAGAACCTTTGAGGAATACTGTTTACTGAAATTTTCTCCAGCCCTGCCCTGACATCTGCCTCTCTGACATTCACCTGCTAGTCCACAGCATGCAGAGCCCCTTGGCCCAACACCCCATTGCTCACTGGGTCATAGCCCTTTGGGGGGTTCCAAGGACCAAAGCTTTGTGTCCAGGCTGGAGAAATGAGCAAATCCTTTTGCCTCTCCTTCCCCCACCCCACAGTGCTGCATTTGTTTCCCCTTGCTGCTCTGGTTCAAGGCTTCCCTCCATGGGTCGCCCTCCCATGAGCTTGACCAGGATGTGAGCTGGTGGTCCCATAACACCACCAGCTGCTCGGGCCCAAGGACGTGCTCATGGTGGAGCCTGCAGCTTCTGCACCCCACAGGCAGCGATGCCACAAGACCAGTGAGCCAACTGGGAGAGGTCACTGGGACAACATCCCTGGGACACACAGGCCACCGCAGAGCAGAACCGCAGCAGAGATCCTCAGAAACTGTGACGGCTCAGAGCATGGACATCTGTGACCATAGCTGGTCTCCTGGACCTCATCCACCAGCTGTGGCCACCTATGACCCCAGGGATCAGAAAAGGACATGCAGTGAGGTAAGAGAACTTGAGACAAGCCCCCCTTCCCCACTGACATCGTTCCTGTGTAGCTGTGGGGCTGCCGCGGGAGCTGGGGAGGTTTGTGACTGTCCCCTGCCACCGCTTGGTGTCATTGGTGTCCCAGGCTTGGGGAAGTGCTCCCCATCACCCTCAGCTAAAGACGAGCCGGGAGCACGCTCAGGTGGACAGTAAGAGGCCTGGCAGAGATCTGGTGGGACCTCCGTGGGAACCCCATCAGTTCAGAAAGGAGCTGGCAACATCTCCCTGGTTTTCCTTGGAGGTGACAGGGAGCCAGAGTCCCCTGGTCCACACAGACCTTGTCATCCAGATGGTTCTCACTGACTAGTCTCAGAGCCTCCCAAGTGCTCCCCCGCCACGGGCAGGGAACCCCCCGGCCCATGGTGCCCCAAGCCCCATCCAACCCGGCCTTGAGCCCTGCCAGGGGTCCAGGGGCAGCCCCAGCTTCTCCGGGCACCCTGTGCCGGGGTCTCCCCCAGCCCCAGGAAGGATTTCTGCCTCCCAGCCCCTCTCCATCACCCTCCTGCAGCTGAAGGCCGTTCCCCTGGGCCTGGCCCTCCCTGCCCTCAGCACCATCCCCTCTCCAGCTCTCCTGGAGCCCCTCGAAGGCTGGGGAAGGGGTTCAGAGCTCTCCCTAGAAGCAGCCTTCTCTTCTCCTGGCTGAGCCAGCCCAGCTCTCCCAGCCTGGCTCCAGATCAGAGGGGCTCCAGCCCTCACAGCATCTCCGTGGCCTCCACAGGACTCACTCCCACAGCTCTGTGTCTCCCCCTGTCCTGGAGACCCCCGAGCTGGGGGCAGTGCTGCCAGGGGATCTGTGTCCCAAAGCAGAGTAGAGGGACAGACTCCCCCCGACCTGCTGGTCCCGCTGCTGGGGGTGCAGCCCAGGACACAGGGGGCTTTCTGTGCTCCCTGTGCACACTGCGGGGTCATGTGGAGCTTTTACATCAACCAACACCCCCAAGTCCTTCTCCTCAGGGCTTTTCTCCATCCATTCTCTGCCCAGCCTGTTGGTGTGCTGGGGAACCTGCCAACCTTTGGACTCCTTGTACCACGCTGAGATGTGCCAGTCGTGCAACTGGCCAGTCTGCTGCATAAGAGGTGGCGTTTATAAAACACATACAGGTCAGTATCCCAGTGCTGCAGTGTCTCACTCGTGTGGGAAGCCACTCAACGTGGCAATTCAAAGCAGCAGGCAGAAGGGGACACAGTAAGACTCCTTCCTACTCCAGGTAGGATCTAGAAAGTGTGAACTCATCAGGGTGCCTATCTGTGTAGTATGAGCTAGGGAGCCTGCCTGCTTTGGCAGGGGGTTGGACCTGATGATCTCTTGAGGTCCCTTCCAACCCCTGTGATTCTGTGATTCTGTGAACTCAGGACACTCAGTTTTTGCCATTCCCAGCTGCACCAATGGTCTTGGCATCCCACATCGTCTAATGCACCAGGAAAGACCTTTGCCTCCAGGAGGAAATCTGTACCTATTCTGGGTGTTTTCAAGCCAAAATGTGTTGCATAAATTGGTCCAGGGTGGTGGCACTGACAAGGGAACCACCAACCTCCATCATGCCCCTAGGGAGCAGCTCCAACCTGGCTGTGCTGCTGGTGTGGTGGGTAGAAACCCCTTCCAGGACCTGGGTGTGAATGCCATGTGAAGGGAAGGGCTAAGAGAGCTCCCTGCTGGGCAGGAGAACTCGTGGGAGTATATACCTGTGACTTGGGGTAAGGTGGACTCTCATACCTGGGAATATCCAGGTGACAGCACTAGATCTCAAAGCCCTGGGACAGGCTGCCCAGGGGGTGTGGAGCCTCCTTCTCTGGAGAGATTCCAGCCCCATCTGGACACCAACCTGTGCAACCTGTCCTAGGAACACTGCTCTGGCAGGGGAGTTGGACCTGATGAGCTCTCAAGGTCCCTTCCAACCCCTATGATTCTATGATTACATTGTGTGCTGCTGGTGCTTCTGTCTGGATGGAACAGATACCCAGATGATCCTCTCCACCCACAGCCAGGGCACAGGGTGTTCAGCCACTGACCTGCTTCACAGCCCGAGGTGGGGTAGTGTTGCTCTGAGCGTTCATTCCAAGGCTTGCCAGGGAGACAGGAGTTCCATGGAAAAGTGTGCGTGGCTTTAATTAGGTCTCTAACAACAAGGATTACAAGAGAAAGTCGAAGCCTGGGATGAAAGTGCTAATTACCACGTGTATCGTTAACAAGCCCCAGCAAAGCCTGGGAAAGCTCAAGTCGATGGCAGTGACATCAAACCAGCGGGAACGGCTGTTACCTGTGGGGACAGGGCTCCCCGAGCTGGGGTGGGGAAATCCTTCATGAGGTGTGTCCCAAAGGCTCTTCCCAACACTTGTGCTGGGGCAGCAGAGCTCTGTCAGATGAGTGGGGCCCTCAGGAAAAAGGCAGTCTGGGAGCTCGTGGGGGTTCTGGGTGGGATGGGGATGTATATACAGAAGGACAATGGGGCAGCAGGGTTTCTGTCCCCTGAAGCTCTGAGAGCACGTGGAAACCTGCAGCAGGAGCTGGCAAACCACTAGCAGAAGCTGGAAGCCTCTTAGGGCCTGGGAGCAAAGATGGTCAAGCAGCACTGAGTGAGTTGCTGTTCTGGTACATGCCTCTGAAGGTCCAGGCCATGGGATGCTTGTTTCTCTCCTGCATGATGGCTCTTGGAAGGACACCGCTGAAGACAGTTTCTGGATGAGGATTTACTTAAAATGTGGCTGAAGCCCCTCCTGCTTCAGTTCCTGCTAGGGTGATGAGTGGCTCCCGTTGAGCTTTGCCTCCACCTTAGTTGACCCTGAGCTGTTTCCATATGAAACCCAGCTCTGGGCAGTGTACTGGGCAGCAACACCTTCCCCTTCTCTCAAAATCTTTAAGTAACTTCCAAGCAGAGATGGAGAAACAGATCCTTCTTGCAAACATACATAGAGCCAAACTGTGGCCACAGTGCCATGAACCTCTCTGCTCAGCTAGGTGGAAACTGGCCAGAGAGGGTCTTTACACCCTTCCTCCTGTCATAGAATCATAGAATCACAGACTGCTCTGGGTTGGAAGGGACCCCAAGGATCACAGAGCTCCAACCCCCCTGCCACAGGCAGGGACACCAACCTCCAGGCCTGGAGCTACACAAGGTTGCCCAGGGCCCCATCCAACCTGGCCTTGAACACCCCCAGGGATGGGGCATTCCCCATTCTGGGTAACCTGTTCCAGCCCCCACCACTCTCTCTGTAAAGAACTTCCCCCTAATCTCTCATCTAACCTTCCCTCCCTTAGCTTTAGTCCATTCCCCCTTGTAACACACTGCTGGCTCATGTTAAGTTTCTCATCCACCATGACACCCAGGTCCAGCTCAGCAGGGCCTGCAAGCTGCTCCATCATCTAGCTGTTGCAGAGAATCCCAGGCAAGGAGGTATGGGATTGTCAGGAGGGGACACGGAGGGACTCCATCACCACAGAGCCCCAGCCTGGCCCCAGCTGCCCCATCCCCACACTGAGGACCAGGACACAAGGGCAATGAGGACAGTCAATGGTGCAGGTGACACCTGGACAGAAGCACTATGCCTGACCCATTAGGGTCAGGCAGAAATCCTCTTTTCAAAGCACAGGGCTCCCTCTCCATCCCCAAATCTTCCTTCCTGCCTGGGCATGTCCCCGTGCCTTCCCTGCCTTGGTTCCTGGCACCACAAGAGAGGGTGGCTGATCCAACACTGCGTGGCTGCTTGTGCAAGAGGGGCTTGGTGCTACTCCCCTTGCCCCCACCTCCCTCAGGTGATCTTCATGAGTTGACTCACCCCTAATCACCCTGTCCATTGCTCACAAGTGAAGCACAAGCCTCCCAATAGAAGAGGGCTGCTGGTGGTGGGAGCAGTGCCTTCAGCGTGCTCCTGGCAAGCAAGAACAAGTCCCCAGGCCTGTTCCCTGGAAACCATCCAACCTACCACACACCTTTACTACTGCAGAAAGAGACAGAAAATTAAAGAGAGGGGGAAAAAAACCCCAACCCCCCAGTTATCATCATGGGCTCAGGCTTTCTCTAGGACCTCTTCATGGGTGCAGTGCGGGGTGAAGGGTACATCCAGCAGCTTTCCCACGCTTGCCATCCCATGACCCGATCAGCATCCCAGGGAAGTGGAACATCCCCAGCACTACCCATCATCCCCCATTTCCATCGCTGCTGGGGACAGATGAGGGAACCAGCACAACCCTGTGAGCTGCCCAGTGTCCTTGCACACAAGCAACGTGTTGATGAGCACCTCATTTAGAGAAGGAAAGAGCCCTCCCCCCACCTTTGATTTCATTTGTGGTGATAGGGCATCTCCCCAGAAGACAGGTTTATGGTGCTCATCTGCACAGCACAACGGTGGCACCTCGATCTCTTCCCCAGACAAACCCCATACATTAGTTTGGCCAAGCCAGCTCCATGGAGCACAAGGAACAGTCTAAGCTCTGGCCCACATCTCCCTCTGCCTTGCAGACACTGCCAGAGCTGGAGCTGGCACCGCATCCCCAGCGCCAGCAGACACCTCTGCTGTGCAGCCCTGTGCACAGGCTGTCCAACCACGTCACCCTTGCTGCCCCTTAGTTAATTCTCTTTAAACAGCCCCTGGGGAGGGATTCGGTGTTCAGATTGGGTAGCACCAGCCGGGACTTGAGAGGAAACAGCAAAGTCTTTGCCCATAAATGCCTTTGTTTCCTGCTGGGCATGAATTAAAGCTTCTTTTTACCTTTGCAGGGGTCCCAGCCAGGCCACCCATTGTGATGCAGAAAGAAAGACCCAGGGGGTGGCAGTAATTGTGCCAGTTTCAGAGGAAGCCCCAAAACGTGGATCAGGAGAGTGTTCCTGCCACACTGGTACCTCTCCATGCCAGTGTGACCTGCTTCAGCCAACCAAAATGCCAGAGAATGAGAGCGAATCCCAAGAGCTCAAGTTTCCATCATCTCCACATCGTGGCTGAGTTAGTAACCTGAGCATCTTCTGCATAGTGGGGCTTGGAGCCTCTCTAGATCTGTGCCTCTCTGCTGGTCCTCCTTGCCAGCCACTGTGTCCCCTTGCCCAGTGGCCAACACAGTCCCAGCTGGTACCTTCCAAGGCAAACCAGGAGCAGGGTCAACGGGAAGACCATGCAGCCAAAAGCCATGCTAGGTCACCTCAGCAGGGATGCTTCACCGGGCAGCTCAGGTGAGGGCTTTGAAGCTCCCAAGGATTGTGGCAGTCCCAGGGTCTTCACACTATAAGGAACAGCTGGACTTTTCATTGCTTTGCAGGAAAAGTGGGGGAAAAGAAGGGAAAGCCCCCCCCCCATCCTCCCAGGATCACTCACCTCTGCTACACTGTGTGTCCCCTGCCTGCCCAGCAGGCATGCCGGAGGGGGATGATCAGCTGTAGGTACGACTCCACCATCCAGCCACCTCTGGAGGCGGGCACCATGAAAAAAATCTGGGAGAAATACAACTGTGACACATCGGGCTGGCTCCTGGCCCAGCTCCTGGGGAAGCAGCATCCCGGAGCACACCACAGCTCTGCACAGCAGCCAGCCCTTGGGATCAGGCACAGAGGAGGTAGGCACAGCATGGGGAAGGGGGTACTGGTGTTTCTGCAGCCACTACCGGGAAAGTCCCCACTCCCAGGGGATGCTGAGCAAGCCCTTTCCCCACAGGGAAGTGCCTTGGCCAAGCGCCATGGCAAAAACATGGCCAGATTCCCAAAGCAGCATCCCTCTGCCTGGGGTGGCACAGCGCTGCCTCCCGCCAGCTCCCGGGACAGAGGGCTGGTGCGTGGCGATGGTCACCCTGCTGCCAGGGACAGGCCACTTCTCTGTCGCCTCTGGGTCATTCCTGTTTCCTTGGACGGTGAGGAGCTGGCTCCGTTCGGGGCTCAGCGAGGAGCAGCCGCCGGGGTGCAGCCCGTGTTTGGGCGGTGATTCACTGAGCTCCCTGAGCACAACACCCATGGGCTGTGTGAGAAGGAGCTGAGCCAGGGAGGATGGGAGCACTGGCCAGAGACCAGGGGTGGAGAACAGGCAGAGGAGGGGAGCGAGAGGCTGGCTGTGTGTGCGTGGCTTGCTGGTGCATTCCGGGGACAATCTGAGCACTGCAGTGGGTGCCTCGGTGGCTCCAAACCTGATTTGCTCTGGGGTGTACTCTGAGGAGGTGGAGAGATTCACTGGGGAGGTGGAGGGATTCACTGGGGAGGTGGAGGGATTCACTGGGTGATGCCTGAGCACACACCCCGATGTGTCACCCTGTGTTCATGCACAGCCATGCCCGGCGCAAGCAGTGCACTGGCAAGTGGGTAGGACATGGCTGGGAGTGTGGGATTTTGTCTCCCAGCATCAATCCTGCTGCTGACTTCCAGCTGTCCTGGGCAGCAGGATGACGCTGTGGAATGGCTCCTTCCCCTTCTACCCCAGCACCAATGCGTGCTTCCACTTCGACACCAAATGGGCCATCATCATCTCCGTCTTCCTCTCCACGTTGGCCATTTTCATCATCATCCTACCAGGGATCCGGGGCAGGGGGGTAAGTAGGAGGGCTGGGGGCTCAGGTCCCTGCTCTGTGCATCTTACACGCCTCCCTCCTTCTTCCCAGCCTCGAAAACCAACTTGGGGATCAAACATGCCCTCAGGTTCTTGGCCAGGGCTCTGGGAACTCTAGCAAGCCATGGGGCTGAGCTCCAGCCCATCCAGCATGTACCCCCATGCTGGAGACACTGAACACCACCATCCCCAACTCACAGGGTGCCCAGACCTGAGCTTGGCTGGGTTTCTCTCTAAGCAAGCCCAAGTAATTTCCTGGGAGTGGAAAAACAGGGCGAGGCTCAAAGCCCTCACCCCACCTTCCCTGAAATCCCAGTAAAAGAAGGAGGGGTGCACCAGGTGTGCCCCAGCGCTGCTCACAGGGCAGAAGCCACCTGATACCACCATGAGCCCACCGACTGTGTGCCGCACGCCTGTTGCATGCCTGGCTACACAAGCAGGGCTGGACGATGGGACACACTGCAGACCCGTGGCCACTGCTTTTGTCTCTGGCCATGGCGGGCTGTCAGCCCATCCAAACATGTGAGGTCTGGACAGGTGTGGAAATCCCACCTCAGCTATTGAAGGCAGTGTCCCACTGCCCTTCCCAGAAAGAGAAGGGTTTCCTAGGTATCTCCCTGGTGCTTCCCCACCCACAGCAGGGATGCCCCAGCCACGTTTTTCATACCCCCCAAAGCCTGCAGACCCCACAGGATCACCTCCCAGCAGAGGGATGTGCCCGTTTTGTCACTGGCTGACATTTCTAAATGACATGCTTGGTGCTGAGGTGTCCACAGCAACTTCTGAGACCTGTTTCCTCCCTCTGCTCATCCCCTCACAGCGATTCTTCTGGTTCCTGAGGGTGGTAACAGGCCTCTTTGTGGGAGCAGTGGTCCTCAGTGAGTACAAGGGACCTGGGGTGGGGGGAAGCTCAAGGATGCCCAAAACACAAGGGCTGGAGGAGCAAGGTGAGGGAGGGTGAATAGAGCAGCCAAGCATCACATGGATGAGTTTGTGGGTCTGTGTCTGGGACCCAGCTCCAACAAGTGGTGGGAGGTACAAACACCCATCTGTCCCCTGTCCCAAGGCTGGTGGTCATATGCATAGATCATCTCCATGGGAGTCCCTGAAAGCACACTGCCAGCTGACAGAGTACCCAGACAAACTGGCATGTGCTTGGGTGAGGACCGGTGCCCAGACGGTGCCCAGACAGTTCCCACGCACCAGCCCCATTACCTCTAGGGCTAGGGACTCAACTGGGTATGGGGAGAAACCAACCCAAGTGAGGCTCTTGGAGTAGCTGTTGGAGAAGGCTGTGCGAGGCTTCTGCTCCTTGAGGTGGGGCAGATGATGCTCAGGCCATGGAGACCATCGTGGCAGATGTTTTGCCATCAGGCCATGACTAACCTTCGAAGTCTTCACAGCCATACAGTTCACTAGGGACTGGGAGACTGGCTGGGTGACAGCAAACACCTCCTACAAGTCCTTCAGCAGTGCCCTGGTGAACGCAGACATCGGGCTGCACATCGGCCTGGCCGGGGTGAACGTCACGCTGGTGGGTGAGTGCATATCACAGCAAGAGGGTATTTGGTGCAGGTTTGGCTGCCATGCACCTGGGTACTGGGGCTGTGGGCCCTCAAGGCTCCCCGCCAGGAAATCCTGAAGCTGCCTCTGAGGCTGAGAAAGGTCTTTAGTCTTCATAATCTGTCAGGAAACCCAGTGCATCAGGTCAACGAGACCATCGACTACAATGAGCACTTCTCCTGGAGCTTCGATGCAGACTATGACCACAGCTACGACAAAGGGCTGGAGAAGGGGCTGCCCAGCCCCATCCTCTACGTGGCAGAGAAGTTCACCACGCACAGCCCCTGCGGCGTGCTCAGGCAGTACCGCATCTCCGGCCACTACGCATCACTCACACTGTGGTAAGTCACACCTTGAATGCTGGGCCCAGTTCTGGGCTCCGCACCATAAGAAGGACATTGAGGTCGTGGAGTGAGTCCAGAGAAGGGCAGCCAGGCTGTGGAAGGGGCTGGAGAGCAGCAAACTTCCGAGGGGCGGCTGAGGGAGCTGGGGGTGTTCAGCCTGGAGAAGAGGAGGCTGAGGGGAGACCATATCACTCCCTACACTGACCTGACAGGAGGGTGCAGAGAGGTGGGCGATAGTCTGTTCAGCCAGGGGACAGGAGATGGGACAAGGGGAGATGGGCTTAAGTTGGGCCAGGGCAGGGTCAGATCAGATGTGAGGGGAAAGTTCTTCCCTGGCAGAGTTGTGGGGCTGTGGCACAGGCTGCCCAGAGAGGGGCTGAGTCCCCACCCTGGGTGTGTTTAACAGATGGGGAGATGAGGTGCTCAGGGATTCTGTAAAGTTGGAGCAAGTGGTCAGCCCTATCTCTGCTCAGTGAAGAGGTAGGAAGAACCAGGTAATGCAGAGAAAGCTTGGTGGAACCACCTTCTTCCTTGTGAAGCCATGCCAAAGGCTTGGATGGTCTCTGGCACCCATCCTTCTGAAGAAAGAGGGATGCTCATGCATCTGGCCTGCCCATTTCCCCAGAGTCCTCTTCTGTGTCTCCTGTTCTGATGTGCAAAATTGCCATTGGAGAAAAACTATTCTTCATTTAAAGGAAATATGCAACTTTGTGGGGTTTATGGTGCAAAGTCCTCTCCCAGGCAAGATCTGGAGCCATAGTAAGACCATCCATAGCGGAGGGGATTCCTATTGCATAGCCAAAGAGTGGTGGTCAATGGGTCTATGTCCAGGTGGAGGCCGGTGACAAGCGGTGTCCCTCAGGGGGTCTGTCTGGGGACCGGTTCTCTTTAACATCTTTATCAATGACATCGATGATGGGATTGAGTGCACCCTCAGCAAGTTTGGGGATGACACCAAGCTGAGTGGTGTGGTCAGCACCCTAGAAGCAAAGGAGCCACCCAGAGGGATCTTGACAGGCTGGAAAGATGGGCCTGGGGGAACCTAATGAGGTTCAACACTGCCAAGGGTCGGGGCTGCACTTGGGCCAGAAGAATCCCGGACATAGATAGAGACTGGGAGAGGAGCTTCTTGAGAGCAGCCCTGTGAGAAGGACTTGGGGATTCTGGTGGATAAGAAACTTCCCATGGGGCAGCAGTGGTTCTGGCAGCTCCCAAGGCCAATGGGATCCTGGGCTCCATCAGCAGAGGGGTGGCAGCAGGGACAGGGAGGGGATTGTCCCTCTCTGCTCTGCCCTCCTGAGGCCCCAGCTGGATCCTGTGTCCAGAGCTGGGGCCCCAATACAAGAAAGATGTGGGGCTGTTGGAGAGGGGTCAGAGGAGCCACAAAGATGCTCAGAGGGCTGGAGCAGCTCCCTTACGAAGGGAGGCTGAGGGAGCTGGGCTGGTTCAGCCTGGAGAAGAGAAGGCTGTGGGGGGACCTCATTGCAGCCTGCCAGTCCCTGAAGGGAGCAGAGAAACAGGAGGTTAATCAACTTTTTAAAAGGACAAACAATGGCAGGATTAAAACTAAAGGAAGGAAGGTTTAGATTATATATTATGAGGAAGTTTTTTTACAGAAAGAGTGGTGAGGGGCTGGAACAGGCTGCCCAGAGAGGGGGTGGATGCCCCATCCCTGGGGGTGTCCAAGGCCAGGTTGGATGGGGCTCTGGGCAACCTTGTGTAGCTCGAGGCCTGGAGGTTGGTGGCCCTGCCTGTGGCAGGGGGTTGGAGTTCTATGATCCTTGGGGTCTCTTCCAACCCATGCCATTCTATGATTCTATGATTCTATGAGACCTGCTGGTTGGGACCAGGAGGGACCATCAAGAGGGTGCTCAGAGTCTGTCTTGCAGAGGCCTTTCTGTGTGTTGTGATGGTGGAGTCTCAGAGAATCCCCATGAGCCTCAGTGGTCATGGGAAAGGCATTGCAGAGAAGAGTCAGTCTTGTGATTCCCTTGCAGATGCAGGCTCCAGGTGCCTCCCCACATCTTGTTTTTATTTTCAGGAAAGGTAGCTAGCCCTGCCCAAATCCTGCTGTTCCTGAGAACTTGTAAATCACAGCAAGGAGGTTGATGTCATTTTAAAAAATATTATTCTTGGAATAAGACCAATTTGTTAAGTTCACCTCCCCAGCAAGCTAAACCCCAGCCCCCCACACAGGGCAGGGCTGGTAGCTGGGCTCAGTCCAGATGCTGAATCAGATGTGGGCATGGCTCGTTGTGTGGCTCTCCAGACAGGTCTCTCTTTGCTGTTCTCCCTTTGGACAGGAGGGAGATGCTGGGGGCCAGCCAGTGGTGGAGTCAAAGAAGGAGTTAACTTGGAGGGACCTCCAGAGGTTTCTACTGCAGCCCCCTGCCCAGAGCAGGGCTGACACCAAAGTCACGTCATGGTGCTCAGTTCAACTCTGAATGTCCCCAGGTGTGGAGATGTCTCTCTGCCACTGTAGGACCTATCCCAGATCTCTACCATCCATGCAGTTACATAATCATTTGGGTTGAAAGGGACCTCCTTGGCTCAGCCTGTACAGCCCACCTGCTCAAGGAAGGCCAGCCAGAGCAGTTGCCCAGGGCTGCATCCCTCCACTGGAGACCCTGAGAAGAGTCTTTCTGCTCAGTTCTGTGGTCCCTTCACAGGATGGCCTTTTGCACATGGCTCATTTCCATCCTGCTGTTCTCCATGCCCATCCTGCTCTACGGTGGCTACATGCTCCTGCTCACCGCCGCGCTGATGCTCTTCTCGTTGCTCTTCTTTGTCACCGCGAGGAACACTCTCAAGTGCCCCGTCCAGTTTGGCCCAGTTTCCCTGAAAACGGATTATGGTGGATCCTTTTGGCTAACGTTGGCAACAGGTGAGTGCTCAGCTTGGTCCTGGGGCTTTTGTTCTCCATCCCTGCAGTGATAATGCTCAAAGATGCAACAACAGTGCCTCATCACTTCTGTCTCCATGGCTGGTCACAGCTCATTTAATTAATTATTTATGTGCTTTTAAATCACACACAAGACTTTAGGACAGCATCACCAAGATTTGGGGGGAGGGGGAGGTGTCAGGGAGGGGGAAGAGTTGAGCAGCCAGGAGATCTGAATGGCCAAAGTTACCTGCATGGAGGTGTGCCCAGAGGAGTGTCATCAAAGCCATGAATCTCAGAGTCAGGGGAAGACCTGTCCTGGAAGGAGCCTCAGAGTGGTCTGTCCCAGAGCTGGGCTAATCTCAGAGCCTTGGTCAGTCTAGTGCTGGCTGTCCCAATGGCTAGAGATCCCCTCTGTGCTGCTCAGGACCTGTCCCACAGCTGTTCCACTCATGGGTAGCAGTCCCCTTCGTTCCTCAAAGCAGAATGTCCCATGTTACAGCTGTGCACCTCTGAGCAGAGGTGGGCTGGTTTTGGTGGCAGGAGATGGCAATTCAGTTCCCCTGCAGACTTTCCCAGGCTGAACAAGCCCAGCTCCTCCAGCCTTTCCCCCCACACTCTCTGGGCCATCAGCCCCCCGTTCACTGCTCCCACGTGTGTACCGGGGAGCCCAAACTGGTGGCAGAGTCTGTTTGTGGAGAGGAAAATAAGACTTCCCCTTGACCTGGTGGGTGATGGGCCTGTCATCAGCCTTCAGCTCCTGATCCAGGCCTGGATGGGGCCAGGACACAGCGGGAAGGAGGTGCTGATGTGTCTCCCCCACTGTGTGTTGCAGGGCTGCTGTGCCTGCTGCTGGGGCTGGGTGTCATTGTCCTGAACTCCGTGCGCCCGCAGAAGCTGAAGCTTGTCTTTAACCTGGACGAGGGAAAGGGAGAAGAAGAGGAAAGGTGGGACAAGTCCTACCTGTCGGCTGAGCCCAGCTCCTCCATGCAGGATGTGCTGATGGTCCCCCTGGGCGAGCTCTGCGAGGTGACATCTACCCAGCTGTAGGGCACTGGGGGGAGGCAGTGCAAAGCCCAGGGACACCCCTCCCAAATTCATGCTCTGGTCCAACCCTTCCAGAAGCCCAGGCAAGAAGAGACACAAGAGCTGGATGACAAGGTATCCAAGCTTGGACAGGTATCTCAAATAGATCTTTTTAATTTTTTAAAAGTTTTTATTATTTTTGCTGCTGTTTTACTCACCAGCAGCTGGAAGAGGTTTTGGGGTGAGGAGAATCCATGCCCCACCTCTGACTGTCCAGTTACAGGCACTGCACTACTGTCCTTCCCCTTAGTCCATTCCCAAAAAGTCCTAAGTGTCCTCCCTAAGACAGAGATTGAACCAGAACAAACTGGAGAGAGACCAAATGGCTGCAGACACATAAACATGAGCTGAAGAAGTAGAGCCCTGGCAAGACCACCCCCACCCTGAAGGCCTGGAGAAGTCCCCTCCACACAAGGCTGCTCTTCCCATCAGCAGTCAGGAAGAGCAAGTAGAACTGTGCTCACCAGGATGCCCTGTATCCAGCATTTCCTCTGGATCTGGGATGAAGAGCAGGTTGGCAAGGAGATCCATGATGCTGGAGGAACCAGACCTTGGGCAGGGAGGGAACACATTTCAGGTCTGCACCCCTTTACCTCCGCACAGGTTTTGCAGCTCTCTTTTGATTCTTCTCTTTCCTGGTTAGTGCTCACTTATTTCCCCTCTGTCTCAATAAAATAAGTTGGACCTGGTCTGCCTCTTGGCTGTTGATAGAGGTTGTCCCTCTGAGGGTTGGCAGGCTACAGATACTTTGTTGCTGTGACATGGTAGCCATGGGGAAGGGAAGAAGGCATTGTTTGTGGTCCTGTATGGGGCATCTGACCCCAGCTAGTTGGCACAGGGAAATGAAGGCAACTCAACAGGGAGTAAATAGGGTATGGGAGCATCCTCAGGCAAAAGAGCAGGAGGACTTTAGCTCCTGGGTGACTCTCCACATGTGGAAGGTTTGATGGGAGCAATCCCCATCCCAGCAGAGAGGTTTGCAGAAGGAACACCATGGGGCAGGTTGTCTGGGGAGAGGGTACTCGCATATATGACATCCTGGCCATCCCACTCTGGATGGAAGAGCCTCCAACAAGGACCTAGAAGACCCAACAAGCATTTACAAATAGGTTGGAGTTGAACTGCTTGAGCTTGGGAAACCTCAACAAGGATGTTCCCAATAGCATCTATCAGGAGGTGCTTCAGCCTACTGCTGGACTAGAGACAAAGCACACCAAACCTCTTTGATTTATTAACTTGAATTTCAGACCTCATAAACCTCTGCCTTTCCCTGGCATGCTCCCCCATTCAGCCCAGCCTGGGGCAGGAGGTCAGGGGAGCGGGCTCAATGGCACGGTGGCTTCACAGTCCTGGTGCAACGAGTGCCTCCAGGCATGGGGAGCACGGTCCCTGCGGAGTCCCGGGCTGCATACCTCCCCAAGACACTTACAGAGTTTGCTCCAATGTTGCCACTGACTCTGGTTAGATGCCACATTCCCTGGACACCATGGGGCCAGAAGCAGCCTGGGCCAAGAGCCAGGGAGTTAATGGCAATTATTTTATGTCTTGTTGTCCAACAATGGCTGGGCCCAGCCAGGAAGCTGAGTTGGGAGCTGTGGTGGACAGAGGAGGAGCAGCACAACTCAAGGTGGGGGGTGTGGAGGAGTGGGGCTCGTACAGCCACAGATCTTTCAGTGCATGTTAAAAAGCTGCTGTGACAACATATTGGGAAGCAAAATAATCATCCTGGAGCAACATCCCTCATGTGTGCGCCTTGCTGAGGTGGCAGGGGAAAAGCCTTCTGCCCGCAAGACTCCTTTGCCTGTGGCCAGCTGCTGAGACACAGCCAGCCCCTATTGTCCTACTCTGCACGAGACACAGTGTGTCAGCGGGTCTCTGCATCCCCCACCATGGCCACAGCTCTGCCAGCCCCCTGCAAGGTCTGCTGCAGAAACCCCAGCCACTCCACGCTCGCCAGGAAGCAGGCAAGACACACAGGGGCCTGGTGTCTCTGTGCTTCACCCAGATCAAGTTCTGTTTGTGCTTTGTTTGGGCTCGTGTCCCTGTACGCCTGATGCAACAGGCCACTGCTTCTCCTTCTGGTGGGGACACCACTGCAGAGCGAGGAGATGAGGCTGGAGACTGGCAGAAAGGGAGGGGATACCCCCCAGCCTCCTGTGCATTCAGGGCACAGGATCTGCCCCACGCCAGACCCAGGCACTTGTGGTCAGTGGCAGCATCTTCCCATGATGCTTCCAGACCCAAGACACCTGAACACAAGAGAGACAGGAGAAAGCACCCTGCCTTACCCTAAGGAGTGTTGGCTTTTGTCCTTGCCCCACGGTTAGATGGAATCTTTTGGAGGCTCTCCTGCTCCCCATCACGAGCCTCTCTCACTGGACCCCCTGGAAGCATGGCAGCAGGCCTCATCCTTCCTCCAGGCCACACTACCAGGGCAGTGCTGGGGGGTCTCACCAGCAGTCACCTGCAGATATGCCTCACAGACCCCTCTTAAGAAACCACCACATCACCCTGAAATGCCCAAAGTGTTCCAAAGGGGCAGGATTTTAATGAAGTTTAATTGAAAATGAGAGTTCTGGCACTCAACAAGTCATGTTAGTGAAACAACCGTTGTGTGAAAGCAAAGAGCAAGGATCTTTTCCAGAAGGAAAAGAGCTGAAACACTGAACTCATGCCCTTTGCCAGTAGTTGGTCTGGAGCTGCTCGGGCCTCCAGCATTCCGATAAGCCAACTCCTTGTGCCAGCTCATGGATGCTTTGCCAGGCCACTGGGTTTGGTGGTGCTAAAGCCCACCTTCTGCTTGCAGCACCACAACCCAGTGCTCTTTATTTCTCACCTTGGCTGGGCCTGACTCCCTGCTGCATGGTGAGCCCAGCCAGCCCACACGTGCTCCAGCTGGGTGAGGGTAACTTCGTCCTTCCCTCTCCTTCCTTCCTTGCATCATCCTTTTAGTCCCATCCTAGGCTACAAGTCTTGTCTAAAGAAGCCCAAGCTGAAAGTGAAGATGACATCACTACACCCCTCTGGCCAACTCCATCCTGTGTTTACTCAGGCTGTATTTCTGGAGCAGCTGTTTTCCACTCCAGCCCATGCAGCACCCAGCTGGATGGCGTCTGGGTCAGTGCCTGGCTTTCCTAGGTACACTTAGAGGTCTACACTTGATTTCAGGGCTTGAGAAAGAAACAAGCTGGTTTAATCGATGGCTGTTGGAGTCCTGGGTGCTCCCCATGAGAAACCTCCTCAGTGAGCTCAGTTTTCTGGCATGGGAACTGGCCATGGGAGACTCACGGCACCACACTGTGCCAGGGTATGGAGCAGGAAGGTTTTTCTCATGGGACAGATTCCCCAGGTGAGTGTGTGGCTCAAATCACCAGAGCTGTGAGTGGCTCCCAGTGCAGCCTGATGCCCCTCTGCAAGGCCTGTCCTTTTGGGGAGGGCACCATCAGGGAGATGGAGCCTGAGAAGGTACTGCTCAGCCAGTACCCACCCCAGCATGGACTCATACACTCTTCAAAGGCAGCTGGACAGGGAAATGGGTCTCAGAGGGCATCAAGAAGGGATTGTGCTCTGCCCTTTTGGGCCCGCCTTTGGGGAAGGAGTGGGAAGAACTTTCTTCTAGGCATTGTTGGGGTTGAGTTTGGAAGGCTGAGGAAGAGACATTCCTGTCTTCACCAAACAAGGGTTGACGTACACCTCGTTCATTTCCAGGCACTCCTCTGCTGCTTCCTCACGGAGATCAAAGAAAGTTTTCAGTAGGTCCGGGTTGAAGTAGTGCAGTGCAACAACAGTGATCCCAGACACAAAGCAGAGCAAGCCTGGAAGACAATGTGCTTTCTGAGAGCATGCCTGTAAACACCAGCACCCTTCCCACCACACACCTCTCCTCTGGTGGCCCCCTGACAGAAGCAGTGGCTTCTCTTATGGAAGATGGTCTCTGAGGTGGCTTCAGCTGCTGCACTGAGTGTCTTGAAACCCAGGCAAGCGATCCCCATCTCCGTGCAGTACTACACTTTGGGGACTAAAAAGCCCTTCAGATGGGGATAGTGTACCCCCCTGTCTGCCAGTCCTCTCCACTCCTCTGTCAGAGTCTGCTTTGCCAAGGTGGCCTGCACTCCCCAAGCTCCCTCACCTCTATTTGTGGAGGCAGGCAGAAGTCCCAGGGGTCTTGTACACCCAGAGGGACAAGGTGGTGTGCCATGGTGTAGCTTGGCATCCTTACCGATGGCTAGTGTGAGCCAGAAAGACCCCCCATAGCCTATGTGCAGGGTTGCAGTCCCAAACTGGATGGGGCACACCAGGGAGTTCCTCACAGTGGAGAACGAGAGCAATGAGAAGATCATGAAGGCCCCTGTGACCAGGACCATGTAGCCACCATAGACCAGGACGGGCATGGAGAAGAGCATGTTGGAGATGAGCCAAGTGCAAAAGGCCACCCTGCAGACAAGAGAAGATCCATGGGTGAGTGGTGCAAGTGCCAGGGACTAGGATGCTCTACCTGGGAGGAGGAACCTGGATTCCAAGTGGCGCTGTATGTACCAAGAACACCCGTTGGGGGGGGGGCACTTCAATACTCCCCAGCCTCCCAGGCTGAGATGTGCGATGCTCATGTGGCTACATCCAGACAACAGAAGCTGCGGGGTTTCATCTTCCCACTGTTCATACAGACTGTACCAACACCACAGAGGCCATGGTAGCCCACTCAGTGTACCTGTACAATCCCAGCTCCCCATCCTTCCATGTGTGGGGCAGTGCAGACCCTAGAGAGTTGCACACAGGACTGGGATAACTGCAGAAACAGTTGAAAGTCATTTGCAGCAGCTCTGGACTTGGATGAGGAGCTAGGTGGCAGGGGAACCCTTCAGCTATGGGCCAGGAGCTCCTGCTCCACGGTGCTGCCAGGCCACTTTCCTCTCTTCTGCATACCTGCCATCAAACCCAGAGCAGGGGGAACAGCCCTGCCATGGCCCTTGCCCTTCAGAACCCACAGTAGATGGAACCATCTCCAGACAGCTGTGGACCAGCTCTCCCTCCACCCAAGTGAGCAGCAACATGTCACTGCCTAGCAGATCCTGCTAAAGTGTTGTCACTGACCCCACAGCAACAGCATTCCAGCTCATCCTCCTTGCTCCCACTCACAGACGGGGCCTTTGGCAACCTTGTGTAGCTCCAGGCCTGGAGGTTGGTGTCCCTGCCTGTGGCAGGGGGTTGGAGCTCTGTGATCCTTGGGGTCCCTTCCAACCCAGAACATTCTATGATTCTATAGGGATGGGAGAATTCTACACATGTCCGTGGGCCTCCCTGGGCCACCGAGGACAGCAGCTCCAACTCCCTCCATGGGGAGGGGCCATCATCGCCACATCACAGCAAGGATCTGCACCATGTTCCACTCTCCTGTGCACAGCCGCGGTGGAGCTCACCAGCAGAGAGGGACAGGAGCTCCTATCTGCTCACCCCAAGGTACCCACAGGGCCACTGGCTTTACCGCATGGCAGCGTGCCATCACTGCCCATATCAGAGGCCTCAGGACAAGGCAGCAGGGCCCTTCCCACGTCCTCACATCTCGCTGGCAAGAGAAAGGCTCACCAGAGAGTGGCTGATGCGTAGTGGCCGGAGATGCGGTACTGCCTGAGCACGCCGCAGGGGCTGTGCGTGGTGAACTTCTCTGCCACGTAGAGGATGGGGCTGGGCAGCCCCCTCTCCAGCCCTTTGTCGTAGCTGTGGTCATAGTCTGCATCGAAGCTCCAGGAGAAGTGCTCATTGTAGTCGATGGTCTCATTGACCTGATGCACTGGGTTTCCTGCCAGAGGAAGAATACTTGAGGTCCTGCTGTGTCCCAGCTGCCAGCTGGGAGCACAGGCACCCCGAGGATGGCCGAGTCCCAGGAACCTGCACACAGGCCAAGGCCACACAGATCTCACTTGGAGATCTCTGGAGCCACCCAAATCCCACTTATAGGTCTCTGAAGCCATGGCCAGAGCTGCAGATGGGGACCCCAGACTCACCCATGAGCGTGACATTCACCCCGGCCAAGCCGACGTGCAGCCCGATGTCCGCGTTCACCAGGGCACTGCTGAAGGACTTGTAGGAGGTGTTCACCTTCACCCATCCCGTCTCCCAGTCCCCCGTGAACTGGACAGCTGCCAGGAAAAGTAAAGCTGGGGTTAAAGCCAGGCTGGTCTCAGGTTTTGCTGTGCTCAATGGTGGGCGAGCACGAACTGTGGCATTCCCTCTGCAGCGCTGGAAGGGAGTGTAAGGAGGGCAGGAGAGCTGACTCAGCCACCAAGACGTGCCCCAACCAGCTCCCACGCCCTGGAAGAGCTCATGTCCTCCCCTCGCTGAGCATCCACTCCCTCAATCTGGGAGCAGGACAGATCAGGTCCCCAGGGACAAACCCCATGAGCCTGATTCCTCCTTGGACAACATCTCCGGGACTTCCCCTCAAGCTCCCCACCACGGCGAGCACCACAGCCCTCGGGGACAGAGCTTGGAAATGAGTCCTCTCCTCAGCCTCAGGAACAGGGGTGAGTTGCATTCCAAATACCCAGCTTTCTGGGTCACACTGTTAGTGAACAGTGATGATCAGTGTCCAGTGGCGCAGAGAGGTGGCAGGTGCTGTCACAGCTCTGACAGCCATTTCAGCATGGGGTGGGGAGAGGGGGGAGAAGAAAGGGAAAAATCCCCAAAACCAATAAATTGAGGCATCTCTGGTATATGTTTTTTGGAACGGAGCCTACTTTGCAGTAGGCTGGATTTTCCAGCAAAAAAATGAGCTGAAAGCGAAGGTGATGATTAAATTGTCACCCAAAAAAACCCACCCAAAAAGAAAACCTGCCCAAAAATCAGTCCTGCTGCTGAACCAGCTTTTGAGGGCACCGACCCAGCAGTGGCCCCATGGGGACGCTTCCTGGCTGAGGGGGTGAAGGTGCTCTGCTGCCGCCAGACAGAAGCCCTGACGCTGTCTTTAAAACAATTAATTCCTCCTGGCTGCTCGAGCAGCGCCCGGCCGCCTCCCCGTCACCAGAGCGGTGCTGGAGGGCTCTGCGGGGCCCCGCTGGTTATGGTCGTGGGAGCAAGCCCTGGATCTCCACCTCTCTGTCGCCTCTGTGTTCCCAGGCAGCTCGGGTGGCATCTTCCAGCACCTGGACATCCCCAGGCGGAGGGCGACCGTGGCGTGCAGGGCTCGCCCATGCGTCCCCGATGGTCACAGCCTGGCTGCCTCCTGGATCGGGGCTGAGTCATTTCGGCTGCGCTGCTCGCTCCTTCTCCAGGCAGCCTTGTAATCCATCCCGCCCTGCAGCACCGGACTGTTTCAGTGACAGAGGGTCTGGGCTGCTTGCTGTCCCCACCGGGCACCTTCTGTCTCAGTAGTCTGCCGCTCACACATCCGAGCGCCCTGCCCGGTTTGGAAATCCCACAGCCCAGTTCCCACCACAACTCCTGTTTATTGCAGATTTCCTGGCTTCCACTAAATGCAACCCAGTCCTTCATCCCCTCCCGCCTTGCTCCTTGGAAGGTCTTTACCCCCCTCACCCCAAAATCTGCCCTGCCTGTGTTAGACCTCATCCTGCTCTCTCCATGCCACTGCGAGGCTCCTTGTGCCATCCAAATGTGCCAGGCCACCCTCTGAGCTGCTTGGCCGTGCTCCATCAGCAGTGGGCAGCTCAGGAGGAGCACAGGGCCCACCAGAGTCCACCAGAGCTGGGACTGATGGACACTGACCGAGCCACCACAGCTGACAAAGCTCCCTCTCAACTCTGTGGTGACCATGGGATGTTTCAGCCCCCTCACCGGGAACAGGGAAGCCCTTTTGGGAAGCCGTGTGACTGCTTTGCAGAGCAGGGGGGTAGGTCAGACCCCAGAACCACTGGCTTGCATGTCCCACAGCAAACCCTGCCCACCCTCACGCTGGGTTTAATCCTGCCCCCAGACCTACACTACAAGGGCTGCGCAGCACTTACCAACGATCACCACTCCCACGACGAGGCTGAGGAGAACCCGGAGAGTCCAGTACAACCTCTGCAGGGAGAGAGGTGGGACATCAGAGGTGAGACCCAAACCGAAACAGCCGCAAGTGTCCCAGCATCCAAAGTGGTGTGGAGCGGATGTTTATCCCCAGGGAGAGGGGTCACGCACCGCCCGTCCACGGATGCCCGGGATGATGAGCAGGAAGCTGCAAGCGAGCGTGAGGAAGACCACGATGACTATGATGGTGCTGACATCGAACACGAAGGCCTTCCTCTGCTGCGGGTAGAAGGGGTAGATGCCGTTGAAGAGAGTCATCCTGCGCCTCTGGCAGCCTGTGGGAGATCAGTGGTCACAGCAGGGTCCCTGCACCTCCAGCTGGTGGTGGCCAGTCCTGGCTCAGCTCTGGAATGACAAGCTCCGGGAGGTCCACCTCAAAAAGCCCCTGAGGGACAAGGAAATGTGACGCAGTGAGGAAACGGGCAGGGCAAAATACTTCCCCGAAGAGAAACGCACCACCCAAAAAACCTCCTCAGTGCAGGTGAGGAGGTGCCTGGGGCCAGGCTCCACCAGCTTGGAGGGGTTGTGGCAGCTGGGGGAACCAGTAGCCACTGTCCTGCTGCAGCCCAGGGAGCAGCCCAAGCCCAGAAACCTGTCGAGCAGCTCCTCCCCACACAGAGCTGGGTCTCTCCCTACAGCAGGTGGGAGATTGGCATTGCCCTCAGATGAATCCCATGAGACAGGGAAACCACCTTCCTCCAGGACAACAAGAAATCACCCAGAACACTTGGATTCACAGTAGTAAAACTACTGCCTGGGCAGGGGTCACCACTGCCAAGCAGAACGAAAGCCCACCGCCCCCATTTCCCACCCCTCCCCTCAAAGAGGCTTTTCCCTGGGAGCCCCAAAGCGCTCTGTGGGGAGGGGCAAGGAGAGGGAGGAGGGCTGTTCCTGGGCTTGGTCCAGAGGGGCCAGAAAGCAACCCCTGAAGCTGGGGCATGAAGGGGCACGCCAACATCAAGGACACATCTCACAGCTGAGGAAGACCCAGTTAACGGGACGACAGCTTGTGGAACTCCCACAGATGCCTCCAAATTCCCACCAGCTCTAGGAATTACAGAGCTTCCCCATTCCTGGGTTAGATCCTTCCTTCCAAAGGTGATTACATGCTTAGTCCTTTCATTTTGCTTCTCTAATAGCATCTCCACACATAACTACCCCAGGAAGTCTCCCAGCGCCAGAGAATACCAGAGCTAACGTGACTCATGACCAAAGACCATTTCATCCTGTCCCTGCACGGAGCAGTTGGGTTCAGACCCGCTTTCTCCCAACGGCCTCAATCGTGGCTTTAGGGTAACACCCAGCCTAGAGCGACACCAGCACAGAACAGGGGGTCCTGAACCCCTCAAAGCAGGTGGGGATTACAAGAAGCATCACAAAGTGGTCTCCCCATGGCAGCTGAGGTTATTGATTTGGGGATAATTCCCTGTCCAATAACCCAGATCGTTACAGCAAACGGTTTAACCCTGTTAAACTGGGTTTAAGGGTGTCCACCTTAAGTTAAGGCTGTTTTTTTACTGCTGGGTTTTTACTGCTGGACCACAACCGACCTGGACCTGACCTTGCCTCAGCCCTCTGCCCTGGACCCAGGGAGCTGTCAGACGGATCTCGGGTCGGGCTCTTTGCATAACCCTTTCTGAGCTGTTTCCCAGGAGGGGCATGCCCGGAGAAGGGCAGCCCTCAAGCCCCACTCTCACTACCGTTACCTGGTCAGCAGGAGCTTGCAGTCGGTCCCCAACTCTCCAGCTGCGGGGTCCCCACAAAAGCAGCACTGAGTGTCTGGAAGAGAAGGAATAAATCAGGGCATCATCACAATTAAACTCTGATCACTCGAATCCCACTGATTCCATCTTTGCCCACACTTCACCTGAGATGGCAGCGAGGGCAGGAAGGATTTCCCAGCCCAGGCTCACCCAAACGTGGCTCAAAACAGCTCAGCAATAAACCCCGAGCACCTGACAGCCCAGGATGTAGCGTGGCAAGTGCTGCTGGGTTTAAACGTGAATCCAACTTCCAAACAGCACGGAGGGGCGTTGGCATTCCCTCTGCGCCTCGCTGCTTCTCGGAATAGCCTCATGGAGAATTTCCAGGGAAACAGGTCTTGCTGTTGATGCTCGTCCAAGCTTTCTCACTTGATCACCCTGCACCAAAGACCAGTTCCTTGGCATTCTTACAGCCCCAGAGTGGAAAACACTCGCCTGCAGCTCAGGGTGGGAGAAACTGAGGCTGTGTTGCCTTGGGGAGCATCCTCTACGTGGGGGCATGGCTGTGTAGTTTAGCAGGAATGGACAACTCATCTTTTGCTTACAATACCCCAGGCTGGCCAGGGCCAAAGGCGTAGGAGGCAGAAAGTTCTCCCAACACCCAGCTGCTTCTCCTTACAGACATCTCATTTTCTGACCCTGGAATGAATAGAGCTGGAAGGGACCTTTTGGGCCGTGCCCAGCCAAAACCTCCTCAGGGCAGAGGAGGGTCTAGAGGTTGCTCGGGGCTGCAGATCGGTATTTTCCGTCGAAACAGGAGAAATCCAGCCCCCTGGTAACTGAGCCATCAGCTCAGGGATGGAGGCGGGGGGGGGGGTGGGGGTGGGGGGTGGGGGGTGGGGAGGGGTGGGCAGGAAACTCCCAGCGCCCCGAAAGAGGGGTGCAAATAGCCCCGGGGGGCGCGTCCCCTCCTTTCCATCCTTGCCTAAGCCGGGACCTCCCCCCCCCCCCCCCCCAAAGCCGGGCAGGCAGCGTGGGGGTGCTCCGCGGGGCGTGCGAAGGGCCGTGCCTGGAGCGGACCCCCCGGCCAGGGAGCTTGTGGGGGGGTGGCGGCGCCTTCCCCACCCGGTACCTACCTGCAGCGGCGGCGGCGGGACCGGCGGGGCTCGGGCGGCTCCGTCCCGCACCGCGCTCTTATAGGCGGCGGCGGGCGCGGGGCGCTATGTAAACGCCGGCGCCGCCCGGCCCGCAGCACTTCCCGCCGCACCGCGCGCAGGTGAGCGGCGGCACCGGGACCGGGACCCGCGTGTGACCGGCGGGGGGAATCCTGGGGGAGCCGGGGACACGCGTGTCCCCGCCTGTGAGGAGGGTCTCTGGGGGGAGCTGGGTCACGCGTGTTCTCGTCTGCGTGGGGGGCGTGGGGGTCGGTGCCAAGCGTGTCCTCGTCTGAGGGGGATCGGGCCCACGCGTGTCCCCATCTGCATGAGGGGGTGCTGGGGGAGTCGGGGCCACGCGTGTCCCTGCCTGCGTGGGGGTGTCCTGGGGGTGATTTGGGCTATGCATCACCCCATCTGTGTGGTGGGGGGGTGTGGGGGGTCGGTGCCAAGCGTGTCCTCTGAGAGGGATTCAGGGCCATGCGTGACCACATCTGGGGGGGGGTGTCTGGGGGACTGGGGCCATGTGTGCCCTTGTCTGAGGGGGGTCTGAGGGGGATCGGGACAATGCATGCCCCTGCCTGTGTTGGGGATTCGGTGCCATGGGTGACCCTGCCTGCATGGGGAACTGGGGGATCGGTCCCACATGTGGGGGTTCGGGCAGGGGTCTGGGCCATGCGTGTCCTTGTCTGCGTGGGGGGGGAAATCGGTGCCACCCGTGTCCCCACCGGTGTGGGGAACTGGGAGCCGGGGCCATGCACGCTGCTGCCTGCGTGGGGACGGGTGCACCTGTCGTAGCCAGTGGAGGGGCAGCCGAGTGTGGAGACAAGTGGAGATGGGGCCACGGGAGGGGGGAGGGGGCAGGGCAGGGGTCGGGGCACGCGTTTCGTTCCTGGGTGGGATGGGGCTGCGTGGGCGAGGTGGGGGTCACATCCCTGCCCTCCCAGGACATGCACATGATTGCGTGGGGCAGCAGGAGGTTGGGACCAGCCCTGTCCCTGCCTGCGTGGAGAACTCGGGAGGCTGGGGAGGGGTGGGCGTGGGGTGTCCAGGTCTTGTGTGAGGACAGGGTGGGATGGGTTCGTGTGATGGAGCCTGTGCACAGGTTTGGGATTTTCTGGCTGGCATCTGAGGCTAGGGTGATGCAGCCTGTTCCCAAATCCAGGAAGCGGGGCAGGGGGGGACGACACACGACACATTTCCCAGTCTGTACCCCCAGTGCTGGGGAGAACGAGACACAACCTGTGGCTAACAAGGACCATAGGGAGTGGGATCCGGGCCTCTCAGGACTGCTCTCCTCTGCCTGTGTGGTCACTGTTAGCTCTGCAGTGGAGATGCTGCTGCCTCGGGATGCTGATGGCATCCCAGAGTCCCAGGTGACAGGTGGCATTTGAAGGCTGAAGCCCTAAGTTCAGGGGAGCCAAATGTGCTCCGATCAGGTGAAGGAGGAGATCCTCACTCTGGGATCTCATGCAAAGCCATGTGTTTGCACTCCACGTAGTGTATTTTTTGGAGAGGTGTGATGCTCCAACTCTGGGCAGGACACAGGGATCCTCTCTGGTGGGAGAAGGTAAGGCTGGTGAAGTGGGTGCTCAGTTCCATCAGCTGCAGAAGGAGGGAGTGACTTTCCGATTTTTCAGGGGGAATCTGTGAAACAAAGGAGCCCGGAGGGCTCATCAGACCTCACTAATTTCCTGATGCTTCACAAGTCTGTGGAGCTGATCCCAGCCTGCAGAGCTTTCCCTCAGTGAGTGGCACCATGGGCTCCCATGGTTGGTCTGGTGTCATTGTATGAAGGACTGCCCTGGTGGTCTGAGAGGCTTTGAGGCAGGTGTGAGGGCAGGGAGCTCTTTTCTGGAAGGGCCTTGGCAACTGTCTCTCAACACATAGGAGAACAGAGTGAGAAGGATGATGCTGGAGCTCTCACCTGAAGTGTGGAAATGGAGCTTGTGGGACAGCTGAGCACCACTCATGAGATGCTCCATGTTCCTCGGGCACGGAGTCCCTAAGCCAGATGTGCATGTTCCTCTCTTTGAGAGGATCTGGTAAGGGCTGCTGTGCCCTAGCCTTGCCTTTGAGGAGCTTCCTGGTGACAGCTGGAGGAAGTTTGGTGGGCTGGGGAGATGTGGGCCACCTTTCCCCCAAGTCTTTAAAGACCAAGTTCTGCCATGGAGAGCTGCTCAGGGGAAAGGAGATGGCACAAGAAACTTGGTTGGGAGACACATCCTGATGGTGTGCCCAATGGCTCATAGGGAGGCACACAGGCAGTGTGGAGGCATGGGAAAGATGTCCCATGTTGGTGGGAAAGGATCTTAGGAGTCTGTGATCCCATCTGCTGCTTGGAGCAAGACCACTGCTGTCACTGTCTCATGTTGGCCACGAGTGAGGCTGGAAAGCCCCCAGAGATCACCCCCCCTGGGGTCAGGGACTGGCCAGGCAATAGTGGGGTTTTGGTGCTGGGTCATGAGGAGATTAAAAGTGTGTGAGAACTGGTGTGTCACCTCATGACGTGAGCCAAGGGCAGTTCCCCATCTGAGGAGAGGGGAGGTTGCGCAGGGAGAGCAGGAATTTGGAAACAAGACCCAAGGGGAAGCAGGATGGGTTCTGAGCTGCACTGTGGTGACACGCTTCCAGCCTTGGCTTTGCTCCATGTTTCCTGGTCAACCTTCTGCAGCACCTTCAGACCTCAGCTCAGTTGTCATTCCGTGTGCTTTAAGTCAGCAGGAGGTAAATCTGGCTGTGTCTATGGTGACTCCCTTCCTACAGTGTGGGGGGGACTCATGGACCTCTGTGCACAAGCAACCCCCCAGCAGCTGCAGGCTGCTCAGGATATCTCCAGCCCTTCCCATCCGTTTCAGCAGGGCACAGGGATTTTCAATGGAGAGAGCTCTCTGGTAGTAGAGTCCCCTGTGGTGATGGTGACAGGGCTCCCCAGCTCCTGGCCAGGGGTGTTGGGCATCTCCAAGCTTCACCCATTGGCCAAATTTTTGTGTTCTTCCTATGGGATGGGGGCTCACATCTGCCTCTGGTTCCTGCCAGCTGCACAACCCAAACCTCATGTCCACCAGACAGAGAGCTGCTGGGGTGGAGGAGCTCCTGGGGTCCCTCACCCTGGGGAGTGCTCTTGGAGGAAAGGAGTAGCACTGGGTGACCAGGGACACCTCCTGATGCTGCTCCCAGCAGCTCTGAGGCTTCCAGCAGCCCCAGCTCCCTCCTACAGGAGGTTCCATAGGCTGGAGCTGAAGATGCAGCCGGTGCAGAGGTGCTTTGAGGTTGATTTAACACTAAAGCCATGTCATGGGAAGCCACCAAAGCTGGGGAGGAACATGGTTAATGTTCCTTCTGGAGGAGCAGCTCACTTTCTGGTGCAGAAGGCCCAGAGCCCGGGAATGCCTGGCAGGAAGGCTGCTCTTGGAGCCTGGCCACAGGCATTGTTTTGTGGGTGCCACTGGCACGGGTGCCAATAGTGATATTTAAATCTCAGGTGGATAGTTTATTTAGTGACTCAGGGTTTACAGTTTGCACCAGTGGCAGTGATTCCTAATAAACCAGAAATAAACCTTCCAGAGCTTCTGGCAACATCCAAACCATTCTGAACCCAGCATTTCCTTATGCTTTGGTTAAACAATGAAGAACAACCTCCCCCCCAAAAAAAAAACCAAACAAACCCTCAAAACATTACTCTGGCTTGCAGCAGAGTGATGTAGGAAAAACCTGTGCAATACCAGCATCTTTTGGCAGCACAGCTCCCCCTGAAGTGATGCTGGTCTTTGGGTGCACGCCCACAGTGCTGGAAGGAGAGGTGAAGAACCCTCTCCATTTGGTGGGAAGCACTGTCTTGGAGTTAAGTCCAAGCTGGCCATTCATGGCCATGGAAAGGCAGCAGTAACTTTGCATTGTTCATGACCAAAAAATAAATCTAGCCTGTGCTGTTCATGGGTGGGAAGTCCTCTCCTCAGTCAGATGTTGGTCAGGGCTTTAGAGGTTTGGGTCCCACTGCATCCGGGGTCTTTGTGGAAAGTGAGATGGTGATGCACCACGAGAAAGGCTGGGCATGAGAGAGTGCCATCAAGTTGATGCAGAGGTCTTGATGTGTGGTTCTAGCACACTTCGGGGTGCCTGGCTGCATGATGAGGCTGCTTCCGTCTTGTCTGTGCCTGGATTTTGCTGGGATGGGATGGGGAGTGTGTTTGTGTGTCTGTAACGGAGCTGGCACCCATCAGTGCCTTCCTGCCATGGATGATGAGTTGTGGACCTACTGCTGGAGTACCCCAAGGCAGGAGTCCTGGTCCTGTTCCAGCAGAAAGGTCTTCTCAGGCCAACTGGCACCTCCTGACAGAGCTTTCGCGGGGTGGTGGGGGTCCCACTTCCCCCTGTCACCTTGCCAAAGCCCAAAGGAGGGGAGACTGCTGATGGACCATGACGGCAGCGGGATTCTGCCAGAGAGCAGAAACCACAAGAGGGAGCTGAGATGATGGTCTGTGCACGTTCCCAGCCTCCTCGAGCAGCCCAGCACCAGCTCCCTCCTTCTCTCCCCTTTGCAGGTGGCTGCTTCCAAAGACCCAGTGCCCAATGCAACCTGCAGAGAGGATGTTGAGCTTCACCACGGTTCTGCTGGTGACGTGGACCTTGGGGGGTAAGTACATCTTCAGGGAAGGAGATTCTGGATAGGTTTTTTCCCGCTGGAAACAATTTCCTTTAACTCATGTGACGTTGTATCAGCGATGGGGTTGATTCATTTTGTGAGGAGATAAGGAAAAGCAGAGAGGAAAATGCTGAATTGCAGGGCCCACGGGTTGGGAGACTCCCCTCCTGCTATTTATATGTGTACACAGCTTGTAACCAGGAACTGGAGCTTCTTCCTAGTAGTATAAGAAAAGCAATAAAAAAATAAGACAAAGAAAATAAAGTACTTATTTATTGACGACGGGTGATGCTGATACACAGTGCGTGGAGGAGAGATAAACTCCTACTTCTTTTGTTTGACTCACACGGGCATTGTGGGGATCAGGAGTAAAGGAGACACTTCCTTGGGTGCTATCAGAGGAAAGGAGCAGATCAAAATCCTTTGAGAGTAGGCTTGGTGGGGGTCAGAAATTGGGCTGGGGACACCAGTTTCACAAGTGTGAATTTCTTATTTTAGGCATTGCTTGTCTCTCGAAAGGGGCACAAAACTGGTCTAAAAACTGGTTGTAGGGAAAGTTTCAGAAGGAACATAGGAAAACATCCCAACATACATGGTTTAGCATAGGACAGGAATGGTTGGACTTGATGATCTTAAAGGGCTTTTCCAACCTTGTGATTCTGTAAATATAATTCTGCAATGGAGATGCTCGTTTCATGCATTTTTGGTGGGGTTTTTTGGGGCTCACCAAGTGGGTCTGGTCTCTTCCAGGAGCGCAGGAGAACATCTCCTGGGAGGTCCAGCGCTATGATGGCTGGTACAACAACCTGCTACACCACAGCCGCGGCTCAGTGGGTGAGTGACAGGCCTGGGGACGGGGATGGTGGGACAGGGTGAGCTGGCGCTTTGGCATCTGGCTGGGTCTCCCATGCCCTGGCCTCACCACTTTCACCTGCTGCCCAGGCACCATCTGGGGTCACACCAATGTTGGCTCAGTCACAGAGCAGTGCTGTGCCTTTGTGGGACCATTCAAAGCACCTGAAGTAGGGAGGGCAAGGCTCTGCCCAGCAGGTATTTCAGTGATGGTCAAGGGACCCAGGACTGGGGAAAGGCCTCTTTAGCCAAAGCCCAGTATTCAACAAAAGGCCAGAGGTGGAAGAGCCCAGGGATGCCTGACCTCCTCCTTTTGCTGCTCTGCATGGGGCATCGTGATGTTGGGCTGCAGCCTCTACTGGTCTGTACTGGGACAAGGATTTCCTTGTGCCAGCGGTGATCTACTTGGTCATTCCAATGGGCCCACCTTCAGGAGATATCCCTGAGCCAGGCACAAGGGCAGATCAGGATCTTATCTAAAATATTAAGGGTTGCAAACCCTCCTATTTTCTGCAGCTGAGATTGGTTGCCTATGCAGTGACACAGGGTGTGGTGGCAGTGACACAACTTCCTCAGCGTCCAAATGGCTCTCTGACATAACGTGTGTGTCATCAGCCCTTTGGTTACACCTGAGCCAGCCAGGGGGATCCAATGGGTCCCTGGTGAAAAAGAGATCTCCCTCTTCCAGAGCAGACAGCTCAGACCTTGACATCTGGAAACAAAACCTAGGAAAACTAAGCCCAAAACTAAGTCAGTAATTCAGGATTCCCCCCACCTCTGGGGAGTTTCAGATCAACCCCACCACAATGGTGAGGAGTCTTTCAAAACAAACTCATAAGTGAGGAAAAACCCTCCTGCCTCCAGGGTTTTCAGTGACTGGACAGTGGATGTGAAGTCAGGGCGCTTCCCTCTCATCTCCTTCCTTGTCCCTTGGCATCTCCAGCTGTTGCCTGTGGTGTTGGCCATGCTTGTGTAGGATTGCATAGCCAACATGGGTATCTTAGCATCACACCAATTACCCACCAGACTACACCACCCCAGACCTCCGGGAGCCAACAGAAAAGGGAACATGCCCATGGAGGATCCCTCCTCATGTTAGGAGGGCTGATCCAACCTTGTAAGAAGTTTTGTGTGTCAGTACCAAAACTCACGTGTTCTTGGCCACTATAATCATCTGTGCCATCCTCTTGCTCTCTTCTGGGACACTCGTGCCCGCCGGCGTACCCTGCCATAGCTGCCTCTCTCGGGTGCTGCCCGACCCATGCAGTGTTGCTTTGGTGCCACAGGTGCCAGGCTGCTGCGTCTCCTGCCAGCCAACTACGCGGACGGCGTCTACCAGGCGCTGCAGGAGCCCCAGGTGCCCAATGCCCGCCAGCTCAGCAACGCCGTGGCACGGGGACCCTCGGGGCTGCCCTCCCACAGGAACACAACCGTGCTGGCTGTCTTCTTCGGTAAGAGCTGGGTGGAAAGGTGCTGGTTTGGGTGGAAAGATGTTGGTTTCTCACATCCCAAGGCCCCAGGTCAGAGCACCCCTCACCCACCCGCCACGTCATAGCAGACCCACACCTGAAAGATAAAGCCTTGGGCATTGCCATGCCGAAACACTGTCCAGCCAAGAGAGTGCGTGAATTTTTGGTGACCTTTGGCAGTTGCCCCAAATGCTGGTATTTGTTGTTTGGGAACTTCCTCATTTGTTTTAGCGGTAGAGTTACCCCGTTGCAAAACACCCAACAGATGTGATAAGAGCCGCACCGAGGGTGGTTGCTGGGCAGAACTGTTGCAAGTCGGAGCGGTTCTTGCTGTCACTCAGGAGCTTAGCAGGGTCTTGTGTCTCTGAGCCTGGGGATGTCTGTCCCTGGAAATACCCTTTGCCCATTGAGCAAGCAGGCTGAACTTCTCAAGGAAATGGAGGAGAAATTAGCTCCCTGTGAAGCTTAAGGTCATGCAGATGCTTGGACACCCAAGCGATGGTACTCACCCCCAAGATGGCTTGCAGACAGCAGTGATGGCAGACAGCAGTGAGGTACCATTTAGCTTTGCCCTGGAGACACCTTTTCCCATTGCAACAAAGCTCATGGCAAGCACGGCCACATCAGCAGCAACCCATGACCTTGAAGGCCACAGGCAAGGGGAATAAGGGCTAAGTGCAGATCCTGCTCCTGGTAAAGTGGTGGCCAGCAGATGGTCCAGCTGCTGGTGGCCTCTGAACATCTGCTGGCTGAGTTTCTCCACCCTGAGTGACCCTACCCTACTCATGAGGTCTGGCTGGGGCACCTGGAGCCCTGTTCCTGTGGGTTGGAGCTCAGCATATCTGGGCTCCAGCCCAAAAGTGACATTTTTAAAGTCATGGAGCAGACCAGCAGTGAAGGGGCAGGAAAGAAAGAAACCAACCAACCACTCTTGCTGCATGTGGTGGTCCCCTCAGCCCACTCATGGTGAGGTCAGCTGCTCACCATCACATCCTGCTCCAAGTGCTGGTGGCAATCTTCCCAGCTGCTGACCACGCTTGGGTCTCCGGCAGGTTTCCACGTGCTCTCAGACATCCTGGAGACAGAGAGACCTGGCTGCCCTGCTGAGTTCCTCAACATCTACATCCCACCCGGAGACCCTGTGTTTGACCCTGCAGGCACTGGAGATGTGGTTCTACCCTTCCAGCGCATCCAGTGGGCGATGGAGACGGGGCAGAGCCCCAACAGCCCCCGAGAACAGGTAGGCATCGGTTCCTCTGCTCTTTGCCTTTTGGCTAAGCTCCTCTTCACCCAGCACGGGGTCTGTAGCAGCCAAGACAGTGTTCCTTGAAAATACAGGTCTCCTGAGTGTTAGAACCGATCATGAATGAACCCAAAGCACAACCTCCCTCAATGGTGCTGGTTACCATGGAGCAACATTCGTGGTAGCTCCAAGCCTGCACTTTTCTTGGCCAAAGAAAACTGAGTTACCCCAGACCTGTTTTAATGCAAATCTGAGTATCTCCCATGGGTTTTGGAGGAGAGGGCAGAAGAGGAAAGGGTAAAGCAGGAACAATTCTCAGCCTTCCTTGACTGCGGGATGTTTTTATCACTTCAGTCAAAGTGAGCCAAAGCAGGGCTGTCCATATGGGGCAACAGGTGACAAGTGGAGCTTTTTTTGGTACAAGTGCAATAAACTTCTGTAACCAGCTTATAAACTTGCACAGCTCTGGCAGCTCAGGAATTGGGACACCATTTTTTTAGGTGCCAGCTCTTACCTTTAATAGTGCGTCACAGAACCCAGGCGGTACCACGACAAAGTTGTAAGATTTGTAGAGTGTCTCTGAATTTCACTTGGGTTTGGAAAAATTCCAGATTTTCTCCCCAGTTCCTCTATGTTTCACTGTGTTGGCTGTGTTCCCAAGCCTGTGTGCTTTCTCTTTCACGCTGGAAAGCTTCCCAATCAAAATTGTTGAGGCAAAACACCTCACACACACCCTCCTCTCCTCCCCAACCTTCCATGTGACAAAAGATGATGAGGCAAGATAAGCAAGTCCTGTTTAACAGTGGTGCTTCAAACCTTGGAAAAATGAAACCCCCCCCGGGATGTTTTTGGATTAGAAAGGATGTTTAATAATGCCAAGGGCAGAGTGCTGCACATGGGACATAACAACCCCGAGCAGCGCTACAGGCTGGGGACAGAACAGCTGGAGAGCTGTCAGGTGGAGAAGAACCTGGGGGTGCTGGTTGACTGCTGACTGAACATGAGCCAGCAGTGTGCCCAGGTGGCCAGGCAGGCCAGTGGCATCTTGGCTTGTGTCAGACCCAGTGTGGCCAGCAGGTCTAGGGAGGGGATTGTGCCCCTGTAATGGGCACTGGTGAGGCTGCACCTCGAGTGCTGGGTCCAGTTCTGGGCTCCTCACCATCAGAAGGACATTGAGGTCCTGGAGTGAGTCCAGAGAAGGGCAACCAGGCTGGGGAAGGGGCTGGAGGGCAAATCCTCTGAGGAGCAGCTGAGGGAGCTGAGGGTGTTCAGCCTGGAGGAGGCTGAGGGGAGACCTTCTCACCCCCTACACTGACCTGCCAGGAGGGTGCAGAGAGGTGGGTGATGGTCTCTTCAGCCAGGGGACAGGAGATGGGACAAGGGGAAATGGCCTCAAGCTGCCCCAGGGCAGGGTCAGCTCAGATGTGAGGGGAAAATTCTTCCCTGAAAGAGCTGTGGGGCTGTGGCACAGGCTGCCCAGGGAGGGTGCTGAGTCCCCACCCTGGGTGTGTTTAACAGACGGGTAGAGGAGGTGCTCAGGGATATGGGGCAGCACAGGACAGGGATGCTTGGACTTGATGATCTCCAAGGTCTTTTCCAACCTTGTGATCCTGTGATTCTGTTTTCACAGGAACATTTGCCGGGAGAGATACCTGTTGTGCTGCTAGGGCAGCAGGGCTCCCTGCTGCTAGGACAGTGCTCCCCAGAGGGGAAAGCTCCATTGTCAGCCAGTTCACCTGGAGGGTTTAGTCCTCATTCGGCATGGTCTGGCCTATGCAGGGATTCATAAATGTCTGTTTCTAGGAAGGAGGGGTCTCTTCTTGTGCCTGGCACTCATTCCTGCAGTTTGCGTAGAGGTTGTCTGTGTCCCAGTAGCCCATGTCAAAGCTGGGGATCAGGCCTTGCAAGGCCGAAAGGGCCCACGTGGTGCTTTCCAGACCTTCTACACCTTCCCGTGAGGCCGCGGTGCCTGTTAACACCCGCTCCCTGTGCTTGCTCTAGACCAACGAGGTGACGGGCTGGCTGGACGGCAGCTCCATCTACGGCCCCTCGCACTCCTGGAGCGACGCCCTGAGGAAGTTCTCTGGGGGAGAGCTGGCGACAGGGCCCAGCAAGCGCCTTCCGAGGGAGACAGACGGGAGGGTCCCCATGTGGAAGGCGCTGGATCCATCCACGGGACAGGGTGGTCCCCAGGGGATCTACGGTAATGGTGTCATCTTCAGCGGGTTTTCAGCTGCTCCATCACTGACCGTGAGCAGGGGGAGCAAGAGACCTCAGGAGATGAGTCCAGAGGGAACCCCAGGCAAGGGCAGGAGGGTGCTGTGAGCCAGGAGAATGGATCGGATCAGGAGCCCAGTAAGAGAGCAGGCAGCTTCCTGGTCCAAGGGGAAAGAGGATGTGTGCCCCAGTGAAGGCTTCCCAGCAAAGGCACGGTGTGAACTTTAGGTGCCACATCCCCGGGAGGCAGCAGGTCTTTTCCCAGGTGACACAGAAAGATCAGAGGGTGCTTCTCCCTCTGATCGGAAGCAGTCTCCTCTGGAGAAAGAGGCTGCCGCCCATAAAAACCGGCTCAGCTTGCTTTGAACTCCTCACCCACCTGACCTTTGGTCCATGCTGGGGCCCCAGTGCTGGTTCAGGCTGCTCACCTCCCTGGGGAGGAAGGGTGGGAGGAGATGCTGGGCTGCAGCCATGGGGCTGGGGGTGTTCCTCCAGCTGCAGGCAAAGCCAGAACCCACAGCAGCATCCCACACTGATGGTCATGGTGGCTCTTGCAGACCTGGGGAGCGCCTGGGGGAATGAGAACCTCTTCCTTCAGGCTGAGAGCATCACCTGGTTTCGGTACCACAACCACCTGGCTATGAAGCTAGCTCAGGAGCATCCCACCTGGTCCGATGAAGACCTCTTTCAGCATGCTCGCAAGTGGGTCATCGCCACCTTCCAGGTGAGGGGTGGGACACCACCTGGCTCTGCTGGGATCCCTATCACCTTCCCCAGTGCTGGCCCTGACCTGCTTCCCCTGTGCTCTAGAGCATTGTGCTGTATGAGTGGCTACCGACCCTGCTAGGGAGTGAAGTCCCAGAGTACAAAGGTGAGGAGCATGGTGGTGATGGTATATGGGGACCAGGGGAGATGGGGTCCAGGGTGGGAGAGGGATCTTGGCTCCCTTTCCCTCCAGCCTGGATGCTGGACCATGGCTGCTGCCCCACAGGTTACCAGCAGCACCTGGACCCCAGCCTCTCACCTGAGTTCCTGGCCGCTGCGGAGCAATTCTTGGCCACCATGGTGCCACCAGGTGTTTACAAGAGGTAGGATCAGGCTGGGGGAGCTGCGGGAAAGCTGTGCCCATGGGTTGTCTGAGCTGGGGTGTGGGCTGGGGATGACCCCCATCTCTTCCCTGGGACAGCCAGGCCCTGCCAGCATAGGGCAGCCTGGCTGGGGGCTGAGTGTCCAGCCCTCCTCTGCTCTTTCAGAGACTCCCAGTGCCAGTTCCAGGATGTCCCCGGCCAGGGTGGCTCATTCCCAGCGGTGCGGCTCTGCAACAGCTACTGGAGTAGAGAGGTATGGGGAAGGGAGTGCAGAGGTCCTGAGGATGTGGCAGGGTGGCCGGGGGGCTTCATTCCTTGCTTTAGGTTACAGGAAATCGGGTGCAGAGCATGAGAGCCAAGCAGGGGGTGTGAGATACTCCCCATTCAGATATCCCTGGATACCACCTCCAGCTGCAGCAGGCTCAGGCCTCAAGGCTGAGCTGACATGGACAAAATGAGCCTGGAAGAAGTCCCCAGTCCCCCCGCACCCAGGGACTTGCACCCCTATGGGCAGTGGTTCAGGGGTGTGGGGCTGCCTTGTGTCCTTGGTCCTGCAAGGAATCACTTGCTCTTGCCTTGTCCCCTCAGAGCGCCAGGCTGCAGGAGGCAGAGGATGTGGACAACCTCCTGTTGGGGATGAGCTCTCAGATTGCAGAACGGGAGGACAACGTTGTGGTGGAAGATCTCCAAGGTACTCCCCTGCACTGCAGTGGGCAAGTCCATGAGGGACCCTCTGGGGCTGCGCAGGGGCTGAGGTGGGGAGGCATCACCCAAACACATGCTCAGTCAGAGTTCACCCTTGTTAATGGAGGTCAAGAGGAGCCGCAGGGCACGTAAAGTGCGTTATGGGGCCATCCTGGCACAGGCATGCAGATGATTTCCATGTTCAGCGCAGCTGATGGCTGAGGGACAAGGCCAGCCCAGCAGCTGTGGAGGTTGGGGTTGCTCCAGAGGTTGCTTTGCCTTGCCATCACCACAGCTCCCAATCCTCCTGCAGATTACTGGTATGGGCCCCTGAAGTACTCCCGCACCGACTACGTGGCCAGCTGGCTTCAGCGCGGGCGAGACCTTGGCCTGCCCACCTACAATCAAGCCAGGGAGCAATTTGGGTTGAAGTCTCTCCAGAACTGGTCGGACCTTGCCCCACACCTGGAGCAACAGGTAACAGGGCACTGGTCTGGGCACAGAGAGGACAGTCAAAGGATGCTGGGGCAGTCCAAGCAGCAACAGGCTGCTCCTGCAACCTAGGAAGAGGGACGGCTGTCCCCATCCTGCCCTAGCTCATTTTCGTGCCCACAGGGCTGCTGCACTGGGGTAATGGCATGAATAAATATACCCTGTGCTAAGCTCCTGTGCTGCTGCATGCTGCCCTCCTCCTGAAGCTGAAATGCTCAGGGAGTGACGCTCAGATGCTCAAGTCTAAGTCATGAGCTTCAGGCTGCATGGGGCCGAGCATTCTCCCAGCCCACGGATGAGTGATGCCTGGGAAATGCATGTTCCTTGTTCCTCCCAAAGCTTGCCAAGACTTTCCGAGGCCCTGGCAGGATTCCCTCTGCTTACATGTGTGTGATCGGGGGGTTTCTGGCCAGGTCCTGGAGAAGGTGGCTGCTCTGTACAGCAATGACATGGCCAGGCTGGAGATGCTCCCCGGCGGCATGCTGGAGGCTAACAGCTCCCTCTTCAGTGCCATCATCCTGGACCAGTTTGTGCGCCTGCGTGACGGCGACAGATTTTGGTTTGAAAACACCAAGAATGGGTAGGTGCCTCTTCCCCACCTGGCACACACCTTGTCCACTGCTCTGCCAGTCCCAGTAAGACTTTACAACTGTTGCTGGAGGAAAAACCATCCTCTGGCTTCCTCGTTTCCTAAAGCATTACAGGGAGCGAATCCTTCCTGATGACAGGGACACCCACCTCTTGGCCCCACATCTTTCTCCCCAGGCTGTTCACAGCAGAGGAAACCAGTCAGATCCGTAACACCACCTTCCATGACGTTCTGGCTGCTGTCATCAAGGCAGACCCCACAAACCTCCAGACCAACGTATTCCGCTGGGTAAACGGTGAGTGCCTTGTGCAGCAGCCAAGGTGCAGGGAGCAAACAGCTCCAGGGAGCTGGGGAGGGAAGGAGATCCATCTCAGTGGCACAGTCAGTGACTAGGAGGCATGGAGGAAGCATCCAGTTGGTCATGTCTCAAGCCTGACACTTGCTGTTCCCCTAAGCCCGCATGATGTGGGCAGACTGTAAGCATGGTGAGCAGTGCTGATGTTGAAAGTGGGCTGAAGTCCAGGCATGTGCATTGCATGAGTCTTGGAAAGCTCTCCAAAAATGCAGCTGATACCTGGGAAGGTCATGCTGTGATGAAAACTTGGCCTCTGCACACCCCATGCTGTGTCATGCTCCTCACTGACGTGTCCTCCAGCTCCTTTGATCCACAAGCACACTCGGGTTTGCAGGGTCAATCGATGAGTTGCCCAGAAAGTGATGAAGTTGGCAGATGAGCTGAGCGTTGCGCATCCTGGCCCTGCCTCGTTGCCGCCTCTTGCCTCTAATTGTGTTCATTGCGAAAGCGCCCGGGGGCTGTACCGAGGTGCCTGCTCCTGCCCGCCCGCTCTGCCGACAAGGTGGTTGGTTAACCAGGGCTCTTAGAAGGTCTGGCCAGGCTCTTCTGCAGATGTGGTCTCAAAGGCAGCATGAACTGCACCATTCAGCTTTCAGAGAGCTCAGGCGTTGCGCCCCAGCATGCTTTGGGTTCCCAGCAGTCAAGGAGCAGCTTAGTCCTGTGCTGATGTGAACCCCGTCACCCCAGCATCCTCGAAATGAGCTTGCTGCTCCCCACTGAGACCCAGAAAGAGTCCTTCTGCCATGCTCAGTGTAAGGTGTGGCCAAACACGGAAAGGTGCCCTTTCCTCTGGGAAAGGCACACCCTTCCCATTTACTGAGAGCATTTTATTTGGCACACCTTCCAGCCCTCACAGAGGTGTTTTCATTCCCTCAGAGGACCCTCTCTGCAGCCACACCAGGACTCCCCCCAGTATTTGCAGCATACAGATGAGCAGAGGCTCTGAGCCCCAATTTTCTGTGGCCCAGTGTGTTTCTTGCTCAGCCCATCCCACCGGGAGAGGTGATGGTGCTGAACTGCCAGAGTGCTTGAGCCCAGTTCCGCACTTGGTTTGTGGTGGTGGGCAAAGGTTCAGCCTGGAGATGGGGATTGTCCCCTGAGATCCAGAACTGAGCTCGAGTATCCCTGGGTCACTCTGCGATGAACCCCACCAGTATCGTAACGTAGATTTTTCCAGGGATGATGGAGGTGAGAGGGGTAAAAGGTCTATGACACTCACAGCCTGTCTCCCCCCTGTGCAGGGGACCCGTGCCCTCAGCCCCAGCAGCTGACAGCTCAACACCTGGCCAACTGCACCCCCATGACTGTGCTGGACTACTTCGAAGGCAGCGGTGCAGGCTTTGGGATCATCATCGTTGTCCTCTGCTGTTTGCCTTTAGGTTTGCTGCTCTGTTTCTTTATTCATCCCCTCTTCCACCACAGAAAGGGACTGAGTGCCCATGGTACGAGCACCTCCCAGCAGGAGCTGCTGAGTCTTGGCCCCTCACTTGGTCCTTGAGGTGTTGGGGTCCGTGGGCATCAGGTGGGAGCAGGGCTCACATGGTGCAACCCCATGTTAAATAAAACTGGAGGTGATGGGGAAGAGGTCACCCCCTGTGATAGGTCACGTGTTCTTCCCACATGTGTCCCCAGTGACTCTGTTCGTTGCCTGGATCGTTGCCGTCCTCCGCAGAAGAGACTTCAAGAAGCTGCAGAAGAAGCACAGCTCCAGTGTGCGGAGGGAGGTGACTGTGGAGGCCACACACGGTGAGGAGGCACTGCCAGACCTGCGTCTAGGGGTGCTGCTGAAGTCAGGGCACATACTGGCGCAGGGCTGGGCTTGGAGCTTGTAGTCAGGAGGGATATAAGGAGAAGCCATTTCCCCAGGAGGACAGCCAAGCAGTGGAGCAGGTAGTTGGGAGAGGTTGTGCAGTTTCCATCCTAAGAGACCTGACTGGATACAGCCTTGAGCAGCATGGCCTGTCCCTATAGCAGGTCCTACTTTAAGCAGGAAGCTGGGCAAGAGACCCTTCCAACCTGAGCCCTTTCCAACCTAAGTCATCCTATGACCCTTTAATTACAACCCTCTCTAGATCCCACCTTATCTTGTGTTGAGCAGTAGGAGCAGTAGCTCCAGGACAGGGGCGTGGGAGGGAGCCTGCTTCATGGTCTGTACCCCTCCACTGCCCACACTCCAGAGCTCCGTGCTTGGGAGATGGTCATTCTTCCCTTGATATGTGTCTGGTCAAGCTGCATCTCAATGGAGGAGGTGCTGGGGAGAACAGAGACATGGGTGCACCTTTCCAGCTGAGTCCTGTGCTCTCTCCCACCAGCTATGGAGTGGCACGGTCCCAAAACAGACAGCTCTCCCGTCTTCATCCAGCTCCAAGCTGACAAAGTGCTCAGAGTGCTGGATGGGAGAAGGTCTGTGCTCCGGAGCATCAGCCTGAAAGCCCATCAAAGGGTGGAGGTGATAATCTCAAGCAACAAAGGGAACAAAGCTCTGCTCCTGAAAAGCCCCAAGGAGTATGATCTGGTGAGTACAGTGATACCATCCAGTCCATCATCCTCTGCCACTGTTCATGTACACTCAGTCCTGGGCACTGGGAGCAGGATGGGCCCCTGAAGGGTGGCTGTGGCCTCCTGGGAACCAAAAGGTCATACTGTGGAGCAACCACTGTGGTGAAGAGCAACAGCACTCACAACCCAGCAGAGCCTCTGCTGCTCACAGCGGTTGGTGTGGTCCTCTGTAGGTGCTACTCTTCAGCGAGGAGACAGAGAGAAACAACTTCATTGGGAAGCTACGAGGCTACTTGGAGGAGAGTGGCCTTGACCTGCATATGTCTGAGATGAAGGAGCAGAACCTGCTGAAACGGGCAGTCACCCAGGAGCAGAGGAAACAGATTCTGGAGACTTTCTTCAGGCACCTGTTTGCTCAGGTATGTGGAGGTGTGGCAGGCTCTGTTGCACGAATTAAGGTATTCCTGCACTGATGGAGCAGTGAATGTTGGTGCTGTTGCTCTCTGTAAGAGGTGGTGAAGCCACACACAAGGAAGCTACAGATACTTTCAGGATCAGTGGACATTTTTCCTTGCAGGAGACAAAGAATGTAAGGGTCTAAAGTTGCAAAGAGGCCTTGGATGATGTAGCCAAGGTCTTCATAATGGCCAGTGGTGTTTAGCCTGAAAGTCACATTGAGTAGTGGAGGCATGGGACTTCCCTGTGGTGTCTCCCATGAATTATGTGCCAGGAGAGCCACTGGTCTCAATGCAGTAGGTTGGTCAAGTGAACATCAGCCTTCTGCTCCCCCAGAACTCATGGAATTTCTTTTGTGGCACACAACCCACAGGTGCTGGAAATTGACAGGTCTGACGCTGGGGAGCTCAACTTTGAATCTTCACAGAAGGCAAAGGAGTCTCTGACCTGTGAGCTGAGCAGGGCTGAGTTTGCTGAGGCCCTGGGGCTCAAAGCCAACTCTATGTTTGTGGACTCTATGTTCTCCCTGGCTGACAAAGATGGCAATGGCTACATCTCCTTCCGGGAGTTCCTAGACATCTTGGTGGTCTTCATGAAAGGTGAGGGTTGGAGCTGGTCTTCACCTGTTGTCCTAAGTCCTGTTTCTAGGTTCTAGTGATGCCACTAGCAGAGAAAAGGACAAAATCCATCCAGCAGGTCAATCTGTTGACAGACTAATGTTCCCTTCACTTAGGACAGCTTCAGCCTGGCTTATGGGGCAGTGGCAATGTCATCCCACTTGCTGTTGGTCTGTCCATGCAGGGAGCTGTCTCAGAACAGTGATTTGCTGATCTGTCACTGCCATAAAGCCTGCCCCATCTTCTGAACAGACCACGCATCCTGTCCTTGAGCAGATGGTAACAGCCATAACAGCTGTCATACCTGATCCCCTCTAAAGGACCTCTGGCTTCATAGGTGGAGGTGGAAAATGCCAGATCAAATCAAAGCAGCTCCTGGGACAATCAGTGCTGTGCAAAGGCTCATTCTGAGTTTGCAAAATAACCCACACAAAGGATGTGTCTCTGTGTCCCTACTGGATTTCCCACCGTGACTTGAGAGAGTCACAGAAGGGCGGCATGCTCTTCACATCCAGTCTCTGCTCAGCCTGAGACCAGCAGCGAGCTTCCTGTCTTCCCAGAGCTGGGCAAGGCTTCACTGCTGCACGTCCAGCCTCTCAAAGATGACGCTTGAAAAAACTTTTGCTGATGAAAATAGGATTTTGCTCTGATTTCCCCTCTCTCCCTCCCCTCCAGGGTCCCCGGAGGAGAAGTCCAAGGTGATGTTCAGGATGTATGATATTGATGAGAATGGGTTCCTCTCCAAGGAGGAGTTTCTGAGGATGCTCAGGTACATCGCATCTCTCTAGATGTTTTTCACAATGGCTGTAAACAAAAGCAGCCCCCCCAGTTCCTGTGCTTCACTGCCCTGGGGTGCTCTGGGGTAGCCCACAGGCTCAACACTCACAACTAGGTGCTTATTTGCCCTGCAGAACTTTTCTGGGCTTGTGCCTGGTGTTATTTGAAGGGCTCAAGCTGAGGTTGTCTGAAGTTCCCCTCTCCCCTCCTTGTTCCAGGTCCTTCATCGAGATCTCCAACAACTGCCTGTCAAGGGAGCAGGCAGAGCAGGTGACCGAGTCCATGTTTCGGGCCTCCGGGTTTCAGGACAGGGATGAGCTGACATGGGAGGATTTCCACTACATGCTGCGAGACCACGACAGCGAGCTTCGTCTCACTCAGCTCTGCATCAAAGGTCAGTGGGCAGGAGCACTGGGTCATCCCCTGCAGGGCTGAGGGTGGAGGGCAGCACCCAACACCTTGTCCCATCAACCTCTCCAGTTCACTGCAGTCATGGGGCACCAGTGTGTGACATGCTCCTGTATGCTCAGAGCCACATCCCACCCCACACCTGCCCAGAGCAGGCACCTGGGCCTCATCTGCTGCATCTCACAGGCTTTAAACAGCTCTTTGTCCTTTTGGCTCCCAAAGGTATACCCGAGGTGCTCAAGCAAAACCTCCACAACCGAGTCTCCTTCATCAAAAAGAAGGAGCCAAAAGGGTAAGCTCTCCCCTTCTGTCCTCCCGCCGCTTTCCTCACCCTCCTTCTGCCCAGCGGTGTGTTCGTCCTTCCCCTCAGCCCCTCCATCACATGCTCCCACCAGAAGTTCATCTGCCTGGTGCTGGGGAAGGGGGCTGACCGTGTGCCCATGAGTGAGCCCGATGCTGCGGTGGGGCTGCTGCCCTCCTCCCCTGCCACCCAGGCAGGCAGAGGGGAGGAGCTGCCTTGTGCAGAGCCCCCATTGCACCCACTGTGGTGGGGTAGTTGATGACCAGCCTTGTGTTTCAGAGGGGAGGGGGTCCAGACAGAGCTGGACACCGTCTCAGATGAGCGTGAGAGGGAGAGTGGGGAAACACGGACAATTTTGGCAAGTCCTTTTGGCAAGTACAGCTTTAGCCTAGGTGTAACTCCATCCCAAACAGGATCATCTCAGAGGAGGAGAAAGAAGCAGACGCCATGAGCCACTTCACGGAGAGAGAAGGGCAAGAGCTGAGGAAGAGACCAGGCAGAAAGTGAGCAATGTCTTGCACACTCCTCGGGTTTGGGCTCAGTCTCGTGTCTCTGCATCAGGCTAGACCAAGCAGCGCTGCTGCAAGGAGCCAGCACCTCCATGGTGCCGGCACAACCTAGGGAAGGGCATGTTGGAGCATCCCTGGAAGAGACATCCCAGCCCAGGCAGGCACATTGCAGCCTCTTGCTGGCCAAGGAGCCATGGGGACAGCCCAGCCTTGGTGGGGACTGTCCTGTAGCTGGGTCTGAGTGATGTGTCTCCAGTTAGAAATAAAATGGGTTGCCTGTGAGAGCTGCAGGGGACAATCAGGTCCTCACTGCCGCCAGCCTCTCTATGAGGAAGCAGTGAGGTGGTGGTTGTTTGTGGCCACAACGCCCTAATACCCCAGGATCGGTTTAGAAAGTTGGACAGTAAAATTAGCTTTTACAGCTCTTATCTAGGGTTCCAATTATGAGTCAGTGTCTGCACATCCGTTATCAGCCTCCCCAAGCACACAGGCTGCGGGAGCCGGAGATCGGCTGCGGGCACCGTGCTCTGCAGGTCCCTGCTGTCCCCATTAGTGGTCGCCATGCTGGATGGGAAGGAGGACCCAAATCTGGGTAGTGTAGCCCAGAGCGTGGGCTCGGCTCCTCAAAGCTGCTGGTGGCATGGGGCACGCTGGAGTGTGAGGGGTCCCAGCACAGCTTTGGGCAACAGTGTTGGTCCTCTCCAGAAATGGTCAGAGGGTCATTGAGGGTGGAAGGGAATTCTCAAGGGGTCTGGTCCAATGCCCTGCTCAGAGCAAGGCCTGTTTCAAAGCTGAATGGGGCTGCTGAAGGCCTCAACTAGAGGAGGCGTGAAGAGACCCAGGGTGGTGATCCCACCACTTCGTTTTTGACCATCTTCCCTGTGAAGGCTTTTTGCTTTATATTAAACCTGGATTTCCTTGCTGTCCTAACCTCACGGTTAACACCAGCCCCGCTGTGCTTTCCAGGGTGAACCAGTACCAGCTGCATTTGTACACTGAGGCACAGCGGACAAAGTATGAGCGGAACAGGGTCCAACAGAAGATCCAGGAGTTTAAGCGCTTCGTTGAGAATTACCGGCGCCATATCGTCTGTGTGTTCCTCTTCTCCGCCATCACCGCCGGGCTGTTTGTGGAAAGAGCCTACTGTGAGTGCTCAGCCAGCCCCGCTGCCACAGATGCAGAGGGGCCTGGCTCCTCAAGCATGCTGGGATGTGTGAGGTCCCAGCACAGCTTTGGGCAATGGTCTTGGTCCTCCCCACCAGTGACCAAAGGTTCATTGAGGTGGAAGAGACCTCAAAGAGGTCTGGGGCCCTGCTCAGCACGAGGCCAGTTTCAAACTGAGTCAGGCTGCCAAAGGCCTCAACTAGGGGAGGTCTGAAGAGCTCCAAGGCTGAAGATCCCACCACCTTGTTGGGAGTGTGCTAGTTCTTTACCATCCTCCCTGTGAAGAGTTTCTGGTTTACATCAAACCTGAATTTCCTTCAGCAGAACTTGTGCTGTTGCCTCTCATCCTTTCACTGTGCACCTCTGAGAAAGAGTTTGGCTTTCTCCCCACTCTAACACCCATTAAGTGGTTGCAGGCAGCCACAGAATCTTCCCTGACCCATCTCCTCCAACCTCAACAAGCCCCTTTCCCTCAGCCTTTCCTCTAGGTGACATCCTCCAGCTCCCACCCATCCTGGTGGCTTCCACTGGGCTTGTTCCAGTTTTTTTGATACCTCTCATGTTGGGATGTCCAACACAGTACCAAGGTGCCATTTCATAGTGTCAGGCAGAGGAGGACAATTCCCTCCCTTGACCACCAAGGAGACGCTGTCACCCAGCAGCTCGGGGGGAGTGGTGGTGGTCTAACACAGAGAATTGTGTCCCTGTCCCCACACAGCTCCATCACTGGTGACCTCCTCTTGTTGGAGTCATGCAAGTGGCTCTCCCCTTGCTGCAGGAAAGGACATGGCCCTCAGCACATTGACACCTGCTCTGCTCTCTGTTCCCAGACTACGCCTTTGCATCCCCCAACACTGGGATTGCACAGACCACCTTTGTGGGGATCATCATCTCCCGGGGATCGGCTGCCTGCATCTCCTTCATGTACTCATACATCCTGCTCACCATGTGCCGCAACCTCATCACTGTCCTGCGGGAGACCTTCCTCAATCACTACATCCCCTTCGATGCTGCCGTGGACTTCCACCGCTGGGTTGCCATGGCAGCCCTGATCTTCTCAGGTAGGTGGGCTGCTGGGGGATGTGTTGCTACAGCAGGAGGACCAGGTCCATCATGGCACAGGACCAGGTAGAATCTTGAAGACGCGTGTGGAGTCTAGAGAGGCATAGACACTTTGCACCAGAGCACAGGAGGAATTGTCAGATCCTTGGGCCCATCAGCAGCGTCTGCTGCTTCTCCATCATCAGCAGCAGTGGCGCTTTTCTCTCCTGGTTTCTGTCTCTTTCAGTGCTCCACACCGCAGGGCACGTAGTGAACGTCTACATCTTCTCTGTCATGCCTCTCAGCGTGTTGTCCTGCCTCTTCTCCAGTGTGTTTCTGAATGATGGGTAGGTGAAATTTAGAGCACAGCCTGGCCAGAGTGTCCTGGGAAAGGACAGGAACGAAAGGGGAACCCACAAATTTTCCCTGTTAATCTCTTGTCCCTCTCCAGGTCACAGCTCCCACAGAAGTATTACTGGTGGTTTTTCCAGACTATTCCAGGTGAGACCACCTAGCAGGCAGGCCACCTGCGTACCCGTGCCCAGGATGGACAGCCCTCTGCCCAACCCTGGTGGGTCCCTTGTGGGGCTGCCCTGAGCCCACCAGGACCTCCCAACCTCTTCACTCACAGGCATGACGGGAGTGCTGCTCCTTGTTATCCTGGCTGTGATGTACGTGTTTGCCACCCATCACTTCCGACGCGTCAGCTTCCAGGGCTTCTGGATCACCCACCACCTCTATGTGCTTCTCTATGTCCTGGTAAAACATCTGGGCTGGGAGGGTGGGGTGGTACCAACGCATCTCAAACCAATCTCAAACATGGGTCAGTATGGCCAACAAGGTGGGGAGGTCCTGAGGGAGCCGATGGCTGCAGTCCTGGCTCCCCATTGCCACTGAGCTGCCACCAAACCAGACACAGGGCGATGGTGATGCTGTGCCCAAAGCTGTGCTGATGGGGGTCATCATCCCTGTGCAGGTCATCATCCACGGCAGCTACGCGCTGATCCAGCAGCCCCGCTTCCACATCTACTTCATCATCCCAGCTCTCATCTACAGCGCAGACAAGCTGCTCAGCCTGAGCAGGAAGAAGGTGGAGATCAGCGTGGTGAAAGCTGAGCTCCTGCCCTCAGGTACTGCATCCTCCCCGGCCATGCACTCTGGGCTGCAGTGATGGAAGCACATAGGTGGCTCTGGCCACAGAAAACGTCCCACTGTCTGGCACAGGTGCTGGTGGCTCAGGCTGGCACCTCTATTACACGTGCTACCCCCATGCATTTGCAGCACCCTCTCAGTCTCCCTTGCCACTCTCCCACAGGGAGGAAAAGTGAGGCATGGAGCTCAGGCCACCACACCCTGGGATCTGTCTACCCAAAGAGAGCCGGTTGTCCCCAGGGCTGTGTCCCAGCACAGCCTCTCCAGCATCCTGAGCCCCACACCTGGCTCCACGGCTCGTCCCCAAGCTGCCCCCAACCACCCTGTGCACAGATCTAATGCTCCGTTCTTCCTTGAGCCCCCTCATCTTCTCCAGCCTCTCCTCTCCAATACTCCATGTCTACACCCAACCAAAGTCCCCTTCCCTGTCACCCCGCTCCAGGTGTCACCCATCTCCGCTTCCAGCGGCCGCAGGATTTTGACTACAAGTCTGGGCAGTGGGTGCGCATCGCCTGTGTGGCCCTGGGCACCAACGAGTACCACCCCTTCACCCTGACCTCGGCACCGCACGAGGACACGTTGAGCCTGCACATCCGGGCCGTGGGGCCCTGGACCACTCGCCTGCGGGAGCTCTACTCCCCGGAGAGCCTGGCCCTCATTGGCAAGCTGCCCAAGGTGAGCCCCATGCTGTTCCTCCAGGGACATCCAAGCCCAAGAGCATCTTAGCAACAGGCTGTGCCCAGCCCAAGGCACTCCCCTGGCCTTGAAGGTGGCTAAGACCTGGTCAAGTGGAGGAAGGAGACGCTCCACTGATGGCTGGCTCCCTTTCAGCTTTATCTGGACGGGCCCTTTGGGGAGGGTCACCAGGAGTGGAACAAGTTTGAGGTGTCAGTACTGGTGGGAGGAGGCATCGGAGTGACACCCTTTGCATCCATTCTCAAAGACCTGGTCTTCAAGTCATCCATCAGCTCCAAACTCCTGTGCAAGAAGGTAAAAGGAAGCATTTGGAGGATGAGAGTCCTTCCAAGATGCCTCCTGATGCTGGTGGCCTCTAAAGGGACAAAATTCCCCATGACTCAGATGGGAAGGAGGCCCATGGACGTGCATGGGGCACTGGCCTCACACTGAGCCTGGTCCCCATGTGCCACAGATCTACTTCATCTGGGTGACGCGCACCCAGCGGCAGTTTGAGTGGCTGGCAGACATCATCCGTGAGGTGGAGGAGGCAGACAGGAACGAACTGGTCTCTGTGCACATCTACATCACGCAGCTGGCTGAGAAGTTTGACTTGCGCACCACCATGCTGGTGAGCCTGGCTGCCTGCCAGGGAGGATGGGGCACCGTGCTGGGCTGTGCTGGGCCATCTAATGGGCACGTCTCTCTCTCTTCCAGTACATCTGCGAGCGGCACTTCCAGAAGGTGCTGAACAGGAGCCTGTTCACAGGGCTGCGTTCCATCACCCATTTTGGCCGCCCGCCCTTCGTACCCTTCTTCAGCTCGCTGCAAGAGGTGCACCCCGAGGTCAGTGCCTGGCTGGGTCAGGAGTGGGTGCTGAGTACTGGTCCTGGCCTGTCCTTGAGGCCATGGGGATCTTGGTGGCATCTGCATCAAGGGCAGGGCAGAAGGGGGATGATCCCACTTTCCCTCTGGAGCAACACCCTGTACCAGCCAAACACCTACCTCCACTACAGCGAGACCCTGCCTGATGCCACTGGAAGGATCCAACCCTTCCTCCATGGCCCCAGCACCTCCATGGGAAGGGGAGGGGACAACCTCCCCAAAAGCCTTATCAGGCCAGAACAGCCTTCTCTGTTAGTGCCTGTGCACAAAGCTGCTGGAGAGCAAGGGGCCAAGCTGGGCTGGGGTGGGAGGGTAGAGGGGGTGCAGTAGGGCTTGACACCTTTGGCTTCCTCCTTCCCCAGGTGCAGAAAATTGGGGTGTTCAGCTGTGGCCCACCTGGGATGACCAAGAGCGTAGAAAAGGCGTGTCGGCAGCTGAACAAGAAGGACCAGACCTACTTTGCACATCACTATGAGAACTTCTGACCCTGCCCCACACTGTTTCATCCACGGGCTCCAGTCTTTGTTTAGAAAGGTGCTTTCAACCCCAGCACCTGCTTCGGGTGGTCCTGGTCCTGGTGCTCCCACCCACCACCATCTCCAGGAGACAGCCACCCGTGGCCCGGAGCGTGGATGCAGAGACCTGCAGAGCTGAGAGCAACATGTGGTGTCTCAGCACAGTGCTGCCATCCCAGCATCACCCCACACACAGCCCCAGGTATCCTGCTACCACCTGCACGGTCCTGCAGCCCAAGGTTGGGCCAGCACATCCCAATCCAGAAAACCTAGTGTTTGAACTAAACCCAGCTCCACCAGGTTCATCCCATGTGGGCAGAGTCCCTGTGATGCTGGGTGGCTCAAACGTCTCCGAATGGCTTTGGCAAATAGGCTGGTGCCTGCACAGCCTCAACTCAGGGCACTTTGCCCCAAGACCCTGGGCAGAACACAGGTCAGGTGAGGAGCCAGCACACTCCCCACCATCCCTCTCCTGGAAACAGGCTGCGCTTCCCTCGTGCCAGCTCGTTAGCACCCACAGCCTTCCCTTGGTGTGCTTAGGACCTTACTGGTGTTTGCATTGGCTTCTCTCAGCGGCATCAGCGGCCTTTGATCAGGGATAATTCCTGCTTGTTTAACTAATGCTCTGCAGGGCTGGGCGGCAGCTCTCGTGGGCTGTGATTGAGGTTAAATAAAGCTGAGTGAAGTTTAAACCATCTTCGTGCTCCTGCAGTTGGGTCTTGGTCACCTGGGGACCTCACAGTACCGGTGGCAGGGTGCCACCTCACTCCTGTTACAGAGTAAACACTCCAGCGCACTGGGAAATGGGTTAAATGGGAGGAAGTTCCACCTGTACTGGTGACATGGAGGGACACACACACACACACACACACACACACACACACACACACACACACACACACAGAGATACACAGATTTCGTCCCAGGCACAGCCCCACAGGCTGTGTCCTACCAGCAACCAGCCCCCTTCTCGCTGCCCTGGCAGGTTTTACCTCTCGGGCTGCCACATTTAACAGCTTTGTTCCCCTGAGCAGTAGTTTGATCCCCTTCTTCTGGCTCCAGGAATTGCCCCTGGGGAAGTCTCAGCCCTGCAAAACCCAGCACGGACCCACAGCCCTGCCCTCACCGAGGTCACCTCAGCCACCACCCCAACTAAGGCACACTTCATTACAACGAGCGCTGGGCTCAGGTTGAGGCTTCACTGTCTCACCAGCACCAATCTCTCACCTGTAGCCTGGTGAGACCCAGGGGTCTGTGCAGCCCCCAAAGTCCCTGACCCCCTTCAACACTCCCCCCAGCCAGCACTTCAAGCAGGCAAATCAGGTGGGTAGCATTTATTGAGGAAAGTTCAGTACCGGCCCAAGAAAGGGACTGATCTCCCAGTGCTACAATTAACAGGACTGTAATTAAAGATTAGATTTTGTTATCTGCTACCTCGCAAGTTCACGGCTCACAAACTCAGCAGGAAGGCCCCATGTCCTGGAAAAGGTAGGATTTGTTCACAGTGGTAAAACCTCCAGGTGATGCTGTCCCCTCCTTTGCCCCTCACCCACACACCCCTCCACGCCAAAATCTAGCTGTGCCCCACCTCAGCAGCCCCTTCCCAAGCAGCCACGTTGGGACAGGGTTCTCTGCAGTCCCCATGGGACATGGAGCAGTTTGCTCGCAGACCCTGTGCTCCCTCCTGCCCCATGGGGAGCTGCTGGGGGGCATTACACAGCAGGTATGGTCCCAGTAGGCCTTGAGATGATCTCCTCAAAAAACAAAAAAAAAAGGCCCTGAGCTCTGGGCCTGAGGTTTGCTGTGAGACAGAGCATGGAGAGAATGACTTGAACATCCATCTCCCTATGGAGATGGGCTGGCCAGGCTTTGTTCCACAGGCTGGTAGTCCCTGAGGGGCTGTGTGACAGGAAGGTGGAGCATTCACATATGGCTGTCCTGCAGCCCAGGGACTGCCCCGTGGGAAGAGCTGTGGCAGGGACAGCGGGGCAGTGCTGGGGCAGGAAGGTGGAGCACCAGCATCTCCCATATCCATCCACGAGGACAAACCCTGCAGCCACGGAGGCAGCTCTGCCCAACACACACTTCTCCAGGTGTCTGCCGGGGAAGAGCCACCCAACGTGAGCCCTCAGCTCCATCCCAAACAGCAGCGTTTCGATTCCAGCTACTCCCTCCCCACCCAGCTACCCGCGGGCGGCGCATCCCTCGGTGCCATTCCCCCTCATTGACGTTTGATTGGCTAGGTGTGTTACCACGCAGCCTGCGCGAGGTGACTGTCCGCACCCACAGCCACACATCAGCCTCCGGTGGCCTCATGCTTCGCGTCTCAGGCAGGTGGCGTAACGGGGAGAGGGCCGGCCACCGTGGCGTCTCAGGGGCTGTGGTCAGTGGGGTCACACTTCAGCATGACTTTTACCCCCTCGCCCCTTTTGGTGGTCTCAAAAGCCTCCAGAGCCTTTTCCAGGGGGAAGCGGTGGGTAACCAAGGGCTTGACATTGATCCGCTTGGATGCCAGGAGAGCGATCGCCACAGGCCACCTGCAAGGGAGAGGGAGAGGGGGAGATGAGAGCAGTCACCAGGTCAGAGCCCCAAGGGAAGAGCATGAAAGGGCCAGGTTTCCTTACAGCCACTTCCTCAGTGCAGGCACCCCAGGGGAGTTTTGCCCACAAAACCAATCCTGTGGAGAAGGAACCTCACACATCAGGCACAGGACATGGGACAAGCCACCTGCATTGGGCTGCTGAGCACCCCAAAGACAGGCCAAAGTGGAGGATACAGAGGAACGCAGCAGCTAACCCAATTCCCAAACCGCCTGCACAGAGACATGTCTCATTTTAAGGAGTCTGACTATACCTTGCAATTGTTTCCTGGAAAACACCCTCTGCAGACCAAGAAACCACAGGTCTGAGGAGAGCAGAAACCAGGCTGGAAGCGTGCAGTGGCAGTTGCAAGCCCTGCCCAGGAGAACAAGGCTGAAGGGAGAAGAGCTGGAGCTTTTCCTGCCCTTGGGGCAAAGCCAGTGCTCAGCATACCAGAGACCTGCGCGCTCTGCTCTCCATAAGAGAGCACACACACCTCCCACCTGGCCCCAGGTGTATCTTCAGCTCCAGCAAAGCAATGAAAGCTAACGCAGGTCTCGCTGTTGCAGTTTTGCCTGGCTGGAGTCAGGTGGAGCAGGGGGGGCTGCAGGGGCAGCTGCTGCAAGCCGCAGCCAGCAGCTCTCTGCAGGCCCCACAGAGCAAACACTGGCTGGCTCCAGGCCGGAGTTGCTGCTGACCAAGGCCGAGCCCATCAGCGATGGTCACAGTGCCTCTGGGAATCACAGGGAGGAGAAAAAACCCACACGCAGCTGCTTTGTGCCCCAGAGAAAGGAGTGAGAAGGTGTGAGGAGCTGTGCAGGCACCAAGGCCAAGGAAGAGGGGATGAGGCGCCCCAGGTGCCAGACAGAGAGATTCCCCTGCAACCCCTGGAGAAACCCATGGTGGAGCAGGTGTCCCCTCACAGCCCACAGAAGATGATGAGGAGCAGAGACCATCTACAGCCCATGGATGACCCCACGCTGGAGCAGGGGGAGACACCCGATGGACGCTGTGACCCCATAGGAAGCCTGTGTTGGAGTAAGTTCCTGGCAGTGAAACCTGCAGCCTGTGGAGAGACCGACCTATGCCCAGGGCAGGTTTGCTAGGGGACTTGTGACTCTGGGGGGGACCAGGCTGGAGCAGTCTGGGCCCAAAGGTCAGCACTCCATGGAAGGGACCCACGCTGAGGCAATCGGTGAGGAGCTGACACTCCAACAGAAAGGACTCACACTAGAGAAGTTCATGGAGGACAGTCTGCCATGGGTGGGACCCCACGGTGCAGCAGGGCAAGGGTGTGAGGAATGCCCCCCCGGCTAAGGAGGAGACAAGCTAGTCTCCTCCAAAACACCCCCCAGCACCTGACCTTTCTACGGGCACGAGTTGAAGGCACAAATGTTAATTATCAATTATTTTTCCTCCTGGGCTGCTGGCTTACAGCAGAGTAAAGGTTTCTTGGGTCTCTTCCTATCTTTGCCCCAAATGCTGCATGACACAGGAGGAGGGTGGAAAGCAAGAGCTTCTCAAGGACAGACCTGGAGACACCATTCGCCCGCCCCGCGCGAGACTCACGTGTTGCAGTAGCGGAATATCCCCCGGATATCCACCTCCCGCACCGCCGCGTTGACGATCGGCACGGTGACCATCTCAGACCCCAGCCCCACCAGCACCAAGGTCCCACCAGAACGAGTGGCCTGGAGAAAGAACCACACACAAACACGTTGTTATTTTGTAAAACCCAGTGTTCAGAGCCCACCAAGGAGCCTGTCAAACAACGGAGCCACTCTCTCTGGCTGTAAGGGGCTGCCCACGGCCCAGCAGAGGAGCCAGGGAAGAGGATGGACTCCATCAGGAGCCTGTAAGTGTGACATATGCAATAAACAAGGCTCAAAACACACTGCTGCGTGGCTGCATCTCACTGTCCTCTCTTTGGGAAATGGAAAAGCACCTGAGCAAGAGATCAGAGAGTTATCTCCATGCTGTCTCTAAGTCTTGAGTTGTGCCCCTCAGTGTGCTGCCTGACAAGCACCTTCTCTCCTCCATATTGAAATTAAACACCACAGCAAAATAACCATCATTCACTGCTGGGTGCTGGGAATACTGTGTATGGTGATAGGCTCCCTGGGGAAGGAAGGATGGGGAGCTCCTGGAGAGGGGACAGCAAAGGGCTGTGGAGATGCTGAGGGGACCAGAACATCTCTGATAAGAGATTCTGAGGGACTTGGGGCTTTTCAACCTGGAGAAGAGAAGACTGAGGGGGAACTCGTCAATGCTGATAAATCCCTGAGGGGTGGGCTCAGGAAGACAGGTCAGTCTGTGTTCAGGGGTGCCCAGGGACAGGACAAGGGGTCGTGGGCACAAACTGGAGCAGAGGAAGTTCCACCTAACTGAGGAGGAACTTCTTTGCGTGGAGAGTGGCAGAGCCCTGGGCCAGGCTGCCCAGAGAGGCTGGGGAGTCTCCGTCTCTGGAGACATTCCAACCCCATGATCCTGGATGCAGCCTGCTCGAGGGGACCCTGCTCTGTCAGGGGTGGGGCTGGGTGATCTCCAGAGGTCCCTGCCAGCCCTGATCATTCTGGGATTCTGTGAAGGGGGAAGCCAAGGCCATGAATGCTGTACCCCAGGGAAAAGGGACAAGTGGTACTCACATAAATGCCAGCCTGGATGCAGGCCTGCACTCCTGTACACTCCACGGTGATCTCAGGCATGCAGCCAAGCAGACTTTCCACTTTGGAGGCCACCTCCTGTGGGGTCTCATTCTTTACCTGAATGGTGAAGTCTGCCCCCACCTCCTTGGCTTTTTGCAGGCGAGAGGCAGATAAATCTGAGGGAAGATCGAACAAGGCAACAGCTGGAGCATCACATGAAGCAGAAGGGGAGCAAGAACCTGAACCTGTCAAAGATGGGGGTGATGGTGGGGGAATATTAAGGGAAAAGAGGAGGATGAGGCCACTGCTCTGACATGAGCTGCTCTGATTCAGACTCAGTGCTGGGAGGAAGCCAGAGAACCTGCCCTGCGAATGTGACATGCCCCCACCAGCTGCAGGAGGGCCTGGGAGGCCTGGCACAGGCACACCCACTGAGATGAGCACCCTGGAGATCTGTGGAGGGATTTTCAAGAGGCAAGAACAAAGAGTATTAAGACACAGACAAAGGAGGAAAAGCCAAGGCTGAAAAGGAAGGGCATCATCATGCTGGAAGGTCCAATTTGGCCTCTTGTTCCCATGGCTGCAGGAGACATGAGTCACCTCTGTCCATCCTGAGCTCTGAGTGTTGGGCCTCCAGCCACAGAGGTTCAGGCACCTGAGCAGGATGGAGTTGTTCAGCTGTTAAACCTTGCTGTGGTGGAACTCCACAGGACTCTGGGAAAACAGATGAATTACCCAGTCAAAGGGCTGCATCTTGCCTCTAATCAGGTATTTTCCACTTCCTGGCTGTTGGAGCTCGTGAAAGTTTTGGCTGCCAGACTGAGAGAAGCCCCTTCCTGGATCTCTGTTTCCACGGAAGTTATCAAATTTCATTTAAGCTTCTCGTGATGGCTTATGAGCCAACTGAACAGGCAAATACTCTTAGAGCTCTCACACTTCCACAGTTGTTGTTCTCTCATAAAGGAGTTGAACTCTGTCCAATTATTTATCTTTCCTGTCCTTGACTTCCAGGGTTTCTGAAGGCACAGCACCCAGGACTTCAGGTTTAGATAGCACAATGGGAAGTTTCCCTTCAGTTGGAATTAGGAAGCCTGCCTTCACTGTACCCCAACTGTCCCTTCCTTGCTTGGGCATATGACTGCTCTTTTACCTGCCCCTAAGGAGAAAAGCAGCTTTTCAGAGCAACAGCCATGTCCACAGCAAGGCAGAAGGATGGGAGAAGGCAGCGCTAACCATGGACCTCAGGGAAGAGTAGGTGAGGACCTATGTAACAAACCCATCTTCTGCACCCAACTGGAGTCAATAAATACATCAGAAACACACAGACTCACAGAACGGCCTGGGCTGGCAGGGACCTCTGGAGATCATCCAATCCCACCCCCTAGAGCAGGGTCCCCTTGAGCAGGTGCACAGGACAGAGCCAAGGATCATGGGGTTGGGATATCTCCAGAGGTGGAGACTCACCAGCCTCCGTGGGCAGCCTGGTCCAGGGCTCTGCCACCCTCCCAGCAAAGAAGTTCTTCCTCAGTTAGGTGAAACTTCCCCTGCTCCAGGTTGTGCCCACAACCCCTTGTCCTGTCCCTGGACACCCCTGAACACAGACTGACCTGTCCTCCTGAGCCCACCCCTCAGGGATTTATCAGCATTGACGAGTTCTCCCACAGTCTTCTCTGGGCTGAAATGTTCCCAGTTCCTCAGCCTCTCTGCATCAGAGAGACGTTCTGGTCCCCTCAGCATCTCCACAGCCCTTTGCTGTCCCCTCTCCAGGAGCTCCCCATCCTTCCTGCCCCAGGAAGCCCAGCACCGCACCCAATATTCCAGATGAAACCTGTCTTCAGAAAGGGAGCACAGGCGTCTGCCAGGAAGAAAGCACTCCAGGGAGAAGAGCAAAGTTTATGAGAAGCACTGATTCTTTTTGTTAGGCAAGCTGCTGTTACCTGGCAGGAGCTTCGATGCACCCAAGTCATTGGGAGCCAAAGGCTGACCATTAGTCTCTAGCTACAGCACTAACCATTCTCCAGGAGTCCCAAGGAAGGGACCTTTCCAAAATTCATTGACTCCTGGTGTGCCAAAGACACTCACTGCAGAAGCTGCAGGAGATGAATTCTCCCCAGGTCAAGAAAAAGCTCCTCTAGATACTTCTGTGTTTGTCAAAACAAACACAAAAGTTGAAAGCCTTAACTGCTGTGCAGACAAAGCTCTTCACAGACAAACACATCATAAAAATTCCAGGCAATGAATTCAAAGTATCTGGTGGCAAAATAAAAGAGGCCCTTTGTGGGCAGACACTCACCTCCCAGGTGTTGGCTTCTAAAGCCAACACGAAAAGCAGTTCCTTGAGAAGGGCAGCAAAATCCCCAGGGGCAACGAGCCAAACTAAACCCATTTCTTAGGTCACGTCACATACAAATATTTGACTAGGGCCAGCACCTCCATGGGTGTCTCTGAGCATCTCAGCTAAACACTTCTCAAGTGGGAGATGTCAGGATTATTGCCTAGGCCAAGGCGTGAAGAAGGAGTCAGTTCCATATAGCTTGCTGATGCTACAAACAATGTACCGAGAACTTCCTGTGGCCACCTCCGTGGATGCCCATGGAATGTGCTATGCAGACGTGGCTGCCAGTGGTCTTCAGGAAGAGTCTACAGGCAGAGGCTACAGTAGCTCCAGTGGCACAGGGAAGAACACACAGAGGCAGGTCCAGGGATGGGACAGCAGGCTGAACCAGCTGCCTCAGCCCCACCAACCCCTGCCAGCTCACCGAGCCCTTCCCCACCCGAGGACCAGGCCACCCACCAGCCCCTGCACCAGCTCAGCTCAGCAGCCAGGTTCCTCAGGCGTGATTCAAGGGGCAGAGCTGCTTTTCCTGCTAGAGCAACCATCCTCCTCAAGTGACAGCGTTTCGCAAAACCCGAAGCCTGGGCTGATCATGTCCACCAAGCACACACCTGCAGGGTGGGGCCAGCAGAGAAAAACCAGCCCTGGTCTCAGCAGCAAGAGGATTTAGGGAGGAGAAGGCAATAATCTGCCTTGGGTTTTGTCACGAGCTACTGCTGAAGGATGCTTCCGCAAAGGGAAGAGGGTGGGACCTGAATTTTGGCTCTCAACCAGAAGATGGATGCACGGTGACAGAGTTCCAAAATACACCTGCCCTGAAGTGTTGGAGATGACCTACCAGCCCTCTGAAAGGTCTGTGTTGGCTCTTTGGCCCAAAAATGCTGCAGCAACCTTGCTTGTAGTCCATTCACACCTGTCACTGCTCAGACGGATCAAAGAGTAGCAAAAACACCACTTCCAGGCCCTGTCCAAACCCCAGGTGGAAATTTCAACAAGAGAACCTCCTGAGGTTACTCCAGCTCTCAATTCTTCTGGGTAAGCTACACAGACAAGAGCCTGATCTTTGAGGAGAGTTGGAGGGAGCTGGTTCAGGTTAGGGGTGCAAAGAGGAGGGGTGCAACAACCAAGAGGGCAGCTGCAAAGATGATGGATGCTCATCTCAGGGAAAATACCCACAAAAGAGTTCCTGAGAGGACCCCAGGAAAAGCTTCTTCATTAGGAGCTTGTGGAGTAGGTACTCAGAGAGGTTTTCCAGGCACAGACCAAAACAATGTCTGGGAGCGGCAGCGGACTGTAAACCTCCAAGACACAGTTATGCAAGGAAGGCTTGGTTCCAAAACACAGGGACCCTGAAAAGGCCATTTCAGTCACTGAGGATAATCAGAAGAACATGACCCCCCCCACCAGCAGGGCAGCAGACAGAAGCATAGCAGAAGAGAACCTGAGAGGGACAATGTGTCTGGACACAGAAAGGGCTGTGAAAACATGTGTCCAGGCCATCACCTAGAACTGTGAGAGGAAGAAAAAAGACCTGCTGAGAGCAAACCCCCAAGAACAGCCCCAGAGTATAAAACACACTGTGTTGTCTGGTCTGTGTACTGAGGTGAAGCCTAGGAGCAGATATAACCAAGGTCTACAGCACTACAGGGAAGGAGAAAACCAATCCTCAAGACTTGATCCATGAGCCAAAGGCAAAACACAAAGCTGAGGTCAGAAGAGGTCAAAACAGAAAACAGAAAGGTCAGTGACCAGAGGCACTGGGAGCAAGCTTCTGCAGCTGGGAGCTTTCTCATACACACGCTCTTCTTCCCAAAAGACCTGCTCCAAGCCTGAGAAAGGCTTGATCCAGGGACCACCCATCAGCCTCGGGTTTATTCTCCTTGAAGCTCTGCAGCCACTCCAGCTGCACAACTTGTTCCTGCTGGGAAGCTGAAGCTATAATCCTGGTCAGCTACCCCAGCAGAGAAGCGCCAGTTGCAATCTGCACCTTCTTACAGATGCCAGTTAGTGCAAAGATCAAGGTCTTTCCCTGGGGAATGAGGGGTTCATTAGGATCCCCTCCAAACAGGTATGCTATGGTGTCAATCGTGACCAAACTACCCATGGTGCTGGGGCTGCCTTCCCCAGCAGTTACCCTGAAGGAATAATGTGGGACTAGTCAGTGTTGGGTTATGGCACATCCTGAAGGGTCAGAAGAACTTACCTGTGATTACCACAGCCGCTGCACCCATCATCTTAGCAACGAGCACGTTAACAAGGCCAATTGGTCCTGGGTACAAAGGGGAGAACAAGAACATTAAAAAAAGGCCAGACAGCACCAGCCACAGGCTTTGAACATGCCCAGAGTTTGACCTGGAGGAGGCTAAAGGAGGCTCTGAGCGTGTTTCCAGGGGGGCAGCTCTGGGATCACAGCATCACCACGATCCCAGTGCAGGGAGACGGGCTGCTGAGAGAGCAGCTACTGACTCCACAAGGAAAACAACCCCCACGGGCTCCTCTGGTCCCTGGAGCTGGCAGGCTCAGGACGTCCAAGGTACACCTGTACCTTGCATGTGGGCTGCTCGAAACGCAGCACTGCAGTGCAGCATGGGCAGGAACAGCCTCCAGGTCCCCCTGGCATGCCATAATGCTGCCATGACCCATGCTTACAGCAGAGCCCTGAGGTGCAGCCTGCACCCTGTCCACCCCCAGCCAAGCCATGACAAGCAGGGACTGAATACATTCACCATACCAGAGCCAGACACGAAGACTTTGCTTCCCAGAGTGACTCCTGCCCTTTTGCAGGCGTGGATTCCCACTGAAAGGGGCTCGATGAGGGCTCCTTCTTCAAAGGTGACATTATCTGGCAGCCTGCAAGAACCAGGCACAAGCAACAGTCACAGGTTTATGAGGGTGATGACAAGACACTCAAAAACCACACATGGGTCTAAATCACAGTGGCACAATATACTCTCAGCCTCGGTGTGAGAAATGCAGGGCTAGAAGGTGTCTCAGGGGATTATGTTGCCTCATTCCCTCCTCTGAAGCAGCATCAAGTACTCCTAAACCTAAACCAGTGAGGTGTGCCTAAGGACCAAACACAGGGATCCACAAACTTCCCCTCTCCAGCACTTGGTTAGCCAACCCTAACACCCTTGTGCCACCCTTTCCCTTTGCAGTGAACTGCCTGGGTGCATATGCAGCACCTCAAGGCCCTATGAGGGTGGGACCCATCAGGGGAGCTCCCAGGTGCCAGAGAAAACAAAGGCAGCCAGATCCAGGTCTCCTCATCACGCCCTGGATGTACTCTCCTGATGGAACAAGTGCTTCAAGTGGACTGGTCCCAGCACACACCCTCCTGTGCAGTCAGAGAGGTTTGCAGTGGATATCAAACACCTTCTGGACAGAACCAGTATGATGAGACAGCGAGCGTAAGCAGGGGTAAGAAGCAAAGGGAGGAGCAAAACCCTTCTTCAACTGCTGCTAGAAACAGAACCCAGCCCCACAAACAGCCCTCCAGAAAGCCACCAGCGTGGGCTTCACACAGTGGGTACTGGGAGCTGTGTCTGTGTGGAACATCCTTCTGACAGCCCTGGGAAGCCTGGGGTCAGAGCTGAGCCAGGCCAACACGAAGGCAAAGGAACATAAACAACATGGGAAGGAAGCTGTGAGAGGTCTACATGTCCCTGAGGCACCATAGGGCTTGCCTGAGGATCTGGGATCACATCTGCTCCAACTGAGCCTGGGTACTGCCCTGTCAGGGGGAGGGCAGCTCTGTGGAGTGATCCCACCTCCACCAAACTACTCGGAGTACCCAACACCGAGTCTGTCCACCTGCAAGAAGGACAGACAACACCTGCCCAAACATCCAAGAGCCCATTGAGCTCAGCCATCATCTTTTCTTGGCAAATCTGTGCTGGTAGAGAGCCTTCATGCCAGGGAAACTGCTCTGCATCAGATGGCCATGGTGCTGCTGAGCTGAAACCAGAAACACCAGGTCACAAACAGAAACCCCACCTAGAGTAAGTAATATTTACTCAAATCGGAGAAAAAAGCAAAAGCCTGGAAGCAGTTAGAAACCAGCCCCTTCCCCCCCAGGCAAAACCTTGTGATCTTGTTAGTGACACAGGGTCTGGCCAGTGAGAAGCACCTCATCCCGACAGCAGCTCTTGGGATCCGCTTAGAGAGGACCTTGCTGCCCAAGGACTCTCCTGAGAAGAGCATCCAAGTGCCTCCTCCTGATTCAATCCCCAACACTTCCTCTGTAGACACCACCAAGACCATTCCTGCTCATGGAAATACCTGCTCAGAATCAAAGGATCACAAGGCTGGAAAAGACCTTTAAGATCATCAGGTCCTGTGCTGACCCACATCCCTGAGCACCTCATCTCCCCATCTGTTAAACACACCCAGGGTGGGGACTCAGCCCCCTCCCTGGGCAGCCTGTGCCACAGCCCCACAGCTCTTTCAGGGAAGAACTTTCCCCTCACATCTGAGCTGACCCTGCCCTGGCCCAGCTTGAGCCCATTGCCCCTTGTCCCATCTCCTGTCCCCTGGCTGAAGAGACCATCGCCCACCTCTCTGCACCCTCCTGGCAGGTCAGTGGAGGTGGTGATAAGGTCTCCCCTCAGCCTCCTCTTCTCCAGGCTGAACACTCCCAGCTCCCTCAGCCACCCCTCAGAAGTTTGCTGCTCTCCAGCCTGGTTGCCCTTCTCTGGTCTCACTCCAGCACCTTCTTATGGTGAGAAGCCCAGAACTGGACCCAGCACTTGAGATGCAGCCTCACCAGTGCCCAGTAAAGGGGCACAATCCCCACCCCAGACCTACTGGCCACACTGGGTTTGATACAAGCCAGGATGCCACACAGACTGAGAAAACAATGTCTGTGGGTCTCATGGGGCCTCTACTTTGGACTATTTTAACCTCCTGGTGCAAACCCACTGACGTGGGAATGCTGCAGAGGCTTATCCAGCTTTTTAGTGAATTTGCTGGAGCACTTCAAGCACTGATTTGCAGTTAAGCAAATGTGTCAGCCCGGCCACAATCACGTATTAAATTAAGATACTTGGGTTTGCTGAACCAGGTATGGAACAGGTATGTTAACACTGGCAGCTTAGTGGGGCCACTCAGCGTGACACACATGAGAAGAGCAGCTTAGCAGAACACTGCTTTCTGGTCCTGCTCTGCTCCAAGCAGGACTATTTTGTTTCAAAAGCCAGAGCGAGGTGTCAGAAGCTGATGTGGTGCTTCCTGAAAAGCAGCAGGAAAGCCAGCTCAGCCCTGAGGATCAGAGAAAGGCCTCCAGGTGCTGTCCTAAGAAGGCAAGGATAGAAAGAAAGCAAGAGCAGGGAGCCAGTGGGAAAAGCTAAATAATTAAAGGGTAAGACAGAGGTGACATTCCAGGAGACACTCAAGAAATGTCTGTTTATGTCTCACACCAGAGGGGATAAACTGTACCTGCCTGACAAACCCTTCCCACAGTGGCTGTCCAAGGCTTATACACAGAATCATAGAATCACAGAATCCCAGACTGGTCTGGGTTGGAAGGGACCCCAAGGGTCACAGAGCTCCAACCCCCTGCCACAGGCAGGGCCACCAACCTCCAGGCCTGGAGCTACACAAGGTTGCCCAGGGCCTCATCCAACCTGGCCTTGAACACCTCCAGGGACAGGGCACCCACCCCCTCTCTGGGTAGCCCCTTCAGCCCCTCACCACTCTCTCTGTAAAGAATTTCCCCCTAATATCCAATTTAAACCTTTCCTCCTTTACCTTTAATCCATTCCCCTTGTCCTGCCATTGTCCACCCTTTTAACAAGCTGATTCCCCTCCTGTGTCTCTGCTCCCTTCAGGGACTGGCAGGCTGCAATGAGGTCCCCCCACAGCCTTGTCTTCTCCAGGCTGAACCAGCCCAGCTCCCTCAGCCTCCCTTCGTAAGGGAGGTGCTCCAGCCCTCTGAGCATCTTTGTGGCCTCCTCTGACCCCGCTCCAACAGTTCCACATCTTTCTTGTATTGGGGCCCCAGCTCTGGACACAGGATCCAGCTGGGGCCTCCCGAGGGCAGAGCAGAGAGGGACAATCCCCTCCCTTGTCCCTGCTGCCACCCCTCTGCTGATGGATCAGAAAGCAATAAAACCTGTTGTGTCCAAGTAGAGAGCACTCGCTGTGACAGTCAGAAGGGCCAAGAGGTAATTGCTTCAGCTAATCCCCCCCAGGGAGCACACAGCACTAACTTGTAGCAGTAGTTGGCACTGTGCTTGTAGTAGCGGCACAAGTTCCCGTCGTCGGGAGGCGTGGCGCAGAAGAAGATGGTTGGGGACAGGTTGTAGCGCCCAGCCTTGCAGAACTCATCCATCTCCCTCGGGACGCCGGGCTCGATGGCCACGCGATCACCTGCCAGGGTGGAAGCAGACTGTGTCACTCAGGAAGAAGGTGGGTACGTAGGTGTGAGCAGCACCCAACAACCGCGGAAGCCAGCATGGAACCCTGACACAAGAGGACATCTGCTGACTGAGAGAGGCCACGCTGCAGCACCAGGGGAGTTCTGAACACTGCCTTCACAGCAGCCTCATCACCGACATCTCCACGGTGAGAGGATGCAGGGCAGGTGGAAACTCTGTCACAAGCAAACCTCTCTCCAGCTGCCTTGTGCTCAACCTTAGCAGATGGAAACACAGCAATCATAGAGCCAACAGACTTCTCCAAAATCTCTAGTAACTGGAAGCATTTCGGGCAATTTGGCCACCACCAAAGGGCTGTTTCTTGGCAAGAGGGCTGACAGCACAGAACCACACCCAGGAGGGTTCCTTATCAAGGGACAGGGACATCTCAATGCCAGACTCCTGGAAGGACACACGGCGCAGGACAAAGAGTAATGATTTAATTGCAATCCTGGGGCAGGATGGAATAAAGGAAACAACTGCGTGATGGCAGCACAACTTCCAAGTATACAAGGGACACCAGACAGCCCATTTTACAGCAGAGGACACTAGTCAAAGCCAAACCTCCCAGCAAAGCTCTCAACCCAGAGGCTTTCAGTCAGGCAGAGCGAGAAGCAGGAGGATGGATCAAGGTCCAGCCCACTGCACCACTTGTGAAGCTCTCAACCCAGAGGCTTTCAGTCAGGCAGAGCAAGAAGCAGGAGGATGGATCAAGGTCCAGCCCACTGTACCACCTCTGATATGGCCAAGAGGATGTCTGGGGTTGGGAGGAGCAGGAAAAGCACGTGCCAGATGTTCTCCCAGCCTCCCATTATACTCAGCAGTGGGGCCTCCCAAGGTGCATACAGTTTCTTTGTACTTAGTAACCCTCAACAGTTTCTCCCCCAGCTTCTACCTTGTAAGCTTTCAGCATCCACACACTCTGCCAAGGAGACCCGCAGCTCCTCTTAGGGGGCTGCTGCACCTGGCTCCTGCCATGCCCTGCTGGCCACCTTTCCAACCCTCTCCCTGCCCTCCAGGAGTCTCCAGACCTGTGTCACATATCATTGACTTTCTCCAGCTCCCAGCTCAAGTCATTCACCATAGAGATGCTGCTACACATTTCATCATCTCTTTGTCCTCTTCTGAAACTTCTCCATTTCTTTGATGTCCCTTTGAAAATGAGGAGACCAGAACTGCACACAGAGCTCCAGGCACACTATGATGTGATCTGATGGAGTCTCTGTCCCTTTCACAGAATCACAAGGTTGGAAAAGACCTTTAAGATCATCAAAAGTCCAACTGTTCCCATTCTGTGCTAAACCACATCCCTAACACTGATTTGCATTTTGGATCATTACTGAGCCAGTGTTCCCATGCACTGTCCCAGAGCTAGAAGCCTCCCCCTTCAGCAGTAGTGCTCACACCATATCATTTTAGATATGAAGCTGGTTTTGTTTCTTCCACTGTAAAAACCACTTTACCTGCAGTGAATTTCACCTGCATCTTACTGCCACCCCTGAGGTCTCCCTGCAACTCTTGCTAGCTCTCCCATGTCCTCACCACCCTGCCTAGGTTGCAATCATCAGCAAACTCTGCAAAATTCACTGCTCAGCTTATTTTCTAGCCCATTCCTGAGCACAGGGAGCTGCAGAGGTCCCACCACAGGGCCTGGTGCAGTTGCTCCAGTGACCTCTCCACAGCAGGAGGCTGTTTGCTCCTTTGAGAACACGCAGAGTGAAGAAACATTAACAGCGGGTTGTGGGCAAGCACGACGTACGTGGTTCATGGAGCTTCATCTGGCTCCTTCTAAAGCCTCCTCGTAGCAGCATTAAAATAAAGCCAGGCCAGCTCAAGATACCCCAGGACAGAGCATACCTGAGAAACCCCCTCAGCCACAATGGCCAAGCTGTGTGATTAATGGCAGCAGAGTGTTCTCTTTGAGGGAGAACATCACACCGTGCGATTCACAGCTCCGAATATCAGGATGGATTCACCACAGCTTTTTATCCACACCTTCTCAGGAACTTGTTAGCAGGAAAACAAACAGAGAGACAGTCTTGATTCCACTTACCTGGCTTCAGATGAGTCACTCCTGATCCCACTTTGAGGACAGTCCCTGAAGCTTCATGCCCCAGCACCATGGGGTTCTTCACAACAAAGTCCCCGATTCGGCCGTGCTGCCAGTAGTGAACGTCAGAGCCGCAGATCCCGACAGAATGCATCCGCAGGAGGACTTCTACCAGGAAAAGAAAGGTTCCTCATAGGAAAACTTACTTTCTCAGGCACAGGGAGAGCGATGCTCACACTGGCCAGGCCAAGCCAGCAATGAAACACCCAAAATCTCTACCCTTAGTACATGCACGCACAAGGAGTGACGGCATTGTCATGAGGTGCCTGCTGAAATACAAGACTACACAAGGATTCACAACCCAGGAAAGCTCCAAATGTGCTACAGCTCAGCCAACAAAAGCTAGCACAACCTAACAGGGGTGTAACTTTTGCTGGAGCAGGAATAAATAAAGCAAGTCTATTTAATTTTTCCTAAGCTACAATTTCAGCCCAGGACAGTTAATGAATCGAATCCTTATCAGCCCATACATCTAGCCTATTAATAATTTGTCCTGCAATAAGACCACCTGGCACATCCCAAGGGCAGTTTGATGTGAAATACATGAACTGGTGAAACAGGAAGCTAAAAAAGCCAGATGAAGGAGCACAATCTGTCACTGTTCCAGCTCTTCAACCGAAAATGCGGCACTATCTGTTTCAGCCACGCGTTCTTTTGCAGATTACCCTTTCTCAGGAAGACTCTTTATCATATCAAGGAGTGACAAAAGGGGATGAGCAAAAAAAGGAGAGACTAGCAAAGAAAGCAGACAGAAGCAGACCTACCATTGGGACCTGGTTCTGGGATCGGACGGTTTTCCTATGAACAAAAACAAAAGGAGAAAGTAAACCACATTCAGCTGCTTAGCCATGGGAATACCTTGTAGAGAGTCAGCCCATGTTAGTCCAGGTAAATCCAGAAGTGGATCATGGTTTTGGTACTGTCTGCTTAACAAGGCACTGCTGTGCAACAAGGAGGGGTATAAATGAGCAGCCCACGCTTCCTCCCCAAGCTCCCCTCCTTTTGCCGGCGCTCCTGTTCCGAATGAGCACACCACCAGCTTGTAAATCCACTCTCCTACTTAACTCTGCAGTCATTTCCCCCTTCCCTGCCCAGAGGAGAGCCACACACTAAACTCTCCTGCCCTAGAACAAGCTCAGCTTGCAGCTGAATCCTTCATCCCACCGGCTGACAGGAAAAATCCCCCTTCCCTGAGGCGGCGAGATTCCAAACCACCCGTGTCTATAAAGCATTAATACTGTGGTGTTTGTACCTTAACTATATGATAATGTATAAATTAATGGTAAACGTTACTGCAAACCACACTGAAAGCCACATCCCCTTCTTGTAACTGGCATGACACCTCTCTACTGAATACAGGCTTGTAAAAGCAGTCACTCTTTCACCCAGAAGATTTACAGGCCTTGTGCCTTCACTGAACTCCCTCAGCCACCTTAAAAGCCAAAGGAATCATCTTGTTGGCAAGCGTGACATCCACACAGAACCCACCTCCAGGACCACATCTCTAAGAAAGACCCCATCCAAGTGGACAGTGTCAAGAAGAGGCTCTTCATTCCCACTGGCTACTCAAATTTTCATGCACCTTAGACACCTTTACCCACGACCCAAAACTCAGCTGGCCTCCCATTCACACAGCTCCTCTTCAAAAACCTGGTGCATACACCTTAGTGACCCCCACGCTCGGTTACTTCTCCTTGCAAGAGCATCTTTGCATAAAGAGGGGCACAAGATTTTCTGCTGCCCTACTGCAGAGAAAGCAGGGTGTCCCTCCTTCCTTTTTGGGGAGCACTGCTTTGCATTCTCAATCCCAGTGTACTCCTCAACTCGTACTTTGTACCAAGAAAAATTCTGGAAACACATTCTCAAAGGGCTGCTCTGTTAAAACCCTTGCTGAAGAATCAACGGGGTCAGTGGGAGGGAGGGATGGCCCAAATTCTGTTGGCTGGAGTGCAAACCAAAGTACAACTCAACCTACTGAAGCTTTCAGTGCTCAGGAACCGTATCTGCATTTTTTTTCCTCACTGGGTTGTTTGTTTTGGCTCACCCAGGACACAGCCCAGAGCTTTGGTTTCTAAAAAGTTGATTTGTATGTAGCCCTTCATGTAGAAAATATCCAGATGTAGAAAAATACCCATGTAGAAAACAAAGGGTTTTCTGTGAAAGGAGACACATAAGGAGGGATACACTCTGTGCATGAAACCAAATAAATCCTCAAGTGGCAGCAAACGTGATTTGGTGGCAACCACCTAAGGTCAAGAGGAGAACCAACAAACCTGAAGCCAACCCATTTCTGTGTAAGGCATGTCAGCCACTAAAGTCACGGTGACTCTCCCCATGGGCAACGCGTCCACAGAAATCAAGATGGGTGTGGAAATAATGGGGAAGCTGATGTCACCTAACTTTAGGTATCAATATTGGAGATAACAAGTTCACAGTTCACTGCCTGGACTCCCTACGTGGTCATCGGAGCAACGCAGTGAGTGCCATTCATACACTGGCAAAGAACCTTTAGAGACATCTGGGTGGATCACACCCTGAGGGGGCTGCCAGGAAGATCAGGGGGACACCATCCTCTGATGTCTCCAGTAGGACAAATATCCCAAGGAAAACTCACACTTTGGAGTGTGAGCCAGTCTACAGACCAGCAACACTGATGGGATGGAGCCAGCATCCACTCATGTGCCTCAGGCACCCTCCTACATCACAGAGGTTTGGAAACACAGTTCTGGAATTAGGAGGCCCACCTCCCTCCTCAGCCACTGCGGCGACGCCTTTTCTTTCCAGCAGAAGCCAGGCTGCACGTGCTTCTAGCAAAACGGTGCCTGTATCGTAGGTGGCTGGGAGGCACACAGGAGCTGCCCACACAAGCACCACTTGGTCTCTGTCATGTGTCACTTGGCCTGCAAAAAATCAACTCTTTCCCTGACAATCATCCCCCACGATGAGCCACTGCAGGTATCCAAAGTCTGCGCCATCCAAAGACCCCTCCTGCCAGAACTCTTTGTGCAGATAAGTGCCTGCCAATGTTTACCCACGTTAAGTCTTTCAACCCCATCCCTGGCACTTGCCAAGCTGGCAAACACGAGCCTCCCACAGCGGTGCAGTGATTCAGCACCCACAAACATCCCAGTGCTCCCAGCCAGGGAAGCGGAATTGGTTCAAAGCACCAACACCAAAGGCCCCTCTCCATGATGGCACTCCAGCACAGGCAGAGGCACCCACAATGCAGCTGTTCCTTTAAACCCCGCTCCGCACTAGTCCCCTCCTAAAGCCAGCACATCACCCTCCGTTTCTGCTTCCTGGGAACATCTTTTTCAGTGGGCTCCCAAACAGCACCGGTTCCCCATCCCCTTCTTCCCCACGTGTCACCCAAAGAGGGGCTGGGGCTCTCTCAGCCACAGCTAACCCACATGCTTCGGGCTCCCCTCACCCCACTCGCCCCACGGGTCAGCCCCCCGAGCGTGGGGACAGCCGCCGCCCGCACCTGCTCCCAGCCCGGGGGCAGTGCAGCTCACTGACCCGGCGCCATTCGGTGGAGGGGGGGTGTATGGGGGGACGACCCCTACTCGGGTGCCCGGGGACTCGGCCCCGCCGAGCTCCCGGCTCCGCGGGGAGCTGCCCGCCGGGGCCGTAGGACGGCCCGGCCCGGCTCCCCACCACCCCGCCCGGGCCGCCCCCGCCGCCATCCAGCCCGGCCGCCCTCGGACTCGCAGCGCCCGCCGAGCTGCCAGCCCCCTCCTCCCGCTCCCCGCCAAGCCGAGCCGCGGCGGCCCCGGGACGACCCGCCCGCCCCTCCGGCTTGTACCAGGCGCAGGTCCCCGGCTCGGTGCACCACCACGGCCAGGTTCTGCCCCGCCGCCGCCATGGTTCGGCGCGGTGCGGCTGAGTGCGGTGCGGCGCTCGAGTCCAAGGGCCGGCGGCGGGCCCTCCCGCGGTGGGGCCGCCCCTCTGCCCCCGGCCGCCCCTCCGCGCCAGGCCCGGCGCCGCCCCCCGCGGAACGGAGCGGGCAGGCCCAGCCCCCGACCCAGGCCCCGCGCCCATGCTCAGGCACCAGGACCCAGGCCCAGGCTCCAGGCCCCGGACCCAGGCCCCGGCCGCAGGCCCAGGCTCCAGGCCTCGGCCCCAGACCAGACCCGACCCAGACCCAGGCTCCGGCCCCGCCAAGTCGCCCCCCACAGAGCACCCGGAGCCCGACGGGCCGCAGCGTCGGGCCCCCTTGGCCCCACCCCTGGTACACGCAGTGCCTGGGCAGCAGCCCTGCGGCGGGGCCCAGCGGCTGCCCTCCCTGCTCGCCCACCCTGGGTGGGCACAGCTTGGGCAGGGACGCATCAGTGCCGGTGATGAGCAAGCAGCTGGCTGCTGCCAGAGCCTATTCCTTCTCATGCCATGTGTGGCCCCCAGGTGCTAAACAGAGTGGCCCAGTTCCATCATGGAGCAGCCCAGTTCCATCATGGCATGGCCCGGTTCCATCACGGCCCAGTTCAACACGACACTAGTGTGAAGCACTTTGGCTAGGGACTTGTCTGGACCCAACCTGACATAGCCTTGTTGGAATGCAAATATCTCGGCTGGGGGGAACACTTGAATATTGGGGATAAAGATGAAATTTGCAGGGGATTCAGGGCTTAGGGCTAAGAGGCTTTCTGCCCGAGAGCCTTGGCTAATGGAGCCTGCAAAGATCTCAAGAAGGTCCTCCTCTCCAGTGCTCCCTAAGGGCATGCAGGAGCAGAAAGCTTGACTTCCTTGGAAAAATAGAAAATGTCAGGCAGAGTTTCCAGAAACAGCTAAAAATAGCCCCTGCTTCTAGTATTACTGCTTCCTCCGAATTGCATGAATCCATGACTCTGCTTTCTTTGTTGCAAAAACACTTCACCTTCCAAGCAGACAGGACCAGATGCATTTCTTTTTTCCCTATCAGGGTCATTCACTCTAATGCGTACCTGAGTCAGAGTCAGCATCAAGTTAGCGGCCATGAGCCACCCCTGTGGTTACTCAAAGGGCAGGGGAAGGAGCACATGTGCGAGGGCAACTGTGACGAAACACCTTACTCAGTGTTTACACAGCAGCGTGACTCCAGCTGCATCCACTGCCTTGGCAGAGCAGGGATATTTACGCTTCTGCAAATCACAGAAAGATGGGAAACAGCCATCCCTTCCTGGGCACGCTCATGTCCTCAGGGCAGCTGTTCACACCTCTCCCTTTTGGGACATAATTTGCAGCTAGCCTCCAAACTTTGACTTGCCGTGCAGACTGTCTGCATTGTCCTGTCTGCATCCTAGCTTGGACATTGTCCTGAAATGCCAGATAGCTCCAGCCACAAACCTGAAGAGATGCTGGAGGCATTGTGTGTAGGGGTCAGCTGGGAACTTGGGGCTCTTGCTACAATACATCACCTTTGGACCGTGAGAGTCTGCTTTATCTCCGGCAACACCAAGTCTCTTCCTCAATATTGCTGATCAGATAAAAGCCTGGAGGAGTGGGATTGCCCGGAGTTAAGCATATCTGGGAAGCTGCTCATTCCCATGCTGGTCATTTCCATGAGTTTCACTATCTCAGTGTTTGCCCCAGATAATTTCCCTCCATGTGAAACTGCCTCTGTTTCTTGGGGCACAGACTTCCATTGCTAACCCCCAGACTTCCAGTGCTGGCTCCTTGCAGCACACACTGAGATACCCTCTGCGTGCATCAAACCAACAGCAGGTGTGTTGCACAGGCAAAAAGAAATAGATTCGGTTGTTTCCATTGCCACAGGCTTTGTCTTGCTGCAGAAGTGGCTCCTGTGCTGCTCTGATGTGCTTCTGCACCCCAGAGGATGTCTCTGCCTGTCACCCCAGGGGTGAGGTGGCAGGTTTGAAAGTGCTTTGGTTCTGTTATCTTCTCTCCCAGGGGGAACTGGCGGTGTTGGCCCTTTGTCTCAAGGCATAGTGATGCCATCGGCAAACATGGCCCTGTGGCCATACAACCTCTGGTCCTGCTCTGCAGCAAGGTGGGGAAGAAGGGAGTCCCTTGCCATCATTTGGGCAAAGTGGCTTTTTTGTTGGGGTGGGAGAACTGCTTCCATCAGCTGTTCTGCTCCTCCCGGCCATGACTTGAGTCTCTTCCCCTTCTCTTTCCCACTTTCCCTCAGGATTAGATTCACATCACATTTTTCCCTGGTGTGTTTTCTGTGCTGGGAGTCGCTGCCTGGCAGCAAGCTCCAGCCTGCAGACCAGACCTGCTCCTCCTTCAAGATCAAAAGGATCAAAAGGACTTCACCAGCCACTACAAATCCTCCGAGATCCTCATTTAAAAGAAGTGTTGAAGCTCTTTCAACAGTCCACTTCTCTTTGCCTTCTAACCTGCCTGGCAAGCTGTTCTGAAGGCAAACCAAAGAAAGCTTTAAACAAACCCTACTTAGGACTTCAATGCACGTTTGTTTCTTTTTCACTCAGGCTTATGGACATCCTGCTTTTACTGACCACAGGGGTCACTCACATTCTGTTGGGCACACAACAGTGGTGCTATAAAGATCATGTCATAACCCTAAGTTAACTTTGCAAAGCAATCCCTATTGCCAGAGAGTTTCACTTTGCATTAACTCAACCAAAATTTATGCTTGTCTTTTTAATGATTGGGCTCGTTGGTGCCTCGCTAGGTATGAAGATGGGTGCTTTGTTGACAGGACTATAACTCAGTTCTCTTATTGCAGTCAAACCTGACATGTATTTTCTGTGTTTACAAGTTACAAAACACGCCCCTGGGCCATCCAGGTTGAGGAGAGGGGTGAGGTGACCTCAGGGGAACTCATTCCCACGTCCTGGAGGAGGTTGCACATCCACCATTTCCCCAGGGACGGTGAGGACATTGCTTTGGACCACAGGCCCCTTGCAGTGTTCTTCCAGCCCTCCCACACAGTGCGGCAGCCTTGGGTGTAGTATTGGCTTGGGGGGCCCTGCGTGGAGCAGCCAGGATCTGCTGTAAACATTGGCTGTCGGTGTGAGCTTCTGCCTGGTCCAAAATGTAACCAAAGGGCTGAATTCCCCATGGCCTGAGACTGAGCTCTCCCCCTTCATGAGTTCCCCACCTCCATGCACAGCTCAAGCAGGATTTATATCAGAGGCAGCTGCTTCTATTTCCCTTCCCTTATTTCCCCTATAAAGGGTCTCTGTGTTTGCCTGGGAGGCGTTATCACCCTCAGATGGTGTTCCTCTGAAGCTTCTTGCACAGCCCTGATTCTGACCAAGCAGATCAAAGGTTTCCTCCCAAATTTACACAGAGAATTCTAAGACATCTGTCCAGATCTCCCAGCAATAAAAAAATACAGTTGTAACTCCTTTCTGCCAGAGAGAGGAGGTGCCCCAGCAGCCCCTCAACCATAGATCCACCATCCCTTGAACGCCTGCTCTCCCTCAGCCAAAGGGAGAGCGAGTCTTTGGGCTGCATAAGGTGGGTCACAGCCCCCAAACCTGGATTCAGATTAAGAGCCCAAGTGAAGTTCGGTAATCCCGTGGGATAGCTCTGAGGGTGGGCAGTTGTGCTGTGAAATAACAACACCAGGCTGTGTTTTGGTATGTGAAGTCCCTGCAGAGACAAGCCCTCAGGCCATTTTATCTGGAGAGGATTCATTCCAAGAAGAAAAAGACCTGCTGTTGCGGAATGTGCCAACAGGGATGGAGCTCAAGGTAGCCACTGAGAATCCTTGGTTTTAAATACTTACCTCTAGCCACTCAAACAGAGGAACCTCTGTTGTTTGGGGGCTTTGAGTGCACCACCACAGAACTTGCCCCTGCTCCTTGTCCCCTGAGCAATTCCCAGGATGCTCCATTGGGATGACAGATCCTAGGATCTAACATTTCCACACACCCAGCCAGCTGGGCGAGGGCAGGAGAAGGTCCTGAGAGCCTCTGTGGCTGCTGGTTATGAATTTGTGCAGCATTTCTCTGCACAGGTCAAGCCCTCGAGCCATCATCGCACGTACATGCTGTCACTCACCCTGCCTCCTCCACGGGGGGTGTGACTCGATCAGTCACGTATTTTCTGCATCTTTATTTGCATAGCTTGGATTTGTGATTTCCTTAGAAGCCATCCTCAGCTGCTGACTTCCTTGTCCACACCTGCTTCCATCCTTACCTTACCTGCTGATAAGACATCATGTTCCATATCATCCCATCATTTAATATTTAACATCATTTTCGTCAGAAAAGCCCGGCTTGGAGGAGCACCTGAAGTATATTTGTGAGATATTAGTTTCACAGTCACGTGTCAGCTTTTGAGAAGCACAAAGGGGTGTGTGTGTGTGTGTTCCCCCTTCCCAGGAGAACACCCTTCACATCCACTGGGTTCACCCTGACCCCAGGCCACCCCTCTGCCGCGGCGGAGCCGGGACATGTGCGTTGGGTGGTCGGCAGTGGAACACACGTTGTTATTTTTCTGTGTGTCTTTCCCTGGAATATCTCAAGCCATGTGCACAGGCATTGTGAGTCACCCAGGCTGCGTGAGGGGTAGGGTGCAACCTGCTGTGTAGTCACCCAAAGCAGTTTTGGTGGAGTTTAAGGGTTTCATGTCAGGGCTGCAGCCTGGAGAAACTCTGCTTTACTCCATGACTAATTCCTGCCTTAAGTGCCCAGGAACACCCAGATTTACTAGGCCATCAGGCAGTGGCTTACCTCTGCAGACACGTCTCCTGGTTAAATCACTGTCTCAAGAACAAGTAACAGAGAAGACCAAACTCCAGGACTGATGGGAACAGATGGCCCCGGGCTCTGGTCCTGCTGCTGAGGGCTTTTAAGGACAAACCATTCTTCCCAGACATCTGCAGTTATAAACTCATTTTGCAAGCAGCACGATCTCCTTGCTAGTGCATTTTGAAGTTTCCCATACTGCTTCCTTCCGTGCTCTGACCTTGCCATCCCAACAGCAGGTAAACCCCACCCTTTCCCATCCATGCTGAACAGCCTTGCCATGTTCCCATCCCCCTGCTCTGCTTCAAGTCCAGCTTTACTGACTTCCCAGCCACTTTTCACTCAAGAAAACACCAAACCTCCTCTGGCACCTACCTCCCTGGTGTACCTCCTGGCTACCCTACTAGCCGAGCACTAGTAGTGGTGTAGTAGTGTGCCTGCTTGTGCTCGTGCTGTGTGGTGGTGGACTATAAGCAAAACCATCCTTGGTCCAAACCAGCAGCACAGGGCACTTGGGCAGCAGGTATTTAATACAGGAGACTTGCCCAGGTCAATCACTCATGTTTGATCCGTGGTCCTACATATGCCACAGCCATGCAGTACCCTACTGAAGATCCCACCCGAGTTCGAATCCGGTATGAACCCTGCACAGGCAGGTGGAAGAGCAGGGTTAACTTAAAAGCCACATGAGGTTGTCTCATGGCCTTGCCCAGTCTGGTGGTGATGTTCTCATGGTTGGTGATCCCTGTCCAGTTCTTCGGGCCGTGGCTGCACCATATGGTGAGCAATTTTTCCTTTCTGGCATGTGAAATTCAAGCTGCCACTGCTTGTCCTTTTCCTGGGCATCTCTGAGGAAAGTCTGGGTCTGTCTTCTCTGTATCCTCCCTCTAGGTAACTGAAGGCAGCAATTGTATTCCTGAGGAACCTTCCCTTCTGTATTGTGTCCAGTTCTGGGCTCCCTGATGTAAAAAAGACAGGGATCTCCTGAAGTCAGTCCAGTGAAGGGCAACAAAAGTGAGTAAAGGCCTGGAGCATCTCCCCTGTGAGGAAAGGCTGAGTGACCTGGGGCTGTTCAGCCTGGAGAGAAGAAGCCTGAGAGGGGATCTGATCAATGGTTATCAATATCTGAAGGGTGGGACACAGGGGGAAATGGCCAGCCTCTTCTCAGTGTCTGTGGGGACAGGACAAGGGGTGATGGCCTCAAGTTGGAGCACAGGAAGTTCCACACCAATCTGCGGAAGAACTTTTCCCCAGTGAGGGTGAGTGAGCCCTGGGACAGGCTGCCCAGGGGGTGTGGAGTCTCCTTCTCTGGAGAGATTCCAGACCTGTCTGGACACCGACCTGTGTGACCTGTCCTGGGGACCCTGCTTTGGCAGGGGGGTTGGACCCGGTGATCTCTGGAGGCCCCTACCAACCCCTGTGATTCTGGGATTCATGAGATACCCCTCTCTGAAATCATTGTTGGGAGCATCATTCCTCATGGGCAGCTGGTCCCTGATAGATCCACACAGGTCAGATGAGGCTGATTTTTGGGGACATGTTTCAAACCTGGGGGAGAGAGCTGAAAGAGCAGAAAGCTCCCTGTGAGAGGGGCAACAGAGCACAAAACAATCGGGGCTTGGTGAGAGTTGCAGATTGATATCTGGAGAAGGAATAGCTGCTAAGAGGCTTGAAAGGCGGACAGGAGACCCTGGACCATGCTGTGCTGGAGACAGGGAGGTTGGCAAGGAGCAGCGATGGCGCTTGGGTAACGCATAAGCGGGCTGTGTGAAAGGTCCAGCTATGTCTCAGCAGGGACCAGTGCTCCCAGCAGGCTCTGGGTGATAGGAGATTTTTGCACTTTGTCTCTCTGCCTTGTGCTGGGTCTTTCCCCAGGGTGTGTTTCCTGGAAGAACCTGGCCTTGCTTACCACCAGCAGCAGCAGTGAATTATTTGGTTTGGTTTGTGACCGTATCTAATCCGTGCCTCCACCAATCCACCACTAACTTCACCAGCAGAGCTCTGGCCATGTGCTGTAAAAAAAACACCCCAACAACACACATCTTTGTACACATACTGAGTAACTAAGCACTGGGGAATGCACCATAAACCACGCTCCCTCCAGAGATGAGGAAACACTGGGAAACAAAAGCAGTAAGTGTGGCAAGGAAGCTCGAGGCTGGTCCGTTGCCCAACCCCTCAAGGTTTGTTTGGGAAGTTAATAAAATGGTGTTGGCATTCTTTCTTGGCAAACAAGGTGACCTATTTACAATAAATCCAACCACCTCGAGATAGAAATGAATGCTAAGGTCTCACGGGGGATACAACGACTTCCTCTTCTCAGGGGAGGGTGATGCTCTTGTTCCTAAAGTGGTGTGGACCCCATTTCTGAGACAGGTGCGAGCAGGAGGATGACTGTGGAATTTCAGCCAGTTGTCCAGAAATTCCACACTGGAATTTCCTTGTCCTGGCCTATATGGGCAGAGATTGACACTTCAGGGTACCGGGGTAAATGTCCAGGGGCAAGATGCTGAGAGTAGAAACAAGCTCCCCACCCTGAGCAGATGGGATGGGTGCAAGTGGCTCGTGCTGTGGACATCAGCCATCGCCAAGAGCAGGGACTTGGATACACCAGGACAGGCTCCTGAATGCCTCCTGGGACTTCAGCAGGGTAGGATGCCACTGCTCTAGACATAGAATCACAGAATTGTAGGGGTTGGAAGGGACCTTGAGAGATCATCGGGTCCAAACCCCAAACATCTACTCAGGCAGTGGGATCCCTGCTCAGAGAGTAAAGCCCAAAGACAGGAGGCATGCTGTCAGTCCACCGAAAACCCGGGGAGCCGCAGCATCCAGGCTTCTCCTTACTCTGGCAGCACCAGGCCCCTGGAGATCTTGCCCAACGTCACCAAAAAGGCCTTAGAGAGCACAGGAGTTCAGTGGTCTTCCCAGAAACACAGAGAGCCTGGCAGCAAAGCGTTTTCCTCCTTGTTTAATCTCATCCTGAGTATACAGAGGTGTGACATTCTCTGCTCTCCTTCCCACGTCTCAGTACCTATCTCTGGAGGTGAGAAGGTGCTGAACTCTCACATATTGGCTGTGTCATGTGTTTGTCCCATCCAGTGCCGGGGTGTTGGCGTTAGGAAGCAGAGGAGACCACATGTTACTTCTGTGACATGAATGTGGGACTTCAGTGCCTCCCGCTGTGAGCTGCAGGAATGATTCAGAGCATCCTTCTGGGGCCAAAAAACTAAGGGTGATTAGAAAGACATGCTGGACTTGGCAGGGCCAGCCCAGCATCCATGTAGAAATGGCATTCCCTATGAAATGCCATAGAAAAGCAACCACTGAAGGAGGAGGCTGAGCATGGAAAGCCCTTCAGCTCCTGCCCAGAGTCTGCATCACCAACCGATTTCAGCAGGGCCACTCCACTCCTTCCCCAGACCTGCTTACTTCCACACGCAGGTGTCCTCATGATGCAGGCCATGACCACCCCTGCCAACAATTCCAGGGCAGGGAATTCCTTTTTACAACATTTTTGAGATCAGTCATCAGGTTTTTCTAAAGACCAAACTGTGTGTTTATAGGTGCAGCGAGCCCTGCAGCCTCGACAGCTGGGAAAACCATTGGATTCAGGACTGTTCCATGGAATAGCTTAGCCCAGAAGTGGAGCAGCAGGGATGACATCGCTGCTCTTCTTATTTTTGGGTACAAAACCCTCTCTGCATTGTGCTTTTCTCTGGAGGGGGGGACTGGGAACTGCACAAAAGCCATGGTGTGTTGGCAGCATTAGGGTTGGGTACAGTAGGGTTCAAATCTCAGTCAGACCAAGCACACGTCCACACTCAGCTGTTCTTCAAAAGCCTTCACCATCTCAGCAACAGCTCCTTCCACACAGCACATTCACCAGTAAAAGCCCACCATGAGCCTCTGAAGGTATGGAGCTCGAGTTTTCCTAATGTCATTCCCCCAGCCCTGCCAGGAGCCTGCTTGGTGAGGACACCTGTGTTCCCATCACCAGCTGAGGGGTGGGAGAAGATTTCAACACAACAATAAAGATGACTTCACATATGTCTGTTACCTTGGGACCTGGCATTCAGTAGGACAATCCCTTGTTTTCTGTCCCAGACTTTGTTACACATGGATGCTTCTTGCCTGAGCCTTGATGCAGTTATCCAGTTAACAGAGTTTGCTGTACCAACTTCTCCAGCAAGAAGGTCTGCCATGATCAGTGTGCTTTGTGCACATGGAAACTCCATGTCCCAGGCACAGCCTGGGTCACTGCTGGATCACTGAAGTCCATATTGATGTGGATGTAGCCAGGATTGTGTCTCTTAGCTGAGAAATGGCAAATGGGGAAGGGGAAGTGTGTAGTTTTGGAGAAGCGAGGTGGGGGAGAACCTCTGGAGGCAAAAGAGCTGCTGGGATGGAAGAAAATGGATTTTAGAGCTGGGGCACTCACCCTCTGCTGGGCTACTCCAAAACACTTCAGCTGAGGAAGAGGAGAGGATCCCAGAAGTGCTGCAGGCAAGGATGACTCAAAGGGAAAGGCACGGTGTGGCTCTGTGGGTGGAGGAGGGTGCTGCCCTCCAAGGAGGCAGCAGAGGTATTTTGTTGCTGGGCAGAGTTGGCTGTTGTTTTCATTGGACCAGAGTGGGAAAATGGCTTTGAGGCGCCAAGCGAGCACGATGGCAGCTGGGAGGCAGCAGCAACCTAACAAATACCTGCCAGTCCCCATGATGGGCCAAGAGCTCAGTCTCCCTTGGGGTCCCACATCCTCTATCACAGCATCACACAGAATCACTAGGTTGGAAAAGACCATCGAGTCCAACCATCCCTGTCCTGTGCTGACCCACATCCCTGAGCACCTCATCTACCCAGCTGTTAAACACACCCAGGGGCAGGGACTCAGCCCCCTCCCTGGGCAGCCTGTGCCACGGCCCCACAGCTCTTTCAGGGAAGAACTTTTCCTTCATATCTGCTCTGACCCTGTCCTGGCACAGCTTGAGGCTGTTTCCCCTTGTCCCATCTCCTGTCCCCTGGCTGAAGAGACCATCACCCACCTCTCTGCACTCGAAGTGTAGGCAGGGATAACATCTCCCCTCAGCCTCCTCTTCTCCAGGCTGAACACCCCCAGCTCCCTCAGCCTCCCCTCGGAAGGTTTGCTGCTCTCCAGCCCCTTCCCCAGCCTGGTTGCCCTTCTCTGGGCTCACTCCAGGACTCAATGTCCTTCTGATGGTGAGGGGCCCAAACCTGAACACGCTGCAGTCCCTACGGATTCTCTAAAACCTGCTTCTGTGAGCTGCCACCACTGGCATTAGGATGAGCATCTCCAGGGCAGATCTTTCGGGTGCTCAAGCCTCACCCACGAGGGTCGGTTCTGTTCTGCTGGGGCAAGTGAGGAATGAGAGCAAGGCAAAGGGACAGCATGAGTCACAGAGATGTCCCGACGTGCCTCCAGCAGCCTGAGCTCCTCTGTGGCAAACGAAGCCTGGTCCTTAAGCTTTGTGTCTTTTTTCATGCTGGAAATGATCTGGAGCGGCCACTTCTGTGTAAGTCAAGCATGACCCACGTCCTCTGCAAGGTGCCTGACTCACCAGCTCGGCTTCCACTCTCTGCTGGAGATCTTCATGCAGTTATTAGGAGAAATGTTATCTAAGCACATGCTGGCTTGGAGAGGGCATTGAGGAAAACACCTTCTGTGTATTTGCCTTTGCTTTCCTATAACCATCTCCTTACAAGATTATTTTCCCCACACACACCCCCCCTGCAAAGAGTTAATATACATTTTAACAGTGACCAGAAACATCTAGAGTAGCTAGAGGTCCCAGAAACAGAATAAAAGAGTGAGGTGCAGGCAATGGAAAGAAGGAATGTGGAAATCTGCCCAGTGTCCATGAGAGGGATGCAGAGTGAGGTGTGTGTAACAACACTTTCAGGTGCAGGAGGGGAGTGTGTGCATCGCTCCAGCCCATAATCATAGAGTCACAGAATCCCAGACTGGTCTGGGTTGGAAGGGACCCCAAGGATCACAGAGCTCCAACCCCCTGCCACAGGCAGGGCCACCAACCTCCAGGCCTGGAGCTACACAAGGTTGCCCAGGGCCCCATCCAGCCTGACCATGAACACTTCCAGCGATGGGGCACCCACCCCCTCTCTGGGCAGCCTGTTCCAGCCCCTCACCACTCTCTCTGTAAAGATATTCCCCCTAATATCTCATCTAACCCTTCCCTCCTTCAGCTTCACCCCACCCCCCTTGTCCTCCCCCATCTGCCCTCTAACAGGCTGATCCCCCTGATCTGCACAGAGTGGGTTGGTTTTGCCCATGTTCACTCCAGGCCTCTGCTTTAAGTGGCAGTGAGATTTCTATGGGTCAGTCAGGACATCTCAGGGTATGTCCCAGTGAATAACAGCAAAGGCTGCCAGATGCTTTCTCAACCCCAGTTCTATTTCTGAGGAGGAGTGTCTGCCCTTGAGATCTGTCACCAGGTAAAAATCAGCCTGCATGGTGGCTTGGTGGGTTTGGCATGGAGCTGGTTTCCCCCAGCTGGTTCCTCTGTTCCTCCTGGGATGGTTTTGTGGACCAGCGTGTCCAAAGAAGGCCATGCATCCTTGCTGCATGATCTCAGGAAGACAACTGTCTTCTCTCCTAGTATCTCTCCTTCATCACATCCCTAGGGATGATATTCCTCACTGGCTCTTGGCTGTGCTCTATCACATGGCCTTTCTCCTGCGACTCTCCCAAGGCACCACTTCACATCCTGACTGGTTCAACCAAGAAACCTACACTGGGAGGGAAAAAAAGGTGACTTTAAAAGCAAATAGCTATTCCAGTGTGATCTGACGTGGCTGTTACAGTGTTATTTTACACAGCCTGAGGTGTGATGGCTTGTGGATGCTTTCATCCTGAGCAGCTCAGCCCAACTCCCCCCTTTCCCACCTCTCCATTGACTCGGGCCAGTTCCTGTCTGTTCTTCAGAGCTACAGATGCCTCAGCCCTGACTCCGATGCCTCCAGCTGCCCAGAACCGAAGGGCCCACAGCTCTGACTATCCCCACTCACTAAAATGGGAGAAAACCCATCTTGGGTGGGTTTTTTTTTGGCCTCAGAGCTCACCCAACACCATCTTCTGTCACCAGGAGGGTTTGTTTCCACTTCCCCGGCGGGAGCGTCCTGCGCATGGCGGCTGCGGGCTGATCCGATGGGCAAACACACACCCGGGGAGGGCGCCTGTCCCGTAACCACACCGTGTTTTCTTTGGACACCCCAGGTTTGCTCACCGGCTCCGGATTTCTCCGGGTGTTTGTTACAGTCTCTTTGAGTAACAAGCTGCTGAGGAGCTGTTGGCTTCCAGCCATGTTCTTTGACATGGTGGGTTTTTTGTGGGCAGGTGGGATGGACACCAGGAAGCCTTGAACACTTCAACACTCCAAGCATCAAGAGTTTAAGAAAAGCTGGAACCCCCTGGCAAACATCCCCTGCATGTGGGTATGACAAATGTAAGCCCCAAAACAATGAGGTTTGGGTTTTTTCTGAGCTGGAAACGTGAGTATTTTTAACCCAAAACCTGTATTAAATGATAAATCACTTCAGAGTGAATGTGGCCAGAGCAGCCCTGTCCCATCCAACATCCCCATAATTCACTTGAATCAGAGGAAGTGTGAGGTTTGAGGGACCTCTGGATGGCTCGGTTTGCCATGTGTCCACTGAAGGTTGCCCAGGTTGTATGGGGCCCTGGGCAGCCTTGTGTAGCTCCAGGCCTGGAGGTCCCTTCCAACCCATGCCAATCTATGATTCTATGATCCTTAGAATCACAGACTGGTCTGGGTTGGAAGAGACCCCAAGGATCATAGAGTTCCAACTCCCAGACACAGGCAGGGTCACCAACCTCCAGGCCTGGAGCTACACAAGGTTGCCCAGGGCCCCATCCAACCTGGCCTTGGACACCCTCAGGGATGGGGCATCTACTACTTCTCTGGGCAGCCTGTTCTCTCTGTAAAAAACTTCCCCCTAATATATCATCTAACCCTTCCTTCCTTTAGTTTTAATCGATTTCCCCTTGTCCTGCCATTGTCTATCCTTCTAAAAAGTTGAACCCCCTCCTGCTTATAAGCTCCCTTCAGGGACTGGAAGGCTGCAATGAGGTCCCCCCGCAGCCTTAAAGGATGGGGATGTTCCTCCACTGCTCTGTACCCACTTCTCAACATGAATTTTTTTCCCCTTGTATCCAACTGGAATCCATCACCACCCCCCTCCACTGTTCCCAAGAGGGGTGGTTGGATGTTCTGCAGCCATGGGACCTCTCCATGGCTTTAGGCATGTTGGATAGGAGCTTCCCTTTGTCGGTCTAAGAAAGCTCAATCTAACACATGTGTTCAGCCTGTCCTCCCAAGAGGTGCCCTTGTGACCTTGTACAAAAGGGAAACATTTTCAGAACTAGCATTTTTGGAAGAATATCCCAAGACAATGGGCCTGGTGGTCCCAAGGGTTTTGAGGCTTTTGTTATTTTCCCTTTTTTGTAAATATTAAGGTCCAGGTCAAAGTGGTTGGTTCAAGCCAAGAAAGACTCATTTTAAAGTCACACCCATTGAAACCCAGAAGGACACTGGCTCAGCTGGGATCATCCACAAAAGAGAACTAGTCCTCTCCATTTCCTGCCCCTCAAACCGCCTCGAAAAAGGCCACATACCTACAGGTGGCAACTTTCATGGAAAACACCAATGTTTCCTCACTGATTCCCATCCTGTGTCTATGTGCCTACAGCAGAGTGGTATCTAATTAATCTTTAATCAGGTTTTAACCCTTTTTGCTCCTCATCAGTGTTTCGATGTTCTGAGGACACAAATGCAAGGGCTGCTCCAGGAACAGGATAGTCAGGGCTTGTGGTCAGTGGTTTCCTTGGGAGTGTTTTTTTGTGCAGAGACAAGCCCCTGGGGCTGGAGGTGCTCTTCTTAATTAATTAATGAATATCCCTGCAAAGACTGAGCTTCCCTGCAAAGACTGAACTGTGGGGCACAGTGGGGTGGTGGTGGGGATGGTGGGGAGCTGGTGGGGATGGTGCTGAGGCTAATAAATGTGTTTGTTTCCAGAGGGACATCTTGCTCTGTTTCCAAAGACCAAAGTTTGTGGGTAAAAGCAGACAGACCAGTTAGTGTAGCTGGGAAAAGGAAAACACTCCATCCAGCCCTTTCCTGAGCATGGTGGTCCGGCTGGACAGCGATTCCCCCTCCCCAAAGGTCTCAGCTGTTTCATCACAACCAGTCTTCATTCATCCAAGAGTGAGGTTGAAGCCAAGAGGATTTGTTGAGTAGTCTGGCCTCACAGATGAAGCAGTGGGGATCTTCTGCAGGGGTGATGGGTTCCCAGCAGCCAATGGGGCAGCCAAAGCCTGTTTCTTCAGGTGGAAGTGATGCTGGGGGTGATACCTGCTTCCCAAACCCACCAGCACCTCCTGCACACACGTCTTGGAAAGGAAGAACAGTCCCAGGCCCACTGCTCACCCCTGCTTTTCCAGGAAGTGGTCCTGGAGCACAGAAGCTCATCACAGTCAGGTCTGGGTTTGGAAAGCAAAACCCCTGGCTGAAGGTGACTGACAGGGTGGCGGGTGAAGCACGGAGGATGTCTTATCAAGCTGTCCATCGACCCATCAGCTGCCTGACCAAGCCGAGCACGCGGAAGCGGTGCTGAGTGCTGTTGACTTTGGCCAGCAATGGCACTCATGGCTCGGACTGTCTGCATCAGCAGAACCTGTTCCCAAGGTAAGGTGTTGGGATTGATGGGTTGGCATCTACCTACACCAACAGGCACCTTGTGAAATGCAACACCCACCAGCACAGAGACCTCCTGGGAGCACAGGAAGGGATGAACCGGCCCCTGGCCCTTGGCACAGAGGAGGTACCAGCCACTTGGTCTTCCTGAAGCTGGGTAATGATGATGCTTCTTGCTGGGGAAGCAAGGCATGATCCACCTCAACCAGGGATGCTGTGGACACAAAGAGCCAACAGCCTTCTCCAGCCATTTGTAAGGTCCAGGATCTTCTGTCAACACCCCTCCAAGGGGATGTGGTCCCTTTGGCTCTCTCTTCCAGAAGGTCATGTGTACATCACAGCCACTGCTGCCGGTGCTGAGCATTCGCAGTAACCTGAAAGTCAACAACAACCCTACGATGCTGGGGCTTCCTCCTTGCAGGGCAACTCTGGACCACCTCCAGGGACACAGCACCAGGTACCATGGTCCAGACATCTGTACACAGCCTCTCCCCTGCAGCCTCAAGGAAACATCTGGAAAGGCCAGTTGCTTCCAGCCCTTGCTATCCCTGATTCCCAAGCTGGAAACACCCAACAGGCAGTACCATGGACTGATGTCTTGCTTGTGACCCCCCCAGCACCACTCCCTAAGACTGGCAGGTCCCATGAGACCCTCTCAGATCAGACCCTGTTGCCTTCTAGTGAGGCTGACAGATCTGAAAAACTCCAGCACACCCTGCCAGGGCTCAATGTGCCACTGGTGGTGGATAGTCTTTGCTGCCTTTGCCAGCAGAGAAGAGAAAGATCCTGAGGAGGGCAGCAGGTGCCCACCGCACTGAGGGAGCAGGAGGGGACTGTGCTGTCACACACAGGTCCTTAAGCAACCAACCCCCATCCTCAGCAGGACAGCAGGAGGACAAAAAGCAGATGAAGATGCTCTGGTCATGGTAGCAGCATGCCCTGGAAGCCAGCAATTGCTGCACCAGATGTTTGGTGTGATGTGTTGGCACAAGCGAATGTCCTACCTTGGCTTGTTGAACCTCCTGGGTGAGCAGCACAAAGGCTTGGTCCCAAAGGGAGCTTCAGGTGTTCCCACTCACTCCTGTGATCTGGAGGAGGATGAGAGGAGCATGGCAATCACAGTGAAGCCCAGCAGGTGAAGCCCACCAAACAAAGCCCAGCAGGTGAAGCCAACGGGATAATGAGCTTGGGGAAGGGGAGAGCTCTGGAGTCCTGTGGCAGGACAAACACCCTGGAGACTCCAGTCCATCTCCATGGCAGGGGCAGAGCTGGGGTTTCTCCCATTCCTTCTGCCCCCAGCCAAGGCCAGGGCATTTTGGAGGCATCTGGAGACACTTCCTGGTTTTTATGGGGGGCTGGTGTATCCCTGTCCCAGGGGCTTGGGTCACTGAAGCTGTTTCACCCGCTGTGGTCTCCTGCTCAGCAGCTCGACCCGCAAGTCCACTGGTGACCCCTGCTCCCTGCAGCCATGCCAACTGCTCCCTCCAGCCATGCCAACTGCTTGGTCTTTCCTGAGCTGGTCTCTGAGTGCCATCTGCTGTCAGATGTCACCGAGCAGTGACGATGCTGCTGGCATCTCAGTCCCCAGCCTCCCGTGCACAGAGCTGGACCAAGCAGCCCTTGGTGCGTGGAGCCTGGGTGGGCCCCTCTGCCCCACGCCTGGCCGAGCTGCGCCTGTCATCGCGCTGCCCTCAGACCAGACTCTGGGTATTGCCCATTTCTCAGCCCAAGGACTAACACCAGGCGCTGCCCAGAGGCACCCAGGAGAAGGAGTTCTCAAGCCTGGGGGGGGGTCTCCAGACTCAGCTGGCCTGAGGCAGTGCTGGTCCCACCACAGCCACGATGGGCTCTGGACCCCCCCACCGTGGCAGCAAGCCCTCTGAGATACACTGAATTCATGGTGGCGAGGCTACAGCTGCCTGGAGAAGGGAGACTTCCCTTCATTACCTAAATACAGAGTCTTTGTCTACAGGACCGACTCTCTTCGCAGCCCAGGGGGGAGAGGAAGGTGCAGGACAAAAATCTACCCTCTTTTCCCCCACCATCCCAAGCCACAAGCCCCTGCTGTGAGCTCCTTGCTTGGGAAAAGCATCCAGGTTTGGTGTGCTCAGGTCTCGGATGCCACCTCCTGGCTTTCCCCCTGCACTGTGCATCTCCCAGCATGGACTGGCAGGACCTTCCCTATCACACTGGGAGTACTAACAGAGCCATGGTCTGGAGTAGGCTTTACCCTTTGAGGAGCTGACACCGCCCCCCCCCCCTCCCCCAATCCCATCCCACGTATGGACTCGGGATGCAGGTAACTCCTCCAGCTAACAGCCCTCCAGCCACCTGTGAGTGATGTATCTGGGCAGGAGCCCATCACAGCGGCACCTTGAGTCCCTTCACTTTGGGGGGGGAGGGAAGGGGGGGGGTGTCCGGGTACCCCAGCAGTTACTGCACAAGGTGTGTTGTGTCCCTACAAACCTACGTGACCCTGTGAGGTCTCTTACACGTCTGTCAGGGCTTTTTTTGGGGTGGGTGGGAAGGGGATGAGGGGTCAGGGATGCTGTTTCCAAGTCCCTACAGATTTCTTGCTGGGCTGGGGAGTAATTTAAGCAGGTGGTCGGTGGGGGGGTGGGGAGGTATTTTTGGCACTGTGAGGCAGGGTGGGGATGCCCCAGTCCCAGGGTAAGTGAAACTCATGGGAGGGGGCACTGTGGGACACACGGTGCAGAGCAGACAGCATGCCCTCTCCTCCCTGCATGTTCTCCAGCACTTTCCCAGGTCCCTCTGCCCCCCATGTGATGTTTCTGGCCTGGGCAAGTCTGCTTCTACACCCACCAGCCAGGCCTGTGTCTCCTGAAGCTGCGCTACCATGTTCACCCATCACCAGCCAGCTTGGGCATCTGTTTGGGTTGGCCACGTGCCACAGTGGAGCTGGTAGATGTGATGCTCCCTGGCTGCTCCTCATCCCCACAGCACTGGCCTCTGCCTGTTTGCCAGGGAAATCCCAGTAACGTTATGTGAGCTGCAGCTTCTTGGGAGTCATCTGGGAGCAGTGGCTGTGGGAAGCCAGAAATGTTGGTGGTTCCTAACACAGCACGGAGCTGGGGCCACCTGAGACATCTCCTTCTGGCTGGGGACAGGGATCTCTGCCAAACAGGGAGGGCAGCGGTGGTCCCATGGAGTGTGGCTCTGTGATGAGCTGGGTGTAACTGCAGGGAGGTGGCTGTCAACAGGACTGGAAAGAGAGATGGAGAAAGAGCTCTGAAGGTAGAACTCGGGTTTGGAGGCACCCCTGCCTCCCCTTGGAGACTCACAAGAGCTGTCCTCCAGCTTGAGGACAAAATGGTCTTCAACCATGAAGGACTCTGACCCCAGCACGGAGACAGGCCCTTCTCCCTGCGCTGCCGGTGCAGACCAGCAGATGGAAGTTGCTGGGCTTTGCAGGAACCATTTTGATCCTTTGCAGAAGCTGCTTAAGTGGCTCTTCACCCACCTTTGCTGTGGGAAGGGGCTGGACTCGCTCTTCACCCACCTTTGCTGTGCGAAGGGGCTGGAGGCACCAAGTCGTGCAGCTGGTGGGCCAGAGCTGCATCTGGCTGCAGTGGGAGAGCTGCCGCGCCGCAAGGAGCGCCTGACCTCCGGGACAGGAGCTCTGCTGCCTCTCGTGTCCCTGGACGAACGCAGGCACTACAGGACCTTCCTCCTTTCCTCCGGCTCCGGTTTCAAGCAAGGGTCGAGCTTTTGCACCTGGGCTTCCCGCTGGCCCCCTCAAAGACACCCGGGTCGCTGTGAGAGTGTCTGATCGGTTCAGACGGGCGCCTGAGCCAGCTCCACAGCGGCCTCTCTGCATCCCAGCAGCTGGACTTTCGGTTTCCAAAGCGCCCCTTGCTGCAGCGCCCGGGCTGCGTGCTGCAGCGGAGCGCAGCACTGGAGGGAGAAAGATGGGCCAAAAGCTCCCTGGGTTATTGATTGGTTTATTTATCACACACACACACACACACCTTCAAGATGAGGAAAAGGAGAGAGTTCTCCCAGGAAAACATAACCAGCTGTGTGCCCAAAACAGCCTTTTCCCACTATTCCTTCTCCACCCAGCCCCAGCGTGCCCACCTCCCCTCTGGCTGCTCCCTCCTGCACCCACCACCCAAGCCCTGAAGGACCTAGGTGCCAGCACCACTCTCCCCCCACAACGTCCCCCACCCAGAGCAGGTCTCCACCCTCAGACTGAGGACCTTCCCCAGCCCCAAATCCCTGCCCCGCGTCCCTTTGAGTGGAGGGCGAGGTGAGGGGAGCAGCATCACACACACACACACACAAAAGCAGACACAGGCAACACACGCACACGCGTGTGCACACACACACTTGCACCACTCTCACACCAGCCAGGGAGGGGGATGCCCAGGGACCCTGGGAGCAGACGTGACCTACTTTAGCTCTGAGCGAGCCGCGCTGCGCGGGTCCCAGTGTAAAAGCTTAATAGAGCCGGGCGTAAATTATTCATCGCCTGCCCATGTTAATGCATGTGCTAAAGGCTTTGCCTTCTTTTTTTTAGGGGAAAAAAACCCCACCAACCCACCCTCCTCTATAATTTAAAGCCTCCACGCTCCCATCACCAGCCCTGGATGCTCTCCCGGGGTGTTTCCGCTTAGGTGAGCAAAGCTGTGAGATGAAGATGGACCTGGCAGGGGAGAGCTGGCTGGGCAGGAGCGGGATGCGGGCAAGAGTGAGGATGCAGGCAGGAGTGGGGATGGGGGCAGGAGGGGGGGGGGGTGCAGGAGAGGGGATGTGGGCAGGAGGGGGGATGGGGGGCAGGAGTGGGATGTGGGCAGGAGGGTTGGTATGGGCAGGAGAGGGGATGGGGGGCAGGAGAGGGGTTGCAGGCAGGAGTGCGAGGCGGGCAGGAGGGGGAATATGGGCAAGAGCAGCGAACCTTTGCCTGGACCACAAGCTGAGGTACATGGGGAAGGGGCTGGGGAGGCTGCACAGGCAGCCCGCATCAAGTCACTTCGGGGTGGTGGAGCTCAGCTGAGCCGGTTCCCAGGCACAGGGGCCAGTGGGGCTATTTTTAGACTTGACTTTTGCTTTTTCTTCTGTTTTTTGTGTTGTTGTTCCCTGCTCCATGCCTTTGTGCAGCACTGGCCTTAAAGCCTTAAGGAGAAAGGAAAACACGGATCCCCTGGGTAGGAAGGTGTGTGGGAGGGGTTTGGGAGCCCCTCAAGGCAGGGGCTCGCCCAGGGACATCCCAGGCCATCGCACCAGGGCTGGAGCTGCCTCCAGCACATCATGAGGCAGCTCACACTGTGACATCCACCCAGTACTGCTTTCACTGTGCCAGGACAGCCACCCCCTGCCCTGCAGTTCCCATGGCTGTTTAAGCAGGTACAGATAAGGCTCCAAACGCGCGCGCCCCCCCCCCCAAAACCACAACACATGGGCAGGCGCTGCCAGGGCATGCAAGGCTGGAGGAGGAGCTGGGCGATGCTGCGGCTGCAGAGGCCCTTTGCCTTCTATGGACATCTCTCCTCACTGCACCACTGGCAGGGAGAGCGGTGCTGGCACGGAGGAGAGGCCCTCAGCATCCCTGGGCTGGGGAAAGTTAGGGAAAGAAACCACCCAACCAAACTCCCCAAAACCAAAGAGCTGATGGCTGGCCTGATAGAGGGGAGGGCCTCTCCCAGGGAGGTGGTGAGGATGCCCCTACGCAACAGCATCACAAGGCTGGAAAAGACCTTGGAGATCACAGAGTCCAACCATCCCTCTCCTGTGCTGACCCAGATTCCTGAGCACCTCATCTCCCCCTCTGCTAAACACACCCGGGGTGGGGACTCAGCCCCCTCCCTAGGCAGCTTGTGCCCCATTCCCACCACCCTTTCAGTAAAAAGCACTTAGTCCTCAGCAGCAGCACTGCAGAGCAGTCCTCATGGCACCCACCAACCCTCAAGCATCCCAGCCCCAGCAGAAAACATGACAAAGAGCAGACAGAGTCACAGCAGCCTCTGGGTATATTTATTATTACTTTTTTCTTACTTCTTTTTTTTTGTTGCATTTCATATATTATCCAGTTTCACATTCTCAAAGGATCAGCAATGATAGAGCAACAACTTCTTCTCCAACCTTTGAATACAAGTGAGACAGCCATGGTCGTAGGATACTCCAAGCACTTCAATACCAAGCAATAAAGATGCTAAAACAACCAAAAAAAAAATTGCACAATTTCTTGCTCATCACTACGCCTGCCGGAATCATCGTCACAGAACAACCCTTCTCTGTTCAAGCTTCCAACTAAACATTAACTTATCTTACAGGATTACAACTTTTTTTTCCTCTTTAATAATAATAATTAATTAATTGCACACAAAACACACGAGAAATTCTTTATGATGCATAAATATTTCCTTATTACACATGGTACAAAAATACTTGTAGCTTTATTTTTTTTTATTAGGTTTTTTTTTCCCCTTGGGTATTATTCCCAGAAGGATGGTTGATTATTTGGCAGGACTGGATGCTCTCCAAGCAGAAGGAGGTGGGAGAGGAAAATAGAAAGGAAAAGAAAAAGTTAGATATTTTACAGCCAATCTAGATAGAGAAAGGAAGGGAGGGGGAGGGGGAAGATTAATAAAATAAAAATCTAGCAAACCCTGACTTTAAAACCAGAAGAGAATGGCTGAGAACAGAAACCCAGTGCATTGGACTTGGAAAAAAAAAAGAAAGGAAAGGGGAAAAAAAAAGAAAAAAGGGAAAAAAAGAAGCATTTTTCAAATTCTTCTGGTCATCCTGGGAAAGGGGAGGGCGGAGGTGGATGGGAGAAGGGTGAGACAAGGACAGTTTAGTATTTCTCAGAGCCAAGTCTTCACCGAAGTAGGATGAAAACCTCGCCGGATCGATGGGTTGGGCCAAGACCTGTTGCTAAGGGTTACACAAACGCTAGAACAAACAAACTTACACTCACACAGACACAAGTTAAGTGTTTTAATTCATGCCAGAAAACATGCAAAACCCATCGCCTTTCGTTTCCTTCAGCCGAGCCGCCGGGGCAGGGCGAGCCCAGGGAAGCCCAGCACCCTACCCCGGCTGGGTTTCGACACGGCCCGATGGGTGAAACTCAGCCAGGGAGGATGTCCTGGGGAGGGAGGGAGGGATGGAAGGATGGAGGGATGGATGGAGGCAGCACACGGCCTGCAGTGGGGGGGCCGTGGTGGGTTCACAGTCCGGGGATGGGGGATGCTGGCAGCCCCGGCGGGGGCACGCTGGGGCCAGGCGCCTTGTCCGCTGGCCGTAAACCAAACCAAGAGGAGTCCGAGCGATCGTCCCTGGCACATCCCTCCGTGGAGAGGCAGGGAGGAGGAACACAAGCCGAGGAGAGACGCTGCAGGAGAAGAGTGGGGGTGAGAGGGGGTGGCTGGACCCGCTCCCCGAGCGGCACCCCCAGCCCTTCCCACCCCGGGCTCCGTGGGGCTCCCTGCTCCTGCTCCATCACCCATCGACATGACCCAGCCCCATCCTTGGGGGGACATGGGGTACCAAGCCCCAGCTCCCAGCCCTCCTCCCCACAAGAGCCCAAGGACAAGCAAGACAAGGACCCAGCTCTTGGAGTAATTAATTACTTACTAATGAACTAACAAAACTGACGAGACTTCCATCCTTGCTGGGTGGCTTCAGAGGGAGGATACCAGCGCATCTGGAAGAGAAAGCCACACCAGAGGTCTGTGATCCAGGATCACCTCAGCCAGACCCAGACCTGCAGGTACTCTGGGCTGTGTACAAGGTCCATGGAGCAAAGACATCTCCAGTGTGGGAAAGGAGGCTCCAAGGTGAGCCCCAAATACCACTCAGGAAGCACCCTGACCCAGGGCCACACTGTGCCAGCACTGCATGGCGTGCCAGCGCCATGCTGGCCAGCAAGGACAGGCTCAGGCTCACCAGGCACCGGGACCTGGCCAGGTCCCGCCTGAAGGAACACAGCAAGACCCCACATCCCTGAAGATCCCATCTCAGGTCTCACCCAGACATCTCAAAGTACTTTCTGCCTGCTGGCATAACAAGACAACAGTCCCAAAATCCACACCCATGCCTGGCAACCGCTCCTGCCACACACAGACCCCCACCCTTCAAGCTAGGGGAGACCCTCACCACCAAGCTGCCTATGAAGCTCACTACTGCAGCAGCCTGCGTGAGGGGAGGCAATGTCTGCTCCCCCCCCAAACACACTCCCACTCACCTGCACACCCCAGGTTTACATCCTTCTCCCTGCTCAGGCTCCAGCTGGGTGGATGGGGCTCACTTTGGGCACACAGCTCCCCAAGGTGGCAGCCACCCTTGCCCTCAGCCAGCAGAAGGCAGCATCTCAAGACCTCACACACCACAGAAGAGACCAAAGTTTTCTAAGCCACAACCCTGCCATCAGAAGAGGCTCATGACAGACCACACCATGGGGAGAACTTAGTGGAGCTGCAAACTAGCAAGGCTTGGGGGTTTCCTTGGCAGGTCATTACACAGCTACCCTTCAGGCATGCTCCTTGCTGAGGAAGGACCCAACGAACAGATATGGGAACAGTAACCAAGCAAACACTTCCCAGCCTGTCAGTGGAGGCAGCAAGCTGGCAGCCTCTGGTAGAACAGCATCAGACATCCAGATGCTGCTGCTTGGCCTGCAGGACCAGTACATGGGGCTGGGCTGAGCTACCGGCTTCACGCCCGGGAGCAGTGGGAGGTTTGTCTGTGCCACCTCACTGAGCACGGAGCCAGCAGCAAGTGGAGCTCTGTCTGGCTGTCGTTTGCACTGGGAACCAGAAGGGGACTGGTGGGAGGACAGCATAGCCCCAGCATGGACAGACACCAAGAGCAGCTGGTGCACTCGGGGCCCTGGGTACCACTTTGCTCCAAGATGGGCACAGAAGAGGCAGAAAGGCTCCTCCAGCCCAGCATGAGCTGCCCCCTCCCCTCACCAGAGCATCATGGCAGTGTTGTCCTCATGCCTGGCCAGATACCCCCCTCCCAAGCATGTACACCACTCCAGGGCCAGAGGGAAAGACCTCAGTACTCCCAGATCAGCTCCAGCCCCTTGAAGCAAAGTCACAGGTCACCTGGGCAGAGGAAGAGCTGCAGCCAGAGGAGCTCCCTTGGCAGAGGCTTTATGGCACTCTGCAAGCACACAGGAGACACCAAGGAAGGAGTTCCAGGGTGAGGTGGTGGCTGGTAGTGGCAGGGGGGGAACAGGAGCTGGATGTTCTCCACCCACCTACACAGGCTGATGCACTGATGCCACGTGCAACAGGAGCCTTGCTGGGGAGTTACCCAGGAGTGGGGACACAGACCCACATCCCCAGCCTCAGCTGCACAAGGCCTCCAGAAGCTCCACACAGGTCTTGAGGTGAGACAGAGCTGAAGACCAGGATGCCCAGAAACTCAGGGGCTACTCTCCAAGCTAGGCCCATCCTCAGAGGTCTCTCAGAACCCTACTCCCTTCACCCCCAGAAGAAGGTTGACACCCCACCAGGGTGCAGAGCCAGAAGCTTGGTGTTGCCTCCTCCTCAGCAAACAGCTGAGAGCCCGAGGCTGCAGCCTCCTCCCAGGAGCTAGAGGTGGCAGTGAGCACACACCTCCCAGAAAGCCAAGTCCTCCCTCCACCAGTGCTGGGGCTGTGATGCTCAGGGACCTCAGCTCCCTCCTCTTGTGATGGCTCCTGTGCCCTGCACACCTGCAGAAGCCTGTGCTGACAGGGGGTTGCCATTGGGTGGCATCTGCTGGATCCCAGGCTCCTGCTCAGGCACCAGCACCACACCTCAGGTCCCTGTCTGTGGCAAGGCCCAGGCTCCTTGCTGGACACCTTCACATGTTAAAGTGGTGCCCACCACACCAGCTCCCAGCTGGCCCCACAGCTCTCTCCAGGACCCAGCAGCCAGGTCCCCCCTACTCAGCCCACACTTGGGCACAGGCCTTACTGGGACCCATCTTGTGCCACAACTGAAGAGCTCCCCAGGTGCCACACACCCTGCGCTCAAGGGACCCAAACTCAGCTGCACCCAGCTCCTCAGCCTGGAGCCTCCACGCTGTTCTGGGACAGAGCTGCCTCCTGGCACTGACCCCAGCCAGGACAGCCCACCATGGGCAGTGGCATCACCTGCACCTTCTGCAGCCACCACTACAGCTGCCATGCAAGGACAGGGGTTACTCGCCACCCCCCAGCCCTGTAGCCAGGAGGTGCGTGCTCAGCAGAGCCACATCTCAGCAGCCAGCAGTCCTCTTCCCAGGCAGAGTCTCCCACTCCAGCACCCCTCCCCTCCACAGCTGGAAGTAGTTTCCTCCACAGGAAACTCCCCCTCGTTGGAGCCGCCTCCAGCCCACGCCGGGCTCATCCCGGCTGTGCACAGGCCAGCGCAGCAGCTGCACAGGATCAACGCCCCCCACCCTGCTTCCCCTGTCTGGTGGCTCTTCCTCCCCTTCTTGGGGGTCTGCCCCATGCACACACCACACCCCAAAGCCAGCCCAGCCCCTCCAGCTTCAACACAAGTCCTGGCTGTTCCTCCCAAAACACACACTGGTCATGCTCAGTCAGCCAACCTCCACTTCCCACAGACCACCTCACCCTCATCCCGCAGGCCTTGGGTGCTCCTAGGCACAAACCCCACAAGCCAGACCCACCACAGTCCCACCTGGAAGTCACCCAGCCCCACAGCCAGAGCAGCCCAGCCTGGAGACTGGTGGGAGCTCGTGCAGATGCTCTGACATGCCCAGGGAACCACACTCCAGGTCTTTCAGTCCATGGAAAGATTAAGGGCTTGATGGGATGAGGCAGGAACAACCTCTGGCTAAGAGAGATGGTTCCAAAGCCAGCAGAAGGCATAGGAAGAACCAGGCAAGAGGCAACAGCTAGCCAAGAGGACCTTCTTCTTGGGACAGAGGCACCTGCCAAGGCAGTTTTCTTCAGCCCCTCGAAGCATCTCAGGCACATTGCTTCTGCCAGGGAGCAGAGAGGCTCTGCAGATGGAGGTGGGCTCTCCTGGAGACATCTGGAAGAGGAGACCAGGTCCACAAAGTACCATGTAGGGGTGTCCCAAGAAGACTGCAGCCCAACCAGCCAAGTCGTGCTTCCCCATAGGGAGGAGGTTTCTCAAAGGGCTTTTGAGGATCCATGCTCTCCCAAAACACTGGGTCTGTTGAGGAGGAAGCTGAGAACGAGGGGATGGAGATGTCCAACACTGGGTGAGGGAAGTGGAGCAAGGAAGGCTTTTGCTGGAAGAGACAGAGTTGTTTCCAAGCCTGCATTAGCTCACAGTTGGAAGGGACTCTGGCCACACCACAACAAACATCTACTGCTCACCAGCCCGCAGGGACAAGCTGGGAATCACCAGCCATCTGCAGCCAGCCATGTGCTGCTGGGCTCCCTGTTCATCCTGGACATCAGCTGAGAAGAGAAATCCATGTCTCTACCTGCCACCTTCCCCAGGTGAGACACACAGAAGTGAATAGCTTCTCCCCTGCTGCAGCACGAGGCCAGTGACACCCAAACCCACCTTGTCTGCTGCTTGTCTGCAGGCAGGGACAGGGAACCCCTGCGTGCTCCTAGGAGCTGGTAGGACCTCAACCACCACTTTCAAGAGCTGCATCTAGTCACCAGCTGCTGATGTGCACCATCAACAGCACTGCTGAGCCCCCCTCACCCTGAGAAGCCTCAAGCATGTCATGGCCACCATCCCCCCATGCTGCTGGAACCACAGCTGATGGGAACATGACCCAGGGACAGCCTTATGAGGACACCAATATCATCCATGAGCACTCTTTGGACACACTTCCAGCCCCAGCAGCAGGTGCTTCTCCTAAGCCACTCATTTCCAAGGTCCCTCAGAGGGCTGGGTGAGGGCACAAGCATCCACACAGCAGTGTGGCTCTACAAGCAGCTTGGTCCACCACCCAGAAAACCTCACTGCACACCTCTCCCCACACAGTTAGGATGGAGAGCGGGAGGACAGGGACATTGCCTCACACCATGCTGAAGACCACACAGAAGACACCAGGCACTGATCCATCCTGGTGCTCAGAAGGGGCACTTCAGCAGGGATCCATCCTTCACCCTGTGCCCCCAGACCTCCAGGCAGTCAGGAAGTCACTTCTGACACCATCTCTGTCCAGGTCACTCAGCAGGGGGGATTAGGTGAGATAGCTGCTTGGCAGGTACCTAAGAGAACATCTCCTGCCCTTTTCTCTGGCTAGAAGGGAACAGCCAGCTTGGAGAGCTTGCCAGCACCGAGTCACCAGAGTTTGGGACAACTTCAGAGCCACAGAGATCTTGAGGAGCATTCCATACCTCCAGGAAGCCTGGGACTGGCCAGAAAAAGTAACCCCAGCATCTCCTGCATAAGATTCCCACCAGACAAGAAGATACTGGGCACAGGTACTCCTGTCCCAGGGAGGGCCTGTCACAGCTCAGCTGCTGCACCATGAAGCTCAGGAGAAGGTTTTGCAGATGGGACCATGAAGTCATCAGGGCACAAAGACAGGATCCCTCCTGATCCAGCAGATCTCCAGGACTCAGCCAAGCTGATGGCACCCACGTGGCCACACCCCCAAACAGCAGCACCCCAACAAGGGGCAGTGTTTGAGGAGAGGCACAGCACCTGAGCCCACCCCAGCAGATCTTCCCACATCCCCAGATCTCTAGCACCAGGTCACAGCCACTGGGATCTGCCTCACATCCATCCCCAACCATCACCATTGCTCAGGAGATCCAGCTTGCTCCAAGCCAGCCCAGGCAGCAAATGGGAGGGAGAGAGGATTTTTGGAGCAGTGACCTCCCCTTCCATCGATGGGCTCTGCCTCAACTCAGAGCTGGGAAGCCTCAAGGTCCTGATGGGCTCTTGTACCACCATAGTCATAATCCAGGGCTGCTCCTTTCACCCACTACTTGCTAGGTCCTGCTTTGAGGCCCACGTCTTCCACCATCTCCTCACAGCCTCCAGACAGTGCCACAGCAGCAACAACATGGAGGCTCTGAGCACACCTTGGGCAGCCCATCCCCAAAACAACTGATATCTGTGAACTCCTTGTCTTGGAGGCATCTATCAGTCTCCTGGACTCTGGCTATCCAACCCATCCACTGAGTCTCCTACAAGCATCACATGGTAGCTGCCACCACCAGCCTCACCCACATACTTATGAACCTGCACCCAGCCCCTGCTTTCCACAGCAGCATCCTGCCCTCAGCTGGGAGCATCTCTCCGCAGAAGAGCTCCAGGACCATCTGCAGCACCTGGTACCTCCTACCACCCACAGAGCATGGCTCAGGGGCACTCCAAATCCAGTGGTTTGCCATCAGGCAGTGTGACCTAACTCCATCACACAAGCAACAGATCAAACTGTTCAGAGGTCCAAGGGGAATGAGAAGAGCTGTATCACTGTCACTATGCTTGCATCAAGCCCTCCCCATCTGCCCAGGAGACCCACATCTCTGCACCTCAGTCTTCCACAGGGACAGCCAGATCTGGGACCTCTGACAACTCCTTTCCCCAACACCACTACCACACAGAGAGTGGGGAAGAAAACCCCACCCAGAACCACTGCAAAAAGTGTACCAGGACTTGGCATCTTCAGAGGTGACCACAGCAGCCATCCTCCCTGCCAGCCAGCCCCAGGCCACCTTCCCAAGCTCCCAGTTTCCTACACCCCTCCCATCACTCCCAGGCTGCCAAGTCCCTTGGTTACAGCTCACAAGACCCATGTCCTGCCTGGGATCTCAGGCTGTAAGAGAGAAGCCAAGCTCCAGGTAGGAACTCGCTCAATGTCCAGTAACTGGAGAGAAAAGAGGTGAGATTAGACCCATGGCAAGGACGGGATCTGTCCCGATAGGCGTTTCTGGAACAAAGTGACCGGCAAGTGCTGTTGTCTAAGGTGCCCACTAGAATTTAGTTGTGTGCTGTCGCTCTCACGTCACTCACCTCCCCCACCGTGTGCCAGGAGTGAGGTCAAGGTGTATTTCTGGTTGCCCTCGCAGGGTTGTGGTTGGGGAGAAACCAGGTTCCTTTCACGCCGAGCGGCAGGGTTGTCTCTGCCCTGGCTCAACCAGGCTGCTCCCCTCCCACTGGCAGGGCCTGGCTGAGCCCAGCTCAGCTGGGAGGAGCTGATGTAAGATGGTGCCATGCTGTGTGCGCCATGTCATGTGCTGCCAAGTTGGAGATGTGGGTTAGAAAGAAGGCCTGGTATCTCATTCCCCAGGCTCTGGTGGGTGGGTAGCGTGAGGCCCATGCACTGGGTTGCCAAGGAGATATGGGCTACAGAGATGGGCAGAAGCTTGCAAATCCCATGGTGCACCTTGGAGGAGAGATGGTTACCTTACCAGTCTTTCCAGACGTGGCTGCCATCATGCTTAACACTTCTAGGAATGGAGCTGTGGTACAGCCACTCCACTAGCTGCAATAAGGCATCGCTAGGGCGTCCCATCGCCAGGGACAGCTCTGAGCTTCAGGGCTAGCCTGCGCTGGCATCATGGCTGGAGTTCACTACGGACATCAAAGGAGGGGGTTGAGAGAGGGTGGGAGGGATGGAACGCACACGGGACAATCTTAAAATCAGCAGAGGCCCCAGAGGCTCTTGGGGCAGGGTCAGGCCACAGGCTCTTGTACAACAGCCTGATGCCTGCCAGGAGCATCCCCACAGCACAGCAACTGGGCCGTGCCAGGAGCAGCAGCCATCAGCCTCCACTGCCAGCAGCTTACCAGCAGCTCCCAGTGCCAGCCAGGGCCAGGCCAGCCTTACGCCATCTCATCACTCCTGCCAGCCTCTGGGCAGCTCTTCAGAGGAGGTTGCTGAGGTGCACAGAAGAGGGTGGACACCTCCTCTCCCACCTGCTACTGGACTTGAACACAGAGCTGCAACAGGACAAGCACTCCAGGCTTAAGTCTTTTGCAGGGAGCTCTCAGCTCCAACTTTATGCCAGCTCCAGGACCAAAGCTGCTGCAGCTCCAGCCCTCCCCCATGAACATCCTCCAGCCAACACTAGCCTCAGGAGGAAGAGCTGCACCTCTCCTGGAGAACAACCCCCATGCCCACCACAGCACCAGCAAGGTGAACCAGCCCCTGCCAGCAAGGGGAGGGCTCAGCACACCAAGACCAAGGTTACAGCTTCTAGGCTGGGTTGTGAGCAAAAGTCACCTCAGGGACTCGCTCCACCCTGCCCTGGCTCTGCAAGGGACAGGGCTCTGGCTCGGAGAGTGGGCCACTCTGGCCTGCCAGCCTGAGTAATGTTTAACCCCATAAAACTTTATTGGTAACATATACTGCACTGGAATGTCTCCTGCGAGGTCACCGCCAGCCCCAGCGTGATGCAGCAAGGAGCAGCTCTAACTGCTCAGCCAGCCTGCTCTTCCTGAGGAGAGCTGGGTCCCGACATGGACACAGCCTTAGGGGCTGGCTCCCTGAGGAACGGGCGCACATCACTTGGGCTGGGAGCCCTGCCTATGCAGGGAGCACCCTGGAGCCTCAGCATCATTCTTCAGACCACGGGGCCACTTCAAAAGATAACTGCCTGTCCAGAAGTAGCAGCTTGCCAGTCAGAGGGAAGAACCCTAAGACCCCAGAGGTAGATCTGGCTGAAGGCCTCCTTGATACCCTCTGGTTCAGGGGAGCAGAGCTTTTTCTCCCCCACCATAAGCCATAAAGTTCTAGCATCTGCCCCTTACACTCGGGTTACTCCACTGATGACCATCTCCAAATGACCTGCAGTCACAGTTTCAGCTTTCTCAGCCAGGCTAGGGGTCTGTTGGGTTTTCCCCTCCTTGCCAGGGGCAATGCAACTGGCAACAACCCTTGGCTCCACCACCCTACACACAAGGGGTACGGAAGGGAAGACATTTGCTCTACTGGGCTGCCCAGCAGCAGAGCACAGCCTGATGCTCCTGTAGCTATGGGCACCATTAATAACTTCTGGAGAACACCAGCAATCACAACCCTTCTGGTGAAGGACTAACCTAGTTGAAAGAACAGCCTGGCTCTCGAGGACCTCAGAAGAACAAGCCAGGGCCAGGTCCTGCCCTTGCCCACACATACATTGACCATTCTTGCCTACTCTGCAGGAGCTTCAATCCCACGCTAGCTAGCCAGCAGGAGAGCAAAAGCAGCAGAGGCCTGCAAGCATGCAAGGGTCAGGATGGACAATCCAACACAGGCCAGAACCTTGCATCCATCCAGTGCCTCCACATGGCATTTGGGAAACAAGCTCGGCTCAAAGCTGGGCAATTACAGTCAAGACACTTGCAAGAGGATGCCCTAAGGCCAGCTGGGCTGGCCACACATGGACAAGGTGACAGGACATGGCTTCTCTTCAATTTAAACAGGCAAGAGAAGTTCCAAGCCCCCTGCTTGGCAGGGCAGGGTGAAGCCCCGATGCTGTAGGGTCTAAGCCTAGGGCCCCCCATGGTAGAAGCCAATGCCAGCAGAGCACCCCTGGCTGGGGACATGGATCAGGGCAGAGATGGAGGGTCCAGGCTTGCCTGTGCCAGTGCTCCACACAGAGCACCTTAACCTGGATGGGGACGCTACTCTGTCTTGGCATTCCCATGGTATCAGGGGCTTCATGCTCAGCAGGGGTGTTGGTCTCAGTACATTAACACATTCCAGTTTCAGACCAGTCCAGCACCCTGATGCCTCCAGCTGCCAGTGAGCACACCTCAGGACACCGGGCAGCTGGTGCACCCCTGCCCATATAGTTTAAATTCCTCTCTCAAACACACTGGGGTTTAGTACAACCTATTTCCACAGGCTCATACCCAGTGTGACCAGCCTCTAGCCTACATCCCATCATAGTTCCTCCTCAGCTCCTGCAAGACACTCCTCTCCAGCTCCAAAAGTATTCACATTGCTCAGCCCAAGGGGGTTCCAGATGAGCCCCTCAGCTTCAGCACCCAGATGACCCTGCTGCCTTTGCTGAGACTCCCAGGAGGACCTTTTGTGGCTGTTTTACTTCCTGGCACACAGTGTTTCCCCCCAGCACTGTTACCTGGCCACAGGGACACACAAAGCTGGCCAGAAGTTGAGCCTCTTTCACCCACCCCACATCTGCCTGGCTCTTGTGGAGAAGTGGGGCTGGACCTGCAGGGTCAGAAGGCATCACCCAGCTCCACACTCAGACACATAGACCTCTGCTCAGGGCTGGGGGAGGCTTTGCGCAGGAGCCAAGGGTCAAACCAGCCAAGCAGAGACCCACAGGAGTGAGGAGAGCCTGGTTCCTGGCACAGGACACGGGGAGGGACTCACCTGAGCGTGAAGAGCAGCAGCGGCGGCAGCAGCTGCCGGGTAGGTGAAGGCAGCGTGGGGGATGGCAGGGGTGAGCTCCGTGGTGTACAGGGGGTATGGAGCCCACGCTTCCGGGGAGGCTGGAATGAGAGCTGCTCCGGTCAGGTCATCTAGGCAGGAGACAAGGAAACAGCATCTCAGCAGCTGACCAGATAGCTCCAACCCCACAACAAAGGTGTGCACAGCCAGAGTGGCTCTGACCAGCTGCTCCTCCATCCTCCCTCCCAGCTGTGCCAGGATTGGCCAGGGCTGCTCTCCATCACTGCTCAGCACCATAGAGGGGCTTTGGGCAGGCTGGCTTATACACACAGCACATGGCTGGGTGGCACAGGAGGGCATGGCAGAAGATGGGGCTCTAGGCACCACACCACAGGCCACCCAACAGCAGGGCTGCTCATCCCACCAGGTTACATGGAGATACAGAAAGGACCAGTCCTGCTCCATCTCACCTACTTTTGTGGTATCACTTGAGCTACCAAAACAAACTCTGCTCTCTCAACACTTCCAGGGTTGGCCAGAATCACAGAGGTTGGAAGGGACCTCAAGAGATCATCAGGTCCAACCCCCCTGCCAAAGTAGGTTCCCTAGGACAGGTCTCACAGGTCAGCATCCAGATCCTCTTATTGTCCTGCAACCCTGAGATGCTGGTCTTCCTCCACCAGACACATCACCAGAGCACAGGTGGGTACAGATTCCTTCCCATGCAGTGTTGGGCACCTCCCAGGTTGGACCAGCCACGACCTCAAAGTGCCTCCCAAGATACTCACAGGGGTCCCGTGCAATGAAGTGTGCGCCCAAGGCAGGGTGGATGTTGGTGGGGTTTGGTGTAGCCATCAGCTTGCTCTTGGCCATCTTGGTGTTGGCTTTAGCAAACTCTAACCGCAAGGTCTGGGGGTTCTCTGGGTCAAAGCGGATGCCCTGCCACAGAAGAAGAAAGCACAGGCATCTCAGAGGTGAGGTTTCCAGTCCACAGACAGGCTGCATCTACACATGGAGCCAAGCCCAACCAGGGAACAAAGGCCATCATGCTGCAGTCATGTGCCCAGGTTTGTGTCACCTCACTGCAGCACTGGAGCTCCCACACGCTCGTATTCCTATGTTAGCCAGCCCAGGAGCACTGCTTTCAGCAGCAGGGATGGGTTTGTTCCCTGTGTGCAGTTCACTGACCAGCACAGCAGTGATGGCCACCCACACTGGTGAAGAAAGATCTGCCTGCTAGAGCTGGGATTGCCCCTTCTATACCAGAGCTTCTCTCTGTGGTGCTTCTACACCTGCTGCCAGCCTGGGCAGAGACACTCAGCACAGGCCCAGCTGCCTAAGGCAAGGTCTACAGCAGGGCAAAACCAGATCAGCATGTCCTACTGCCTCCATCCCACAACCTTCTGCAGGGCCACATGGGATGGAGATAGGTTCTGGCTGTGCCCACCATGCTGACCATCCTCCTGTCTGAGTAGCCTCTTGTCCTCCCATGCAAACAGCAGCATGGATAGAACTGGTTTCCTTCTTTCTCAAAGCAGGTACCTTCTGGCTGCAGAGGTCCTGCCAGGCCAAAGTCCAGGACAAGGACCTGCTCTGCTGAGCTACCACATGCTTCCCATCAGAGCACTGGGTAAAGCGAGGCTTTAACAAGGCCACCAGCACCAAGAATGACAGCCACATGACAGATCAGCTTCACAGGGAGCTTGCTTCGCTACCCCACAGGCCTGGTTTCTCAACCTGGAGCCTCAAGAAGCTGATGTTGCACACAAGTTGAGTGCTACACAGCCCATTCGAGCATGACAGCATGTCAACTAGTTATTGCCCTATGCCTGCAGACGTTTAGGAACCACTTATGCCCCCCAACACCTCTCTCCTTCTGTTTGCTAAGGCTTGGTTCCCCAGAGAAGACCTGCCTGCTTTAGGTCCTCCAAGCCAAGCTCAAGTCAAGCTACACCAAGCCCCCACCTCTGTGCTCACAGGAGGAAAAGCTCCTCAAAGAATGGCTCTGGCACACCTGGCCAGTGACCATGGGGGTCCTCTTAGCCTACAGCTCTTGTGCACACAAGGGGAGCACTTAGTGGATAAGGAACAGGCATCACAGGCTGGATCCTGCTACCAGAGGCCAACTGTTGAGTAAGGAGGAGCACAGAACTCCAGAAGTGTCTGTTCTCTCCCCACACCCTCAAGAGGCCCTGGGACAACCTTCCAGTGGTCACAACCTGCACCTTTGGCATCCATGTGCTCAGGCTGATGCCAGCCTTGAGCAGCTCTCCCAATTCCACAGTGGGATGCTGCAGGACCATTTAGCTTCCATACTCAGGGGCACAGCCGAGACACCCCAACCCTTCCCACACTATGGCCAAGGACAGCATCACTCTTGCCCCCAGCCCCAGCAGGGTGTCTGGTCCCCACCCCCCAAATCCCACTGGGTACTCACGTTCAAGGCATTCTTGGCTGCTTCAGCACCAGCACGGCTGTCGAAGGTCACAAACCCAACTGGCTGAAAGAAAGAACACCGTTCCAGTTCAGAAGCTTCTTCCAGCTACTCAGGCTCCCCTGACAGCTCACAGCAAGCAGAAGAGGTGGCCTAAAGCTGCACAGGACCTTCAAGTAGATCTTGAAGTCATCATTGCAAGATCCCCACTCCATGTCTGCACCCACCACATGCCAAAGTGCTTTGACACTCCTACACCTGGGGGTACAGCTCACCCAGGTAGCCCCCAGCAAGGGTGGTCCTTGCCCATAAGGGACACTACTGCCTTGACTAGGATGGGGCTGGGAAAGGCTTCTGGCAGCACAGAGTTTGAGGGTGAAGCATCAGGTCTCACCCACATGGCCCTGGGCAGCAATAGAAGACACTGAGCCCCTTCAGCATAAGCTGAGGTCATCAGGAGCGTAGGGGTGAGGAGAACCCAGCTGCATTAATGGTGCTGAACATCACAAAATGGTTTCTGTCCCCTCTCTCCTCCTGGAACACTTGTTTTTTCACAAAAGGCAAGAAATACCCAACCCTGGAAGAAGGTGGTACCTGCTTTGAAGTTAGCTTGATCAGTGACCCTTCATAACCCTGCAGAAGGGAAGAAAGCAAGTCAGTGTCAGGCTCCTGAAGGGCTACAACCATGACATGGCAGCCCCAGGAGCTGGTGCAGCATCAAGCCAGGGTTTGCAGTGGTAGGTACATTAACAGGTATCATCTTTGCCACCAAAGGAGAAGGAGATTGGTCTGAGGGCAGTGGGTATCTCTGCTAGTCAACTCTGGCCCTTGGGGAAGACACCAAGGTTTCTAGCTCTTCACCACATTACTAGGACAGCAGCCTGCATGGCTCATGCCTCAAGCACCCCGCGCTAGGAGACCACCAAGGAGGGAACCCCACTTGCCCCAAGGACAGCCCCTGAGGTGTTCTAGTGAAGGACAGTCAGTTAGGGGATCAAGATGCATCCTTGAGGAAGGGATGGGCTGCAGGGCTGACCAAGGAGCCTTCGTCGAGCTTGGAGGTGGTACGATTTCAGCAGGTTCCAGGGGAGGTTACCCAGCTGAGCACAAGCCAGTGAGATACCATTCTGGTTTCAAACCAGGTTCCTCAAGCTTTCACAGGAGGCCTGCCTTCCCACTTCCTTCTCGCTTCCCTCCCACAGAGCTTCTTGCTGCAAGGTTAGCCACAAGACAGCCTCTTTCCCACCAAAGACCAAGCCTGAAGACCCCCTTACCTTGAACGGTCGGAAGAGTAGGTAGAGCTCTCTGGGCTTGATATCCACAGGGAGGCCACTGACAAACAGCGTCCGTACCTAGGAGAGAAGTCAGCCAGGTCTGCTGGAAGGCAACACTGAGTGCCAAAAGCAGGAGCACACAGTTCAGAAGCTATGTGTGCTAACAGTAGGATACCTTGCACCAGAGGTGGCCTCATAGACACTGACCATTCTCTAGATTGGAGGAGCATTGTCCAGGATACAACACACCCAGCCCTTTCCTCCCCCTCTCAGAGGATACAGACCTTTACAAAAGCTCAGGCTCTAGCAGAAGAGCCAAGGTTGAGCAGCCACCAACCCCACAGTGCCTGACTGCAGCTCAGGTTTGAAAAACACCTCACTACCATACAGATCTTTTGGCTTCTGCAGAAGCCCCACAATATTGTTGTGATGATGATTCTTGAGTCCATCCCAGCTCCTCCACTGACACACATCAGACCCTTCAGAAGCTGCTCCCAAACCAGCTCTTATAGCATTTGTCCCATGGTGCCCAGCCAAACACCAGCTCTGCTGCACCAAACCCACCTAGGCTGTTGGGTCTTTCCAAGCTGTAGAAGTCACATGTCACATCCAAATAAACTCTACGTGTTTAAGTTACTGCAGTACCAGAGGAAGACTTCAGTAGATAGCACATCTGAGTTATCTACAACACTTCACATGAACAGCCAGGGAGAACCAGCACTGAAGGCTCACAGCCTGGGAGAACTCTGCTTAACAGCCAGATGGTCCCAGCCACCTTCTCCAGGAACTGGGAAACATTTGTTGGCTGGCAGCTTGTTTCCACAGGAAGCCTCACCATGAAGCTGCCAAGGCTTCTTGTAAATTAGAGAGGTCACTGTTAAGAAGGACCAGGAGACTGCAAACACAGCTTGCCTAGCACTCACAGGTAGGCTAGGGAATGAGATTGAGTTCTGTGCTCCTCACTTTTCACCCACCCAGCATGTCCCCAGGAGAAGGACCCAGGACAGCAGTGACTCTCAAAGCACCAGATGCTGTTGGGCTGCAAACCACACAGCAGGACCAGTAGCCTCAACCCAGTGCCCATTTCCTGGCCAGTTTCCAGTCTGGAGTGACCCCATTACATCTGCAGGGCAGAAGCCCTCTGCTCCCACATTTTTGGTTCCCCCTTCCCCAGAAGGGGGTTGGATCCATCACCTCCTTAAAGCCCTCTTGCTGCCAAGCGAGCAGCACACACATTCCTAGACTGTTACAGCAGCCACCTGGAGACACAGGAGCAGAGCCTCCACACCCCATGACTCTGTGGGGACAGCCAGATTCATACCCCTCCAAGCAAGGGAGCTTCTCCCATTTACAGGGGACACAGACCTGCTTAGGCTCCCACACCCCAGACTTTCCATCCAGGGCTGAAAATGTCCTTTGCATCAACTCAGGGCAGCTCCAGCCCTCCAGGATGGACAGGAGCCATGGAAGTCTGGGGCCTTCTGCCCCTCCTGCTCCCCATACACGCTGAGACAAAGGGCTGCCATCACCCACTGGGTGCCTGCTACCACCCCCACCAGCACACAGGTCACTTCTCCAGCCTGGCCCATCTTGAGGCTGCTGCAGAACGTAACCACAGAACATCCTTCCCTCCCCTGACCCCTCAGCATGGGCACCTCTACCTCACACCCCAGATTCTTCTCTGCCCTGCCTAGGGAAACACTCTCCAATCCTGCATCCTCCTCACTCAGCCTGGCCCCTCATTTGATGCCTCACTCCAGGGCCACCTCAAGCCCAGACAGAGCAGGTGACAGCTCCATCTCTTGGTTTGCTCCTCAAAGGCTCCAGCACTTCACCGTGAGCTTCAGAGAGCTCCTGTGGTGCATTCCCAGAAGACACACAGCCATCTCTTGCAGGGCAGGGCCGTGCAGAGCGTGGCAGCACACGTGTGCCTCAGCCATGTGGAAGCACCACCACTTTTCAATATTTCAGGACCTGAGTGTGCTCAGCCCCCAGAGTGGATGTTCCTTCCGAGCAGACAGGAATCTACATCCCTGCTGGGTCCCTAAATGGTCCCGTGATGTGTCACTCCCTAAGTCCTTGCGACAGGCGTGACAGAATGGAAGAGGAGCAGTTGCTGGGGGAAGGAGGAGAAGTCAGAGCCCACAGCAATGGGGATGCCTGGGAAAGCTCTTTGTCTGAGGTAACAAGCCCCTAATGCCAGCCCCACCAGTCACTGCCAAGGATGGGAGCAAGATACCTTCTCCTGCAGACCAAGAGCTTCCCTTGGTCTCTAGAACCAGCCCATCACCATATGTGGCATGGGAAGGGGGCTCACAGAACCCCACAGCACCTGCCTGGGGCTGGCCCTGCCCCAGAGGAAGCCAGGGTGAAGCATCTTCCAACAAGGTCCCCCCAAGGGTCTCAAGACAGACCAAGGAAGGTCCCCACTTGGAAAAGCTTGTTCTAAGCAATGGAGACCAAGCAGCTGGTTCTCCAAAGCCTCTGCAAACAAGGGATCTGCAAGAGGGGAAGGGGAGAGCAAGATCAAGGTATTCAGGGAAGAGAGGTTGAGGCTGGTGAGAGACCTGAGCAGGACATTTGGGGGATCACTCTGAGACCAGGCTGAGACAGGAGGTCAGCAGCACTCAGAAAGCCAAGGAGATCCTGGCTATCCCAAGGGAGGAAAGTGGGAAGCAACGTGCCAGCCTGAGCACCTCTCCACCCTGCTCCCAAAAACACCAAGCTGCAGTTGAAGGCAGCAGGGTCCTGACAACATCTCCCAGTGGATTAACCAAGCCAAGACTGGGCACCCATTTGCCACCCAAGCTTTGGGAGGTCACTAGGACCACCCAGGGCTGGTGAATCCCAGCTTCCAGCCCTCGCACTCGACAGGGTAGACTTCTGCTGAAGTGTCTTTGCCCCACATGTAGATATCCAGCCCCCCAGAGAGCAGCTGGAAAAGCCACAGGTCAAACACCCACCTGGGGGTGAAGCAGGAGCCATCTGGGCCAACCCAGAGCTCCCACAGGAGCTCAGAGAAGATAGAGCAGAAGCAGGAATGCCTTGTTCTTACGCTGGCTCCCAGGCCCTCCTGTGCCCCCTCCCCCCTCAAGGTGAGAGCTGCCCCATCGCACCCAGGATGGCTGGCCTTGGCTGGAGACATGCACTGAGAGCAGCAAGGCCAGGAGCAGCTCTGGCCTAGGACAGCCCAGCGTGGCCATGCTGCTGGAGGCCCTCAGAAAATGCTTTCCCTTCCCCATCCCTGCCCCCTCTGGGGATGTCCCCAGTCCAAACACCCGGCAGAGATGGAAGAGAGCCATGGAAAACAGGATCTGTGCCAGGAGGGACAAGACCTAGGCCATCTCTTAGAGACAGATGATCCCAGCAGAGCTTCCCATGCAGGAAGAGGGAGGGACAAGGACAAGCCTCAAGTCCTTGGTGGCTTTAGAGTGGCCCTTTGGCAGGAAGGGATGCACCCCTGGTGTGAGCACACCCGGGTACTTCTCACTGAGGCTTTAAAGAAGCTGAGCAGCAATGCCTGCCTCTTCCTGCCACAGCTCCAGTGCTGCTGGGAGGTCACCACAGGCACCCACATCGCCTGGCCACCTCAGCTTTTCAATAGGAGCTCCTCAAAGGGAGCTGGATGCTGCCCCACAGCCCAGCAAGGGTCATGGTGCATCACAAGCAGTAGGTGCAGAAGCACGAGTGCCCACCCTCACATGGGGGCTCTGGGGTCTCCAGTGCTGGGCTTTTGTTCAGAGGCTGCCCCCAGCCCTCTCCAAAGTCAGCCACGCTCCCAGACCACTCAAAGCCTTTGCCACCAGTGGTTAGAAGACACCTGAGGTCAGCTGCAGCCACAACATGCTCCAGGCCACTGTACATCCCCCCTCTCCAGAAAGCCACCCCAGCTACGTGCTGCTTCTCTCTTCCCCTGAAGACAAGCCATCATCTCCCAACTTGTTCACACCAGTGCATCCACAGAGTCTTCTTCCTATGCCACCAGCAGCAAGGACACCCCCCACACCATCCCAAAGGCAGTCCCTACTCTGGGCAGCCACCACAAGGTCCCAGCACACAGAGAGGGTGTCAAACATGCAGAGCCCTGGTCCAGGCCACCAGGACATAGCCAGGGCCACTTAAAATGAGGATGCTGGGAGGCTTCTGGCTGTCCCAGGAGCTGAGACTCATAACATAGAGCACTGAAGGGCAGGGAGGAGAGCTCACAAAACACTGGGGAGCCCAGGCACAGGACAGCACCTTCATCTTGCACCCAACACAGGGGTGGCTACTGGTGGACCCAGTGCTGGGCAGTTTTAGTCCTCAGCACATCAAGCTCCTGGGGAGGGGGAAGCTGGGGGAGAGGAATGGCTGGTCAGGGGGAAGCAGAGCAGACTTGACCCTCCCCAGGGCAGCAGGTTTGCTAACAGGCTCCTTCTCTGCTCTGTGCCTCAGTTTCCCCACCTCCCTGCATGCAGCTCCAGCAGTGGCAGAGCTCTGATGTCCTCAGACAGGGTAGAACTGAGCCCCAGCACAGGATGGGACCAGGAGCTGCTCCTATGTTGGGCAGGGGGGACATCAGCAGGGCGCAGCCACCCCTGTGGTCAGGGCAGGAAGGCGTTGGAGTGGGGGGGAAGCCAGGAGGGGCACCAGCCCCCACCCAAGGGAGCAGGAAGCACATGGATGCTGATAAGTCTGGGCACCCAAAAATAGCCTGTGGCCCCATGGGGGGAAGCTCTGCAACGGAGACTTTCCCCAGTCCCCACCCCTGCATCTCCACAGGAGCTCCTGGCACCCACAGGGAGGGAGTTCAAGCCACAGGTGGACCTTGCCCCCAGCTCTCACACCAGGGAACCTGCTGCAGACCCACACCCAGGCATTTGCTCTCCTGGCAGGAGGCAAGACAAGGTCCTGCCAGTCTCTACCTTGAGAAGACATTGGCTTGGATGCAGAACCCTCATGAGGTACGTTCTCACCTCAGGTCCTAAAGCCAATACATCTCTCTGCTGTGTCCCACCTCAAGGGGATTCCCAGGCACTTTGTGGTCCTGTGTCACTGCCCACAGAGCCAGACACATCCCCAGAAGGACATGGACCTCTCTGCAAACCAAGAGGACAGGAGGCCCCATGCTGCCAGGCACCCCACAGCTCCAGGAGCACACCCAGCACTTCTGGCCCAGCAAGCCTTCCAGAGAGCCCAAGGGATGGCAAGCAAGAGGCTGCAGCAGCTCTGCACTGCAGACAGTGGTCATGGGAGCATAGCCCCACCCACAGACAGACCTCTGGGGACACCAGGAGGACACCAAGCACCTGCAGGACTGAGCTGCCATTGCCTTGGTGCCCTGTTACACAGTGGGGATGGGCTGTGACACCTAAACACGGGGCAGGAACACCAACCCTGACCAGCCCCATGCCCCATCTCCCCCTGCCCCCCAGGGTGCTCTCCCCACAATCCCCCAAGCGAGCACTGGGCCTGCTCAGCACAGAGGGCCAGGCAGAGGTAAGCCCAGCAGAGCAGGGCAGATGTCCAGCAAGAATAGATGTGCCTCATGGTCCAAACTCTGAGACCACTCAGGTGATGTCCCACTCAGGTCCCCACCAGCATCCACCTGCCCAAGGAGCTCCAGGAAGTGAAGCTTCCTCCACTACCTCCCTGAGGAGCTGAGTGCTCTCTGGAAGTCCATCGAGCTTCTGCCATAGGTGACCTTTCAGACAGGTATCAACCTCCTGCCAGGGGAAACAGGAGGGACATGCAGCCCCAGGCTGCAGCTGCCAATGCCCAGCCATGTACCAAGATCCAGCCCCACACCCAGGCAAGACCCCATCACTGCACCCCGGCACCCAAATCAGAAGGTGTGATGCTTCCATAGCCTCCTCTGGGCTAGAGACCCTTCCCATAGGTCAGCCTGCTCTACTGGGTCCTCAGGTTTCCAGGAAGTGTGGTCTGGAGCCAGGGAGGTTTGGGCTCAGAGATCCAGCAAGGATGTGCAAGGCCAGGCTATACGACCCTGCATCATTGTCCTCTACAGAAAGCCACTCCAGCTGCCACAGGGCACATCACAGCAAGGCTGCAGGCAGATCTCACACCATGTGCTGCCACCCTGCCCTACCACAGGGGTAACACTTGGCCAGTTGGGCTCCAGTGTTCCTGGCCACAGGGCATGCAGAGGTCAGCATCCTGCCCCTGTTCTTAGGGCCAGGCAGAGGAAATGATCTTCTCCAACGGATGGATGGAGCAAGACTCAGCACCATCCATGTTCCTGTCTCCAGGCAAGAGCTAGCAGGAAGCCCTGGGGCCAAGGAAGCCTCACTACCCCAGACATACCACACAGAGCCCAGGCTTTGCTTGCCATCCAGCCACCACCCAAAACATCCACACACAGCACCGCTCTCCAGTGGGGCTGAGCCAAGGGGATGCAGAAGGTGGTGGGACAGGCAGCCTCTCGGCCACACCACAACACCACGGTGGTCAATGTGCCCTTGCAGCCTGCAGCATCCACCTCTACCACACTGAGGTCATGGTCACCTGGTGCACATCTCATGGCACCAGCCCCACTGCCCACCCCAGGGTCCCTCCTCATCCTGAGCTGGCCCTGCGTGTCTGCTGATGTCTGTGCTGATGCTCCTCAGCACAGCCCAGGTCGGGCAGCCCCAGCGCTGGTGCTGCATCCCCCTGTCCTGGTCCCCAGCAGGTGTAACAGCCCAGCATCAGGAGAAGTTCCTTCACAGCCCTCCCCATGGGTGGATTCTTCCCCCTCAGAACCTCTGTCGTACCAGCCACCCTCACGAGGTCACTACAGCAGGTAGTTTCCTGCTCCAGGTGGTCTGTGATCTACAGGCACCCCAGGAACAGGTTCGTGAGACTACTTGCCTCCAGATCTGTGGAAGCCACTGGGTCCCAGCTGGAGCCTGGTACTCAGAGCAGTGCTTGGCACCTTCAGGTGGGGTGCTAAGCACTTTGCATCCACACTCAGGCCTTGGTGAGGCTTCAAGCCATTCCCTCAGGTGCCCAGGTGGCCAGGACAGGCAGTAGCATTGCTGTGACCCAAGCAGGTCAGCCTCTGTGACTTGACATGGCCAAGACCAGCAAGCTCAAAGGATCTTTGAGCTCCAAAAGCCTTCTATACCCACTCCAGCAAGAGTCACACTTCACTTTACAGTGCCAGATGATCCTCTAGCAGAGACACAGAGAAGGACAGCAAAGCCTGAAACTCTCTTCACTACCTTCCACACCTCTCCAAGGGCATCCTTCCTTCTTCACCCACCTCAGCAAGGGAAGAACAGATCCCCTGGCCACCAAGGGAGCTCAGCCCTTCGTAGCTCCTACAGGCATCTCCAGAAAGCCCTTCGTTCTGGGGGGAAAGCTCTGCTCAGCAGCTCCTCAGACCAGCTGAGGAGGAAAACTCACGGCTGAAGGTGGGCAGACCATGGGGGCTAGGTGGGATGCTGAAGCTCAAAGCAACTTAGACTCATATCTAATAAACTGGGATTTCAAAGAGCAACAAAGAAGGAGGAAGCTCCTTTGCAGGGTATTTACAGAACCACCATGGCACAAGGACATGACAGCAAGGGTCCTGCATCCCTCCCCCTGCAAGACCAAATCATTGAAAGACCAGGAAGAGGCCTAGAGACCCCAGTTCCCAGAGCCACACACCCTGAAGTCACCAGGTATATCTGCTCAGCCAGCAATCTGTCACTAACAGGAGACTCTTACAATGCACAAAGCCAGCTCTGAAGCACCATCTTGGTTCCAGCATACTGAGTACAAGAAGATTAGCAAGTGGTGACCCCAACTGCTGCACCCATGAGGTCTCTGCAGCAAGGAGCCCCATCACAGAGTCATCTGACTTCAGAAACCACACCAGCTTTATTTGTTTCAAGTCAGAGCGCTAGAACCAGGCGTGCCAGAGGCATCCAGGTCCACTCAAGCAGAGATTACAGGAATCAAGAGATGCCTGGCACCAGTCCACAGAGCGCTACAGACACCCATCACCTAACACCAGCTGCTAACTGTTGGCGTTCCCGGGTGGGACTGGATGGCTGAAGTACCAGGGATGATGAAGTGCTTGCTGACCGGGAAGCTCCCTGGGAGCCAAGAGCCTTCCACCTCCCCTAATGGGGCATTTTCTAACCAAGGAATGACACTACCACCTTGCTGCAGACCCCCAGGGAAGACAATCCTCTCCCAGCACAGTGTGGTCAAGTAGCTTCTCCTGATTCTCACTTCTGCTCTGCCCACCCAACACAACCTCAGGCCTGATACTTTCCATAGCTCACAACATTTGAGCACCACCACAGCAGCAGCCACCACCCAGGATGCAGGAGGCATCACCTGGACAGAAGAGGCCAAAAGGACCCAAGGGAAAACCAGAGATTGCTTTGGGCACCCAACTCCAGATCTCTCCAACCACCTACAACTTCCCCAGTGACCTCTTGGTCAAACACAGGCAACCTTCCAGAGTAGGAGCAACACTCCTGCACCAGACACCCACAGCAGCAGAGGCAACATGCAATGTCCTTCTTGCCACCAACACAACACACAGTGTCCACACCAAGCAAGAAGCCTCCTGGGGCCGTTGGGAAGAGCTCTGCCTGCACTGGGGGCGCATGGCACCCAGGCAGCTCCCCAAATTGCTCTACCCCTCAGGAGCACCAGGACACTGGATGTCACACAGCTCAGCAGCCGCCCGGAAAAAGCTAAACAGGAGATAGCGGCGAGCGGGGAGGGACCAAGTTTGGGGAGGTGTCTGGTGAGGAACAGCAGGGACTGACATCAGGCCCTGTTTGTTTAACATTCCCCTTAACGACCTCGAGAGGAGCGAGAGGCATTCCTGTCCTCCGATCCCTGTCCTCCGCGTGTCACCGGGCAGGAAGGGGCTGTGAGACCCAGGGGCTCGCAGATAAGATAAAGGGAAAGGCTCAATTTGGGAGCTTCACCCCCACTGTATCTGGGGCACACGGCACCCTTCTGTAAGCGCTCAGGGAGGCAGCGAGAGAGGCTGGCGGGGGGAGAAGGGGGAACTGGAGGAGTGTCTGTAGCGCCAGGATCCGCCGGCGTTCTCCGCGCAGCGTGGGAAGATCCGCCAGTGCTCCCTCCTGCGTATGTCGGGACCCAAGGATCCTGCCTCACACCAAACCTATTTATCACTCTGGGCAAGATTCTGGGGCGCCTGGGGGACATGGGATTAGTCTGCCCAGACCACAGCAGGACCCTGAACATGAGGTCACTCCTCATGCCTCCATGAGCTGTTCCCCCCTGTGAGGAACGGCTCCCAGTCAGCCAGGAGGACACATGGGATAAGCAGCTCTTCAGGGGACTTCTGCAGGCTCAGAGTTGCCACCATGGAGCCCAACCTGCAGCTCACCACCCACAGCATTACGGGTCTTGGTACAGGGAGGGCTTTACAACAGCAATCCCCATTCCCAGGGATGGAAACACCCCCTGCGCTGGTGCCAGCCCACCACCACCCAACCATCCTCAGCCACCCTCATGGTGGTTGGTCCTTTGCTGCCCCCCTGGGCACAGGGTGATAAACATGCCCAGTGACACTGGCAGGGGGGACTGCAGAGTCACATCCCGCCCCCCCCGCCATGGGCCCAGCTTTATGGGGAGGAAGGGGCCGCTTCCATTCAATCCCCAGGGATGCCATCAGGAACCCAAGCACCATTGTAGGTAGAACCAGCTTCCCCAAAGGGCTCCCAAAACAAGCACTTCCAGTGGCCACATGGCCAAGCCACCACCCAGCAGCGGGGGACAGGACAGCTCAGCCCTGGTGCCGAGAGCTCACCCGGCCACCGGCCACCAGCCCAGCTGGAGCAGCACAGCCAGGATGCGGCACCAACCCCAGGAGCTTTGCAGGCCAGTGAACAATTGGATCAAGAAGCCGCATTGAGTCTGACGCACACGCGTGCGCAGCCCATGAAACCCCCTGGTACCGAGGCTCCCCACCCCAAGGAAGCAGCACAGGGCCTAGGGTGCTCCATCCCTCACCCACCCACCCCAGTGCTACCCAGTGAGGCTGGGACATGTCACCAGCAGCGTCGCATCCATGTCCCATCGCATCGCCTAAGCCTGGCTCCACACAGGGAAGGGACACACCACGTCTGCCGCCTGCCAATCCATTCCACCCCGTTACCCGGGTCCTCACGCCACACTTGAAGACCAGCGGGTGTGATGGCCCCAAGACAGCTGGTGCATGAGGACCGTCCAGCCCCAGCGGGTGGCGGAGCAAGCCAGGCGCCATGTTGCGGCGGTGCGAGCGCACGGCGCTGGAGGAGAGTGAGGGGAGGGGGCAGAGCACCTCCCGGGTCCCGAGGGCCAGGCGCGGAGGACTGCAGCAAAAAGCTACCGAGGACAGGCGGTTTCCAGCGCTGCCTCCAAGATGGAGGGTGGCTGGTGACCCACTGCGCCAACGCCCGCTCGAGGGGCACAACGAGGGACACGCTGAGCCAGCAGTGATGCTAATGCCCAGCCAGCTGCTGTAACACACGAGGGGCTGTGAGCTCAGCCCCAGCATGCGGCCACAGACGACAGACCCTTGGTAGCCTTCCCAGTATCCAGACTCCAGCTTGCCACGGCCACCAAGGGAAGGGGATGGATGGAGAGGCAGCCACAGCCCTCCAACCCTGGCCCAGCTGCCCACCCACGAGGAGGGGGTCAAGGTCTCTGCCTCTGTGGTCAAAGTGTGTCCCACACAGGCAGAGCAGTGCCTGGACGGAGCCCAGTGCCCCCCAGCCGCAGAGGCTTGGGGACAGGACCCCCCTCCAAGCCTGGGGGGACCTGCAGGTGCCCTGCCCCACGGGGTTGCGAGGGTGCCAGGCTGATGGGGAGACCCTCCCAGCTGGGGCCGAGCCTTCCCGGTCCCCCCCTCCGAAGCGTCCCGCAGGGCTCCTCCAGCCCCCAGAGCCGCTCCCAGCGCCCCGCCCGGGGTGAGCGGGCTCCGGCTCTCCGACGGCCCCGTAGCGCGGCTCCCACGGTCGGGCTCAAGCGCCGGCATCCCGCCTCCGGTCCCACCCCGACGCCCCGTCCCCGGTTCCCCGGCCACGGCACCACACCGTGCCCGGCTCCCCGACGCCGCAGCCGCCCCGTCCCGCCGCCGGTTCTCCGCGTCCCCCCGCCCCGTCCCGTACCTCCTCCTCGACGTTGCCGCTGCCGTTGGTGTGCTCGGTGTCCTTGTTGAGGTTGCTCATGGTGGGGTGCCGGGGCAGAGGGAGGGGGGCCGGTCAGGGCGAAGGGGGGTGGTGCCGGTAGCTCCGGAGCTCCGCGGGTGCCGGTGCGGTGCCGGTGCGCGGGGGCGGTGCGGGGCGGTGGTGCGGGGCGGCGCTGCTCTCCCGGTTCACATGCGGAGTCCCGGGACCGGACCGCGCCGCTGTTAAGGGCCGGGGCGGAGCGGGGCGGAGCGGGGCCGAGCGGAGCGCAACGAGCCGCAGCTGCGGGGCCGACGCGCCCCAGCCCCCGCCGCCGCTCCCGGTGCCGCCGCCGCGCACCGAGCAGCGGGGCCGGGACCCGCCCGCCCCCGCCCCGCTTGGCCGGGGCCGCCCCCGGGCCGACCGCCGCCAATCCCGGCCCGGCCCGCCTCCCCCGGGGGGGTGCGGGGATGCTTTTTTTTTGTTGTTGTTGGGCTGGAGTTATTTTCCTCTCTTTTCCCTCTTTTTTCCCCCTCCTTTCCACGAAAAAACTTCCTCAACTTTGATGAACTTTCGGGCTTCGGCTTTCTTAAAGGGGCCGCCGGCATCTGCGCTCGCAGCTGGGCCGGGCTGCTCCTGCCCGAGATTCCCGGGGCTGCGGGGACACACATGGTGCCTTACCGAACCCCGCGGGGGTCCCAGCGCCCCGCGATTGCATCCCCACAAACCTGGGATGGCAACTCAGCAACACCCTCCGAAAGCGCCCAGAACAGCAGCCCCGGGAGCTCAGGACAAAGGTCCTGTAAGCCCAAGGCTCCAGGAGAGTGTCCCCAAATCCTCCCGTACAGCACCCCTCAGGTCCTGTGGGGCAGCAGCCGAGTTCCTCCCCACAGGGAGCTGATGGGTCCCGGGAGCACAGCCCTGCCCTCCAGCCTGGGCAGAGAAGCAGGGTTAAGGTATGTCCATCTTCTGGCCCTCACCAACCTCACCCTAACCAAGTAGGCGAGGAGGTTGGTGCGGGTGGGAGCCAGGCTTTGGCAGGGTCCCCAGCTCCCCAAGGCAGCCGCCCATCAGCGCACCGAGAGATCCCCACCATGCCCATGGAGCAGCCCGACCTGTCCCCATTTCCACGTGGCCGTTGGTGGGGATGAAGCGGGTCCTGCCTCACCCCAGGCCTTGGTTCCAAAGGGCAGCCTGCAGTTGGGATGAGTAAGGGGAGCAGAAAGCGGGGCATGAGGCAGTTTGGGCACACTGTGTCCCACGGCTTGGTTAATGTGTGAGGCAAATGTGTAAAGTCACAGAATCACAGAATGTGTGAGGTGGGAAGAGACCTTCAGAGCCCATCTAGTCCCACCCTGCAGTGAGCAGGGACATCTTCACTAGAGCAGGTAACTCAGAGCCCCACCCACCCTGACCTTGAACGTCCCCAGGGATGAGGTCTCCGCCACCTCTCTGGGCAACCTGGGCCAGTGTCTTACCACCCTCATAATGAAGAGCTTTTTCCTAATATCCAACCTAAATCTCCCCTTATTGAGTTTAAAACCTGCTCTGTGCCCTCGGGAATAGAGAATCCCAAGGGCTCAGGGTCAGCGAGCCAAGTGGGAGATGGTCAGGGGCTCTGAGCCCTGATCGCTTGAGCACCGCTCATCCTCAGCCCTCACTGCTCCTTCAGCACCCAGGCTGGGCCAAAGTGAGGGGAAGCATCAACCCAACCCTGTCCTGGTGGACCCGTGGCCCCCGCAAGCTGCCAAAGCAACATGTGCTCCTGGTCCTTGGCTCACCAGGGTCAGCCCTGGCTGGAAATGCTCTGGCACAGCTGGTGGTCCCAGCTGCACTGAGTGTCACTTGGGGAGCAAACCCAGTTGGCGACCAGCTCCAAGCCCATCTGCTCCCAATCTGGGGAGAATGTTTCCCTCACGTGCTCGTTGTAAGAGGTGTGAGCCTGGCTGGGGGCAGCCCCATCTGATTTCTTTGCTGACACCTGGGCTCATTGCCACCCCCACTCCAACATTCACACCTGGTTATGCTGGGCTCCTCCCAAGAATTTAACCCCAAACACTTCCAACCCCACTCGCAACCTATCATCATGCAAGGAGCGGTGGGTCCAGCACCAGTGAGGACCAGCACCATTGCGGTGCTGGTTCCCACAGTCAAGCAAGTGCCTCGTTTCACAATGGGACGGATGCCAGAGTGGTGGAGACGTGGGCATCCTCTCGGGAGTGTTGGCTTGGTGTTCCCTTGCTTTCTAGGTTAGGGCTTTTAGTGGCAGCAGCTGGTTGCTCGTGGTACAGTGGGCCTGTGCCTCGGAGTCACGTACGGATGTCAGCAGAGCAACTGCTTCATTTCGTAAGGGTGCGTAAGGAGACGCTGAGCCAGAGAGCCTGACTCCTGCTAGGCCCTGCCGGAAGTAGGGGAGGGGAAACCTCACTTTTTAATTTAAAAAAACCCCAAACCCTGGTTTGTTTATTTACAGTGTTGTCCTATGGGGCGGGTTTTTGGAGACCTTTCACACCCGTCCCTGTGAAACTACGGTGAGAGCCCCCAATCCTCCCATGGCGCTCAGCACAGCAGGTCCCCGGCGGTGCTGCACTTCATCCCCGACATCAGGCTGAGCAGGACAAGCTCCCCAAAAACAACGTCGCTTCCCGTGCCAGCCAGACTCGGAGCGCGCCTGCTCCTTCCTGTGCTAATTAAGCAACAACCAGCGCAACCTTACAGGGGTTTCTCAGTGTTTTGGGGATTGGGTTTCTTTTATTTTCTCCAGACTTGGGGCCCACAGAGCCTGCGGTAAGAGAAGGGAGATACAAAAGGGTGGAGGTGAGAGGCAGTGGCGGGTTTTCATCAGCCCCCCAAGGAAGTCGAGCTGCACTGACCCACGGAGGGAATGCGCTCGGTGCTTCCACAGCAGGAAAACCCCCTCCACAAGAGGAAGAGCCGATGCATCCATCACGCTGCGGCAACGACGGCAGGACCACTGCAGCGCTGCCAGGCTGCTGGCTGACAACCCCGTGGTTTATTCCACAGCCGGGCTCATCATGTTGCTGTTGCGTGGGAGAAGAGCATCCTGTTTGCCCGATCCCACCTCGGAGCAATGCGTGGTGGCAGCATCCCTATGGCCCAGCATCCCACGGCACACAAGTCCTGTTGGTGTCCCTATGAACGTCATACCCTGGCAGCACCTCCCATCCCAAAGCGCTGTGGTGATGCAGCATGTGCTTCATCACGGTGACAGCTGATGGGCCAACCAGCTGCACAGGAGGGAGATGTCTCCTGCCCTGGGAGCTTGTGAAGGTGGAGCAATCCTGCAGTCAGTGTGCCTAGCTCGTGCAGGTGTGTCAGTCCACCACAACTGCCTCTGCAGCAGTTTCAGGTTGAGGTTTGTTGGTGCCAGCACAGGGCTAGCGTGACACCCCGGCTTGGACTGTTCTATGGTGACATGTCTTTATGCCAACACTTTTCACACCAAGGCATCTATCACCCAGCAGTGTCTGCCTCTGCAGCCTAGCCAAGGTCCACCCCAGGGCCCCCATCCTGCCCTAACCCCATGCAGAGGTGATGTTGTGACTGCCCAGCCTGTGCCCACCCAACCTCTCCCACACCCGTTCCCATGGGGGGTGGACAAGCTGTCAGCAAACATAAATCCATGCTGATCAGAAGTCCCTAAGTGAGAGCAAAAGGTTCCTTCTATGCCCTAGGCTGCGTGGTGTCCCGTGGTCATTCCAACATGGACCTGGCCCTGCCTTGCAGACGGTGACAACAACCCAAACTGAACTGTGCTGCCGCCAGCACACGGCAGGGCCCAGAAAGCAGATTGCTGGGGTGACCCCCGAGCTGCAAGTCCCAACTGGGTCGCTGCTGCATCTTCACCTCCAGAACAACTTCCTGGTCTCCTCCATGCCTCTTCACGTGTGGGGATGAAACAGCACATCCCCAGCCGCAACGCGCTATGTGAGCGGCTCTGACCACACTGTCCTGCCTGTCAATGATGGGACCTCACCCAGGAACAGCAGTAGAAGCTGGGGGAGGTCCTGGGGGGGGGGGTGGGGTTGTTCCTTAGGGACCTGAGACAGAAACCAGCTGTCATCAGCTGAGAAATCGAGGTGGGACTTGAAAGGAAGCCCCCACCCCCACCCCAGAGCAGCCCAGTGTTTTTACATGCTGTTTCTCAGCTTTACATTTTCCAAGGGCTCTTTCTCACCCTGGAATAAGCAGATCGGCAGCGCCAGGCCAGCCAGGAGCATGATCCAGCTGCCTGCACGCTGGCTGCGGGTAACAACGGCATCGTTTCCTCTCCTTGGCTGGGTCCTCACATCCTGTATCTGCTGCCCATTGGTTCTGTGACCCCAAGACCCATTTGTCTGTTTGTAGAGAGGCAACGATTTTCCTTTTGGAAACCATGGGGCTTGTCATGGGGGTACCTTGGGTCCCTGCTACCCCCACTGCACACCGTGCTGCGCTCCAGGTGAGGTGCTGGGTTGTTTTGCTCTTTCTCACTGCTTATCTGGGAGAAGCGTGGAGCCTTGGCGCTTTTCCCAGGGCAGAAAGGATGCTCCTGATGCCACTTCCAGCATGTCCAAGGTATGGTGAAGGGAGCATTTCCTCTGCTCACCACTGCTGCCAACTTCTCCTCCTCCTGTCCTTGCCTGGGAGGCCCCATGTCTCCCTGGAGTCTTGGCAGCTCTCCCCCATCCTGTCCCAGAGATGTCTCTCTCCACTCGTTCCAGCCACGCTCACCTCATGCCCTTGCAGTCTTTCCACTTAATTATTCCTGCAGCACTGGCTGGAAAGAGACCGCTGACCCTAGGACACAGAGAAACCATGAATCCCAGCTGACCCAGCAGCGCTGGGGGGTGGCCATGGCATCACTGAAGGCTCTTTACAGCCCCTGGGCGAGCTCTTGGAGACCCTTCTGGCCACAGGCAGGAGAAGACTTCAGGGCTGAGGTGCTTCTTTTCCTACAGATAGGCATCTAAGCGTTTGGATGTTCTAGCATCACACAGTGATGGTGGGAGGGGACCTCTGCAGTCTCTCATCACCAGCTCAGACCTTCACCAATGCTGGATCAGGTCATGTCTGGCTTGGAATCCCCCAAGGATGGAGCAATCCCACCTCTCTGGGTGTCCACCCCACTGCTGCAGCACCCTGCAGGGAGCGAGTGTTCCCTAACACCTGGCCCTCCCACTCGCATTCCATGGCTGCTGCCCTGTGTTGGGTTATATGAGGCCATCAAAGAAAGCCCAGCTCCACCATCACTGTAACTACCCCTCTGGAGTTGGAAGCTGCTAACAGATCTCCTTTCAACCTCCTTTTGACCACACTACCTCAACCCAGCTCCTTGGTGAACCTTCGGGCAACCTTGTGGAGATCTAGGCCTGGAGGCTGGTGTCCCTGCCTGTGGCAGGGGGTTGGAGCTCTGTGATACTTGGGGTCCCTTCCAACCCAGACCAGTCTATGATTTGTCAGCCCCTTTTGTGGTTGCCCCACCTCCCGCTCCCCACCTCTGCGCAGCACAAAGCCTGCCAACCCATTCCTCCTTTGGCCCATCTGTCCCCAGACAGCGGGGATGGCGCTTCACCAAGGCCAGGCTGAAGAGCAGCTCCCAACCTCCTCCATGCAATGGGCCAAACGCCACATGGCTACACCAGTCCTAAACACCTAAAGGTTCTGGTGGCAGACCCAGTTCCTTCCCAGTGGAGCCATCTAGATGCCCGCTGGTCCCAGTGCTTCACTGCAAGAGCTGCAGGACACATCACTGCACCTGGAAGAGAAGACAGCCCTGGGGTGCAGGGACCCAGAAGCAAGGTTATTGTAAGAGGCTCTGGAGCAACGGGACAATGCTCAAAGGCAGGAGACCAGGAGGCCACCCCCCTCAATGGCTAGGATACCCTCCTGCCCCAAAGCGATCAGGTCGGTAAGGTGCTGCTGAGCCCCTTCCCTTCCAAAACTCACAACATCCCCAGTAGAACTGGTGCTGGGGACAGCTACATGGGTACTGAACAATGGGATGTGAATCCCCCCATCCTGGTTGCGCAGGCTTCGGGGCAGCACGGCGGGCACTGGGCAGAGACGAGCAGGGTTGGGGGAGGAACAGTGGGGCTGGCTCACTCTCCAACATCACACACCCAGAGTAGCTGCTCGGGGGATGGCAGCGAGCGCTTTCAAACTTTAATTCCTTTCCGTACGTCACTGCTCGTCTTCTCCGGCTCTGCCTTCCCCCAGGAGGACGAGCTGAAGCTGAGTGAGACAGACAAGGGCTCGGAGGTGTGCACCCATGGTTGCTCAGACGCAGCCCATCGCCGCAAAGCTGCTTTTATGGGCATTTCAGAGCAGCTCCTGGCAGCACCAACCGAGCTGAGCTCTGAGGACGCCCGCCTCACCCCGTGACATGAACCCACCGAGTGGGCTTCTGACCAAAACAGGGTGAAGAGAGCTTGTGTTTAGAAAATGTTAATTAAAAAAAAAATACTATAGATATATATATGTATATATGTAAAAAAAACCACCTATAGATATATATATGTATATATGTTCCGCTGAAAAGCCTGTTCAGAGCCAGGAGTGGGAACAATAAACCCCAGCGCTGTCCTCTGCTGGGTTGCAGCCGCAGCGTGCCAGCAACAACCCCATGGGAGAAGGCGCTGCTGCAGGGACGGCTCACACCATCTCTTCTCCTGGTCAATGAAGATGGCACTTCAGTGGGCCCCAAAACTGCCAGGAGGTTTTGCCTTGGAGGTGAAATGCAGGAGGGAAAGAAGGGCAGTGCCCCCCCCAGGGCTTGCTCAGTGCTTAAACAGCATGCTCCTCTCTCTTGCTTCATAATTAATGTGTCGTTTGTGCTATCCGGGTGTTATTAATTATGAGGGAAGAAGCCAGTGGGAATCTCGTATGGAGGTGTGTGTTCCAGGCACCAGGAACGGTGTGGGTGCAAGCCTGGTGCACTCATCCTGTGCCCAACTGGCATCACCCTCAACAGAGGCAGACACCCAGCTTGGCCAAGCAGGGGGTGCGATGTGCCCAGCCCCTGCAGACAACACTGGAGCATTGGGGCTGTCCCTCCATGTCCATCCCCTATAGCTCCTTCCATGCCAGGAGAGCACCTGAAGCTGTGGCGGTGCTCTCAGGGGTTGGATGCTGCAGACAGGCATCACCAGTGATGCGACCAGCATGACACCTCTTCCCTGGCAGCTTCCAGTGTGATGTGGTCCCACACAGGTTGTAACGGAGGGACTTTGGCTAGCACAGAGAAGGCGCAGGGTGCCATGGCACATGACCTCGCTGGGCCAGATCCTGCTGCTTCCTACCCTCCGCGGTTGGTTGACCGAGGTTTTGAGAGGAGCCATGTTCCATCCTGCCCAGCAGATCCATCTCTTGCTACCAGCATGGCCTCTGCAGACCGGGATCTCTTTATCCTCTGCTAAATTATCTTCACACCTCACTAATGCACGTTGGGGATCATGTTGGGGGCAGACATGCCCCCAGTGTGTGCTGGCAGCTCTGGTAGCCACTCATGTCCTGGGCTGCATCAAGACCAGCGTGGCAGCAGGTCTGGGGGTGATTCAGTCCCTCTCCTCCGCTCTCTTCAGACCCCCCCACAGCGCTGTGTCCAGCTTGGAGGTTCCTAGGACAGGAAGGATATGGAGCTGTTGGAGGGAGCCCAGAGGAACCACAAAGATGCTCAGGGGCTGGAGCACCTCTGGGTGAGCTGGGCTGGTTCAGTCTGGAGAAGAGAAGGCTCCGGGGGGACCTAATTGCGGCACCCCGATCCTTAAAGGGGTCCTACAGCGCCATGGGAGAGGGGTTGGTCACCAGGGAGTGCAGGGACAGGACACAGGGCGATGGCTTCAGGCTGGCAGAAGGCAGGGCGAGGTTAGACGTGAGGAAGGAATTCTTCCCTCTGAGGGGGAGAGGCCCTGGCACAGGGTGCCTGGAGAGGCTGAGAGAGCCCCGGGATCCCTGGCAGGGCTCAAGGCTGGGTTGGATGGGGCTTGGTGCACCCTGGGCTAGGTGGTGTCCCTGCCTGTGGCAGGGGGCTGGAGCTAGATGGGCTTTGAGGTCCCTTCCGATCCAAAGCATTCTATGATTAAGCATCAAGTCAAGAAGGGCCAACTTCCACGTGCCATGTTCCCTGCTTGTCACAGAAAGCAGGACCCAAACTCTCCCAGGACAAGCAGCATCCCATTTGCAGCGAAGTTACTATCACCCAACCCTTCCATACACTGGAGACCTTGTCAAGTAAAACAAAAGGACTTGTTGTGGAGGAATCCTTGGCAACAGAACCAACATACACATGACCTCCCGACTTGGAAAACAGACAGCCAAAAATCCAAGCGAGCAATCCCACTACAGGCAGCACAGCACAGCACGGCACAGCACAGCACGGCACGGCACAGCACAGCACGGCACAGCATGACACAGTACAGCACAGCACAACACGGCACAGCACAGCATGGCACAGCACAGCACAGCCCAGCACAGCACTGCATGGCATGGCGCGGCCCGGCACAGCACAGCACGGCATGGCATGGTGCAGCACAGCACAGCCCGGCACAGCACAGCATGGCATGGCACGGCATGGCACAGCACAGCACAGCACAGCACAGCACAGCACGGCATGGCATGGCGCAGCACAGCACAGCACAGCACAGCATGGCATGGCACGGCATGGCACAGCATGGCGGCATGGCACGGCACAGCACAGCACAGCACTGCACAGCCTGGCCTGTCTCAGCTCCCCCGCTGCTGCCATTGAGAGGCCGTGATGCACCGCGGTCAGAGCCAGCAAGTGAGCATGAGGGGACATGTGGGATGTCACTCCAGCCTCAACATGGTGGCACTTTCTCCGCGGCAGCCACCAGCCTGGAAAAGCCCTTTATGATCCCATCTGTCAGGTCCTTCCCCAGGACATTGCCTACTCTGTCCTCTGCATGTGTCCCATGGGTAGCTTAAAGGGTAGGGAAGATGTCTCCATGCAGCAGCCTTCCTCCTCCTCCTCCTCCTGATTGTTCTCCAGGCGAGTGTAAAGCCCGGATGCACTAAGCACCATGGAGGGCAGCCTGGGACACCTCCGCTGTTAGACCCTGCATGGGGGAGATCCCAGCCTGCCAAGCATGGCACGGAGCAGACTTCCTGCTACCTCCAGCCTCCCCTGGTCAAGGAGGCCCTACACCCACCTCCTGGAGATGACACTTCCTGGGCAAGGGTGTAACCTGCTCTGTGAAAGCCGCGGCCGGCACTTCGAAGGCTGCTCCTTGGTCATGTGGATAACAAGAGGGATTAGTGAGTTGGGGGAGAATGAGAGTTAAATGAACCGTAGCCTCAGAAGAGGCTGCTCCATCCATCCTGCCTCTGGTTGGGTGGAGAAGGGCAGGCAGAGGACAGCGCTAGCAGGCTGGCAGGGCACAGCTCTACCATCCCTCCTGCCCTCCCAGGTGGGAAAGGCCCCGTGCCACAACCTTTTGGGTGTCACCCCCATGCAGGGGATGCTCAGCACAGTTCAGAGGGGCAAAGCCAAGGAGCCTGCAGGACCCATGGGGCTTTTTGAGGGCTCCTTGGCTCGGCCAAGGTTCCCAAGAGGCACAGCTAGTGACCTGTCCCCAACCCAGGGCACCCCAAGTCTCACCCCTCAGAGTTCCAAGCCTTGGCAGCAAACCAAGGTGATCTATCTTCCCAGTTCTCAGTCCCAGACTTGTTTAAACTGGACTGTTTAGATGAATTTGTATCCGTTGGTATGTTGGACACCCAGCATGAAAGCCTTCAGCTCACAATTACAGCTTGGCACAGCCCTGAGACCACCGAAAACAAGGAGTTTTATCATGGGAAGCACAGGACAAGCTGGAATTCCTTCTGCTCTGCCTCGACCACAGTGTGTCAACACAGAGGAGCGATGGCAGCAAGGGCCAGACCTTGCCCATGGCTTCAGCTAATGGGACAGGAGGGGACATGCTGAGGTGCAAAGCACCCATGTCGCTATGACCGACACTCCGGGCTCATGCCTGCAGTCTAGGTACTCCCACCCCCCCAAAATCCCTGTGAAACACCCACTGCATCACTGACTGTCACCTGCATGAACTTCCCAGTCAAAATTCACCTTCAGGACAGGAATAAGGCCTGGAAAATTCCAGCCTTGGTGGGGAATGACAAGCAAAGGGCTGTGATGGAAACTCTTCTGCAACTGGAATGATTTTACCCCAAACGCCGGCAGCCCAGGCAGCGCCTCTCGCCCCGTAATCTCATTAGTCTCCTTGGGAACGCCTGCCCCACCAGAGCCCCCCTCGCCCTCTTATCACTCCCTGTGTACGCTCACCCCCCCACCCCCCTCCCCCAGCACCGAAAAGCTGCTCCCCACGAAGCTGAGGGGTCTGGCGAGCCCCCTGAGCGCACGCCCTGCCAGGCAGGTCCCGGAATGCCTGATTTATAGCCCTGTGCCTCGCTGTGTTTACGCCAGGCAAGTTATTTAAAACGAGGAGAGCGAGAGGAGCCCGGGTTTTGTTTAAAAGTCCAGTGAAGAGATTTGCCTTAAATAGTCAAGAGCTGAGATTGGAGGGGAGGCCGCCCAGCAGCCCAGACCTCCAGGGTGGGAGCGGAGCTGGCACCCGCCAAAGGAGCTGGCTGGCTGGAGGAGAGGGGACAGGAGTCTCCTGGTGAGCATTGGGGAGTGAGTTAAAGCCCCCTGCGGGGTCACTCACAGCCACGGCCCGTGGTTCCCCACCACGACAGGGAAATATGAAACGACAGCCTCATCCGAGGCAGCAACAGGCCCTTGCAAGCCAGCATTCACTCTGGAGCCTAATGATGGCAATTCTGAAAGCTGAGCCACCCTACCCGCAGCCTGGTGCAGCCCCCCTCCAGTCCTTGAGGCCTCCTCCTTAGAGGCAAGGCTGAACATGAAGCCACGCTGATGTAAGAGCGTCCCAGGGGTAGGGGGGTAATGGGGACACGACACAAGCCTGGTTTGCTCAATGCTGAGCACAAATCTGATTGCTCTCTATAAATACATCCGGGGTCACCACCAGGGATAGGGAAGAGCTATTTAAACTCGAGGGGGACGCTGGCAAAAACAAAAGGCTATATATAAACTTTCCATGAGCAACGCCAGGCTGAAGGAAAGGTTTTTTAACTCCTGGAGTGGGGAGGTGGAGAATGAGCCCCCCAAGGAGAAGGGTGAAGAGGCTGGATGGGGCCAGACACGTTTCTCTGTGTCCCTGGGGTGAGCAGCCCCAAGTGCCATCCATCCTCCATCCACAAGATCAGCAAAATCAGCAGAGGGGCCAACAACCAGCCTCAGCAGTGTGGTGATGGCTCCCAGCCCTGCTCCAGGCAGGATAGCGAGGGGCAAGAAGCTCTTCAGCTATTTTTCCACTTTCTTGACTTATTTGGTCAAAATCGCTGACGAATTAATCAGAATAATGAGTAACTTGGGTGCCTGGAAGCGCTGAGCAGCAACAGGAGAACACTGAACAGCAGAGCCATCGCACAAAACCTGGCACTCTTCGCTAACCACAGCATGGCTGCTACTGCTTGCACCCTCAACATGCCTCCCAGCACCCCTGCCAAATCCTGCACCCGCTGCCATGCATCGCCTGCTAACCCCCAGCAACCAACACCTGCCACTCCTGCGTGCTTGGTCCTGCGCCCTAAGGAGCCCTGATGCGCGTGTCCCACCACCCGCTGCCCATCCTGGGCAGCACCCACTAGACAGGTAGAGCCCACCCCACCCCTGCTACTGGTGTCCCAACTAGGACCATCTGCCAGATCCCTGTGGGACTGGTGTGGGTGACCCTGCACTTGGGAGATGTTCTGGAGACAGAGGGAAGAGGAGGAGAAGGGAAGGCTGCGAGTCGGTGGAGTGCTTCATCCAACAGCCACCCTGTGACCACAGTGGCCATGGTGCCTGGGGAGCATCGGGCCGCGCCGGCAGAGGTGCCCCACAGCAGCCATTTGGGGTGGTGACCGAGGAGGACACCTCTCCAGGAGGTGCCTGCTCTCCTCCCAGTGACATGACAGCAACGAAGGCCTGTTCCCTACACATGTCCACCCACCCATCAGTCGCCCTCTGTCACCTCCAAGCAGCTTCCCAGAAACCACCACACAGACCCCATCTTTCCAGTTCCTCCCAGTTGACCCCCATCTCGCTCACCCCTCCCCAGCAGCTTGGATGCTGCACTCCTACACTGTTGCCCCACATTTTGGGCTCACGGTAGGGTGGAAGGTGACAGGATGTGAACGCCATCATGGGAAGCCCCTCTCCCAGCACCAGTTCATGGCAATCTGGTTCCTTCTCGGCTGCAAGTGGAGGAAGCCAACCCCAGGGAGGGCGAAGCACGGGCTCCAGCATGGAGCCCATCAACATTCTGTCACTGTAAATTCAAACAGAGCTGGCCCAGTCAGCCACGCTCCCAGATCCCCTCAGCCACCACTCAGCGCCACTGCCACCATGGGAGTGCCCAGAGTCATGTCCCGAGGGAGAAGTTTGGGTCTGAGCTGGGGGAGCCTCAGGGGCAGGGTAGAGGCTGCAGGGTTTGGGGTGCAACACGCAGGGATGCACAGGCACCGCCCTGGCACCCCGCTGTTCCCAGCACGGAGCTACATACTGCCACCAGACAGATGAGCACCATCTTCACTCACAGCGAAACCGGTACGGGGCAGGACCCCCACTGTGCAGGGAAGGGGCTTTAATTCCCACTGCCTCCCCTGGCTGTGGCAGGGGTGGGTCCAGGAGCCGGCGGATCACACACGGGCAGCTGGTGGGGAAATTTGGGGTAGCAGGAGGGAAGGCAGCACGGCAGGCGGAGGTGCTGGCGTGGGCTGCGCTGGCGCTGGGGCTACATTCCCCAGGGACAGATAAAAGCTACCGTAAAAGGGGAGACCTGTCACTCGGGCCGGCCTGGCTTGTCTCAGCACGGTGGGGAGAGTGGCGAACTGCTCAGCGAGCGGCTGCCACCACAGCTCTGGGGGGTGAGGGGCACCTTATCAACCACACGCCGTGGCCCCTGGCTGGGGGGGCACCAACCCACCAGAGCACCGACCAGCTGCAGCCCTGTCCCACCACTGCATGCCCAGCTGGAGCTACTGCATCCCATCAGGCTTCCCTGGCCACCGAGCCCCTGGCTCCACATGCCAGCCCCCCTCCCCACTTCGATGGGAAGCCAGGCTGGCATGTGGGTAAGCCTGGAGTCTCCCAGGGTACCGCCTTGCACCTGGCTCCCTTCATCACCTCCACGCACCCAAGGGGCGAAGGGAAGGCAGGACAGAGCAGCCCCCTTCTCCTGCTCCACCAGCATGGAGCAGGAGCCTGGCAGGGGCTGCTGCCTGCAACAGCTTTTGCTTATGCTGGGCAAAATGCTGGAGATCCATAAGCAGGGAGAGGCTTTTTTGGAGTGAGCTGCAAAATCCTGCCTTTGCACAGCTCAACTCCCCCGGCTGTGCCTTCTCCTTGAGCTGTGGGCAGCTCTGGGAGAGAAGGTTCCCTTCCTCCCTATCCCTCCGTAAAGGAATAGCACAACAGTTCCTCCCTCAGCCAATTAGTGAGCTGGGGTCGGGGGTCAAGGGGCTTCCCGAGTTCATGGCGCTAATCGCTCAACCGCTGTGCTCAACAGAGCCGCCACTGAGCACTGCACGTGGGGCAGCCCCCCACCATCACCCCCCAGGACACCCCAGGGACAACTGAGTCCTGTTTTCCCCTCCAAAGTCTCTGAATTTCCCCCCACCATCACCATCTCCCAAGGTTTCCCCCTCCGTGCCCGGCTCCCTGCTTCATTCCTCTCTCGACCTGACAGCCTCCAGCTGCTGTCCCGGCCCCCACACATCTCTCCACAGAAGCCATTGTGGCTTCATCCCACCGATGGCAGGTTTGCAGGGCTGGAGGAGGAAGAGGAGGAGGAGCTCGCTTCTCTCCAGCCCCATCTCAGGGCAGCCATGCTAGCCGGGGCAGCCCTGCTCCATGCCAGACCCCCACCAGCCACCCCCTTTTCCTCCACGAGCTGCGCTGCAGCGGGCCAGCGGCCGCTATCAAATATTCATGGCCCTGTGTGGTAAATAAGCATTATGAATTTATGACTCGCTGAATTAAACAGGCTCTTGTCTCAGGCCGGCTGCCGTTCGGCGAGGCGGAAGGAACAGTGGCATTGCTGGCACGGGGCAGGGCTGGCACGTGTGGCAGCAGCCCCAAAAGCCGCCCACATCCAAACCCAAACCAAGGCTGGGCTTTGGGAAGCTGCTGTGCCAGGGCTCCTTCACCTCCTGCAAACCTTCCTCTTCCCTTTGTGTTTCAGCTCTTCCTGGTGCAAACTTCCTCCCCTGTGGAGCTGCAGCACCTCAGAGCAGCGAGGAGCGAGTGACTCCAGGCTCAGGTTCACCGGGCTGAACAGTATTTAGTCCAGCGCTACGGTTATGTGACCAACCAGGTTAACGAGTAACACGACAAGTGATTCCCCGGCGCAGGGAAGAGGCACCAATGATTCCACTCAGCTCAGAGGGGCCAGCAGGACGTCACCTCCCAATGCCCCAGGGAGTGGAAGCTGTGTGGAGAAGGAGCGGTGCCTGTTTCACCCAGCACCATCGGAAGGGGAGGGTTATCCATGGCCCAGCCGACACCTGGGGTGCAAGGTGAGGGTGGGTCTGAACCTGGTGATGTCCAGGCATTTACGGGAATGGGGGATGTAGGGGTGGGGTTGGCACAGAGGGATGGGACAGGCATGGCAGCAGCGGGTGACCCATCACTCCACCTGGCCCAGGGGTGTAAATGCCAAAGAAGAAGCCAGGGGATGGGATTCCCAGGATCAGCATGACATACACCCTGTGGAAATACAGGGAGCATGGCGTGAAAGGCTCCCTGAAGCACTGTATCCCAAGGGAGCATCAGTCAAAGCAGACCAGAGGATCAAACCCAGAGGGAGGAACGCTTTAGCCCCAGCACACACAGCTCTTTGCATGCCCTGCCATACCCCAAAGATGAGGGGAGCAGCCTGCCGGTGCCAGGCATGCTGGCACACCTCTGGCACTGCATCCACTGTGACACAGCCTCTGGACCAGCACATCTCCTGGCATGGCCACATGCCGTCACAGGGCCCAGCTGATCCCTGTGCTCTGATGCCGTCGCCTCCTGCCGCCGTCAGGCTTTCGAGCAAGGCTGTAAAGAGCCAGCTGGGCTCTTTTGCCACCACTCCATTTGTCCCTAGGACCCCCTCCTCGTCACAGTCAGTTCCCATCCCTGGGCCACGCTTCACTCCCACCCCCGCGTTTCCCCCCACCTCCTCAGCCAGGACAGAACATTCCCACGTGGCCGCGCGTGCCCTGGGAGAGGCCGTGTTCACACGGGACAGCAGCGTGGCTGGACCCCCTGAGGATGCTCCAGCCTGGCCACCCCTGGCCCCTCGCTGGGAGGCGAGAGCCCGTGGGCTTCAGCCTGGCTCAAGGGGGTGGGGTGTGGGGAGGAACCTTGCTTTGTCCACTGCAAGCCAGACCCAGACATGGCAGCAGCTTCTTTCCCCAGCTGCACCAGGGTGCTGGCAGGCCAAGGGCGGGGTTGGGGGGGGATGTCTGTGCCCTGGTCATCCCATGAAGGGGTTGTGGGGACTGCCAGGGTGGGGGAAGCAGTGAGGAAATGGGTTGGGAAGCAAGCCGGGGGAACACCCCCATTTCTGCCAGTCCGGGGACAGAGCTGTGACCTTTTTTTTTTGGCTGCTTTCTAGTTCTGTTTTCCACTGATCTGTTTAGAAATCATGTTGGTCAGGGGAGAAAGCCAAACATGGGATAAGCCCTCTGCATGGGGATCAGAGCAGGGTCCCAGCATCACCCCAACAGAGCTCCTCCTGGCCCAAGACCACAGAGGTTTTGGGCTGCAGTGTCAAATGCTGCACCGTGAGTCCATGTGCCAGACCCAGGGATAACTCTGGGAGCTTAAGCCACATTACTCCCTCCCCACCGATGACAGCCAGGAGCAGCCAGACGATGAACAGATCCCAGCTCCCTTGCTGGATCCAGACCCAGAGAAGCCCAGGCAGCTCCAGCACTCCTTTATCGAGCTTCTGAGACCACGTACAAAGCTCATTCCTGTGCAGCTGTGCTACTTAAAGCCAAGATATCACTGACCCTGTGTCCATCCAGAGCACATAGTGCTGAGGGCCTGAAATCCCGGCTGGAGTAACGTTAGCAGGACACAACCAGCGCTGAGTTTGGCCTGTCGGAAAGTGCACCTCTGTGCTCAGGAGAAAGCAGCTCACTGGGAAAGAGTGACCCCAACTGTTGTGCTGGAAGGAAACCTCTGCTGCTGGGGAAAGCTGGCAGCTCCAGGGCAATGCCTGAAACCACTGCAAGACAAGCACCAAAGTTATGCAGGCTGCAGGTGATGGAGCCCCGTGTCCTCCAGTGCTTAGCAGGGAGGGTGAAGGAGGCTGGAGAGGACAACTGCCTGGGTTTGCATGTAAATGCTTAAAAATACACGTGAGCCCCAAAACTTTCAGGGGTTCGCAAGCAGGATCTCTCCATTTCCACTGCCAGCAGCAGTGAGACACCCCCACGACCCCCATACCCCCCTCCAGGAGCTGTCCTGTCCCACAGCTGTGCCCCTACGTGGCCATGGGACCATCAGGTGGGAGTGGACATAAATCCTGTAAGCAGGAGGAAAACTGCATCACTGGTGGGAACACAGGGGGCAAGGGACTCCTGTGCCCAGATGGGTGACAGTGACGGGGGCTGCCTGGAGCTAGGGTGCAGAGGGAGGGTGCAGATGGTTCAGTCCTGGGGACACCCCACCCCGCACCATCCCCCCCCACGTTGGGCAGGGAGGCAGACAGGGTGCAGCCCCCTCAGCATTGCTCTCACACCTCCATTCGCTCCATCGCCGCCCAGTTCAGACGCCCTCAGTGACCAACACAAGCTGGGAAACTATGGAGTAAACTGGGAGTGCTGCAAAACGATAAACCCCCGGAGCGCCTGGAAACCCACCCCACGCCAACCGGACACCGTCCCACAGGCGGGACACGGCCCCACAGGCAGGACACACAGCAAAGCTGGCCAGGGACCCAACCGCAGCGGAGCCGGACGGTGCCACACGTGAGAGCACACTGCCATCCCGTGGCTGCATCCACCCCACAGCTCGGGGAAGGGGTGAGCAGAGGGAGCCAACGCAGTCAGAAACTTGCTATTCTTTCCGCCCCAACACCAACAGAAAAAGGTACCTGCATTCTGCCTTTGTTTTGAACACCCCCACCCCCTCGAAATGCTATTCCCTTCGGCTTCCAAGCGATTCCAGACTCCCACCCTGAATAAAGCACCCTCCCTGCGTGCATCCAGCCCTGCTACAAGAGAAGCGAGCTCCAAACACGTGAGCAAAACAGAGGGGAGACAGCAGCTGAGCTGAATATTCTCCCCCCCAAAAAAAATAACAACACACAGACACGGAGGGAAGGAGACACAACACTGTCCTGCCTGGGGCCAAGGACTGGGCACTCCTGTGCCCACATTCCCGGGGTTCTTCAGGCAGGATGACAGCACCAGCAAGTCCTGGGAGAGACTTGGCTGATGGGGAGCTCCAACACACAGCATTTTTTTTGGATCAAGTGAAAGCAGAACTTGGCAGATAGCTTTTAAAACGCTTTGAGAAACGCTGGCAGAGCCCAGAGTGGCATCTCCAGGCACTCAGGGGGATGTTCAGCATTACGGAGAGGCTCCTTGCTTACAAAAAAATAAGGTGGAAAATACTCAAATGTACAAGACATTTTGCTGGGTCCAGAATGACCCCTTCAGGCAGCAACCAGCACCAGCTCACAGTGGTATGGACAGTGGGAGCAACAGTTGGGCAGGGAACAGGGCACCCACACATGACACGGCCCATGAAGAGCTGCATGCTTGAGCTGCTGGCACACGGAGCCCGTGCACCCCAGCCCCTCTCCGTGTTCCCCCTTGGAGCGGGGGCAGCGTCCCGGGGCGCCGCTGTCGCCTCCCGCAGCAGCTCTGCCGCCTGTCCTCAGGCCGGTTCCCACGACCCACTGCACTTCCTGCGGCTGGCGGGGCCGACGGCTGCGGAACATGGTGGTGGAAGCGCTGCGACGCGGCTGGAAGGAGAGGCCGGGCGCTGGCCCCAGCCTGGGAACAGCCTCCATGGGACATTCCCCCCGGCTGTGGCACCGGGGCTGGGAGCCGCTCACGGCCAGGAACCGCTCTGCCTGCTCCCCAGCTGCCAAAGGGAAGCAGGGCTCAGGGAAACTGGGCCGGACATCCAGAGCCCTGAGCAGAGCTGCTACATGACATTTCACGACATGCCCAGGGTTGGCTCCAGCCCCAAACCTCTCCCTCTCACCCCCAAAGGGCTGGCTGAAGGGAGCACACCGGGAGGTGGGTGCCAGTGCTGCCAGTCCCACAGCAGTTCCCAGCTCTCCTTCCAGAGACACATAGGAGGTGGCAGGGAGTGAGGATGCTTCCCAGAGAAGCTGGGCATCAAAGCCACTCATGGCACCTATCTCTGGTGCACTGCACAACGCTCATCACGTGCAGAACCAGGCAAGAGTTATCCAAAACTCCATCTGAAGGACCCAAGCACCAGCTGCCCTTCCAGAGGCTTCACAAGCATCTCCACAGGGCAGCACACTCTCCTTCCAGCTCACACGGTCTGCGTGAGGCTGTTATATCACTTCTGGTGGGTGTAACACTGCATCCCTACCCTAAACCTACAGAAGGGCATCACCTGTGCCCTCAGCATGCAGTACTGTATTTGGTAACACTCCACATGCAGTTAGCCCATGAAGCATTTTATCAGCATTCCAAAGGATTACAGATAACCTGCATGGGAATTCCATGCTCCAATTCATTCTCTCCAGCTCCCTCTTGGAAATATTTGGAACTTTCACGAGCTCGGGCTTGACTGGTGACTGGAACTGGAGCCCCAAAGAGGGCAGGCTGCCCCTGGGCACACAGACACCAGCAAGACAGCCCGGCCATACACCAAGCTGGGGTCTCCTGAAGGACAGAGGCCCCCTGAACCTTTTAGCCTCCAGCTAACAATATTTCTTGAGGAAAAAGGCATTTGTTTTCTCCAGGGTGCCTCTTGTTGCCTGGCACGCTGCGATGAATCCAGCCAGAGTCACCTGCAACCCACACAAAGGTGTTCCCACCTCAAATCACAAGCAAAGCTGCACGGAGCCCAGGGAGGCCCTTTTCCTGTCTCTCCTCATTTCTTTCCTCTCTCCATTCTTCATGCAAAGCTGTGTTCAAATAACACTTCCCTGGAACAAGGAGAACAGCGAGGTAATCAGTAACAGAAAGCTTTGGCAGCTGGGTGTGTTGTGAGCTGAGAAACCCTCACCCCCCTTTTCTAGTGCCGTTGGAACAATGCTGGAAAACAATATGCAGCATGAGACAGGGCAGGGGAGTGGGTAAGGTCAGGGCAGGCACCCATGAGCACTCCTGGGTGCTCTGTGAACAAAGGAAACACGAGGGAGATTGGCCTCTCCCACCTCACAGGCACACAAAACCTTACCAAGCTGCATGCGCTGCTCGCACACCGGGTGTATGTCCCACCCAACACACCATGGATGGGTGCTGACAGCCCCAAAAGGGTTCACAGTTGGCTCTGAAACAGCCAGTTGTGAGGGGAGGGGTTTTTAAAACCTTTCCTTTAGGGAAAGGCCTAAGTTTTTATTGGATGAAGCGTTATCTGTATCATGAAACAAATTCACTGGTGTCTCGTGGAAAAACACCCACTAGAGCATAAAGAACCACACATTTCTAGAAGACAAGCACCTACATAAATACATTTATAATCAAAGCCCCCAGAGACCATTCTGAACGGCATTTGGGAAGCATCAATGAGCCCATCTCCAGAGAAATCGGGGCAGCAGTACCTTGGCTTGTGGTCAACGTGCTGCGGCTGCAGAGAGGAGCCACAGTCCATGCTCCGGCTCCCGGGCTGTGAGCAAGGCTTGTGGCAGCTTTGTGGAAAATTTTTCATCCATCAGCTCTTTCCTTCTGTTTGCAAATGATCCAGAGGTCTAACACCCAGCCAGCCTCAGCAGGGAGCCCCCAGCCATTTCACTGAGCCTGCAGATTCCTGCGGGGCCAGGAAAACATGAGAGTTATGAATCCAACCGCATGGGAAGGGAGATGCAGCAAGAAGTCCTGCAGGCACAGAGAGCCACCAGAGAGACCAACCCAAGCACCAGGGTTTAAGGGTTTCACTGGGATCCCATCCCAGCAACGTCCACATTTTCCCATGCAGCATGGGAAGAGAGGAACAGCATTATCTCTCCCAGAGGATGGGCCAGAGGAAGGATCAGGTTCTGGAAATCTCTGGATACCAGAGATACTGAAGCCTCCAAGCAATGCAGCGCATTAGAACAGGCCTGGACACATTATTATGGGGGTGTAGAATTAAGAAAAACAAAATTATTAAAGGGAATGGAGGTGTTTTGCCTGGACAGGTCCTCCAACTTCTCATCTCTCTGTTTTCCAACGGCTTCACCGCCAGCTCGAGAGGTGTCAGCAAACACCTCTGCAGCCGCAAGCGAGCGCTCAGCCCCGAGCTGCCTGCACGGCCCCGTGGGCACAGACCCACAGGGACTCTAGACGTCCCTTCAAGATTTTTTAGTTCCCAGCGTAGCCACAGCTTGAGATAAATGGTCCAAAACAAGCTCCCCCGAGCCACACTCATGGAAGATCCCTAAGCAGCATCACTCAGATGCTGGGAAACAACACGAGCAGATGTGAGGCTGTAGTTTTCACACTGCCCTTGCTACAGGCACTCAGCTTGTGGTCTGAAAATTCCAAGTCCAAGAGATGCCTTTCACGTCTGTGGCTGGACTAGCAGCAGCTCCCATCCTCATCCTGCCTTTTCACACTGACACCACGACCTGTAGCGTGACCTATTCCATGAGCAGCCAAGGAAAAGAACTCCAGGCACAGAGGAGGAGGGATGATGGGAAGAAGCGTCTTCCTTTGGGGGGAAACTGAGGCAGGGAAATACAGGAGCTGTACTTATTCTGATCAAGAGGTGAGGTTCCCAGCTCACCTCAGCTGGGAGAGTGCTGCTCCCACAGGGAGCTGCCAGCTCTGGGCTGATGTGGTCTGAGCTCGGAGCCACATGCCTGAACCTCATGCCCACATGTTCCCGGGATCACTGTAGGCTTTGTACTTCACAGCTTACTCCTTCCATCACACTCCCCTCCCAGATTATGTTCCACCAGGAGATCACGGGTGGAGGGGTCACCTTTTTTCCACCCTATCCTGACACCTGGTATTTGGAGGGACAGCAGGTTTCTTAAGGACTTGTCTTTAGCAGGAGCATCTTGCCCTGTGCCAGTGCCATCACCCCAGCAGAGTGAGCTCTTGTGTCTGTGAAGGCCCAGCGCACCATCCCGTTGCCACCAGTGACACACAGGTCTATGACAGACCCAGCTTGCAGTGTCCTACCACCAGCTCTAGCTCCCCTGACATCATCCAGCTCCTCATTCCACCCCAGCACACCCCACAATCACACAGCACAAGGACTTTTTTTGATGCACATCCCACCACCACACAGAGAGACGATTCCTTGTCAGAGGCATGGCAGAGGGGAGTCATCCCTTGCCATGATTTCTACGTTCCTTCTTCTGCCCAGAACCCAGCTCAAGGCCTTGGAAGCTTGATGCTCAGCTCTGAAAGAAGACATCCCTTGACCTGCTTTTCTCTCATCACTAATTCACACCTAGCAGATCGTCAGCTCAGCTCATGCATGAACTCCACGCCGGCACCGCTTAATGGCTAAATAACAAACTCTGACAAAGCTCATTAAAGGAGAAAGCCACTGATGTCAGCAACATGCCTTAAACCTGACCCCCAGCTCCAGGCAGGCCTGCCAAGGAATCAGCTCATCCCCTTGGGAACACAAAGAAACCACAGAGCATGCTGCGAGTGAGGCTTAGAAGGAACTCTTATACCAACCTTTCGTAGGTCTCCTGATACAGCACCTCTTCAAGGCTGCAGGGGGACCACATTGCAGCCTTCCCATCCCTGAAGGGAGCAGAGAAACAGGAGGGGAATCAACATTTTTGAAGGGTAGACACTGGCAGGACAAGGGGGGATGGATTAAAGCTACAGGAGGGAAGGTTTAAATTGGATATTAGGGGCAAGTTATTTCCAGAGAGAGTGGTGAGGGGCTGGAACAGGCTGCCCAGAGAGGGGGTGGGTACCCCATCCCTGGGGGTGTCCAAGGCCAAGTTGGATGGGGCCCTGGGCAACCTTATGTAGCTCCAGGCCTGGAGGTTGGTGGCCCTGCCTGTGGCAGGGGGGTTGGAGCTCTGTGATCCTTGGGGTCCCTTCCAACCCAGAGCAGTCTGGGATTCTCAACCATCCTCTTGCTGTTAGGGATGAGAAGCAGGTAAGAGACACAGGGTAACAACAATAAAAAGCCCAACACTTTGAACAGTGAAAAACCACCTCTGAGAGGAGCAACTCACATGCTAATGTGAGACACCATTGCAGGCTCACCCAGAAACACAGGGAGCCAAAATCCCAGGAAGGCTCCTGGTGCCGCTACGGCTCTAACACGATATAGACGTGTCAGCACAGGAAGACCGAGCTGGCAGCTGGGCTGGGAGGACTGAGATGTGGAAACAAAACACCCTGGCAGTGCTGGCTTTTGTTTTTCCCCTTGCAAAACAAGATCCTCATGTTGAAAAAATAAAAGCAATCACAGGGTGAAAAAGCTGCTGTCAAAACATAATTACACTCCTGGATATGCACAGAGCCCTAGAAAGTTCTGAGCGACGCATTTCTAAAGATGCTTTTAAATAACTATGGGGAACTAATTACACAGAAAGCTCCCAACCCTTCCCTGCCTCTGTCTAAAGCCTCTGTTTGGAAGCCTTTTCCACGAGGCAACACTTCAAATGGCACCAGCTCTGCAGCACTGCTGTAGGGGTACTGAGGGACCATAGCCATGGCTCCGGTTGGACATGTCACCCCTTGTGCACCTCAAAGCACCTTGCCACAGCGGGGAAGCGCACAGACCAGGGGTACTCGCTGGGGGAACAGGTGACAGCCCGTCACCTCCCTGGTACAGCCATTGCCCTTCTATGAGCAGCTGCATCACTGTGAGGGTAGGAGAAGGCCCTGTGCCTGTGCTGCCACGGAGCCTGCAGAGTGGGTGAGCTCGCGTCTGGATGTTTCTCACACAAGGCCATGACTGTGGCCAAGGAAGAGCAGGGAGCAAACATCAGAGCAGCAGCCCAGCCCACAGGGACCCCACTTTCCTTCACAGCCCCCCTCCCCCCCCAACATCTGGGCACCGTCTCTGCTGTCAGAAGGCTGTGACCAAGCCGTTGTCCTCCTGTCATCTCATCCTTGCCTGTCTCCATTTAGCATCTTCTCAGCAGCACGTGGCTTCGAGAGGCCGGGGCTCCGAGCGGTCACGGATGAGCTGGGGGTCTCTGCTCCCCAGCTGGGGAAAAGCATATCGCTTCTCTCTGTGGGATTTTCCCTGATGGAAAGTATCATTTAAGAGCTACACAGCCCACAATTAGTCACAATAATGAATGGGAACAATTAAGGAGATGCATGAGAGGGATTCTCTCTGCTAGCAGGGTGTTTTGCAGCTCTCTCAAATACCTGCAGTGCCCAGGCAGCACGGGGCCTGCAGATGCTTGCTCACAGCAAGCAGGGCCAGCACAGGAGCTGCCACAGCCCAACCATGCCCACAGCCTGCCCAGGATATCCCACAACTGGTCCCCACGCAGGGTACAGCCTCACGAGGCCAGGAAGGGTGAAAGAATCACCTGCTGGACTCCGCAAGCAGCAACACCGTGACCCGGTCACCAGGCCCAGCCTCGTATAGCACATCTCTGCACCACCCCAAAACCATTGCACTTCTCCTTGCCAAAAAAACCCAACCCCACCCCCAGGCAGGGCAGCAACGAGGAGCACATATCTGAGCAGGATTATCGCCTTCCCCCCTCCACACATGTGGGACACTGAGGCACAAAGCAAGGCAACGACATGACGGGTGCCCCCCTCACACCAGGGTTCAGTAATAAGACAAGGGATATCATTGATAACCTCCCTGAGTGTTGACCCCCCTGGCTATTAGGACATCTCTCAGAGCACCCACCCCTGACACCCAAGAGGGGCACAGGGGACACAGGCACCAGCGCTACCTCCACAGAGTATCCGAGAGCCGCGAGCAGCAGCCGAAGCCTTTGCGCTTCACAAACTCCCCTGGGCACAGATGGGGGATACGCAGTGACACGCCATTAAAAACCCCCAACTCCTGGAGGGGACACAAAAATAACACAGCATACATTCCAGCTTCCCAAACAACAATCGCCCGAGAAGCCAGCACTGTGGGAAAGTCTCAGCTCGCTTTTCCTGGGTATTATAAATAGAATTACAGCCGGGAGCAGGGCTTTAAACGCAGAGGAAAGGGGAAAAGGCCATTTAACGGGCTCTGTTTGAACTCAGGCTCTGGCCAGCATCCAGGTTTTTTTTACAGAACAACAGCTGGTCACTTCCTGCCGAGCAAAGGCCAGCATTGCAGTGCTGGGAACCAGGAAGCACAAGCTGCCCATCAGGTTCTGGAGTCTGTGAGCTTGCCTGGGCTGCCATGTATGTCACTCAGGAGCTTGCTTGGCTCCCACTGAGGCAGGGCCTGCATTCCACAATGCACTGGGAATGCCAGCAGACAGCCAGCATGAGACTGGGTGGGTAGATGAAAGACACCCCCAGGGCTCTAGCCTGCAGAGCTTGCACCCAAACTGTCTCAAGAGCTGCTCTTCCAGTGAGCTGCTTCATTTCTGAGCCGATGGAAGGCCTGGCACACAGCCAGCTCTGCAGGACTGAACCCCACTGCTTATTCCCTGTTCTCTGTTTAGATGGCTCTGCCCCTGCCTTTCCCTTAAGGGTACACACTGCTTCTCACATGCCCTTACAGTGCGCTAGCTACCAAGGGTAGCTCCATGCCCTGTCAACCCCTCTTCCTTACTCTAGCTCCCACTCAGGTGGGTTAGGAGCACGCGGTTCGCCCGGCTACCTTTTAAGCACCACACTGTTATTTTAAGCAGGGCATCACAGGTGAGAGCCAGCAGCTTGTCCTGTACTGGTACCACTGGAGCCCAGGAGCTCAGTACTTGGTGTCACAGCAACAGGAGACGAAACACCTCCAGAGAGCCTTCAGCATAATGACCCTGGTCTCTTTCCCTGTAAGAAACAATGCAAGCACCCTTCAGTTTCCTGCCGTGGAATCGTTGCTCCTCATTATTTTCCTGCTCACAGTTGCAGGTCACCTGCTCCCACCCCTGACCAGAAGGTTCTGCTGCAGCCTCTAGGCCTCAGCCCCTGGGCCTGATCCCTGGGCCTACACTCGCAGGCCTGCCCGTGGGGCCTGCTCACCCGGACCCTACTCCTGGAGCCTGCACACCCAGGCCTAGCCCCGCAGCTTACCCCCTGAGGCCCGCTCCTGGGGTCTGCCCCTGAAGCTCGCCCCTGGGGCCTGCACACCTAGCCCCGGACCCGCAGGCTGCCCCTGCGGGCCCCTCGGAGCGCCCGAGGGGGTCTCTGGGGAGCGCCGAGGCCCCGGGCCCCTCACCCCGCCACGGCGCCTGCGCCGCAGAGCGGCAGGGACGCGTGCGCGGCGCGGCTCGCGCCTTTGTTTGGGGCGCGGCGTCCCAGGCTGCCCCGCGCGGGGAAGGGGGGCGGGGCCGGGGCCGGGAGTGGGGCGTGGCGTGGCGCGCGGCGCGGCGCGCGGGGCGGGCGCGGGCCCGTGGGGTCAGTCGCAGCGCGGCGGCGGTCGAGGGCGGTGGCGCGAGCGCAGCGCGGGGATACGCGCGGCCCGGAGCGGAGCGGAGCGGGGCCCGGCACAGCCCAGCGCAGCCCGGTACAGCACAGCACAGCCCGCTACAGCCCGGCACAGCCCGGCACAGCGCAGCCCGGCCCCGCGCAGCCCGGCCCGCCCGAGCCGAGGATGATAAACACCCAGGACAGGTGCGGGGGGCGCGGCGCGGGGCGGGGGCTGCTCGCCACCTCGCCTGAGGCAAAGCCCGGCCGGGCCGGCCCTTCCCGGGGGCTGTGGGGGGGGGTGTGGGGGGGTGTGTCTTTCGCTATAGGTGCCCGGGGCAGGCGGCGGCCCGTCGAGGGCGAGTGTCTGAGCAGCCTTGTGCTAATAACGAGCCTTCGCGGTCGGGCAGGGTCCGTATCCGCTCCCCGCAGCTCCCCCCTGCAGCAGCCCCTCAGCACCGCCCCCCCCCCCCCCGAATCTCCCTGTCAGCAGCCTCCCCAAACCTCCTCCCTCAGCACCCCCCCAACCTCCCCCCGAACTCCCCATCAGCAGCACCGTCCCACCCAAACCTCCCCCTCAGCCACCCTCTGCAGCCCCCCGGAACCTCCCCCTGCACCCCTATCCTGCAGCCCACACCCCAGCCCCTCCAGCACCTCCCTTCCCCAAACACCACCCCCCCCCCCGCAGCCCCTCTAATCTCTGAGGCGATTCCTGGTAATTATTTCCATTTTAAATCTCTCTTTTTGTGCGGTCCTGTCCCACCAGCCCCACCACCACCCCGGCAGGTCTGTTGGCAGCAGGCAGGGCAGCTCAGGCCCTTTGCGGGTGGGTTTTGCGGCCCGGCCCGTTCTGTTGCGGGTCCGGCCCTTGCTCCGAGGCCGCCGAGTTTCGTTTCCCGGCCGGCTGCCTCATGGCGTAGATACCGCCCCCCTGTGATGTGGGGGCGCAGGCCCCGAGATTGGGCACAGGCCCGAGGAGGGGCACAGGCCCGAGGAGGGGTGCAGGCCCCGAGGAGGGGCACAGGCCCGAGGAGGGGCACAGGCCCGAGGAGGGGTGCAGGCCCCGAGGAGGGGTGCAGACCCCGAGGAGGGGCACAGGCCCGAGGAGGGGCACAGGCCCGCCCCCGTCTCTTGGCCGCTGGTAGATGCTCGGGCAGTGCCGTGTTCCTCGGATGGTTCTTCACGAGCCCCCTCGAACCACCGTCCTCGGCAGCGCTGTATCCCCTCAGGATGGGCCAAGCGCAGCTGCTCCTAGAGCCCGCTTTGAGAAGGAGCGATAGAAACCCCTGTGGGGGTTTATGGGATGGGTGGGGGGATTCATTTCTGTACCGTTAAGGGAGATACGGGAATCTTTCTGACAGGCCAAAGTGTTGAATCCAAATAACCCCCCCCCTAGAGAACAGGAAAATGGGTTTTTTTTGCGACCCTGACGTGCCCGTAGCTGTCTCAGACTGGAAGCAGTGCCAGCCTGGGGCTTCAGAGGCGAGGGTCTGTGAAGAGCTGCCGGCTGTGGGGGGGGTTCAGGAGTTGAGGAGTTGTCCTTTGCTCTTCCCAGGGACGGGGCACGGGGTTGGGATCACTGGGGGCTTAGCGAGTTAAAATTACACTGTCCGGCTGAGACCGCGCGCTTGCTTCCAGCTCCCGTTTCAGGCGGGGCTGGCTCCGGAGCTCCTTCAGGGAAAGGCCCCTGGTGAATCTAAGCGCGTCTTGTGCTGCACCCCGCCGCTGGAAAGCGGCCTCTCAAAGGCTAGAAGGGAGCACCCTCCCAATTTTTAAGCTCTAAGCAGGCCTCAGGGAGCAGAGTCGTGGTGGTGGGAAGTGCTGAGGCTTTCCTGGGCCCTGAACTCCCTCCCAGAGCTCTTAATGTGCATCTCGAAGGCGTAAAACCTCTTCTAATTGAGCGCTTGCTACCCAGTGTTGCCTGATGGTGCTGTTTTGGGGACCCCAGCCGGCTGCTGGGGGAGTCCAGCAGCGGCGAGCAGGTCCGGTGCAGCCCCAGCGCCTGAAGGATTCTTGTGTTTTGACTTCTGCCTGTGCCAGAGGAAGCGAAACTGGGAAGTGCCTCGAACTGCTTTGCATGAAAACCGCTGCCTCTCTATTTAATTCTTTTTTTTCCCACAACTACACTTCATTATCCGGCTCTTCCATGCCTTGGCCACGAGCTGGAGCAGGCTATCAATAGTACATTGTCGGCTGGAGGGCGAGGGAGGAGGGAAGGGAATAACAAAGCCGCCAGCAGCTTTCTGGGGGTGGGGAGCTGCACAGCAAAGTGCTTTGTCATGCCTCTTGACATCCACTACTACTGAACACACAGCGGTCCATTGATGGCCCCCGTCGTGCCGCGAGGAGGGACCGGATCGGCGCGCAGCAACACCGAGCATGTGCACGAAGGGGTTTGGTTTGCTCTGAGTCGTCTCCCTGCCGCTGCTCGATAGCTTCTCCCAGCGCGGTGCCTGCGGCAGGCCGCGGCGCATGGGAACACTGCTGAAGAGCCCCATCGCGCCAGCCCTGAGGAGGAAATAAGCTGAGGAACCTGAGTATTTGTCTTTCCAGTAGGAAGGTTGTTTGGGTGTGAGGCGGCAAGCTGAGATCTTGGGGCATCTCTGCCCCAGTCCGAAGGATGCGTGTCAGTTTGGCACTTGGGGTTCGGCCGTTGGCGTTTTGGGGTGAGTCCTGGCATGCTGTGCAGGCGGTTCTTGGGGCTCTGCGCTCAGTTTTTGGGTACTGAACCCCTGTCTCCTTCATGGGGAGGGTTCATGGTGGGGAAAACGCTGTCACGCTGTCTTGTGACCAGCTCAAGTGTCAAGGCCAGTTGGTAAGCTGTTGAGACTTCTATGGAGTCTGCCCCTTAGAGCCTTGTTCCTCGCTCACCAAAAACCCCCTCCTCACTCCGCTGTGTTTTGATGGCACCTGCGAAGCTCTGTGCTGACCCGTTTCATGCTTGGAGCACTGGGGAGGGTCTGGTTTCCCTGCAAAGATTTTACAGGCTTTGTTAGAGGGGTGCTGCTGTGCCACACCTCAGCAAAGGGTTGCTGAAAGAGGCAGCGCTCCAGAAGTAAAATAATTTGGCTTTTGCAGGTTGGGTAGAAGCTAGAGTGGGTTTTAAAGCAGCTGGTGTGCAGACAAACTTGGATGCTGCAAGGGAAAACTCCTCCTGTTGCTCTTCAAAGTGGATCTGTGGGGAGAAGTTGGAATTTCTAGGGTCTGGGTACAGGCTCGTTGGGACACGGTGTTTCCTTAGCACGTGGGAATGTTCACTGGCTGTGCTGGGAAGGATCTGAAGGCCCAGCTCTTTTGCCCCTCATCAGGAAAAGGTGAAACTCGAGCCCCTTCCTCTGGGTCCCGCTGATCTATTTGTAGATATTTGTCTGCAGAAGACGGGCGCTCAGCTGGTCACGCGTTCCCAGCCATCTGCTGCCGGCAGCCTTCCAGGCCTCCCTTATTAGCAAGAGGTTGCTCAGCACTCTCCAGGTTCATGGTGGTGTAGCACTCTCCTCCCTCACTAACAGAACCCCGCCGGTTTCGGGCACCACCTGGGCAGGGGGTGGGTTTTTTAACATAGACATCCCAGGTGTTGCCACCTCTGACACACTGTGGGGGGGAGAGGGCAGGGATATGAGAGGTTTGAGGTCCTGAAATGCCATCCCTGCTAATATAACCTGGTGTTCTCTCTCTCTCTCTTTCTCTTGCAGTAGTATTTTACCTTTGAGTAACTGTCCCCAGCTGCAGTGCTGCAGGCACATTGTTCCAGGGCCTCTGTGGTGCTCCTGATGCCCCTCACCCACTGTCGAAGATCCCCGGTGGGCGAGGGGGTAGCAGGGATCCTTCTCTTTCAGCTCTGATATATAAGGTGAGAAAGATCTGACATGCTAACAGCCCCTACCCGCGTCGCAGCCGCGCTCGGTTCCTTTCACAGCCTGCTGGGAATAAAGGCGGGTAACTCCAAGGTGTAATACTTGGGAGAACAGTTAGCTTTCCAGCCAGCCTGCTAGCACACCCGCTCTCCTGCCTAAATATCACCTGTTCGTTAAGGAAAGAGAGACCTTTCCTCCAAGACGTGCAGCAGGTGTATCGCTAGCCAGGTCCTGGAGGCCCCCATCAGCTGTTGTATGCAGAGCCAGCACTGTTGAAGCACGAAACGACTTCTTAAATGTCTTGTGGAAAGAGGAAGCTGGAAAGTGGGAGAGAGAAAATGATGGGCAAGCTCCTTCCTGTGCCGCAGTCTGAAAGGTAAAGCTCTTGGGGCCTGGGAGCCGTCCGAACCCATGTATGTAGTAACTCCTGCCTTCATGGAAGGGCAAGGTGACCCTCAGGTGTGAACATTTCTTGGACATGGGCGTAGGACGAGGTGAGAGGGGAAGGCTTTGCACCCGCGGGCTTCCACGTGGAGCCCGTTTTTTCATCTGTGGGACCTTTCCTTTTGATGGGGCGAGCAGGCTGTCCCTTGCTGTAGATACTGGTGGTGCTTGCACAGCCCTGCATTGCATTACCGCGACACGCACCTGTCTCCTTTCTGGGACAGGCACAGCTCTTCCCCAAGCCAGGGCAACAACAGTGCTTTCAGATGAGGTATCATTTATACACAGCTTGTGAATTCAGCTGCTTAACTATGTTGTCCTAGGTGTTGGGCTTGATTTATTAATTACCTTGTGGGAGGCAGACGGACCTCTTACGGGACCCGGGCCCTTTTCAGTCGCAGCCACCCAAATCCTCTCTTGAAATTTGTGAGGGAATCACCAGCTTCCTGGGGGTTTCCTTTAGTGCAGCCTGTGTGTGTTTTTAGCATGTGCCTTGTCTGCTTATCCTGTGAGTAAACATCAAGCTCCAGAGCCTCTTGGTAACGCGGTGTCAGCTTAACGCTGTTGTGCTGTACCCTGTGGCTTAAACTCCTTCAGCCAGGCAAGCTCCAAAGGCTCATGGTCCGAAGGCTCAAGGTGGAAGAGATGCTGGTGGAGGGGAAAAAAAAAGACAAAAATCACAGTTTGGAGACTGGGAAGTGTCTGATTCCAGCGTGGCCTCCCAACTGGCACTGAAGTTTTTTGGCAGTGGTGCATGGGCAGGGGTTGCTGCCTGCGGAGATGTCACCTGGATAGCTGCACCCCAGAAGTATGGATGTCATTCTTTCTGGATTTGCTGCTGTTGGAAAACCAGCCCCTTCTGCTGTGTAGCTCATCCCAGCAATGCGGAGCCCGACGGCCGGTGGGGGTGGCTGGGGGCTCTCGCCGCCCGCCTCAGCTGCCCATTCATGGTGCTGGAGTTACAGCAGGCTGAACTCTTCAGCATGACCTGGAAAAGTGGTGGGATTCAAAAGCCTTAAGTCCTTTTTCCAGCTGGATCAGCTGTTGGCATTGAAGCGATGACCTTACCGAGCCAGCCCGCCTCCTTTGGAGCTCACAGCAGTGCTGTGCCTGTTTCAACTGCCCTGTAAATGAAGCAGTCGGGGCTCCCTACAGTTGTTGGGGGGCTCAGTCCTCGGCCTTTCACCATAGGAGCTTGACTCGGGGCTGTGAGCGCAGCGGTGACCAGACATGCTCTGGCTAGCAGGCTTGGCAGGAGGCCGCGGGGGCAGCGCCTGCCAACGGATGGCCGCTCGCACGGGCTTCTCCAGGCACTTGGCTATGGTGGATCATAACATCCTCTCCTCTTACGCTGCCAACACGCAGAGGTCTTCCCCACCGTCACCGCCATCTCCCTGTCCTCCTCTGGAGGAGTGAGGAGCTGGATTGGAACATCTTGTGCTCTGTGAATTTGTAACCAGGTGGAAACGGATTCCTGCAGCTTTGCTTCCCTGACACAGAGCCCAGGGTGGGCAAGACAGCGGTCTGGGTGGCTGTGTGGTACAGGTAGCCCGGTGGGTTGCTTGGTCTTGGGCTTTTCCCAGGATTTTTTTCAGGGCTGAAGTCAAACCCAGTGTTTGTTGCGCAAAAGGGATTTTGCTTTGAGCAGCTTCCAAAGAATTCTGGGCTGCAGCTTCACAGGAACAACTCCTCTCCCAGCATCTCCCATCTCTGTTCCCATGCCTGGAAATAAATTACCAGAGACAAGCTGTGTATAACTCCTGCTGAACTGGGGGAACCGGTTCTGCTCATCGTCCCTGCGGCCCTCATGTCAAAGGGGCTTTCAGCTGTGCTAGGTTTGGAGCCAGGGGCTTGATTTCTGGGGTTGGAAGGGCTCGGAGAGCTTTCACCTTCCCAATGCAGGCTCCTGCCAGGCTCCCCCTCCAATCCCAGCCTCCTATCCTCAACTTCCTCAACCAAATTTGCTTTTCCTGAAGTGTGGGAAAAGCAACTGTGAGTTTTTTCCCTCAAGAAGGATCTTTTCTGAGACAGAGATCCTTCCTGTGCTGTAGCAACACCTCTGAAAGGCTTCTAATGAAGGATGCATGGATAAACCCCCTTTTAGATTTTTGGGATTGGGGTTTTTTTAATCCCCCTCCAGTGCAGAAGCATTCTCTGGACTTTCTGGAGTGTTTCTTTCCACAGCCACAGACGCTTGTTTGGAAAGAGATCAATGAATAACCTTATTTCCTGCAGGATATTTATTCCAATGAGTTTATTTTCCCCACTAACCTTGGTGCTTGTGGCTTCCCCAGTTTCCTCAACGAAGCCAGGCAGTTCCAACAGGGCATTAACATACTCGATGGCTCCTTCCTATCCCAGTGCAGGTGTTGATGGGAATTCAAGCACTGGAATGCAGATTGCCAAGCCTGAAGGTGATTTTTGCTGAACCCTTTCAGCAGTGCTGGCGCCTTAGTAGCTTAAAACCAGCTGTGAGAAATGTGCTTGGGAAAGCAGCAATGCCAGGGGGGGTTCCACCCCCTCACTGAACCCTGCTGATCCAAAGCTTGTAATGAGCTGCTGAATTAATCGCCCTGTTAAAATAAAATGCCCAGAGGCAGGACGGAATAAACCACCTCCCACCCCACCTGCTGAGGAGAGGGGCACAGGCAGCTCTCCTGGACTCTTCTGTGACTTGGGAACAGAGGGGATATGACTTGTGTCACCTGGCTGACCTCTGCCCTTCAGCGCTGTGCCTGTGACTCCATAAGCATGAAGGACTCAGAGTGGGTGAGCCTGTAACCCAGCTGGGGGGAAAGGTTGAGCTTCCACTGCTGCTAACGATGTTCACTCGGGAACCTAACGAGCTTCTTCATCCTTTCATTGGGGTGAACTGTGGAACTCGTTACTGGGCAGGCCGACTGCCTGGAAGTGATTCCTAGGAGAAGGAATGGAATTGTAACCACAGAAGTGTTTTCTAGGAACTGCTGAGCTGATGCTGAGGCGGCCCACATGCCTGGCACCCTGGTTTGGCACCAGAGAGGGGTGTGTGTGTTTGTGGGCTTGGGAAAGGGACCCCTCGCAGCCTTCAATCCCGCCTGCTCTGGGGTTCTTTCTGTGCTCTGCTAATTCCTCCCTTCTCTCTGGAGCTGGACTGTTTGCTGTACCAGCAGAATCTGGGAAAGCAATTCTTGTTCATTCCTGCTGAAAAAGCAGCACTGCTGGGGACCAGGGAGACAAAGGCATCGGTTGGACTGTGGCGGCGAATCCTCTTCCATCTTGTTGGGTCCAGTGGTGGTGTTTGAGGGGCACTTTCCTGAGCCGTCCTTCAGAGATGTGGCTGGAACCTGTGGTGAAGGAATGGACTCTCACTAACTGGAAACTTTCTGTCACACCAACACACCAATCCACAAGGAAACACAGCTGGGAAAGCACTCTGTGCTCTGAGCGCTCGTCGTGGTGTGGAGCAGGAAAAAGCATCACGTTCTTCCCAGTAACACTGCTCAGTTTGCGTTCCCCTCCCAAGCTTTACTCCATCTAGGGCGTGGGAATTGACTCTTCCACTCTTCTCTTCCCCTGAGGTGTCAACATGTAGGTCGGGGCGATAGCTCTGAACCACCCCTGTGCTTTTTAGAGCACTGGGGCTCTGAGGTGGGCTTGCAGCAGGCCATGTGAGCACCATGGGGTGCTCCTGCTGAAAACACAGTCCCTCTGCGCACTCACTGAAGCGCCATCTCCTCAGCCCCTGGTCTGCAGTTTCCTGGGTGGTTTCTTTTTGTGCCTCACACACTCTCCTCCCCTGCGCAGGACGAGAAGATCACTGTTAACCAAGATGTCCCAGTGCACGAAGGGAAGCCTCATGTGGTCCACTTCCAGTACAAGGTCACCGAGGTGAAGACCTCCTCCTGGGATGCAGTGCTGTCGAATCAGAGCCTCTTTGTGGAAATCCCTGATGGATTATTAGCTGATGGAAGCAAAGAAGGGTGAGTTGATGATCCCAGAGCTGTGCCTCTAGCTGCTTGGGGAGTGGGCCATGGGTGATGCCGTGTGCGTGGGGAGAAGGGGCTGGGTACGATGCTGATTTGTGTGCCTGAAGTGTGCCCTTACTCCCTTGTCATCACAGAACTCTCCTCCCCTTAGTCCCACACATACAGATAGAATTTTTAGAGATTTATTTTTTTACCCTGAGTGATCACTTCAGGTGGGTGAAGGTTTTTAAGTCTCTGTGCTAATGAAGAGAAAGGAGAAACCCAGCAGCACATGAGTGGGGCGATTCTTCGCGTACATCGGTATGGAAAACCCATAAACCTTCTGCTGATAGTTCTGTGTTTGGCTGGGCCAGCTTATTTGGGCAGGCATTCTCCTCCTCTTTGGGGGGACACACCAAACAAACCCCCCACCCAAGCAAAAAAACCCATTACCCCTCCATTATATGGATGTGCTCCTTCCCATTGGGAGGTGGATCTGTGCCTGGGCCGTGGCCGCGCAGGCGTGGGGCTCTGCCAGCTTCTCCTGATTTATTTCTCTCTTTCCCCCTCCGTTGGCAGAACACAGGCGTGTTTTGTCCAGACAGCTCCGCTCTGGGAAGTCTGTGTAAACGCAGCTTCCAGAGCAGCTACTTCCTGCCAAGGCCTTTGCCAGACATCTCCGCTGGTGCGCACCGCTCTGGCGTCACTGCGGCTCTACTGGGTTCCTCCGCAGAGCTCTCTGAAGCCCTCCTCAAGCTCTGAGTGGGCTTCGCCATGGAACCAAACCCACCTTGACGGGCACCTGCATTATGTTGCCAGTGTTCATGCTGCCTCACCGCTGTCTCCTTCAACTCCTGGGTTGAGCTGCTGGTTTGTGCAGCTCCTTCAGCTCCATAAACCCTTGGGCTGCGCGAGCGCCTGTTCTCTCAGGAGAGGGTTCTGCTGGGAGGGTGTTTACCCGCCTGTGTTACCAGGACTTGGAGCACGATTTTCCCAGATTATTTTGGGCTAGGTAAAACAGCCTAGTAGAGGCTGTAATTAAAACAGCTCATTACCATATGAACAAAACCCTTGCAAATGCAATCTCCCTCGCCATGCTCCGGGCTTGCTGGCTGCTGCTTTAATGAGATGTCGACTGGAGCCCTGCTTGTCTCTGCTCTAGCAGCCTGTGTCACAAACGGTTACGTGCTTCTGCCGGGCCAAATCCCGGCACTGGGAGAGGGGTTAGTGCAGCGCTGCCTCTGTCAAGAGGGGCCAGACATAATTTAGCTGTAGGGGGTGGGGAGTGTGGATCCAGGATGCCGTCCAGAGACAGCTTCAGTGATGGTTTTCTTCTCTGTCTGGCAGGAGCTCTTACCTGGTTTTAGGTCAGTTTGGGGGTTGGGTTTTTCTGAGACTTGCAGATCCCACCCCACCCCCCACCCTTTCCCCCCCCCCCCCCGTGTTTGTTCCCAGCCTGTCTCGGTCTGGTGGGAGCCAGTGCCGAGAGAGAGGATGGTGACTTGGCGGGAGGATGGCTCCCGGTTCTGGGGGTAGGGGAGCAGGAAGCTCATTGTTTCCATGCCCATTGTTCGCTAGAAGGGGTCTGTAAACAAGTGCTCTCCCCGCCCGAAAACATCCAGACAGTTGATAACTGAGGCTTCCTCAGGACAGGACTTCCTGTGGCTGAAGCTCTCCTGTCTCCCTCCTCGGCAGGTTATCGGCGCTGCTGGAGTTCGCAGAAGAGAAGATGAAAGTAAACTACGTCTTTATTTGCTTCCGAAAAAGCAGAGAGGACAGAGGTGAGAACTGCCCCCGTTGCCAGGTTTGCTCCTTAGAACTCCCCTCACCCCAAGGCAGGGCTCGGCAGGATGCAGTAGACCTTACGCCTCTGGCTCTCATCCTGTTCTTCCGCAGCAGAACTAGTTTCTCATGGAGAAAAATGAGCCCTTTCCTCAGAGTGAGGGTGAGGAGGGAGTGCATTCGGTTTCTCCAGCAGGTACGCTCTGCTGACCCACGGTTCCGTTGTGATCCCACTGGGAAAGCTGCTCTGGGGCAGTGCTCCCAGAGCGTTTCCTTGGCCAGAGATGGGTTAGTGTTTCCCCTTCGGTATGGAGGGAAGGTCTCTGCATGGCTTCAGGCTCCTGTGGTTTGGAAGGAGAAACCAGGGAGAGGTTATTACACAGGCAGTGAACTCCTGTAGCTCGTGGCCCCGGTGTTCATCTCCTTGCCCCTTCAGAAGATCCGCCGGCACTTTTGCCCTTCCTAGACCTATGGGTAATCCTGCTCCTGACTCTAGATGCTTAAGGCTTATGGGGGCTGCGTTAGGAGCTAAAGATAGACAGCGTTGGATTACAGCGCGGAAGTCGGAGGAGATTTACGGTGAGGTACTGAGCTACGGACGTGTCGCTTCCAATCAGCCTGGGAACCAGCAGTGGCCATGGCAGGGGGGGGTTCAACCCTTAATTCTAATTTTACTCCGCTCCTTCGCAAGCTGCACTGGCTTCTCCCAAACAGAGCGCGGTGTTAGAGCTAAGCTGTGCTGAGCCCGGGAGGATGTTGTTCCATGTCATGGTGCCGAGAATAACTTCCGGATTAAGCTCTTGCCATAATGCTGGCACACCGCGGGCTGCAGAGGTGACCTCCTCGGCGCCTGGTGATAGGAGATGCCTGGGGCTGGGTTTTGCTTTTAAGAACAGGCTGCGTGTTGCCCTTGGACCCAGCTTATCTGCCTGAGGAGCGTTCCAGGTCCCGGGTCCTTGTCTGTGGAGTTGAAATTCCACGTAGTCCTGGAAGCACCCAGAAGCTCCTCTGCACAGCCCTCAGCTGGTGTGAAGCCACCTGTTGCAGGGTGCCATGACTGCGCTGGGGTAGCTCCCACAGGTCCTGGGGAGGTGACATGAACATGGAACAACCGTCTCTGCTGCCCGGGTAAAAGCCCCCCGTTGTGCTTGGGAAGAGGCAAAGCCACTGCGCCGAGAGGGCTGTCACGTCAGGATGGTTTCCTGTTCTCTGTGCTCATGGGGAGGGCGCTCAGCAGTGGCGCAGGGAACAGAGGATCGTTTCTGGTGGTAACAGATCTCCTTCTCTTTGGTAGCTCCGCTCCTGAAGACATTCAGCTTCTTGGGCTTCGAAATCGTGCGGCCTGGCCACCCCTCTGTCCCGTCGCGGCCAGATGTGATGTTCATGGTGTACCCCCTGGATCAGAACTCTTCCTCTGATGAAGAATAGCTGCGGTGGGGGGGGAAGGGACTCTGGCCTGACCTGAAAATGCTGTTGAGGGGAGAGAGGGTTATGTCTCCTTTCTGGAGGAAAGGGAGAACAAGCTTCTGTTGGACTGAAACCACATTTCTCATTGTCCAGTCAGCCTGTGTATCGCAGAGCTGACTCCCATCCAAACGTGTTGCCTAGAGAACTACATACACACACATGCATCACAGGGGAGCAAGTGGAAGATGTTTGGGAGCAGGAGCTCCGGCTGCAGTGTGTTAGCACACAGGCCCTGCCTCCGGGGAGACACAGCACTGGCTCCTTGGCTTCTCTAAACGCCTGCTGGTCCTTTTCCCCACCCCACCCCCCCAGCCCAAGGCGTGCCCAGCTGACCCACCACCTGTGTTCTCCACTCCAGCTCTGAAGCAGAAGTCGTGTTTTGGGTGGCAGCCTGCAGAGGAGAGATGCTCCAGTTAACCTTTAACACTACATTAAACCACACCCCCCCCCTCCCCGCAGGCCCCTGGCGTGTTTCTGCTTTGGGGTGACTGATGCTCTTTTAACTGGCCTAACCCTTTTTTTAAATTTTTTTTTTTTGAGTTCTTGCTCTTCCAGCTTCTGTTGTGAGCGCTCTCAGCTCTGTCCCATGTTACCACTGCACTAGCACAGCGTTAATAAAAGGGGCATACAGATGAACCTCACTCACCTGGGGCTGCTTATTCCGAGGAGGAGCCTCGGAGGATTGGGGGCGGATGGCGGGGAGGTGGGGCCTCCCTGCAATGGTTTTGGAGGCTCAAGTGTGTGGTGGGAGCTGTGCCTCCACGCTGGGGGGGGTGGGGGTGAGGGGCATTCTTTACCTGCCTGCAGCGCCACAGTCCAAAGAACCAAACCAAGCTCGATGCCTTGATCCTCCTGAGGATGGGCAGGGAGCAGGCCTGGGCTCCAGCCTCTCCTCTTCCTTCTCACCTTTCCAAAGAGACGATCCCAAGACTCCAGACACAGAGCTGACAACTGTATCCAAACCAAAGGGGGTTGTGTGTGGGGCAGGCACGGGTGGCAGCTGATCACAGGGGGATGCTTGCAGCAGCTGGGATGGGGCTCGTGTTTCCCCCATGCCCCTTCCTAATGCTGGAGAAGGGGGTTGTGCTGCTGTCTCCAGGCCAGGCGGCTGTAACCAGGCTGGCACTGCACTCCTCCAGTGGCCTGAGAGAAGCTTGGAGTGTGTGGGGAGGGGGTGGCCCAGCCAAGCCACTGTGTCGGGCATTGTCCCCGTGTGCTTTGTTGTGCTCCTGCCCTGCCACAGAGGGTGTTGTTAAAAGCTGAAGCCGAGCCATTCCATAAACGACCCGGGTTGTGCTCTCTGTTTTGGGGGAAAAGAGGTGGGGCTGGGGTACAAGTTGGTGTGAATAAATCATCCTAAAGTTTGTGTCTCTCTTTCCCTCCTTCCCTTCCAAGGAAACAGAAGGACTGGTGCCTCTACTCACTCCTCATCGGGACATTGAACCATGAGGACCATCCTAGCCCCAGGTTTATCTGTGGGACCCCTGGGGCTCCCGGGCAGAGAGGTGAGGCCTTGCTGGGCCAAATTCTACTTCTGGCTCTTGAACCGGCTGAGTTTGATCCCTACCTGGGCTGCTGGGTGCCCCGAGTGTTTCTAACCCCACTTCCCCTTCCCAGGGGGAGGCACATCCCCAGCACCAGGGGCTGGGAACCTCTCTGCTTCTTCCTCACTGCTGGCAGGTGCTGGTCAGGTGTGATATTCCCAGTGCTCTGTGCAGCAGCTGGTCCCTACCCCGTGTCAGCCAGATACCCAGTGCTGCTCGGCCCCAGGGCTGCTGGGCTCACTCCAAGAATTCCAGGTGTCTCAGTGGAAAGTCCCAAAGGTGCTTCTGGGTTCCCTGGGAAGAGCTGAGCTTTGCTGAGTGCTGCGACGGGGGTGGGACACCTTGGGGGTACCTGGGGTTCAAGCCTGGGGCTGGTTCTTAGCCAAAACCAGCAGCATCGTCCCCGGGTGGAGTTGTGTGTGGAGCCTGGGGGAGGGCGACAGCCCCATGTGTCTGCAGAGCCGTGGGTCTCCTTAAGCCCCCTTGGATACCCCGGCACAGAGGGAACCTCCCCTCTCCAGTTTTTGGGGATACGAAGGACCAGGAGCAGGAAGAAAAAGCCACCCTCACAGGTTTGTGATTGTCTCTTAAAAAGATTTATTCTCCCTCCCTGCCCAAATGTACAAAGGCAAGAAGAGTACAGTTTGTATATATATATATTTATATATATATATATAAAAAACAAGGAACTGGGAATAATGTACACTTTACAGAAGGGCAGAGTCAGGAAGACTGAAATGAAACCCAACACAGCAACGCCAATGGAAACGAGAGCTATAAACACCAACGGTTTGACGCCCTGGCCGGCCGCCTGCGGGGCCCGGAGGGCTGGGGCGGGGTGGGGGGACATGGGGCACCCACCCCACAGGCAGGGGAGCGGCACCGCCGCAGAGGGCCGGGGTGCCAGCCCCACAGGGAGAGCTGACCAGGGAAACCCGAAAAAAACCGCCAAACCTCAAACCTATTCTGCTTAAACCGTTGTTTAACATCTAAAGGGAGACTCACCTGGGACCCAACTGGGAAGATGGGGAGTAGCCCCCCCACCCCAAAAAAACACCCCCAAACCTCTTCAACTGCAGGTAAAGCCTGCGGCACACCCTGCCCAGCCCGGACACCCTCCTCTAGGCTGGGAGCCAATGGACCAGCTGGGATGCTCCTCCACAGGCTGTGGGGCTCCCACATCATCCCACTCCAGTCCCCAGCATTGGTGTGGGAGGGCAGGGGAGGATGAAGGGGATCAGACCCACCGTTCGGCCTTGCCTGCCCTGCTCCTGGGGAGTGTGGGGGGCACATGGCCCCCACCCCGGCTCCTGCCAAAGTCAACGAAGAGCAGAAGAAAAATGGGTGGCCCAACACGAGCAGGCTGCAGCCACACTGACACCAGCGGGTGCCTCCTCTTCAACTGGGTAAAGTGGGATGGGGGGTGAGGGCTAACAGGGAAAGAAAACAAAACCCAAAACAACAGCTTTCAAACAATTGCTTTTTACAGTATGTACAGAGCCCGGCAGGCAGAGCATCCCGTACAGCAGCCCCTCGGGGCCGGGTGTGACGCGGGGACACGGACACACACACACAACCAAGACTGATGGCCCCCCACTGTGTTCCCCCCCCCCCGGCCAGGCAGCGGGGAGCCGCAGGGCCAGAGCTGGGGCAGCCCAGCTGCTGCGGGGCCGAGGTAGAGCATCGGCCTGGGGAGAGCCACACAAGGCTGGGGTGGGCAGAGGACCAGAAAGCCCCTGTCCTCAGGTGCCGGGGAGCAGCCAGGAGCGGGAACCGGCTTCCGCCAGCGCCCGGTGCCAGGAACCCCAGCAAGAGGCTGGAGCAGGGCCCGGCCTGGCCCCATGAGCCTCTGGTCCTGGTCACGTGTGTTCCTCACCGGGCTCCGGCAGGGCCTGGGGAAGCCGCCCGAAAGCAGAAGGTGGATGCAAAGGGGAGCCACAACCTTCAGCCCAGCCCAGCCCAGCCCAGCAGGATGTACTGCCCAGAAACTGGGGAGCACTGGCAGGGATTGGGAGGACAGAGGAAAGGCGGGGAGTGGGAGGTGGTGGTGAGGAGAGGGGAACTGCAGAGTCACAGCTCAGAAACCAACTCAAAAGCCACAGACAGGAGCTTCACGAGGGCCTGGACTGTGCAAGGCACTGGGGAGGGGGAAACCCTGGCAGCTGGCTGGGTGATGCATGCAGCCCCCCAGCCCCACAGAGCCCCAACCACCCAGAAGGGGTGGGGGACACATAGAGGCTGCTTCACCAGGGCCAAGAGCCTCCACAGACTCCCACCAACCCACTGCTCTAGCCTTTACCCATGCACTGGCAGCTTCTGTCCGCACAGGCCCAGGGCAGTGGGTGCCATGTGGCCAGGAGAGGGTGCCCCCCACATACAGTGTGTCCCCCATGCCCCACAGCCCTCTCTGCCCAGGAGGATGTCCCGCGTTCCCCCTGACTCGCACTGGCCTCCCCACACTGCCCTTCCTTTCCTGAGACTGCGGCTCGCCGTCCGGCCCAGCCCCGCACGCTGAGCCCAGCAAGGAGCCGGTGGGAGGCAGTGGCCTGGCCCATCCCAAGTCCTGTGGCACTCAGCCCCATCGTGATGCTCAGCATAATCATGACACAGTGGCTCACAGAGACACGGTGGGGTCCCAAATCCATCGAGAAACCTCAGTGCTTCCGTTTCCTCTTCATACGCACCAGGCCGGCGCTGAGCCACCTCCATCCCCAGCGCCGGTGCCCAGTAGAATAAATATTTCTGCAGGTACCAGCTTGCCCGCTCACCAAGGGGAGGGTGTGGGGGGGTCAGTGTGTGTCCGATGGCGGGGAGAAGACAGAGTCTGCCTCGGCTCGCGGCAGGAACGTCAAGCAGAACAATTAACACCATTCAACTGATGTCTAAAGGAGTCTCCGGCGCTTCCCCATGTGAGCCAGTCACATGTCTGGTACAGCCCAGGCGTCCCGGCGCGTCACGTCCTGCCACAACCCAAGGGCAAGTCAGCTCTGAACCCACTGCACCCCCGAGGGCACCCACCTGCCCTGCGCACCCGTCCTGGGCCCCCTACCCCACCCCAGCACATCACCCAGCGCACAGCGGGGCGGTGGTCGCGCCGGCAGCCTTACCGGTCTCACCTCCGGGGAGGTGGGTACAGGGAGGGAGCAGAGCCTTGCTGGCTGGCAACGATGGCTGTGGAGGAGAGACCTGTGGAGGAGGCGTGGTGTCAGGAGCCAGGGCAGGCACCCAGCTCCGCCGGGGGAGCCGGAAAGCGCCGGAACACGGCTCTCACCTGTTGCATAGGGCAGGTTGTATTGTGCCGGCAGCAGCGAGTACCCGAGGTGGTGGTGGTGGTGATGTGTTGAGAGCAGGCGCTGAGAGGGCGAGGTGCGGGGCCGGTCTGTGCTCCTCTCCGCCCCACTGGCTCCTCCAACACTGCTACAGCTCCCGCTGCCTCCCACCACCCCGCAGCCACCACGGTCCCGCTCCTGAGACGTCTTCTCACTTATCTGGAGAGGAGAAGGTAGATGATGCACACTGAGGGATGCTACCCGTCGCTCCAGGGCTGCCCCAGCAGGACGCCACTCTCCCTGCCTTTGCCCACAGGCTCCCCACCACACTGCTGGGAGGTAAGGGAATGACTGGTGACCGGCCCAAAAGCGTCAGGGCAGACACAGGTCCTGTTTCAGGCAGCTTGTGACCCATTGGATGGAGACAGCTCCTGCATCCCACCCACGAGCCCTCCCAGGGTTGAGGACCGGTGTCATCCGGTGGCTACAGAGCCTGGAGGAGCCTCAGTGCTCCTCTGAGCCAGCCTTGCACCAAGGGGTCGTGCTGTGGGATCACTCCTCAGCCCCACATCTCCTACAAGCATCAGGACTGGTAAAAACCCCACCGCAGGCAGAGCTGCTTGAGGCTGGCAAAGGGATGAGGATGCCCATCCCAAAGCCCATGCATGGAGCTGGACCAAGCCAGCATGTTCCTCACGCTCACCGTGGGCGACTTGCTCTTGTAATGGCTGGCATGCTGCTGCAGGATGTCCAGGGCCTTGGACTCCGAGCTGGATTTACAGCTCACGCTGGGGCTGGCTCGGGACTTGTCACTGTCATCGCTGCCAGACGCTTTGCTCCCATACGGAGAGAAGGAGTAGCTGGAGGGAAGGTATGAGCCTGCGGAGAGAAAGCAGTCAGGGCACCAAGAGGCTCTGGGCAGTGCAGCCTGTGGCTCTGGGCTGGTCCCACCGCCATTCCCTGTGCCGGGAGCCGGGACGGATTGGGAAGCGACACCCCTGAGAAGCTCCCAGCTCCCTACCTGGGTAATTCTGCATCATGACAGTGGGCATGGCCCGGTAGCTGGGGTGGTTGGGGTCGTACGACTGGCTGTAGGAGTAGCCGTGCATGTAGGGGATGTAGGACTGATGCTGCGTGAGGGGGGATGACACAGGGACGTGGACGCTGGGTCTGGGGTCCTTCCCCACCATGCGAGCCTCCTCAGTGGGGGTCAGTTTGCACTCAGAGCTGGTGCTCTCCTTCCCATCCTCCTTGGACGTGGCTTCTTTGCTTCGATTTCTTTCTTCCTTCAACTTTCGGTCCCTCTCCTCTTTCCACCGCTCATCCTCCGTCTTGATGTCCGAGTACTTGGCCGGGTACACATAGGTCCACATCCGGGGCTCGGCTTCCTGCAAGAACCAGCCCAACCATCAGAGCAGTTGCTTCCCCCAGCCCTGCCTCTCCCAAAGCCAGCCTGGATTTGGAGGAGACCAGTGATCCCCCAACTCCCCTTCCCCGGGCTCTCCTTGGCCCACAAATGGCCTCCCAAGGGAACCTCATGGAACCCCAAGGGAACCTCATGGAACCCCAAGGGAACCTCATGGAGTCCCACCATGAGCATGGAGGACAACACACGTTCTCTAAAGTGACAGTCCCAGCAAAACCATGGTGAGGGGCTTCCTCCAAGAGAAAGTCCACCCATTTCTGGGCGGGAATTACCTGTCTGTACCAGAGCACGGGGTCCACCTCCGGTTGCCGGCCACACTCAGAGCCAGTCTTGGTCTCGGTGGGCTCCTTCCCAAGGTGGGTGGTCTCACTCAGTTTCACCTTGAGCCCCTCGGCGACCTGACTGCCAGACAGCTTGGCCGAGTCCTCCAGCTTAGGGATGATGACAGATTTGGCCATGTCAGGACCTCCCTGGTCCTTGGCCTTGCTCAGCCCTGACTTGACGAGGTCCGTGAGGCTTGGAGCCTTGGTGAGGGTCGGGGGCATGGGTGGTTTTTGCTTCCACTCCTCTTTGAGTGCTGCCTCCCTCTCCTTCAAGCCCAGCTCTGTTTTCTTCTCCAGCCCTCGCTGCTGCTGCTGCTCCAGGCTCTGCCGCTGCTTCTGCTGCTCCTCATACTGCTGGCGGTAGGCAGGGTTGGTGCTCAGGAGGTGAGCATGGTAGCCCTGCTCGTTGTAGCCGTACGGGGGCACGTAGGCATACTGGTTGTAGTAGAGGGACTGCATGTACATGTTTGGACGCTGCTGGATGACCGAGGGCTGCTGGCTGGAGCTGCCGAGCTCTGTCTTCTTCTCTTCGCAGCCTTCGCTCTTCACCTTCACCTCGGGGTTCTCCTGCTCCTCATCCTTCTTGAGCTTCAAGGCCTGTGTCTCGGCTGCAGCCTGGCCACTGGGGTTCATGGTCCCTGGGCTTGCCTGGGGGTAGCCAGGGGAGTAGTAAGTTTCAAAGCCTTGGTAGTAGGGAGACTCTTTACTCTGTGGTTGTGGGGGGAAAAGAGCTTTTTTGGCGCCTTCCTTGACCAGCTGTTCTGGATCCTTGGCCTTCACACTCTCCAGCTTGCCCTCCCCATCCTCCCCAGCATCAGAGATGTCTGAGTAAGCCGGGCTGTTGGTCTTCACCGAGCTCGCCTCAGCCCCGTTCTGGGTGACGACATGCAGCGGGGTCATGGGCTGGGCTGGGTTGGTGTTCTCCAGCCTGCTGGCACCGCCGATGGAGGGGCTGGGGGCGTTGTCAGTGAAGCTGTAGATTTTATCCGCTTCAGCCTTGATGCTGGCGAGCCGACTCTGGTGGGGGTCGGACGAGCCATTGAGCAGCCCCTCGCCTTTCACCCCCAGCTCACCCGATTCCCCCCGGAAGGGGCTCTTGCCTTCCTCAGTCCTGCAGGCTTTGCCAGGAGTCAGGGGGTTTTCCACCTCCTTGGGCTCCTTCTTCTTCTTATCCTTCTTCTTCTTCTCCTTGGAAGGGGTGAGGGCAGGATTGACGGCGAAGGGCTCACCCATCACTGTGGGCTTGGGCTGGATGGGTTTGAGCTGCGGGCTGTTGGGCATGGGCTGGACCACGGTGGTGGCCAAGCCCGCGGAGGATCCAGGGGCGGCTGTAGTGAGGGTGGCTGTCTGGAAGGTGTAAATAGGCTGTGGGGGGATGGCTGGCGCAATGGGCCTGGCTGACTTCAAGCTTTTGGAAGGGATCTTCTCTGGCTTCGTGCCAGATGCCTTCTTGGACTTGTCCTTATCTACACATCGCTTCTCCAACGAGTCGAAGCCATCATTGCTCGTCTCATCGGCCACTGAGGGACCATCCTCAGAGCCGTCATTGGACAGGGCGCCCGGGTCAGTGTCTCCTTCCCCACCCAGCTTCTTCTTGCAGGGGACCTTAGCGCTAAACTTGCTGGATGGGGAGGGACTGTGGGGCTCCATCAAACGCACCTTGGGGGTGGCTGAGCGGGCTGGGGAGAGCGAGCCCTTCTGAGAGGCGGTGGCACCGTTGCAGCTCGCCATGTCCGTGTGCAAGGCGGGCTCCTCGCCGTACTCGCTGTCTACATCTGCCTCCAGCTTGCTGTCGTCGTCCGTGTGTGCGTGGGCCTGGTGGTACTTCAGCCCGTTGATGTGCTTGTACTTCTTGTTGCAGTTTGGGTGGGGACAGTCGATGAGGATGGGAGAAGGGCAGTTTCGGTCAAGCACGGCCGGTTCCACCTTGACGGCAGCAGGCGGCACGGCTGCCGAGCCCATCGAGTTGGTGCGGATACGTTTGCTGCCCTTGGAGTCCTCCGAGCTGGAGTTCAGCTCCATGTCAGAGAGGGGTTTGCTCTTCCTCTTGGTGACAGATGAGGGGCTGGCCTTCACGTCCTCTGCCGTGCCGCTGGGCGGAGTGCGGTGGTCTGAAGAGTTCTGGCTTCCCCGGCGCCCTTTGCTGTTGGCTCCTGCACGGGTCTTGCTGCTGTTGCTGGTCCCTTTGCTGTCCGAGGCGGCAGCAGTCTCGTTCACGGGGGTGTTGCTGTTGGGGCGCATGCGCTTGCCCCTGCCCCGGCCATTGCGCATCTCCAGGTCGCTGGTGGGAGAGTCACAGAACCTGCAAGGAAGGGGACAAGGAGGTTTTACTGGAGAGACATGGCCATGTCCTGCTGCACAGCAGGGACCCCTCCCTCCCCTCCCTCCCAATCCTGCTGGCTCGTCCCTCCCACCACTCCAGCACAGAGTGACTGGAGAGATCCATCAGGAAATGCTCAACTGTCTCCAGGATGAGCGGTTGTGGGGACAAAAAGCCACCTGGGTTGACCAAGGAGGAGATGCCACCCTGGGTGCAGCCCCACCGGGTTCCACGGGGGCTGTGGGGGTGCTGAGACAGCGCTGCTGAACCCCAGCGGCTGCTTACCGGGGGGGAGCCCAGTCGTGCTGTGTGCAGTCCAGCAGTGTCCCCACGTACGTCTTGTTCCTCCACGTGACGTTGACCACCAGCATACCTGTAAGGTGAGGGGAGATGGTCAGCCAGGGGTCACCCCACAGCATCTTGCCCCCTCACACTCTGGGCACCGGGGTGAAGGTGGCTCTGCCCCCTGGGACAGGCAGGAGTGGGGGCTTGGCTTTAGGGACAGAGAAAGGCAGACAAGGAGGGATTGGGCTCTGGGGAGAGGTGAGATCCCAGAAGAGGTGATGACCTCCCCTCAACCCAACCTCACCAAAAAACAGCAACCCTTGAGGGGCTGCAGGATTTGGGGGCGGGGGTCTGAAGATCCACACTGGCTCCATGTGTGGTCAGGCAGGGATGAAACAGCAATCCTGGGGTGTGGGGGCTGATGCAAACAGTCCCTGCCAAGGCTGGGGGTCCCGGCAGTTTGCTGCACCCCCCCCAGCAGGACTGTGTTGCTGGGAGCCCCCTGGCTCCCCCGAAAGGGTCGTGGTTGCCACTAGATGGCAAGCTGAGCCTGGCAGCCCCACACAGGCGAGCACCCCAGCAGGAACCCCAACCGCGAGGGGGGATGCCCTGCTGTCCCCCTGCTTTGCTTTGCTCCTGCATCCCCCCGGACCCCCATCAGCACAGTATCTGCCTGGAGAACCACCCACAGAGCTGCATCTCCTCTCCCATCATGGTGCAAAGGCACAGAGGGGTGGGAGAACTCAGTGGCTCCAGCTTTTCCAGCTCATGCAGAGGATGCAGATGCTCAGCATCTCTCCTTGGAGTCCTTGGGGTGCTTGGGGGGTGGCATCTTCCTCAGCATCGCCCAGCTTTGTGGCTGTGTCCCCCCATCACAGACCACTCTCACTCTGATATGACTGGTGAGTGGGGCCCATGGTGTCGAGGTAGAACTCGGTAGATGGGAAACTCGTTTGCCAGGGCTGACGAGCGCGGTGAGATATACACACAGCCACGGGAGATGGATGGAGCAGAGGGAGCCCGGAGCAGCTGTGCCTGAAGCACATCCATAAATCTGAGCCCGCAGCCCCCGTGGTACTGTGCCAGCAGCCAGCTGCGGGATAAAGCATGGATAAAATACGAGGTCAGACATGCAGGTCTCCTTCGGGGAGAGAAATGAAATGTGGGTCTTCTCCTCCTCCTGGAACAGGCTGGGTGCTGTGGTGGGAGCAGGTCATGGCAGATGTGGTGCCAGCCCCCAGCTGAGATCTCCGGCTCCAGAGGAGGCAAGACTGGGTCCTGCCTTTGGAGAAGGTGCCAGGAACCTGCCCCAACGCGATGCTGGAGGCAATGAGCCATGAAACCAACTCTGCAACAGAGGGGGCTGCTGGTTCCAGGTCCTCACCCCTCAGCACTCCCAGTGCAGGTCTTTGTGGCAGGTGATAGGGAGCCTGTCCCCCCCTCTCCTTAAATCCCAGGACGCTGCCAGCCGCATCCCGCACCCTAACCCGCCATCCCCAGGGCACCTTTGTGGGATGCTCCAGGGGTCCAGCAGCCCCAAGCTGGGTTCGACCACGCAGCACCAGGAAGGGACCGTGCAATGAGCCACCTGAGGTCCCTGTGCAGCCGGGGCCATGCCACAAGGGACACGATGTGCCACAGCGGGAGGAGATGGGAGCCGAAGGGGTGCAGGGAGCCAGAGCGCAGCCGTCCTTCCATCCCTCCCTCCTTCCGTTCCTGGCTGGAGTGCCATCCCCCCACCACACACCAGCCTATATTTAACCCGCTGCAACCAATCATCCCAAATCCCCTCCTAATCCTCCCACAATAACCCAGGACAATTTAAACCCCAGGGATAGATCCTAAGCGGCTTTTTTCGCCCGCTCCAGTGGCAGGATGATGAGCAGGCAACGTCCTCACGTCCCTTAGGCTGGAGATGCTCTCGCAGAGAAGGGATCTCACCCGCGTAGCTCTGGTGACACCTGGGTTTGTGGGTAAAGTGGCACCTTTGAAGCTCTTAAGCAATGAACAGCATCCAAATCTGGGTGCAAACCACTCAGCATCCCAGCCTGACGGAGCTGGGACACCCCCCCTTTGGAAAGACGAAGCCCCAAGCCCATCCAAAATCTCAAAAGCCTGCTGAGAAATCAGGGTGCCAACACCCACAGCGAGCATGTCCAGCATGTGCCTCAACACCACATCATCCATCCACGATGCTACCAAGCTGTCTCCAGGTCCTCAAGCATCACAGGGACCACGCGAGTGGCTGGAAGAACATCTCCCATGTCACCTCTCCAGCAAACCTGCATCTCCATGTCACCCCCCAGCAAATCTGCATCTCCATGTCACCCCCCAGCAAACCTGCTCAGGTGTGGGTGCCTCTCCATGGGCTGCAGATCCTGCCAGGAGCTTGCTCCGACGTGGGTCACAGTGTCTTCTATATGTCCACACCCGCTCCAGCATGGGGCCTCTCCATGGGCTGCAGGTGGGGTCTCTGCTCCACATCATCTTCCACGGGCTGCGGGGGGACAATCTGCTCCACCACAATCTTCTCCATGAGCCACAGGGGCATCTCTTCTGGAACACCTCCTGCCCCTCCTGCTGCTTGGACCCAGGGCCGCACCGTGGTTCCTCTCATATCCCACTCCACCCTCCCAGCACCTTCAACCCCTGGTTAAGTGTTATCCAGAGGTGCTGCCACTGACTCTGATGGGCTCAGCCTTGGTCAGCGATGGGTCAGTCCCAGAGGTGGCTGGAGCCAGTTCCGTCCAACATGGGGCAGCTTCTGGTGTCTTCTCAGAGGTGTCCCAGGGGAAGGGGGAGACGGGATCCTTCCACTCAACCACCCAGGGATGGGTGGTGGGCTCCTGTCACTACTCTTCCAGGGGATGGGATGGGATGGGATGGGATGATGCTGGAGCATGGAAAAAGCAGCAGGGAAACCTTCAGCTTGGGTCCCACCAGATGTCAGGGAGCCAGTCAGGCTGTGTTGGGGGGTCCCGGGGACCAGAGTGACAGTGGGAAGTCACAACACTGGGTGCTGATCCCACGGAACAGGCTTCCCACGGAATTTAGTCTGCTAGGACCTGCTGAACACACACAGCACCCGCTGCTGCCCAAACCCTGCCCACCTTCAGCAGGGTGATGATGTCGCTCTGAGCGTCCTGACCTCATCCTGTGCAGGCCTGGGCGCCGCAGCACCCTCCCCACGGCCTGAGATTCAACCAGAAAATCCCTCCAGGATTTTGGGGACATTGGCAGGATAGGCAGAGCATGACCACGGCACCACAGCCCTGAGCAGCCCAGGGAAGCTGGGCACAGCAGCTCCAGAACCTTCAGATAAAGATGCCCACCAACCTTGGGGGGATTTACAACCACTCACTGTTTTGGAAAACACCATCAAAGCCCAGGAGATATCCCTGGTCCTGCTCCCAGCCCTTCAGCGTCACCCTAAAACCTCACCCCCTGTTCCCAGATCGGAACAGCCGTGGCTCTGAGGAACAGGGGGTGGTGTCACCCCCCTGATGCCCCAAAACTCACCCATCGATAGTGTAATCTGGGTGCATGCTCCTCTTCAGAGCATCCCCAGGGGCAAAGAGCAACCGGAGTGACTGGTGACGGCCAAGAGTGCATGTTTAATGTGCAGAGGCTGCAAATTTGGGGTCAGGTGTCCTCACAGTTGTGGTAGAACCTCCTGGTCTTTGTCCCCACCCTCCAAAACCTTCTCTGTCTTCTCCCAGCCTATGGCATCTCTCTATTGCACATGAGGACACGTCCACGATGGCAGCTGCAGACCCCAAGGACACCCATGCTCCGTCACATCCTCAGGAGACGTTTGTGAAAGCTCAATCCAAATCCCTGGAGTGAGCCATGATTGGCCACAGGCAACCTGCTGGTGGAGGAAGGTATGAAGAGACAGGGTCTACGCACTCAGTGTCGGCTTGGTTGGGTCACATCAGCACCAACATCATGCCAGGATGCAGCTCACCCACCTGCTGTGAGGAGGTGACACGCTACAAGCCAGGTGACACCAGCTCCACGGAGGATGGGTGGAGGAGATGTGGCAGTTAACGAGGCAAGCAAGCAGAGCAATCCCTTGAGACTTCATAACAGCTCCTGAAGACCAAAATCACATCTCACAGGATGAGGGGAACTGCTGAGCCGGCTGCTCCCACCAAGGGTGTCGCAGTAAAGCTCAAGATGCGCTTGGCAGGCAGACGGCATCACCAGTGCAGTCACAGAAGGGTCCATACAACCACTGCTGGCTGCTGGCAAGGGGGGACCTCAACCCATCATCAACGTGGAGCTGTGGCGGAGCAGATGGACCATGAACCGGCACTGGGATGACTATGGAGGCAATGGTGATCTCACCGCGGCTTTTCCAGAGCGGGAAGAGGAGGAAGCTGGTGTCTGAGGCAGAAGGGTCATCGTGAGTTTCCTCGGAGCTTCATGCTCCCATCTCAGATGGGTCAGCTTCAGCATGTCCTTCCGAGGTCCCTCTAATGCTGCCAGGCTTTGGTTTTAGGGGCCTTTCTTCCCAGTTTCACACCCTGTGGCCACCCCAAACACCACAACCTACAGAAAGGGAGCTCTGGCTTAAGAACCACACGGCCTTCCTCTACTCACAGGTGCTGGAAGCACCTCAGCTGGCTTCGTAGACATGCCTTTGGTGTGACCTTCTCCTCTGTATTCTTTGGGCAAGGATGCTTGCTGCACCCCTATGCATTTTACGAGCTTCAGCTTCAGACAGCCAGGTCCAGCATCTCCTCCAGCACAGGAGGAGAGATGTTCTTCCAGGCACCCTCGACTCCTTTGCCCCCATCAATGATGGGAAGGCAGGAGAGAGACACCCAGCAGGAAGAAGGGACTGTTCCACTTGGACTTTTTCACTTGTGGCCAAGAGGTTTGGCTACAACAGAAGCCAACATACGCGGGAGACCAGAAGCGACCCAAGGCAAAGGTGGGGTTTGTCTTCTGCAGAGCCGGCCGTAAAAGTCATCACCAAGCAGCAGCTGGTGGAGAAAGACCTTCAGACCAGTCCCTGGAGCTACTGCAGCTTAAAAATAGCCAGGCTGTGGGCAATCACAGGGTGCCCCCGAGGCATGCTCCCAACAGCGACAGCGAGGGGTAATGCAGACGGACCGATAGACGGGCCACAGAGCTTCACAGGGGGTGAGGAGCAGGAGAAAAGGATGGGGAAACCAGGAACTGCTCCCACGTCACTGTCTCCAGACCAGGTGGGAGGGGACGATGTTTTTCCACTCGGAATGGTCTGGTGGTCCCTCCTGGCCCAGCCACCTAGGCGCCTCCATCCACCAGAAGCCACTTCTCCTAATTTACACCCCAAAAAAATCAAGCTTACAAGGTCCAAGTTCTAATCAGCTTCACCCTGTCCATGGGGGTGTCCAGCAATCCTGAGATTTTTCAGCCAACTCTGCAGCTCCAGAGCTTGTGGGTTGCAGGAAATCACACTGGGATGGCACATCGATGGGGGCAAAGACCATGCAGAGGTTTCCTCCAAGCAGATCATCTCAGCAGATCCTCCATCCCTGAACACCCTCACGCTGCCTTTCCTTGTCCCTACCAGCAAGTTCAAGCTCAAAGAAGAGGATCCTTGGGTCTAGTCGTACAGCATGAGGCATCTTCCTGCCTTGGAGCAGCAGAAGGAAGAAAAACCCAACTGACAGCTCCAGGCTGCCTCAATGGGGATGAGTTTGTCCATACTGGACAGATGGTGAGGAGCAGAGGGTAGAGGAGTGTGGAGGTCCCCATCCCAAGCTAGCAGCCTCTCCCAGAGTGGTCTGTGCACTCCTCTCTTCCCAGTTCATGATGCTTTTCCCAATGGGAACAATTCTGGTGGTCCCCAGCTCCACATGGGGAGCCATGGCAGTACTCAGTCCTGTGCCAACCGTAGCTTCAAAACCGTTTCCCAGTAGGGAGAGAGGAAAGGCAAACTGAGCCCATCCCCATCACCCCAAAGCACTGGGTAAGAATGGACTCCCCTCAACAGCAGCTCCTGCAAACATGGGTTTCACTCAGCTTCCACCAGAGATAACGAAGATAACGAAGACTGTTGCATGAGGAGCGGCCAGGGGGCCATGGCTAACAGCTTCGTTACTTACACACAGCAGTGATGGGAGAGCAGGAGTAGACGTCCAAGAGGAGCTCTTGGCTACCAGGCAAGATCAATCATCTGACCTCCAACTCCACAGCTCCTTCTCAGGCTCTATTTCTGCTTCCAGACCCCAGCTGAAGCCAGACACAAGGAGGAGGAGCTCACCCCGAGCCTCCTGAAGCAGAAACCTCCAGCATCCCAACGAGGCTGGAGGGAATGCCGGGTTCCAGCCCTCGCCACGGTCCGCCGAGCCACCTATTCATCCCTGTGCTACTTGGCAGAACCCCAAGAGCAACGAAAGCCCATCAAAGGACCGGGAAAGCAAACCAAGCTGTGCATAGATGAGACAAGATCCAGAGAGAGGAGAAGAAAGAAAGTTCGATTGGCTTGGCAAAGAGACCAGAGCCCCATCTCCCACTGAGCTGATTTTGAAAGCTCTGCTGGGGTTTTTGAATCCAGCAGGAGATTTCTGCTGCTTCCCAGGGTCTGAGTGGTTTTGTGACAGGCCTGGGGGGTGCTGAGTAGAACCCAAGTCGAGTTAAGTTCCCACGTGGGTCGACACGGACATTCCAGTGGTGCCTCCAAAACCAGCCAGGTCTTGCAGAAGGGCAGGAACCAGCAGCTCAGGTTATTGCCAGCTGGGCAAGGGGGTAATGCAACACAAGGGGCTGACGTGAGTTTTGGCTGGACAGATCAAGGGCTCCTAAGGTCTCACCACCCAGATGGTGTGGACATGCTCAGGACATGCCCCACAGCAGGGACATGGGGAGGAAGGGACTGCCATGACTCCGACACGATGTCGCAGGAGAACAAAGAACTCTCCAGGGGCACTTACCGTCCTCTGTCTCTTGCCAGACGATGCCCTCCAGGTTCACACTGGTCCCGGGCTCGCAGGGGCCCAGGCACTCAGGCTCAGTGGCCAGGGCCACGTCGCAGGTGTTCACTCCCACCGAGCGGGTGCGTACCATGATCTGCTCACAAGGTGACGAGATGTCATTGTTGACCACGGGGACAAGGAGGTGCAAGGGCAACACTGCAGGCGTGGAGACTGGAGACTCCATCTGTGGAGAAGGAGAAACACACCGGTCAGCATGGGGAACACGGGAAGGAAAGCAAGTATCAACATGCATCTGCATTCCTGGAGAACCTCAAAGCTGGCACCTTCTCCATGCCTGCGCCAGCAGGCAGCTCAGGTCCCACACCCCATCGCAGGAGAAGGATCTGGCAGCTCTCTCCCAGCCTGGCGTGCCCATTTCCACGTAACCCAGCAGAGCCGGCGCTTTGTAGTCGCATGGATCACACCCAAAAACCCATCCGCAGGAGATATCTGCCCTCCTGCTCACAGAGGCTGTGCCAAGTTCCTTCCCCTGCAGCTCCTGCTGGAGCAGTCATCCTGGGTCAGGGTGGCTTTTGTATACTGCTCTGATGTTAACCACAGCCAACAACTTTGGACCTGATGGCTCATTAGAATTAAAAAAAATTAAATTACAAGCTTCAGCTCAGCTGGCAGAACAGGAGGAACAAGGAGCTCTCCCTCCAGCACCCAGGAACACCAACATCCTCCTCCTCCTCCCAGATCAACCCTGTGGCCAGCTGAAGGCACAGGCATCATTGAGATCACCAGCCCCCTTCTCTGCGCAAGCATCTGAGCCCAGTCTGAGCCAAATCCATGGCTGAGCCAACCGTGCCAGGCACTGTCCTCTCCTTGCACACAGAAACCACATCTCCTCAGTCAGAGCTGGGGTTGGAAAGCCAATGAGCCAACAGCGCCAAGTGAAACTCCAGCCAAGTCACCCGGCCGCTGACAAGCCAAGGTCCTTGGCCACTCTGCCACACTGGCAGATGCTAGCGGTGTTGGAGAAGGATGGCCCATGTGCTGAAGTTCCTGCTGGCCAAGGGTGGAGACCTTCCTATCCTTCAGGCTTCATCAGCCAAGCCAGCCGCAGTCGGTGATGCCCTCCCCTCTGAAGTCATGAGGGCTTGTAGCAGTTTGGGGCCGACCAGCTCATCCTTCCTCACTGGGGTCTGATCCTGGGAAGGGATCAAATGAGGAGCAGCCCAAGGGAAGTAATGAAGCCATCAGTGAGCGCTCAGCTGGGTTTCAGTTTCAAGTAGGGGAAGATCCCTCCAAAGCACCCAGCAGTACCCTGAGATGTCCTCCCAAGCCTCAGCTGAGTGGAGGTGATAAACCCGGAAAGGCAAAGCTCACTGGCCACTGAGCGTGGACACAGACACCAGCCCATGACCGCTTCCAACCTTGCTGCTGCTTCTCCTTGGCCAACACTGCTGACAGTCACCAGCTGGTTGGACTCCCTCCCTGACCTGGAGCCCTGGTCCTGACCAGCTGCTGACACTATCTGCTCCCTCTCTTGCTCCTGTGCCTCCATCCTTCAAGCCAGATAACTCCAGGAGAATCACAGGGTTGGAAAAGACCTCTGAAGATCATCAAGTCCAACCAATCCCATACAAAGCTAGACCATATAGCTAAGTACCTCATCTACCCTTTTTTTAAACACATCCAGGGATGGTGACTCAACCACCTCCCTGGACAGCCTGTTCCAGGCCCTGACAATTGTTTCAGTAAAAATTTTTTTCTAATGTTTAATCTGACCCTGCCCTGGCACAGCTTCTTGCCATTTCCCCTTGTCCTGTCTCCTGCCCCCTGGCTGAAGAGACCAACACCCACCTCTCCACAACCTCCCTTCAGGTAGTTGTAGGTGGTGATAAGGTCTCCCCTCAGCCTCCTCTTCTCTAAGCTACAGTCCCAGCTCCCTCAGCTGTTCCTCATATGATTTGCCCTCCATCCCCTTCACCTGTCCAACTTCACCTGCTCACATCTGCAACAAGTGGCTGGAGAACCCTGTCTCCCTATCACCTCGTGACTCCACAAAGCCTCTCCATGTCCTCAGTGACACAGACACCACCCACAAGCGGAGAAGGTGCAAGAGGCAAATCTCCAGGCAGAGGGGCTGAGAGGAGGGAGTGGCATCTGCCCATCAGCTTCTACCTGCTCCCACAGGGCTGGCCACGGGCAGGGGACATGAAATCTGGAGAATTTCTGTCTCTGCAGGACAGCAGAATAACACAGAGCACCTTCCGCCCGCACACCTGCAGCCCTCTCCTTGTTCTCCCGCACCCATCCTCTCTCTGGATGACACCTCCAGCCCTCCTCAAACACCATCTGGGGGTCTCAAGCAGCAGCACCTGGACCTCAGGATCTGGCCTGCCACCTCCGAGTTCCCACCAGCAGGACCAGCTCTCCATCCCCACCCATCTCCAAGCCTGCCCTGGGGCTGATGCCCCAGCTGCATCCCACATGATTTGGGAAGGGTGGTTTTGCCTTAAGACAATCTTGTGAGACATGGGGTGGGGGGACCCTGCGCTCCTGCTGATGAAGCACCCCTCTCACCCCAAACCACGGTGGCTTCATCCTGCATGGCGTGATGCAGCTGAGTGCTGGAAGGGAGAATGAGGCTCCTGGGAAAGGACTGGAGAAAGCAAAGCGCAACCAGAGTCGGTCCCTTCCAAGGAACCGGCCGGAGAGGGAAGGCGGGCAGCGGTGGGGATGAGGAGCGTCCCCACGGCCCTGTGGGTTTGGGAACCATCCGACTTGCTCCCACTCGCTGGCAGAACCCACCACACAGCACAGGAGTGTTTAACTACAGTTCCAGCTCGGCTAATTATCGCCCGGTCACATCCGTAATCTGCATTACGCCACGATGCATAATAAGCAGCTTGCTGAGATCTCTCTAACGAGCGAGGTGGCTTGATGGGATTTCAGACCTCCCCCCCATACTCCGTTCAGCAGCCATGGGGAGATGGGGCGGCTCTCCTGCTCTCTCACCCGAAGCTCAAGAGCAAACCAAACAGACCCAGGGTGGCTCTCTGCGGGTGAGGGTCAGAACCCAGCCGTACCACTGGGACACTGCCGAAATAAGCCAGAGGAAGAGGCATGTGGATCGATCCCTGGACTCATTGCCCACCCCTCCCTGCCCTGGCACATGTCTCGTCTCCCCCTGCCCCATGGCTCTTCATCCTTCTGCTTTAGGGAGCGAGGGGCCAGGAGATCCATGTGCCAGTGGCTGGAGGGGGGAGCCAAGGCACCCCTGGGTACCACCACGCACCCCCAGCTCCCTCTGCCCAGCCAGACACTGAGAGAGAGGCCAGCATGGGGACGGCGGGGCAGCACTCACATCCTCCGGCCGCAGCATTCCCCATCTCCTCCAGCCACAGAGGATGCAGTTACAGGAGATCTCCAACTCCCCAAAGAAAGCCCTACATCCTCCTGGTTCCCAGTTCCAACACACTCCACCCCACCACCCCTAACCCCCACCCCAGCAAACCACTTAACATCCCTGGGTCCAAAATCCCCTTCACAGAAGGAGAATCTCTTCCTCTTCCCTTGCTGGGGAGGCTCTAAAGATCAAACGCCAGCAGCACGAGCGCAGCGGCTGTGTGCTCCATGCTGGAGGGGCTCGCAAGGCTCCCGCAGCCCCCACAGAGGAGTGACGTGGGGTGAAGCTTCCCTGTACCAGTGCTGGCTGTCCACGTCCGCCTGCCGCTGCCTCCCCTACTGAAAGGCCTTTGTGTGTCTGGCGGAGGCTTTCCCATCACGAGGAACGTGCTTCCACCGCCGAGGACAGAAGTGGAACGGAGCCAAGTGCCCGGGCAGCCGCCAGCCCCAGCGCTACTCGATGAGGGAAACGAGAGGCTGGGGTGCTGCTGGCAGCACCCGTGATGGTGGTGGCAGGGAAAGGGCGCCAGGTGGCAAATTAAGAGCTGCCCCTCATCACAGCCCGCACTCAAAGGTGGGATGGGGTCCCAGGAGCCACGGGGAAGGGGAGGGCAGCGCTGGGTGCTGGCACAGGAGACGCACACAAAGCAGCTCCAGCCATTTTAGAGCAGTGCCAGCGCGGCTTCGTTAGCATCAGGCATCATTAATGGGGCACCAGAGGAGAAAGAGGGCACAAAACCAATCAACACATACTGATTTCCATGGGAACTACAAACCCTCCCGGAGCACCCACTTGTGTTTAGGAGTAGTTTGGGTTCCTCCCTTTCATCAAGGTCAACCCCACAAGAGAACGCAGTTTGGAGTAATTAAAGCCAAGAGGGAGACCAAAAACCAGGAGAGGGGTGTGAGGAGGGTGGGAACAGCCATGCGGGGCAGGGCACCCACAGCACTGCACCCCAGTTGCAGTGAGGATCTGGCAGTGGTCAGCATGAGACCACCGATGGATGCACCCCAGATAGGGCCGTGCTCCCAGCATAAGCCCCAATTAAGGAGCCAGTTTTCTTCTCTAGAAGGATCCTTCAACTCCTGCAGATGCAGACAAGCAACAAATGCTTGGAGCAACCTGAAAGATGGGTCACAACCCCTTAACTGCAACGTGCCAAGAGACAAACGGGGTCTCTACAACCCTGGGTTGGGGTCTGTGAGTGCTTTTCAAACCTGGAGCCACCTTTACCTGGGCATTTTGGGGAGGCCCCAGCAAGAGAAGTCTGCCCCAGTCACTCATGAACACACCACAAAACCCAAAGCTGTGCTGAGAACCTTCTGAACAAAGCTCAGGGCCCCACACACCGTCAGGGCACAACAGTCCCATCCAGTAATGCCAGAGGTACAACCTCCCACCAAAGCAGCCATGAGGGACCAATCTGGGGGCTGCTCCCAGGCAGTGTAGACAGCTGTACCCATATCAACCCCAGGCAGGCAGTTGGAGCACCTCAAACATCACCCAGCAGGACCTCCAGCCAGCCAGCCACCTTCCCTCCCCAGGTATGAGTCTTATCTCAGGGCTTCGCAATCGAGAGGCGGCAGATGCTCTCTACAGCCCTGCGTATGGCTGTGCCTCTGATAAAGCCAGGAATAGCATCCACCACAGTAGACACGCTGGCACCAAGTCACCTGCTCCAACCAAGACCATCAGATCTGCAGGAATGGAGAGAAGGAAAGTGTCTCTGGGAGAAGAGAGGTAGTGATGAGCAGCATTGAAAGGGGACAGCTGACCTGAGAGAGAAGAAATCCAAGCAGGGACCTACGAAAATCTGTCCCACTGAGGATGTGGTGTTGGGGGTCTTGGTTCACCTACCAACCAACAGCCGCCATCCCATGGAGCGTCTGCACCAGGCTGACCTCCTTCATCAAGTCAAACACGGGAAGGCACTAGAGATGTGTCTGGATCAAGGGAGGAGACACGGAGCCCAACCACACCTGTCTGTGAGCATCCTTCATGTTAACCAACCAGCCTTTGGCCCCTTCGTCAGCACTGCTGCTCCTCATCGCTGGAGTCATCTTCACCTCTGGCAGTGCTGTCCAAGCAGGAAAGCTCCAGTGCAAAGTCTCCTTTCAGAGACATGCAAGCCATCTTCTGGGCTGAAGGCCATCGCCATCACCTTTTCCATGGGAGTTGGCTTCCCAGCAAGGTCACAGCCCTCATCCACCCTTCTTGTAGAGGACAGCTCAAAGTCCCTGAAAGCCCCTGATGTCCACCTACACCAGGCTCCTCCAGCTGCCATCCCACCCCCACACTGATTTTTCCATCCTGTTCCCACTAAAAGCCATTCCTGAAGGAAGACCAGAAGCAGGAGGATCAAAGCCCTGATGCCAGCGAGGCAGAAACATGTTCTTCCTCAGATCGTGTGACATTCAGGCCCAAATCCCAGCAGCACCCACAGCCACCAGTGATGCCAGCACTCTCCAACCAGCACATCAGAGCCAGCAAAGGATCAAGATAAAAGCCTTCCCGAGTGACTCGGTCCATCAGTCTCCTGGAAGGAGGGCATCAATCCAGGAGGCCTTCACAAACCACTTGCCGCGGCGTGACGCAGCTCCAGCCGCACTTAAAAGCCTGCTGATAGCCACCAGCTATATAAAGCCTGGCTGAAGGATGTGGAGGTCACGAAGCTGGAGTACACGAAGCCAGAGGCAACCCCAAAACCCGAGTCCACACAGCAGGAAGGGAAATCACATGGAAAAGCAGCTTCTCCATGGTCAGCTGCTTTAACACTGCCAACTGCCCGATGGGCAACGAGACCAAAGGGGTCTGTCTCATACTACAGAGCACCCTGGCCAGGATCCTGAGCACCAAGGCCAGGGGGTCCATCCAGGAATGACCCAACACCCAAGCACAACGAGTATGACAGATCATGGCATCTCCATCTAGGCAGATCAACAGAGCAGAGCCGCCAGGACGTGTGGGTAATCCTGAAACCCCTAGGAGACCATCAATCAAGCAGTTAACAACTGGTTTTAAGAAGAATATTATGTTTGAAGCTCCTACTGCCAGTATTGCCATGCCCACGCCAGGTACACACCAACATGAGCTCTAGAGAGCAGATTCCCATGGCCGTTAGAGGTCCCCATGCAGCCAAGTCCCTCTCAGACAGTACTTGACTGCTCCACCACCTTCAAAGAGGTCAGAAAAACATGGTGTTTGCTGGGCACCACAGAAGAGGCTGAAAACAGGCCCCCTGGAGATGATGACAACCCAGAAGTTACCAATATCCTTGAGCAGGATGCACAACCAAGGCCCACAGGCCAAGGCAGACACGTGGTAGGTCTCAGCCTCCAAGCCATGGAGGCTGTAGCTGCTGGGTCCCTGGCAATTCATGCTGGGGTATGGCCGCGCAAGCAAGCACGCCTACACGGCAACTCAGAGTTTTCATCATTACATCATTTAATTAACAATGCCCAGCCAGGCGTAGTGTCTCACACAAAGTTCTTGTCTTTGGAAAGCCACAATCCTGCCCCATCCAGGAGGGGTTCCTCTGCTTGCCAGGCGCATGGTCCAGGGACCACCTATCTCCCCACCCATCTCAGTAAGCAGAGGACCTGCACTACTGGTGCCCATTCCCAGGGGAGATGGGACAAAACCCAGCCCACAAGCCACCACAACTGCTCTGCCCTTGCTGCCAAGCTGAATGTCCATGAGGGACAACGCAACCATGTGTAGTGATGAGATTTTTACCACACCACCAAAAAAATCACAAGAGATGATGGGAAAAGAGGCCTGCGAGTTTTGGGTGAGTCTGGAAAGAGCAGAGGACGTCTGGGACGAAAAGGTGGACTTGGCTTGCAGGTGGTCAGGTTACCAAGCCAGAAAGCTGGTGTACACTGCAAACGTGGCACAGAGATGGCCACACCTTCCATGACAGCCAGAAATACAGCACAGGGTTGTGTCTCCCAACATCCAAGGACTGCAAAGAGGTCCAAAAACAAGTGTCAGTCACACTTGGATTCACCATGCCAGAGACGCGGTGGGGATATGGAGTTAAGGACATCTATAAGTCAGTCCAGCATTGCCCCAAGGTGGTTCTTCCAGTTATCTAGACAGGAATCATCTCCAAGATGCTACCTTAGCATCACTGAATGATTTGGGTTGGAAGGAACTTTCATCCATTCAACCCTCCTGCAGAGACACCCTTCACTAGATCAGGTTGCCCAAAGCCCCTCCAACCTGACCTTGAACACTTCCAATGGTGGGGCATCTACAACGTCTCTGGGCAACCTCTCCCATTGTCTCACACTCAGACACACACCCCTTCCCCCAAAAAAAAGAAACTGCTATGTCCAATCTAAATCTACTCTCTTTGTCCTGGTCCATGCAACATGGCCTACAAGGTTCCTCCAAGCACAGTGGTGTCACCAAGCTGGCCCAGCTACACTTGTCCCATCTTCCATAGCCACCAGGAAAGCAGGTGCTAATGTAGCAGGACCAGCTTGCAGAGTAGATCCTGAAGCAGAGCCAGGAGCAGCAAACAGAACTTGGCTCAGCCATGTCTACACCAAGCCCTTCTCATCTCCCAATCCCAATCCAACTTGGACACGGCATCAGAGGAGGAATTCAACAGTTATGCCCTGATGGCTCTTCACAAGAGCGACTGCACCCAGCTCTGTACATCTCATGACCGAGAAGGACACAGACAAACTGGAGGAAGTTCAGAGAACAGGAATAAAGATAACAAGGAGGCCAAAGGGATTGGTTTGGAAGAGGAGATTAGAAGAGCTAAACATGGAGAACTTCGCTCAGTGACAGCTCCATGGAGACGCTGCTGTAACCTACAGACACAGGGCAATGGAAAGACCAGAAGAGAGGAATTCCACAGGGTGATGAGGAGGGTGATGGTGAGGAAGAACGGAACGAATCAAGGACAGGAACATTACAAAAACCTTTGGGCTCTGCTTCCTGGCAGTGGAATCATTCCCAAGCACTCTGTTGTTTTCCAGCTGGGAAAATGCTTCATGCCCTCCCTGTTCTCCTCCTTCCCCCTACCCCACATCCCTCTGTCAGCATGACAAAGCACCCACATCTCTCTCCATGGCACCCAAGTGCTGCCAACACCCCAGAGTCTCCCCTGTCCCAGGCTCCGAATCACCAACACGTCACCCACAACTTCTCAGGGAGTCATCGAGCCGGAGTATGTCCCAAAGGAAACTCAACAGCTGGTTGCTACGTCCAAGACTTGGTCTTGAAAGTCTGGAGGGCTGCAAGGCATGAGAAGCCAAGCTGTGACCTCAGCCGCCACACCTATAAAATATGCTTGGGGAAGGGGTGGGGGTGGGGGGGTGGAGAAGACAACCCAAGACAACAAGGTGCATCTCCTGAACCCCCCACACCAGCTGCTGGAGGAGACCTAGCATTGCTTTGAGGGCATCAAGGCACCACAGCTAGCATCCAGCTCAGCATCCCAAGCTCCCATGTCTCCGCCACCCATCCAGACCACAGGTTGCATCCAGCCACAGATCTGCAGGACATCTTCCTTCCACCTATTCAATAGTCAAGACCTGTTTCAGTAGGATGTTCACGTCCCAGCCTGTTGGAGGCTCCACGTTTGGCTCTCGTCTTCTCCTCTTTGTAGGAGAGATCCTGGTGGATCAGCTCTGTCCAATGGCTGGTTTACAGGAGGATGGCAAAAAGCCCAATCACGTGACAGACGATGACATGACCAAGTGAGAGGAGCCCATCACTGTGTGTGCCCCAAACAAGGTGACCACCGAGCAGGGACACATGCATGGAGACTTTGGGGACTCAGCACCTAGAGAAGCAGCACCCAGCATTGATCACTCCCGCTGGGAACACGCAGGCATCGCTGCCCACAGGAGACAGCCAGGGGGACAGAAGGTTTCTCAAGTCAATTTTAAGTTTTAGAATCAAGCTGCCACCTCTCTAACCCCCCCCCCCCCCCACAGAACGATGGCTGGTCACACCCAACAACCCCAAAGCAGCCCAGCGTGTGCTCGCACTGCCATGAAATTCCCCATCCCTGGGGGTGTTCAAGGCCAGGCTGGATGGCACCCTGGGCAACCCTGTGTAGATCCACAAGATTGGTGGCCCTGTCTGTTGTGGGGGGTTGGAGCTCTGTGACTCCTGGGGTCTCTTCCAACCCAGACCATCCTATGACTTTATGAAATCTGTACCAGTGAGTCAGAAGAGGCACGAGCTTTGCAAGGAACCCACGGGGTCCCATCACCTACCACCACTCTGGATTCTGATTCTAGGCTCAGCCATGAAAAGCTGCTCTCCTTTCTTGGGATCTAAAGACTCTCAGGGTGAAAAAAAGAGGCAAGCAAGCTGAGATTGGTTCTGCCCCAGGAGCACGGGCTTCACTGTGCTGGGCTAGGACCATCCCAGTGGGAGCCAGGCTGGGACCATCCCACCAGGAGCTGGGCTTTGCCTGCAGGACAGGGCTGCTCCCCACAGGGTGGATAACCGCAGCCTCACAGCACTCAGTGCTGCCCAGTTTCAGCGCCATGGTGCTGAGCAAGGCGACTCCACTCCCACCAACCTCCTCACGCAACACGCATCTGGTCCCTGGGACTCATCCTGGGTCCGGTTTCTCCTGTGCTGCCCTCACCAAAACCCTCTACCTCTGTGCTAACCATGGTGCCTGGCAAATCCTGTGCTGCTGCGAGATGGTGCCCCGGATGTTGGGTACAGCTGGGCTGTGTGTGTCAAGATCTCACCCACTGGGTTTTGCGCTGAGACCCGACAGCCGGCAGCGGCTGAGCAGCACCACGGCAGAAGATAGATGGATGGCTCGCGGGGAAGCTCAGCCGCTGGGGAGAAGGAGGAGAGGAGCAGGAGCTGAGCCAGACCGTAACTCATCACCTGCAGCTACCGACCAGCCGGAGGAGGACTGAGCCGGCGCATCCGAGGGAGCAGAGCTTCGTGATTGGCGTCACGGGCCCACGCCGCCTGGAGCCATCCTCCTCCTTGAGAGCACTCCATGTAAAAATAGAAAAATAGCTTCAAGTGGCTGCTTCCCCGGCTCCTCCAGACCGTGGCGAGGGGAAGAGCTCATATCTGAAAGCCAAATAAGCCCCCCCCAAAGTGGGATGCTGACAACACCCACAGCTGAAGCTTTCTTCCAACCCAATTAAGCTTCGGGAAGGTTTTTAGACTCTAACCTGGTGCTCCTCAGGCTGTACATAGGGATAACCACAGGTCACCCCATTCCAGCTAACAAGACATCACTCCTCTTCATCACAAAGCAAATCTCAACCCTTGGGTTGAAATGAGATCCAAAACAGTCACCACCAAAAAAACCCAACCCCAGCCCGCTGGGCAGTAGCCACCGAGGCTTCTTCCACCCAGCAGCACATATGTGTGGCAGGGCTGAAAGCCACCCAAGGTTACGTTCAACCAACAAGCTGGATTTGCAGCTGGTGTCCCTAAAATCAAGCAAAGATGCTGCCAGTGGCAGACCCACCGTGAGCAAGACAAGACCTTCACTGATTTGATTCCCCACCCCACTGGAATCTCATGGATTCTTCAAATCAGCAGTTGGCTAAGACAGAGCAATCCCAGTATCATGAGAAGGAGAGGAATAATAACAAATCCAGGTGTTTTAGCACCAAGGACATCTTGCTTGAGGTGCCTTGATGCGTACCAGGCTTTGCTGGCCACCACAGCGCCCAGCTCAGGCACCCATCACTGAAAATCAATGTTCCCCTGGGGCCAAGGAGGATCACAACGCTCCTGGCCCCAGCAGGCCACCCATGGAGGGTAACACAAGTCACATCTGGGAAGGCACAACAGAGCCATGAGCCGGACGGAGCGTGAGGTTCTTCATGCCCAACAAGGTAGGCACAAAGCAGAGGGACATCTTGGCAAGGGGTGCTGACCTTGTGCCTCAACGCCTGTGGCCCGAGAGCTCTTCTTCTGGACCAAAGCACATCAGCGAGGAGCAAGTGCTAGGGTCAGGTACCTGCCAGCTGTGCATCTCTGCCTCCTCCATCCTCCTCTCCTGCCTCAGCCAGGGCTGGGGAGCGCTCAGGGAGACCCTATCTGCTCCCAGGCTTCCCAAGCCAAACCATTGGCTTTGAGGGATGATTAAAAGTTGTCTCATCTAAGGAATGCTGAGGACTCGGAGCTGGCCTGGGGCCATGGGTTGGCTTCAGGTGCACTTCAAGCCATTCTTCTAGTCACTTACTGTACACAGGCCCGGCTACTCCGCAACCCCAGGACCTCCAGGAACCCAGGTCCACAGCATTTCTGGGCCTCCAATCCCTGATAAGGGATTATTTTTCAAGTCCAGACTGTTGGGGAGGAAAAACATCCTCAAAACTACAAAACCATGGCAAGTAGGACAAGGCAGGACACCAGCATCCCTCCTGAGAGTGTCACTGTCACACACCTGTCCTGGATCGGTATTGTGACCCAAAGGCACCCCGTAAGAGAAGATTCCCCAGTACCAACAGGACTGTCTTTCAGAGCCTACACTGGAAGCTACAGTACTACCACAGGTTAGCCAACAGCTCTAGATACTTCTACTTGACCCTGAAGCAGCAGGCTGGAAAAGGCAGCTCTGAAAGGCCAACATGAGGAGAGAAGGGTCTGTGGGAATGGGGCAAGACCTGCTCTGCAGCCTCCTCACCTCACTGACGGGGCAGAAGAACCTTCAGCCCCCATGAGCTGGCAATGTGCTCACCGGGCAGCTGCTCAAGCTCTGAGCTTTGCGAAAGCAAAACTCAACCAAAACCATCCTCCCTCCTTGATCTTCACCCCTGCAAGGTCTTAGCCGCCGGCTGGTGTTGAGCAGCAGTCCCTGGTGCCTGTGAGGGGATGTCTCCCGCGGCACACAGAGCGCAGGCAGAGAGGCAAGCCAGGCCTAGAGCTTACTGGTGCCTTCTCTTGCCTGACCCTTGGGTGAGCACGCTAAAAAACAGGAGGGGGAGGGGATGAGAAGGGAAGGGGACAGGGAAGGGGACAGGGAAGGGGACAGGGAAGGGGACAGGGAAGGGGACAGGGAAGGGGACAGGGAAGGGGACAGGGAAGGGGACAGGGAAGGGGGAGAACAGGAACGGGAAGGGGAGCCTGCCTTCTCTCCTCGCCCAGTTGGGCTCTGCTCGCCAGCACGGCGCTCACCCAGCATCGAGGAGCAATCAGCAGCTTTGTAGCAGCAGATATTTAATTTGCCAGGAAGCAGGAGAGGGGCTGCAAAGCCCCAGCGGTGGCAGACTGCAATTGGTAACGGCGACACGCCTTTCCAGGTCACCTATTGATAGGAGCCCGGCTGATTATCCCCCATACACTGCGAGGCACAGTGCCAGAGCACCCAGCTTGTTCACAAAGGGGAAATAGGAAATAATTGAAAATAAATAATAATAAATATATATATATATATATAAATATATATATATATATAAATCCCACCAGGCAGATGAAGGCAACCAGCCTTTGTTCAAGCCTATGCTTGCTGGTGAGCGAGCCCATTGGGTGAAACAAGGAGAGCCTGGAGCCCTGGTGAAGGGATGGCGAGGAGCAGGCACGGAGCGCTGCCCACTGGCTGCCCCAGGGGGTCTCTTGCCTCCACTTGCCCCAATTTCAGCCCCTGGGGTTTTATCACAGTGGGACTGGAGCTGGGTGTCTCCATGAATCCCTTTCCCAGCAAAGCTGCCTGAGCGAAGGGAGGATGCTCACAGGTCCATCCACTCACATGAGCCACGTGACTCCTGCAATTAGGCCGTGCTAACGAGCACACCAATTTAGGCTTTTTAAGAAATCAATTTTTCAGAATTTCCAATTTAATACAGCTTTTCCTCCAAATCCCACCTCCTCTGCCAGCCCAGAGGAATAAACAGAGAGACACCAGCACCCGAGAGCTGCCGAGCCAACAGCTCCAAGGACATAGGTTTCAGCGCAGCCATTCAGCGCCAAGGTGCCACCCAACGTTCCTCAGGGAGGCTCACAGCCTCTCCTCCTCCCAGGATCAAGAGTGGGAAAGGCTCCACAGCACCTGGCAGCCCCAGAGGGTGGGTGTGGTACATGTCCCCTGGCTTCCCAAGTGTATTTGATCCAGAGTTTTGATCAGCAACTGAATTTTTTTGGGAAAAACTCAAGGTTGAGCCTTGATTCCTTTTTCTTTTGGCTCCCTTGGGTTCTCCCAGACACTTCAGACAACTCAGATTTTCTGAGGAGGGGATATTCAGAGACCCTCCAAAAGCCACTGCATGCTACAACCAACTCGGCTAACCTCATCGCTGATGGACCCAAAGCAATAACAGGACCTTGCGCTTTGAAGGAACCAAGTCATCACAGAATAATTGTAGGGGTTGGAGGGAATCTCAAGAGATCATCAAGTCCAGCCCCCAGATCCAGAAGAGCCAAATCATTGTGCACCTGCACCACCCCCAAAGCAAAGCAGCTCTGGATCCGCACCCCATTTGAGGGTTTGGGCACAGGGAGGCAAGTGCGCTTGTGGAAGAAGCTCTGTCACAGAACTGAACCACAGACCCATAGAGGTTGGAAGGAACCTCCAGAGATCATCAAGTCCAACTCTCATCCTACATTTCCAGCCTATTTTGACCTCACCAGCCCACAGAGGCTAGAAGCGAATCCAACACCTGCTGTCCCACGGGACAGGGGGCTCCTCAGCGAGGCGAGACCTCGGCCATGTTGAATCCAAGCACCAACTCTTCAACAGTGGCTTCCAACACTGTGACAAGCCTGAAACCTGTCCTTACATCATGGAGAACCTGTCTTTACACGTCACTGCAGGCCACGCACAAACGAGCCGCCATGACGCTGCAGGGAATATCCAGCGCTGGCTGAAACTGGGACCAGGAGCTGATGGATCTGGGAACAAAACAACAACCTTGGGGTTGTGAGCAAGGCTCCGGCCCAGCTGGGCTTTGCGTGCCAGAACTTTAAGAAGGGGGTTGTTTGCTGACAGCTTAAAGGATTTAAGGGATGGATTAACCATGGCTTTGCTGACAAAGGAACTGGTGGCAGGCTTGGAGCAAGCCCGTGAGATGAGGAGAAGCTGGAAGACATCAGGGAATGAGTCTATGATGGCATAAACACCAGGTACAGATTGGTTTCTGTGGGGAACTCAACCAGGAGCTGCTCTTCCAGGTATGAACAATCTTCACTTGCCATCCGCTGAATACAGTAGACAGCTCTGGAGTCCCACCTTCATGGGAGAGCTTGTCCGGGGAACCAAAGGCGCCCACATGCTGTACAAATGAAAAACATCTCAGCCCTCAGTCACTGCCCAAAAATAAAGGGAGTGAGGAAGGCCTGGAGAGAATGACATGGTGATAGGAGAGCCAGTCTGGAGGTGGGGCAGGAGGGACATCCTGCTACTGATCCATGATTACATTTCACTGAATCAGAGCAGCAGGCAGCAAGGACCCGCAGATCGGCAGCATCGGCTGATCCAGGAAAGCTTCACGTTCCGCACCCAAGATCTCCACGGAGCAGCCAAGTCAGGCTCTATCCTGGCAGATAAAAAGCAGGAGGCGTCAGATCTGCTCCAGATGAGCAGAGGAACACCCAACCAAAGGGGGCATTGCAGGATGCTGCTCCTTGGGCTCATACATAGACAGATCGTAGACAGATCGATGGGTTTGTCTGGCAAGCTGGAGCCCAGCAAGGAGGGCAAGCTCCAGCTGGGAGCAGCTAATCCGCCCACTCAAACCACTCTGGCTGCTCAGGGACCTGCATGGTCCCTTTAAGAGAGAGCACAACCAGCAGAGATTTAGCTGGAAGAGGGTGGGGATATCGCTGAGCTCCAAGCCTGGTCTGAACCTTATCTGCTGCTTTTAATACCTATCAGTGTTGATAGAGATTAAAGGATTAGTTGGGATTACTGAAGGCAACCCCTTGGATGGGATGGGCCAGGATGGGCATGGGTGCAGGGCAGCTCTGCATCCATCCCCCTCCTGTGCCCTTGGGAGAGAAGGAGCCCAAGGAAAGCACGGGGAGGAGATTGTCCACCAGTTGCTGCTGCCTTGAAATGTCAGCCCACCCCTGAGGGAGGGAGACGGGGCTCTCTGGGAAGGAAAGGAAGCCTCACCAGCCCGCATCCCAGCGGGAGCTGGTTTGTTGTGCCTGTGGTTGCCTACCAACCAACGCAGGGCATGTCTTCACAGTCTGGCACCACCACCAGGAGAAACCAGCCCATCCACAGCTGCCCATTCCGACCCTGGCCCAGAGCCCTCTCTTACTGACACAAGCACTCGCACAGCGTGGGCAAAGCCTCCCTGTTAAAGCCTGCTTCTGGTGGGGCTGGACACAGCTTTTAATTGGATCATTGCCCTGACCCAGTTCCCCACATGGTTGCAACAAAGCCTTGAGCATCAGTGTGGGAGGAGGTGGCCAGGAGATTGTAGGACACCTCCTGATGTAGCAGCAAAGCTCTGACCATCACACAAGCCAGTAGAAAAGTTCCTGTGCCCAAGCTCAAGATGAACATTAACTCTGAGATTTCCCCTTCTTCAAGAGGTATCTGCTGTGCCTGGAGAGCTGTCTCCTGACACCTGGCTGACCCGAAAGCAGATCAGGACATGAGTGGAGATGCTAAAGCAGAGCAATGTCCCAGTGCTGTTTCCACCCCCCACGTACCCTGCTTCCTTCTCCAGGCAGGAGCCACCAAGAAGGGAACCAAGTAGTCTTCTCCTGGGCAGCAGGGAGGCTGATGGGAACTGGCATCTCAGCCTGGCATCACCTGGAGCAACCCGACTCTGAGTACACAGGTGCAAAGAGCCGTGGTGAGTCCCAGAGCACAGACAGGCTGTGTGCAGGCACCCAGAGGACGCCGACACGGAGAACAGGCTGCGACATGGCAGCAGGAGTGGAACAGCCCACTCCTGATCCTGCAACAGCTTTTTGAAGCAGTCAAGAAAACGTAGATTTTCATGAGAAGCTTCCACCAGGCACAACAGACTCAACACCAGCTGGGTCAAGGACAGACCCACTGTTGACCAAGGCCAAGCCCATCAGCGATGGTCAGTGCCTCTGGGAATCACAGGGAGGAGAAAAAACCCACAAGCAGCTGCTTTGTGCCCCAGAGAAGGGAGTGAGAAGGTTTGAGGAGCTGTGCAGGCACCAAGGCCAGGGAAGGTGGGGAGAAGGAGGTGCTGCAAGCTCCAGAGCAGAGATTCCCCTGCAGCCCCTGAAGAAACCCATGGTGGAGCGGGTGTCCCCCACAGCCCATGGATAATGATGGGGAACAGAGATCCCATCTACAGCCTGTGGAGGACCCCACACTGCGGTGGGGACACATGGAAGATGCTGTGGTCTGCATCAGAGCAAGCTCCTGGCAGGACCTGCAGCCTGTGGAGAAAGAGAGACCCATGCTGGAGCAGGTTGCTGGGTGGGGGGCTTGTGACCCTGTCGGGGAACAGGCTGGAACACTCTGGGCCTGAGAGGCCTCACTCCTGAGCCCCTCAATATCTATTTTCTCCCCTGTCCAGCTGCACAGGGCAGTGACAGAGCGGCTTTGGTGGGCATCTGGCCTCCAGCCAGGGTCACACCACTACACCAATGAAACCCAATCCAGCGTCCTCAAGCAAAACCTTCACACTGAACATCATCTTAAGCATGGGAGGTTCTTGCAGAGCACCACCCACCTGAGGGGTTTGCAAGTTTCATACTGCAAAACCCAAAGCTGGAACCAAACCTGGCTCCCCTGGTTCTCCTACAAAGACAACGGATGGGAATGGCAGGGGTGCCGAAGCATAAATGGATGAGACAATGGGCCTAGATGCTGGGAGAAGACCTGCAGAACAACACACTGACATTCTGAAACCACCACCCTCCAAAGCCAAGTCCAATTTCTCCAGGTAACACATCTGCACCCATATTCCAGCACCCCATGTCCTGCTGGGATTCCAGCTCCATCCTTCAGATGAACCCGCAAACCCATCACTATCTCCTCTGTCACACCCCGTGCCCCGATGAAAGAAGATGAAGTCCAAGAAGGTGGCTTCTTCCAAGCAAGACACCACCTGGCTGTAAACAGCCCAGGAAGGTATGTACTGCTGATGTGCTCATGAGAACACACAGCGATAGAAGATAGAAGGTTCCTTCCCCCAGGCAGAAAACACCCAAGTAGATGTTGTGCTTGGTGACATCGTCTAGTGTTGGACATGGTAGGGCTGGACAGATGGTTGGACTCAATGACCTTGAAGGTCTTTTCCAACCAAAACCATTCCATGACTCTAAAGCTGCATCTCTGGAGCGCCAACCTACTTCTCAGGTGGCTCTTCCACACTGCCCTCAACACGATCCGTGCCGTGTGTCACTGTTGGTTGCACCCTCAACCCAGAACGCTCCAGCAGCTCCGAGGCTCCTTACATCAGCCTGTTGCCAGATCATCCCCATGGAGCAAAAGCAATTCACTGCAGGGAGCGAGGAAGAGGGATGCACGCCTCAGCGGGTTTCAGACCGTTCTCATCAACCCAACAGTGTGCTGATCCCGTTTCTCCAGGATTCAGTCACCTCAATCATGGTTTCTGCTATTAGATCATCTCACACAGCACGTGACAAACTCAAACACTCAACAGAGACTTTACAGTCCTAGAACCCCCCAGAGGGAACAGCTGGCTGGAGCATCTGGGGGCTGCGCAGGGTCGCTCACTGTGCTCACCCGTGAGCGGTCCTTCAGGCTGGAGACAAGATTATTTTTGGCAGCCTTATCAGAAGAGTTCTCACTCCCTGAACTTTTCCTTGGATCAAAGCATGTTTAGAAGGCGGCTCCAGATGTTAGGATATCAACAGAACCAAAAGCCAGGGCACAACGTAGGCTCGAGGAGCCCTCACAAATAAACACAACGTTGGGAGCTTTCTGCTCAGCGACACTAGTCCACATTCATAACCCAAAGCTACGTGCCCACCTTGCCTGGGATGGGAAGGAAAGGCTGGGTTTGGGCTTCCATCCTGCGGGACATGAAGGTGAGAACCTCTCCCACAACTCTCCTTCCCTTGCCCGGCTGATTTGTACTGCTCACCAGGTCTGTAATCAGAGCACCAGGTTGGTCCAAGCAAGGATGCACCCCTGACACACCTCAGTGTGAAGCCAGACATCACCCAGGAGGGCTCTGAACCTCCCAGCACCATCTTCCACTCCCAGCAGCATTCACCATCTAAACAGCTCAGCGCCACGGAATCATTGGTTTGGGTGGGAAGGGACCTTGAAGATCATTAGTTCCAACACAGGTCCCTTCCAGCCCAAACCATTCTGTGATACTATAACGCCCCCACCCCGACATAGGCAAGGACACCCCCCCAACCCATGGCGCCCCAAGCCCCATCCAACCCGGCCTGGAACCCTGCCAGGGATCCCAGGGCTCCCACAGCCTCTCCAAGCACCCTGTGCCAGGGTCTCCCCCTCCCCAGAAAGGATTTCTGCCTCCCAGCCCCTCTCCATCACCCTCCTGCAGCTGAAGGCAGTTCCCCTGGGCCTGGCACTCCCTGCCCTCAGCACCAGCCCCTCTCCAGCTCTCCTGGAGCCCCTCGAAGGCCGGAAAGGGGTTTGGAGCTCTCCCTAGAAGCAGCTTTCTCTTCTCTGGGCTGAGCCAGCCCAGCTCTCCCAGCGTGGCTCCAGAGCAGATGGGCTCCAGCCATGGACCAATGCTGTGGCCCACCCTGGACTTTCTCCAAGAGCTCCATGCTCCCCCGTGTCCTGGGGACCCCCAAGCTGGAGGCAGCACTACCAGGGGCTCTGTGTCCCAGAGAAGAGTAGAGGGGCAGAAACCCCCCTTCCCAGCCCTGCCGGTCCCACTGCTGGGAGTGCAGCCCAGGACATGAGGGGCTTTCAGGGCTCCAAGCCTTGGTCATGTCCAACTTGTTCCCCACCAGGTCCTTCTCCATAGGGCTGCTCTCAACCCATTCACCCCTGTCCGCACAGACAGTGGGTGTTGCCCCCACCCATGTGCAGGACCTTGCACTGGGCCTGGACAGAGCTCCATGAAGCCCACATGGCCCACTCCTCAACCCTGTCAAGGTGAACTTCTCAAATGCATCCAGCCATACCACACCACTGCCCCAAGCTGCAAGGCCACTATCCCCACAGTTTAATCAATCTTCTCCCCCCATGACATGCTGCCATCTCCAGCAGGTCTGCAGTGACTGTGATAACTGCTCCCAGAGGACTCTGTCCCACTGCCAGCTGACAGCAAGTCTCTGTCGTGCTGAAGAACTCTTATTTTCTCCTCCTTCTCACCCAGCCCTGGGAAGGGGAACAGGAATACTAATGCACCCCCATTAAGCAGGCCAGAAGAAACCCAACCCACCCAAGCCACAGCCCCATCTTTGCCCTTTCCATTCACCAGCAACCCGAGTGAGAAGCGCGGCTGTCAGAAGATTTCTTGGGTTTCCTTAAGTTCCTCTGCCAAGTTGTGATTAAAATCCCCCTAAGTGGTTTGTTCTTCATTCCATTTCCTCCAACAGAGAAGGACCACAGAGCCAAGAGCTGCACTGAGTGCCCAAGCCGCCAGCCACCGACACAACCAGGCCCCGTCCCAGGCTCCTACACCGCCTCGCTGGGACCAATGGGAATCTGAAAGCAATTCTCTTCCCATCGCCAGTATCAGACCATCAGCTCCCAGAGGAGACTGGGTTTTAATGGGTCTGCTTCATGTGGGCTGCTGAGGCAGCAGCTCCTGCCAGGCACTGCTGTAGCACTGCGTTTCGAGTGGCTTGGCCAATGTAGATGGTTCCCAAAGGCTCGTGGGCAACACACGATGGCAGAGCAGCGGGTGAAGAGCGAAGCATGGCACTGTAATGCAGGTCTCCATGCCCAGAAACACCCAATTCAACAAGAACTCAGCTCCTCTGTCCCAACTCCACACATTCTGCTTCATGATAGCAGCTTCGGAAGAGGAGCCAACCTCTCATCAAGGGCTCCTTGTGCTACTGGCTTGGGATTGGCACCAAACTGGATCCCTCTCCTTGCCCAGAAAAATCTGGCTGCCGCTGCAGCCTGGAGGATGAAGCTGGTGGTTTCTTGCCCAGAAACAAAAGGCACCTGCAAGTCCGGTCATTCTCGTTCCTGTGGCCAAGGGCTGGAGACCGTCAGGACGCCACCAAGATGTGGTGCATCTCACCCACCCTCTCCTACCAGTGGAGAGCAGGTGAGGAAAGCCCCTTCCCTGTGGGAAGGCAGATGTGTTTGATCCCAGGGCTCAAGCATGCAAGGAGCACTGGGTATGGAGGCGGCACAACAGGAACCCCAAAACTCTGTTCACACAACAAGAAAAACTAGAACCGGATCTGCTGCTGCCGTCTCCACATCCTCTGCCTCGGATGGGCCCCGCAGAGGGAGGTGCTCCTGCCAGGAGCCGAGGCACTACTGTGGAGCATGCAGCCCAGGAATCCCAAAATTCCCATTTTTTCAATGCCATATACCTCCTCACAGCCTTGGGGGAACGCTGAACCCATCTCCAGCAGTGGCGCTGACAGGACACCATGGAGACTGAGCTCCCATCAGCTCCCACCATGGGGAACACCACCAGCTCCTGCATTCCCAGCAGTGTGCCCAGGCAGCGAGCCCCTCGGAGGCAGAGGGGCTCCCTCCTCAATGAACCTGGCAGAGCCCCAGGACATCCAGTCACCCATTAATGCCAGAGGGTGGATCCAGTTTCTTTGAGGCAAGGTTTAGTGCCCGAGGAGCGCAGCCTGAGAGCTGAGCCACGGGCGAGGGAGGAACGTTAGCTCTTTCCCCAGACCAAGTCAACCCAAAGGCTGGTCTCCTTCCAAGGGACATCCAAAGCCCATTCACCGCACCACACTGGTGATGCGGCATCCCAGCACTGATTATTTTTGGGAAGGAGTCCCTTTCAGACAACACGCCCCCCATTTCCACTCACTGCTCCCCACGGATGAGCCACAGGGTGGGATACAATGAGCGCAGGAGGCAGCACACCTGTACCCCAGTGACTGGGGGGTTTGGGAACGGCGCTCATTTGCATAGCGCCCGGGGAGCAAACCAAACCAATCACCACACAGCATTTCCATAGCTAATTGGGGAGCGAGCTCTCTGGAATTAAATTACTTTCTGGCTTGGGAAAACAAAACTACCACCCAAACCCAACCTAGCCACAGGATTTGCAGCTGTCAGACCCCAGGTGCTCTCCCCAACAAAGCCCACGCTGATGTCTAACCGGGGAGCATCCGACCTCTGTAGAGCACAGGGGAAACTGAGGCACAGAGGCTCCAGCAGTCGCATCGAGGATGGGCAGGCAAAAGCCCTGAGAGCCACTCCTGCTCCCTCGACGTTGGGATAAAAAACTCTTTTGAGCCGCATCACATCTCATCCCCTTGACAGGACGTAAAATGAGGTGACCTCGGTGTTGTGACCAGAATGGCAGCTGGAGCCGGTACAGCAGGCTCACTCCCTGCATTATTCATTGCAGCACACGTCCAGAGACCCTGAATACACGGTGGGGGGCAGGCAGTGTTTTAACAGAGACCCAGACACTTACCAAGTTTGAAACCAATTTCAGTGTCAAGCACAGGGGAGACATTGGCAGATGCAGGCGTGTGCCATGGCCAGGCCCTAGGAAAGTTTCACAGGTTAACATCTGCCTGTGACAGGATTTATCCTGTCTGCAGCGTGGGGATGGAGCCAGTGCCATTCAGCTACCGGAGAAGGACAGATAGAGGGACCACACAAGCCCTGCGAGGTGCCGGTAGTTGGGCAGAGCCTCAAGACCCCTTACACCACCACAAAGCCCCCTGCCCCGTGACCCCATCCATGGCAGCAGCCTGTGTCAGCCCTGCAACCTGAGTTCACCCCGGAAAACACCCGAGTGCGTTTATTTACATCAGATCAGTTCCCTGAGCCGCTCCGTGGGCAGGAATGAGTAACAGGGACAGGAATATCTCCAGCAGATGTTGTCACCGCATACAGCATGTCACCAGGCTGCCGGGAGCTTTAAATCATTCCAGAGTCTGGTGACTTCTTTCCAGCCCCGGCTCAGCACCTCCGAGACCTCCTTTTCCTTTGAAAGATCTCCAGCCCCAGGTGTTGGATCACCAAGGAGGTGGGAACATCACAAGAAGCCACCCACAACTGCCAGCTGCCTCTTCTCCAGTGAAGGGCTGCTCTGAACAGCCAGGTTCTCCCGCACCCTGTGCGCTTCCCAGGCCACCTGCCCACAAGATGAGATGGGTTTCCCAGAGCATCCTCCAAGAGCAGTGGCAGAGCAAGGCAGCAAAGCTGTCATGCTTGCAGGAAACCGGGAAAAGGCAGGAAAATTCCCAACAAACTAGCCTTTAGAAGCAGGGGAAGGGAAAAGCAGCCAGTTTGTTGGGAATTTTGCCACCTTTTCCCAGTGGAGGAGTTGCTTTGCTCATTAGCGGGTTGTTGCCGGCACACAGGAGGGAGCAGCTCACTGAGTTCAGAAGCCTTCAGGGTCACTCAGCGCTGGAGACGCACAGAGCTTTCTTTAAGGAAACCTCCCTCGGGCTGATGAATGGCGGTGGGTAAGCAGGGTCGTTAGGCTAATAAGCAGCCGCCACCAGCCTGGAAGCAAAGCGACAAACACGATGGAGTCTACTGGAGCCTGTTAGCCTCCGAATCTGACCCGTCTCAAGCAGTGACTGCCTCCATCAGAGGAGTAAAGGGGTCCCATGAGTCAGCAGGATCCATCGCCCACTGGCTTTGGCATCAAAATCTCTAATCCAAGCAGCAAGGGAGCAGATTCGTGGCTCACTAGCACCAAGGAAGGGTGCCCAGACCTGGTCAAGGAGGAGCTGTCCTCCTTCCATCAGCGTCCTCACCAGCATGTTGTCATCCCGCTCACGCTTCAGGAATTGAGGAGATCTTCTCTGCCTTTCCCAATGTTGCAGCCTTGACAGGGAGCCACAGGCCCTGCCTCCTGCTCCGGCAGAGACGGGGCTGCGTTTCCACACAGTGATGTATTCAACGGGATACGGCAACGCTGCTGGCTCAGGCATCAAAACTCAGCTCACCCGTTCACCAGTCCTTCCCACCACCACCAGCTGGGAAGACAGGGAGAAACACCATTTCTTTCCTCTTGGAAAGCCCCCAGAGGTGGGATCAGCTCCCAGCCTGCTACATCTAGTGGTTATAAAAATATATATATATAAATATATAAAAAAAAGCCCAAATATAAATAACCTCTCAGCAGGAGCCAACACTCAAAGCCTAACCCCATGGTTTTAAGCGAACGAGGCCAATTTCCTCCCTTGTAGCTCCTGACACATGTTGGCTGCGTGCCCCCCTCTTGCCTTGTTCCCGCAGCAGAAGGCTCCAGGCAGCGGGACTGGGGCCGATAAGGAAACCAACGGCATAATTCCCAAAGCCTCCTGACACAACCCTGTCAGCAGCTCTGGAGGCGGCTGATTCCAGCGCAACCAGAGCAAAGAAACCACGGAGAGGAGAGCAGGGGAGAGCAGGCAGCTGCCTGCACTCCTCCAGATGCCATTCCCTGGAAAGAACCAGACCCTGCAGAGCCAGAGCTGGGATGGGGACAATAGGATGCCAGGAGAATGGCTTCTGCCCTGGGTTTTTTGGTACAAATGCATCCATTGGGAGTTTCTCCACCCAGTGAGGAAACCCATGCCGGGTGCTGCCCATCACATCTGGGTCAAAATCCTTGAAGCACCAGGCTGGGACCGGCCCACGAGGTCCCCTCCCCGCTATGTCCCATGGGCCCCAGCCACCATCTCAGATCTTCACCTCAGTGGGGATCTCAGGTCAGAGCGGGTCGAGCTTTGCCAAAGCCTCACATCTAACATCTCACCATTTGGGGCGCAGAAGGCTGGAGCATTCAGCACAGCAGCTCCTCGCTCCCATGCATTCCTCCACAGCAAAGCCACACTCCTATGGGAGAAAGACACCAAGAGCTGCTGGTGGAGGGCAAGATCAAGTCCTAAAAGGATTCACTGGGAGCTCTGAGCAACATCAGTCAGCTAGGCTGCAGTGCTGGTGCCAACGCCAGCCAGTGAATGAGAAGAGGACAAGGGCTAAGGGACAGCAAGAAGCCAGCGGTGGGTGGGACGCGGCAACAGAAGAGGCCGCAGTAGAGCTGGAGCCCTTCACACCCACAGAAGGATGGTGAAAAGCAGCAGCACAGCATCAGTGACCACATTTCCATGGACACGTGCATGGAGCTTCCTCCATGACCACACTGGTGCCAAGACCAGTCTCCAGACCACCCACGGAGCGTCATCACTCCCTCTCTGAGGGGCAGAGCTGGAAGGAAACGCAGCACCCAATGTGCAGAAGCGTCCCTGAGAGCCTGAGGCCATCTACTGTTGCCCTTCGGCTTGGCAGAGCTACCAATCTTCTAGGAAGACCTAAACCCAAGCCATCCAAGCACCCCCCATCCCAGCCCTGGTGCTCCATCCACCACTGAGCCTCAGCCTTTGGTAAAAAAAAAGAGGAGGAGACAACTGTGCTCAATTCACAGTAAAGAATTAGGCAGGTGGGAGGGGGGGGGGCGTGGATTCAGGGCACAAAATGCACCAGTGACTGCTCCTCCTACTCCTGTGGAGCACCGCTGCCGAATCCACCCTCCTCACTACCTCAGGAGGGCAGCTCCTTGACCCACAGAGTCCTTTCATCTATGCTCTCAGGCAGCTTCTGTTGTGCCTTCCCCTTGTCTGCAGTGGCGTCGCATCTGGGTGCTCGCCGGGGAGGGGGGTGGCGGGGGCGGGTGGGGAGGAAGGGGGGGAATAAAAGAAAGAAATTTTAAAAAACCCCAACCCTACCAAAAAAAACCCGCCCCCCTCCCGCTGAACCACCGCTCCATCAAAACAAAGCCGGAGCGGTAGCCAGGAGCAGGGCGGCTCTTTTGTTCAACGCTGAGCAACCCCCGGCCAGGCCGGCCGGGAGCGAGGTGCCAGCAGCTGGGAGCAGGGTGCCAGCAGCACCGGCACCAAGCCAGGCTGGAGAGCCAGTAAGGAAGTGCATGCCCACCTGCCACCCCATCAAAGGGACCCCAAAGGGACCCCAGGGGGGCAGCTCGACAACAGGAAAGGAGACGGTGGGGTGGGTGGTAAAAACCAGCTTCCCAAGCCCGGCCGGCGCTGCGGCTGCTGCTGCTCTGTGCACGGCCATTTTGCTGCGCGTGGTTGCTCGCTGCCAGCAGCCCTTCCTTCCCCAGCAGCAGGGGAGGTTGCACCTCCCCAAAACCAAACCCCATCCCTGCTGACCCATGGCTTGTCATCCATGGAGCCGGGTGCTGATCCGCACAGGCGTCATTTCGCTCCTGGGTGCAAGAAGTGTTCAACTCCTGCTGGTGACCCCCCCAAAAAACCATCTTTCAGGGGCTCCAACACCACACCGCGGTGGTCTTGCCCTCAAGACCCTGGAAGGTCTCAGAGGGGTTATTTCCACCAGGTTTAATCGGCTCCATCCATCCCTGGTGAAGTCAGTGCTCACATGCTGACGCATTGGCAGAAGCGTGGGGTTGGAGGAAGGCGCAGAGGTAGGATGCAGCCCCGATGGGCATGCAGCAAAGGGGTGTTTGGGATATTCAGTTCCTGAGGCTGCACCCCGAGGAAGGATGGTCACACCAGTCCCAGTGAGCCCCACGGGCTCTGGTGCCACCATGTCAGACACGGGCACAAGGTGGATTGCACCCAGGGCGACCACAGCAGATGGAGCACCCACTGGCACAAAGCACCTGAGAAGACCCCCCAAAGCTCGTTCCTGCACTCAGTGAAGAGCAGAGGGTAGCAAAACCCTCCAGCAAGGGGTTCAAGGAGCACAAACGCAGGAGGAGGGGCAGGTATGAGCGCCCTGTGGCACCAGAGCCCCGCGCCAAGGCAGCCCACTCCCTGCTACAGCAAGGAGACCCAGCAAAACCTCCCAGCTGGAGGGTGGGGGCTCAACACGTGTCGGTCCATACAGGGAGGTCATCTGTCTCAGGCTGAAGCCGACGGAGGGAGTGACAGTCTTTTCATTCTCAGACAGAGATCAGCCTCTGTGCCCGAAACGGAAGCAGGAGCAGCCCAGGGTTAAGGAGAGGACAGGCTGCCGGGGACCAAAGGTTGGGCTGAGTCACGCTGTGGCCGTTCCTGTTTCGGTCTGAACAAGTTTCTCGCTTCCCAGGCGGGGTTTGTCCCCAGGCCTGCAGGAACCCGTCACTGCCTCCTCCTCCAAGGAGCTGCCCTCCCACAGCTGGCACGTACACCCTCGCTCTTCGCGTGTCATTCAAAGCCCATGTGCTGGTTTTGGGGCATCTCTGAAGCTTTCGGGAGCCAGGAAGAGCCCCCTGCTGCTGCTCGACTCCATCTCATCCCACCCTGCCCCAGCCGTCAGCCTGTCCTCAGCTTCTTCTCCAAGCTGCTTTCCCACCACTCACCGCGCAGACACCTTTCTCCTCTCACCCACGGCTTTCCCAACCCAAAAGAAGCCATCTAGCTGGCTCTGGGAGGCTGACGCTTCCTCCCAAGCCCAAACCTGAGACGTTTTCCTGCAGATCCAGACCTTACATCAGTTTCCAAAGATGGGCTCAAACCTCCAGGCTGAGCCCTCATGAACATGGTTGTACCTGAATCAGGACAAGCAAAATGGCAGAGATGTCCTCCTGGGGTGTCAGTACAGGGATGACAGACTGGTATGGGTGGGAAGAGACCTTCAATGACCTTCTAGTCCCACCTCCTGCCATGGGCGGGGACACTCTCCACTAGACCTGATTGCCTTAACACTTCCTACAGTGAGACAGCCACACTGTCTCTGGGCACCCCGTGCCAGCATCTCGCCACTCTCATCCTCCTCACAGCCCAGCTGAACCTCCTCCCTTTCCCTGCAAAGCCACCACCCCTCGTCTCAACACTGCAGGCCCTGGAAGAAAGTCTCCACCTGACTTTGCGTATGGAAAGGGGCTTGGGGTCCCCCCCCAGAAACTTCTCAGAGCTGAGCCAGCCCAGCTCTCCCAGCCCAGCTCCAGAGCAGAGCTGCTCCAGCCCTTGGAACATTCCCATGGCCCTGCACCAGACCCACTCCCACAGCTCTGTGTTCCCCCCGTCCTGGGGATCCCCGAGCTGGAGGCAGCACTGCTGGGGGGTCTGTGTCCCAGAGTGGAGCAGAGGGACAGAATCCCGCTTTCCCAGCCCTTCTGGTCCCACTGCTGGGGGTGTAGCACAGGACATGGGGGGGCTTTCGGGGCTCCCAGTGCACAGTGTAGGGTCACATAGAGCTTCTTGTCCCTCAACCCCCCCAAGTCCTTCTCCTAACGGCTCTTCTCTATCTATTCTCCTCCCGGCCTGTCGCTGTGCTGGGTACTGTCCTGACCCACATGCAGGACCTTGCCCTTGGCCTTGTTGAGCTTCCCAAGATTCACACAAGCCCCCTCCTCAAGCCTGTCAAGGCCCATGATCGTTGGCACCTCCCTCTGGCATCCCCACCTCTCTCTGGCACCCCCACCTCTACATCCTGAGGAGTCAAACCACCAGAAAAGCTGGGGAAAGCCACACAGGTTGTGCCCCAAGGTGCAGCCAAGCCCCACCTGGCTCTGATGGAAGCAGATGGAGGAACCTAACAGGCAAAAGCATGCCGAGGTACTTCCTACACCACTTGCAAAGCCACAGCCCTCTTGGAGCTGTCCCCAAGCAGAAAAACACTGCACTGTACAACCCCTCAGTGGGTTCCTCCTCCACAGACCCAGAGGACCGGGGGACTTCCAGCATCCCCATTTGAGTCTATCACACAGAGGAGCATCTGCTCTTCTTCCCGCATTCATTCACTGCAGTTCTGCTGCTCGGAGCGATGAGGATACATCATCTCCACACCACTCCTTAATTTTACAGGCTCCAAGCCACCTGCCCCAGGAGTCTTCCTCTCAAGCAGAGGAAGCACCGACCTCCTCAGCACCACTCCGAGTACTGCCCCATCACCGACCAGCCTTCCTGCTGCACATGCTCTTGCGGCAGATGGGAAATGCCGATGCTCTCCCCAACAACTCGATAGGCTTGGAAACTCCTCCAAATCCACTGAGCACCCCCCATAACGAAGCAGAGATCCTCCCAGGGAGCCAGCAGCTGCAGGCACCCAGTGCACCCCTGGCCACTCTCCCCACAGCCCAGATGAGCCAGCCTGGACGCATGTGCTGGCGACACTCAGGGACAGCATCAACCACCGCAATTTCAAAGACACAACAAGCCAACTGAGCTGCCGCTCCAACAGCCATATCCAGAACCAGCTCAACCCCCCACCACTCGGATGGACAGACGGCCACTGACCCCACCAGCACAGCTCTTCACACCCCCAGTGACCTAGGAGAGCAGCTTTGCAGGCTCGGCATGGCTTAGCAGAGGAGTGACGTGTACAGAAACCCATGGCAAGCTCTGGGCCCAAGGCAGGGCGTCAACGCAAGTGGGACAAAGCCCACATCCCAACAGCGGTGACTCCTGCCAGCTCTGTGCCGCGTGCTCCCCACGCAGGTCCCACGTTCACTGACATGGTCAAGTCTCCTCCTCAGCAAATGGTGCAACCGGGAAAAATCTGCACCTTGGGAGCCACAGAGAGTTTTGACGCTCAAGGTGAAGTCACTGGGAAGTGGAGCATAGCGACCACAGGTGCTGCCCTGTCCTGATGAGACAGGACCTGAATGTCACCTCTGCCAAGTGATAGGAGCAAGAGAGGTGTGAACCCGCTGGGCACAAGCGCGGCACCAAAACCAAATCCCCGAGGGTACAGCAGGATCGCACTGTGACCGTGGGCAATTCGCCATAGCGTGGCTCCCAGCAGCCAGGCATGGCTTCATTGGTCCCTTCCCATCACCATGTCGCACGGAGAAGCTCCCATCACGCCAGGAGCAGGAGGCACCAGCCTTCCACTGCTGGCGCCCAACGGCGCAAGTCCCACTGTGGGCTCCCGCTCCCTCAGCGCCCACAGCAGCGCGGCACATGCCAGTGCAGGAGCGACCCCGACGCCTCTCTTACCTTCTCTGACTTCACCTTCTTCAGCTGCCGGCACTCACTTTCCCCATCCTCCAGCTCCGACTTAACTCCCAAGGGGTTGAGCGCAGCTCCTGTGTCGATAGCTATACTCCCAAGCTGCTCAGCAGCAGCAGGCTCTGTCCCCTGGCCCCCGTCATACTGTCCCACCCTCACTGCCAGGGCCAGAGGCTGCAGCACGCTGGGCTCCTTCTCGGCTGCAGCCCCTGCACCCTCACTCCTTTCCTTCTTGCTTTTGGACGAGCCGCCCTCCTTCTCCTTCTTGGAACCGGCCACACTGCGAGACGCCTTGGCCGACTTCTCCGAGCCCTTCGGGGTGACGGCAGGCACCAAGCCGCCCGAGTTCGCGCCGTCCCCAGAGCGTCCTTGAGCCTCCTTCTTGCTGCCAGTTCCCTCGCCAGGAGTGAACAAGGAGGTCCCCGGGGTTGGCTTGCCACTGTCCTTGCCACTCTTGCTCCTTTTCGACTTGGATTTGCCCTCCTTGCCCTGCGGGCCTGGCACCGGGCTCACAAACTTGATGTTATCCGGTAGGGTCGCCACTGCGTTGGGCGCCGGGAGCCCCACTTCCTTGGAGCCTGACATTTCCAATTTCTGCTGATCCTTCTCCAAATCAGCGTCCAGGTCAATGATAAGATTCCCTACGCCAATGTCCCACTCATCCCCGCTGTCGTACGTCTCAACCGGGTTCGCATCAATTCCTTTCCCTCCGGAAGCTCCGCTGCTCAAGGACATCTTAGAGTTAACGGCCCCTCACGGTTCAAGGCTCTTCCCTGCCTCCACACCCTGGGGGTCACCTACGTCCTCCGGGGGCTTCCAGCAGTCGGGGTCTGCCCAGGTGACGGCATCGCTGCTGGAAGGGAGAGCAAAGACAACAGGGTTACAAGCGAAAAGCCCCAGGGCAGGCAGATCTGCCTTCACCATGAGCAGGAGGGGTCCTGAGCAGGGCAAAAGCCCCCCACAACCTCCCAAATCCCCCATTGCACGGCACAAGGCAGCATCCTCCTGCCGACACCCTCCCTGCTCCCCAGGCTTGGGGGCTGCTCCTCAGCCATCCCTGCAGCAGCAGCCATCTGGCACCAGTCCCTCGATCGATGCCAGCCCTGGCAGGTCACGGCTCTCGGCTCCAACAAGACATTACTCACACGTTTCCCCGCTCGCCATTTCCCTCTGAATTATCGAGCGCTGCCCCTGGGAGGGAGGATTGATTCCTCTCCCGCCGATGCCACCCGGGGGGAGGGCTCCTCTCCACACTAGCCTCACTGCAAGGGACCAGAGCCGCTCGCCGGGGAAGTCAAGTGCCTTGCTGGGAAATAAATCCCAAGCTTCAGAGAGCCCACGCCACTCGGACACGTCAGATCAGTCACCGAAGGGCAAACAGCAGCAGGGAGCAGGGTTTCCACCCTGCACCCCCAGGCAGCGCAAGGCAGCACCCGGCTTTAGGACCTTTAGCGACCTCCACCTTGCTTAGCAGGACATGAAGGGTGGGAAATCGAGGCACAGAGGGTACCTGCTCTCAGCAGAGAGGAGAGGGACCAGCTGTACCTGCCCGTGCCATGGCCAACCCCAGCTAGCCCAAATTTTCTCATCGCAGCAGTGCAGCCCCTCGCCCTCCCCACTCTCAGCCGCATCGTACGCTGCTCCATCCCCAGAGGCAGGGAGAGGGGGGCGGGAGGGAAATAAAAATTAAAGGGGAAAGAAAAAAAAGCCACCAAGACACCCACGCGCTACCCAAAAAAGCGACGGAGTCACTGGCTGAGATTAGCTCATGGCAATTACACCGACGAGACATAATTAACACATGAAACAGCTTCTTCCCAGCAGACAACTGGTCAGCTACTGGGCTCCAGCCACTCACTCTCCGCAAAGCCTTGGCCACCCATTTCAAGGAAGCTCCTCTCCATCAGCACTGTCCCCCCCTTCCCCACAGAGCTGAGCCATAGGCCTGCCGGCTCCTCACACTGTTTACGAGTGATGCTTCCAAAACAGGTGACAAAGAGGAAGGAGAAGGGGGGGAGAAAAACCCCACAAAAAATACAACCCCCCAGAAAACCCAAACCACACACGGATTTCTTCAAACCCCAGCAGGCAGGAGCCTGGAAAGCGGCTCCGTGGTGCGTTTCCAGAGATGCAAACACTGTAAAAATGCCAGGGATTCTTTCATCAGACAGGCTGCCGCAGCCAGACCATTTTCCATCTGCTCCCCACAGCATCCTCGGCTCTGTACAGCTAATAATCCGCTCCCTGACAGGTCATTACGGAGATTTTTAACCCCAGGAGCCAGGGGCTAGCATGCGAGCTGGAAATGAAAAGCACTGACCTCTCGTTTCAGCGACACACAAAGTGCCGAATCAGGAGATCACTTTGTACGCCGGAGTCGCTAACGGCTTCCTAAAGCCACGCTGCGTGTGCTTTGCCTGCCTCCTCCTCTTCTTCCTCCTCCTCCTCCTGCCCCAGCACCCCGACCCTGAGCCGGGGCGCCCAGCTCCCTTCGGACACCTCCCTTCCAAACCACTGATGGGACTGGGGGCCACCATTGCATCCCCACACGGAGCAGCCCTCCCCGGCCAGCTCCCTTTGTGCAGCAGATCCACAGCCGTTCCTTTGTCCGGACAGGCGAAGCTGGTAATGGGGTGGGTGAACCAGATTTTTAGGCGGTACCAGCCCTTTCCCAGCCCAAAGTCCAGGTATGGCGTCCTGCCACATGTGACCCAAGGGCTCGGGGACACGCTCTTCCAGGAGAGGAGATGAAACTCAGCCTCTAACCCCCACCCAAAGGTGGGAGCATACAAAGGGCCATGGCCAGCTTGGCTCAGAGGGACGACCAGGACAAGGTTGAACTGTGACAGGCACACCATCACCTGTCCCACGCCACTGGCCTGGCCAGCTCTCAGCTGTTTTGGGTGGGCACACCAATGTTGTACCCCCAGACTGAAGGAGGGAGCAGGCGAGCAGGGTCTGGGTCTGAAATGATGCAAAGAGCGGCAGCACTTGCCAATCCCAACCACAACAAAAGGAAGGAGCAGCCCAGAAGTCCTGTGGGTCCCCAGCGATCTGAGCGCCAGGAACAATTAAAGGGTTAGAAAACAAGAGAGGAAAAAAAAACATTCACCCTACGGAGAAGGCGTCGAGGGAGCTGCAGGAAGGGAACCACAAACAGGCCGAGCGAGAATGGGACGGATTGATGAGCATGGCGCACAGACACGCCAAGGACCTTGAGATGTGCCACTGGGGGGAGAGGGACCAGGGTGGCCAGCAGTCCCCTCTGGCCCAGGGCTGAGGAATAGGATCCCAGAACACCATCTGGAGTGGGTGGGGGGGTTTCCCCTGCAAGTCACCTATTGCACGTGGCTCTATGGCGCTTCCCACAGCTCAAACAACACTTTCCCTGACATTCCCATCCCAAAATTTCCACCTCCCCAACCTGCTGCACCGCTGCTGTTTTGGGAACCTCCTGGCTACTGCAGCCCCAACCGGGTCAGAATGAGATGCCTTTCCCACCACTCCAACTGGAGAAGCGCCGGATTGCTGTCCGTATTCTTCCTGCTCTCCTGCCGGAGAGGGAGTAATGCCGCCACAAATCACCGCAGCTCAGAAAGCAGAGCAAGGAGATTGATTCAGCCAGCAACGTGTCCTTCCCCTTACCTCCTGCCATCGTGGGATTGATCCCCGCGCAACATGAAAAGCATGTGCTCACTTGTTGGCCTGGAGACCTGCCAACAAAGCGTTTTAAGAGCAGTCCTGGAGCGCGGATCCTACAAGGAGACAGCTTTCTGCTTGGGAATGCTGCACACACACAGCACCAGACATGAATAATTCAGCTCCATTAGGTGCCGAGACCTCTCCAGTCCTCATCCAGAGGCTGGGCTGGAGCCAGCCGCCTTAAGCCTTAGGAGACAAACCTGAAAGTTCACTTTGGGAGCTGCACACACACACACACCTGGGGAAAGCTGTGCAAACACCGGGGCTGGCCCACAAAATCTGAGCAGGGAAACCTCGTGGAGCCCCAGCTCTTTGTCCCAAAACATGCAGGGGGGATGCCAGGCTGCAGCCCGCGTCGCCCCAGCTGTCTCTGCCCATTACTGGAGGCCAAGAAACCAAACCAGGGAAGGGTTGAAGGCCCAGGGGCGGCAAGATGCGGGGAGAAAGCTCTTCTCCTGGCAACAACCAGCCCACACGTAGGGAGACTGTCTCATACCCATGTGCTCCAGCCTGCAGCGCTCCAGGATCAGCCTCTGGTGGCTTCCAGACATGACCGACTGCAATTTTCACCCTGATTAACTTTCAGGAATGCCTGCAAGAAGGAGCGAGTGGGAGGGGGGGGGAAAGGAAAGAATAAAAAACACCACAGTTCTCCAGGACATGGCGTTTCCTCCGGCAAGGCTGCGAGTGAGAGGAGGGTCTCAGAGAGATGCTCTTGCCCTGGCTGGGAACAACCCCCACAAACAAACAGTCCCCCCTCTGCTTGGGGATGGCAAAGGTAGCGCTGGGGAGAGCACCCATGGGAGAGATGCTGCCCCCCCAAAACCTCGCTGAGATCCTCAAGGGCTCCCCATGAGCTGCCGGCCCCGCATCCGCGGGCACAGCGGCACGAGGGGCCGTGGTGCCGAGGCCCTTCCTCCCGCCGCTGGCAGCGAGCCGGCAGCTCTCCCCATACGCTGCCTCCGCACAAGATCCCTTTTTGTTTCCTTTTACGACTAAAGAAACTCAGGGCGGGAAGGGGAAAAGGGGGGGAACAACACGCCTGCCTTTTCCCGAGCCGCCACGCTCGTTCCCCACTCAGCTCCTACCACCGCGTTTGTAATCCCCCAGCTGGGCTTGTTTGGGTTGGATTTTTGTTAAGTAACTCCCATGTCTTTTCTGCGGATTTCTTTTCGGGCTGGTTCCCCACCCCCCCAACCCTCTCCCCGCCCCCTCTCTCTAGAGATGGGGGAGAAGGAGAAAGGGGGAGGAAAAATAAATAGGAGAGGGGGAAAAAAGGGAAAGAAAAAAATAGGAGGAAAAAAAGGGAAATGTTGAACAGGAGCCAGCTGGCACGCACAGAGGAGCCGGAGAAATCTGCACAAAGGAGCTTCCTCACTCACTTGCTGCTTTCAGCTCAAGAAATCACGCAGGGGAGGAGGGTTTGCTCTCCCCATACATCAGTCAAGCCGTGGTAGACAAAGGAGATTTACCATGACACCCTCCAGAACTGCCACCCAACAGGGGCAGGAGCCCTCAATCGCCTTCGCCCGGCGGGAGTCCGAGCTGTTGCAAAACATGGCCAAGCACAGGGCTTCAAAACAAGCTGCTCAATGTGGAATTAAGCAAGATTTCTTTCTCTCTTTTTTTCTTTCTTTCTTCTTTTTTTTTGAATGGAGGAGCTGCGCTCCCGCCTCCTCTCTCGCACAAGGCGCCGGGAGAACTTCGGTGGCTCCCGGGGCCAAACGGGACGGCGCCGGAGTGCTGCCAGGACGGAGAAGGCTGAACCCAATTTGAATAAAATGGAGCCATCCTTCTGCTGCTGCTGCTTCTTCTTGTTTCTTTTTTTAATATGGAGGTGCACCCCACCCCACTGAGACTACATCTTCCAGCATGCACTGCAACCGGAGCACCTGGGGAGATGTCCAGGAACTTACAGCAGGACTCCCAAGTTTCCGTAGGCTGAGCCTTGGTGCTGCTGATGAACCTGACACAGGGTGGGACTCGAGACGCGTGTCACCTGTCAGCGTTCTTGAGGAAAGCCCAAAACATTTGAGTCTGGGCACCACAAAAGCTGGATGGAGGAGGTCAAGGGAAGAGAAGGGTGATGGAAGATTATGGGCAAGGTGAGCAAAGACCTCTTTGCCAGGCCACCCCTGCATCCATCACCCTACCTGGAGCAAAGCTCTGGGATCCATCAGTCACAATACCCACCTGCTACCAAAACACCCACACTCAAGCGCCGAGCTGACATTCACCGTCCATCAGAAGAAATGGCTTGGATCCGAATTCAACCTCACTTGTCCACCCTGCTCTGCTCATGGCCTTAAAACACAACCTCTAGGCCAATGTTTGCTAAGCCTATGGTGCACAGAGAGCCCAGCAAATCCATAGGCACGAGATCAGGGCCCGCAGTGCCAGACCCCAACCCAGCTGCCTCTGAAGAAGATGCTTCTTCACCAGATGAGCTACAGCTCAGTGCTTGCTTCCTCCTTGCCTTCCTTCATCTTCACGCCAAGCAGGGGGAGTGGAGAAACACCGATCCAGGGCCTAAAGCCCCCCAGCTCTCAGCTGCAGCTTGCTGACAGAGCTGCCCTCAGCAGATCGCCTCGCTTCCCTCAGCTCCCAGTGAGCCAAACTCAACCAGCGGCAGCATCCCCATCGCGAGGGACACAAAACGGGGGGAAACCGAAGGGAGGAAACCTTTGGGGCCTTCCTTTGTATCACAAAGCAGGGAGAACTGGAACAAGCTCCTCTTTAATCCGCCCATCGCTCTCAGAAGCGTCACCACCAAAGGCCCCTTCTCCGTTTGTTGTGCCTCTGGAGCTGGCAGCTCCTCAGATTTCCACCTATTTGATTTTGCTGTCTCTCAACCCCGAGATTTTTAGTTTTCTTCCCAGCTACCTCCCTCCATACTGAACCAAACACAGCTCCGGTTTCCCCTGCCAACGCGCAGGGAAGCCCAGAGCCTCCACAGTGAGAGAAACATCACTCCAGGTCCTCGGCTTAAGCGGGAGGCACCCCCAGCACCTACAGACCCACACAGATGCACGTCCAAAGGTCACCTGCTCCAATCTCTTGCGGGAAAGAAAGCCCAGATGAGATGATCTACCACTCCATCCATTTGCATCTTGAAAACCTCCAGCAAAGGGGACTCTACTATGTCCCCAGGAGGTCGTTTCAGTGAGTTACTGTTCTCACTGCATTCTGCTGAGATAAAACCTCTCCTGGTGCACCATGTACCAGCCCCCATTTTATTTCTCCACGTGGTTCCTTGTGAAGAGCCTCCATCCTCTTTGAGGCCACCCTTGAAGTCAAGCGACTTGTTTGTGGAGAGCAGAGAGACATCCTGCCAGGCAGGAGCCAGGTCTGTGCGGGATAAAGCAGCAGGAGGGAGCAGAAGAGCTCCAAGCTCATACTTGGCTCCTCCTCTGGATGCTGGCTGGCCATCCAAAAACGCTGGGCTAGACTTCTTCCAGCAAGCACGACCTTACAGACCTCAAATACTCCGACAGCTGAAAGCAGCCAGGAGCTTTCCAATGGAAAGCAGCCAGGAGCTTTCCCAGCGAACCCAGCAGCGGATCCACATCCATAACCATAACCTGGCACACAGTGCTCTTGACGTTCAGTCCTGTTGGGAAAGAGGAACCGAAAAACCCGGGTGCAGGACAGAAAAAGGGGTTGGTGGGTAAACAAGGGAGCCAGCTTCCTCCCCACAAGGTCAGCTCACGGACTGATCCTGAATTAGGAATGCCTGGCAGGGATTCACCCCTCAGCATCGTGTCTGCGCACCAGAAGACACCGATGTCCAAGTGCTGTGCCCAGACCTGCCCGCGATGGTTTAACAATAACTAGAATTATAGCCCCGTCGTCACCCCAAATCAGCATCCCCTGATCCCCCCACCATCCCCACGTCACCCTGTGTGATCACCAGCACGTGGGCAGCACCACGGGGGTTCAGCTGGTGACACACAGGCCACTGCTGGTGGCTGAGGCCGAAGTAAACCGATTTATGAGGGAGAGCTGATCTGAATTGGCAGCTCGGTCTTGCACACAGCCTAAGAGGGGGCAGAAAGCACCTAAAAAGAACCAAAAAGGCTTCAGAATTTCAGCTGAAGCTTGGCACAGGCCAAGCTGGCAGCGTGAGAGAAGCAGCAGCAAGATGGACATGGCTGGGAAAGATCCATGATGCATCACCCATGGAGAAGGGAAGAAAGAAGAGCTGTCAAAGACCAAAAAGACAACTGAAGGGCATGAAGAACCCCTTGCCCTGTTCCCCCACTTACTCATTGCCATCAGCGGGGCTACTGAAAGGCACTTGTGGTTTACAGCGGCAGCCCGAGCTCCCCGGCATCAGTGGGAGCAGAGCCAGGTATGTCCTTCCTGTACGTGGCTCTGGAGGCAGCAGGGCTCCTCGGCACGCTCCCAGTGACCCCAGTATCCCTGCAGTGGTCCCAGGCACAAGCTGGGGCTCTCCAAGTTGCGACCACATGCGTTTCTGATGAAGATCAGCCTCCACTGATGTACAGCGGGAATGGGAAACCACTGGCTGCACTGGCCAACACAGGGAGCGCTCAGTGCCCAAGTCAACATCTTGTCTCTGTCTTCTCAATCCAAAGGAAGACCATGGGAGCGATCCCAGCTGAGCAGCAGCTCCAAGTCCCAGCCTTACCGCCACGGGAGAGGGTCACAGTTTGGAGAGGAGGGCAGACACTCGTTGGCTCACTCCTGGGGGAGAGCTGTTTGCCTTGATTTATTTTTTTGGGAAGGGGAGAAGAGAATGCCAGCAGCGCCGGCTGCATCCCAGCTCCAGGAGAAGATGGCCATCCCTTCACCGCTCCAATGACCATCAACCTGGAAAGGCTTCAGAGTGGGATAAAAAAACCCAAGCGGGAGAAGGAGGAGGAAAGCACTGGCAAACAGGAAACCCTCGTGAATTGCCCGAATTTCATGAATCAGTCAGAATGCACTAAAACTCATCCAGAGCACACCCGGCTTATTCCCGAATGTTCTATCACACCTTCCCCTGCTCAAGGCGACAGGTACAGATTAAGACTGCAATAAACAGGCGATCTTTGGGACGAGAAGCTTCATGGGGCATCAGCTACTAAAGTTCCACAGAAGGAGCCGGAATTCTGCTGGAGCTCAGGGAGACTCCGTCTCTTCCATCGAATTTATAGCAGCTAAGTCACCACACACCTAGTTTTCACGCCTTCAAAACCCTCCAGTGCCCAGGAGCCCCTTCTGCTGCTGGAGAAGCCCTGGAAGAACTCCCAGCCCAACCTCTGGATTCACTGGAGCCAGGAACGCTCCGTTTAACCCAAATCCCCAAGGAAGGGGTGGCAAACTTATTGCTGTTTTAATGTAAGGCTTTTAGATAAAGCACCCTCCTGAAATTGTCCTCACCCATCCCCAAAAATGCACCCACATCCTTTGCCACCCTTTCCCCCCCAACAGCATCTGAGTTGATGCTTGAGCAGCCACACCGGGAATTCCTGGACACGCAAAGGACATTCGGCTGCAGCGAAAACCACCTGGAAAAGGGGTTTGGTTTATTTTTCCTCGCAAACCCAGCAGAGAAACGGGCAGCTAAGAGGCTGATACAGATTTATACAGGAAATACAGGGGAATCACACCAGCGACCAGAGGTAGGGAGCAAGCTTCCCAGGCAGCCAGCCATTCCCTATACATTTTCCCATAGGATTGTCAGGGCAAAACCTTCCTCCTTCCTCTGAAAGCACATCAAGCCGCTGAACCTCGTTAGCGGGAGAGCTCGTTTTCCAGGCAACTGCTCAGTCAAAGCAGCCACGTCCCAGAGGGATTTATTTTTATCCCCTTCCCTGGAACCCAGCAGCATCCCTTTTCCTCGGCCGAGCCATCCCAGCCCGGGGGACGCGGAGCAGAGCAGTGGCCAAAGCTCTAGTTCAGTAGCTACACATGAGCCCAGAAGATCCTTCAACATCCTGATAAGCTCCTCAACATACCCCCTGCACCCCAAAAACCCCACCAGAGTCAGGCACCCCCTAGCCATGTCATCACACTCCACTAGCATCCAAATTAGGACTTTTTTGAATAACCAGCCAAGCTCCATGGGGATGCGACCCATACTCAATCTATGCCCAGTAAGCATCAGAAGAGGGGACGATGTGGGAGAGCAGCACGGAGGCCTGGCCAGTTCCAGGGCTTTGGTACATCAAGAGAGGAAAACAAAAAGGAAGAAAAGCATCTCCCCACAAACCATCAGCTGGGAAGAAACACGGGGGAGATTTGGGGACAGGCTTGCGCCGCGCAGGGATGGGGAGAGGGCGAGCCATGTCCCATGGCCAGCCTGCCAAGATAAACACAGGTTTCACCTTGAACTCGGTGGGAAACCACCCCATCTCCTGCGGCCTGCTCCAAGCCGGCCCCGTGGTGGCCAACCAACTGTCACCAGCCGTCGACAAGGTCACCTGCGGGCTCAGCTCCTTTCAGTGGGGAGCCGGGATGTGACATGCTCCCCTCACCCTGACCATCCGTCCCCAACAAGAAGCTGGCCAGACACAACCGTGTCAGCGCTCAAGGGGCATAGCTGCTCCTGCACGCCTTCACCCGTCCCTAAACAACATACCTGGGACCGTAAATACCATCTTATTTACATAATACTCTGGATAAAGGAGACAAAGAGGCTTACTGCATTACATTGGGGACTAGCGTTGCATCAGCACCCAGAGGCCCTAATCCCAACTGGAGCCCCTTGGCGCAGGGGGATGGCAGCAAGGTGCGTGGAGAGCAGCCCACGGGATGGAACCCAGCCTCCCTTCCAGAGTGGGGAAGATCCCTTTTTTAGGCAGCGCGCACCTGGGAAACCCCAAGGTGGAGACCAGCACTGGGTCCCCAATGCCCTTCTGCCCCAATGCCAGCCCCAGGACCCCCTCATGGCCGACAGACACCACTTTCTGTTTTGGAAGGCGCAAGGCCCGTGTGAGGAAAGACGAGGCTGCTTCTGGTTTCCTTTAATTTACAGTATTAAAATGAGAAAGATGCTGCAAGTACGACCCAGAGGCAAATCTTGGTGGAAGGCAGCTGGGTCCTCAGCGAGAGGACTGGGCAGAGCCAGCTCTGGCCCTTCCCTCTCCTTTACACCTAATGCAGGCTGCAAGGCTGCTCCAATGTGGAACTAACTGCCTCCAGACCCTTCTCCCCCCCACCCCAAAGCCTAAGGATGTAAAAAGGGGGAAAGGAAAGTGGGGTTGAGGGGTGAGGGAGAAGCTTTAAAAGCAGCAGGAGGTGCCATGCCTGCAAACGTCCCAACACGCGGGGTGCAGCAAAGGGACTTTGCAACCTTGCAACGGCTGAGGAGACCGATCCGCTGCCACCCAGCCCGCGGACGGACAAACGGCCCCTGTTCACGGCAGCTTCTCCCCACCTTCGCCCTCCCCCAAAAATAATACCCAACGCTGTTTTTAGCACGCGGTGAGAGGATAACACGTGTATTACGAGACACCTACGTGCGGACACGCGCACGCACCAGCCCCTCCAGCTAATGGCGACTCACAACCCACACCGACCCTCCAGCTGGAACCACGTCTGAGCGGAAAAAAGGAAGGGGGGAGGGGGGGCGGGCACATAAAATACCCCCCAAACCACAGGAAAAAGGTGAAAACCCCCTCCCTGAGTCCTGGCCGTGCTCGATCATGGCTCATTACAACTCGCTTGATAATTAATTTCCTCCGGTGGCTATAGCTGGCTGGGAGCATCCGTCCAGAGCGCGAGGCCAGTTTAGGTGACACATTAAATCCCTGGTCCCTTCACAGCACCGAGGCGGCCGCGCTCCCTCCCCTGGTCTGCCCGCACCTCCCTTCCCACAGGGAGAGGGGAAAACACCGGCGGATGAACGAGGGGATAAAAAGGGTGAAGATTGCTGCTTTCCAGCCAGGAATTGCTTCCAAATAATAAAGGAGGAATGATTTCTGGTCAAGAGCTAATCAATAAAAGAAGCTGGCCGGGTTTTTTCCCTGCCCGAGCGCTGTGCGCGCGCGGCCGCGTACTGCCAACAAAGAGGTAGAATGTGCAGCATAATCCGACGCTGGAGTCACGGCACAAAGCGTGGAAATAGGTTTTCCTGAGGATGTCCAGGCGAGGAAGGCTGAGAGTACTGGAGCCCGAAAGCAGGCATCTGGAGGGAGGGGTTGGTAAGGGGGTTGTGGGGGCCCTGTGAGCTCTTCTGTGGGTGCTGTGAAAATCGCGTGCGTCTCACACCTCCTCCGAGGAAACAGGGATTGTGGCGCGGGGGGGTGAGGGGGAAGGGAAGTAAAAAATAATAGGGAAATAAAGGCGGCTGCTGGGAGATGGAGGGGAGCCAAGCCTGGCAGCCCAGACCTGAACCAGTGACCTTCCCCAGCACACCACGGGTGGGAGACCTTCGACCCCCCCACACCTCCCCTCCATCCTCCTCCCCCCCCCCGCCGCCGCCACGGGACACCCGGTGTCGCAGCCACGTTGTCACTCGGGGTGTCACCCCCCGCCTCATCCACCCACCACCCCCCCCAGCCACCAACCCCCATGGCCGGGATCGGCCCCACGCGTGCATTCCTCCTGTTGTACCGGGTCGCCGGCGCACGCAGGGACCCCCACGGGACCCCCCAAAGTGGGGCTATGGGGGGGCTAGAGCATTTCGCCTGGGGAGTGTTTGGTGTGTATTACCCCCCACCCCCAAACACACGCACACAAATTCCCTGTCTGCAGATTTGGCCTGAAAACACCCCGGGAGGGACAGCGACCGGCTCCCCCGAGCCCCATCCCAGAGGAACCTGCCCCCACCCCAAACCCTCCTCGTACAGAGAAGTCGCGGGGGGAAGACGGGACAACGACGACGGGTGACGGGGAGGAGACGCCCCCCCACTACCTCCGGGACACGGCGGTCCCCTCACACCCCCAAGCCACGATGTTATCCCCCCCCCAACCTGCCCTGGCGGTGACCCCATACATGAGGGGGGGTGGGCCACGGGGAAGGTGACCCCTGCGGCCACTCGGGGAGGGGGGGACCCATTCAGGCCATTCAGGCCCCCCCTCCCTGGGTGGCCGCGGCGGTCACCTTCCCCGCGGCGGGGGCACGGCCCGCACCCTTTAGGGGGGGAACTCGAGCCCCGTGGGACCCCGCACCCGGTAGAGGCCGCTCCCAACGGCCCGAAGCGAGGAGAAGGGGGATGGGGGGGGAGGGAAACCGTCTCGATCGCCGCGGGGCGGGTGAGGCGGGAGGAGGCCCCGCGGCCGAAGGGCCCCAACGGCCGGCGGGGCCAACGGCCGGGGCCCAACTGTCGAGTGTGAGGCCGAGGCCCGGCCCCGCGGGAGCCCTCCCCCGCCGCCTGCCCCCCCCGCCGCCGCCGCCGCCACCACCACCACCGCCGCCACCGCCGCCTCGCCGCACTCACCCGGCTCCTCTCCCCCGTCCCCGGGCGGGCCCTAAGTCTCCTCCATGGGGGCCGCCCGACCGCTTCCTCCGGGCCGCCGGCACCAGCTCCTCAGGGGCCGGCCGCCGGGGCCGCCATGCCGCCCGCGCCTGTGGGCCGCGCCGCGCAGGCCGCGCCGGTGTCCGCCTGGCGGGGCGGGGCGGGGCGGGGTGGGGCGGGCGCTGGGCGGGCGCTCGGCTCCGATCGGCTCCGATCGGCGCCTACGCTCGGCTCCGCTCAGCGCCTTCGCTCGGCACCGTTCGGCACCGTTCGGCTTCGCTCGGCTTCGCTCGGCTTCGCTCGGCTCCGCTCGGCTTCGCTCGGCTCCTCTCGTCTCGACGGCTCCGCTCGGCACTGCTCGGATCGGCCCGGCCGGCAGCCGAGGCTGGGTGCCGCGGGCAGGAGAGAAGGGCCGGAGCGCGGAGTATGGATCGGGATGGGCGGGAGGGAAGGAAAACCCGGCGCCGCGTCCCCGGCGGCGGCAGGAAAACGCGGAGCGGAGCGGCCCGGAGCGGTTCCCCTGGGGCGGGACGGGGGGAGCGCAAGGCTTTTGAGGGGTCACACACACACCGTGAGAGCTCTGCCCGGCGCAGCTCCCCCCGGCTGGGTTGTCGGCACCGGCCGCACTCTTCGGGTTGGTTCGTGGGCAGAGGCGCGGGTGGGAGGAGGATGAAGGAGGGGGGGGCTGAGGAGGGGAGGCTAACAGCACCCAGAACGTGCCTCGGGGCACCTGCACCCACCCCAAAACCCCGTGACATTACGCCTCACACAGTCATTCTTTCTCCCCCAGAGCATCATCCTCCCCGGGTGGCAGGGCACAGGCCCATGGGGGGGAGCAGGAGACCCCCGCCTCCACCCACCCACCTATCCCATCTCCAGCTCAGGGCACCCCAGCCCGGAGAGGCGCCCCCACCCCTGAGGACACCGGATCCCCTCTTCCCACATGGTTTCGGGAGGACATGGAGGGAAACACCACGCTCTCCTGGCTGTTCCTTGCCCCCAAGTGAGGATAACGTCAGACCCAACCCCCCAGAGAAGGTGGGACCCCACAAGGGGCTGGGACCTGGGTGGCAACGTCTCCTTCCTCTGACTTTTGGGGCTGGGGCAGGCAGGAGGGGAACCAGACTTAAAGCATGAGGAGACGAGAAGGACCCACTCATTTGGCCTAAAAGAGGGGGAAGAGATGTTCCCCCACAATGAGGAGCAGGAGAAGCTGCTCTTGTAGGGCCCAGCTCCAGGGTGCTGCGGTACTGAACTCAGGTTGGTTTTTACTGAAATATCCAGGCAAAAGGCATCTTGGGTGCTCAGTGCATCCCAGACCAGGGAGGATGCTCCTGAGGGTGGGAAAAGGCGCTACTGCTGGGAACACAGAACCAGCCGTGGCGCTGCTGCAGCCTGCTCATGACCCAGCCAACCAAAATCATGTCATTAATACAGGAGGTAAATAAAGGTGCTGCCCAGCAATGCTGGGCAACTGTCTCGGCATCCCCCTAGGGGTAGTACAGGATCCCATCCTGCCATGGCCTGGTCCCAGGCTCAGGAGCTGGGAATTCCACACCGGGGCTGCCGAGCCCATCCTCCATGGGTGCTTTCACCTGCTCCAGGTGCATCCTGCTCATCCTGGGCCATGCTGGTGAGCAGAGCCATCAAAGGTGTTGTCCGTGGTGTCTTCTGCCTGGAATGGTGTCTCCCCCCCTCTGTGGCACAAGCGCTGCCTTCAGGCTGGCTGCTTTGGGGCTCTTCCATCTCCAGGAGAGGTTCTCCTGGCCAAACCCACCTCCATGCCCCACCTCTCTCCCACCAAGCCACTAAGGCCAACCACTCTCCCACCTACTTCTCCCCACGGCACCAGGATCCTGGCCGCCACCCCAGCTCTCCTACCCCTCCCCGGCTCTGTTCCTACATGCCACGCTATGAACACCTCCCCTCGCTCTCCAAGAGAGGAGAACCTCAATGATACAAGGAGAGGGACGTGTGCAGGGATGTCACCAGGATCCCCAGTACAGCTGATCATGACTATACCGGTGGGAGATAAGGGATGGTGGGACACAGCCTGAGGAGGAAGGAGGTGGGAGAACTCCATCCCCACCTGCAGCTCCCGTCCCATTCAGGCCAAGCCCAGGCAACTCTGGCCTGCGAGGGTTTCCCAAGCAAGGGATGGATCCAAGCCCAGCATCCCAGAGATCCCATGAAAAAGCCAGATAACAACTCCCAGGACACACACCAGAACTGCAGTGTCCAGCTGCCAAGTTCCAAGGCAGGTGGGCAGCTTGTGTGAAGTCTTCACACCCTCCTCCTCCTCTCAGATGGGGCAGCAACAGCAGAAGGCTTGGACAACCCACAACAAGCAGGAAGCCCTGCTCTGCTCCCTGGGAGAAGGAGGAGGAGGGATGCCAGCAGTGCTTGGGGGTCACTCTGTGTGTGTGTCCCCCACACCCCTGGAGCAGGCCAGGCTCTGGGGACCAAGGAGCAGACAGGAGTGAGCCGGAGCACAGAGCAGCATAGCATGGAAGGCTTGCAGCCCAGCGAGCACACTGCTGACCAGCAGAGACGTGGTGATGGGGGAGACACTAGGTGTGAGGGTCCGGAGGGGCTGCCAGCGGGGTGCAGGGAGTGGCAGTGGTGGGGTGGCCACTGCTTTGGTACAAATCCGGAGAGAGGGATGTCAGGCTGGACAACAAGAGCCATGAGCAGAAAGCCTCTGAGGACGAATGGAGCCCAACTCTCACCCCGAGTCCAGCTTCCCAGAGCACAGGCTGGGAAAGGCTCTGGCTCACCAGACGCTTGGAGCCACCCCCTGGTTCCCCAATACTCCTCTGTGGGCCAGCACCATGACAGCTCAGACCTCACCCAGCCAAAAGACCTCGAGGACCATTTTGGGGAGGGAAAACACTGCCAAAGCCAGGTTGGAGCCCCACCTCTTGCCCACAGAGACGGGGCTGGCTACCCTCTTGGGAGTGGAGATGCCAGCACTTGGGTGAACCCCATCCTGCCAAGCTCCATCTCCCACCTGCCCACCACTGCCCAGTGGTGCAGCGCGTGACTTCCCAGGAAGCTGGGGGCCACGGGATGAGGGCTCAGTGACTTCCCAGGACACTGGGGGCTGTGGGGCGAGGGCTCAGTGATTTCCCTGGAAGCTGGGGGCCACGATGCAAGTGCTCTGTGAAAGCCAGCCCATCTTTCTCTTTTAATGCTCTGGGAATAACCTCCAAGCACTCCGGGATTCCGTCTTGCACCTGGCTTTCCAGAGTCGAGGACAGTCCCAGCACCCTTCGGTGGCAGTCGGGTGCTGCGTGGGAACTCATGCTGCTCTGGCTGCTGGCTCACCTCGTCGCCTTCTGCTTCATTAACCCCTTCTTTGCTCCCTGATGGATCTTTGCATCCAGCTTCCCTGTAAAGAGCAGATAGAAAGAAACAAAACCAACCCCAAAACCCCCTCATCAGTCTGTATTTTTAAATCCTATTTGCAATGCAAATCAGCTGGAGGCAGCGAGGGCTCCTCGTCAGTGTGTTCCTGTCACATTCCATTACCATGCTTGAGGAGCCAGGCGTTTCCAGGCGCCCTGACTCTCCTTCGCAGGCGCGACACCGGGGAGCCGGGGGCAAGCGTGGCTGAGGCAGCACAGAGACACCAGAGAGGGAGAAATTCAGTGAGGAGAAGAGTAAATTAACATCCAGCACTCACCCGCCACTACCAGGGGCGGGGAGGGGGATTTGGGGGGGAACCAATCCCTTCACCTGCCCGCGGGATGCATGCTGACACATCTGAAGGAGACAGGGAACCATCAAGCATCGTGGTGGAAAACCTCCAGCTTGGGAATGATAATGTGTGGAACAGGATGGGTTGGTGGTCACCTCAGAGGCCACCATCCATGGGGGATGCGCTGACCCTGCCACCTGGCAGCACCTTGGAGAGCCCAGGCACACATGGCCGGCTGCTTCAGTGGGACCCAGAGATAAAACCTTGCCTCCCCTCACCCCACAGAGCTTCACTGCTGCATGCCTGCCTGGGAGAGGAGTGGGACACCTACACATGGGATTTGGGCAGCTCCCATGGGAATGAAACACCAGACAGGGCATGGAAGCCAGGAGGGCAACAGGGTGTGTCAGAGGAGCATCCCTGTCCCCCTCTGCCTGCCTGTAAAAAAATAAGGATGCTCCCGCTCCCCCAGGCAAAGGTACTCCCCAAAAAGGGAGGGAAAGGGAAGGTGACCTCCTGGACAGGCTTTGCCATCAGCCAGCTCCAGCCACCTCTGCTAACGCCACATCTCCTCGTCTTCCAATCCTCTGAACACCACGGATGCTCATCTGCCTCTGAGGCCGGGAGCAGGGATGGGGCTGGGAGCAGGGATGGGGCTCAACCATGGTGGGCTGGGGAGGGTGGACCCAGTCCCTGGGGAGTTCTGTGGGCATCCACCCTGGTCACACCATCAGGAGGGGAAGCAAAGGGATCAGAGCTTGGTCCCAAGAAGACGGGCAGAGCCTGGCCCAGCAAGATCCCAGGAGGTGGCTGGAGCCGGAGCTGGCAGGCACCCCATCCGTGCTCCCCAGTATCATCCATCTGGGGTTCCCAAGTCTGGTCGTAACTTGAGCCAGGCTCCGGGGAGAGCGGGGCAGCCGGTGAGCTCCGGCGGGGCCGTGAGCTGGAGCCCTTCCCCTTGCACTGCTCCCAGCCTGGCAATGCCTCGGATGTGACGCCAGCGCCTTCACCCCCATGAAAGGTCAAAGCCTTCCCTCCTCCTTCCCTGGGCTGTCACAAATATCACCCAGACAGATGACGTCCCCTCGGGGAGAGGGAAATGTGGAACTCAGCAGCCTCCCCCCTGCCTTCCGCCACTCTCGTGGCCGCTCCAGTCAGGAGCGAGGGCAGGAAAAGCAGGGCCAGCAGCAGGAGCAGGCAGCACAGCCAGCTGCCTTCCAGGCTGTTAGACTGATCCTTCTCGAAGTAGGAAAGTGCTATGGCACAAAGGAGACTGATGTGACAGATGGGGAAGGGACCGGCAGCGCCCGCACCGAGGGAAGGCAGACGCACCGAAGCCGCCGGCCCCGCTCTTGCACCACCATGGCAGCTTCTCCTTCAAGCCCCCACGGCACAAGTGAGCCGAGAGGGTGAAACAAGGGGAAGGGGAATAAAAAAACCCACTCCTACAGTCAAGCAGGCTGCAGCAGCTGCTCCAGCGCAGTTCCAACAGCAGCGGCGAGGCTGCTCTGCTGCAGCGAGGAGGTCTGCATCCTAAATAACTGGGGCGCAGCCCTGCCTCCTCACCCCGCGATGCCGGGAAGGACCTGTGCCCGGAGGGAGGACGATGCTGCCAGCAAGGTCTGAGTACTGCAGCTGGCAGGGTATCCATCCGTGCCTCCACTCCCTGGGAAAAGACTGAAGCTGTGGGAGAACAGCGCTTCCCCGAGCGGAGAGGGGGAGATAACCCCTGAAACCCACAGAAAACAACCCTACGCTGTGCTCCAAACACCCTCATTAACCAGCGCCGAGTGACCCTGCTGCTCCCACACCACGAGGTAACTCCTCCCGGAGAGCTGGGCCACAAACGAGGAGACATCCCAGTCACAGCCCTGCAACACAACCCGCCCAGACTGTCTCTGCCTGGACTGCTTTTAGCCTGTCAAATTGATTTCTCACATCCCCAGGAAGCGTGCACGGAGCCTTCCTCGGGCTGCACGCCGCAGAGGCCGCTAATAAGGCCGGAGCTGACTCCGGGCTCTCCAGCTGCTGCTTCCCTGCTCCATCCTTTTTACAGCAGCGGGCAGGAATAACTGGCAGCCTGCGGAGGGGCTGGTGGCTCATAAAAGGGACTAACGACGCTGGCAAGCGGAGCGTGGACAGATGCTGCTGCGCTTCCCCGCGAGCTCTGCCAGGACATCCCATCCTGCCGGCCTGCGGATGGAGAGCATCCATCTGGCCCTGCAGCTCTGGGTGCTTCAAAGCCCTCATGGGTGGGAGGGTGAGCTGGATCTGTGGGCAAGGAGCTAGTGTGGGGCCTGCACGAGCATCGGCGTGCCAGCTCCAGGCTGACGCCAGCGGCAGGACTGGCTGCAGATGCGGCATGTTCCTTGATGAGAAGAGATAGGAGTTTGGAAGGGAGCAGCAGCTGGGGAAAGGGGAACCCAAGACGCCAAGAAGAGAAAGGAAGGACTATTAGAGATGCATTGGAGTCCTTAAACAGGCACTTCTGGATCAAAGAGTGTGGGGTAAAGGCTGTGGGGAAGCAGGGGTCGTGATGGAAGCAGGCACGGGGGGCCAAGGGGGGCAGCAGGGAAATTTGACTACTTACAGATTTTGTGTTTTCCTTTGATGGGGAACTTCACAACCATCTCCTGGGGATTGGTGCAGAGAAAGACAAACGGGGACTCAGACTCCTGGCTCAGATCCGGATGCTGCGAACACGGACACACGGCAAAACAGAGTCAGACAGACGGCCATGGGTATGAGACGAGCTCGGCGGGGAGCGGCTTGGGTCTTAACCAGTGAGCCCCTTGTTGAGCTGCCATAGATGTGGCTCTGCCAGAGCCTGCTCCCTTTTTGGACCTGCACACAGAGCTGCTTCCCCATGTGCCCCCCCTCATAGCCTTTCTCACCCTCTATAGTGCCAACCTGCGTTCGGCTGCCTCAGAGGCACAATGTCGGGCTTTAACCTAAGCTCTAAAGCCCTACTTAAGCTCCAAACCCCAACTGGAACACCTTGGGCAACCCAACACAACGATGACCACCAAAGGGTCAGCACCTCCTCTACACAGGTCTCAGCTACGGCTTCATTTCCCATGGCTCTTCCCTGCAAAGCTCACTCCATGCCCAAGGGCTCTGAGATTTAGGAGCCTATGGAGAGCTTTCCCTGTGGTGAAGGCAGGGGGAATTGTATAGGAGGAATATAAACAAGTCAGTCCTTCCGGGGAGGTGGAAAAAGAAAGGGGGGAAATAAAGCCCCTGGAGCTGGAGATGCTGACAGGCACAGAGGTGAGGGCACAGTGCAAAGGTGCTCCAGCCCAGGAAACCCTGCTCCAACAACCTCTCCCAGGGAAAAACAGCAGGGTTTTATTGATGTATTGATTTCTTTTCCCTCTCCCCTGCCTTCCTCGAGCAGATCCACCGCGGCGGCTGTGGGGCTGGGATGCCAGAGCAGATGGAGCAGCGTGTCCTGGCAAATCCCCCGCTTGTTACTAACAAATGACTCCGAAGGCTGAGCGTTTGGAAAAGCTCTCACTGACCTGCCAAGATGAGTTTGGATCTGCCCTGGAACAGCTGGGCATGGAGAGGGGAGCAGGGAGCAACCCGCCTCCGTGGCAGCAGGGTTTGGCAGCGCTGCCAGCGGTTAGTGGAGATTTATGGAAGCCCAATGCTGGGATTGGATCGACCCGGGGGAAAAACGGTTCCCAACCCTTCTCATTTTACAACAGCATGTAAGAGACACTTGCCAAGCGGGACAGACGTACAGGCTGCTTCGTATGATGCCCGTCATGGGGGAGAAGGAGCCGCGCTGGTCTGCACTGCACCTGGATGAGGCCTCGCTGCCCTGATCTGGGCTCGGACTGGTTTCTCCCCCCCCCTTTTTTTTTTGGCTGGGCCACACTGCTTGACTCGCTTCTACCACTCCCTGCCGATGCCAAGGATTCTCACTTCCCATCTGCAGCGAAGGAGGATCTTGGAAGGTTAGAAAGAGCCCCTGCGATTATCCCCGGCCAAGGCCCAGTGAGTGCGAAGTGCCGGCATCGCTTCACCGCTCTCAGGATCACGCGGGTGGCTGGTGGCCCCTCCATGGCCCAGCTCAACCAGCAGCTCCTGTGCTGAGGTCACATCACTGAGCGGTGAGGGACGAGTAACCCTCCAGACCTCATCCCAGGGGTGATCCAACCCTGCTCCCCTCCACATGGTCCAGCCAGGGGCTTTTCCAGTCAGGCTGCTTGCCCGAGACCGGTGTGACACAGAGGCCTCAGCACCTGGAGAGCACCTCCTCAGCCACTGCCTCCCAGGCAGCCCCAGACCCCACTGTGCGCCCCTTCCTCACACACCTGCTGCATCCAGAGCAGCAGTGAGAGCTGGGCAGGTTCCCCCACCGACAGCTTCCAGGTGAAACCAGCCCCAAACCTTCAGCTCCAAAAGCTTCCAGCTCAAATCTGATCCCAAGGCCAAGGCGGATGCTGCAGCTGCTACTTGGGTTTATGCTTCCACGCCACAGCCTTTCATCTTCCCTCCCAGGGTACATTTCTGTGCGCTGGCCAAATCCGACTGCGGCCTGTGTTTCAACCGCCTCGGTCCTTCCTCTGGCATCTCACTCCCAGGAGGCAGGGAAGGAGCCCCTCCCGGCCTGGAGCTGCCACATTTAAGGCTTCCTATTGTTCCTTAACCCGGAAATCTCCTGTCCCATCCTGGTGGACAACAAAAGCAGAACATTCCTGCCCACAGAGCTGAGAAAAAAACATAACCCTTTCACAGGATCACAGAATCATCACGTTGGAAAAGAACTTTGAGATCCAACTGTTCCTGTAAACACACCCAGGGGCAGGGACTCAGCCCCCTCCCTGGGCAGCCTGTGCCACAGCCCCACAACTCTTTCAGGGAAGAACTCTTCCCTCACATCAGAGCTGACCCTGCCCCGGCGCAGCTTGAGCCCACTGCCCCTTGTCCCATCTCCTGTCCCCTGGCTGAAAAGACCATCGCCCACCTCTCTGCACCCTCCTGGCAGGTCAGTGGAGGTGGTGAGAAGGTCTCCCCTCAGCCTCCACTTCTCCAGGCTGAACACCCCCAGATCCCTCAGCCGCTCCTCGGAAGGTTTGCTGCTTTCCAGCCCCTTCCCCAGCCTGGTTGCCCTTCTCTGGACTCACTTCAAGACCTCAATGTCCTTCTGATGGTGAGGAGCCCAGAACTGGACCCAGCACTCGAGGTGCAGCCTCAACAGTGCCGAGTACAGGGGCACAATCACCTCCCCAGATCTGCTGGCCATGCTGTGTCTGACACCAGCCAGGATACCACTGGTCTTCCTGCCCACCTGGGCACACTGCTGGCTCATGGCCAGCCTGCAGTCACCCAACACCACCATGTCCTTCTCTGCCAGCAGCTCTTCAGCTGCTCTACCCCTGCCTGTAGTGCTGCTTGGGATTGTTGTGTCCAATGTGCAGGACTCTGCCTTTGGTCTTGTTGAGCCTCATCTTGTTGGTCCCAGCCCATGGATCCAGCCTGGCCAGATCCCTCTGAGGAGTTTCCCCACCCTCAGGCAGATCCACACATCCTCCCAGCTTTCCTCTGCCTGGAGAGATGCTCTCAGGAGAAGATGGGGCTGAGCCAACCTCCGCTCTCGCCCCAGCCCCTCCCCCAAGTCAATTTGACCCATTCTCCCTGCAGAAGATTTTGGACAAGGCTGGTTTCCTCTTGGGCTGAAGGGCTCAATGAACTGTCCAGTGAAGCAGGAGAGCAGCTGGAGAGATCGGCGACTTCCCTCCTTCCCTCAGAGAGCAGCGAGAGGCTGATGTGCCCACCATGTCTCTCAAACGTGGAGATGCAGCCGGACAACTACCCACAGCCTCATCTCACCAGCGTGCCAGGGAGAGAGACAGCAGCAGAACCCCAGGGAAGGGGATTTGCAGCAGCAGCTTTTTCAGTAGAGGTTCTATTTAGGGGGAACCCACGTTCCCCCCTCTATGAAAGACCGAGAATCAAACCCAGCTGGGAGCCTGACAGGGAACGTGTCTCCCTAATTTCCCTAATGACACTCAGCTTTATCATCTTGGCGGGTGTAAATTTGATGGGTGCCAGTACTCCAAGCTTCAACGTCACCTCCAGCCACCCAGTATTAAGGAGAAGGTGGCTTGAGAGGCTCTCTACAACAAAAGATGTCCAGACGCCAGGCTGTGTCCCAAGGAGGAGAAAGCCCACCCTCCTCCAATCCTGCAGCCAAGCAGGAAAGCTCAAAAGAGAGAGAGAGAGGGGTTCCACAATGGAACATAAAATAGCAAAGAAAAAGAAAAATGGATGATTCAGCCTCCTTCCAGCCCTTGTGCTATTGTGTTGTGGGCTGGGAGGATGGTGGGCTCCGTGGGCTGCAAGCAACTGGCACCAGCTTGCCAACTGCTGTTGAAAACCCCACCTAGGCTCTCCAAGGATCAGCATCCGTGCTGGTGCTGTCTCTGCAGCTGTATCCCTATGCCTCAGGCTTTGCTTTGCTGAGACAGGTTCGCAAGGTCTGTAACTGTGAGATTAGCAGAGGGGGAAGGGGAAAAAAACAGCTCTGGAGGCAGCTTAACACCCTCGGGAAGAGCTCAAGGTTAAGTGTAACATCTGAGTTCAAGCTGGAAAAGGGACCCAAGCACTGGGCTCCGCCAAAAACCAGCCACCAGATTTTGCCCTCTCGATGGGGCCGGCGCTTTGAAGCTACATTAAGTGGCTATCAGATGTCCCCCGACAGCCACCCCAATCAAGCTGTGAGCAGGGATAATTGCTCATGAATGTTCCTTCCACTTTGTTTCCACCATCCCTCGCCTCCCATCGCCGCCAGAAATAGCAGCAGGGCTGCCCAGCCTCCCGCTCTGCAGCCCCCAGCGAGGAGCAAAGTGGGGGAACAAGCACTTTGGAGACAGCAGCGACACAAACCCCTCTTCTCTGGCATCTGAGGGGGGGAAAAAACCCCAAATCCTGCTAAAATCCTGCTGAATTATTTCTTTTTGCTCCCCCTCCAATCTGTTAAGCATTTTTTGGCATGATTTGGGTGAGACCTGCAGCAGGATGCGGGGGCTGTGCAGGCTTGCCCCCTGTAACAATCTGGGGTTCGGGACCCCTCGGCCCAGCCCCAGTGTTGGAGGTGGGGAAGGGCTGTCCTGAGCCTCTCAGCTTCTTCACCCCTCCCAGACAAAACTGGGTTCACTTGAACCCGGGCGCTGTGAACTGAAGGCAGGGGAGTGGAGAGAGCCCAAGTGCCAAAGCGTCGCTAACGAGACAAGCTGTGCTCCGGCGCATCTGAGGGAGGAACAAAGGCACCGCGTGCGATGGAGCTGCAGCCCTGCACAGCACAAAGCCACAACACGCCCCTTTCAAGAGCATCTTTCGCTCCCATCAAGCTCTCTGGGCACATTAGGACCCGGAGCAAACACACTGCCAGAGAGCAGACACTAACACGGGGTGGGAGCGGCCTGGTTCCCGAGCCCCATAATGCAGCCTGAGCTCTCCTCTCCTCCGCTCTGCTCCAGTGCGTTATCTCAGCAGAGAACTGCACGCTGGAACCTGTAGTCTCTTTGGCAGGTCACTGCCACCCTCTCCATCTTGCAGCGGCCTTGAGGCGCTGGCACTGAGTGGCGAGGGGGCAGCTGAGGCGTTCCATGAGGAGGTTAAGAACGGAAAGGCTTCAGATCATTTTCCTGGCATGCCTTTGTGGTGAGCAAGAGGGGAAACACGGCTCACCCGGGCACCAGCTCGAGCCTGTGCTTCCCTGCTGCTCTGCAAGAGCCTGGACTGGAAAGCATTGCTGCCTGGAAAGAATCAAAGTGAGAGGAGCCCATGTGTTGGCAAGAGAGCTCACCGTGAAACGCTTTCAAGGCTGGGGAGGGGAGGAAGTCATCTTGGCAGAGGCGGTGTCCCCTCCCCGAAAGAGCAGGGAACCAGCAGCAGCGATAAATCAGCTCTCCACAGCAGGCAGCAGGCTCTTCCCTGGGGCATTCGGAGAAGCCCCACGTGCGAGGGAGAGGAGTGGGATGCCATGAGGCGTCCCTCTGCGTCCTTCAAGCCCTTTCCTTGGTTATTTGTGGGAAAGGCAGATCCGCCCTTCTTCCACCCCTCAGAAGCTTCATGGCTGTCAGACTAATGTAACAGGTAATTAACCACTAAGCAGCCATCTTTTCCTTCTTCTCCAGAGGGAAATCGTTCACCATCCAGCTAGAAGTTGTTTCTTTAGTGGTTTGCAAAGGGGAAAAGAACATGGGGAGTTTCTGGTGAGGGACAGGGGTGCTGCAGCCAAAGTGGGGCACCCACAACGCCTATGGGCACAGGAGAACCAGAGTTCTCAGAAGTGAGAGAGGTGCTGCTTCTCTGGCTGCGAACGCCCCCCAGTTCTGGTTTGGGCACCCCCAGCCAGCGATAACCCCAGCTCCTGCCCATGTATATCCCGTGGAACTGCCCGGATACAGCTGCAGCCAGACTTGATCCAGCACTTGGAGCTCCGTCCTTGGCTCTGCAGCCCATCTGCAGGTGGGAATTATTTTCTATCAAGAAGGAGAACAGCCCAATCCGTCCCTGTAATCTGCAGCACCGGCCTTGGAAAGCGGCCATGCCCAAGCGGCATCCATCCTCCTCACTTTTCCAAGGACAGCAGCGTTGAAGCATCATTTCCCAGGGTGGTGGTGTCTCTCCATAAGGACATTCGCTTGTGGGGATTATCTAAGCCCATGTCCCAACCCAGCCCTGACCCCGGGCATCACAAAGTTGACACCCAACTGGCAACAGGAGCCACTGCTCTGTGCCACCTTCTCCTGCCTCAGCCCTCCGGCTCTGCGGAGAGCTTGGAGAGCATCCAACACTTCCCTCTGAGGTTTGGTTTCCATCACAACATGGTCTTGCATCGCCCTTTCAACTCGGAGCACATTTCTGAATACCATCTTTCAAGCACCCGCTGCCTTCCCTCTGCCTCAGCACACCCCGGCCATGAGCACTTGAGGGACGTAACGTTCTCCTAAACACAAACCCCATCACAGACACCAAATCCTCCAGCCTGAGGCAGAAACACCCAGTGAACATGGACCCCAGGAGCTCTCCACACCACCCTCAGCCACGGAAGGAGACCGTGCAGATGTGGAGGAGCCACCCTGCAGAAGCTCAGAAGAAGGGACATGCTGATGTTCAAACCAGAGAGGAAAGGAAAGGGAAAAAGAAAGAAAGAAGGTAAAAAAAGCAGCAGGATCACAGAGAAACACAAACAAAAGCCGGCAGCCAAACTTTTGTTTGAAAGCCTGTCAGGTCTAGACTGCGACGTGTGAGGAAGGAACAGCTCGAAACCACAGCTGCTAATGGTTATGGATTTGGCAATCAGGATGTCTTTGTTACCAAAAAAAAAAGGAAAAAGAAAAGAGAAAAGTTAACTGCCTTACTATTGAGGTTACAAACCGCAGCCTTGATGCATTGTTGCAGTCAACATCCTCCCCGCTGTTTCTGAGAGCTTACATCTGCTGCTGGCAGATCCTGTGCTGGCACCAGTTCCCTTCGCCAGGGCACACGAGGAATTCTGCTAGCCTGCCTTCCTCTCCCCTTCTCCCTGCCAGCTCTGCCCCTCGCACACGTAGCTGCTATGCCAGCAGATCGGGGCTCGGCAGGCTGGGATCACAGCAGGATCTCTCCCCCCATGGCCAGTCGAATCTTTCCAGTGGGTGTTCTCAGCCTCCCAGCCCCGAGCCCAGCTTCTCAGCACGTTCCGACAGCACAAGCCATGCTTGGATTCCAAGGGCAGGGGAAGCAATTAAAATGTATTAAGTACAAACGGGCTTTGAAACGTTGATTTAATGTTCAAACTTGGGCTGCTGTGCTTCAGCCTGCCGGGGCTCCGGCTCCGTGGGGAAACCTGGAGGGAATCAACAGTGCAGGCACACACGGGGACATCGAGGTCCTGGAGTGTGTCCAGAGAAGGGAAGGGGACAGGAAGGCTGGGGAAGGGGCCGGAGAGCAGCAAAATTCTGAGGGGCAGCTGAGGGAGCTGGGGGTATTCAGCCTGGAGAAGAGGAGGCTGAGGGGAGACCTTCTCACCACCTACAAAGACCTGACAGGAGGGTGCAGAGAAGTGGGCGATGGTCTCTTCAGCCAGGGGACAGGAGATGGGACAAGGGGAAATGGCCTCAAGCTGTGCCAGGGCAGGGTTAGCTCAGAAGTGAGGGTAAAGTTCTTCCCTGAAAGAGCTGTGGGGATGTGGCACAGGCTGCCCAGGGAGGGGGCTGAGTCCCCGCCCTGGGTGTGTTTAACAGCTGGGTAGATGAGGTGCTCAGGGATGTGGGTCAGCACAGGACAGGGACGGTTGGACTCGATGAGCTTAAAGGTCTTTTCCAACCCAGTGAGTCTGTGATTCCATGGGGCACACTGCAACTCGCCCTTCTCTCCCTGAACCAGCGTTGCATCTGCTGACACCCTTCTGCACCCCAAGAAAACATCTGCCTATAGGAACCCTACGAGCAGCACAGGAAGGGCTTGAGATTCTGATAGAGCACCTGGGGTAAAAGCGGTGCAGCAGGCCACAGACATCAGCTAAACTTCAGGGGAAAAAACCCCTCACTCCAGTGAATGCAGCCCTGCGCCAATATGGCCCACGTGGCCCCCTGCCCTGGTTCACCCCGGCAGCCACCGCTCCCTGCACTGCCCCTCACTGCTGCTCCCCAAGGAGGGGTGTGACTTCTCACAGCCCGACACGCGGTGGAACCAGGATATGCGGTTGGATTGACTGGTCTGTTCAGGGTTGGGAAATCAACACCACACCGGACAAAGCCGTTCTCCTCCACGGCTGCCAGCTCCCCCGGCAGTTGGGGTCACTGCCGAAATGGGGGTCACGGCTCAAATCAGTGGAGCTGTGACCAGATGGTGAGGACGTGGGGCACCTGAGCAGCAGCCTGGCTGGAAGCCGGCTTCACCAAACCCTCAGCCAAGCACCAGGAGGGCGGCGAGTAGCATTGACCACATCTGAAAGCAGGGAATAAATCAAACCCAAAGCCGCCCATCGCAGCTCGCTGCCCGGTGTGCTGGAATGGTAGCAGAGGGTAAGTCCGCAGTCATCGTTAATTAAGTCATACACTCCAGCCTTGGCTTCAGTTTTTCCCTAGGGCCTAGGAAACCAGAGGAGAGGGCATGCTAGCCTCTATCATTCGATTTCTTTGGCATGTTAATGCATTCCTAAATTAATCATCATCAAGTGACAATCTCTCCTTCATCCCAACAGCCCAAGCAATGGCCTCGGCAAACCTGCTGGCTTATGGGAGGCAGCTGGAGCCTTGCAGGAGCCTCTGATGGAAACTAAAGTGCTGCCCAGGTGGAAAAACTCCCCCAGCCCTTCCCGGCTCTAATCCAACCCAGCTGCACACTCCACTCTGCTCCGCTCCTGGAACCACGAACACAGAGGGCGACGCGGATGCCGTGTGCACACGGGGTCGGGGGTGGGGAGATTCTTTACACAGTGAGAAACCAAAGCGACAAATGACCCACCAGCCCCCGCCAGCCTGGCTAAGGCCTAGTTCCGCCTGGCCTGGCACTGGGCTGCAGGCGATGGACAGATCCAGCCTGGGAGACCTCGGGGGGGCTGTGAGGTTCAAAGGCCTCGTGGTGGCTGCCGTCATTGACAGCCCCTGGGATCAGCACAGGAGGAAGCGTACTGGCTTCAACCCCTGCGCTGGGAGAGGTCTGATAACCAAACCTCTCGAACAAGAAGGTAAACACCCCGCTGGTGGGGAAGGGCAGGGTGGGGGGGGTGAGCGATGGACCAGGCCAGCCACAGCACAGCACCACGCACTGATCTGGCTAGGGAGCCTTCATTTTGGGCAGGATGGCCTCATAGAAGTGCTCTACATAATTTTACACTGCTCTTACACAGGGTGATGTATACATGCTGGTGGGTTTCCCTCTGGCTTCTCTCTTTCTCGGGAAAATCCTACCAGTGGGCCGTGCTCACAGGACGCCCGAGCTCACCTACCAGCTACTGAGAGAGCAGCAGTGGAAAAGTTCCTTTCCCAGCTAAAGGAACAGCCTCTGGGATCGGAGTCATTAGCAGAATGAATGCAGACTCCAAAGCACATTAAACTGGTGCGGATGGAAATCACTCCTTCCCTGCTCCCTCGCCAAGCCCAGCAAGCACTGCTGAGGTCACCGACACCTCACGGGGTGATGGCGGGGAGAAGAAAGGCAGCTCCGTGCTCTGCTCGAGGTGTCGGCGATGTCAGCCCCAGAGCAAGGAAAAGCTGTCCTCAACATTCGGATCTCACTGGGAAGGGAGGGACGGGGCAGGGGGGGAGTTTCCAGGTCACCTTTAGTGCCGAACAGCATAACAAAGGCATCATTCTGGTCCCGGCTGATGCTTCTTGGGCAGCTGCCACGAAGGGAAGGAAACAAGCCCAGAACACGCTCTGAGGAGGTGTGAGATGTACAAAGCTCAACTGGAAACACTGTGGCGCAGAAGCCTTCTGAGGGGGACCTCCTGGCACCCGCCAACCACCCGCCCGCAGCTGCTGGGTCTGATGCAGAAAGTGGCTCCAGCCTCAGCACCCTGTGAGGCATGGGCCCTGCGAGGCATGGGGCCTGCAAGGCATGGGGCCTGCGAGGCATGGGGCCTGTGAGGCGTGGGGCCTGTGAGGCGTGGGGCCTGGGGTGGACCTGCCCAAACGATACTGGCATCCTGCTCCCCAAGCAGCTTCGACACAAGGACCAGAGCTCGGACCCATGAAATCAGGCACGTGCGGCCCCTGATGAGAAGCACGGCTTCATCTTCTACGTGGGAAGGAGACCCAGGGGAAAGGCTTTAACCTGTTGGCACAGATAAGTTGCACAACTGGGATTAGGCCAACGTCATCTGACGTGACGCCAGCTTTAATCGCAAGGACACCTCTCCTCTGCGCTTCCTCTGCTCCCTGCCAGCACAGCAGATCCCCGGCCCTGTGCCGCTTCTCATGCGGCCCCCAGGATCCTACACCCCAACAACGTCAGTCGGTCTTACAGGGTTACTTACACTGCCGTAATAACGCGGGTAAGGAACTGGTTCCTAATAATAAAGCAAGAATTTGGGGAGGGGTTAGGGACACGACATGGACACAGTGTGAGCCAGCTGGTGCAGCATCCAGTGGAATGGGACCTCAGTGCTTGATTTCGGGGCTTTTTGAGCACAAGTGTGGAAAAAAAACCCAATAAAATATTATGAAATGAGGATAATGACAGAAAAATACCCTCAGGGTGCCACTAACATCTGCATTAGCAACCTGCCAGAGGGCACAAGTAGCATGGAAACTAAACCTGCGGTGGTACGGAATAGGGAGCTGGTGACGGCATCAAAAGGCCTGGGAAGTAATGGAAAAGTCACAGGAGGGATGGAGCAGGAGAAGTCTCCCTTGCCTGTGTGGAAATGAACAGTCACAGGAGGCAAAACAAACTTTGGAGGCATCAAAAGGCAATGAGCAGGACAGGGAACTGTTCATCTCCGAGAGGTGGGTATAACCCCTAAGTGCAGCTCGCCCTGTGCTCATGGAGTGGTTTCTTCTGGAAAACGCAGACGCTTCAGAAAAGAGCTGGTGAGGAGGACAGGTGAGTCAAAGCACAGCGAGCTGCAAAGAGCTCTGCGGTGGCTCCATCCTCTGAGGTCCCTGATGCTGTATCACATCACCTTCACTCTTCACCCTTCAGAAGGACCCTCGGAGCTTTTCGCACGGCGCTAAGAGGCAGCGACACACCAACTCCTCCCAGAGCGGGAGCCCTGGTGTGCTGTGAGAAATGGCTGGATCATGCTGCTGCCAAGTGGCTTCAGCACTGGTTTGCTGATGAACCTGGGCTGAATCATCAGCGTGAGCAACAGGGATCTCCTACTCCCAGCGAGATCCAACATGGATTCCCGAGCTGGCGCTGTGTGCTTCCTCACCTTGTCACTATCCACGATTGATTTAACCACCACTTCCTTTGGAAGCTGCTCATGACAAGCCCAAGAACATACACACATCTCCTCATGAAGCAACTTCCAAAGGGTGCTTGTGTCCCCAAAGTCCATTGGAAAGAACGGACACTGCTGAGGAGGTGATGGAGCAGGATCCATAGGTAGTGCCCACTGTGGGAGCAGCCAAAAGCCAGCGAGGCCTGTGAGAGACCCAGAGACACTTTTCCACCGAGAAGGAGGAGAAGCTTCTCCACTCAAAGCTGAACTGTAAATGAGTGGGCGCTACAGGAGAAAAACCTCAACCCTATGCTAGCTCCAGCGTCCTCTCCTCTTACCTCTCCCAAGGCTCGCTCCCATACAAGGCCAAATACTCCTGCAGGTTTCCCTGTATTCCAGTCCCAAAGCTCCCTCTGCTGCTCGCGTTGCAACCTCTCCCCATTCCACCCGCGACCAGGAAGAGACAGGATTGCCTCAGAAGCTGTCTCCTCACCTCTAGCCCCATCTCTAGCTCCCTCTGCTAAAAAACTCCATGGGCTTTGGGGAACCCAGAAGAGCACCCCCTGCTGCGGATGCCTCTGCCTCTCCAACAGCTCCTGGCAAGATGTCCACAGCTCTGGTGTCCCCTTCTCCTCCATCCCAGGGAATCCCTTTAGTCCACCTCACAGGACCATCTAGGTTCGCTATCAAGCCCTCCATGGTCCGGTGCTTCTCACCAGACCCCCCCTGACTCGTGCCAGAGACCATGGAGGCAGTGTCAGGAAGAGCTGTGCTGCACCCCTTGGGGCCAGGGGCAGGCTTTGGGGATTAATAAAACCCAGCTTGGGCCAGCCACTGCTCCAGACCTGGGGCACAAAGTCAGTCACAGCATCACAGACTGAGACCTAGGGAGGCCTTGGGTCTAACCTCCCAACCAAACCAAGGCCAGCTCCGAATTCAGGAGCGTTTCCTCGTGGCTTTCATCCTGCCAGACCTGGAAAACATTCACTGGTGGAAACTGCACATGCCCAGACAGCATCTGCTTCAGCATTCAACCGTCCTCATGGGGAACCCTGCTCCTGAAGTCATGTTGAAACCTTCCCTTCCAATGTGTGACCCTTTGTCGTGGTTTCTACCAAGGTTGATTTACTTCTAGCAGCTGTAACGGTGCTGCGCTTGGGATTCAGGAGGAGGAGCTGATAACACACCGGCAGTTTCAGCAGTTGCTGGGTTGTTGTGTTGTCTACACCAAGTCAAGGACTCTTCAGCTTTTCACACTCTGCCTGGTGCAGAAGCAGCAGGAGGAGCCCGGCCAGCACAGCTGACCCAGACTGGGAAAAGGAAACTCCTTGCCATGCCTTGCTCAGGAGAGAACTGCTGAAGTGAGCAGGGAGGTGGGATTGCTCCTCAGAAACAGTGGGCACTGTGTTGGGTTTATTTCTCCTTCTGCACGCAGCAAGTGATCGTATTCACACATCACTTTGCTGTAATGACCATCACCATCATCCCCACTACCCCATTATACTGCTGTCATCTCAACCCACGAGCTTTTTCCCTTTCTCCTCCCCATCCCCTCAACCTTATCTGAATCCCTGGTATCGGAATCACCTGCCTCATTCAGAAGTAGGACACTTTAATGTCCTTTGGCTCCCTTGGGAGCCTGAATCCACTGTAATCTCCCATTGCCCCTCCTTCTCTGTATGTAGGAGCTCTAGGTGTCTTCTCTGCAGAATCTTCATGAAGACCCTGCGGTTCTCTCATCTGTGCTCCCTGGTGGAGCTCTTCTCCTGGTGCCTCAAGCACCCCAAGCAGAGCGCAGCTCTCACTACGACCTCCAGCTCCAGGAAGGACCACCAGTCCATCCCAGCAGCTACAGACCCAGGCACCTCTGCTTAGGCCAAGCTACCCTCTCCTTAACCAGAGCGGCTGATCCCATTGGCACCACAGGGCCAGGGAGAAGGTCCCATGGCACATTGCTGCTGTGGAGTTTTCCATGTTTCCAGGCCCCTCAACACCCTCTACTGCAATAACTGCAAAGTCACTGCTGGCTGTGCCCAGGGAGTTGTTTGTGGCACCCCATAAACACCCAAACAGGTACTCAACCTCTTCCTAATCCAGACTCCTCCCCAAGATGGGAAGATCTGCACGGTCATACCCAGAGGTGGCAGGAAAACCTTGCTGCTTGGCTGGGCAGGCCTTGGAGCAATCCCTCCTGTTATGACCCCATGAAGTTCCTTTAACAGAAACAATCTGCACTGTAGGAACCACATCTGGGTGAGACAGAAGATCCTGAGTTTGCCAACCAAGGATGAAAGCCAGAAATACACCACAGGTTCCCATGCTACAAAGTCCCGGTGGCACATCCACCCTCACAGCAGGGGAAGCAATGGCTGTCAGGAGCCCTCATCATCTTATGTTGGATTAATTACACAGGCCTGAGTCCTGAGTGAAGAAAAGACTCTCAGAATCCATGAGAAACTCAGTTTGACCAAACCACCTCACTCCCAGAGCAGTTGAGGATGGATTTAGGCTGAGTCAGCCCAGCACTTCCTTACACTCAAAGGCATTTCCTCAGTACATTCTCCACGTAAGAGCTACGTAAGACCATGTAGTAGTTGTGCTTTCTCTCAACACAGTGGAAAATCTACATTCAAGGTCTTCTCCAGAGCATCTCACTGAGGTGAGTTATGCTGCTTTGTAAGTCTAAGGGCTAAGGAATGCTCCAGAAGGTCGAGTCGCTGCACTCACCTGCTCGTTAAACTGCTCTTGCGACAAGCAATCGGTCACATCCACACAGCCCAGGAGGCAGCCCGAGGGATAATCACTTGGAAAGTCCACATCTGCATCAAAAGAAGGAACCTCTTTAGGGGTCCTGCACCTACATGTGTCTCTGGGGTCTGTAACCCCCAGGTGCCTTTTCCTCCCAAAACCTACTCCTGCTTTTTAGGAAACACCCAGCAATTTTAACACACCATGGTACTTCTTCCAGCTCTCTGACTGGATGGAGGTTGAGAGGCCCAGTTATGTGTGTCTGCACCCTTCTCTGCTCAGCTTCAGGCAGAGCCATGTACGGTGTAGGAATAGGGGCAGACGATCCCGCTGTGCAAGATTTAAGGTGGGTGGATGCATGGAAACACCACACAGCCAGGTGGCCAGCAGCATCCTATGCCACACGAGTAATCAGCTTTTCCATCCTGATTTCATAGAATCATAGAATCACAGACTGGTCTGGGTTGGAAGGGACCCCAAGGATCACAGAGCTCCAACCCCACTGCCACAGGCAGGGCCACCAACCTCCAGGCCTGGAGCTACACAAGGTTGCCCAAGGCCCCATCCAACCTGGCCTTGAACACCTCCAGGGATGGGGCACCCACGCCCTCTCTGGGCAGCCCCTTCCAGCCCCTCACCTATCTCTCCCTGGAAAGAACTTCCCCCCAGTATCTCATCTAACCCTTCCCTCCTTCAGCTTCACCCCATCCCCCTTGTCCTGCCCCTGTCTGCCCTTTAACAAGCTGATTCCCCTCCTGTGTCTCTGCTCCCTTCAGGGACTGGAAGGCTAATGAGGTCCCCTTGCAGCCTTCTCTTCTCTGGGCTGAACCAGCCCAGCTCCCTCAGCCTCTCTCTGTAGGGGAGGTGCTCCAGCCCTCTAATTATCTTCGTGGCCTCCGCTGAACCCTCTCCAACAGTCCCACATCTTTCTTGTATTGGGGCCCCAGCACTGGACACAGGATCCAGCTGGGGTCTCCCAAGGGCAGAGTAGAGAGGGACAATCCCCTCCCTGTCCCTGCTGCCACCCCTCTGCTGATGGACCCCAGGGTCCCATTGCCCTTCCGAGCTGCCAGAGCCACTGCTGGCTCATGTTGAGTTTCTCATCCACCAGAACCCCCAGGTCCTTCACAGCTGCTCTCCAGGAGCTCCTCTCCCCAGTGTGTATCTATGTCTGGGACTCGTCCAGTCCAAGTGCAACACCTGACACTTCACAGTGTTTCCACAAGGTCGGAACACACGCAAAGCTTTTACCATCACTGCAAGCAGACCGGAGCACAAACCACTTCACACACATACAAGCATGCAGCTGAGAGCTCGCTGCTCAAGCTGGGAATGAAAGGAAGTCCTTCTGCTACCACAGAAGTCAGGTGCAATCCACAGCAGTGTTTGTGCTCGGGATGTGTGACTAAAGGATGGAGTTAAATTCTCCCACTGTACTCATAAGGCTGGCTGAACTCAGAAAGGATGAGGACAGTGTCAAGAACAGGAGGTTACAAAGGGAAGCGATGATAACTGCTCAGCAGAGAGGGCTTCCTGACACTGCTCAATGTACCAAATAATACAAAGATCCAAGGAGAGGAGTTCACCTTTCCCGAGCAGCATTCTGTATGTGGTCTCCAGTTCAGAGATCTCCTGAGGGGAAGGTCTTTTAGCGGTAGCTGCGATCCACAAGCGCCCTCTGTGAGACGTGTACCAGGTCCTGCCCTCCACCCTGGAGAACAAAGGAGAATTTTGGACTTAAATTCCAGCAGATATCACCCACATGGACTGATTCTTCCCCCCACAACTGAACCTTTCCCAATGTAATTCCTGCTTCTAAGCTTCACCCTGGATATTTAAGCTCAAGCGACATGTCAGTGCTACAGAGGAAAGCTGAGGTGGGTGAGAAGTAATGCCATGAGCAGATCGTGTCCTTGCTGCTTTAGGGCAGTGCCAAGAGAAGAAGAAGGGAGAAAACGGGAGAAGGGAGAAGGGAGAAGAAGGGAGAAGAAGGGAGGAGAAGGGAGGAGAAGGGAGAAGAAGCAGCCCATCAATCTCCTGCAAGTCTGTCAAACAATCTGCTTGCATGATTCCCTTACAGGCTCCAAAAGGTTATGACTGGCAAGCCTGGGATCTAGGGAGCAATACGGAGCCACGCACCCGTGCGAGGCGGGCATCAGCTGCAGCTCGTGGGGATCCCAGCACAGGCACTCAGAGTGGCTGAGAGCAGCCCCAGACCACCCAGACGCAGAAGCTGGGGCATGTCAGGGTTTAGAGCTTTTTTAGAGTGAAAAGCCACATTTTTGGCTTATTTCCCTTTCCAGTTTCAGAAGGGTTTGTCCTAACTGGCGTGTGGAAATCTCAGCCTCGGTGAAGAGACCTGTACCTCCCAGGTTAGCTACCCTCAAAGCATCCCCACAGCAGATGCGGAAGCACAGCTTCCAGACCTGGAGCTATCGGTAGTCATCAGTCAGCGCACAAAGCAAGGGAGTCCACAGAGGTCCTCTGAGGAAAACAGTTGCCCATCCTCCGAGGAAGTCAATTGCCCATCCTCCAAGTAACATGGTTTCCCATCCTCTGAGGAATACGGTTCACCATCCTCTGAGGAACACAGTTGCCCATCTTCTGAGGAACACAGTTGCCCACCTTGCCAACAAAGCAAGAGCTGGCCAGGATACATCACAGTTCAGCCCATTCCTTTTAATTTCAGCCCATCCCTCTTAATTAAGTTCAGCCTGTTACCTTTTAATTCCTCTCACGAGCAAGGAAGCCCAAGGCTGGTGCATGCTGAGGCACCAACCATCATCTGAGATCTCCAGCAACTCTCGATCCTGAATCCGCAACCTGTTGCGCTCCAAGCCAGGCTCACTTCCAGCATCCATGGAATGGGCAGCTTTCCTGTGCAAACCAGTTTGATCCACCCACTTCAGTGTGTTCAAAAGAAACAAGAAAAGAGTTTAGCTCCTTTTTAGGAAAAACATGTATCAGGTGTAAATTCCACCTAAGTTTTCCTGTGCCCAAGGACAGAGGTGTCACCCTTCCTTGCCAGCACTCAAAGCTGGGAATGGCTCCAAACGTCTAGCATACACCAAGAATGCCATGAGTAAAGTGGAACTAGAGGGTAGAGATGATCCCCTTTGGAAACTGGGAATCTGGAAGAAAAGGTTTTGTAAATAAGCTGGAAAAGGGACATAAGGTGGCTCTCAGAAATTCTTCCAAGTTCACAGAATCACCAGGTTGGAAAAGCCCTTTAAGCTCATCGAGTCCAACTGTCCCTGTCCTGTGCTGACCCACATCCCTGAGCACCTCATCTAACCAGCTGTTAAACACACCCAGGGGCAGGGACTCAGCCCCCTCCCTGGGCAGCCTGTGCCACAGCCCCACAGCTCTGCCAGGGAAGAACGTTTCCCTCACATCTGAGCTGACCCTGCCCTGGCCCAGCTTGAGCCCATTGCCCCTTGTCCCATCTCCTGTCCCCTGGCTGAGGAGACCATCGCCCACCTCTCTGCACCCTCCTGGCAGGTCAGTGTAGGCAGTGATAAGGTCTCCCCTCAGCCTCCTCTTCTCCAGGCTGAACACCCCCAGCTCCTTCAGCCGCTCCTCAAAGGATTTGCCCTCCAGCCCCTTCCCCAGCCTGGTTGCCCTTCTCTGGACTCACTCCAGGACCTCAATGTCCTTCTTATGGTGAGAAGCCCAGAACTGGACCCAGCACTCGAGGTGCAACCTCACCAATGCCCAGTACAGGGGCACAATCCCCTCCCCAGACCTACTGGCCATGCTGTGTCTGATACAGGCCAGGATGCCATTGGCCTTCTTGGCCATATGGGCACACTGCTCGCTCCTGGTCAGTCGCAGTCACCCAACACCCAACACCCCCCAGGGTCCTTCTCCACCAGCCGTTCTGCCCCAGCCTGTAGCACTGCTCGGAGTTGTTGTGTCCCATGTGCAGGACTCTGCCCTTGGACTTGTTGAGCCTCATCCCGCTGGTCTCAGTCCATAGATCCAGTCTGGCCAGATCCTTCTGAAGAGCCTCCCTACCCTCAGGCAGGTAAGTTCCTCAAAAGGAGGCAGGAGAGCAAAGCTCCGAAAAACCAAACCTACCAAGGGCAGACAACGGAGCAGGGCACTGGCAGACCTTCTCTATCCCCAGCTCAGGTGGGTACTGAGGATCTCTCAGGCACAGGGGAGGAAAGAGGTCCTACACACATGCTAGAATTCAAAGTCATGAGTCAGCCCTCCCAGAGCCAGTGGTTACTCTGCTGTTACCCATACTCACCAAAGGAGCTGGCTGAAGGAGACGGGGATTCACTAGAACACCAGAACTCAGCGTTGTCTTCGCTTCTGGGCTCCCAGCTGTCTTGCCCAGAGTGCCACAGGTAATGGCTTCAATGGTTTCATCGAGCCTGCAAGCACAGCCAAGAGGGATGAAGATTCCCTGCTTCCCCCCGGCAGCATCTCCCCCTCCCCACACAAACATTTCTGTCCCGCAGCACTTTTTACCACCTCCCCTAGGGAACTGATTTCCTTGCCAGGTCCCATTCCTAACTCCAATGGTTGCCTATCCATGGTGGAAACTCATCCCAGTTTGGATTTGAGATGGATTGGTTCTGCTGAGGTAGCCTGTGCCATCCCTTCCCAGGGAAGCTCTATCTCTGACAAGACCCACCAGCCACCAAAACCCCATGGAAGCCTCACATGGCTGGGCTTTGGAGGGGTCTCAGCAGGGCTGTGCTGAAAGAGAGGACTTGCTGCAGGCCAGAAAGCTCCTCGAGGGAGAAAGGACCCCAAAACTGTATCCAAAGTGTGGAAGTGCCCTTTGAGGGAACGGCTTGCTCAGCTTTCACGGAATCACACAACCATAGGGTTTGGAAAGGACCTCCAGAGTCCATCAAGTCCAACCCCCTGCCAAAGCAGGGTCCCTGGGACAGGTCACACACGTCGGCGTCCAGACAGGGCTGGAATATCTCCAGAGAAGGAGACTCCACACCCCCCTGGGCAGCCTGGCCCAGGGCTCCCTCACCCTCACCAGGAAGAAGTTCTTCCCCAGATTGGTGTGGAACTCCCTGTGCTCCTACTTGAGGCCATTGCCCCTTGTCCTGTCCCCACAGACACTGAGAAGAGGCTGGCTGTTTTTCTCTGCCTTCCTTATACTTGCTCTCCTAGATTCAGCCAGACCACCGCCTGTAAGAACTCTCCCTTCCCTGCCAGCTGGCACTCACTTGCTGTGGTACTCAGCCATGCTGGTGTCTTCCTCCAGGATCTGCCGGCCGGCGAAGTCGATGGTGATCTTTTTGGTGAGCCGCGAGGCGTGACGCAGCTCCCGCAGCTCCTGCTCTCTCTTCTGCAGGGCCTCCCTTTCCTGCTTGGAGAGCCACTGGTTGGAGTCTGTGGCAAAGTAATCCGATTCGTCGTCGATCACTTGGGTTCGACGCACACTGGCGAGAAACAACCAGAGAGGATGAGCAGAGTGAGACAGTGACTTGGCGCTGTCCACCCCAAACCCACCTACAGGTCCCTCCTGTTCTCTCTCCAGAGCTGGTCTGTCATGGACACAGAGCCAAGACACCCAAACAGGACCCGTTCCCACCCAGTGCCACCATTAAGGTGCCTGTGGCTACAAGCCCAGGTTTTAGAAGGAACCCTCTAATAGTTCTGTTAAAGGCAGCTCAGCCACCAGATAATTTACAGTATTCCAGTATCTCACCTTGTCCTGTCAAATTCCAACAACTTGTCCTTGTGTTTCAGAGCCATCTCCAGGCCTGCTTTGAGCCTAGCTTCTTGTCGAGGCAGTAAATCTTTGCTTCCAGCATCCAAATTCCCTGAACTTTCAGCACCTGAGAGAGAAGGATAAATCCCAGCTCAATAGTCGGGACAGACTGGTTGTTTAAAGCCCAGCTGGCTCCAAAAACAGCCCCTAAACCAAATGCCACTCGAGGAGCCAACAGAAGAGCTCCATGCCAAGGCCAGCACCTTTGCAAGCATTTAACTGCTAGGTAGTGTTTAGAGGGAAGGTCTAGGTCTTTGGCTATCCCACCCCTTTCCCTGAGAATTTGGGCAATCCAAATTCTGCTCATTGCCAACCACAGGCCTTGAGTCCTCTCCTGAAAGCCAAATTCTCTCCCAAGTGTTGTTACCCCCACAAAGAGGCTCTTGGTCACTGACAACCGCCTTATGTCTGCTGCTGGATGAGCCTCTCACCAATTAAATCCACCCCGTCCCCATCACACCTCAGCAGGTTTCTCAGACCAGCCGTTGTTGGAGATGGAGAAATCTATCCCCAGGAACCATCTCCTCTTTCCCACCACTTCTGGCCAGGTCCCAAAACCCAACCACCCCAACAAAAGAGACGGGGTGGGGAAGGGGAACACTTGCATCGGAGCTGCAGCCAAACAAACCAATGTTACTCCACAGCTGACATCACACCAGGTAACACCTTTACTTCAGGAGAACAAAGAAGCCTGTACGTAGTCCCTCAGCGTTCCCAACCCACACTTCCTCCCTACCAAGACAGCCAGCTCCCTGTGCTTCTGCTCTCACCCACACACCCCCCACACAGGAGGAAGACCTGCCAGGGTGGGAGGGGGGCCAATAAAACAGGTAAGAAAAGGGGATCCTGATCCCTATGTGTAGATTATAAATACATCGACTCTGCGACCAGCACAGGAACTCCCAGGACCTCTTGCCACCTCGGCAGCTCTAAAGAGAAGTTGACACCAAGACCTGGACTAAGTACTTCCCTGGTTCTTCAGCAAGGCATATTTTTCAATCAGGAACACTGTGACCTTGGCTGTATTTCAGCTAAACTCAGACAAACACCCCTGTAAGGCACAGGTCTGTGCTGGGAGAGCAGGGTTTATCTCCTCCAGCTTCCCTTGGCTGCATTCCTATTTTTAGCTCCTGAGATAAGCATTAGACAAGAAGAGTCATTAGAAAATATTAACCGGCACCTCTCTAGGCCCAGTGATCAGACAGCAGCATTTCATCTTCCACAGCACATGTTCCATGGGAGACTCATCCTAATTTTCAAGGAGCATTCTGCAAGGATCCAGTTGGGGTGATTGATTGGGGAATGCCTAACAAGCATCCACGGGGCCCCTGGGTAAGGACTGCCATTCGATGAGGTTATCACCTCCGCTGAAGTCTGCAGCTGCGGAGAGGATACAAGGAGCCGGCTTCCTGGTCACCCTTTTAACACCCATGAGAGGCCCAGGGAGATCTGGAGCAAAGAGAGGTTCACAACCTGTCCTGGTAATGTGTGTGCCAGAGAAATACACGGGTGCCGGCTCCCAAGAGGGAATGACCCTTAGATTTCTGTCACAAAACCAGATTCATTACCTTACAGGTAGGTAATTGTTACTGACCTGCCATGAGCTTCTTCAGCAGCTTCTGGCTCTTGTTGGAGTCCCGCTGAAGGATGTCCTGCTCCTCTTTAGTGCACACCTAAGGAGAAAATGAAGACTTAGGAGGCTTGGCCAGCTTCGGTGCCTTGGCCAACAAACTGTTTAGAAGGGCAGAGGTGGCCCACACCTCCCTTCCCTGTGGCATTAGCTGCACAGGGACAATCCTGAGAGAATCACAGAACTGTAGGAGTTGGAAGGGACTGCAAGAGATCATCAGGTCCAACCCCCAAAGCTTCATCTTTCCTAAGAGCAGCCCATGAGAAATGTCCAGCCCAGTGTTTCTCAGTGTGTGCACATGCTGCTAGGTAATCTCACAGGATGAGAAATGCGCTCAGAGCCTCTGGGAGCAGAGGAGGAATGCTTAACCAAGAGGTCTCCTCTCTTGATTGGATATATCAGATCTTTAAACTAGCAACCAATCCATCTTAAAACATCTTCTTCACCCAACCAGTGTCCTCCTCTCTACTGGCGCTAACTTCACTGAATCTGTGGCCATTAACTCACGCCCCCCTCTGCAAAACGTGCCCTTGCAATCAAGCGCAGGGTGTAACAGGTATCCCAAGCAATGCAAACAACACGCATGCCAAAGGAAGAACCGGCAGCACACTGTCTGTGGCCATGTCACCTGCCTCTTATGAGGCCACCGGCGCTGTGCCCAGGATGGGGCTGAAGCCTCACATGCATTTCAGACACCACTGCAGTGCATGGGACAACCACAGGAGACTCTTCCACCACGGAAGCTACAAATGAGGAGGGAAACGAGAGTTTCTCCTTCCCTTAGGAAGGTCCTAAGCACAGCACACGTCTTTCCCCACACGGCTTCAGGGCTTGGAGCCCTTTCCTAGAGGAATGTGGATCCAAGGGGCTCATTCAGCTCCTAAGCCCTGAGCAAACTACACCCTGCCAAAGCACAGCAAGTAAAACCCACACCGGTACTGACCAGAGTGCCGCAGAACAAGCAGGGCCCGGAGCCCTCCTGCTCGCAGACGATGCGCCCGCAAACCAAGCAGTTGTTGACAAGCTTGTGCTTCTGGCCCAGGCACTCACAGGCGTGGCGCCCAGGGATCAGGACAGCCAGCTTGTCCTGACCCTCCTTGGTGTACAGGCTGACATATTTGGGCTTCTTTTTGGAGGAGATGGTACCGGTGCTGACTCCGCTGCTGTGCTCCTGGGCCTGAGGCAAAACAAGAATAAAACCTAAACAAATGGCACCCATAGCACAATGCAGGCGGCAAGGAGAAAGTGCCAAGAAGCTGGGGAGGCACAGGCAAGCGTTCTGCCTGTCTGGAACAGAACTCAGACCAGACCCCAGCTTCAGCAGAAAAACTGTTGCCAGAGGATCAGTCACACTCCCGGACCCACACTTCAGCACCGCTACAGCCCACATCCTCCCACGCTGCTGTCCCCCGGTGTCGTCGCTGCACCAGGACACCTTGAATGTTTTTTTCCTGTCTCTGCTCTCAAGAGCAGCAGGCTGCTGGTTCAGTGAGAGTGGGTGCAGCAGTTCCAGTCCCGTGCACCCCCTCCCAGTTCTGCACGGGGCGTGCAGGCCAGTGCCATCAATTAGAGAGTTTCAGTCCTTTATTCCCTGTTGGGTCCATTCTGCCCGTGATGCTGACTGTGGGATAATCTCTCCCTGCCCTTATCTCCACTTCTGAGCCTCTGAATATCTATTTTCTCCTCTGTCCAGCTGCACAGGGCAGTGACAGATCGGCTTTGGTGGGCATCTGGCCTCCAGCCAGGGTCACACCACCACAGCATGCCACGCAGAAACCATGCTGTACCTATGACAGGGTTTGCAACAGGGGGAGAAGCATTTATTCAACCCAGAGTTGGAGCTAGGAAACACCAACACGTTGTTTTCAGGTTCGTCATCCCCTTCATCAGCACTCTGCTTAACGAGGGGTTCACATTTCTCAAAGCACATTAATTTCCACTTCCCAACCACATCTTTGGTTACTGTTCCTGTCACCCCTGCTTGTGAGACAGGTGCCGAGCGTTCCCTCAGCACCCAGTGACATGCAGCCACCCACACCAATGACACACTCACCTTGGCCAGGTCGAGGGGGGTCTTCACTTCCTCCACATGTGTGCTGGGCTCAGTGTATGCAGGCATCTCCTGCTTGTTCCTTCCTTTGCGCTTCCCCTTTTTCACTTGGTCTCCAGCCCGAGGCACTTCTGAAGTCTCTGTGGAAGCACAAAGAAAGGCTGGGTAACCACCACCCAAAGAAGGATGCGCACCATCCTCAGGACACTACCACCATGCAACACATGCAGGAGGTCAAGAGAAGGACCTGGGAGTGTTAGTGGGCAGCCAGCTGAATATGAACCATCAGTGTGCCCAGGTGGTCAAGAAGGCCAAAGGCATACTGGCTTGTGTCAGGAACGGTGTGACAGACAGCAGTAAGGAAGTGATAGTTCTGTTATACTCAGCTCTGGTGAGGCCACACCTTGAATGCTGTGTCCAGTTTTGGGCCCCTCACTACAGGAAGGACGTTATGATGCTGAAGCACATCCAGAGGAGGGCAACAAAGCTGGTGAAGAGTCTGGAGCACAAGTCCTGTGAGGAGCAGCTGAGGGAGCTGGGGGTGTTTAGCCTTGAGAAAAGGAGGCTGAGGGGAGATCTTGTTGACCTCTGCAACTACCCGCAAGGTGGTTGCAGAAATGTCGGGGTCAGTCTCTTTTCTTGGGTGACAAGTGATAGGACAAGAGGAAATGGCTTGAAATTTCCCCCGGGAAGATTCAGGTCAGATATCAGGAATAATTTCTGTACTGAACTGGCTGTCAGGCATTGGAACAGGTGGCCCAGGGGGGTGGTGGAGTCACCAGCCTGGGGGGATTTAAATGGGGTGTAGACTAAGTGCTTAGGGAAACGATCTAGAGGTGGGCCAGGCAGGGTTAGGCTGTGGTTGGACTTGATCTAAAGGGTTGCTTCCAACTCAGGCAATTCTGTGATTCCTTGATTCCCAGGACTGCTACCTGGGAAAACAGGCTTTGCATTGGCACAACAAGCAGCCATGGGACCAGTCCTGGGCCTTCCCAGCCCATACTAACTCTTGAGCAGCGTAACTGAGACAAGCTCATTTGAGACATCAACTCCTTCCTCCCCGTCACCACTCACCGTCCCTTCTCCGACAGGCCGGCATGGGCTCCGGCATTGGCTGGGAGGCTTTCCGCCACCTGGCCAGCAGCTCCTCCACAAAGCCACTCTTCCTCCCGTCTGTGCCCTGAAGGAGATCAATGACGTACTCCCGGAGCTCATCCTCATTTGTGATGGACAAGATATACCTGCATGGGGACGAGGACGGAGAGACACGGGTGAGGGGGCTTGTAGCTTGCGTTGGGGGTTCACCTCTCCTCCCTCCACGGAGAGGGGATGGGTTTGCCGGTCAAACCGTGAGGCAGACATTTTGGTAAAGTCCCCCACGACAAGGCTGGTGCCAGCACTTCGGGTACCGCCTTGGGGCTGTCTCACCGGGAAGGAAAACCCCAAACCAAACCCAAACTCCCCCAAATTCTCCATCTCGCCCTGGTGCAGAGCGACGTGCTGCTCTGCCCCCCTGCCACAGCACGGGGAAGCTCACCCCGATCCCGCCCCTCCGAGCAGCCCCAGCACAGCAGGGCCACGGCCCGGCCGCCTCCCGCTCCCCTCCGAGGCACCCACCCCGGGGCAACGCGGGCCGCGGAGATACCGGAGCGGCTCCGAAAACGCCGGCCGCCCTCCCCCGCCGTCCCCGACACGGGAGCGGGGGTAAGAAGGGACCCGGCCGGCCCGGAGCCGGGCACGGCTCCCGCTCACCTCACGACCTCCTCGCCCACGTCCAGCCCGAAGTCCCCGCGCAGGTGCTGGACGCACCAGGCCAGGAGCGGGCCCGGCGCCGCCATCTTCCGCCCGGGGGAAGGGAAAGGGCGCCGGACCGCCCCCCGGCACGGCCTTCCTCCCGGGAACCCGCCAGCAGCTGCTCCGTTCCGGGCCTGAATGCTTCTCAGTTCCTCAGGCCCAGGCTGCTCCAGCCTGGTCCCCCCCAGAGTCACAAGTCCCTCAGCAATCCCGCCCTGGCGTGGGTCGGTGTCTCCACAGGCTGTAGATGGGATCTCTGCTCCCTGTTATCCATGGGCTGTGGGGGACACCTGCTGCACCATGGGTTTTTCCAGGGGCTGAAGGGGAATCTCTCTGTCTGGCACCTGGGGCACCTCCTCCCCCTCCTTCTTCCCTGGCCTTGGTGCCTGCACAGCTCCTCACACCTTCTCGCTCCCTTCTCTGGGGACACAAAGCCCCAGTTCCAATGTTTGTTTTCTTTTCCTTCCTAACTCCACTCCTCAGAGACACTGCCACCATCGCTGATGGGCACGGCCTTGGCCAGCGATGGGTCCATCCTTCCATGGGCTTCGTGTAGAAGCCACCCCTGCAGCCCCCACTGCTACCAAAACCTTGCCATGCAGACCCAAAATAAGGACAAAGAGCTATTCCCGTCAAAATTAAATCAAGGCTGCTCTCCTGGGCTGATGGAGACCGATGCAGGGGAAGACCTCAGCAAGGAGGCTCCAGATCACTCAGACATCAGACACAAAAGCCGGTCTGGACCAAACGCAGCTCGCTTCAGCCCTGCCATCAATCCTCATGGAAGAGCAATGCTTGGCACCGAGAGGCTGCTGGAACTGGTTTTGCTTCTCAAAGGAACGTGCTTGCTCCGCACAGGTAAGAGGAGACATGGGTGTTTGCACCAGGAAGCGCGGTTGGAATGGTTCTTTCTCACGGGACAGCAGTTTCTGGGCAAAGCACAGGAGGAGGGGTTTGCTCCAGCACATTCCCAGCCTGGTGAGAATAGGAGAGTGCAACCTTCAGGATGTGAGTGGGGATGCTGCGCCGCGGCGGGGACAACTGATTTGGCTCCAGCTGTACCCCCGCTGCCGACTGAAACCAGAGCAACCCACAGCTATTGCAAAATGGAGGAGAAATTACTGAAGTGAAAGGGCACCAGGTGACTTGAAACAAAGTTTCTAGGTAAAGACCTCAAAGTCTTGAAGGTTTCCCCATCATCCCTGGGGTTTTTCCCAGCATATCCCTGCTTTAATAAAAAATCCCTCCTCATCAAACCAATGCTGCATTGCTTGGGTAGCTCTTCTGGTGCTGTGCTGCCCGAAATTTGTCCACAGTTTCTATCCACAGCCACAACATGCTTTGATCTGGCACTATGGTTACAAGCCAAGTTTCACACCATGTAAAACACCATGGCCCTGTATTCAGTGTAGCTGAGGCTTTCCCCGTGCAGCAGGATTCTATAGAATCATTGAGTGCTTTGGGTGGGAAGGGACCTCAAAGCCCATCTAGCTCCAGCCCCCTGCCATGAGCAGGGGCACCAGCCCAGGGTGCTCCAAGCCCCATCCAACCCGGCCTGGAGCCCTGCCAGGGATCCTGGGACTCCCCCACAGCCTCTCCAGGCACTGGGGCCTCCCCCCCTCAGAGGGAAGAATTCTCTCACAAGAGTGGAGCAGAGGGGCAGAATTTCCCCAGACATGCTGGCCACGCTGATCTTGATGCATCCCAGGACATGGGTGGCCACTGCTCACTGCTGGCTCACGTTGAACTTGATCAGCACCCCAAACCTTTCTCCTCAGGGCTGCTCTCCATCCATCCATTCTCCCCCCAGCCTGTCGCTGTGCTTGGGATTGCCCTGACCCACGTGCAGAACCTTGCACTTGGCCTTGTTGAGCTTCATGCAGTTTGCACAGTCCCACCTCTCCAGCCTGTCCAGGTCCCTCTGGATGCCATCCCTTCTTTCCAGCATGTCGACCTCACCATGCAGCTCGGTCTCATCAGCAAACTTGCCGAGGGTGCATCGATCTCACTGTCCATGTCCCCTGAACAGTGCCTGTCCTAGTACTGAGCCCTGAGGAACACCACTTGCCTGGAGGCTCAGGACAGTCTGGAGTACCAGCACTATGAAGTGGATGTCACTTTTGAGCTCATTCCTTGTAAGTTTATGGAATTCTTTGGCTACTTTTGGATAAATCCCTCAGATCACTGCAGCTCCATGATTCTTTATGGGAGCGGCGTGGGGAGAGGGGAACACAAAATCTGGAGCAAGCTGAGGTCTTGTAACAGCAGTGAGACCCACCTCTGCGACCCAGCACTGCCCAATTAACTAATCTCAATTAATTACCATGCTCAGAAACATACTTCTGAAAAAACAATTAAATACCCTGAGTTGACAATAGATGTCAGCAGCAGCGCCCGCTCTGAGCACCGGATTGTGCCAGGGGCCAGCTCAATGCTCCTCCCCCCTCCCTCTTCCAGTACAGTTGTCCAAGGATTGGGAAGGGAACATGACAGCGCTCAGATGAGGGGCTGAGATCGCTCGTTGCCTCACCGGGTCACGGATTTCCCAGGAAAACTGCGTCAGCGGTCGCCTGCTGGTTCCTGATCTCTAGAACATCACAGCCCCAAGAGCACCAAAAACCATCAAACCACTCTTGATGGTCTCCTGTCCACACCTGCAAGGTCCAGGAGATCCCTGTGACCCAGGTTTGGGGCACCCAGACTTTTCCAGGAGGATGTGACTGGATCCACGGTTTGGTGCCAGCTCCTTGACATCTCTTGGTCCCTCAAGCTGGCAGGACACAAGCTTCCTTGGCTGGGAAAATGGCCAATTCCCCACAGGATGCCCCAAAACTCCCATCTCCATCCACACCGGGACTTAGACCGAAACACTGCTGGATGGGTGGGAAGGTGGGAAGGAGGGAGAGAGAGCAGGCAGGGGGGACGCAGAACATGGATGGCTCACTGCTGGCACCATCAGCCCTGTGTCTCGGTAGGTGCTCATGGGTCTCAGAACTGGTTTGGGTGGGAAGGGACCTCTGAGCCCCCCAGCACTCCCCTGCCATGGGCAGGGACATACCCCACCCCCAGCCCAAGGTGCCCAAAAAAATCCTGAGGCTCTAACGTGATATCTCAGGGGGCAAAGTTTGTCTGGGTGGGTGAGTCGAGAAGGATGGGCCCCATCCTTTTCCATCCCCACGGCCTCAGGCATTGCCCTTGTCAGGTGACGTGGGATGATGCAAAGTCCTTCTGCTCCAGAGACTTTCTGAGCTTTTCCCAGCAGAGTCCTTCCCCCTTCATGTCCAGCTCGAGACAGGCCGAAGGTTTCCATTGGGATTGAGCTCAGCTGGGCTGGGCTGGCAGGATCTCCCCTGTCTCTCCCGCAGCTGGGGCCGTGGAGGAGGGCAGCTGTTCGGCGGCGAGAGCAGATGTCCCTGCCGTGGGGACGCAGACAGAGGGGATGGAGGGAGGGGGGGGAACAGGCTGTCAGCTGTCAGGCTGCACATTTTGCTTTGGGAAATCAAACCTCGGGGACCTCACCCCCCAGATAAGAGGTTTCCAGCCCTTTTTTTGACTTTCAAGGCTCTTCCTATTAATAATAATTAAAACCAAGGCTCCCCTTCCCTAACCTTCCTGCCACAAACCACTGGCCCAGCCTTCCTTCTTCCCTTAGTTTCATTTGGGGTTTTTCCTCTTCACACACCCCCCAGCCAGCATCGCCCAAGAGGCTGCAAGGTCGTTTTGTGCTTGTGTCCCATGGGGTGTCCCCCCCTGCCCACCCTGCTCCGGCGTCGGGGTGGTGCCTCCCCGCGCCTGATCCCGAACAGGAGCACCATTGTCCTTCCCACTGCCCAGACAAAGGGGTATTGTCCTGCCCACCAGCTCCAGCCGGCTGCCCGGCGGTTCATCCCGACCGGAGATGCGGCTTTGAGAATAAAAGCAGGATGTTTCCTTTCTGTTCCCAACAAAGTCAGGTCTGGAGCCTCACCTGTCCTGCCTCGGGATGAGGAGCTGAGCGTCAGCCAGTGAAAACCTCTGTTGGGGTGGTTGTAACTCAGTCAGAACATTTTTTGGGTCACCCTTTGGGTTCAAGATGCCACTTGGGAGCTCTCGGAGGGTTGAGAGCAGGACAAAGGAAAAGCCAGGTGCTGCCACAGCTTCGACCTGAGCAACAAAGCCATTTCGGAATGGGGATGCTCCTGCATCACCAATTCACCAATGGGGTGAATTCAAACTGGTTTATCCTTCAAAAAAACCCAGGAGGGCTGAACCCTAACACTGTGTGAGGCCTTCACCCCTGGTCCCTCTTCCATGGATTGAAGATGGGCTGATGCTGAGCTGGGTGGGAGTTGGGTTGGGGCTTTTTCATTACCAACATCAAAATAAATCAAACTCTTCATGGAGCAGAGGCTTGGGATCGTGTCGGACACCGAGGTGCCAGGACAGGCTAGACTAAACCAGTTTAGGAGAAGCACTGTCATAGCCAAGCCACCCCAGGCTGGACATGGGCATTAGAAGAAGCAGCGAGCGAACCAGCAAAAGCCAAACATTAGCAACTTTTCCTCAAATTGGGCTTGATTTTCCACTTAATTATGGTACTGAGGGAAAATCGAGCAGTCCAGCCTCAGGAATATGAAGCAGTGGAGACGATGTATGATTTGCACACCTGTATTCTGGGTGTAAATAAATGTTTCCCAGTGATTTTCCCAAATGAATCTGTGGCTGGTCCCTGAGGAGCCGTGACACGATGCATGGCCAGTTAACAAGGTTGCTGGCGTGCTCAAGGGCCAGCGAGCAGCCAGGGACAAGGGTTTCCCTCATGGGGCAGTTCAACTGCTGTCAGGGCTTGCTGTGCTGATTTAGGGCATTGGTTTGGGAAAACGTCAGGTTCTGTTTCACCAGGAGCATCCTTCTCTCCACCTATGGCCCCTGGCGGGTTTCTGCCCCTCTCCAACCATGCTCCCGTGGTAGGTACTAAAATCAGAGATAACCCCAGCTTTTAGCAGGACATGAAGTGTTTTGGAAGCCATATTTTCCATCCCAGAATGTCTCAGAGCCCTTGTGACAAAGAGTAACTCCCAGGGGTGTTGCTGCAGACAGGGGAGATCCCAAGCCACGATTGATTTGTGCCAGGGTTGGGACAATCCTTGCCATCAGTACAGGTTGGGGAATGCTGTGCTGGAGCAGCCCTGTGGGGAAGGACTTAGAGTGCTGGGCGATGAGAAGCTTGACACAAGGTGACAGCACACACTTGCAGCCCAGAAGGGCAACTGTGTCCTGGGCTGCAGCAGACAGAGTGTGGCTGCAGGTCTGGGGGGGATTCTGCCCCTCTGCTCTGCCTTCATGAGACCCCACCTGGGGTGCTGCATCCAGCTCGGGATTCCCAACATAAGGAGGACATGGAGCTGTTGGAGGGAGCCCAGAGGAGGACATGAAGGTGATCAGGGGCTGGAGCACCTCTCTTACGGGCTGAGTTGGGCTGTTTCAGCCTGGAGAAGAGAAGGCTCTGAGGAGATCCTACAGCACCTCCCAGTCCCTGAGGGGGCTCCAGGAAAGCTGGGGAAGGGCTCTTTAGAAGGACCTGGAGTGACAGGACAAGGGGGGATGGTTTAAATTGGAAAGGGGTAGATTTAGATGGGGTATTAGGAAGAAATTCTTCCCTCTGAGGGTGGTGAGGCCCTGGCACAGAGACGAGGGGCCCGGACCGGACGGGACACCCAGGAGCGGTCGCACCAGGGCTGAGCCGAGGGCACCGGCACTCCCCGGGCTCCCCCCGCCCCGGCCGCTCCCCGCGAGGGCGCCCGCGGTCCCCTCTTCGCTGGGCGGGCAGCGGCGGGGGTACCCGGGGAGCTGGGCGGGGGTACCCGGGGAGCTGGGCGGGGGTACCCGGGGAGCTGGGCGCCGGCCCCGGTCCCGGCCCCGGCCCCGCCCCGCCGCTACTTCCGCGTAGCAACGCGACGCGGTTGCCAGGGAGGAGCGGCTCCGGAAGCGCCGGCGCGCGGCGTGGGCGGGGCGAAGCGCGAGGGCCGAGCGCTTCCGGGTCGGGGCCGTCCCCGCGCAGAGCGGCGGAGGGAGGAGCCGCGGCGGGGCGCGGGGACAGCAGCGGCGGGGCCCGACCCAGCGCGGCCCGGCCCGGCCCGGCCCAGCCCGCCGGGAGCTCCGCGCCGCCGCCGCAGCCGCAGCAGTGAGGTACGGGAACGAGCACGAGCGCGGGGGCGGGGGGAGCGGCGGGGCCGCTCTGGGGATGGGGCGGGGGCGGTCACTTCGCTCCGCGGCCCCGGGAAGGCGGCCGGGCCGGGCCTCCCTCCCTTCCCGCCGCCGCTTCAGCCCTTCGCGGCGCGGGGATGGGGTGGGTGGGCGGCCTCGGATCTCCCGCTGCGACCGGGGCCGGGCGGCGGGGGCAGGAGCCGCTTTGGGGAGCCCCCGGAGAGCCCCAGGGGGGTCTGGCTGCTGCCAAGCTGAGCCCCTGCTTTGGCGGGGTGTCCCGGGGTCCCGCCGCCCCTCCTCGCCCCGGGGCCACGGGTGCAGTGCTCCGGCAGGGCTGCGATGCCGGGCGCTCCCGGGACCCAGTGGGAAGGCGGTGGTTGGGGCGGGGGTGCGGCTCGGGGGGAGCAGGGCTCTGCGCCCCTGCCCGGGTCTCCTCGGGGTGCGGGGGGCCCGTCCCAAGCCCCGCCATGCGCCCAGGCCTGGGGGAGCGAAGCTGCAGGTGTGACTACGGCTTCTTTGGGCCAAGAAGTTGTGTGTGGCCCCCCCGCACCCACCGTGCCTGGGGAGCTTTTGTGTACACGGTGTGGACCTCTGAGAGCTGGGGGTGCCTTGCCCAAAACTCCTCAGTTGCAGAGCTGTCCCCTTCCCTTCCGGATCCGTCTCGCTGCCGGTGGCCGCAGCGTTGCCCACGGGGCCCAGCTCCTGCTCAGGGCACCTCCTGCATCCCGACTTAGCATGAGGTTCCCAGCACCAGGCTGACAGCTGCTTGCCCATAGTCCGTCACTGCCACGACCTCATACTTGATTTCCCTTGATCAGTGACCTCACGCGTGTGTCACCAGCCTGTGCTGCCACTCCCCTGGTTCTTGGGGACTCGCCTCTCCCGTCTCCCAGCCTGCGACTCACCCAAATAAACCATCTCTCCATCCCCAGTTCATTTGGGAACGTGGCCTCTGCCAACCCCCTGGGGAAGGGCTGGGAAGTGTGTGCTTTGCTCCCGTCCAGGAGTCCTTATCCAGCGTTAGTGGTGCTTTCCCAGGGCTGCATTACCAAAAACACAAAGAGCTCCTTTGAGTTGGGAGTTGAGATTGCGCTTCCTTCTTGCCGCCAAAGCCATGGTGGATTCTTTGCTACCTGCCTGGGTGTGGGAGCTTTGGAAGCATTGCTGATGCAGTGAAGGAGAATTTGGGGTTGGGAGGTGTTTGGGGGTGTTTCTGTTGTCATTGTAGAGAGTTACGGGGTGGCCTTTTGCATGCAAAGCCTGACACCAGAGCTCTTTGGGTTGGGGATGAGCTGGAGGTGCCACCAGTGATAACCAGCAGCCAGAGTTCTGGTGACTGCTGCAAAGTGTGATCAGATTGAACAAGACCTGAGATGTTGGGGGGGTGGGGGTTGGCCAAATAAAGAAGAAAATTTCTTAGTACCAAGCCCTGGTGGGGCTAGGAAGGATTGTGGGGAGAAGCAGCCAGGACAGTCTGTTTCCCCACGGTGAGGATCGGGTGGCTGGTGTAGCGGTACCCAGGTCAGCCTTTTGGGTGAACTCCAGCAGAACGTTAGACCATCTCTGTGACAAAATCAGTGCCTTACACTTGCACAAGTCCCCACGCTCTGCTTAGCCAGAAGTTCCTGTCCCATCCTGTCCTGCACCTGCTGTTCTCGGGCTCGGTGAAGGGTCCAGCTGGCGCCACCATTGTTTTTCGAGAGGCGCTGGGCTGGGGGGAAGGGGGGCACAGCTCACTGCTCTAACTCTGTGGGTTCCAACCACCGGCCTCGCAGCCCTGCCCAGTTCAGGCCCGGTTCAGGCTTCACACTGTGTATTTCACCTGGAAAACGGTGGTCGGAAACCTCTTCTCCTTCGGTGCTTCCAGAGAGTGTGCAACACTCAGCTTCTTGTTGTCCATCCAGGCACAATGCCACGCTTTCCCAGGTCCTCAGTCAACCTTTTCTTGCTTAAAGTCAATCCCCAAACATCCCTGACCAGAGCAGGGCATGGGACTGCCCCAGGGAGGTCACGATGCAGTGCGATGCCACAGGTCATTTCTTTGTGCTGGTGTCCTTCCCATCTCCATGGGTTTGGTGGTTCTTAGGTCATGGTGACAAGCTGACACCTTGTCTGTCTCCCTTCACTTGACTTAAAGGGCTTTCCTATCCATCCACCCTCCTTTTCTGCAGCTTTGTCACTGTTCCAGCTTTGTTGGACACCGATTCAGCTTTCAAAAGTTGGTGAGGGACAATATTCTGGTGGGACCAATCAGGTAGGTTCGGGGACCCCAGCTGCAGGAGGGGTTGCTCTTTCTTGGTGGCTTTTAAACTGATTTCCAGTTCCCCCAGAGCAAGTTGCTGCTGGTTTTGGAGTGACAGATTAAATCCGGCATCATTCCCCAAAGATCGCTGCCAGGTGGGAGTGGGGATCCACCTGCCTGCTGGGAACTGCTCACACCTCCGTGGGGGTGTCCATGGAACCTCACAAGAGCCTGGAGCCAGTTCCTTGCTCGCTTTCTCCGTGACGTTTGTGACTTTAGGAGACTCCTGTATCCCATTCCTGGTGGTCTCTCGATGGGGTGGGATTTTCCTTGTCCATTTAGACTTCCCATTCCCTGTATCTTCTTGCTCTTCATGTTGTTGGCAGCTCTGCTGTAGCTTGGCAGGATGGCTGCCATGAGTGAAGGGAGGATGGTGATACTGATCAGATGAGAGGTCACAGAATGGCATGGGTTGGAAGGGACCCCAAGGATCAGAGAATTCCAACCCCCTGTCACAGGCAGGGCCACCAACCTCCAGGCCTGGAGCTACACAAGGTTGCCCAGGGCCCCATCCAACCTGGCCTTGAACACCTCAAGGGATGGGGCACCCATCCCCTCTCTGGGCAGCCCCTTCCAGCCCCTCACCACTCTCTGGAAATCTAATATCTCATCTAACCCTTCCCTCCTTCAGCTTCACTCCATCCCCCTTGTCCTGCCCCTGTCTGCCCTTTAACAAGCTGATTCCCCTCCTGTTTCTCTGCTCCCTTCAGGGACTGGCAGGCTGCAATGAGGTCCCCTTGGAGCCTTCTCTTTTCTGGGCTGAACCAGCCCAGCTCCCTCAGCCTCTCTCCATAGGGGAGGTGCTCCAGCCCTCTAATTATCTTCGTGGCTCCTCTGACCCCTCTCCAGCAGTTCCACAACTTTCTTGTATTGGGGCCCCAGCTCTGGACGCAGGATCCAGCTGGGGCCTCCCACGGGCAGAGCAAAGAGGGACAATCCCTTCCCTGTCCCTGCTGCCACCCCTCTGCTGATGGAGCCCAGGGTCCCATTGTCCCTCCTGAGATGCTGGCTCATGTTGAGTTTCTCATCCTCCAGAGCCCCCAGGTTCTTCCCAGCAGGGCTGCTCTCCAGGAGCTCCTCTCCCAGGCTGTATATATGTCTAGGACTCCTTTGGACCAAGTGCAGGACCTTTGCTGCGTTGAACCTGCTTTAAGTTCATCGAGGCCCACCTTTCCAGCCTGTCCACGTCCCTTGGGATGGCTTCCTTTCTTTCTATTGCATCAACCACTCCTCTCAGCTTGGTGTCACTAGTGAGGGTGCGCCTCAAGTCCATCATCAATGTCATCGATGGAGGTGTTAAAGAGCACCAGTCCCACGAGCAGATCTGGTGTCCGTGTCGCTAGAGACATGCTGCTTGTGGAAAACCCACAGAGCTCCAGTTCTTGTGGGTGCCCTGCTGCAACCCCAGTGCCCCGTTCCTCCACGCTGGCTCCGGTTGGGTCTGTCACACGTTGTTCCTGATGCGGTTGGAATTGTGTCACCCACTCGGATCACGAGGTTGTGCTGCAGTTCCTGGGAGCCCTGGCTCCTCTTTACGGAGCGTGCTGAATTATTCAGGGTAGCGAACGCCGTCATCTCCGCGCTGCCGTCCCTCACCCAGGGAGCTTAGCAGAAGCTGAGTTCTTCCCACTGCAACCCCAGTGATGCCTTTCTGCCCCCCACCTTATGTTGGGGTTTGGTTTTTAACACGTGGTTTGTTGACATGAAGGATTTTCCCTCTTATCCTTTGGAGTTTTGGTTTCTGGAGGACTCAGGGGGACCTGTCACCTGGTTCTATTGGCTTGGTTGGGGTTGGGGGCGGTTTTTGGGTGAAGCATAGCATCCAGGGCTTCCTCCTTCGTGTGCTTGGCCTCCTGCGAAAGGAGCACAGAGAGACACCAACCTCCCTCCAACTGACTCCTGAGACATGACTTCATTTTAGAAAATATAATTAGCCCTGTGTCCATTGAGCCCGGTCCTGGGGCAGTGCTGATTGGTGCGGCCGCCTGGGCTGCCACTGCTCTGACGCCTCACAATCGCTCAGGAAAGGCTGGTGTGTGGCTCCCTTGGGTGCCCTGGTGCTGCTTTAACTGAGCGTCACAGAATGGCAGAGCGCTTTGGGTGGGAAGGGACCTCAAAGCCCATCTAGCTCCAACCCCTTGTCATGGGCATGGCCCCCTCTGCCCCAGCCCAGGGTGCCCCAAGCCCCATCCAACCCGGCCTTGAGCCCTGCCAGGGATCCCAGGGCTCCCCCAGCCTCTCCAGACACCCTGTGCCGGGACCTCTCCCCCTCAGAGGGAAGAATTCCTTCCTCACGTCTAACCTCCCCCTGCCCTCTGCCAGCCTGAAGCCATTGCCCTGTGTCCTGTCCCTGCACTCCCTGGTGACCAGCCCCTCTCCCATGGCCCTGTAGGACCCCTTTAAATACAGGGGTGCCCTAATTAGGTCCCCCCAGATCCTTCTCTTCTCCAGGCTGAGCCAGCTCAGCTCTCCCAGCCCGGCTTCGCAGGATAGGGGTTCCAGCCCCTGAGCATCTTCATGGCTCCTCTTGGCTCCCTCCAACAGCTCCATATCCTTCCTGTCCTGGGGACCCCTAAGCTGGATGCAAGGAACTTTGCAGGGAACTTCCCTATTCTTCTCCCAGATGACTTCGCATGGCAGGTGAGGTGATTGTTGCTGTCACCTTCTCTTCCGAGTGGTCCTTTGGGGTCCTTGGCCAGCTGACGTCCTATTTGCTTGGCTGGAGCAGGGTGAGTAGAGATGGCCAAGCTCAGCACATTGGGTGTAAAGCACAGTTTAACTTTCAGGAGGTGGTGTCTCCCAGGAAGGAATCCCAGGACTTCTTTCCAGTCTTACTGACTGTTACCTGGTTCCCCTCTGGAACACTGAGCTGTGCTGCACCGGCTGGATTGGCTTCTGCTGCCTCCACGCAACGCTCAGCTCACCCAGCCGGGGCTCACACCGGTGTCCCCGCTGCCGTTCGTGGGGAAGGCAGGAGTTTCCGCTCCTCTCATCTGCTGCCAGAGGTACGCCGCTTGGTGCTACCTCAGAACTTCATCCGGGCGTTCCTGACCTCGGCCAGGCCAACAGCAGGCACCACACGGGTTCCAGGGGATGTCTGAAGTCCCTATGTCGTGCCTCTGCCCCTGCTTGTCCTGGTGACAGCCGCTGGGGTGGCCGATGCTGTGTGTGTCCTGGTTAAGGCCGGAATTCCAATCTGCAGGGTGTTTCTTGCTGCAGGCTTAGATGGCTCCAGTGGTGGAGTAAGCTAGAGAAAGGTGAGACCCTCCAGAACCTTCCTTAGTCCTCACACACTTTGAACATCCCATGGGCCTGTTCCCACTGCTGCGTATCTGATGACCCTGCTCCATCTGTACTGCTGCTCTCCAGCCAGGGTTTCCAGGCCTTGCTTCCAGACCTTGCTTCCAGGCCTCCACGTTGGTGCAGAAACCCCCTTGTACCTTGGGTTTGCTTCTTCCATCTTGTTTTACTCCTATTGATTTTCCCAACTCCTGATTCTTTTTCCATGCCTGACTCCTGTTCCACCTGTGGAGGGGTTGGAGGAAGTGAGGCTCTTATGACTCAATCCCCCCTCCCCATTCCCATGTCTTTGTGGCTGCGGATGAGGCTTGGTGAGGCCGCGCAGCTTGCGATGATGCTGTGAAACCTCTGGAATTGCTGCTTTCTATAGACCTCCTCCTTCCCCACCCACGAGGAATCACTGTACTCCAGTGTGGAAGCTCACTTCATGAAGTTGTAGGAGGAACCTCCTTGACCTCTCGGTGAGGCCAACCAGCCTGAAGTAGGTGTTTCTTGACACTATTTGTTTGATGTTGTGAAATCCATGCTTCCATCCTAACTGTTGGCTCTGCCTCCTCTAACGTAGCAGGAAACCTTGTGTGCTTGGGAGGCTGAAACCTGCTGGTGGGGTAGTCTTTTCCCCTGAAACACCTCTCTTTGTTGCACCTGTAGTTAGGGTAATGTCTAATTTGTAGAAGCATCGAGGAGCCGGCTGTTGGTTTGCTGGGTGCTGCGTGTCCTGCAGTTCAGCTTTTGTGAATCACAGAGTGATTTGGGTTGGAAGGGACCCCAAGGATCACAGAGCTCCAAGCCTCTGCCACAGGCAGGGCCACCAACCTCAGGCCTGGAGCTACACAAGGTTACCCAGGGCCCCATCCAGCCTGGCCTTGAACACCCCCAGGGATGGGGCACTCACCCCCTCACTGGGCAGCCCGTTCTAGCCCCTCACCACTCTCCCTGGAAAGAACTTCCCCCCCAATATCTCATCTAACCCTTCCCTCCATCAGCTTCACTTCATCCCCCTTGTCCTGCCCCTGTCTGCCCTTTAACAAGCTGATTCCCCTCCTGTTTCTCTGCTCCCTTCAGGTACTGGCAGGCTGCAATGAGGTCCCCCCACAGCCTTCTCTTCTCTGGGCTGAACCAGCCCAGCTCCCTCAGCCTCTCTCCATAGGGGAGGTGCTCCAGCCCTCTGAGGATCTTCATGGCCAAACTTTGTGAAGTTTGGTACAAGGTTCTTGTAAACCCTGTAGCCATTTTGGTCACTCTACCTGTCCTTGGGTCCTCCTTTGTACTGTGTGCAGCTGGTTTCTACAGCTTGTTTTTATTCCCCAAAACTTGAAAGAACAAGTTTCCATGAGCACATGAAACTTAAGGACCTGTGCTGTCTGATTTAAACGCAGTAGAGACCAGATCATTTGGTGTTACCTCTTCTCACTTTGGGAGGCTCAGGAAGACTTGTTCTTGCTGCTGTCTGTTGGCAGGGCCGCAGTAGCGGGTAACACCACACTGGTTTGCACTGGGAGGGAGGGACCGTGGCAACACATGCATTAATTAACTTCTTTGATGGAAACAAACCCTTCCAAAACACATGCTATCAATGCGTCCATCAGGTAGTGAGGTTATTCCCCACCCTTGAGCACTGTTTGCTCTGTGGTTGCACTCCCACTTCCCCAGCCATGGACTATCTCAGCTGGCTTAGTCTCCACACTGGGTTAGATGGCTTGGAGATCCTCAGGTTCTCTGGATGATCATCCTGCCTCTCAGAGCAGGCCTGCAGCCACATCTGCATCTGATCCTGCTTCCCAGTTGTCCTCTGGTTGGAAAGGTTTTGCCAAGTTTCTAGTTCTGCAGAAGCTTGGTGCAGTGCTGGCTTCAGCTGCACTGGTGGGAGATGCAAGGGGGGCTTGAGGGTCTTGGCATCTTACCAGCCGGGGATGATGCTGGGGTGGGTTTGGGTGGAGGAGTGGCTCTGTGTGGGGTGACCATTGGATGCTGTGACAGCCTCCTGTGATACCATGTGTTTGCAGAGACTCGTGGAGATGGAGTGTGACTTACGGGTGTCTGCTTGGACTGTATAAACTCAGCATTTAGTGTGAGAAACCTTGTGCTCAGTTGGATTTGGTGTGGTCATCTCGGTAATCCTGGTTTTCTCGGTGTGATTGGGCTAATACTCCAGCTTCTTACATGAAAATAGGTTCTTCAGGGTCTCGGAAGGCCTTCGGGGCTGCCTTAGGTGCTGTAGATGTTCCCCAACAGTGCCTTGAGACCCAGTTCTTGTTTTTCCTATGGGAAGATTCTGTGGAACGCTCGCAGTGAATCCCCAGTGTGGGACCTCAGTTGGGCACTGTGTTCCTGATGAATGATCCTTAGACCCAATGCAGCTGAAGCATCTGAGTTAGCATGCCTGTCTTGGCTTGGAGAGCTATTAAACGTTGACGAAGCTGTTCGCTCTGACACCTTGTGGTAAACTGGGACTTGTCTTCACACACTGTTCCATTGGAGCAAAAGCTCGGAGCGATCCCTGTTTTCCCATTGAGCCACTCTTGTGTGGCACGTTGGGGCTGAAGCACACCTCACGCTGAGAGGAGGAGATAGGCTTCCTGAGGAGGTGTTGGGAAACATGCTTGTGCTGAAGCCACAGCTATTGAATCTTCTTGAGCTCTTCTCTTACCATCATTGGATGTAGTAATAGTTCACACCACTTGAGCAAACCACCCTTAAAACCCCCCCAAGCCCGTTGTTCTGGTGTTCCCATGCCAGCTTTGTGTGGTGTTCAGATATGTCTCTCTGTTAACAGCTTTGTGATGGTTTGCAATGAAGTGGAGTTGGGTCGTCTAAGGGATTTACCCTTGGACTGGTGCTCAACACCAGTAGCTGAGCTTGCCCTAACTCACAGACTCGCCTGAGGCATGGGTGGCTAAATTTAGTCTTCCAGCAAGCTAGGTATGACCTTGTGCTACAAGGACAGCTTTGTTTGTGTCTACATCAAAGTGTAAAGGCTGCTTTTCTGTGGTGGACGGAGCTTTGGGGCTTGGTAGTGTTGAAAAGCTTTTTGTGTTGGATCATCAGCTGGAGAGCTGCCCGGCATAGAGGGACCTGGGGTGTTGGTTGGCAGTTGGCTGAACGTGAGCCAGCAGCGTGCCCGGGTGACCAAGAAGGCCAGCGTCATCCTGGCCCAGCATCAGCAATGGGGTGGCCAGCAGGACCAGGGCAGCAACCATCCGCTGTGCTGGGCTCTGCCCCTCGAGCGCTGGGTTGAGGCTTAGGCCCCTCACATCGAAGACATCGAAGTCCTGGAGTGAGTCCATAGAAGGGTGATGAGGCTGGTGAAGGGCCTGGAGGACGCATGTTACGAGGAGCGGCTGAGGGAACAGGGGGTGTTCAGCCTGGAGAAGAGGAGGCTTAGGGGAGACCTTGCCACCCTTTGCAACTCCTTGAAGGGAGGCTGTAGAGAGGTGGGGGCTGAGATCTTCTCCCCCATGACAAGCGATGGGTCAAGAGGAAACGGCCTCAAGTTGTGCCAGGGGAGGTTTAGGTTGGATGTTAGGACACGTTTCTTCCCAGGGAGGGGTGTTGGGTGTTGGGATGGGCTGCCCAGGGAGGCAGTGGGGTGGTTGTCCCTGGGGTGGGATTTAAAAGACGGGTGGGTGCGGCGCTGAGGGATGTGGCTTGGTGGTCTTGGCAGGTTATGGTGATTGTTGGACTTGATGATCTGAAAAGGTCCTTTCTACCCAGGACAATTTTATGATGCTTCCAGCACTGCTGTTGTCAGCGATTTAACTCCGGGCCTGAATGCCGTTCAGAAGGTCTGCAGGCAATGTGCTGGTACAAAGCCACCCTCACTGGTGTGTGCTGGCCCCCACAGGAGACAGATGTGACTTGTCTCACAGGGCAGATCACTTGGTCATGACCGTTTCGAGTTGGCGGCTGTGCTGAAGATAAGGGCTCGGAAGCGGAAGTGGAATCAAAGTGGTTTGGTACAGGTGCAGCTTCCAAGTTGTGTGAAGGGTGATGTTTGCCTTTGAGGTGAAGTTCAGTTTGTGGGTACAGGATTGGTCTTTCCTCCAGCTTTGGGTGAAGGCTTTAGAGGGTGTGAGGTGGCACACGGAGGTTGATGGTCCTGGTGTCTGCATTCTGGTGTGGGCTTCTCGCCTCCTGGTGCAACGTGAGACTTACTCTCTGTGTTCAAATTTAGCAGTATTTCGTTAAGGCAGCTTCTAATTAAATACAGAATTCATACTGCAAGTGTAACGAAGGTGCCTTCAACATGTAGACGGGTTTCTGGAGATCCTCTGCCATCCTTCGGAAACACCAACTGTCTCCGAAGTTGGTAGGGCGCTGCCACCGGGATGGGAAGAACTGTTGCTGGGAAGTCAAACAGGATTTTCTGGTGTCTCCCATGGCTCTTGCTCATGTTCAGGAGTGTGGTGAGCGCTGTGGGTTATCAGCGTTGTGGCAGCAACTCCTTTTGCAGGCGAGTGGGCAAAGCCTGGTGTGGGCACGGCTTGGGATTGCCAGGATTCATCTCCTTGGCGTTGGCTTGGTGGTTGTTGCTTGCGTGGAACAGGTAGCACGTGTGGTTTGGTTTTGTGGAGGGTTGAAATGCTCGTCTGATGAAGGACTGAGGTCATTGAGTAATGAGTGCAGTAGATGAGTGTGTGACTCAGTCTGTTGTGTTGTGGGTTTCTGGTCCTTGCACCTTCAGCAAGAGGTGGAAAACCTACAGAGAAGTTGAGTTGAAGGCGGTAGAGCAGCTGCCAGTCCTGGGGAGCCTAAAATGCCTGAGATTCTTTAGGGCTGGAAACGTTCTTAAAAGTGGGCACAAACTTCTATTATCTTTGTTTTAGCAATGTGATGGGTTTAGATGTGTCCAGAAAGTGTTTGGACAACTCCTTGGTCCTTGAGTGCTGATAGGGCTGGGCAGGTGTGCTCACGCTGACACCTATAATCCAGCTGCTGGGGATGCTGGAGGAGGCTGTGGAAGCTTCCTGCTCCCTGTGGCATCTGTGGTCATCCTGGATAGAGACACTAGCAGGAAGGGGTTTCTCAAAACCCTCCTGGTTATTTGTGAGACCATTTCAAGGGGGGTTATGGAGAACCCAAAACCAGGAGAATACAAAGTTAGAACTAAGGGATGAAGAAAGTAACTGGCCATGAAGTTCCTGGCCTCTTTAAAAGGGGAAAAATTCTTGAAATTCCACCTTTTTATGCAGAAAGCTGGAGGAGATGTTCATAATGCTTCTCTTCAGCTTTCCTAGTGTGGGATCATGACCAGCAAGCGGCTGGGCGTTCCTTTGCAGGCGGTGATGGGCTGATAGCCCAGAACTGGGTTGGCACGACAACGACCAGTGAAGCACGTGTATATTAATGTCCTGCTCTGTGTCGCTGTAATTATGTGGACCATATGTACGGTGATGATTGCAGTGTTTCCCTGGTGCTGTCTTGCTCACGTATGGTTGACCGACTGGGGATTGCCTTTTCCAGTTTCTTAGCCTGCTAAAACCCAACCTTTCAGGTAGATCCTTCAGCACCATTTAGGTGCAAAACTATACCCACAGCTCCTCAACATCAAGAATTGGGGTGCACTACCCAGCTCAGTGTTGAAACATGGAGCATTGGCAGCTTGTAAGGCTGTGGTGGTAACCTCCGTGCCTGAGAGGAGAGGCTCTGCTCCTGCCTTTCCCCTGTGTTTGTCAAACCTGTTCCAGAGCCGGCTGGACTCTGACCTGGCACAGAGCTCTCCAGGCATCCTTGGGTCAGTTTTCTCCTGTTGCTGGAATGAGTTAAACTTGTTCCCAAGTGGAGCCGACAGACACCAGCAGGAATTCTTGCTGGGGGCTGCCACAGCTCTTTGGTTTATGGAGAACATGCTCCGGTTTTCCTTCCAAAAGATCTTCTTTATCCTGGGGCAGTATTCGACTGCAGGCATCTTCCCAGCTTTTGGGGCATCTGTGAATTGTCCCACTTAAATGGGGTTTGGGCATGGGGAACAACCACCAGGAGAGACAACTGGAACCTGCAGAAGTCTACAAAACCTCCTGAGGAGCAGCAGAGGCCTCGGTGAATGCAGATAAGTGGGCTTTTCTTGGAAAGTACCACCTTGTCCCTTCCAAGGGTGTCATCAGAGGACGTGCCAGGCATTCTGTGCCAGACAGGTAGGGGGAAAAGGATCTCAGAGACTTGTGCTGGGGTAGTGCTTCGGCTCGACAAGGAGTATTGGCTGAGCGGGCTGTTCTAAAGAGCCTCCAATTAAGCCTGTTAATGATTTAGTGAGCCAGCGTAGCAAGCGGGGGAATGCCAAGCAGATGATGTTTGCTGTGCAGGCCAGGAGAGCCGAGTGCTCTCCAGCAGAGCTCCATCACCCTTCTCCTCAAAAGCCTACAAGGAACTGAAGAGACTCATCTTCAGCCATGAATCAAAGGGGTTTTATCAGGAAACTCCTTGCATTTATTCTTGTTCAAGTGCCATTGCGTTGTCCAGGCTAGGCTGGGCTGGGAGCCTGCAAGAGTCAACTTGGCTGCCTCTAATAAGACAAACAGTGTTTGGGGCTTCGTTTAGGCTTGCCCGAGGAGGGGGTCACCTCTCTTCCTGATGGACTGGGAGTGGAGATGTTCCTTGGGCAGATGCTGGAGGTGTACCAGCCATGTGACTCACATCCCCGGGAAGGGCTCCTTGGAGAAGGACCGAAGCCGTGCAGACAACCCTGCTGGGGAGCAAAGGGCACCGTGCCCGCAGCGATGCCGGGTGTGCTCCAGCTGGGGCGTGGTTCTGGGGCAGCCTCAGGAGCCTGTGCCATGCAGGGGCACCGGGAGCTTGTGCTTGGTGTGTTCCTTGGGTTGCAGGGAGTGAGGGATCGAAATCCCCCTCAAAACACTGAGCTGTGATAAATATTCAGGTTGAGGTCCTCTGGGAGCTGGTGGCACGTCGCTGGGCACTTGGCATGGTTTCGGGGGTACCCTCTGCTTGTGTGCTGGGGGAGGAAGCTTGCTTCCTTCACTCCACTTGCGCTGTCTTCGTGGCTACAGCCTCTTGTGGGGTGTCTGCAGCGGGTGGGAGTGCAGGGGGGGAGTTAAATCACCTGGAAGTAAGTGGGAAAACACTCCTTGGGTGGTGGGCTCTTCCCGTATCAGATGGGTTGGGAGTTTCCAGAGCAGAGGCTGCTGTCGGAAGGATAAATCCCCAGGGTGGGGACGCCCTGGCACAGGGTGCCCAGAGAAGCTGGGGCTTCCCCAGGATCCCTGGCAGGGTTCAGGGCCAGGTTGGATGGGGCTTGGGGCACCCGGGACTGGTTAGGGGTGTCCCTGCCCGTGTCAGGGAGGGCACTGAGGGTCCTTCCAACCGATAATGTTAGGGTTTGAGCAGTGAGACACTGAGAAGAGGCTGGCCATTTCTGCCTGTGTCACACCCTTCAGATATTGATAACCATTGATCAGATCCCCTCTCAGTCTCTTTTCTCCAGGCTGAACAGCCCCAGGTCACTCAGCCTTTCCTCATAGGGGAGATGCTCCAGGCCCTTAATCACCTCCATAGCCTCTGCTGGACTCTCTCCAGGGGATCCCTGGCTTTTTGATACCAGGGAGCCAGCACTGGACACAATGCTATGTGCAGGTTTTACTATTCGCTGATAATTGATGTGTAATATCACTTATTTACTAGCACTGATGGGCACATCATGGTGCCCTCTGCTCAGATCTCACTCTCCCCCTCGACAACGAGCAGTTAGTTATGTCTGGCTGACACCCCTGGGTCAGTGGCACCTTAGGTGGGGTCCTCAAAATCATCAGTGCTGGGTGTGGGAGGATGGCCCACATGTTCTGCTGTGAAATCAGATGGAGCATAACAGGAGGTGGGACTTTCTGAATCGTCTCCCTCCCCACCCCCCCCGAAGAGCTGTTCCGTGTGTCTCGGCAGAAGAGCGCAGGGATGTTTCCTGCCACAAACTCATCTGCTCACAGATTTTAACCATTGGGCAGGCTGTTCTTTGGGAGCTCAATCATTTGAGGTGAGGCTTTAATGCATGAAGGTGCTCCTGATAGCTTTGCTTTTCTAGCTGACGGTTTTGAATAATTATACATATATATATCTCATGGAATCACTGGGTTGGAAAAGATCTTGGAGATCGAGTCCAACCATACCTGTCCTCTACTAACCCATAGCCCTGATTTGTCTTGGAACAGAAGTATGTTTAAAGCTTCGTGCTGACAGCAGTGAGGTCTCCTGCAAAGACTTCCCTGTACATCGGAAATGGTCCGGAGACGCCTTGTTTGCCCATCTGGGTGTGGAAGGCTTAGGTGGGAAGTCTGTTGATCCGGGACTGATGGGTCGCTTCTCCAAATGAAGCTCTTGTTCCTGGAGAACTGCAGGTTCCATGCATTGCAGAACAAAGCTCTTCTTGGGTGAGCTGGATATGAGTGCTGGAGCATCTTGTGTGCTTTGAGGTTTATGTTCCTTCACCTCATGCTGTCAGGACCCATCTCTTGCTGTGCTGGATGAGGAGAAGAATTTGGAGCAGGGCAGTATCCTTTAGGTTGGAATTTTAATGCTGTTTCCATGCTCTAACTCGATACCACTCTAAATGCCTTGAGCCTAAAGATGACGAGATTTGGGGTTTTTTTAGCATTATTCGGAGTTCTGGCTGCTAAATGTTAGTGAAGTAACAACAGGAGATATAAAAACTGTCTCTGTGCCAGCTTCCTGAGAGAGCTGATGAGGAACGGGCTTGTAGAGAGCCCCCTTCCCTGCTGCAGCAGGGATGTCCTCTGGGAGCCAAAAAGTGTCAGTGGTGTACCCTGAAATTCCAGGCACCACGTCTTGGAAATGCTATGTCTCTGTTCAGGCTGGCACAGATATTCCTGGCCCCCAGAGGAGACGGAAGAGCTGGTGTTGTGCTCTGAGGTAGCAAACATCATCCAGTCATGAGCCTCCCTCAGGGGCATCAGTCTTCACTCAGAAACTGAAACAAGCTTTTCATCTGCTCCTCACTTTGAAAAGTGATGGGGGAAACATCAAGTGAGGCTTCTGGTGTAGCCTTGTTCCCTCTCACTGACAGCAGGAAGAGGTTTTGGGCATCTGTGGGGCTTCTCTGGCCGATGGGATGGTGTCTCATAGAATCATAGAGTGCTTTGGGTGGGAGTGACCTCAAAACCCATCTAGCTCCAGCCCCCTGCCACAGACAGGGACACCTCCCCAGCCTAGGGTGCCCCAAACCTCATCCAATCTGGCCTTGAGCCCTGCCAGGGATCCTGGGGCTCTCTCAGCCTCTCTGGGCACCCTGTGCCAGGGCCTCGCCCCTCAGAGGGAAGAATTCCTTCCTCAAGTCTCACCTCCCCCTGCCCTCTGCCAGCCTGAAGCCATCACCCCGTGTCCTGTCCCTGCACTCCCTGGTGACCAGCCCCTCTCCCATGGCCCTGTAGGACTCCTTTATCTGAACACCATGGCTGCTGAGGGCTGCTTGTTGGCAGCGTGCCGAGAAGAAACGGCTTTGCCAAGGTTACGTCAAGCGATGCAGAGGAGCGTGTCCGCAATACAGGTGTGTGGGACCTGTCTGTGCCCAGTTCCACACCCCAAAGGCTTTGTGTCCTCCTGGTTTTGGCACTCTGTAAGATAAATAGCCTCTTTCTGCAGCCAGTTCCCTGGTAGGCAGGGCAGCAATCCCATTGGCGGCTTCCACGTTAAGTCCACATCGTCGCGCAAAGCCGAGGTCTGTTGAGTTCAAGCGGACATGCACGTTTCCAAGCCTCAGGCCTGGCTTAATGGCTTGATGCCATCTAGGAGATGTCACAGGAAATGGGCTCGGTGGCTGGAGGTACTAATTAAACACACAAAAAAAGTTTAATTATCTGCCAAAAGCTCGAAAGGCTCCTTCTTGTGTTTGTGATGTCCAATCGCCTCTTCTGTGGTCATTCTTCCTTCACAGCAGCTGTTTTGGACTCCTTAAGTCTCCCCCTCAAGAGGGGCCGTGGTTCTCCGGCCAAGGAGTAACGGCTGTAAGCCCAAGGAAGGTAGACTGAGGTTAGGTATAAGGGGGAAATCCTCCCTGGGGAGGGGGGAGGCCCTGGCACAGGGTGCCCAGAGAAGCTGGGGCTGCCCCGGGATCCCTGGCAGGGCTCAAGACCGGGTTGGCTGGGGCTTGAGGCACCTTGGACTGGTTGGGGGTGTCTCTGTCTGTGGCAGGGAGGGCACTCAGGGTCCTTTCAACCAATAATGTTAGGCTTTGAGCAGTGAGGCTTTCTGGAAAGGGACATTCTGGAGCTGAACTAGTGCTCTGACTGGGTTGGTCACATGCTCTGCCTGTTAACCATTGCTGTTCCTGCTGCAGGCAGTGGCCTTCAGCATCATGCCATGCTGGCAGCTAAGTGAGGTTCCTGGCTTCTTGTCCAGGCTTGACATGAGCTGAATCCTCTGCAGGTTGCTTCAGCCATCGTGGTTCTGGGCAGGGTTTCTGGGTGAACCTGGTGCAGTCTGTGTGTGGCTGGGGAAGGATGGGAAGTGAGCTCTGCCTTCAGAATCGTGTGTGTTCCTGAGATGCTGCAGTCCCATCCGTGTGGATGTGGGAGGAGACGTGTTTGCTGAGCTGTGGGTCAAAAGATTTGTGGGGTAAATGTTTTCTGTGGGGTGGGGATGGGCTTTTGTCACCTGGCCTTGCTAGTAGAAAGTGGTAGGGGCTGGTCCCCGAGCCCTGGCTTGAACCTGAGCCGCAGCAGGGTGGCTGCAAGGATTTATTGGCTTTTCCTCCTGAAGTAAATCATTGTACCGTGGCGTGGGCTCTGAGTGCTCTCCCGTTCAACTTCCTTGTTTGGATGTGCCACCTCTTCCCCAGGGTCAGTGTTGACGTAAAGAAACCGAGATGCCTTCTGGCCCACGAGCCCCATTTGGAATTTCTATGCACAACTCTTGGGTTTTCCTTCTAAGTGGAGCTGGGGCACCTTCAGCATGGCCAAAGGGCAAGCTTCTCCGGGTTAAAGGGTGCTCAGCCCTTAAATACATGGACAGTCATGTTGATGGGTGACTCCTTTGCCCATGAGTGCTGTTAGACTTGTGATGGCAGAGCCGTGGGCCTTCCTTGCGCGCATGGGCGCTCACGCTCCCCCTTCCTTGTACCTGGGTGCAGGGCTGGCTGGCTCACCCTCGCTGCAGCCTCTGACCCGGTCAAATCACTCAGGAGAGTGTTAGTGTTGAGTAGAACAAAAGGTTGGCTTTGTAATAACCTTAATGGCAGGGATATATTCAGCTGCCTCATGCCCTCTCATCTCCAAGGAATGGGTGTCACTTGCCACGTGCGCCCGAATGGAGCGGTGGGGTGTGTTCCTCACCCCATGGTTGGCTTTGTTCTGGAGCTGGTGCTGGCTAATTGTAGGCAAGGATTAATTAAGACAGCGCTGCTGGGAGCTCGTGGAGACTTTTGAAGTCTCCTACAATGCCGCTGAGCAATCCTTGTAGCTTCTTGAGGACAGAAGTCCCAAACGCTGTTGGAGAAGCATGTAGGTGACCCGTAGCCTTGCAACAAGCCCGTGGAAGTACTGGGCAGAGGGAGGCCAAATTCCTGCTCCTTCAGTCAGCAGCACAGTGATGGTGACTTCAATCCATCTTGGACCTGATGTTGGAGAAAGCAACAACGTTCTCCAGGACAGGGCTTCCTTCTGTTGCAGTCAGAGTAAAGAGTGACCGTTGGGTTTGTTTCCCCATGCGCCTACCGAGGAGGTGGTTGGAGAGGTTCATGTGGACCCTTGGACTCCTGTGGCTGTTGGGATAGCTAGCAAATAGGATAAAAGTGTTAGTTCAGGTGGAGACTTGGGATGCTGAGATGCTGGTTGCTTATATCCTGTATGGGAACGCTATGGGAGGTCAAGGAAGGAAGGATGGACCCGTCTCCTAGATGATGGAAGGACTCATCTCCTAGATGGTGGTTGGAGGTTCTCAGAACTTAAAGTTGCTTTTAAAAATGTAGATTTTAAATAGGAGAATCTATGTGTTTTCTTCCAAAGGAAGTTTAACGTGCCCAAGGTTTGAATGCAGAACAGTGTCACCCTGGGCAGAGCTTTCCAGAAACCTCCTGGTCGCTGTTCCAGCTTGTGCTCCCCTGGGAACTGGTGCTGGGCCCCTGTTCTGCCCCATGCCTTTGTGCTCTGGAGTGTGTTATTTACAGGGGGAAAGAGCACAAAGAAAACCACCCCCCCGCCTTGTGTTTCCTTCTGCCCGAAGTGCCCAGAGCATCGAAGGAGATGGAGCCAGCCAGTGGGTGCTGCGTCACCGGAGCTCAGCTGTTTTCCCAAAGAGGGGGAACACAGTTTACCAAAAAAAAGACCCCAAACCCTAAAATTATTGAGCCATATGAGGAAACACCATCATCTTCTGAACTAGAGCTCAGGCTATTGTGCTGTGGGCTGATAGCTGGCCCTGCCATGGGATCTGGTGACTTTTTTAATCTCTTTTCTTGGTGGAATGAAGCAGGATTTGAAGCTGCTCGTGGGAGCTGTCACATTTGTCCTGTCTGAGAACTGTCCTTCCTTCTTCTCCAGGTTGCTCCATACGGATATGACTGGCAGCTGCGGCGCTGCTCCCGCGCCCCATCGCTCGCTGCCCTGTGACTGCCCAGAACACGCGTAAAAAGTGAGTGTTAAAACCTGGCGAGTGTCATGCGGCTTCGTGTCCTAGAGTGTCTTTTTGGGGGAGACTGGCTGGAGAGCTGCTGGCAGAGAACAATCTGAGGGTGTTGGGTGACTGTAGGCTGACTGTGAGCCAGCAGTGTGCCCAGGTAGGCAGGAAGGCCAGCAGCATCCTGGCTGGTGTCAGACACAATGTGGCCAGTAGGTCTGGGGAGGGGATTGTGCCCCTGTACTGGGCACTGGTGAGGCCGCAGCTCGAGTGCTGGGTCCATTTCTGGGGTCCTCACTCAAAGAAGGACATTGAGGTCCTGGAGCGAGTCCAGAGAAAGTCAACCAGGCTGGGGAAGGGCCTGGAGGGCAAATCCTCTGAGTAGTGGCTGAGGGAGCTGGGGGTGTTCAGCCTGGAGAAGAGGAGGCTGAGGGGAGACCTTCTCACCACCTCCACTGGCTTGACAGGAGGGTGCAGAGAGGTGGACGATGGTCTCTTCAGCCAGGGGACAGGAGATGGGACAAGGGGCAATGGCCTCAAGCTGTGCCAGGGCAGGGTCAGCTCAGATGTGAAGGAAAAGTTCTTCCCTGAAAGAGCTGTGGGCTGTGGCACAGGCTGCCCAGGGAGGGGGCTGAGTCCCCACCCTGGGTGTGTTTAACAGCTGGGTAGATGAGGTGCTCGGGGATGTGGGTCAGCACAGGACAGGGACAGTTGGACTTGATGATCTCAGAGGTCTTTTCCAACCTTGTGATTCTGTGTGATCTTAGCATAGATACCAGATATTCCTTCCTCAAAGAACCAAAGATAACCAGATACAAGGGAAGATGCTCCAAAATCCAGTAATTTATAACCAGGGGTGGGAATTATCTGTCTGACCTCTGAAGGGTGCTCAGAGACTGTTTGAGTCTTGTTCCTTATTTCCATATAAATCCTTTTTTTCGTTTTTCCCTCTTAATTTTGCCAGTGGTTTTGACTTGAAGTGACTTTAGGAATGTGCATCCCCAATCCCCTCTCCCTGGCTTTGTTTTTGGGAATGTCAATGTTAAGCTGAGGAGTAGGTAACAGTGTTGCTGCTTGGCGACACTGGGGATCTCCAGCAAGGAGACTGGTGGGATTAAAGTCAGGGGGAGTCCAAAGCCTTTTGTGGTGAACTGAATCTCCTCTCAGAGGGCTTTGCTACTGGGGGAAGAGTGGTTGTGTACTGGATATGAGTTTGGGCTGGTGTGGCAAGGGAAATCTGGGCTGGGTTGCCTGTTTTGTTCCAGCAAACCCAGAGCTGAAGGTGTTGGGAGAATTCTCTCTGAAATAGAGAATTGAAAGGGAATGATGTTCCTAGATGAGTGTTTGACCGATTCCAGCATGGGTGGGTGCCTTGATTTCACGACACGGGCAGTAGTACTGGAAGGAAAGCCAACAATAAGGGGTTTTATTGGATAAAAGCGCTGCCCCTGAGAGCGCTGCCAGTCCCCGCTGGGCTGGAGGGGGCTTTGTGTGTGGGATGGAACTGGCACTAAATTCCCTTTCTGGACCTGTGGAAAACCCAGTGTCTGCAGCAGCCAGCTGCTTTCCTTCACCCACAAGCCAGCATAGGGTGAGCAATGCAGAGTGAGGGGTTGGGGGGATTTGTTTTGAGATATAACCCCCGTGCCTACTTATGGACAAGCAGACAGACAGACAGCGGTTTCCTGCTTTCCATAGCTTCTCCTTTCAGAAAACCCATGTTCAGCTTTGCTTCACACTGTACCTCGACTTACTCTGCAGCTTCACCTCTCAAATGTATCTTCCTTCAGTGCCAGCAGTAGGACCATGCCATGAATTGTTTGGAAAGCCTTTGGTTCGGGACATGCCGATGCGGCACAGTGCTTCTAATGTCTCTGAGTGAAGCCCACAGAGGTTGTCATCATCAGCAGCTTAATTTGATATTGTTCCATTGTAAAGAGATCTGAAGCTGTGCTGATGGGACATCACAGAGGGGTTCTTGTGCCACTGTAGTCTTTGGCTTCTTCTTCTTCATCCTGCTTGCACCATGTCCGTAATCTTGGGAATGTTTAGGTTGCTGTTTCTGGGGGGTTTGAGAGTGCAGCAGTTGTTTCAAACCTTTTGTCCTGCTCACCATGTCTAATTTGTGTGTCCCCATCTGTCCCCCTGTCCCCACCACTCCCCCCTACCTGTTTTCAGTTCAGCCCCTTGCCCTGAGGATGCATCTTCATAGCACAGACTCCCAGGCAGTCTGCATGCTAATCAACCCAAGGAGAAGTCCCATCTCGTCTGGTTTTGAAGCTGCTGATGCGTTGCTGAAATCCATCTGTCCCCAGTTGTGGGGCGCTGAGTCACTGCCTCAGCCATGGGACTTGCCCCCAGGATGCCCCCACTTGTACCCCATTCCTGCCTGCTCTTACCTTCCTCTAGTTCACAGAATCGTAGGGGTTGGGATGGACCTCCACAGCTCATCAGGTCCAACCCCCCTACCAAAGCAGGGTCCCTAGGACAGGTCGCACAAGTCCCCGTCCAGAAGGGGCTGGAATATCTCCAGAGAAGGAGACTCCACACCCCCCTGCGCAGCCTGTCCCAGGGCTCTGTCACCCTCACTGGGAAGAAGTTCTTCTATATATCAGTGTGGAACTCCCTGTGCTCTAACTTGAGGCCATCACCCCTTGTCCTGTCCCCACAGACCCTGAGAAGAGGCTGGTCATTTCCCCCTGTGTCCCACCCTTCAGATACTGATAACCATTGATCAGATCCCTTCTCAGGCTTCTTTTCTCTAGGCTGAACAGCCCCAGGTCACTCAGCCTTTCCTCACAGGGGAGATGCTCCAGGCCTTTAACCATCTCCATAGCCTCCGTTGGAACCTTTCCAGGAGATCCCTGGCTTTTTTGTACCTGGGAGCCCAGAGTTCTGCTTACTATTTAAAGACACTCCGGTTTTCCCATTCCATGGGTTCTCCTTGTCCATGGTTCTCTCCCAGCCTGCACCCCAACTCATGGCATTACTACTTCAAGGAGCATTTCTATCTCCTTCCGAGTGTTCCTTGCTCAGGATCCCTAAGCTGGAGCAAGCGGATAGAGTACACAGCGGTATTCCGGCAGACCTGGACCCGAGGTGGCTTGCACAGGAGACCGCTGTGCCCATGCAGCAGCTGAGCTCGACTGCAGAGTGGACTTCTCCAGGTGGTAGCTGGAGAGAAAGTCTTGGAGCCTGTGTCAAAGAGGAGACAGCAGTGAAAGCTGTAGGTGCCTCCGCTGTTCCTCTGCTGCGTGTTGAGAGCGGTCCTGCTGATGCGTGGTAGCTAAAATACCCTGTGTGCGAAGCTCTCTGGTTGTATTAGTCATCCATCAGGCTCCTGGATCAGTTAAGTGCTGAAGCTCTCCTCAAAGAACAGCAGTATCTATTTGTAGAAAGGTACATCATGTGAAGTGCAGTTCCAGTATATTAGAGCTGCTGTGCTGCTTGAGATGTTCTGAGGAATGCCGCCTCTCCTCTTGTGGGGTTTGGAGATCTCCAAAGCCCCTGTTGGAAATTTGTCATGCTACATGGCTTCTGGTTGGTCCTAGGGATGCGAGTGGTGATGCCACTGGAGTTCCTTCTCAGCTCTCTTCTCACGCCTCCCGCTCAGTGCAGCGGAGCTTCAGCTCTTGGCTGTGTGTCTCCAAACACTGCTAAACCCCAAGGAAAAGGGGACAGTGTCAGAAATGGTGTTAAGGGAAAATACCCTTCCACGAGGTGTGGGGAGCCCTCAACTCAAGCACCTAATGACCACAGCCATCTTCCTTAGTTCTTCAGCTTGTTCTGGCCTGACCCAAATCTGAATGCACCTAGAGCTGGCCTGCTCCTTTCATAAGCTGTAATTCACGTGTCTCTGCTGTTCACACACGGTCATTAGGGCAGCTGCTGACTCGGAGGGTAATTACAGCACAGCATGCTTACCTTCTCATAGACACTGAGACATCTGGAATCTTCGTAACGCGTACGGCCTCGCCCCATCGTATTCTAACCCAAAAGCTAAGTGCAGGGTCCCGGTGACGTTTGGGGTGCAGACCAGCCGACTGGCCTTCTGTGTAGCTCATTAATTTGCTGGGATGCTGCAGACATTCGTCTTGTCTGGCAGCAGCCACCAGACGTTGGGCTGAACAAGGCTCCATTCTCCAGCGCTGACCTGTGAGGAATGTGTGAGGGCGAACATGGGGGTGGAACAATCCTCTGTCAGAGGGATTCCCACCTCCCTGCTAGGACCCTGGGCCAGCCCTTTGGCTTCATTCCTTGGTGTTTGGGGCATGCTGTGTGGCCTTCTCCATGGCTGCTACTGATGCCGTGAAGGTACTCTTAGGAGAGCAGGTTGGGTTCAAGCTGGCCTGCAACAATTCGTGTTGCTTGGGCAATTAACATTGTATGGGCTGAATCTATCCGGTGGATAGTTCATCTGATGTGATGGGGAGCAGCCCTGCGGGAAGGGACTTGGGGTACTGGTGAACAAAAAGCAGAACATGAGTCACCAACGTGCCCTCACAGCCCAGAAGGCCAACAGCATCCCAGGCTGCATCCCAGCAGATCGAGAGAGGGGGTTCTGCCCCTCTGCTCTGCTCTGCTCTGGGGAGATCCCTGCACAGAGCTGCATCCAGCTTTGGAGCCCTCAGCACAAGGAAGACACGGACCTCTTGGAGTCTAGACTAATGGTGGTGTGTTAGTCCCCAGGGATGGGATGGAGGAGGCTGAGCCATGCTGGGATGGGGAAGCAGCATGTCAGATTGAGGAGTGCTGCAGAGGGCTGGGGAGCTGTTTGGGGAGGCACCCCGAGGTCGTCACGGGGGAGAGCCTGGAAAGGGAATAGAAAATGTTACTGGGGGCTGAGAGAGATTTGTTTGCCTGTTGCTTCCCTCCAGTCATGAGGAACCTGGAGGTATCTGCTTCATCCTTTCACTTCTACAGTCTCAGAGGCCTTTCTCATCACCTTGTAACCCCTTTTCCAAGCTTCGGCAAGTGCAGCCGTGTGTCTGAGGTACTGTAAGGCCAAGCCCAGAAGTGGGTTGCATGAGGAGCTTCGGCTCATGCCCTGACACTGCGGCTGAGCTGCTGTAAATAGAGCTGAGAGCCAGGTTTGAGCGGTGCATGGACGCTTCCATCTCGCCGACTGCTTGCTTGGGAGAAAGGAACCTTCCCAGCAGGAAAACCACAGCTTGTAAAGTGAGATGGGATGGACCTGACTGCCCCATTGGTCGGGGCTGGGCTGCTTCCTCCTGTGTTCCAATGGGAGCAGGAAAAATGCTCATAACGATAACATATAGAATCCCAGAATGCCTGAGGTGGGGAGGGACTTTCAGAGCCCATCTAGTCCCACCCCTGTGGGGGAGCAATGGCACCTTTAACTAGATCAGGTTGCTCAGAGCTTCATCCACCCCGAGTCTGAATGTCTCCAGGGATGAGGCTGCCTCTCTGGGCATTCTGTGCCAGGGTCTCACCACCCTCAGAGTGAAGAACGTCTTCCTCAGGTCTCATCTAACCCTGCCCTGCTCTAGTTTAAACCCATCGCCCCTCACCCCATCACTCCCTTCCCTTACAAACAGCCCTTTCCAGCTTTCCTGTACATCCCTCCAGGGACTGGAAGGGGCTCAGAGATCTCCCCAGAAGCAGCATCTCTTCTCCAGGCTGAACAATCCAACTCTCTCAGCCTGTCTTTGTAGGAGAGATGCTCCAGTCCTTGGATCCATCCTCATGGCCTCCTCTGGACCTGCTCCAAGAGGTCCATGCCCTCCTTGTGCTGAGGGCTCCAGAGCTGGATGCAACGCTGCGGGTTTGTCTCCGCAGAGCAGAGGGGCAGAATCCCCTCTCTGTCTGCTGGCTCCTTGGGATGCAGCCAGGGATGCTGTTGGCCTTCTGGGCTGTGAGGCCATGTTGGTGGCTCATGTCCCACTTTTTGTCCATCAGTACCCCAAGCCCCTCCTGCAGGACTGCTCTCCATCACACCACCCCCACCCTGTGTTGATAACAAGGACTGTCCCCGACCCAAGTGCAGGACCTGGCACTTGTCCTTGTTGAGCTTCATGAGGTTTGCACAGGCCCACTTCTCTGGCTGGTCCAGGTCCCTCTGGATGACATCCAGTCCCTCTGCTGGGTGTCATAGCTGACCTTTCCTTAACAGCCAGACCCTGCTGCTGAGACACACCCACCCCAGCAGCCCGGGGCATCGTGCCCGTAGAAGGCTGGAAAACTGTAACCCCGTTGTCTTCTCCACGTGTGAGCTGCGTGAGAGGTCAGAGGATATGTGGGCAATGGCACCCAGGTTCAGCAGCATTTCAGGGGAGGGGGAGAGGCAGAGCAGTCATTAAGCTGACTGAATAGGTGACCCGCTAACGGGTCACCTATTAGGACCCCGCTAACGAGCACTGCTCTGCTGGTTGCTGGAACTCAGCTGGGCTCAGCTAAACCCCTCCTGGAAGTGGCACCTTGCATTTCCGTCCAGGAACCCTTCAGCGTGAGAGGTCCCATGTCTCCTTCGGCTGCCTTTGCACGTGCTCCCTGCTGAAGGAGAGCAGATACGTTTCAGAGGGAGGCTGGTAAATGGTTTCTACAAGCGAATACATGGTTGCTGTCATCTCCTCTTCCTCAACCAGCCACAGGGGTTGGCAGCGTTGTAGCAAACAGCTTTAGGGAGCTCAGGTAATGAAGCGAGGTCCCCTGGGGCTGCTGTGGCAGCTTGTGGCCATCTGGCTGGTACTTTATAGACATTGTTGAGCAACAGTCCGTCACAAAGAGGGGTTTTCAGGTAGGCTCTCCCCCTTTCCGTGTGCAGCTTCGCCTTGTCCTGAGATGTGTCCTGCCAAGGGATGGCGTCCAGACCACCGCAGGCGAGTGTTTATCTTCCATTTCAATTAGGAGTCTTCACAAGTCCAATTTTTAGGGGTTTCCTTTAAAAGGTGGATGTCTCATAGTCCTTGGGGTCCTCTCCTGAACCTCCTTCAGCTGAAGGAGAGTCACATCTGTGCAGTTTCTGTAGCAAAACAACATTCTTCCAGTTCTCGTTCTCCCGCGTGCCAACAGAGATGTCACTCAGGAGAAGAGGAGACCTTTCTGATGTGGAAGCTGGCCACGTGGGAACTGGGGAGTTTCACTGGTTTGGGGGGAGATCTTGGTGGTCCTGTGAATGCGGACACTGGTTAACCTCAAACAAACTCCCAAAGTTGCCATTCAAAAACTTGATGAATTACCTGTCCTCCAGCACTGTTCTGCAAGCCGGGGCTACCAGAAGGCTGCATGGAGAGAAGCAGGACAGGATCTTTCCAGTGGGGACTGTGGGTTGTGAAATACTCTCCAAATGTCCAGCTCTGATACAGGGCACTGCATCCCAGTTCCTGTGCTCCTCTGGTCCCAGGAGGTCTTCCTACTGGTCACCCAGGAAGGACTGTTGTGCCAGACACACCCTTTGTGCGCCTGGGTGCGTTTCCTTGTGTCCCAACTGCACCTGCACTTCCCTGGCATGAGTTTCTCCTGGGAAATCTGAAGTGTCCTTGTCCCACCTGCTGGGTTTCTCCATCTGAGATGCCAAAGCTGAAGTTAGTTCCCTTTTTCCCTTTTTCCCTTTTTCCCTTTTTCCCTTTTTCCCTTTTTCCCTTTTTCCCTTTTTCCCTTTTCTTTCCCTTTTTCCCTTTTTTCCCTTTTTCCCTTTTTCCCTTTTTTCCCTTTTTCCCTTTTTCCCTTTTTCCCTTTTTTCCCTTTCCTTTCCCTTTTTCCCCTTTTTCCCTTTTTTCCCTTTTTCTCCCCTTTTTCCCTTTTTCCCCTTTTTTCCCTTTTTCCCTTTTTTCCCTTTTTTCCCTTTTTCCCTTTTTCCCTTTTTCCCCTTTTTCCCTTTTTCCCTTTTTTTCCTTTTTTCCCTTTTTTCCCTTTTTCCCTTTTTCCCTTTTTCCCTTTTTCCCTTTTTCCCTTACCCCAGGAGATGGCTTTTGAAATGCAGGGTGTCAGATATAGATGTGTCCTCTGTCTGGGTGGAAGAACTGCCTCGTAGCCTGAGGAATTTGGCTTGTTTTTCCTGCGTTCCCAAGGTTGTGTTGTTTGTGTAGTGGGAGAACAGGTGCTGTAATGAAGTAATTAATCGTTAAAACCAGAGTTTGGAGATCATACCTAAAGGTGACCTAAGGGAGGGTCCCAGCAGTGTGTTCGTAAAGGTTCAGCCTTTAAGTGAAGGTTTGGTGGTGGGGAAGCGTTCAGGTGGGGGCTTGATGCCTTTCAGAGGACAGAAGGACACTTAGTGGTGTAAGTACTCTGACTGCTCCCATGTAAGGAGGTTGAGTCTCTGCGTGGGCCAGAAAACCCTCTCACTTCTTGTTTTGGAACATGATATTAAAACTAATAAGGTGGATTAAGGTGTTACCTCTCTGCCTAATGAGATCAGTGCTTGTGAAATCAATGCAAAAGCTCAAGGTGAAGAAATCTGCTGGCTGTAACTAGTCCAAGGCACTGCAGGGCGAAGGAATGTCAGCAGCAGGATGTGCTTTCCTTGGCTCCAGAGCCCTACGAGTGCTGGTGATGCAGCTCTCCTTCGTTTTAGAAGATCAACTTCACTTGTAAATCTAGATGAGTGTGAAAGGGTGGGAGCCAAGGGCTCCCTCTGATCATCGCTCTGTCCATGGAGGTGTTCAAGGCCAGGTTGGATCGGGCCCTAGGCAGCCTTGTGTAGATCCAAGCCTGGAGGTTGGTGGCCCTGCCAGTAGCAGGAGGTTGGAGCTCTGTGATCCTTGGGGTCCCTGCCAATCCAAACCATTCTATGATTGTTCCTTGCATCCCATTGTATTTCTTTGCTGGCATCACCTTCTGTCTCTCCCCATGTGGGGAAGCTGGAAGAAGCTTTCTAACCTCAGTGCACCCAACTCATCTTTCTGCCATCATCACAGAGACCTGTTTTGGTTCTTGAGCAGTCTTTAGGCTTTTCCCTGCACCGTCACTTAACTTCTAAGTTATTACAGGATGAGAAACCGGAGTAGCATGGAGCTGCGCTCCCTGAGAGCATCTTCTGTCCTCCTGCTTCCTCAGACCTTCATGTATGTCCTTGCTGGCCAGCTTCAGTTTAAAAGAGCTTCTGTCACTTATTGAACAGCAGCTGGTGAGCTTATTTTCTGTATGCAAACCAAGGGTGAAGCTCCCTGTGTGCTTTGAGAGGGAGGTTGCACCCATTGGGACATCGTGGCTGAGAGGGGAACACATGTCCCAGTGCCACCTGAACCCTCGCCCTGTAACGGAGGCGGTGTGAGTGACTTGGAGCTGCTTAGGAAATGTGGTTTCGGTGTTTGGATGAGCTGGTATCTAGTAAGACCCAAGGTGTGCCGCTTCTCTTGGGGACAGGGATGAGTGACTCCTCACCCATGTGCCGTTCCACTGTCCCACGCTGCGTTATGGACCTCGCGCTGCGGGAACACGTGTGGATGGGTCTCCTCAGGCTTTATCCTAATAGCTGGAGAAAATCCAGCTCTTGGAATTCCTTGTCAAATGGGATTTGACAAACACGGGAGTGGGTTGGCAGCTTGCAGAACAGGGACGGCTTGGCGAAGACTTTCGCCAAGCCGTCCCTGTTCTGTAAGCTGCCAACCCCGTAAGTCGGGTTCCTTGAGGAACGGAGGGAGATCCTCCTTGTTGTTACCCGCCAGAGCTTACTCCTGCTCGTGCTAGGTGGTATTTATAGCTTTAATGGGCTGTGCCTTGCCTTTCCTTCCTGCTGGATCACCAGGCTGTGGGTGGGTGGAAGCGTTGTTTGCTTTGGCATGCCTCAAACTTGCAGCAAGCTGGGGAGCTGGGCCACAGGGCGCACAGAGTCCTCGAGCGAAGGAAAGGCGACAAGTAGGAGAAGCTGTCGTGTAAAATCACCTCTACAAAACTCAGAACGCCTCTTCAGCTTGTTTCCCCTGCCAGCTTGCACGCTGCTTCCTTCAGCTGGCGTTGCTCCACCACCTTGTGTCAGTGCTGCTGGTCCCCGCTGCTCGCAGTCGTTGCTCGTGCTATGGGGTGGGCATCCTGGTATCCTCGTTTTGAGGCTTGAGGAATGTCAGCGATGAACCTCTTCTGGCACTGGGGACTTTCAAAGCTGAATGGAAGTAGCCGTGACGGCAAGATGACCTGGCACAAAAGTGGCCGAGGTGGTTGCTTACCAAGTGCTGCATCTTGCTCTGAGAAGCAAGCTTTGGGTGGGGGGGATGCCGCTGAGATAAAGCTGTCAGTAGCAGCGGCAGAGATTGGCAGGAATTAAATCCACCACCATGGCCTTAGCGCCACGTGGCCTTAGCGCCACAGCATCATCAAATGCATCTGGGCTTGATAATGAAAATAAAAGTGCCGCGGAAGCCGGCTACCACTATGGTTTGTGGCAGAACAACGGGGCTGCTCCATCTCTGCTGGGTCACCCCGTAGCCCCGCTGTGGGTCTGAGGTCTCGGCGGTGGGACGTAGAGAGCTGCATTCAGGTTGCCTTTTTGTGGAGCTGGAGGACACTCTGGTTTTGCTTGGAATGAGGAATTTTGGGGATTGCCTGATATCCTTCTTGACACCCACACCCTCTTGCATCTTAGGCTGATCTCATCCATCATTGGGCGCAAAGGTGGGGTGATGTCTGGCCACCTTTATCTGTGAACCTGCCTTCAGGACGGGAGTGTGAGTGAGGAAGGGGTGGCGATGGCACATAACCTGCCTCATCCTTTGCACATTACTGCCTACTGATGGGAAGAAATGTAATGACCTTGATGGTGCTTGAAGGCAGATGCTCTCAGCTGGATGGGTGCGGTCAAAAGAAACTTCCAGAGCTTATCTCAAGGCCATCACTGTGAAACCTGGGAGTGTCCATTGCCATCCCTGAGCTGCTGGTGCCACGCCAGCAAGCTGGATGGTTTTACATGGGATGCCAGCGTGGATGCCGGCGCTGCCTTGCCATATGCCCCACGTAGCGCCCAGACCTCGTCTCAGCTGGCGACGCAGGTGGGTTTGGCAAAGAAGCTGCATAAAGGCTGAGTGAGCTGGGGCTGTTTAGCCTAGAGAAAAGAAGCCTGAGAGGGGATCTGATCAATGGTTATCAGTATCTAAAGGGTGGGACACAGGGGGGAATGACCAGCCTCTTCTCAGGGTCTGTGGAGACAGGACAAGGGGTGATGGCCTCAAGTTGGAGCGCAGGAAGTTCCACACTGATATATAGAAGAGCTTCTTCCCAGTGAGGGTGACAGAGCCCTGGGACAGGCTGCCCAGGGAGGTGTGGAGTCTCCTTCTCTGGAGATATTCCAGCCCCTCTGGATGCTGACCTGTGCGACCTGTCCTAGGGACCCTGCTTTGGCAGGGGGTTTGGACCTGATGAGCTGTGGAGGTCCATCCCAACCCCTACGATTCTGTGAACTATAGAGGAAGGTAAGAGCAGGCAGGAATGGGGTACAAGTGGGGGCATCCTGGGGCAAGACCCATGGTTGAGGCAGTGTCTCAGCGCCCCTTCCAACCCCTGTGATTCTGGGATCTTGTGGAGCACGGACAGGCGTGGGATGCTGCTAGCCAACCTTCAGATTTGAGGAGGAAGGTCCCCCCCAAAACCAACTGCCACCAGTACTCTTTCACATATGACAACTTTTCTCAAGCCCATGTATCTTGCTCCCTGGAGTATCCACAGTTCCACATGGCCTTCCCTTGCGGGCTGACGCTCCGGGGCTGCTTCCTCACCATAACAAGGAGACAACTGGGTGCAAACTTTTCCTTCCCGTGGACAGATGTTGCGTGTCTGGGAGTGATGGCACCGAACCGCCCCGCCAAGGAAGCGTGGGGTTTTATGGAGCTTATGCTGGCTGTGTGGGTGTATCTCACCAAGCCCGTACCTTGTACTGGGGAGGTGCCACACAAGGAGAGACCTTTGCTTTGCTTAGAAATAGAGGTGAAAAAAGAAGTGAAAAGGTGAGAGGATGATTCTGGAAGCCTCTCGTGAAGCTCCTCAGCATCTCCCTGCCCTCCTGTGATGGGGGTTGTACTTCTCCAGCAGGTCTGTTGCTTGGTCTGCATGTTGTTCTTGGCATCTTTTGGACGCAGAGGCTCCTTGGATTGATCTTGTCTGAGCACTGAGCTGCTTCATAAGGCTGCGCCGTTAGGAGAGCTGTGAAAAGGCATCTTAAAGCTCAGGGAGAAAGGAAAGGAGTGATCTTTATGTGCCCTAAGGATGGTGGTGGGTTTCGGTTGGGGCGGGATTGACTAGCTTGGTTTGGGGCTGTAGCGCAGCTGTGGTGCCAGCTTCGTGGAGTCTTATAATCCCATAACAGGAAGGGGAGATGGATCACTGCAACAGGCCTCCAGCTTCGAGCTCTACACACTGAGTGCTCTTGGGTTTGTACAGACACGAGCTACACCGGTAAAAACATTACCCGCGAGTTTGGGCGGGAGGAGATGAGGCGGTGGGCAGGAATTGGGGTGCTGGCAGCTGCCACCCCTTCCTGGTAGCAGCTTTGAGATCGGCTTGCCAAAGCAACATATTTAGGAGTGGTATTTACACCTTGGGAGTCTTGGGGCTTACATTTCCAGCTACCTTTGCCTCTGTCACCCCTGTTTTTTCTCCAAATAAACAAGACGTTAAAAACTGGGGGAGATTTGAGTCCATCTCTTTGAGATGTAGTTTAGGTGCAAGCAAGATTTGTAGGTAAGGTCAGGTGAACTCCTGCCAACGTCTCAGTGACAGCATGGTCTGACCATCTGGCCCATGACTGCTGGAGAAGGCAGTAGTATCTTCAAAGTAAGGAGACAGTGATGTCAAGGTGTTGACTGAACATACGCTGTTATGAGGTATCAGGTTTTCTGTGGTTCCTCTGCCTCTCTGCCCTTGCATCATTGCCGCTACAATTCACCTTGTTTGGAGAGATGCTGATGGTACAGCTCACTCTCTTGTGTCAGCAGGTCTTTGTTAACCAACCCTTAACAAGGTGATGAGCAACCTGTTAGCAGGGACCAAGTCAAGTCTGTTGAGCAACAATGAGAGTCCATGGGATGGAGTCAGGAGGGCTTGGCAGGGGTGTCTGCTTCCCTGGGGTTTTTTTATGGGGTTGGCCAGTCCAGGTCCTTGGACACTGAGCGTGCCATTATTCCTGTCCTGTGTCTCCTGAGGAGACATCAGCAAGGCACACACATGTTCTCTTCCCTGTCTGTCAGTCTCTTGATCTCTGCACATTGCATTCCCTACATGCTGAGAGGTTCACTGCTGCTTCAGACCGCTGGCAAAGCATCATCCTAGGTCTCTACTTAAACCTCATTCAGAGCCTGAGGTCCTAACCAACCAGTGGTTTCAGGAACTTTTTAGGAGCTGCTGTGAACCTTTGGTGTCTTTCTGATCAGAGGTAATGAAGAAACAGTTCTGCTTGTTTGTCCTCAGCTTTTTGAGACACTCTGGGTATTGGTGGGATGAAGGAGAGGCGGTCTGTTCCCTCCAGGCAGTCACAGGTTGAGTCTGGGGACCTGCAGCTCTTGGCTCCAGTTGGGGTACGGGAAGCCTACAGGTGACCCTCGCTGCAGTGCAGCTGTGTAATGATGCTGGTTTTACTGATCACTGATGGGTTTGGCCTTGGTCAGCAGCGACTCCGGCCTGGAGCCAGCCAGTGTTTGCTCTGTGGGGCCTGCAGAGAGCTTCTGGCTGCTGCTTGCAATAGCCGCCCCTGCAGCTCACCTTTTCCACCAGACCCCAGCCAGGCAAAGCTGTGACACCCTGCAAGATGGGAAGGGTCTGGTTTTTGTTTGCACAGTGTTTGCGTGGAAGAAAGGAATTACAAACTGAATTACTCCCCCCTGCCAGTGTTTCCAGCTTTCATGCCGTGCTTGCACAGAGGGGGTTGAGACCCAAGTTTGGGAATGAACTTAGGGAGTGGGTGCTTGGATCACAGAATCCTAGGGATTGGAAGGGACCTCCAGAGCCCATCAGGTCCAACCTCCTGTTGGTCGCTTGGCTCAGGTGGAAAATGGCCTGAGTCAGTATGACTGTAAAACCAGGGTACTTGGGGGGGGTGTCACCATCAGGTGTGTTCATGGGTAATAAGCGAGCGCAGCATCCACACTTATCCTTCCCTCTCCTGATCCATCCAGACTGGATTTGTACGCCCCGTGTCCCGCGGCCTGCGGAGCACCGGGCAGAGCTGACCACACATGCCAGAGGTTAACTTGATGGGTCACATGATGCAACAGAAGCGAGTTGTGATGTTGAAAGGGCACCTTGGATGTTGAAAAGAGTCTCCTAAGCGTGGGACGTCTGAAGTGACGGCCACCTGCTTGCCACAGGCTGCAGCTTGCTGTGTCGACCCTGCCGCCGGCGTTGAACCGCAGCTGCCAGGTTTGACCTACTTCTGCCAGGTTCTCTGTTGTTTCACGCTATGTCGAGGACACTGAAACCAGGTCGGTCTCATGCTGCTTGAGAAAGCCCAGGTGGATGCTCCTTTTCTCCGTGTGGTGGTACCACGGGGATATTGGCAGGTAGTTCCAGTGCACTCCCATTGTAGGAGGTTTGGGGGGGTGGAGTGTTTCCTCCAGAAAGCTCTCAAGTAGGAGAGAAAAAGGCACAATAAAAGTGTGATTTCTTGTGGCTGAGTGGAGAAGGCATTCAGCCTCTGCGCCCTCCCTTCCTGCTGGCTTGTGTAGATAGCCAAGCACCAGAGCAGGGTCTTCTTTCAGGGCAGATCCTGATAGGACATTTGGTTGTCTCTTGAGTTTCTTCAAGAGCAGATCTCATAACTCGTTTATTTTCCTGTTGGAACAGCAGCTTTGCTGGAAGGGAGGAATGGAGTGGCTTTGGAAAAAGAAATGTGTGGTGGGGTCAGGGAAGAGATGAGGTGCTGGGATGAGAAGGCATGAAGGGACCTGAAGCCACTGGAGATGTGTGTCCATGTGGAAGAGAGCTAAGCTCTCTGAGAAGTTTGCTAACTGTGTTTTGATATTGATGCTTAGGAAAGCTGTTGGCATGTGCGCTGAAGCAGAGGACACAACGCCAGCGTGTTCCTCTTAAACTGAAGGGTGTAAGCTAATAAAATGAGTTGTCAGATGCTGAGAACATGAGTGAACACATCGTGTATGTCCTGATTTCAGAATGCTCCTCACTGCCTGCATCCTGGCTGCTGTGCCTTGTCCAGAGGGTGAAATGTTTGTCCTGATCCTTGGCAGAGCAAGTGAGGGTTTCTGCTGCCGAAGGCTCTGCTTCACACCTGGATGAGAGTGGAAGCTGGTGACCTCCTGTCTATAACATGTTGGTTGGGAGCCCTGGAGGGGTTTATAGACTTGGGAATTATGTGGGAAGTGGCAGATCTTGGCTGAAAAGCACTCTCCAGATCAAGGGACTTACCAAAGTATTAGATGGGCTTGTGGGGTGGACATTGGATAACCTAGTGAGAAACCACATCACTTTTCCCCAGTGAGGGTGACGGAGCCCTGGGACAGGCTGTCCAGGGGGGTGTGGAGTCTCCTTCTCTGGAGATATTCCAGACCTGTCTGGACACCAACCTGTGCGACGTGTCCTAGGGACCCTGCTTTGGCAGGGGGTTGGACTCAATGAGCTCTTGAGGTCCCTTCCAACCCCTACAGCTCTGTGATTCTGTGAACTCTTTGTGGCATTGGGGCTTTTTGTCAGAAGAGTGTTAAGAGAAGGGTGAGGCTCCCACGTAGCCATTACTTTCCTCGAGGCCAGGAAGGTTCTGGCTGTTGGCCCTGCGGTGCATCTCTTACTCAGTGTTTTAAAGTAGCGATGTTTTAATTCATGCTTCCTTTTTCTTTCCCCTAGGTAAGAAACCAAAAGCAACCTGCCTTTATTGAGTTCTCAAGAACATCATCGACCCCTTGGTACATTATCAAGATGCATTAGGAAACTGGATACGGTGCCAAAAGAACTCCACATGTTTCCATGACTCTCTGGAACCCTGACTCAGATACTTTGGGATAGATAGTTCTGTTCTGAGGAGAAGAGCGTGTACTCCCCATTCCTTTCTGCCAGCTTGCTGGCGGAGATATTTCACTAAGATCATGGACCATCCTAATAGGGAAAAGGATGAAAGGCAGCGGACGACAAAAGGAATGCCGGGAAGGAGCGGGCACGGTTCTCGACCAAGCTCATCGGCGTCTTCTGGCGTCCTTATGGTGGGCCCCAACTTCAGAGTGGGGAAGAAGATTGGGTGTGGGAACTTCGGAGAGCTCAGACTAGGTAAGAGGTGCCCGTTTCGGTGGCCTGCGCTCTGCAGATGAGCAGTTTGCTGCTGGGGTCTGGGATATGGACACATACAATTCCCCCAGCTCGAGAACCACGTGCACTTGTCTCGTCTCCCAAGCTGGGAGCTGGCTCACCTGAAGCTTCTGACTCAGGAGACGTTAACTGTTAGCGCTGGGTTTATTTGCATAAAGTCAAAGTGAACATGCTGGAGAGGCCAAAGATGCAAATTTGGAATAATCCCAACACCAAAGACTGGTCTCAGCACCAATGTCTTGCCTGAGGTGAAAAAAAAATCATCTTCTGAAGCTCCTGGGCTGCTCAATCGTGCTCTGGGTTTCTGGTTCAGAAGCCGTGGCACCCTCTTAAAATAACAGTCAAGACATTCTCCCAGCACTTGGCCACATCTCTGCTCTGCATCCCTCAGTGTGCCCTGGTTTGGGCCCCATCACCCACCCCCTGGTCTCTCCCATGGGCTTTGACTCGAGTGAAGAGCAGTGTGTGCCGACTGGCCATCTGGCTACTGCCTTTCCGCCACTCAACCGACCTGGCAGCCCCTGAGCTTTCGTGGTCCATTGGTCTTTAGACCAGATGTCTTGCAGCTGGTTGGCCACACAGATGGCTGCACAAACACATCGTTTGTTTGGGTGACATGAGAGCCCGATGAGCTGCAGCCCAGAGCGCTGGGCTCCATAGTCATCCCAAACAAACCATGGCTGTGTTTGAAATGAGCTGGGGGAAGCGGCCGTTTGTTTTAATTACGTGCCTGCTGTGCTAATGAACTCGGGGATGCTGAGAACAGGTTGGCTGGCATGAATACCCCTTTCCCTGAACTTGTGTTTAGAGTTGAAATGAAAATCATTTTTATATCAGGCAATGATAAATAAAATGGTCAGGTAAGTTGCCTCAGGTAGCTAAGAGGTTCTAATGTGTTACTCCAAGGAGTATCTCAGTAGGTTGCTGCTCAGAAGCTGCGTGATCTTAGGTTCATGCGGAGGGTTGGTTATTGCATCTCTGGCATGAACTCATGGGCTTGCTTGTGCTCTCCATGAATGGGTGGTGTTGCTTTCAGCGTCACGTCAGAGAAGTTTTCATTGACCCTCAGGAGCAGCAATAACGCTCTGAAGGTGGTGAGGAACCACAAGCTCCCACCATCCTGGCTAGGAGCTTATCTGGCAGCTAAAGGTGCATTGTGGACTGGTTGTTCAGGGAGGAGATGCCATGTTTGTGCAGAAGCCATGTTCTGCCAGTCCTAGGCTCACTGCTTAGGGCTGATCTTTCTTGCCGCAGATGTGGAGAGCCCCAGGGATGTTCCTTTGATATCTGGGAAGCGCACGGAGCAGCACAGTTGGATTTGGGCTGGTGGATGAGCTGAAATGGGAAGGGGGACATAGAACCCCATGTCTTACCCTGAGCGATGGAGTGAAGCGGGGTTGTCTGGATGCTCTTTCTCCAGCCAGGCTGCGGATGGGGTGTTGTGTAGCAGTGTTGGTTTCAGAAGGAAACTCAACTTCCAAGTCAGGGGCATGATGAGCTGTTGCTCCATGGAAGCGTGGCTTGTGTCATAGCGGTGGGGAGCAGTGAATGGCAGCACTTCCCTCTGTAAAACCATGGGCTGTGTGGGGTGGAGGCTGTCATCCTCCATGGGTATGGTGGAACTGGGTGAGGTCAGAAAGGTAGCAGAGATATCAGAGTGATGGAACAGACCATAGAATCTCAGGCTGGTTCATGGCAGAGATACCCCCCACAGCCCAGGGTGCCCCAAGCCCCATCCACCCTGGCCCTGAGCCCTGCCAGGGGTCCAGGGGCAGCCCCAGCTTCTCTGGGCACCCTGTGCCGGGGACTCCCCCGTCCCTGTGAAGGATTTCTGCCTCCCAGCCCCTCTCCATCACCCTTCTGCAGCTGAAGGCTGTTCCCCTGGGCCTGGCCCTCCCTGCCCTGGGCACCAGCCCCTCTCCAGCTCTCCTGGAGCCCCTGGAGGGATGGTAAGGGGTTCGGAGCTCTCCCCAGAAGCAGCCTTCTCTTCTCCAAGCTGAGCCAGCCCAGCTCTCCCAGCCCTGCTCCAGAGCAGAGGGGCTCCAGCCTTCGTATCATTTCCATGATCTCCTTGGGACTTGATCCAAGAGCTCAGTGTCCCTCCTTGTCCTGGGGACCCCTGAGCTGGAGGCAGTGCTGCTGGGGGGGGGGGGGCATCTGTGTCCCAGAGTAGAGCAGTGAGGCAGAATCCCCCTTTCCCAGCCCTGCCAGTCCCACTGCTGGGGGTGCAGCCCAGGACACGGGGGGCTTTCAGGGCTCCCAGCGCACGCTGCAGGGTCCCAGGGAGCTTCCATGCTCAGCAAGGTACAGGAGTCCCTGAGCACCCTTCCCCTGTGACACCTTCTCTGGGAGCATTTGCTGTCAGCCCAGGGAGGTGAGGGGAGGGTGTGGGGGGTGTTGATCACTCATGTTTCCTGGCAGAGGAGCTGGAGGATGTTGAGCGATACACTAACTGGCAGCATCACAGCGCATGGAGAGATGCTCCTTGACGTGTGTGGCTGCGTGTCTCTGCCAGGGATCGCTGCAGAGGCTGAGGGCTCCCTTCAGACAGGCTCCTGGAGGAAGGCTTCACCTCCAGCTGCTGTACCAGACGTTCCAGCCTGGGGCTCTGCGCGCGGAGCCGCAGTGCTGGCAGCTGGCTGCATGCGTGCCTGGCTGCACCCATCCTGGGCTCTTTGCTGGTACTGCACTAGTCCCTGCGCAGTGTTTTGGGGTCCTGAGAAGGGGAGTAGTCCTTTTAGCGTGGGTTTTTCACCAGCTGAGGGTTGTTGGTCTTACTAGATGGCAAGGGTCATCTCGTCCTGCCCTGCACCATGGCATTTCGCCGTGCTGGAGAAGATAAAAGCCGTGTGTGGGTATGAAGGTTGGTTTCATACACCTCCATGGTAGATCCTTTCAGCATGATAAAGGTAGTGAAGCTCCCTCCAGATCGTAGGATTAAATCATTCCACTTCCAGCAGCTCCAAGATGCTTCTGAACAAAATGATGCCCTGACTCATCACTTTTGGGGGGGTAACAAACCCAAATGGGTCAGGGGTACCCCTCAAATGCTCATATTGCACCTGAGTGCTGCTGTAACACGTGGCTACCTCATGCCAAAGGGCAGACACCCCACAGCCAATGGTTTTGAGGCTTAGACTTCAGGAAAGGCAGGAACATCAGTGGGAAGAGGCAGCTCTGTCCCATCAGTGATGGTCTCTCTGCGTTGTCTCTCCAGCTGGAAGTGGTGGATGGGGAACTAAAAGGTGTTGTTTCTTTTTTCTCTGCAGGTAAAAATCTCTACACCAATGAATATGTAGCGATCAAACTGGTAAGTGGATGATTTGGGGGGTGTTAAATGATTTCTATTTAAGGCTAAAAAGTCAGACAAAGCCCCAACTCTCTTACTTGGGGCCATGCTCACCCTCAGCTAGAAGAAATTATCTTAAACTAAGATAAATTCTTGAGAAAGGGAAGAAAAATCCCAACCCTGAGCCCACCCCCCTTCACCTTTGGTGCTGTCTTACACTGGTGGGAGCTGTATCCCGTTCTCCAGGCTGCCTGCTGGCTCCCAGTGACCAGCACTGATTGTGTATCTGTCACCTCTTCCCACTCCCTGAGCTTGAGCCTTGTCCATCCAGGACTCCGATGGTTCTCTGGATCCATATCACTCTCCAGATGGAGAGTTGTTGGAGCATTTGGCTCGGAGCATGGTACTGTGAGGCAGCTACTCCATGGTTTTTGGGAGTGGAGGGACAGGAAAAGGGTTGAATTTGGGGGAGATGGGCACAACTGGCTGTGGTACAATGCTGCAGGAGCAACAGGCAAAGCAAAATCCCGTTCCATGAACTCTTGTTCCCACACAGAGGGGTCTTACACATCAGGCAGTGGCAATTTCATTATTTCCTGCTAGAAATGCAACATCTGCCAACGTTCTCAAGCCCTTGGCCTACAGGACAACCATCTGTTCCAGGACAATCTTCTCAGAAGCTGTCATGACTCTGGCAAGCGTCCAGAGCTCAGCTTTGGACTGACTTCTTCTCCCTGACTTCTGTCACAAGCAGCCTCGTGTCCCGATATGTTCCCCCTTCTACCTTTGGATTAATTTGCCAAACAGGCCGAGTTCCTCTGGCCCAGAATCCCTTCCTCTGCAGACTCTCCTGTACTCCACCACCACCAGTTCTCTTCATTTAAACACAGCTCAGGTGTCAGACCCGTTGATATTAGCCTGCAGTGCAGGTTCTGCCTCCAGAATGTTTCTCACTCCTGGTTTCGGGGTGGTTGGCTCTGTGACCTCTGAAGCTTTCAAACAGCAGAAAGCTGAGGAGCAACCGAGAGCCAGTGTAGGAATTGGCTTGGGCGAGCGGTGACCTCCTTGGCCAGAAGTTGAATCCCCAAATTCCAGTAAAAAATCCTTCTTGTGACTTAAAAAGAGAGTCTGACCCTTTCAGAACTGCCAACTAGTGACCCATGAGAACACTGTGGGCAGCCACAACCTGCAAAGCAAACCTGTGACTCGATCTCTCCCAGCTTCGACTTTCCTCCAAACAACGTCCTCAAGGACCAAGAGCCTTGTGGGACTTGAATTGGGTTCTTGAATTTTCTTGCCATGGATGAGCTTTGTATTCTCCCCCTTTACTCTGCCCTCGTCAGGCCCCACCTGGAGTATTGTGTCCAGTTCTGGGCTCCATGGTTTAAAAAGGACAGGGATCTCCTGGAGAGAGTCCAGAGAAGGGCTACAAAGATGATTAGGGGCCTGGAGCATCTCCCCTATGAGGAAAGGCTGAGTAAGTTGGGACTCTTCAGCCTTGAGAAGAGAAGACTAAGGAGGGACCTAATTAAAGTCTATAATTATCTGAAGCAGGGGATGCAGGGGGAATCAGCCAGCCCCTTTTCAGTGGTCTGTGGGGACAGGACAAGGGGCAGTGGCCTCAAGTTGGAGCACAGGAAGTTCCACACCAACATGTGGAAGAACTTTTCCCCAGTGAGGGTGAGGGAGCCCTGGGACAGGCTGCCCAGGGAGGTGGTGGAGTCTCCTTCTCTGGAGATAGTCAAGACTTGTCTGGACGCTTATCTGAGTTGATATGTCCTAGGGAGCTGCTTTGGGAGGGGGTTGGACCCGATGATCTCTTGAGGTCCCTTCCAACCCCTACAATTCTATGATTCTATGATTTAAATGAGGAGGTTATTCCACCTCCAGAGCACATGTCACAAGTCAGGCTGCTTTTTAGTCTCCCCTTATTTCACCGAATCACAGAACTATGGGGGCTGAAAGGGACCACAAGAGGTCACAGAATCACAGTCTGGGCTGGGTTGGAAGGGATCCCAAGGATCACAGAGCTCCAACCCCCTGCCACAGGCAGTGACACCAATCTCAGGCCTGGATCTACACAAGGTTGCCCAGGGCCCCATCCAACCTGGCCTTGAACACCCCCAGGGATGGGGCACCCACCCCCTCTCTGGGCAGCCCCTTCCAGCTCCTCACCACTCTCTCTGTAAGAACTTCCCCCTATTATCTCATCTAAACAATGCTGTCTGTAGTTAGGCTCTGTGTCCAGGCCGTTTCCTCTCGCGCAGTCACAGATCTCCACACAAAGGACACAGCTCTCCTTGGTCAAACTGACTCTAACCAACCTTTCTCTTTTCTCCCCTGCTTCAGGAACCCATCAAGTCACGGGCGCCACAACTTCACCTCGAGTACAGGTTCTACAAACAGCTCGGGAGCGCAGGTAAGTACCCCTGTCCAGACCTTCCTGGGAACCTCCCATTTCATCACGATGCGTCACCATCCTGTTTGTTGGGGAATTCTGCCTCCAGCTTCTCGATCCAGGTGAATTCTTTTAGCCTCACCCAAGGTTGGGAAGAGATTTGGTCAGAATAACATCCTAACGGTACCTGGGGTTTATGGGGATTTTGATGCTGTTGGTTGTTGGGTTTGTGAGGATTGCCTGAGGTGGGAAACAGCTGCCTGAGCATCGTTGTAAACACATCTTGACCTTGGGGGTGCGGGGGAGTTAGTTACATACAGGATAATGGATTTCAGAAAGGGGAGGAAACGTCTTAGTAGCAAGGGAGTGGTGTAAGAAGCCTCAAGCTTTGCTAATAAAAACCTGGAGCACTGTTTTCCTGGATATGTCCTAACTCCTGAGAGAGTCCTAGAGCCACTGGGCTCAGGCACCTCTGTGTGAGTCCCCAGCAGGTGTGGAAAGATTGTTGGGACAAGCAAAAGGTGGTTTGGATTCTGTCTGTCTGTCTTCTTAGCAGGCTGTCTGGTTTTCCTACTTCTGGGCTTGAGTTTGTGTCTAGCAGTGTTTGGCTTTTCCTTCTGGGAATGTACAGTTGTTCCTTAACCCTGATGAGATGGGTGCTATTCTCCCATGGACACGACTATCTGCGCGAGCATCTCATTCCAAAGCAGAGACCTCAGCTCCTTCTGTGCCCTGACCATACACTGGCCTCAAGTCTCAGAAGGTTCCCAATGTTATTTATTTTACCTTTTCTTCTGATTTGATTTTTCCTGTTCTCCCTGGACAGGCCTGGCTTCTGCTCGCAGAGGATGTGCTCTGCTGCTGATAGATATTCATACCTGATATGCACCCCTGAGCAGTGGTCCCGCATCAGTCCTTTTGGCTTGGTCCAATAATTTTTCCAATGATTTTCCTTAATTCCATGTGGCATAACCCCTGGAGACCAGGTGCTCTTTCACTCCATGTTTTGCACCTTCTTTGCTCCTCCCGGGTAGTAAAATCTGGGAGTCAGGGAACTTGTCCCTATTAGGAATGCTGGTGCCGGTGGTATTTCTGGAGAGGACTTGTCCACTGAAATAAGGTGCTCTTTTCATAGAGTCACAGACTGGTTTGGGCTGGAAGGGACCTCAAAGTCCATCCAGTCCCACACCCTGCCATGGTCAGGGACACCTCTCCCCAGCCCAGGCTGCTCCAGACCCCATTCAACCCGGCCTTAGATACCTCCAGGGAGGGGGCAGCCACCATCTCCCAGGGCGCCCTGTGCCAGGTCCTCACCACCCTCAGAGGGAAGAATTTCTTCCTAATATCCAATCTTAATCTCCCCCTTTCCAATTAAACCCCATCCCCCCTTGTCCTGTGACTTCTGGCACATATTTAGCACCAAGCTGTTTTAACAGACAGACAGTGTTCCCCAAGCTCTCAGACACCAAGTTCAGGCTCCCTGGCCCCGGCAGTCTGACTCCACCAACAATTATTGTGTTCTCGTTCCAAGTTCCATGGAGAAACCAGAGATGTGGCTCACATCCTCCACCCAAACTTCTGGCCTATCTCCAGTTGTTGTAGCAAAACTGCAGTGTGAGAACTTCTAATGTTGTTGGGCAGATGATGGGAGCTGGATTTGTGATGCCTGAGGGACCACGCGAGAGGCGGTTGTGTTGTTCATGAGGCTCCTCAGCAGCCTCTTGAGAAACACCAGCAGAAAGGCTGAAGATGACAGTCAGTCTCCTCAAGAATAGAGATCTGGAAGGCAAGGTCTCAGTGTCTGACAGCAGTGTACCCAAGAATACCTCCATTAGTGTCAGACAGGGCGGAAATGTCCTGTGTGGGTGAAGTGCTGGAGGTGGTAGCTGGAATTACAGGACAACGTTAACCCTCCTGACTTGTGCGTGGCAGGATGCTACCACCAGACAAAAAACCCATGAGGTGACAACGTGCACTTGCAGCCCAGAAGGGCAATCACGTCCTGGGCTGCAGCAGAGGGAGCATGGCCCTCAGAGACTCTGCCCCTCTGCTTTGCTCTCCTGAGATCCCACCTGGGGTGTTGTGCTCTGTGGTCCCCAACATAAAAGGACGTGGAGCTGTTGGAACAGTGCCAGAGGAGGCCATGAAGATGATCAGGGGCTGGAGCCCCTCTCCTGTGAAGCCAGGCTGGGAGAGCTGGGCTGGTTCAGCCTGAAGAAGAGAAGGCTCCAGGGATATCTTACAGCACCTCCCAGTCCCTGAGGGGGCTCCAGGAAAGCTGGAGAGGGACTTTGGGGAGAAGATGGGTCTGTTCTCAGTGACATTGGTAATGCCAGGCTCCCCTTGATGTTTTGAAGCAAGGACCGTCAACTGCTTGACTGCTTCAACTCCAGCAGCCAGGAAACAGGGCTTGAAGCTGCCATGGGCTCGCCAAATGAAGGCTAGAAGTGTCCAGATGCATGGTGGGTATGACTCAGATGAGAGCAGTGGTAGTGTTGCCCATGACGTGCTGTTCTATCAGCCAATTAATCTTGCCAAATAACGTGGCTGACTGTGGACCTCCCGCTGCTGAAGTCATAAGCGGTGCTGGAACGCCGCGGGAGCGATGCAGTCCTCTTGTTAGTCCAACTGCCTGCACAACCAGATGGTCTCAGTGAGCGGCGTCTCTCTGAGAGGTCAGAGTCATCATCACCTGCAGCATTTGGGGGAAAATGTTCTTTTTCCTAAGGAGGAGAATTCTAACGGCGATTTCAGTTTTCCCAGGTGCCCAGAGTAACTTTTAAAGTCTGTTACTCTTGGATACTAATCACAGTTCATGAGGGCCCAATCTACCTGGCCATGGATCGAGCAGGAACCTTCTTGTAGGATAGTTCCATGTGTGATGTTAGATGTTGAAGGATCTGGGGGTCCTGGTGGATGACAGGTTGGCTATGAGCCAGCAGTGTGCCCTGGTGGCTAAGAGAGCCAATGGGATCCCGGGGTGCATCAGGAGGAGTGTGGCCAGCAGGTCTAAGGAGGTGATCCTCCCCCTCTACTCTGCCCTGGTCAGACCCCACCTGGAGTATTGTGTCCAGTGCTGGGCTCCCTGGTATAAAAAGGACAGGGATCTCCTGGAGAGAGTCCAAAGAAGGGCTACAAAGATGATTAAGGGCTTGGAGCATCTCCCCTATGAGGAGAGGCTGAATAAGCTGTGACTGTTCAGTCTAGAGAAAAGAAGACCAAGGGGGGACCTAATTGGTGTTTACAATTATCTTAAGCATTGGATGCAGGGGGAATTAGCCAGCCCCTTTTAAGTGGTCTGTGGGGACAGGACAAGGGCCAATGGTTGCAAGTTAGAACACAGGAAGTTCCGCACTAATATGTGGAAAAGCTTTTTCAAAGTGAGGGTGACAGAGCACTGGAATAGGCTGCCCAGGGAGGTGGAGGAGTCTCCTTCTCTGGAGATATTCAAGACCCATCTGGATGCTTATCTGTGTAGTATGAGCTGGGGAGCTGCTTTGGCAGGGGGGTTGGACCCGATGATCTCTTGAGGTCCCTTCCAACCCCTACAACTCTGTGATTCTGTGATCTCAGGTGTGTGACTGGATGCGTCCACATCAAGCTGGGACAAGCCTGGAGGGAAGTGGCTTGTGGTAGTTTGCCTTCCAGGAGAATGCTCTTAGATGCTGAAGGCTGCAGAAAACCTGACCATGGCTTGTTTGCAGCGTGGTGGATCAAGAAGTGCGACCTCCACACTCAGAAGCTCAACCACTGTTGTTAAGGAGGGATGAGGTGCCCAATGGTGCTGGTAGGACAAGCGTTACTCCTGGGGGTGGATTTCCAGCTGGCTCTGTATTGCTGACTAGAGGCTGGGCCTGCAGCACATTGCACGGGATACTTTTGGGTGCCCCACAGTTTTAGAGCAGTCCTGTAGCCTGAAGGATGTGTGTTAGAATTAGGTGCCATCACCTCAAGCTAGTGACACTAGCTTGTTCAGGTAGTGACCTAGCTCTGTGTCCTCCTTGGTGTAGTTACACAGAGCAGCAAACAGCCCAATGATCCATGGCTGGATCAGAAGTTAATTCCTGGGATGAACTTCCATGGGAGATGTTTCTGCATGAATGGAGGAAGTGGTGCAGTTCCATGGCACCTGCCTCCTCCTCCTGCAGTGGCTCTGCAGTGTCTGTGCCACCAGCATCGATGCTGAAAGGTGTTCCAACAAGGCAGGGAAGTTATGGCAGCATCTTCATCATGCTTCATCTGCTCTGTGACTCGGGTGGAGTCAGCATTAGCTGAGGAGAAGACCTGCTTTCTCATGTCTCATACATCTGAAGACATATTTCCTGCTGAATTAAGATGTACTGGAGCAGTGAGAAGCTTGATCAAGGCATCTAAGGCCTATGAATGTAGCTCTCTTTGGGGCTTCTCAGGAGATCTCAACACCGGTGGGTATATCAGATGGATTCAGAAATAGCTACCAGAGGTAGCCCTGGGCCAGGAGAACCAACTAGCAGGCGTGTCTGCTGTAGTTCTGCAGGCAATCTATGCTCTCCCTGATGTTTCAGTGCCTCCCTGTAGTGATGCTAGTCGCTCCCCTGTCACTCCCTACTTTGGGACGTACAGAGGGGTTGTTTGCTTACAGAAATGAGTTGTCATGCGTCTTCCTGAGCTCTTCTCCACCCACCCCCCACCAGAGAGGCAACTGACCATCTGCTGGTTTCTTCTGCTCGCTGTGGAATGAAATGTTATACTAACCAAAAATAGCATGTGGCCACTTCACCTTACTGCAGGCAGCAGAACGAAGGAAGGGGACGGCGGGCACCGAGTCAGGGACCTGATGGCTGGTCCATAGGGTGCCTCAGGGAAGGACAAGGGTTCCTTTCGGGAGCCTGGGATGTGATCTGCTTGCTGACCAAGATCGCTGTCGTAGTTTTAACAGCCTGTGTGCACACTACTTGTGTCACTCTGTCATCAGTCCCGTAGGATGCTGTTGTCATACTGAAACGTTTCATGGTTCCTGGTCCATGCACAAACATCCTGACATACTCATCCTGGCCAGGCTGTCTCCAGGGTCAATCTTGATTAGTGGTGGCACAGCCTCTCCTGAATTTCTTTTGCAGGCTGGACAGGACCTATCTGGGTATGGACATGGGGAGTGCAGCTGCCCACAAGAAGTCCAAGACTGATGGGTATTGCTCCAAATTAGATTTCTGCTCTATGAACCACTTTTGAAGCCTGCCTGTTCCAGGTGTTGCCCTCCTCCCCAGTGCTGGTTACTCTTCTCCTGGGCTTCGCCTTGCTCTGAGGCTTCATGCAGCTAATAAACCTCCTGCTTCCATACCTCGGGGACAAGAGGAGTTTACTTGATGCTCTTACAGACTTGACTGCATGCTCTTACACCTCCTGGGGCTGCCAAAAGCCATTCAAGTCTTCAGCACACTTCCAGTGTCGGATCAGACACGTGAGCGCGTGAGATTTGTGTCCCCTGTACTTCAAGTTCACGGAGGAAAGGTTTGGCTTCTTATAATTCACAAAAAGTCTTGGACAGTGGGGCCACGGAGCTTGCAGGGTGAGTGGAGGAGCTTGAGCCCCACCTGACAAAGGTCTGAGCACTGGGTTCCCCTGCTGGTTTGAGCTGCTCTTTCCCATGTGCAACATGGACATACAGGAGAACGTGGCTGTGATTTTATCACTGCCCATCCTTTGGATTTTTGGCTGTGATCTGCCCCGGCTCCTACATGTCCTTTTGTGAATGCTGATGTCACCAAGCAGCTGGTTTGAGTTGTGCTGCAGGAGGATGGCTGGATGCTGCAGGTACCCATCTGCGCATCCATAAAGCTGATGCTTCTCCACATCCAAGGGAGCTCCTGCAGCCAGCCCCTCCTGCAGAACCTCCCAACGGACATGGAAGCCAAATCGTGAGGCTTTGAGATGAGCTGTACCCATAAGCTTGGGGATTTTTCTGTCCACCTCTGCTGGTTGGAAAAGAAAAGGACTCAGCCCCCTCCCTGGGCAGCCTGTTCCACAGCCTCACAGCTCTTTCAGGGAAGAACTTTCCCCTCACATCTGATCTGACCCTGCCCTGGTGCAGCTTGAGGCCATTTCCCTTTGTCCCATCTCCTGTCCCCTGGCTGAAGAGACCATCGCCCACCTCTGCACCCTCTTGTCAAGCCAGTAGAGGTGGTGATAAGGTCTCCCCTCAGCCTCCACTTCTCCAGGCTGAAAACCCCCAGCTCCCTCAGCCTCCCCTCGGAAGTTTGCTGCTCTCCAGCCCCTTCCCCAACCTGGTTGCCATTCTGTGGACTCACTCCAGGATCTCAGTGTTCTTATGGTGAGGAGCCCAGAACTGGACCCAGCACTTGAGGTGCAGCCTCACCAGTACAGGGACACTCTAGGTTCCTACTTTTGGCACCTCTTCCCATGCTGGAGTACGGAATGCTGTCCCTGTGAGCTCGGCCTTGGAAGGCAGGGCACAGCAGCACTCGTTCCCAGGTTTCCTTTGGCTGCAGCGAGTTGCTGATGGAGTTCCTACATAGTGACAGCTCCTGCCTGTGCTTGGAGCGAAGGAATCATGCACTTTTGATTCAGTAGTAGTTTATTTTTGCATCACTGGCAGATGAGTCATGCTTCCCCCCCCCCTCATCCCCCCATCACCCACCACCCTCTTGCAATCCCACCTTGGCACATGTGATTCACAGTGTTCCGCGCCACCAGCGCCTCATCTCCGGGACACGGAGGTGACATTGGCAGGGGGATGTCAAACATAATGAGGCTCTACGGTGGTGGGGCGGAAAGCCAGGGAGGACTCTGATACTCCAGAGAATCTCAGGAAAGCAAGGAGATCTCTGCTTTCCCCAACCCACGTGAGATGAGTCACAGCCCACAAGAAAAACGTACTCAGGGAGGGAGGCATACACCGTTACACAGGGAATGCCCATGGATTCCACCGCTTGGTTTCAATTCCTGCTCTGCAAACGAGTTCACCTCTAACAAAGGATGGAGCTTGCATGTTTACTTTGGGAGCTCCCCCTGCTGCGCAGCTCTTTGCTGTGGGCCTGAGGAGGTTGAAGGCAGTAGGAATAACCACGCCTCTTCCACAGACCGGTATTTGCATATGCGTGTTTCCATGTAGCCAAGCTGCTGGATAAGGCTTATTACACCGATGGATGTAAACAAGTTGTGGGGGAGCATGCCACCGCTACCAGCAGCTTCACTGGGAATTCCTGATGCTTCCCCCTGCCAAGCTGGAGTAACTGGAGGCCATGTAAGCGATGGTTAATGCAAGGCGTCTACACCCCTGTTTAATTACATACCCATTAACTGCTGCTGCGGTGGCTTTGATGTCCAGAAATCCCCCTTGTGTTGGCACCTTGTTGGAAATGTGGCGGCACCAGGGGAAGGTCACCCTGCAGAAGGTGCTGGTTTAGGGGCATGAGAAAGGTGCTGGGTGGGGGTTGTCCCTCCACACCCCAAAGGGGGGTTGCGCTGGCACAGAGTGACATGTGAAGCGTGTTTGTGTCCTGCTTTGTTGTGTGGAAAGGTTTGTTCATCGCTGTCATGCAGGATGGTGTGAGGGCTGGAGCAACTCCCCTATGGAGAGAGGCTGAGGGAGCTGGGCTGGTTCAGCCTGGAGAAGAGAAGGCTGCAAGAGGACCTCATTGCAGCCTTCCTGTCCCTGAAGGGAACAGAGACACAGGAGGGGAATCAGCTTGTTCAAGGGCAGACAGGGGCAGGACAAGGGGGATGGGGTTAAGCTGAGGGAGGGATGGGTTAGATTAAGGGGGAGCTCTTTACAAAGAGAGTGGTGAGGGGCTGGAATGGGCTGCCCAGAGAGGGGGTGAGTGCCCCATCCCTGAGGGTGTCCAAGGCCAGGCTGGATGGGGCCCTGGGCAACCTTGTGTAGATCCAGGCCTGGAGGTTGGTGGCCCTACCTGTGGCAGGGGGTTGGAGCTCTGTGACCCTTGGGGTCCCTTCCAACCCAGCCCAGTCTGTGATTCCATGGTAGGATGCTGTGGATGAGCTCTGCAGCCTCTGAAGCACTAGGAAATATTTCAGAACGTGTCGATTACTGTAAGTATTTTATTAGTGACTTATTAATCTGGGCAGGATGGTCCAACCCTGGCAGCCGTTTGCACAGAAAGCACTTTGTGGAGCCTTTGGGTCACATCTCATCATCTCCCTTTTTCCCATCCCCATCACAGACCTCAGTGCTTGTTTCAGGGTGTTGATTGCCCATGTTGAGGGCGTTGGGTTGATTCAGTACCAGTGAGGAAAAACTCTTCTCCCTCCACTTCTCAAACCTCACAAAGAAGGCTGGGAAGTCAGGGTGGTCCAATGGACTCCTGAACTCAAGGGATCTCTGACTTTAGAGCTTTCAAATTCCAAAATAGAATGCTGTGGGGTGCTGGAACGCACCCTGCTATCACCCACCCTCTTGCCACACAGCTTCGCTGTACATCTCTGGGAGATGATGTTTTACTGCCCAAAACCACTCAGGTTTGGGAGTTTTGGGGGGTTTCATGTAGCAGTTCCCTTGTTGGAAAGGACTTCCTGCACGCGCCCGGTTCAGCATCTCCTTTAACATTAGAAGATTTCAATTCCTTGGGCTAAATTTAGGCTTCATCAACTGGAAGCTCTCAGATGCTTTTAGAGCGAGTCCATTAATATTTGAATAGGAGATCAGGGCGGTTTCCTTTTTAGATTTCCAGAAGTCCTTGGACATCTCTCACTCCTCCAGGATTCATTGCGGTTATCATCACAAATCAAAATCTGCTGATGCAGGGCAGGGTGCGGAAGGGACTGGTGGGGTGCTGGGACCCAGAAAAATGCCCTTCTGCAGCCACCTTTCCTTGGGGCTCGACCTCCCCACAGCAGCGGTCGTGTGAGTCGGTGGCAGCCAGACTCACTCAAGTTCCTCCCGGATGCTTCTTGCAGGAGCCATCCCTGCAGCCCTCCCCTTCTCTACCAGGACCCAGCTATGCTGAACTGCAACACCTACTAATCCAAAAACTCCCTTTTTCCCCTCAAAAACTACACCATCCTAAATTGGACCAGCCTGACCCATCATCCAAGACCCAAGTGCTGTTGGATCTGTGACAAGTACCGCCTGGACATGCTGGTTTTGCTGTACGTTGCTGCTCCGTCCTGGCTGGAAGGACTCCTGGTCACTGCACGGGCATGTGGGTTGTTGAAGTTATCACTTAACTCACCCTATGGATGTTTTGGCACGTGGATGGGGAGGAAATAGGTAGGGAGCCGGTAAAAGCTCTGCGTCTGGCTGGCGGTCTCCGATGGAGATGAGCTGATGAAGGGTAGAATCCACTTGGGACTCAGTGTGATCAGATGAAAACATTTCTCTGGACAGCAGAGGAGCGACTCAGCAGAAGTCTTTCATTCTTGCTGCTTTCTCAGCAGTTTGTCATCTGCCAAATAGCATCCTCCTCCTTGGCACTGTTTCTGGAGGTAAATCTGTGCACTGCTGGGCACTGTCCTGCTTCCAAGAAGTCCTGCTGTTGGTCTTAAGCCATTAAGTTGGGTTTGATGTCCGTAACTTGCTCTCACCAGGGGAAACAAAGGCCATGGCAGAGCAAACTCTTCATCACCTCAGCTGCTCCATTACCTGGTGGAAATGAAGAAGCCCAACCCTGCGACTCAGTTCCTTCTCAGCAGGCAGAGCTGAGCTGCACAGCCAAGGGTAATCGAGTGGGAAACAATTCCTCCTTGGTGTTAACCACCAGAACCAGGTTGGCCACAGTGGCTGTCATTTGTCTGTCATTGCCCCAAGGGGTGCAGGTCCCGTGGCATGGTGACCTGTGGTGTGGTGACCCACGGTGGAGCAGGAAGCCATGTTTCTCTCAGGGGGGCTGTTGTCGTTCCCTGTGATCCCAGCTGTGAAGGGTGCCGGCAGCCTGGAGCCGATGCTCAGAGCCTCCAAACCAGGAAGCTAAGCTTGGAGATGGAAGAGGAGCCCGGGGAGGTGGTTGCACTTGAATAATGGGTCAGCTTTTGGGGCAAATCCTGCTGCCTGCAGTTGGCTGCTGCGACCTTTCCCTTAAACCTCAAGAAGCATCACAATTCCTCACAGCTTTCAGGAGAACATTTTGGCTCCACAGAGCGCACCAGCAAACCCAGAGCACAAAGAGGGGGGGACTACGGGAGACACAACCTGCTGAGATTTTCTCCTCTCCCTGTCCCAGGGGAAAAGGTAGATAATCCAACTGGAATTTAGGCTGGAGCTTCTCAGGCTGGGTTAAAATAACTCTTGTAAACACTTCCCAGACTCTGAAAGTCTTCCCATAGCATACCCTGTCCAGGTTTTTAGTGGGGTGTGAATACAAATGTGGATGTCCTCATGGTATTGCCGTCTCTGAACCTGCTCCTTTCTTTGTGAGGAGCTGTTTATTCCAGTCTAGCTGGGATGACAGGGAACCAGCTTGTACCGCTCCTGGGCAGCGAGATGCCATCCCATTTTTGTAACGTGACCATTGGGAAAATTGTTTTTCTGCAACTGCAAGAGAAAAAATTCCCGGTGTTTGGATCTGTACCAGCAGCAGGAACAAATCTGTTCTTCCTTCTGGCCCTCCCAGCTCTGTTTTTCTTCTGTTCCTTTTCCCATGCCTTTTTGGGAGGAAGGGTGGTTCGTAGGTTAAGATACTAACCAGCTACTGGAACCACGGCAGGACTTTGATGCATCCTGAGGAGACACATGGAACATGCTGGGTCTCTGGAGTGAAGCTGGATCCTTGGGGTCACTGTGGAAGCCCTACTTGTCTTGCAAACTCATTGGGGGATGGGAGTAGCTCTGTCTTACTCAGGGCTTGTACACAACTGTCGTGCTGTTGCATGCTGGGCGTCATCCCTTCCCGTTCAAAGCTGGGCCTTTTCTGATGTGGCCGGGGGAGAAGGTGTTGTTCCAACCTGGGATGTTCTCCCTTGTCGTTTCCGAATGCCTCGTAGGTTTGGAGTACCTCCTCCACAGCCTAGGGCAACAGGAGCTCCTTGCTCCGTCTCCCCTCCCTTCAGCTGAAAGTCCTGCTGCATCCCATCCTGCCGGGCAGCAATGCTGGAGCATTTCGCAGCTGCAAGAAAGGGGATGATTCATTGCCCAGCCAGAGCAGGGGAAAGATGTTGTGAAAAGCTGGCAGAGGAGAGCTGAGCATCTGGCAGCCGTTGGAGAAACAGTGCAGGAGGATGTTGGGGTGGGAGCATGAAGGAGAGGAGCTCATAATGACGCTGCGAAAGGGCTGCTGAGATGCCATCTGGAATAGGGTGAGGGGTTATGGGGCTGGGAGCAGAGGAAGACAGCATGAGAGCCAGTCGAGGTTTGAGGAGGTGGCTGCTGGGGCAGCCCTCGCTGCTGCGTTCCCTGTTGGGCTTTGGGCAGGCGAGAGGAGCAGCTGGGACCGGTTTTGACTTAAGTGATGCTCTGCTGAGTGCCCCTTCTCCCTGAGGAGCCAGAGCTGGCAGGGAGCCAGCTGTCTCCCGGGTTGTGTCATGTTGCAGGGAAGCAGGCAGGAGACGGTGGGACGCTGACAGATGCTCCAGACCGTTGCTCTTCGCTCTGTTTAGATAAGTGAGAGAGAACTGTAAGTCCTCAAAGCAGGGTACCAAAGCTTAGGAGAGCAAGGAAATTAGCCAGGAGCTTTACAGTCATAAGCCAGGCTGGGAACACTCCTGATTCCCAAACATGTCAGTCATCTCCATCATCATCAGTGGTGGGAAAGGAGCTGTCTGTCACCTCTGACTGCAGCCACCCCTGAGTCACGGTGCTGCTCCAGCCCCGCTGCTGTGCGCTGATGTTTCTGTTTGTGGTGGTGTGACCCTGGCTGGAGGGCAGACACCCACCAAAGCTGCTCTGTCACTGCCCTGTGCAGCTGGACAGTCTGCAGAGTGTCTTGCATCTCCTCATTCCCTTCTCTGGGGGCACAAAGTGGCTGCTTGTGGGTTTTTTCTCCTCCCTGTGATTCCCAGAGGCGCTGTGACCATCGCTGATGGGCTCGGCCTTGGTCAGCAGCGACTCCGGACTGGAGCCAGACGGTGTTTGCTCTGTGGGGCCTGCAGAGAGCTTCTGGTTGCTCCTTGCTGCAGCTGCTCCCACATCCCCCCTTCTCCACCAGACCCCAGCCATGGAAGCGGATTATGGGGGTAGATTTCAATCTGTGGCCACGGGGCGTGTTTGAAGAGGTGGAAGGATGAGCTCTTGGCCCAGGCGACACCAACAGCAAAGCTTCCCTGTTTCAGCCAGGATGTTATTCCAATTTGAAAACGAAGAGAAGGGTAGATCCTCATTAGCGTAATCAGCTTAAATGGGTTGACTACTCCAAAGCAATTTGTTTAATTTGTTTGGAACGTGTTTAATTTTAGCTGGAGACGCTCGGCTCTCATGCAGTTGCTATTTATGCTCTTTCCCACATCGTTTTGTGCTCTTCCATGTGTAAAGATGTGCTTTCCTCCATAAGTGACGACTTGGTGGCAATCAGCATCCCATTCATCAGGGCCTTCTGCGTACCTGCACCACTGCCAGGTCTCTGTGTCCATCTCGATGAAGCACAGCTCATGTGGAGTGTAGGTTCTGCACCAGCCGCTCACTTGGCATTGGGTTCCTCCCTCCTGTCTTTGAGTAGTGAATGTGAGGTTCCTCAGGAGCATTGCCCCTCTGGAGCAGAGCTGGGCCGTGCAACCTGCATGAAGAGAGATGTGAAACTCTTCTCCAAGGCGAAGATGTCAGCTTCTCTTTGGTTGGCCTCACCACATCTCCAGGCCCTGGAAGCCAGTGTCCCATGGGAGCAGAAATAAATCACAGGGTGATTTGGAAGCTGCCACTGGCTCTGCAGAAGCTGCAGGTTGATGTGCAGGGCCTTGGCTTTTGCGCCTCCCGTGCTGCAGGCGCTGCGTTGAGCTTCCCACACTTCCCACCTCCTCTCTCCTTGGGTGTATTTTGGGCTGCTCGCTGTTACACGAGGGTTATTCACAGCCTCTCACCATGCTCACACAGAGCTGCGGTACGTGTTCCCTGCCGCAGCAGATGGCTTCCACTCTCTGCACCTTCCATGCAGGGCAGATGCTGCAGAATCGGATTTCCTTTGGGCCTAACCTTTGATCGGCCTCACTGCTTGTCCCCATTCCATACCTGGTCCTGGAAGTGGTTTTGGACTGTCTGTGTGATGTGTACATTTGATGCCAGGACTGACAAGGCTTGTTAGAGTATGGGGGATGTCTGACAAGTTATCCAGGTTGTTAGTCACGCTGCAAAGCCCATGGCGGCAAGGCCGCACCCCCAGGATGCTTGAGCTTGCAATAGAAATTAGCTGAGAGATGTAGTTTCCTGGTGCTGACCCAGCTCAAACAAAGCTCTCTCCAGGAGCGGTGGTCACAGCCTCACAGGCTGGTGGGGCTGGAAGGGACCTCTGAAGATCGCCCAGTGCAACCCCCTGCTAAAGCAGGATCACCTCAAGCAGGTCAGGCAGGATTGCTTCTTGGTGTTTTGGGATCCCACCAGAGATGGAGACTCCCCAGCCTCTGTGGGCAGCCTGTCCTGGTGCTCAGGCACCTGTAGAGTGAAGACACTTTTCCTCATACTCCTGTGCTTGGCCTTCTCGTCCCTCTGGTGACAGAGTTACTCCCTGGGCCTCGCCTTGCGCCGAGCAGCAGGACAGCGTCGCTCTGTGTGTACGAGCACAGGCGCTGCTTTGGCGTGGGAGAACCATGGTGTTTCCTAACAGAGAGCCTTCTCCTGTGCTTTGGAGCCCTCATCAGCTGGGAAGGGGGGTCTTTCCGTGCTGGGCGCTGAATATCTGGGTTAGCTGGGACCCCTTGGGCTGGGCTGGTTCTTCTTTTCCACTGAAAGATAATTCAGGGAGCACAGGCGGGGCAGATCCCCGTGTCTGGTCCCTGTTGAGGGACCTGCTAGTGATCCATTAGGTGGGAAGAGCTGGCTCGGGCTCCAGCTCCTGCCAGCTGGGTGCTGAGCACCATGTGGGCTTTGCAGTAGGCCTGATGACTGTGGTTGCTTAGTTTTACATGGCAACAGGTCAAAATTTAAATCTTTGCTCTTTTTAAAAGCAAAACGTTCTCTTCTCTCCCTTCCTGAGGGCAAACTTTGCGTGTGGTGGTGCTGACAGACAGTGGGGGTGTATTCTCTCAGTTGATAAAGCAGCTCTTTTGGGTTTTGGATGTGCCCCATGTTCTGCAAGGGCTCTTGTCATCTTCCAAAGGAGCACCAACCCCTGTTTGAGGTTGGTGTTTAGTGATGATGTGGCTTTCAGTTCCTCTGCAGTGCGTGCTGAGGCTTATTTGCTCACTGGGTTGGATCAAACAGAGAGGATGCTCCAGGAGTCAAAGTAAAGGTCCCGCTCGGTGACAGGTTTACACCCAGGAGGGAGGGCACCGACTGATCTCAATTCCTTTCCTGTTCTTCCAGCTGAAGGGCTTCCCCAGGTGTATTACTTTGGACCGTGTGGAAAGTACAACGCCATGGTACTAGAGCTGCTTGGTCCTAGCTTGGAAGATCTGTTTGACCTCTGTGATAGGACGTTCACTTTGAAGACGGTCTTAATGATAGCCATCCAGCTGGTGAGTAACAGCAGGTGGGGGGCTCTGCCCGGCACCCTCCGGTGTTTGAGGGAGCATGGGGCTGGCTTAGGGGTGGGCTTGGTCTGGTGTGAAGTTCAGGTGCATCAGGTTGGAGAGACAGGATCCTCCTTCCCTTATAGGATCCTAGGGTGGGTTGGATTGGAAGGGACCTCAGTTCCCCCCCAGGTGCCCCCCCTGCTACAGGCAGGTACACCCCCTAGCCCAGGGTGCCCCAAGCCCCATCCAACCTGGCCTTGAGCCCTGTCAGGATCCTGGGGCTCCCACAGCCTCTCAGGGCACCCTGTGCTAGGGCCTCCCCCATCCCTAGGAAGGATTTCTGCCTCCCAGCCCCTCTCCATCACCCTCCTGCAGTTAAGAACTGCTGGCCCTTGTCCTGTCACTTCAGGCCATGGTAAAAATGGTCTTTCTCCATCTTTCTTATGAAGAAAGTTTCTGAGGTGTGAGAAGACTCGTGCTTGAAGGGAAGGTCAGATTATGCTTATGAGCAAACCTACTCCTCAGTGGCAAAACCAGTGAAACTGGATTCCTGTGGCCTTGTATCTGTCCTGTGTCCCCTCCACGCCCATGCCCTGATCTCTACCCAGCTCCCCTCTCTGTTTGGACATCCCCCAGAACACCTCATTTCCCACCCACTCCTCAGGACACAGGTTGCACCCTCCCACACTTCTACCAGTAGTACTGGTTTGGTGCCACCAAAACCTCACAGAATGATGGGAGCTGAGCTCTCCTTAGCCACACCACCAGCACTCCAGCTCTCCATCTTGGTCACATTTGGTCCGAGCTGGCCAATGGGTTGAAGGCACTGACAGCTGGAAGCTGATTGATGTATGAGGAGCATCACAGAGCCTCTAAATGTGGGGAGTGAACATCCATGGGTGGGTACAGCCAATCAACCTTTTACTTTGGCTTTCTGGTTTTCAACCCATGCTCTGCAGACTCCTGAGTGGCACAGCAGAGGTGGGACTGAACACTGGGTTCAACAGATCTGTGGATGGAAGTGTTGAAGGAAAGAGAAGGCGGTAAGGGAGGAAGGAGCACCACCCTTTCTAGGGACACGGAGGTTTCCCTGGATGAAGCTCTCATGGGAAACTGAGGCCACAGATGCAGAGGTTTAAACAGCGCCCGCCTGGTATTGGGTCCGTGCAGTTGTCCTCCTGAGGCTGAGCAGCCTGGTGTTGTTAGCCTCAACATGAGTGATCCTTCATTGGTGGGACACCAAGTCACAGTGTCGCTTTGGATGAAACCAAGCAGCAGCAGCCATGGCGCAGCTGGTACCCATGTGCCTTCTGGGGAGACAAAGGTTGTCACAGCAGCATCCGTCTGCCTCCTGCCAAGCCCCAGGGTTGCCGATTAGCTCCACACTTGGACAGTCTTCACCGATGTCATCTGCTGCTCTTGTGACCTCAACCAGCCTGCCAGCTTGTCTAGACACTGGTAGGGGGTTGAAAAGCAGATGCTCAGGGTGATACCAAAAGCAGTGGCAAGTGGAGGATTCGAAGTTCTCCAAGAGGAGCAGCTCCTTTTTCCAGGGAGGGAGATGTTTTAGGACCTTTTCTGTCTCCTCAAGAAGACTACATGAGTTACTGACTTGGAGTGGATTTTAGGAGACAGATTTAGCATCTTTAGGTGTGCCCCATCTCTGTCCCTGGGAGGTTTCCTGGGAGAAGGGCTCACTTTGGCCTTCAGACATGTTTTCTGAAGGAGCAGGAACTCACCGCTAGACTTTTGCTCCAGCCACATGGCTCTGGAGGAAATGGTCTTGGATTTCTCTTAGTTCTTGTGCTACCCCATAATTTATGTTTTGCTCTTTCTTTTGGCCGGCCAAGCCTGCTCCAGCTGCTGTAATTCTACCCGTAGGCATGAGGAGACATAAAGACTCCACTGCCAGAATCCAGCAGGTTGCACAAAGAGTGTTTCTCTCCTCTGATACCTGACATAGAAGCCTGATACCCAGGGGGACCTCCAGAATGTCCTGGTATCAGCCAGCCAGCAGAGAGGAGCAGCCTGCCTGGGTGTAGGCAGCAAGGGACAAAGCGTGGTGCAGAAAACCACTACTCGGATTTGGTTCTCACCAAACCGTCATCAAATGTGGTTATGTTTTGAAGGCCAGGAGGCTTCACCCAGAGCACATGCTACCTGTCTGGGACGCCTCTCTGCAGTGTGAGGCTTGGGGAGCTCCCAGGAGACAACCCCCATGCTGGAAGTCACCTTTGCGTTGTCCTTGAGCCTTTCTGGAGGGAGAAGAAGGAGCCACCTGCCATGGATGGCTTTGCACTGGCTGGAGCAGCAGCGCTGGAAGCCGAGGTGCCCTGATGTTAAACATCTGCCTCAGATGTCTCTCCCCTCACTCACATGTGGGGATCCCCATGTCTGTCAGAGCATCAGGTTCCATCTCTGCTCTCTGCATGGGTCCTTGCCCTGCCTGCTGCAGGATCGGCCTGACCGCAGCCAGCTGCTGCTTTCAAGGCCCCATGTACCCACCTCCTTGCCCCTCTCCCTCCTGACGGCTACTGTGTCGCATCTCCATGTGTGCCACATGCTAGAACTAGGCAGGAACTTTGGATGAGGTGTGGTGGCACTTACCTCCTTCCTTTCCCTGTGTCTGGTGGTCAGTTTTTAACCAGAGGCATCCCCAAAAGATGGTGTTCAGTCAGCACGTGGGCTTGGCCGGGAGCAGCTTCTGGACTGGCTGGATTCTACTTCTGCGGGCATGAGGACAAGGAGAGGTCCTCTAAGGAGAAACAAACACATGATCACTGTTTTAAGGAGTGTCACCTGTGATTATGGGAGACTTTAAACATGGTTTTACATGGAGACTCTCCTGACAGAGGGACATAGAGACTGGGCAATAATGAGCCTTCAAGGCAGGAGGAGAACCCATGTTGGAGTCTTTTCAGAGGAGGTGACACAGTAGGAAGGTCTGCCCTGGCAGAAGGACGAGCTGCACAGCCCTCAGGTGTGTCCTGGGCTGCACGTTCTCCTGGTAAGCATGCAGTGCCTTGGGAGCTGTGGGAGCAGCAAACACAGCTTGTGTCGAGCTGGAAGCGGTCTTACTCCAGCGCTCCTGTTTCATACCCCTCAGTGAAAGCCTGTGTTGAAGGAGTTCTCCATTTTCCTTCCCTGCTGGAAGTTTTCCAGCTGTGACTCCTGTACCTTCTTCGTCTCTGATGCTTCACCTTGCTCTGTTGAGAACATCGAGCTGAAGCTGCTTCCTCCCATCCTCACGTGCAGCTGAACGGGTCGAGTGGCCGATGTTCCTGGATGGAGCAGACAGAGCTCAGCAGTACCAACCGCCTTCACTTGGCCTGGACACCCATAAATCTGAAGTCATCTCAAGGTTCTGCAGATCCCACTCAGTGCTTGGGCTGGAGGAGAATGTTCTTTTGTTCTGACTTTGATTCTTCGCTCTCAGCCGTGTCTGACAAACATCACTTCCACCTTCGCTGCGAGTGCCAGGACCAGACCCTGGGCAGCTGCTTCTGGCTGCAATACAGACTGAGGCGTGGTGAAAAGTTGGTTCACTCGTGACCATCAACATTGTCTTGTGTAGGAGACACCAAAGCAGCTGTGAAACAGGAGGAGTTTATAATCTCTGCTGATCTGATCTGCATCCAAGCTGGTGGCACGAGGAGGATGGGCTTGGCGGTATCAGGAGGGCCTAGAGGTGTCAGCAAGGTCAGATCCATACGAGTCGCCTCCCTGGGGAAAAGGGTTTGTTACACTTGCTTTTGTGATGGGAGAAAGGAAGATGAAAGGGTGGGTTTCACTGCCAGCTGATCAGATGTCACAAATCCCCTCTGCTTTCTGAGGCATGCGGCGCAGGGGTCCTGCTGCATGCTGGGGCATGCTTTCCCTCCCCGGGCTTTCTCCAACATCTGAAAAGGAGATGTGTGGATTTGAAGATGGGCTCAGCTGCCTGCAGCAGTAGAAATCCTGTTTAACTTGCAAGTGGAGTCTCCTGTCCACCCTCCATGTCCCTGTGCCCTGTGCGGAAATGCTGTTGGTGGTTCTTCCTGTGCTGCAAGGTGTTAACGCTGCTGTGCAGCCACAACTGTCAGCGTAGGAACAATCCCAGCCTCTGTCTGTAGAAGAATCAATGTGCAGATGTTAGAGCATTGCGAGCTCAGACAAAGGAGCGGGCACCACGTCTCTGCTTCTAACACCTTTCTGGAGTGGGAGGTCAGCTTCTCCTCCTCTTCAGCTCCGTGATGGGGTTTGGGTCAGGCCATGGCTGTGTTGCACCAGCGCTGCTCGTTTCTCCTCAGGCAGCAAGCCTGGAAGGGCCCAGCAGCTCACTGGCTCCCCACCATGAGCAGCCACAAGCAGGGTGAGTGGCTTGTCAGGGTGAATAAAGCGTGGCGGCTACGCTGGGAAGCATCTTCTCAACCTGGAGAGCATCTTTTAGCCGTCGCTGGCTGTGTGCAGCGCTCTGGCAGCACATCGGGAACCATCCAGGCAGGTGGAAGGGAAGAGGATGGAATATGAAAGACACAAGGGCAGCTGTTGTGCGTGTGGTGGGAGTGAAAATGACAGGTAAATGCATATGTCTGAGGGCTCCTCTGACATCTCAGCTGCCCAGGCTGTGTCCTGGCCACTGTGACTTGCTGGGGAGGCTGGAAGGAACAACAACAACAACAAACCCCTGCATGTTTTTCAGGCTTTGTAATTGCTGTTGGCCGTTATGACAGCCGAGCTTCTTTGGTACCTTGTTCTGTGGCTGGTCTTCCCCAGGTGGGAGATACGGAGCCAGCCTGCCGGTACTGACCCAGCGCCGAACCGCCAGGGCAGCAGTGACCCAGCTCTCCAGGGAAGGACGGGCTGCTGTGCTTCACGCCTTAGATGGTCCCCAAATCTGATGTCATTGCGCCGCGAGGCACGGCGCAGCAGTGACCTCTGTGGACTGATGCTCGCTAGTGCAAAGTTGGGCCTCGGCGAGGGCTCTGGGATGGGTTTGGAGTGGAGGAAGGATGCGTGCAGGCCTCTGCACGTTCAGGTGGCCTCTCCAAAGAGGTGCCACCATGCGTGCAGGATGGCCATGGACTGGGACAGCCCAAATTCACATGCTTTCAATGAAAACTTATTTTTTAAAAAATCAATTAAAAGGTAAAGGACTAAACGAGACCGTGAATGATTTCCAGTTGAAGCCATCTGTAAGTTAAGAACCCAAAGGAGAACTGCTCAGTGACCTGTTTGAAGGTCACCTGCAATCTGTTTGGTTCCAAAAGCAATACTAACAGCCAGCATCTTAGTGTGGTGTGTGGTTGGTGGGGGAGCGCTCCCTCGTCACCTCAGAAGTGCCTCTTTTCCCTTCCCACCTCAGTCATGCTGCCGGGGCAAAGTTAAGCAGAAACATTCCAGCTATTTCTAGCTGACAACTGATGAGATTCGTTATTAGTCAGCACTGAGGGTTGTAAGGCTTCTGCTTGCCCAAAAATCCCCCTCTGTGAAGAAGCTGGCACGTCTAAGACGACATATGGGTTGAGGGAGGAAGGTGGTGAGACGCGGAGCAACAAGGGAAGGCTGTGGGCAAGGGGAGAGCTCCTGGTGTAACTGGTTTAGTGTGTTTAAAATCAATACAAAAAGGCTGCCATGGTTCCCGGTGGAATCCTTCCAGGAGCTGTGTCCCGGTGGTAACGTATCAGGAACAGCCTTTCCCATTTCTGTGGGAAAGAAGTCTCCCCCTCTACTGTGCCCTGGTCAGGCCCCACCTGGAGTATTGTGTCCAGTTCTGGTCTCCCTGGGTTAAAAAAGCCAGGGATCTCCTGGAGAGAGTCCAGAGGAGGCTACAGAGATGATTAGGGGCCTAGAGCATCTCCCCTGTGAGGAGAGGCTGAGTGAGCTGGGACTGTTCAGCCTGGAGAAAAGAAGACTAAGGGGGGGACCTTATTAATGTCTATAAATATCTGAAGCAGGGGATGCAGGGGGAAATCGCCAGCCCCTTTTCAGTGTCTGTGGGGACAGGACAAGGGGCAATGGCTGCAACTTAGAGCATAGGAAGTTCCACACCAACATGGGGAAGAACTTTTACCCAGTGAGGGTGAGAGAGCCCTGGGACAGGCTGCCCAGGGCGTGTGGAGTCTCCTTCTCTGGAGATACTGAAGACCCATCTGGACGCCGACCTGTGCAGTATGAGCTGGGGAGCTGCTTTGGCAGGGGGTTGGACCCGATGATCTCTTGAGGTCCCTTCCAACCCCTGTGATTCTGTGAAGTCAGGGAGCCACGGTAGCTGGAGAAGGGAGGCGGTGGCAAATGCCTCCTCCAGCTCTGCCTCAGAAGACATGACCCAGCTCTGATAGGAACACCAGTGATCTGAGGCGGCACCAAGCAGAGCTTGGCGATCCGCTTACCAAATCGTGCTGCCTCGTTAGCTGGGAGAGTGTAGTAGGTGGTTTGCTCACAAATAACTAATAAATAATGTCCTTGTTTTGCAGATCTCTCGAATGGAGTACGTGCATTCCAAGAACCTCATCTACCGCGACGTCAAGCCAGAGAACTTCCTCATCGGCCGGCAAGGCAATAAGAAAGAGCACGTCATCCACATCATAGACTTTGGATTGGCGAAGGAGTACATTGACCCCGAAACCAAAAAACACATACCTTACAGGGAACACAAGAGCTTAACTGGAACGGCGAGATACATGTCCATCAACACTCATCTTGGCAAAGGTCGGTTGTGGTTGCTGGGAGCTTGCTGTGCTGAGTCCCAGAGAGCTCCAGTGGTAGCTTGGCCGGTGGCTCTCTTGTTTCTGTTGAGCTGCCTGTAAACCTTGCAATGCTGTTTGCAGTTCAGAGGCTTTTTTATTTTACATATAAATGCTTTTTTTTTCCCCTTTCTAAGGAACTGAGATGGCTGAAAAGTTGTCAGCTTCATGATTAGAGCAGGAGCTAAATAACGGGTAGTGGCCCTGCGTGGCTGGAAGGCTGGCGGGCAGGAACTGCCGCAGTAAATGATGACCACGTCATTTTTAGAGTCACAGAATCACCAGGTTGGAAAAGCCCTTTAAGATCAAGTCCAACCGTCCCTGTCCTGTGCTGACCCACATCCCTGAGCACCTCATCTACCCAGCTGTTAAACACACCCAGGGGTGGGGACTCAGCCCCCTCCCTGGGCAGCCTGTGCCACAGCCCCACAGCTCTTTCAGGGAAGAACTTTTCCCTCACATCTGAGCTGACCCTGCCCTGGCACAGCTTGAGGCCATTTCCCCTTGTACCATCTCCTGTCCCCTGGCTGAAGAGACCGTCGCCCACCTCTCTGCACCATCCTGTCAGGTAGCTGGTGATAAGGTCTCCCTTCAGCCTCCTCTTCTCCAGGCTGAACACCCCCAGCTCCCTCAGCCATCCCTTGGAAGGTTTGCTGCTCTCCAGCCCCTTCCCCAGCCTGGTTGCCTTTCTCTGGACTCGCTCCAGGATCTCAATGTCCTTCTTATGGTGAGGAGCCCATAATTTGACACAGCACTTGAGGTATGGCCTCACCAGTGCCCAGTACATGGGCACAATCCCCTCCCCAGACCTATGTGACACGCTATTTCTGACACCAGCCAGGATGCTGTTGGCTTTCCTGCCCACCTGAGCGCACTACTGCCTCATAGTCAGTCTGCAGTCAACCAACACCCCCAGATTCTTCTCTGCCTGGCAGCTCTCCAGCCAGTCTCCCCCAGGCCTCTAGCGCTGCATGAGGGCAGAGGTCTGTACTGGTACCTTCCCATTCCAGGCGTTAAGAGTCAGATATGCCCTCACCTAGGAATTGGTTGGAGAAAATGAATGATTTAACTAATTTTAAATACCCATCTCCTCTCCTCACTGCCTTCTTTTGCACCAGAAGATTCTATTTCTGTGGCTGAAAGGCAAAAAAAAACCCTTATTAAATGCTTAATATTCACTTAACCTCACGTGAGCGGTGAGATAACGGAATAACTCTTGGAGCCACCTCCCACCTGTGAGATCCAGGTTTTCACATCTCCTGGAGAGCTTGTTCTCTTTGGGGAGTAAGGAATGAAGAGCCCCACTTTTAAGTTTGGAAAACCTGGGGAAGAGTCAAGAAGGGATGAAGGAAATGAGGATGAAGGGATGGAGGAATGAAGGAAAAGCTGCAGAGGGAGCAGGCTTGGGATCTGCCAGTGCCAGGAACGGGCTTTGGGAGGGGGGACGTGGAATTAAGACACCACTTGCTTCTGAAGTGTCCCACATGGTGCCTTCAGGAGCCTCTTCCCTGCAGGTTTTGCAGCTCACACCTCAGCCTCAGTGGGGAAGACTGTGGTCCTGGGCAGGGGGGTTTGAGTAGGGAAGGGCTGTGGCTTCACAGCATGTTACCTGCCTGGAGGAGAGGAGCTTGCATCAGATTGGCCTGCAAGCTCGGTATGAACTCAAGTCTGGCTGGTGCAGAGGCAGCCCTGTGCTGCAGCACTCCAGACTTCTTGTTCTGCTTTGGATCCTCCCTTGGGATTTTTTGATATTTTATTTTAAGGATGCTTTCTCCTTTGGCATCCTCCCCACCCCCCACCCCGCCTCTAGTTTTAACATCTGCATGGCAACAGCAGCGAGCGTTTCATAAGGAAAAGTGGTGCGAGGAGGAGGAGCTATTTTTGACCTGCTCCGATGTGACGAGCCGCAGGAGCGATGGGGAAAGGGCTGGCGCTGTGCGCCGTGGTGGTTCCCTGCAGCTTGCAAGCGTCCCCTGCCTGCTCCCATCCAGAGAAAACAGCATCATCCAGCAGACACCACATCCCAGTTGCACCATCGGTGCTGGTGGTCCGGAGAAGAGCTGGGGAACTGCTTTGCCCCTCTGTGGTTAAAGCTTCCACCTCTTACCTGTTCCACCCAAGGCTGGGCAGTCTGTCTGACAGTCCCTGTGTTAACTCGTGCCTTCTAACTCCTCTGTTCATTAGGTATTTAACTGGTTTGTAACTGGTTCTGGGTGTTCTTCTGCCACGGCCGGCAAGCACCCTTTCCCATCATGCTGGCTTTAGCTGAGCGTGTGTGCTGATCAGAGCCCCTTCTGCAACTGTGGTGGTAATTTCCCATCTCTTCTGTTCCAGAGCAAAGTCGTCGAGATGACTTGGAAGCCCTCGGCCACATGTTCATGTATTTCCTGCGCGGCAGCCTGCCCTGGCAAGGACTGAAGGTAGGTCTGAGCTTTAGGCTTTGCCCTTAGAAACTCCAGCTGCTCTCTGCCCAATGGAGAATCTGAGGCAGGAAACACCTGAGGAATCCAGCTGTAAACACTGCCCTCTCCTCCGTTACCACAGAAGTCTAAGGACAAGGTGTTGGCTTTACCTAAAAAACATGTTAAGGTAGAAATATATCACCGGTGGCCTCAGGATGCCGTCAGCATCACTGAGTTGGTATGAGTAGGGAGAGGAGCTGAAGCTGAGCTGCTGGGACAGGGACAGCGATGGGAGAGCGGCTGAGCTATTGGAGCAGCTTTGCTGTGTCGTGACACTGGGACATGACTGGAACACAGCCGTTGGTTCTGAAGTGCTGGTTCCAGCATGCAGTCCTGCAGCTGTGGAACGTATGGATAACCACAGTGGCCTGATGGTTTTAGACTCACAGATGGACTCCAGCTTAGGAAAAAAAACTGGGGTTTTGGCAGAAGGATGGAGCTTGGCTTCTCTCCAGAGCTGCTGGGTGCTCGGGGCTTAGAAGTTTATGAAACACCATGTGCAGTGTGGAGGGCCACGAGCGACTGAGTTACAGCAGCTGCAGCCAACATCCATCAGCTGAATTGGCTGGTAGCAAGTCATGTGCTGGCTCAGAAGCTGTTAGGAAGTTGCATCTTTGCTTCTCCGTCACTTTCCTGATGGTTAAGCTGCCCTGTTCAGCTTTGGGATCGCAGGGAGTGAAGGGATTGAGTTCGATCAGGCCAGGAGGAGGTTTGTTAGTGAAGACAGTAACTCCTGTTAGTCCTGTTGGGAAAAGGAGACCGGCTTTCGGCTTTGCAGGCCCCTCCCTGAGTGCTGCTGTGGTCAGTGGCAACGGCTCACGTGCCAGGCCTTGCTAAGCTGTGCCAGACCTTGTTAAGCTGCTCCGTCACCACGTGCGCAAGGCTGGGCTCAGCTGAGCTTTACCAGACACATGCCGGAAATGCCAGTGACATCTCACAGCACACGGGCTCTTTAGTGTGATCTAGAATGTGACATCTCCTGGGTCTCCTCAGCTTCTGCCTCTGGTCTGTGCTGCCAGGGCTAACGCCTTGAGAGAACGTCTCACCACGCTCATTGTGCTGCTGGCAGAGCAAATTGGTGTATTTTGAAATGGAAGCAAGAAAACCCCTTCTTAGGGTGCCAACTGGAGCGGAATCCTCTGCTTCAGGAGGGAATCCTCTGGTTCTGGGATCCCCAGGACAGGGACGACATGGAGCTGTTGGAGGGAGCCCAGAGGAGGCCACAAAGATGATCAGGTGGTGGAGCCCCTCTCCTGTGAAGCCAGGCTGGGAGGGCTGGGCTGGCTCAGCCTGGAGAAGAGAAGGTTCTGGAGGAACCTAGTTACGGCGCCCTGATCCTTAAAGGGGTCCTACAGGGTCGTGGGAGAGGAGCTGGTCACCAGGGAGTGCAGGGCCAGGACACGGGGCAATGGCTTCAGGCTGGCAGAGGGCAGGGCGAGGTTAGATGCGAGGAAGGAATTCTTCCCTCTGAGGAGGAGAGGCCCTGGCACAGGGTGTCTGGAGACGCTGTGGGAGCCCTGGGATCCCTGGCAGGGCTCAAGGCCAGGTTGTGTGGGGCTTGGGGCACCCTGGGCTGAGGGAATGTCCTTGCCTATGGCAGGGGGCTGAAGCTAGATGGGCTTTGAGATGCCTTCTGACCCAAAGCGCCATGTGATTCTGTGATTTAGGTGGGAAATTGAAAATGGTTTCATGTTTCTTGATGAGCAGCTATTTAATCAGTGCTGACTGAGTGACAGCACTCAGAGGGTGAAAGGAGGGACACTATGGGAGTAGCACAGGGTTTGGAAGACGCACAACTGATGTGAGTTCATGTCACTTGCGTGATGCCATTCTGTCACGCACAGTCAGCCCCAGATTGCCATTGCAGCTTTATCTGCCTTTACAGTTATTTATGAAAGTAGCTTGGCTGGTGGTGGCTCTGAGCCAGGGACAGGGCCCAGATGTGCAGTCACAGCATACATGGTCCCTTCCTGTCCCTTGCAAGCTTCCCTGTCCAGTCCTCGGGCCGGGACTGGTAAGAAATCAGCTGTGTAAGACAAACTCTGAAGGTGTTCCAAACACCTCCCTGATTTTCTTTGCCAACAGCATGTAAAGCCTGTAGTGGGAATCCCAGCATGCTGAGGCGGTATTCCCTCTATCCGTTCTGATACCACCCCGAATCGTGATTAATTACTTTTTTTCCTCCTATTACAGCATGTCCTTTATCACATGGTTGAACTCTTTCTCCACAACTGTTTTGTCTTTGTGCACTGCAGGCTGACACCTTAAAAGAGAGGTATCAGAAGATCGGGGACACAAAGAGAAACACTCCGGTTGAAGTTCTCTGTGAGAACTTTCCAGGTAAAGCCCTGCTCGGACCACCTGAGAGCAGATGAAAGCGTTAAGATCCATCATTGAATTCCACCTTCTGGTGGTAGTTTTAAGGAGAGCGGTATTAGGGGTGTGCTTCTGCACAGCACCTGTTCTCCAGTTAAACAAGAGGCTGCCTCGGCGCTAGGAGAGTGGAGGGAGCGTGAAGTTAAAGTACCCTTTGGCTTTCCTGGAGTTGTTTTGGTGTTCTGTCCAGGGAGAGCCCCCAGGTCCCCACAACCAGTCCTGTTCCTGTGGGAGCCGTTGTGTAATGTGTGAGGACCGCCATGCCTGCGACAGGGAGTAGTCATTCACTCCAGTCACACTAATTCCCCAGGCATATCTTTATCCAAAATCCACCCATTCCAAGCAGAAGAACTTGGGGTTGACTGTTCTCATCTTCTTCCCCAGTGCTCCTTCCCCAGAGCTTGGTCAGACCCTCAGGTCTGGGCTGACATGAGGTGGGAGAACTTACTTCTGTTCCTTGCTCGCCTGAAACCTGTTGGTCTCCAGCTTTCAGAGGTACTAGCAGGAGTATCACCTCTCTCTTTTACCTCCATGCCACAAGCATAGTGCAAGCTGCCGTCAGACCTAAGCATCATTAAGCAATGCCAGTCCTATTTTTGTTACCTAAAGGCAAAGCCATCAGCCAAGGGAAGGGGCAGGACACGAGTCACCAGGGCTCAGCTCTCTGTGCACTCACAGTATAACTCGGATGCAGGAGAGCAATTAATTAGCTTAACACCAACCACCGTTCTGTGCACATCAGGTAAATGAACACTGGAGCCTCCCCCTTGGAAGTCTCCTGTTGAAAATTCCAAGGCTGTGATGGGCACGATGCCACTGGGCAGCCAGGGCCTGGTTGTTTCTGGAGCTCAGGGGTGCCATGGAATGCCGTGCTTTGGGATTGATTTGCGTTGTGGGCTGTAGCAGGCAGAAGTAACACCAGCAGCCCAGGCTACTTCCTCACAGCATGGTGCTCAGCACTGAAACACAGACTGTGTTCGATAGCAACTCACTCAAAGGGAAGAAACACAGACTGTTACTAGACAGTGTGGGGCAGGAGGGCTCTGGAAGGCAGTCTCAGATACATGTAGCTATAAAAGCCTGTTGAGTAGGTCACTGAGGGTGAAGACTTGTTGAATATCCTCAGTTTCTGTCAATGAACTGAGCCCGAGCAGCTCGTGGCACTGATAATCCAGCCCTCAGCCCAGCTTTAAGCACGGAGCTGGAGTCCAGCACCGTAGGGGAGCCTCGCTGGAGTTAACTGTGAAGCGTAGTTCCACTGTGTGTGCAAGTGATGGAGCTCACGTGCAGGCAGGACTGACACTGCTGCTCTCTTCCCCTTTCCCCACAGAGGAGATGGCCACGTACCTCCGCTACGTTCGGCGGTTAGACTTCTTTGAGAGACCAGACTACGATTATTTACGAACCATCTTCACGGAGCTGTTTGAGAAGAAAGGCTACACCTTTGACTACGCCTATGACTGGGTCGGCAGGCCAATTGTAAGTTGTCTTTGTCTTCCAAGTGCTGCTTCCAAGCTCTTTGCTCCTAATGATCCAAATTAACTCCGGTCAGCTCAGGATCAAACCATTCTCTAGCTACCTGACACTCAGCATAGTGAGATGCCCTAATGTTGTGCTCAGGGGGTCCTTGTAGCACACTGATGTTTCCCTAAGGGGCAGAAGGTCCCTTCCCACATCTCTGGGCTTTCCCTGGTGGGACTTTCAAACCCGTTGCAGTGAGTGTGACTCAGATTTGACACTGTTATTTAAAGACATCTGTCTTCAAGCATGAGAACATTATTGCTACCTCAGCACTGAATGGTGGAAGACATCTGTAACAGTCGAGTTCTCATGGAGAAAGGGGGGAGATGTAGGCAGGACTCTGATGGATGCTTGGTGAATAACTAACCAGTTCTGAGCATAAAAAGATCTTGGGGCATACCCTGCTCTGAAGGCTGAACCAGCTTTTCCTTATTCACAGCAAGGAAATTTGGAGGTAACCAAGCTCCATTTAGCAGTTTGACGACACCAGACATTGTAACCATGATCTCATCGTGTCGCTTCTATTCTCAAAAGCCATTTATACTCTAGAACACCTTGGCTAAAAGCCGTGTCACGGGGAGAATGCGAGAGGAGGAAAGTCTAAAGGCCTTCTGCTGGCCACAGTACAGGCTGTCGCTCGTATTCTGGGTCCTGCTGAGAGCCTTTGTGCTCACGGCCTCTCACCGGCAGCGGCACCTGTCAGTTACCTCTCACCAGTACCAGATCAGTGCTGAGTGCGGGACCATTGCAGGGATTCACCATCCCAGCTGTATTTAGCATCACCAGTGTTTGCTGTCCCCACAGAAGAGATCGCTCCCATGCAAACCATGGCTCGTTTTGGTTTAATTACAAAGGCAATTGATACAAAGCTCCTCGTAAGACAAGTGTGCCGTCGCTGACAACTGCTGCAGTTGCTATGGAGATTCGGGTGTTGGGAGCAGGGATTATGACTCGGAGGATAGCGGGTGAAGCTTTTCTTTTAACAGGCCCTGTTTCTGTGCAAGCATGATTTTTAGAAGCAGCAGGATGACAAGGTGAGAAAGATAAGGCTGTATATTCTCGGATGGTTTAATCCCATGAGACACGTTAGGTGTGATGCAACACCAAGAGGTACCGGGCTGTATCTTTCTAATTCATTTTTGTACAAGGTGCTGGTGTCCAGCATGGAATCAGGTGTCCATCAAATCACAGGGATTCCATAGCCCTTGCTGCAGTCTGCTTTGGCTGCTGTCAGTACCCCTGGGCAGCATTTCGGTGTTCAACCCGGGCTGACAGCATGGTTCACTCATGCACGTGTTGAGAGAGGGAGCAGTGTCTCCAGAACTGGCTTCATCCTAACCAGCACCTTGTTTTTCCAGCCCACTCCAGTAGGATCCGTGCACGTAGATTCTGGGACGTCGGCGGTAACGAGAGACAGCCACATCCACAGGGACCGACCATCACAGCAGGCTCTCCGTAACCAGGTGCGTTGCTCACAGCCACTTCGGTGGTGCCACAGCTACCTGGCACCTCTCTGGATTCTCTTGGGAGCGGAGAAGTGGAAGCGATATACCATCAGAGGTGGCTGGGGCCGGTTCTTGCTTTGGTCATGGCACACATGATTCCTGCTGGATTTAGAGATTGTGAGCAGGATTCTGTCATAGAATCACAGACTGGTCTGGGTTGGAAGGGACCCCAAGCATCATAGAGTTCCAACCCCCCTGCCACAGGCAGGGCCCCCAACCTCCAGGCCTGGATCTACACAAGGTTGCCCAGGGCCCCATCCAACCTGGCCTTGAACGGGGACGGGGCATCGACCACCTCTCTGGGCAGCCTGTTCCAGCACCTCAAAGCAACTGTCAAAGCAATGGGATGCAAAAATACTCCATTGGTCAGTGAAGTTCCTCAGGACCCTGCAAGTGGAGTACAGTTTGGAAGGGGTGATTTTTCTGGGGGTTGTGTGTAAAAGCTGTTGTAAGTCAGCTATCCAGCCTGGGCATGCTATGTGGTCAACCATGTTCTTTTACTTATAGTGCACGGAGTAGGCCACGGGCTGCGGCAATGGCAGCCTGCCCCCAGGTGCCCCCTCCCCACAGCCCACCCAGCTATGATAGGGATGTGTGTGTCCCCTGTGCACACAGTATATCCTTCTCAGGGTTTCTGGCTCACGGCGTGGGTGTTGGAGAACGTAAAGGACTGCCCAGAGTAAGGTCCCTTGGGGAGGCTGGCCATCATGGTCCGAATGAACTGCCAGTTTCTGAATTTCCCCAGGGTTTTTTTTTTCCTTTCTAATTGTAATATTTTGGTGGTGTTGAGAGTTTGGGTTTTCTGTATTAACAGAACCGATGAGAAGCTCGGTAGATCTCCAAGCGCCGGCTCCTAGCTAGAGCTGTGGGGTGCTCTTACTTCCCAGTGAGTGGTTCTGTGGAGTGCTCCTCTAACCGCCGTGTGCCGTTCTCACTCCTTGTCCGCTGGTTCTGCTCACACTCGGGTTGCGGGGGCAGATTCAAGCCTGAGATGTCATAACCTTTTTGGGCTCAGCTACCCACGTTCCGTGCAGGAGGGCTCTGGGTGGCAGAGCCCTGGATGTAGACTAGAACACCTTCAAAGCCACAATCAGGATGGATGCCCCTTGTTAGGAGTGTCTCTTATAGAAAGCCTGATGGTTTGAAGCATGTGTGCAGTACCATGTTTACGCATGCTGGTTGGTTTGGACTGGTTTGCGAGTACTAGTAAAAAAATCTGCTTTAATATGTTGCCTGATTAATGCATTAACACCCCACACCTCCCTTTTTTTTTGAGTGGCAGTCTCTAGTTGTCCACTTGGACAACACCGTGTACATATGAGGCATCTAGTTCTTTTTCACTGGGTTGGAAAAGACCTTTGAGATCATCGAGTCCAACCGTCCCTGGCCTGTGCTGACCCACATCCCTGAGCACCTCATCTACCCAGCTGTTCAACACACCCAGGGGCAGGGACTCAGCCCCCTCCCTGGGCAGCCTGTGCCACAGCCCCACAGCTCTTTCAAGGAAGAACTTTTCCCTCATATCTGATCTGACCCTGCCCTGGCACAGCTTGAGGCCATTTCCCCTTGTACTATCTCCTGTCTCCTGGCTGAAGAGACCGTCGCCCACCTCTCTGCACCCTCCTGTCAGGTCAGTGTAGGGGGTGAGAAGGTCTCCCCTCAGCCTCCTCTTCTCCAGGCTGAACACCCCCAGCTCCCTCAGCCGCCCCTTGGAAGGTTTGCTGCTCTCCAGCCCCTTCCCCAGCCTGATTGCCCTTCTGCTGTTGGCCCCAGGTCAGCTCAGCTCCACCTGCCTGTGGTACACTTCTTGGGTATAGGGAGCATTCCTCCAGCTGGTCAATTGGGTGTAGGTGCTCTGAGACCCTCCTGGGGCTTAGGCAAATGCTGGATGTGTTGCCATCAAAGCTGGGTGGCCTGCGAGGAGCTCCACCTGCAAGTGCAAAGTGGTTCTTCTAATGAACTGAATAAAACTTTAGTGACTCAGTTCTAGTCGTTTCATTCTCTGAACTCCATGTCTGCTGGGGACGAAGAAGAAACCATTTGCGCAAGTTTCTTCTCTGCTTTTCAGCCACCGGCCCTCCCTCCAGCCAAGCAGGTGTGGTGGATGTGTCCTCCTGGACTGCACTGGTCAGGAGGAGTTCCAGTGTGTGGAACCAGCTGCCAGGGAAACGATCCATGGCTTTGGGTTACGCTGCAAACCTGAGTGTAAAAACCACGTGCTTTAGGGAGGTCAGGCTCCTGCGTGCGGTCGTGCCGCTGCCATGCCGAGTGCCGTGGCGGGGGTGACCTGCCAGGCCTGGTGGAACGTACTGTCAGCGTGTTTAATTCCCTGCTGGAACCCATGGAAATGAAGCCAAAATAATTTCCTGGGGAGCTGGGAGTTTTCTCTTTGGGGAGCAGATAGAGCAGGAGAAATGCGCTCCTGCCGCAGGGTGCCGCAGACACTGCTGACATCAAGTATGACATGCACTTTGTAAAGAGAAGGTTTAGCCTGGCTAGAAGTTTGAAATGCCTTGCTTTTTGCCAAGAAACTAACTCACTAACAAACACCCTTTTTTTTTCCCCCTCATTCACCTTTTTCCCTCTCTCCCATTTCCCTCCTGCTCCCAAACATGTGAGCAGGCGTCGTCAGATCGCCGCGGGGAGTGGGAGATCCAGCCGAGCCGGCAGACCAATACCTCGTACCTGACATCTCACTTGGCTGCGGATCGGCACGGAGGATCAGTGCAGGTACATCTCCCTCCTGACCTGTACGGCCTGCGTGTGAGAATTCCTGTTAAATTCCCCAAACCCTCCTCAGATCACAGGAACATAGTGATCAGGAGATCTGGGTTGATCCTGTCCTGTACCCATAATGGTTTTGTGGGGCCCAAGCTGTGATGGCCAGCATCGTTGCTGTTACTGCTGTGATGGTGCTTTTCCGCCAAGAGATATTTTGACCTCAAATTTGTGACACTGAACTCAGACAGGAGTATAATTGGGCAGATCAGGGGCTATAAAACACCTTCCATCCCCGCTGTGGCAGTTTAGCCCCAGCTGAGGGCTGAGCCCCACACAGTTGCTTGTTCTTTTAACAAAAAGAAGAGGGGGGGGGCAGTTGGGGCTGGGAGGGGGGGGGAAGGAAAGGGAAATGTAAAGAGGAAAAAAAAAGCCAACCCAAAACCTAGAAAACCAAAACCCTGCGGGTTGGGATAAGGAGAGTTTACTAAAATAGCAGAAAAAGATAAAAAAGGACAATGATAACATGACTTTAGAGCACAAAATACATGACACTGGTGATACACAATGCAATCTCTCACTGAACCACACAACTTAGGCCATACAGCCTGGAGCTGTCCTGGAACCTGACTGTCCCCAAAAAACGCACATCCTGGAGGTTTTTTTCCTCCTTCTCCCAGACCCCCCTTTAATTTGAACATGATGTAATTGGCATGGAATATTCTCTTTGGCCAGTTCAGGTCACCTGTGTCCCCTCCTTTCTCGTTAGTCAGGAAATATGAAGAACTGAAAAAGTCCTTGATTGCTTGGCAACAATTAGAAACATCAGGGTGCTATCAGCACTGCTCTCATTCTAACACCCAAACACGGGATTCCATCCACTGCTAAAAAGTAAATTAACTCCATCTTAGCTGAAACCAGGACACCCACCTTGGGGATGCTCCTCAGTGGTAAGAGGCAGCTGGAGTAAGATCTGTTGTGTCTAAACCCCATAAGCAGTCGGAAAATAGTTGAACAGTTCCAGTTTAGGCTTGACAGGTGAGGCTGCAAAGGTGCCTTCCAACCCAAACCACGCTGCGGATTCGGCTCTTGGTGCAGAGCACGTGTTGGTGGTGTTCTACACAAGGGGAATAGTCTCCTGGCGCAATGGCAGCGTGAGCTCCCCACGGACAGTGTATCTACAGAGGAAAGGCAGTCCCAGTCTGAATGTGACTGAACCCTTGGGGGTTCACCTAAACCCCACCTAAACCTGGGTGAGCCTACAGTGGGATGAGTCTGGGAAGGGGGTGGGAAGAGAACCCAAGGGGTTGTCACTCGAGAAGAGGTCTTTAAAGCATATGAGCTGAGTCCTGACCTGTCCTGGCAGAGACCAGCCATGGGACATGGTCTGGAGAAACAGCAGTTGCTGGTAGGACTTGAGTATTCGTAGATCCACTTAATAGTGAGGGAACACCTGCTTTAGTGGCTCCCTTCCCTTCACCTCTGGTGGTTAGGTCACCCAGAGCCACCGAGAATACTGGGTGGGACCTTGGCCCCCGTCCCCAACCTCCTTGTACCTTGTGGAAAGGCAAAGAGGAGGAGCAGGAGGGGAACCATGCTTTGTTGCAGTTCTGGATCCAGGAGTAGCTCCAGGTATTCACAGCAACACAAAGGAGCCTGCCCTGCCTTCCAGATGGAGCGAATAAGGGCCAGCTGAACTTGGGTCCCAGGCAGTCGTTGTGGCAGTAGAGTGGTGATGAATTACCCAGAACATGGGATGTTCTCCTGGTGAATGCAGAGCTGCTGTAGTGGGGTGTCTGGGTGCTCTTTGGTGGGACAGAAGCACTAGAGTAAGCCATGGGGTCAGTTGTGAAGTAAAAAAAGCTGGGGACCGTATCAACAGCTTTTGGCTGAGGATGTAGTTCCAGAAACTGGCTGGCGGTCTTCACACTACACCTCCTGAAGTGGCGTGGCCTGCGAGAGGCACAGGACCCATGCTGGGCACTGGAATGTGAACTTGTTAACACACAGTCCCCTGCCTATCCACACCAGGCATCCAAGGAATCCCCCAGCCTTGATAAGAGGGTGCAGAGAGACAGGAACAACTGGAAGTTACTCCCTAGATGTCTCATTCCTCACAGCATCCCTTGTCCAGGCGGGTGGAAACATGTCATGGTGCGAGGGAACTTTGTTGATGGGGTGTTCCTTTGTGTTTCAGGTGGTGAGCTCGACCAATGGGGAGCTGAATGTGGACGACCCAACGGGAGCACACTCCAACGCACCAATAACAGCGCAGGCAGAGGTGGAGGTGGTGGAGGAAGCTAAGTACGTTTGCTTTACAAACAGGCTTTCCACTGGTGTGGTCATTAATCCTTCTCCTGGGCAGCGAGTGGGGATGTGTACCTGTGGTGAAGTCCTCGGTGCTCATGTCCCGTGACCTTTTCCTTGCATACCGCTGCTTCAATGCATGGTGCCTTCGGTGCTGCTGCTGCTTCCCTTTTTACACTTGTCATGGCTGGAGAACGTGACTTACTCGGAGCATGTGTCGCAGGACAGACAGTAGCACAAACACCCACAGGCCAATTGATTCCGGGAATCCTGGTGAGCGGCCCCTATTCCAGGAGGAGAAGGCACTGTACTCTTTGTGCAGAGAGTGTAGGAGTAGCTTGAGCACAGCCCAGTGAGGAGTTTGTGGGTCTGGAAGTTAATGCAAGAAGAGGATGTCAGGTACCCAGCACTGTCCTAACGTAACTCAGGCAGGGCTGGGTAGTTCCCACTGCCAATTCTCTTGGTGCAGCCCAACGGAAGCTGAGTGAGGGAAACCAGGAGCACCCCCCAGGTCTTGGGGAAGAGCGTGCTCCCTTTGAGCTGACGTCTCCTCTGTAGCTCGTGCTCAAGAGCGAGAACTGATGTTTGAAGTTGCTGCTTTGACCATTTTGGCCTCCTTTGCACACGTGCTGCGTCTGGCGCCATCACGTCACCTTCTGCATGACCCTCAACATGGTCCCTTCTCCTTGCCTCTGAACTAAACCAGGACCTAGCAGGTCACAGTGACGCTCCCCATGCTGCCTGTGGGGCCACCTTTGAACCAGTTGGTGCTGTGACATTGCCCAACTGCCTGGTTATAATTTGACTGGATGATGTTGGTGTCCCCTGTCCCATGTTGTTTATCTCGGCCTTTGTGGGAACCTGGGTTAGGAACGGCTTGTGGGAGGGCACAGGTGAAACTGGCAGGCACGAGAAGGGGTGTGCTGGGAAAGGTCCCTAGCTATGTGGCAGTCCTGAGTGTCCTCAAGCTCTTCAGCTGTCTATTCCCGTGTCCCTCAGGACATGCTCGTGGGGAAATGTGCTTGCCTGGGTGTGATGCTGGCAGCCACAGCAACAGATAATGCTTCCTCCTCCCATGAGAGAAGGGAGCCTTGGTTCTGGGGCAGGCTCCTCATCCAGTACAGTGGGCAGGGGATCTCAAGGCAGGACTGGCAATATGGAGCATGGCCAGCAGGTCAGGCTGAAGCGGGTCTCTCCCAGGCACGTGGCTTGGGGGTGCTCCCAGCACGGGGGAAATCACCACCCTTACCAGTTCTCGATGCAACAGCCCAAAGCAAGGAAGAGCCAGCTTTTAAGATGGGGCCACCTTCAGCCTATGCTTCCACAGCACCTTGTGCGTCCAGGCCAGGTCCAGACCCCATGCCCATGAACAGGGGAGACATCAGAGCAGGCGAGAGGGAGCAGACAAGAACCATGCTGCTGCCCAGGTTGTGTCCCCCAGGGCATGGAACTGTTCCATCCCTCTGCAGTCCTCGTTTGCCTGGTCCCAAACTGGTTTCGGAGGCTCTGGGAAGCAGAGAGTAGGTCACAGGCCGCTTTGTGCTGAACAGGTTTGGGGTATCTTGTCGTTCCCAAGTGTAGCCTGCTCTGTCCCTCTTGCCACAGGAAGGCCTGGCTTCAGCCCCCCTTGCATCCATGATCGTGAATCCCCTCGCTCCTATGAGGAGGGCAGAGGACTTTGGGATTCTGCTCTGCAGCACAGTGGGGCAGAAGGAGTTAGAAGAAGCTGGAGTCACGGCTCTGTGTTTCAGGCTGAGATGCAATAGCAGGAAGGTCTTTTCCCAGCAGTCCTGGCAGTCAGAGGAGCTGTGCTGGTGCTTCAGCTTCGGGGTACACTGGAGATGATAAGCTCTGCATCCCGTCCGCTGGCAGGTTCCAGGCACAGGTCCATGATCTGGCCCTTGTGGTGCTGGACAAGAGCAAACTCCTCTCCTGGGGGCCCAGAGCCCCTTTCTGATCCCAGCCCCAGACCAGAGCCCCATGGGGCCGGCATCTCCATGGAAAACAGAGGGGGTTGTTTGTCAGAGGCCTCAAGACCCCGGGAAAGGTGGCAAGGGCAGAGGTGGTGTGAGGGCTGGGGGCGGGTGGCGGGCAGGCATGGTGTGTGTCTGCCAGTCTGCACTGCATGTTTGCATGGCTGCAGTGACATGCTTCCATCCCACCTCTGTGAACTAATCGCTCTTTCTTCCTTTCTGTGTTTTTTCTCTACACTCTCTGTAGCTGCCTGAAAATGCTCAACTTGTGGTGAGTCCCTCTCTCCAGTCCACATGCAAGGGGGAGCGGACCAGACTAGACTGGGGCTGGCAAAAAATCAAACCCAGCAAACCCTAAAAAAAATGGCACAAATTCCAAGCCAACCCAGAGCTGTTTTGGTTTTAGGACGGTGCTGAGGACCACAGGCGATACTGGGGAGGGTGTGGGCTGTGCCTGAGTGGCCACATTAGGCTAAACAATTCGGCTGATCTCTGAACTGATGGGTGCAAAACATTGATCCTCCTCTAATTGGCTTAGCATCTCCCCCAAACCGTTACACCCATGAGCGGATGATGCCTGATGGAGTTGGGCAGAGTCGGGACCAGGCTTGCCGAGCATCTGGCAGGAATTCCTCGCTCGGGGAAGGGGAACACCCCCGTGCTGGGTATCGAGGGGAGGGGGCCGGTCGCTTCCTCGCAGAGTTTCCTCTGAAGAAGCGCTGGCCGGGGCCTCTGTTGTTAAAGAGAGGATGGAAAGATGTGGCTGTGGAGTCCTTGTCAGTGGCAGCGTCCCAGCTAGAGCCCCTGCTTGGAGAGGGTGGAGGGGAGGTGGCTTCTTTCCATAAACCCCGCAGCCTGCAGGTGAGCTGGCTTCTCCAGGAGAGAAGGGGCTTGGGATTAGCCCTGGGCTTGGTTTTATCAGGGTTTAGAAGCCACAGCTGTAGTGTCCCAGTCTCCATGTGTCCCATGGAGGTGTTCTCTTACTCCCTCCCTTTCCCCCACCCCCTGCCTTTCCCCAGGGGATCCACCCTCCCAGTAAGCAGAGGACCAAGCGGAGACTGGGATGAGGAGTTTGTAGGTCTGTGGGAGGGCTGATGGGGGGAATCACTGCAGAGTGAGGTGACCAGGCCCATGTGCGGCGAGGAATGTCCTTGTTGGATGGGAGACTGACCGCCTCTGCCCTGCTCTCCATAGGCATTGCCTCCAATACCTCTGGCATCTCTGGCTTCTCTGTATGTCGTAGTCTGGGGCTGTTCTCTTGGGCATTGTCTGCATGCAGAGAGATCACGTTTCGTAATTGTCAGCCTGCCTTATTCTTTTATTTTGGTGTTTTGCCTCTGCCTGTCTGAACTGTCAGGACGTCCTTTCCTGAACCCTTCCCCGGACCTCTGAGTAACAGCCTGAAGTCAGTCAGTCGGTCGGTCGGTCAGTCAGTCAGCCAGGTCCCTTCTTTCAGTGCCCAAGGAACCGAGCGCTGCTCAGCCCTCTTCTTCCCTTACCCACTGCATGCAAAACCATAACTCGTGCATTTTCCATCCTCTCTCCCCTCAACATTCTCCGCCCTTAACTCTCCATTGCCCAAGTCATGAAGGAAGGTAGCTGCTGTGGGAGAGAGATACCACCACAGGCCAGAGCGGGAGAAGGCAGCAGATGGCCTGGGGCAATAAAACACAAGACCAGTCCTGGGTGGGGGAGTTAAAAGCTCCAGCCAAGAGTGTGAGCCTGGGTTGGGCAATGAGAAAGCTTCAGGCTGCATGCTGCAGATGTCAGGCTAGGTGGGTAGCGATGGAGGTGGCACAGGTTGCTCTCAGCCCAATTTCCTGCAAGGGAGAGTGCTTTACATTCCCTCTCGTCTCCCCTCCAAATCGGCCCCATGGAGGAATCTAAAGACAAACTGTGGGACAGAACTTCCACTGGCCCTTAGTCCGTGTAGCTGGAGGAACGTGTGGTGGGACGTGACCTTCCTCTTGCTGTGGCTGCTTGAGCTCTCCGTGCCACAGGGCATTTGGTGTCCCCAGCAGGCAGGTGCTGCTGGGTTGGCTCACAGGACAGTGGGGTGGTCACCCATCACTTTTGCCCCCCCATAGTAAGGCTCATGCATCCAGGACAAGCACCTTCTGGGGTGCGAGTGAGAACCAGTCAGCTCCTCCAGCTCTGAGGGGACAGAAGCAGAGTGCTGACGTTTTAGGGCTGCAGAGGACCAAACAGAAAATACTCTGGAGATGTGGTTAGAATGGGTTTTTTAATGCTGTTGGTAAAAGAGGCTTGTAGGGAAAAAATGGGCTTTATGTACTCCCATCTGCTCCTGCGCTGAGCCGGGCACCCCTTCAAACAGCCTGGAAAAGTAGTTCTTGGGCATCGCCTAGGCTTCTCTGGAGGTGGCTGTAGTGGCAGAGGAAGGACAGGAGGGGAAGGGGCAGCAGAACCTGTGCAGGACAAACAATCCTCTGTGCAGAGGGTTCCTGACATAGGCTGAGGATAGAAAGGCAGGCATGCCTCAAGTGCCCAGCAGTTCCATAGGAAGCCGAGCAGGACTAGAAAGCCTGGGTGGGGGCTTTCAGTGTATCCCACAAGTGAAACTGCCTCTCCTCATGGTTCAGCTGCGATGGGCGTTCTTCCCCCCACCTCAGCCTCACACTATCCATCCTTCTTGCTTCCCCTGATCCCTGGGCGCTACACACCTCCCTCGCATGGGATGGGGGAAGAAGCAGGCATTCTGCATACCGGCACTGAGTGATCTCTCCAGGGTGGAAGCTCTGGTTGTTGTGAAAGGTTCAGTAAAGAAACCTGGTCCCTGAGCCATGGTCTCTTTAGAACTTGGTCTTTTTAGCAAAGGGTTATCAAAACCATGTGTCTCCGTAGCCGGGAAGAGCAGTCGGGGCTCATTTCTCCCAGTCCACTTCCTCTGGGGTTCACAAAGAGGGAGTGGAGGGTTGGGATCCTTGTTTCACTGCTCTCCCAGACAGCTCCTCGTGTTCTGTCCTAGTTGAGCCTTGGGAAGGAGACCCTGCCCCGGCTCTCAGGACTGCGCCCTGCTGTCACACGCAGCCTTTGGGCAGTGGGTTCCCCTTCCCCAGCCTGCTGGTCTGCCAGTCTGGGCTGGTGGGGTCAACCACCCACCAGCACCCGCCAGCCTTGACGACCATCCCGCAGGATGGCCATCCCGTCCAGGCCCCAGGCCAGGCGTGCGGAGGTGCTGTTGCATGTGGCTGAGCAGAGGGAAGCCTGGGGTCGGGGAGGGAAGGGAAAGGGGGGGACACCTTCCCAGAGTGCGGGGCACGGGGCTAACTTGCCTTGTCCTTTGTGCCCCAGGTGCTGCTGCTTCTTTAAGAGGAAACGGAAGAAGACCGCTCAGCGTCACAAGTGACCGGTGCCTCCTGGGCCTGGCAGGAACCACCACGCCTGCAGCTCCTGCCCTGTCTCACTGGAAGGGGCTTCTCTGTAGGGGGGAGGAGGAGGCATAGGAGGAAGAGAGAAACAAAACGAAACAAAACAAAAAAAACACAAAACAAAAAAAAAAAGAAAAAAGTGACATTTTAAACCAAAAAGAGAAGAAAACGTTCCAAAACAAACTACTCCAGGGTGGATCTGCTGAATGGTCTCCCTCGTTCACTCCAAGCCTGAAGCTCCTTTTGGGACCAGGACTGTGGCTGGCTCAGGTCTTGGTCGCCCTGGGAGGGGGGCTGGCTGGCTGACCCTCCTGCCCGTTGTTTACGGCGAAGGCATCGTTCACGCAAACCTGAGGACTGTGCTTAGTTCCTGCTCACTTCCCTCCCCTCCCTCCCCCCCGGCTCTCAGCTCCTCCATCGTCCTCCCTCCGTAATTAAGCAAAGGAACACACCGTAGCAGGCCGGATTGGCTGCGGGGAGGGCAGGAGGACATGGGGCAGGCAGGAGAGCTGTGCGGGAGAAGGGCCTGACTGCTGCAGCAGCGAGAGGCAGGTTCCTGCTCCGGCTCCTGGGGAACAGTTACACTGTAATGCGCAAGCTGTGAGAAATTTGCAATCTACTGTTCCAGTTAGGGTTCCCCCCCCGCCCCCACCCCGGCTCCCTCGACACCCCCCTCCTCTGATGGTAACCGAGCAATGTGGATTGTTTTAAAGAAGCTGACGTCGTTGCACTTTTTATTGTTTTTAGCATTTACAGATGCACATTGTATCTGGATCTCTGCTTGGCCCCGCGGCGCCAGCGCAGACAGACATGCAGCTGGGGAGATGGTGGGGTGCAAAGAATGCCCTTGAGCAGGGATTGTGGGGACACCTGCACGACCCTCGTGCCAGCCTGGGGTCCCCAACACCCACCTTGGGCAGCGCGCTGAGGAAAGCATACTTGAATCTTCAATCACCCTTTCTAGCTGCCAGTGAATGTCCCTACCATGGTTTCCTACACCGTGCCTGACCCAGCCGGGCCAGGAGATGTGAGGCTTGTAGCCCGGCATTGACAGGAAGGAGCGGCATCAGCTTTGCTGGCTTGGGGTGGGGGTTGGGGGTGGGTTTGCGCTGGCTTAAGAGGTAGATCTGGATTAAGGATTAAGCCACGTCCCAAAGCATAGGCATTTCTCCATGCAGGCAGCTGGGCTGGCTTCTCCGATCCCTCTGGGTGTGAAACACGTTACCTCCTGTGGGAAAGCATTAGTGGGAACAAAGCTTCCCTGGCCCGAGCGGGGATATTTCACTGCCTTAACACTTCATCTCCAGACGGTCAGATGGGTTGGACTGGGATAGCCTTCACGTCCCCTCTGCAAGCATGGGCCTGGGGCGCGTGGGACACCATCCCGCCCCACGGGAGAAGCCACAGTTCTCACGCACCGTTCTGGAGCCAAACTGATCGCTAGCAAAGGGCTTTGGGCGCTTGGACCAGTTGTAAGGAGCAAAACCAGAAACAAAACCCCAGCTGAATCTTGTGTTTCTGAACTCGGAGGAGGCCGTGGCCACGTTACTGTAGATGTGGCAGGCCTGTGGGCAGGCTCGAGCAGCTTCTGGGGCGGTTCCGAATGGGGTCCTTGTGCTTTTGTCTTCCCACAGGTGACACCTTGTACTTGAGGGACTTTGCTTGTCATAAGCTTGGGCCTAGCACCCCACCTGAAATCCTGGAGAGCACGAAGGGAGGAAAGGGAGAGGCTTGGTCTCGGCATCTTTTATGGTTTGAGGATCTGCATAGCTTGGAGTCGGTGGAAGCTCGGTGCCCCTGACTGGGTGGAAACAGGCATAGAGTGCAGGAGATCATACTGGGCAGGGAACTGCGGGGCTTGCTCTTTGGACCCTGCAAAGCAGGCAAGTGTTGGTGTGCTGCCAGGGCAGAAAGGCCTCGCTTCCTTGCCGGGATCCTTGTCGGGTATCTCTTTGCCATTCTCTGCTGCGTTCTCTCCACGCCTTACCGCAACGAGAGCGGCTTTTGGAAGCTCAGAGCGCTCTGCTCATGCACGTGTAACCCCCCCTTCTTGCTCTGCAAAGCGCTTTCCTCGAGCCATACCGTGGGCCGGGGCAGGAAGGGGGCCCACTTGCTGCCGCAGACCTGCACCAGGGACCTTCCATCCCCTCCTCGGAGGACGAGGACCGTGGCTGTGTTCCACCCTTCCCTTTCCCAACTCCTCCGCTGCCAGCGGCTCCCAGAAGCCCAGTGTCTCTGGCACAGGTGTTCCCCCTCTCTGCTGTAGGAAACCATGGTTTGGCGTCTTGGGAGGGGGACGGGGGGCAAAGGGGCACGGGTGCTCCCCGGGGAGCGGTCCTGCCTGCTGCAGGTGAAGCCGGGCCCTGAGACACTTCTGTTGCTGCCCTCCCAAGCCCCACTAAGTGCCTGTCACCAGAACTCGATTCCTTCTGCATCTCCTGCCGTGTTTGGTCATTCCTTGCTGCCTCCGGTCAAGGAGCAGCTTGTAGTTGCAGCATATGTAAGTGTTTGCAGGGTGAGGGAGGGCGGGGGGCGGGGGGGGCGAAGGGGCCATCTCAACAGGTTTTGTTCTTAAATGTTTTTGGTTTGGGGCTTTTTTTTGTTGTTGTTTTTTGAGGGTTTTTTCCCGGTTTTGTTTTGGTTTTTTTTTTCTTTTTTAAGTGAATGTATTTGATTGTTTAGAAACTTTCCTGACCTTGTTTTTAAGTGGGTTGGTTTGAGAGGTGTTTGACGGTGACCCACTGCCGCTTCTCTCTGGAGATACCGATGTTCTTTTAATCCTACAATGATGTGTTTGTAGGGGAGGAGCGTGTGTCCCCCCCACGGCATGCTGGTAATGCTCACTTGTACCAAGCCCTCTTGCACTATAATCGTACGTTGGACTCTTCAAAGGGGCAAAGACGTGGGGCGGCTTTTTAAAATTAAAACAGCAACAACAACAACAAAAATTTAAACAAAAAATTTAAAAAATGGAAAACAAAGCCGGTTAACAGCAAACCCTGTGCTTGAGGAAACCACCGTTCCCCCCAGGAAGCTCAGAGGTGACGAGGAGATGCCAGCCAGACTGAGCCAGCCGTGCTGTGGTAGGAAGCAGGGCATTAAGCTGACTTGGGAAAACTTTTCTCCAAGGAAGGAAGTGGTTGGGAGCCGGGAGACCCCAGGGGCATGAAGGAAGGGCTCTCGGGATGGCGCGGTGGGGGGCACTGGGTGCTGTGCTGGCATCCCTGATGCAGCTCTCTCCCCCATGGTGTGGCCCACCAACGTTGCAATGCAGTCTTCTGAGGTATCAAGTGAGATGATTTATTATTATTTTTTTTTTCAATAAAACATTGCACTGCTGCATTGTTCTCCGTGAACAGACGCATTTATTGCCTCTTCCTGACAGCATCACCCCTGTTTCCCTTTGACCTGGTTGGGCGCTCTCCTCTGGGAAGCTGAGCCCTCCGTTGAGGGAACATGGCACGGTGTGGGATTGGACGGGACCCTTCTTGACAGTGTGATTTAACAGCTGCGGGCAGTTTGGCCCCACAGAGCTCAGCTGAGGCACGGTGGTGCCAATTCATCGCCTCCCTCTGCCTGCGCACTCCTGCTTCAGGCATCCTGGTCAGCAGAACACCCAAGCTGGTGATCGATGACTTGAAGCACCAAGCTGTGAAGTGCCGCAGAAAGCACCATCACGCCGTCTCTGGAAGAGCATCTACCACCAAGCATGCCTTCCTGAAGCCAAAGGCCACTGCGTGTGCCTGTCCGCTGGCCAGGATAACTGCTGACCATCTTGCTCGGTACAGAGGAGAGCGTTACAGGAGATGCCACTCATCACCCCAACATCCCAAGGCAGGGAGGGGCGGCTGCGGTGTGACTCCTGCCCTCAAAACTGCTCCATATGGGATCTTTGCTGGGACGCTCCTTCTCCTCCTGCTTCCCAGCCTTAAATAGTACCAATTTCTAGCATGGATTTTAATTTTCTGGTTCCAAATCCTAGTCCTGGTGCTCTTGGGAGGCAGGCAGACCTCGGCCTCTCTTTCCCTGGCCCCTGGGGACGTGCATCCCCTTTAGAAGCTTGTGTGATCCCGGTCTATTTGAGCGGGTTAATCTTATTTTCATTACATTTAAAATGCAATTCCCACACGTTCAGAGCAGGTGGGTGTTTGCGAACAGCCCCGCTGAGCACCGCGCTTCAGCGTGCTGAGAAGCCTGTCCCGGCCCGGTGTCTGAGGGAAACTGGGGGGGTTCTTCAGAGGACAGCCGTCCCCCGCCCCCGCTCCCTCCTTCAGCGCCATCGCCAGCCCTGCCCGCGCTGCGGTCTCGGGGGGGGGGGTCTGGGGGAGGGGGGGCGGTGTTGGGGGGTGTGAGGTTCCAGCAGCCCTCTCCCCGATGCGCTCTCGCCAGGGCACAGGACAAGGCTCCACCACCACCACCTCCCGCTGCCGGGCCCGGAACGGGGAAGGGCGCTGAGGGAGCCGCGCCGCCATCGAGTCAGTGGGTTCAACCTCCCAACCCCGCGGCTGCCAATCACCTCCCCTCCGCGCTTTTGATTGGCCGCGCCGCGGCAGCCCAGCGCAGGGCGACGTGGCAGCTGCCCGCCGCCTCGCGCGGACCCCGCCCCCCCCCACCCCCGCCCGCCCGGAAGGTGCTGGGTCCCGCCGGGTCCCCCTGCCCGCCCCCCCACCCTTCCCCTCCTCTCTCCTCGCCCGTTGGTCGCGTCCGGAGCGGGCGGGGAGCGCGGCGCGTACCACTGCGCGGCGGGGGCGGGGGGGGCCGGATGCAGGCCGTGCGGCGGGCGCTGGGACCGGGCTGCGAGCGGCGCAGGATGAAGGTGCTGGTGGCGGCGGCGGCGCTGGGCGCTGCCCTCCTACTCCTGCTGCCCGCTGCTTCGCGGGCCGACGAGCGCAAGAAGGGGCCCAAGGTCACCGCCAAGGTCGGCGGGGGACGGAGCGCGGCGGAGGAGGCCTATGCGGGCCCGGCTGGGGCGGGCCTGGGTGGGGAGCTGAGGAGAAGGGGGGCTGAGGGAAGAGGGGCCCGTGTGGAGGGGAAGCCTGGGGGGGAGGTGGGGTTGAGGGAAGGGCCGGGATGAGGGAGGCCTGAGGGGAGGCCCGAGGGAAAGGGGGGATGAGGGGAGGAGGAGCCTGAGCGGACCCCTGATGGGAGGGCAGGACCCGGGGTGAGGGAGGTCTGAGGGGAGGGGGAAGCCTGGGGTGAGGGGGTCTTGAGGGGAGGGTGCCCAGCAGGGCTGGGCCTGTGGAGGTGAGAGGGGAACCCGCCTGGGCTGGGGGAGGGATGCCTGGCCTAGGTGCAGGACCTGGCCCAGTGACATGAGGCCTGCTTGGCTCTGCTGATCCACCCCCCACCCCCTGAAGCCTACCTTCACTCTCCCTCAAAGGTGTTTTTTGACCTGCGGATTGGTGAGGAAGATGTGGGCCGCGTCGTCATCGGGCTTTTTGGCAAGACAGTGCCTAAGACGGTGGAGAACTTTGTGGCATTGGCTACTGGAGAGGTGAGGGGCCAGAGGCTGCCTCTCTGGGCCTTGGCCAGCATCTTGGGATTCCCCTGCTTGGTGTCTGGGGCAGAGTGGGTTGGAGGGAGCTCTGGTTCAGCCATTTGCTTCACTCCGTTTTCTCTCCCCCCCCACCCCCAGAAAGGATTTGGCTTCAAGGGCAGCAAGTTCCACCGTGTGATCAAGGACTTCATGATCCAGGGAGGAGACTTCACCCGTGGAGATGGCACCGGAGGTAATTTGGCCCATGCCAGCCCAAGGATCCCGCTACTGGCCCGATGCAGCCACTCTTGCCACCCACAGCCTGGCTAGCACTGGGCATCGGTGTGGAGCTGGGGCCATAGTGGGTGTTACCCGTGCAGCTTGGGCCAGATGCCCAGGGAGGACCTGGAGCTCCTCACTGAGAAAACTTTCCTGTGCAGCAGCTGATGCCTCTGCTGGGCATTCCAGCTGCTGGTACATGCTGAATCCCATAGGAAAGAGTCCAAACCTTCCACCAGTACTTAGCAAACATGAGTACAGTTGATGATAGTAGCATTTGGGTTTCTAAGCTCTGGTCCCTGGGGACATGATCATTCTCACCCAGCTCGTGAGGTGTTTTTAGCTCCCTCCTTTAGCACACAGCATGCTCCACTGCGGCTCCATGGGTCAGCTCCCCCCTCTAAATGTGCTCATTCGCCCCACCCAGCCTGCGGATGGAGCTGCCATCACCACCCCTACCCTGGTGTATTCCCATGATGCAACATGACCTCATCAGGCTATTTTTTTCCACCCCCCTTCTTCAGGAAAAAGCATCTATGGGGATCGCTTCCCCGACGAGAACTTCAAGCTGAAGCACTACGGCCCTGGCTGGGTGAGCATGGCCAATGCCGGCAAGGACACCAACGGTTCCCAGTTCTTCATCACCACGGTGAAGACACCGTGGCTGGATGGCAAGCACGTGGTGTTTGGCAAAGTGCTGGAGGGCATGGTAAGGGGGTGATGGGCTGCTTTCGGGGGGGTGCTCGGTTTGCAGGGAGGGGGATGGCAGGACAAGGCCAGCTCTGCCTGCACCTGGCGTTGTCGCACTCTCACCCTGCTGCTTGTTTTCCCCAGGACGTGGTGAGGAAGGTGGAGAGCACGAAGACAGACAGCCGGGACAAGCCTCTGAAGGACGTCACCATCGCCGACTGCGGCACCATCGAGGTGGAGAAGCCGTTCGCCATTGCCAAAGAGTAATCCACCCCACCGGCTCCGCGACATGGCAAGGGGCCCTGCGCCCCCCGCAAGGGACATCCATTCCCCTTCCCCCCTCCCCACGAGGGGCTGCGGGCCTGGGGCTGCCCAGCCTCCCCCTTTGCCCTGCCGCCTTCCAGTGACAGCTGGGGCGCTGGCTCCTCTCCCAACACTTTTGTAAGAAGCACCCGCACCAATAAACGTGACCAAGGTGGTTTTTTAAAGAGCTGCCTCTCCCATGCTCCCCGGGGGCTGCAGGGCACTTCCTGGTCCCCCCCACTTCCCAGCCCACCCTGCTTCCTGGCTCTCGCCCTCCCAGCCCCTTGCAGGCCAAGTGCGGCACCCCAGTTTTCCAGCGCGGAATTACGGGGCGCAGCCGTCATTTGCCCATGGAACCCCAGGGATTTATTAAGCTCCAGGGTGGCAGGGCAGGAGCCGGAGCTCCCGTGCAGGGTGGGGCAGGAGGGGCTGAGCAGTTATGGGTCCCACTGTACCCTCAGCTTCTCCCGCCCATCCCCATGGCGGAGGGGGTGGTTTACTGCAGGGATCCATGCTGATGGGGTGCTCAGGAGCCCAGGGGAGTGCTCAGGAGTCCGTGGGGTGCAGCGTGACAGGGGCTGTAGCCCAGCGGGGTGTAGAGACCCTGCAGCACCCCCCTCAGCACCGTGTCGGGGAGCAGCTCTGCGAGGATATGAGGAGGGGGGAGGTTGAAGCAGACCCCAAAAGGAAATTATGTGTTTTGGGGAGGGGATGGCAAAAAGAGCCTTTTCTCTTGGGGGGGGGCTGGCTCCTGCTCCTTACCACTGCCCGATGGCCATGCGTAGGGGTCAGTGCTGAAGCCAACAACAGGCCGCTGGGATGGCAGGTGCCCAGTGCTGCTGGGGGGTGAGGGGACATCAGCACCCGGCTGGGGGTCCTGACTTCACCCCGGTGCCCCAGCCCCAACCCTGCATTTGGGGGTGTGTATCATGGCTGGGGGGGGCAACTCTGGCGCTGGGGGGTGGGGGGGAGGGGGGAGCTACTCACAGGGGTCTGCTGGGCCTAGGGTCCTGCTGGCAGCGCCGCACCTTCAGGAAGTCCAGCACGTCCTGGGGAGGCTCTCTGTTGTCACACAGGACACGCTGCCGTGTGCCCGGGGCAGGTGTCAGCACCCCAAAAAGTAGACACCCCAAGCCCGCCCCCCCCCCCGCCCCCCAAAAGCCACCAGCTCCTTACCTGGATGTAGAGCTCCAGGCCCTGGCGCCGCTGCTCCAGCACTTTGGGCATCCAGTTGGGGACGCGGCGCGGGGGGAACTCAGGGACCTTGCAGGTCTTCTTGATCTGGGGCAGAGCAGGGAGGGACAATGTGGGACGGCCCGGGGGCTGGGGGACAGGAGGCTAGGGATTGGGGGGTGTGAGGGAGGGGGGTTGTGGCGTGTCTCACCCGCTTGTGCAGTGCCTGGAACTCGCTGTAGCGCTTCGCCACCGTGTGCCGCCGGCCATTGCACACCACCTCCACTCGGAACACCTGCGCCGCGCCGCAGTGGCCGTCAGCCTCTGCATCCTCATGGGCGGGCGGGACCCCCCCCCGGGACCGGATGGGACACCCTCACCGCCCCCACACGCTGAGCTGATGGGGAGTCGCACATACTCGCCCCCTCCCCGCCCCGCCGCTCCCACCCACCCCCCACCCCCCGGCCCCGCTTCCCTGCTCACAGTAAGAGGGGACCTTGGGCCCAGGAGGACCCCAAAAATCTGTCAAGGGCAGAGGGTTCCCCCAGCAGGGACCTAGGGTGGGCAGAGACCTCCCTGTCCTGGGGCAGGTGAGGACATCCCCCCTCCTTCCTCCCCACCCGCAGGGATATTTGGGGGACCTCCAACCTCTTCACCCCCCACTCCCCTAACAAACACACACACACACCCGCCTCTCCTCCCACCCCCGACCCGGGGCAGGTTGGGAACCCCGGGAACAGGCAGGACCCCTCGGGGGAGGTGGGGCGGGGGGGGCAAGGGGAAGCGAGCAGAGCCCCCCCCAACCGCTGGGGCAGGCAGGGACCTCCACCCCCTTGGGAGCGGGGGGACCACCCGCACCTCCTTGCCAGGGGTGGGGGCAGAGACCGTCGTGCCCCGGAGGAATGGGGCACACGGGAGGAATGGGGCACACGGACCTCCGGGACATGGACACACACCCCCCCGCCCCCCTCCCCTCCCCCGGAACGTCTGAGGGTGCCTCCGGCTGGGGCCCAGGGCAGGGAGAGACCCCCACCTCGGCACTCGTGGAGATCCCCCGGGGGACACTTGGGGACCTCCGACCCCTGCTGCAGAGGGAGACAACCTCCCCAGCCCCGGGCAGGTGGGGTCCCCCGGGACGGACAGGGACCCCTCATCCCCGCAGGGACACACTCCCCCGCCCGCCGCCACCCTAGACCAGGGACAAGGGAGAGGCTTTGACACCCCCCCCCCCGCAGGGACCCCACCGGGGACAGTCAGAGACCTCCAACCCCCGCGGCAAAACGCGACACCCGCATCCCCCCTCCCCGTACGGGGGTGGGGAACAGTCCAACCTCCCCCCGGCCCCTCGGCGCCCCTCACCGTGTGCGCCTTGTCGGGGCTTCGCGCCGCCGCCTCGGGCTCAGCCGCCGGGATGGAGACGGCGATCATCGCCCAGAGCCGCCGCGGGACGGGGGAGGGTGGCGGGGGGGCGGGAGCAGCCGCGGGGCTTTGCGGCTCTGAAACCTCCTGCAGGCTCCGGGCCGGGCACCCGCGGGGGTGGGGTGGGGGGAGTAAGGAGGGCACCCACCCCAAAGCCACCCCCTCCAGGGAAGGGTCTGAGCGGGGCCGGGGTAGGGGGATGTGGGGGGTCGGAGCCCTGAGATAGCTCCAGGGAGAAGGGGAAAGGAAAGTGGGAAGTCAGCACAAGCTTTCCCCTTTTTCGGAGCCCGGAGGGGTATCGGTTTTGATCAAATCCCCCCTCCCCCCAGGCCAGGACATAAAGGCTTCCTGCTGCTTTTTTGGGGACCCCCCTCACCACCCCAGAAGCCCTGCTGAGCTCAGATCCCCAAACCAGCAGTGCCCGGCTCCTAAAGCCCATCAGGGCGCCGAGCCAAGGCCTTATCAGGAGCCGGGACAGGTGCTGGGGCCGTGCCCAAGGTCAGGCCCATCCCAGAGGCTCCACTGCTGCCCTCGGCCCAGAGGGGCCTTGGGGGGGGTACAGGGAGGGGGTACACATTACCCACCCTAACGAGCAGCCGAGCCTGGTTTGCCCTGATAGAAGTTTTATTACAGAAGGGTGACGGCCCCGCGGGAGTCAGATAATCGTTAGTGCCCCAAAACCCAGCCCAAAAAATAGACATTTTATGTGTTACCCCAAACCCCCCCCACACCCCGCTCCACCCCCCAGGCTGCGGGTCTGGTCTGAAAGCAAGAAACTCGTTTCTCTTCAGTACGAAAATAGACGTCGCTAAATGAAAAATATCCGAGTCGGGGGAGGCTGGGAAGGGGCTGGGCCGGGGCCAGGCCGCTGCCCGCGCCCACGGGGTGCACCAGGGCTCTGCCCTCGCACAGGGAAGGGGAAGGGGTGCAGCGTGTGTATCAAAACCAAACAGAAAGGCAAAGTTCAGGTACGCTCGTTCGCTCGGCCCAATTAAGAGATGGCCTTGGCTTCGGGGAGGAAGGCTTCCCAGTACTTCACCAGCTGCAGAGGGAAGAGAGAAAGAGTCAGGAGCACCAGGGAGCTTCGCTGGGGCAGTTCAAGCACTTTGAGGGAGGAAAAAGGCTGTTGGCAAGGGGCATGCACCCCCCCAACCACCCAAAAAGGACACCAAGGGGGACAGAAGTTTTAAAATTCTTCCGCCAGTGTGGTTGATTGGTCCAGGGGGGTGGGGAGCAGGATGCACACAAGGACGAAGCTGAGTGGGATGCATGCAGGGACTGAGCTGAGCTTTATGGGGGGAGAGCAAGCGGGGTGGGGGCTGAGCTTTGAGGGGGGACAGCAGAAGGGGGTGAGGGCCACTCACCTGCTGCTGGGAGTTGAGTAATGTCTCCAGGTATTTGGTGACGTGGGTTCTGAAATCCTTGGATTTCTCTTTCTGCAAGGGAGGGGCAGGGGTGTGAGCTCTGGGCTGAACCAACCCCTGACACTCTCCGGGTTGGGTTTTTTTTATTTTGGTGGGGAAGGAAAAGCCACTGAGATGTTCCCGTTCCTCCTGGAGGCCCATGCTGAGACCAGTGTGAGCTGCTGGGGATGAAACCCACCTCTGGCTGTGGATGAGCTCAGAGGATCCCAGCCCATCCACCCTTGTCTAATGGACACATTTCTCTGCACAGAAATCACAGATCCACAGAATCACAGAGGTTGGAAGGGACCTCCAGAGCCCATCGAGTCCAACCCCCTGCCAAAGCAGGGTCCCTAGGACAGGTCACACAGGTCGGTGTCCAGACAGGTCTGGAATCCCTCCAGAGAAGGAGACTCCACACCCCCTGGGCAGCCTGTCCCAGGGCTCTGTCACCCTCACTGGGAAGAAGTTCTTCCCCATATCGGTGTGGAACTCCCTGTGCTCCAACTTGAGGCCATCACCCCTTGTCCTGTCCCCACAGACACTGAGAAGAGGCTGGCCATTTCCCCCTGTGTCCCATCCCTTCAGATATTGATAACCATTGATCAGATCCCCTCTCAGGCTTCTTTTCTCCAGGCTGAACAGCCCCAGCTCACTCAGTCTTTCCTCATAGGGGAGATGCTCCAGGCCTTTAATCATCTCCATAGCCTCTGCTGGACTCTCTCCAGGAGATCTCTGGCTTTTTTATACCAGGGAGCCCAGCACTGGATACTGGAAAGCCCCCCTCCCCCCCCCACCCCCGAGACAAAAAGGCATCAGCCCCCTCCCATGACAGCAATTCCCCCTGCTCACACATGTCTGGATACCCAAACATTGCCACCTATCGTTACTTGGAGCGGGGTCAGGAGCCCCAGTGACGCGTGGCAAGCCCAGGCTGGTGGTCCCAGCCCAGGCCGGGGGGCTCTGTGCCAGGGGCTGGCCCAGACGTACCTCAAACCGTATCACTTCCTTACGGATGACAGCAGAGATCCGCTCAAAGTCTCTCTCGTATTGCGTCACGCGAGACTCCCACTGCGGAGAGAGGAAGCGCGCTGTTGGCAGGGGAGGGGGGGGTGAAGGAGCTCTCGCTCTCCCCCCCCCCCTCCCTGCAGCTCCTGGAGCTTCCTCGAGGCACCCTCAGTGCAAGCCTGGCAACAGACACCTGTCCCTTCATCTCAGAAGGTCCCCAAGCCAAGCAGAGACCCCTCCTTGTTCCCGACCTCTGAGATCTCCTCCTTGGCCTGCTGCAGCTTGTCAGGTTTGTTGGCCCAGAGCAGCCTGGCCTCCATCTCCCTCTTCTTCTGCAGCATGGCTTGAGCATCCTGCCACCGCTGCCAGGTCTTCATGCGCTGGTCAAAGGCTCCCTGGAAAAGTAGGAGCAAACGCTGAGCTCCATTCTGCCTCTGCTACCACAACAGCAAACAACTCATGCTTGGGGAGCAGCCTGGAGGCCACCTTCTGCATGGGGCTAGCACAAGAAAAACCCACAGCAGCTACATGGGGTTTGGCACAAGCCTGAGGCCATCTCCTGAGCCAGCGGCACCCCAAGCCCAGCATCTAAACCCTGCCACTGGAGCCCAGCCTGGCACTGAGAGCAGCCAGCACAAGCAGCTACCCTTGCTGGTCCACCTCTGCAGAGCCACATGCCTGCAGCTCCCACTGACAGCGCAGCGTGAGTGCCCATCAGGAGGTCGTATTATTTTGGCAGGCCTGGAAAGTCACTGTCCCAAGCAAGGAAGATCCATCAGACCTGTGAACTAGGGGAGGAGCCAGAGGAGCAGAACACAGCAGTTTGTAGCCTGGTCAGAAGGACAGAGGGGCCAAGAGACAAGTGAGGTCTGAGGAGATGCCAGAGCTCCTGGGCAGAACGTCCCAGAGCAGTGTCTCCAACTCCAGCACTACCATAGTCCTGCCCTGGGGCATCCACTGCACCTCCCAGCACAGAGCACAGGGGTTCGTGCTGGCTCACTGAGCTGTGCTTTGCCCCTGCAGTCTTCCTCTCCAGAAGGACCGAGGCCACCTACAAGCCATGAACTTGCTCTGCATCACCCATGGAGAACGGCAGTGAAACCAGGCCTCATCCCTCCCCTTTCCCACCTAACCGCTCCAGCTCATGTGCAACCAGATGAGCAGCACATTTGCCCTCTGCCCAGAGAGATGAGAGCCACACTGTGCCCTGCACTGGAATCCAGCTCAAGAAGAGACACTAGGACCAGTGGCACAGCCTGGAGCTCATCCCAATGGAGTACTTACCCTTACAACTGAGAGGAGCCGGATGTAATCTCCGAGGAGCTCGGCCAGGAGGAAGAAGTCGTTGTTCGCCTGTTCCTGGTGCAGCTGCTCAATCTTCTCCTCCACCTCTGCCAGCTGGGACAGCGCCCGGGACAGGGCGGTGTTGTCCTCCGAGCTCCCCAGCATGGCAAGGCTCTTGGCAAACTGGGCTGTATTCAATGCCAATTCTAGGCAACGGAATAAAGAGTCAACCCACAGGATCTGCCCCAGGAATCAAGCCCCAACCCGAGGAGCTGCTTTTTCACACCCCCAAATCCCCCTGGGAGACGTCAGCTGGAAAAACCAACACCATCCATGAGCGCTGCACAACTCTGGCCAGGGAGAAGGGAAGCAGTGGAGCGGAAGGACAGGCATGGGGTTGCCAAAGTCTGCCAGTGCCAAGAGACCTTTCCATTCAGACCTTCTCCAAGGTGCCACCCAGGACAGCCACACGCCGGCGAGCTCCAGTCAGGCACCGCGAGAGGATGGGTGGAAGTATGGGGCAGGCAGTACCAAGCTTGTTACCTTTCCTGTGGTTGACGAGTGTCTCAACAACAGCGTGCAGCTTCCGCAGGCGCTGGTCCTCACACTCCACCTCCTGCAGCTTCTCCTCAAACCACTGCAATGGGGGGAAGCCCGAGCTGGCTCACACAGATGGCATCACCGCGGGGCCTTTCTTTGCATCCCACAGCTCTGAGCTGGGGAAACAGCTCTGGAGCAAAGGTAGCCCAGAGCCACCCAAAATACTCACTATGTCCGACTCGTTCATCTTGATGGTCATCTTACTGACAGCATCTGTAGCTTTGTTGAACATCTTCAGTATCCCCGCTCCGCTCAGGGCCTGGGTGCCGACCGCTCGTGGCAGCTAGGAAGGAACAAGAGAAGTTCTCCTTGTTGGGGGGTAAAGCGGGCTGGAGAGCAGCTGCTGCAGCAACATCACCCTTGTCATCATCCCTGCCATGGGTAACCTGCTGGTGGCTGTTGTCACGGGACAAGCCAGATGCCGCCTGACCAGTGACAATGACAACGCTACAATATTTGGCCTGCTAATGAGACTGGAGCGGTTTTCCAACAAACGAGACTTTCCCAAACCAGAATCAGAACAGTATCAGCCCCCTCTGCTTGGCCAAGGTAAGGCAGACCCATGAGGAGGAGATTTGGGTAACTCAAGCCCCCGAAGCCTGGTGGGACACATTTCCCAGTGTCCCTTGGCGCTGGGAACAGCTCTACACCATCCTCAACAGAGCCGCCACCACAGAGTGAGGCACTTCCACCGCATCTGCTCTAACATCAGAGCCCTCTGGGACAGCCCTGGGAATTGCTCCAGTCAGGGCTTCCCTAGGGGAAACTTCCTTTAAGGGGAACTTCTCCGCATCGGGCAGGGATGGTCGCGCTCCCCTCAGAGGAGCAGGGAGCACATCAGCTCTCCTGGTAACACCCAAATGCCAGGCCAGCACAGGACCCGACCCCTCCCCTCCCCACAGGATACACTCCCATCACGCGGCTCAGACCACCCCACGCTCCTGACCTCCTCCTTTTCCAAGAACTCCCGGACGTCCGGGTCCTGCAGCATCGTCGGGTGGCTGACCACTCTCCGTAGGTACCTGCGGAGAGGGACGTGCCAGGAGAGCGTTACTTTGGTGGCAGCAACCCAGGCACCGAGCCATCGCCGCGACGCTCCTGCTACATCAGCATCCCAGCGCTAACCGCCGCAGCGAAGCACAGCCAGGGTGCGGGTTAGGCAGGGATTGAGGTAACAGCCCCATTTTCAGGCTCCTGAGACAGGTCGGCTTTCTCCCTGCCTCAGCAGCAGCATTTGGCCGTGACCAGACCAAACCCCAGCAGTGTTTGAGGGAGGAGACAGATTCTTTCCCAGCTCCCTGCTGCCAAAGCCTAGAAGCGGGCGGCTTTTCTCAGTCCAGGAGTGTGCGGCCAGCCTGACTTTCCCAGGACACTCTAGCATGGCTCAGGATAGCTCTCAGGGGCCGTTACCTCTCCAGAGCAGCCCGTCTCTTCTCCAGGAACTCTGCAGAGGAGGAATCTTCTTTTCCGACTTTCACTTTGGTCATTCCTAGCACAGGAAGGAGACGGAGTTATCGTTTCAAACTCAGCACACGGGGCGGGAGCAGCGGGGAAGCATTTTCCACGGGGAATTCAGACTTTGTGTGGGCAAAGAGTGACTTGGAAAGGTGACATCTACTATCTGGCACCAGTTGACAGGTAGAAAGGGCGCAGAGGCAAGATCGGAAGGGGTCTGGGTCCGGACTCAAGCAAACAGGTTCAGTGAGGATGCAGAGGACAAGGTTTCACTCCACGTCGAGTGGAGACGAGCTCAAACAAGGCTCTGAAAGCTCCAGGGATGGACCCAGAGTTTTGTCCATGCCACAGACCCCAGGTTATCTTTCCACCCCCACTCCCCCCAGCTGCTCTGCAGCTTCCCCAGCAGCATCCGCCATCAGAAGAGCCGGCTCCATCACCCACGCCTCCGACACGCACCTATGAGACTCTTCTCAGGCGGCGGAGGAACGATGAACCCATTTTGGGCATGTTTCTCCGACAGCTTCTCATAGAGACCTAGAAAGTCACTGAACCTCCTCTTCACCGAAAACTGCTTGCTCCTGAACATCGGCATGCTCGTCTGTAGAGCCAGAGGGATGGGGTGAGGGGGGAAGAGATGAGACTCGGATCAGACTCGGTCAGGGAAGCGCTGAGCCCTGCTCTCACTTCCGAGGCCAAAGCGGGGCGGCTTGAGCCCCATTAGGCATAAGGAATGAAGAGAGCAGGCTTTCACCTCTCAGCAGTTCGCCTCCCAGCCCTTCCCGCTGCCTCACCCCAAAATCCCAGCCCTCTCTGGGACTGGGGAGAGCTCTCGGGCAGCACTTAAAGGCTACAGGGCTCATCAGCAGCTTTTGGCTGAAGGGGAAGGTAATGGGTCCCATTCACACCCCACCCATCAGCTTTGGACCATGGCACGTGTAGCCCAGTGGCGGCTGTAGAGCCAGCCAGGAACAACGTTCCACAGAGCTACAAGTAGGAAGGCAGCCAGGATTCCTCGTGACCAGCCCTGGAGAGCAGGTCTGGACACAGAGCTGGCTGCAGCAGCAGCTTCACAATGAGAGCAGAGCTTGGATCAGCTTAATCACATGCTGCTGTCAGCACAAAAGCACCAGCCCCGGCGTGTGGGGCTCTCTCGGATGGATGTGGGTCCCACTGCTTGCTCTGAGTGCTGGGATCAGCCAGGACTGCAACGAGGCAGCTGGCTGGGGGAGATAAAAATAACGGAAAAACAGAAAAAACCCAGAGAAACAGCCTCTTTCCAAACAGGTTCAAAGGCTGTTTCTCAGCCAGGCTCATCCCTTGAGATGCAGGAGAGGGTTGCAGCTCCCAGGCCCACATCCGGGGCCATTCAGACCTCCCTGGGCTCAGGTAGGAAAAGGTGGTCCCCACTGTGGAACACCAGTGGCAGCCCACCTTGGGAGCCAGTGGAGGGGCAGACGTACCTGTGTGGACACTTTGTAGGCTACATACGCATTCATGCCATCCCCTAGGGAAGAAAGAGGCAAGGTGTTACCATATAAGGCTGAGGAGGAACCCCAAATCTTGGGCACAGCTTCACCAGGGGCACAACTTTGCCAGGGGCACGGCTTCACCGGGGGCAGGTCCTGCCTGACCAACCTGGTGGCTTTCTAAGACAGGGATTGGTGGACACAGGAAGGGTGATGGATGCGATCTATGTGGAGTTCTGTAAAGCCTTCAAGACAGCCACCCTCCTGCCTCTTCTCTAAACTGGAGCGCAATGGATTCAAGGAGGGCACTGTTCAGTGGGAAAGGAATTGGCTGGCTGGTCACATCCAGAGGGCAGTGGTCTATGGCTCGATCTCCAGATGGAGTTCTCTGACAAGGGGTGTCCCTCAGGGGTCTGTGCCAGGACTGGTATTATTTAACATCTTCATCAATGACACTGACAGTGAGGTTAGCTGCACCTTTGGCACCAAGCCGAGCAGTGCAGCTGACACACAGGAATGGTAGGATGTCATCCAGAGGGACCTGGACAAGCTGGAGAAGTGGGGCCCATGTGAACCTCATGAGGTTCAACAAGGCCAAGTGCCAGGCCCTGAACATGGGGCAGGGCAATCCTTGTTCTCATCACAGGCTGGGGGATGCTGTGCTGGAGCAGTCCTGCAGGGAAGGACTTAGAGTGCTGGGTGATGAGAAGCTTGACACAAGGTGACAGCACACACTTGCAGCCCAGAAGGGCAACTGTGTCCTGGGCTGCAGCAGACGGAGTGTGGCTGCAGGTCTGGGGGGGATTCTGCCCCTCTGCTCTGCTCTCATGAGACCCCACCTGGGGTGCTGCATCCAGCTCGGGGGCCCCCAACACAAGAAGGACATGGAGCTGTTGGAGGGAGCCCAGAGGAGGCCACGAAGATGATCAGGGGCTGGAGCCCCTCTCCTGTGAAGCCAAGCTGGGAGAGCTGGGCTGGCTCAGCCTGGAGAAGACAAGGCTCCAGGGAGAGCTTACAGCACCTCCTAGTCCCTGAGGGGGCTCCAGGAAAGCTAGGGAGGGACTTTTTAGAGGGGCCTGGAGTGACAGGACAAGGGGGGATGGTTTAAATTGGGAGGGGGGAGATTTAGATGAGATATTAGGAAGATATTCTTCCCTCTGAGGGTGGTAAGGCCCTGGTACAGGGTGCCTAGGGAGGCCATCCATCATGGAGGGGTTCAAGGCTGGGTTGGATGGGCCCTGGAGCAGCCTGGGCTGGGGAGAAGTGTCCCTGATCATGGCAGGGGGTGGGACTGGATGGGCTTTGAGGTCCCTTCCAGCCCTGACCACTCTGCGATCCCACGACCCCTGCACAGAACGGCAGGCATCCCTCGCTGCAGGACTCCAGGCCCTCGCCCGCTCAGCGTTTCCCCAACCTGGCTGCTCAGCTCTCCTTCGACTTCCCAAAGCCGCCGAGCAGGACAATGGGGCTCTTGTTACACCGGGGCCCTCCGGGCTGCCTCCGCGCATCTGCTCGGCACGCAACAATCCAGCGGCTGTGCAGCGCATGAAGCGGCCCATTCAGGGGATGCGAGTCCAGCGGCCCCTGGCTGCGCGCGGATGGATCCCGAACCACCACGGCAGCTTCCTCCAGCTGACACAGAAACCCCCTTGTTCTGCAAAGGGATTTACCTGGGAGGTCAACTGCAGGGCATCTGCAGAGGTCCAATGCCACCCTTAACTTACCGCTGGCTTACAAAGTGTCCCACGCCCCGGCTCTGGAGATACGGAGCCAGAACAGGCTGCTGTGTGCAAGGCAGCTCCCCACGGCTGGGAAGAGACAGGATGAGATGTTCTCCGCACCCCAGGGACAACCACGTAGCTGGGCAAGTCCCTCCAAACCCTACTTTCAGCAGAGGGTGAGACCCTCTTAGTTCAAAGCCAGAATGGCTTTGCTGGCAAATGGAGCTGCCAGGGAGAGGTGTCCAAATTTGGAATAACACACTTGGGTTTAGGTTCTGGTGGTTTCTCTGCCTCCTCCCCAGCACCTGTGCATGGGACAGTACTGCCCAGAGATCCAGACACTGAGCTCTGTTACTGCAAGCACCATCTTCTCCCCTCCCCAAACCCCCTTGCTCCTGGCTCCCTACCTTCCTGGAACCTGCCGCTGCCTCGCTCACCAGCAACCTATCAGCACTTCACCCTGGGGAGCCTTGTTTCCTCTAGATATTGGAAGAAACCTTGGAGAAGCTACTCTGGGATTGAGCTTGCTCTTGCAGAGATGGCTTGAAGCTGGAGCAGCTGCCTCTGGTCCTACTGCCAAGCCCAACCTGCCGCACCGGGCACTGGCACAGGGTATTAACTCACCGACTTTCTCCGGGTCGCTCACTCCCACTGTCAGCTCGAATTTGTCCTCTTGTTCCTCTTCTTCCAGCTGTTCGGAGCAAGCACACAGGGGACAGCAAGTCAGAAGCCCCAAACCACCAAGCTCCAAGTGTCTTAGGCGCTTCAGCCTGGCTCCTCACCTGCACCCCAAGGATCTTAAACCACGAGGATCTCATCAAACCACATTTTCCTTCCCAACACCACCAGCCACATGGCCAGACCCACAAACCACCCAGTGCCAAGGCGTTACTGCGGAGCCCGGCGTGAGACCCTTCCCCAGGGGCTCTCTTATGCTGGGGGTTTGGCTTTCATCTGAAACCACGGAAGGCATGAAAGTCAAGACAGCAATGGGCAGATGGAGCCTGAATGGGGTGTGCCCATCGCTCCCCACTCTGTAGTGCTGCTTCCGAGGGACTGCGGAAGCTGCAGGCTCACTCAGGCATTGCAGTGAAGCAGGGCTGAGCCCAGACTCAGGCCACCTTTGGTCTAGGAGCTAATAGCCACAGCTCTTCATTTGCTGCTCAGGTCAGCATCCAGGCCTGGCTACTGTGTTGCTCCTTCACCCGAGCCAGTCTGAGGCCAACTGGAGACACTCTGCAGTCCTCTCTCACAGGCTTGGGGCAGGAAAGGACTGCTTTCCCCCTCTCCAAACAGCTTCAGTTTCTCCACAGGAGAAGACCCAGATTTAGGCCACGCACCACCCGGCTGGGCAGCCAGACCAGAAGCTCTGCTCAGGGACTTCAGGTTCTCACCTCACTCCAGTGACTGTGTCTTTCAACAGCTCCAACAAGAGCAGCTGTCCCACCCGCAGCAGCGCTGGAGCTCAGACCCCCAAGACCACACCAGCCACTTGCTATTTCGGCTTTGGAATTTGTTCTTGGGCAAGAACATCACTAGCCTGACCTGTGACCCCCACCAGTCCCAGACCGATGGCCTGAGATCCAAACCCAGGCACCAGGCTACATTAATTATGTCATTTAAAACACGTCATGTGCCTGTAATTAAGCAAATAGGCAGGTTCCCACCTCAGAATGTGGGCAAGAGGGAAAGCTCAGGGTGATTCTCACCTCCTCATAGGTCTTTGGAGGGTTTCGGGAAGAAGAGCTGGAGGCTGCTTCTAAGGTGGGGGCAGGATGGGTCGCTCTGGCCGGCTCCTTCTTCTGGTTGGTCTGTGTGCTGTCTAGGGACAGCTCCACGGTGGCATCTGTCAAGAGAAGTTCACAAGGGTCAGGTTCTCTGCTTCTGGAAAGGTCATTTCAAGGTTCTTGGTGAAGCTCCTGGGATTCGGGGAGTAACAGAAGTCTGAATTAGCCAAAAAAAGAGAGGGAAGAGACCTGCAGGCACCGGGGAGAGCAGGACTTGGTGCAGTGAGAGTATATGATCGACCCTCCCGGGGAACGTTAACCCCACTGAGCCAGGCGTCACTCCTCGCCAAGCGCCGGAGGAGCTGGGAGCAGCTAAAGCCCAGCTGGGTTTGTACGCGGCCCAGAAGGAAGGGGGGCTCCTCCCCAGCCTGCTTCCTCTCCCAGAGGAGCCAAAAGCTTCCACCTGTTCACAGGTGTCTCCGGAACTGACTCCGAGATGCCTCTGCCAGAGGTGTCCCACCACGGAAGGGCCTTCCCACCGCAGAAAGGTGTGACCCTCCTCACATTCCCCTGTTGAGGGGCGTTACACCACCCCTTCCTCCAGAACAGTGATGCCCCAACCGGAGAGGCCTCCCCCCACCAGCATGGAGGGAGGAGAAGGAAGAGAACGAGGTTACTTCTAACCCCACCATACAGCTTCAGGCAGCAAAACCAAAGCAAACTCCAGCTTTTAGATTCTTCATCTTCCAAATAACTAATCCCTGCGGAGTGACCCTGCTGCAGATCAGGAGGAGGCTGGTCCAGCCACCCCAGCAGAGCCCAGTACTTCCAGTTCCCAGGCTGGGAACACAAGGTGGAGATGAGGACCTGTGAAATACCCACAACCCGCAGTGTTGCCCTTAAGAGCCAGTTGCTCTGGGCTCAAGAGCTCAGAGAGGCCCAGGAAGCGCCCCGTGGATACGGACTCACCTGCAAATAAGTCCTGATCATCCTGCTCCGTGCGGACCCCGTTCTCTTTGGAGGTGGTGCTCACAGGGAGAAGCGGTTCCCTCTTCGGCGCCGCGGGCTTGCTCTGTGGAGAATCACAAGCATACAAATGAGAGATCTTCTACGCTGCGGAGCAGAGGCCTGAGGCCCAACCAGCCCCCATCCCCAGCCCCTTCCTACAATCCCCACCGGCATGGCTGTGCTGAGGCCACCGAGCATCACAGGGAAGTGTTGGAGCTGGTTTTGGTGCTGATGGGTCACCAGGACATGCCAGCCCACAGACCAAGCACTCGCACCACACCGAGCCAGGCAGGAAGCGCGAAGGGAACCTCTGGACCGTGCAGCCAACGGGAAGGAGATCCCTTGGGAAAGCCAAGCCAAGCTGGGGGCGGGAGCCCAAGGCGAGGTGTTTGCCCAAAGGCAAGAGACACCAGGGACCACGGGAGCTCCATCAGCAGCTTAACCGGCACAGGCAGTTCAACCGCTACCGCGAGCTGAGCCGAGCTTCCCCGGGGGGCTGGTTGGGGCTGTGCTTTAACATGGCACTGCCCTTTGGCTTCCCAGAGCTCACAGGCTCCGTGTTTCGAAGCCTGTCCCGGGGTTTGCCCACTGGAGCAGAAGGCAGAGCTGTTTCTGTGCTTACAGAAGTCGGCACAGTGACTCGCTCCTCGTTCTGCAGGCAGGGAAGTGAGCGTGAGCCGCTCCAGGCACGGATCGGACTGTGGCCACCATTCCCTAATGCCTTTGCAGGGAGCACAACAAGCCTTTGAGGGTTGGTGAGCCAGGTGCTGTCAGCGGCAACGCCAGACCCACGGGCTCCCCAACGTGGAAACACCGTGGGCAGAGGAAAGCGGTGCCGGCATGACTCCTCTCTAAGGTGGGGCCAAGCCTCTGGGTACACAAACCATTGGCTGACACCAAGCCTGAGAGAGCTACAACCACCAGCAACCCACATGAGGGAGATTCAGAGCAGGTCTTGTTCAGATCTTCCACCGGAGCCCTCCAAGTGGGTACAGAAACCCCCCTCTACACGGACAAGGTGGGCTGGGAAGTTTCCCCATGGATCTCTCCAAAACACAGGAAGGAGCCGTTTACTCATCTACCATTGGTCAGGCCCTCGAGTCCGCCTCAAATTCAGTTTCTAAAGTGGCAAAAGCACCACACCCCACTCCTACTTCTCCATCTGCCATGACACAGCCTGTGACACAACCCCAGCTGCCTCAGAGGCCCAACTCAGTGATCCCTTGACCATCGTGTGTGTGGGCAGGAGCTCCTGAGGTCCCTCTGACGCTCACCACAGCTTGGGGGGCAGGAACAGAAACCACCTTGTGTCAGAAAAGCATCCTTAGAAGGGACCCCCATCACACAGCCACCCAGAAGCGGGTGGATCGCCTCATCCACCCAATCACTAGCTCCCATATGAGCACCCAGGTGGGCAGATCAGCCTTGCCAGCCGGACTCCCCAGCATCCCAGGAAGTGTTTTGCTGAGGCTCAAGGGCAGGGAGCCAGGCAGAGCCACCGGCTCGCAGGGAAAAGCAAAACATCAGCTGTGGCAGTTGCTTCAACAACACTGAGCGCCTGATAAGCAGCTTCAGCTTAACTAACACCAGTTTCAGTGGGGAGGACAGACAAGGATGATGCTTTATTTACATGAAAAGCCCATGGCGGTCGGGGCTCGTCTGTTTTGGGAGGCTGCCTCTAGCCCAAAGCAGTAAGCCACCTACCAAGCCTCCCAGTTCTTCACTGAACAAGTTCAGGGCCCTTGCTGTGCCCTGGCACCAGCCAGAGGTATGGGCCCCTTCCCCTTGCAAGGCCAGGCTCCCACTTTCCTGCTTATTTCCCAAAAGGAATAACCCCACCACTCTGTGAGGCCCAGAATTCCCATTCCCAGCAGAGGATAGAAGACAGCAAGCGTGGCTCAAGGCACTGGGCTGGGAGCTTGGGAAGGGGAGCAGAGCAAGAGCTCCAGCTCCAAGCTTGACTAGGCCAGCTTCATTCCCAGCGTGCTGTCAGACAGGCTCTGGCTTGAGGTCTTCTCACGGACATCCGCAGGCTGAGAAAAACCCTGGGTGAGGCTGGCAGAGCCCATAGCGCCAGATCCTCATGGGGGGGCAAGGTGACCCCAGAGCTTCCAGAGCTGAGGAAACCAACCCTACTTCCCACAGCACTCTAGGGACCAGACTGCCAGAGAAACCAGCTTCTGCAGCACCCCCCAGCAGACTCTGGCTCAGTATGGATGCCGGACCCTGGAGCCAGAGGCTGCAGGTCGCTGCTCCAGACCACATCCCGGCGCAGGTGGCCAAGGCCGGCAGGAGTTCCCAACCGCTTCAGCAGCGACGAGAGACTCGGCTGCAGGAGACCGCCAGAGCCCAGGCGAAGCTGCTGGAACCCTCAGCCGCTCACGCCTCGGCCTCCGGCGGGGACCCCGCGGCACCCCGAGCTCTCCGAGCCCCCCCGCCACCAGAGCCAGGTCCCCAGGCGGTCGCACGCCTGCTCCCCGCGAGCCGGGGGACGCACAGGGATGACCCCTGCGCGGAGGGGCCGCTCCCCGAGCCCAAGCACCGTGCGGCGGGACAAGAAGCCGGGGCTCGCCCACCCCGCCGCCCCGCCCAGGCTGCCGGCGCGCCGCTAACTCCGGCCCCAAGCCGAGGGGTGTTTGGGGGTACCGAGCAGTGGGCAGCTCCCCCCGCCGGGCTCCGCCAGGGCCGAGGACTCACGGTCCCGGCTCCCGGAGGGGGGGAAGGAGGCACCGTCCGCCCCCCGAGACCCGCCCGCCCCGCCCCGCGCTCACGGTGCCGGTGAAGATATCCTCGCCCTCCGTGTCGCTGTCGGCAGCCCCCAGGGCGCCGCCGCTGGGCTCGGGGAAGGGCGGGGGCAGGCGCCCGGACGGTGACGGGGAGCGGGAGCCGGAGCCGCGGGCGCCGCCCGACGCCATGGCCGCGCTTCCGCTGCCGTGCCGGAAGCCACCGCCTTAAGAGGCTGGGGGCGGGGCCGGGGGAGCGGACGGCCTCCCGATTGGGAGGCGCCGCCGACCTCCCCGCCCCTCTCCGCTACGGCGAGCCAATGAGCGCGACGGCTTTTGCTCTGCTCGCAGGCGTCGCTCCGTCCCCATGGAAACGGCCACGAGCCGGGCGGGAAGGTACCATTGCTCCGGCGGAGGGGGAGGCGTGCGTGCGTGCGCGTGCGTCCCCCCCGGCCCGGGCAGTGGCCGAGCTCAGGCCTGAGGGGAGGGGAGGGGGATGCGGGGGACTGGAGTGGCGGGGCTCCCAGCGCCCCGGGGAACTGGGGGGAGGCTGGTCCTTCAGCACCCCAGGGAGGGGGGATGCGGAGCTCCCCGTGCCCCAAACCGGCCGTCAGCCCCTCAGCACCCCGCTGGGGGGGAATGCAGGTCCCTCAGTACCTTAGCCAGGATGCCCACGGTGCCCTTGCGGCCCCAGCTGGGATGGCCGTGGTCACCCTACCAGCCCCCCAGAACCGGCCCTAGCCCCCTCAGCAATGCAGCCGGCCTCGGGGTCCCCAAAAGGGCAAGTGCTCCCCTCTGCACCAACCCAGGCACCCACAGCACCATCGAGGACCCCGTCAAGAAGGGCATGGTCTCATCAAACTCGAGGGTGAGCGTTGTGGTCTTCTCAGTGACCCAACCAGTCTGAACAACACGGACAAGACTGTCACAGCATCATTGTCCCTCACTGCACCAACTAAGATGGTTGTGGTCCCATTAGTGCCCTGACTGAGATGGCCATGGGTCCCTCTGCTGTGGGGGATCTACTGAGACCCAAAGCCCCCACTGAAATGGCTGCCGCTCCTCAATGCCCTTACCCAGACATCACGATGCCTCGATCAAGATAGCTCTGGTCCCTTCAGCACCCTTACTCTGACAGCTTCGATCTCTTGGGTGCCCACACAGAGGGGGCTGTGCTCCTTCTCACTTCCCTGACCTAAGCGACCACAGCACCCTCAACACAGAGCAGCTGCCACCCCTCCACATGCTGATGTGCACAGGGCCTTGTGGGGAAGAACCCCAGAGCTGTAAACCACCTTGATCCTTCCCTCTGCCAGCTTTCGGTTCCTCTCAAAACAGCCCACACTGAGCCTTGTGCAGGCCCGAAACACTCATCCCAGGACACAGGGATGGGTCCCACACTCACAACCCCTCCCAAGCATGCCAGTATGAACCCCACAGCCATGAGGCTCTTGGCCCAGTTGCTTGCTCACTCACTCACCAACAGCCAGAGCTCTGTCAGGTAGCAGCTGGAGAAGCTGGGGTAGCAGAGCCAGGTGAGACTTAGACCTGCTTTGGATGAGGGAGAATATCTGGATAAACAGCTCATTAAAGGGCAGGCAGGGGCAGGACAAGGGGGATGGGGTGAAGCTGAAGGAGGGAAGGGTTAGATTGGATATTAGGGGAAGTTCTTTGCAGAGAGAGTGGTGAGGGGCTGGAACAGGCTGCCCGGAGAGGGGGTGGGTGCCCCATCCCTGGAGGTGTTCAAGGCCAGGTTGGATGGAGCCCTGGGTAACCTTGTGTAGCTCCAGGCCTGAGGTTGGTGTCCCTGCCTGTGGCAGGGGGTTGGAGCTCTGTGATTCTTGGGGTCCCTTCCAGCCCAGACCAGTCTGTGATTCTATGATAAGCCAGGCAGAGTCCTTGGGCCACTGGTCACCCCTCAGCTGAATTAATTCACCAGGCAGCACCCCAGGGAGACCTCTTTCTCCAGGGGAAAAGAAAAGGTCTCTACCTTCTCTCTCAGTCATGGGAGAGCAACCAAGAGAGACGGGTTTTCCTACTTGTGTCTCAGCTGTTCCCTGCAGCAAAACCCAGCAGAGACATTGAAACCTTCTACATGGGAGCATTTGGTTGCCACTGGGTCAGTGGTTCCTTCCTTCCCCCCCCCCAGCTCTCAGGCGAGGAACGCTCCTGGCTTGCTCAGTGCTCCGAATACCAAAACACAGCTTATCGTTATCTTGAAGGCCGCACCAGAATCCTCCTCGCTTCCTGTGAAGGGCAGCTGCTCCCTCCCTCCTGTCAGAAATTCTTCCTAGGGTTTGCAGCAGCAAAAGGGTCCACCCTTTGTCTCACAAACAGGTCCCCACACCAGGTGTCCTCCCAGATTGCTGCAGTGGGTTTGACCCTGTGGGGTTTCACCTCAATGACAGCCTGCCGGCATCACTCTCCTAAGTGGGTGGCCTGGGATGGACACAGCTGTCCCACAGAGGGACCTTTTGTGGATGAGGTGTGAGGAGCAAGCTTTGAATACACTGCTTTTGGAAAACCTGATGGCCAGAGCAGAGGAAAGGCTGAGGCTGTAGGACACCAAGATGAGAAGGGGCATGAGGATAACAGAAGCAACCAAAAGAGATGAGTTTTCCTACTTTGTCTCAGCTGTTCCCTGCAGCAAAGTCCAGCAGAGACATCCTAACCTTCTACACTGGAGCACTTTGTCACCAACAGGTTGGTGCTTCCTTCCTTCACCACCCCCCCACCTCACCCCAAGGTCCTGCATCACTACTGCGGTATCTCCCATCCCTTCTCAGTCCTAGTCAGGCCTCTCAGCTGCCTCTCCTCATTTCAGGGTCTGAGACATGAGTGCACTCCATAAGCTGTGGAGATAAACCTCACCCAACAGCTCAGCCATGCTGGTCACATCCTCACAACCATAGGGTTAAGGAGAACACCAACAAAAAAACCTGGAAGCCAGGCAAGGAGTCACAAGGAGTTCTTCAGCAAGACCAGGGGCCTCACACCAAACATGCCCCCAGCCCCAGAAGTGAGGGCCAGCTTCGGGCAGCCACAGTCAGTTCAAGTCCTTGAGATGCTTCCAGGTCCTGCATCATGACCATGGCTCTGGAGTAACGAGCCCCAGAGTGCTCAGCAGCAAGGAGAGGTGGTTCATACCCACCCACCCACACTAAAAATGCCCCATAGTGTCCCCATACGGATCCTTCCTTTCCTTGCCCTTTGGGCAAGTCCCCACCTCATCCTCAACCTCAGATCCCATTTCTTCCAGCCCATCCCTCTCCCCAGCAGTTCAACTCTCTTCTTTCTGCAACCACACAGCAACCTCTAATCCCCCCCCTCCACCCACTCTGGAGCACATTACCTTGTCCTCCATCCCCCTTTATCCCTCCTTTTGGGTCCTCTGCACATCCCCACCCTGCTGCTTCTCCAGCTTCCCCCCAACACCCAGGTCCCCAGGGAATCTCCATGCCCAGGTGACATCTCCGGCACGGCTGTGTGCTCACAGCAGAAGCTGGTCCTGGGAGCCAGAGAGCTCGTTAAATCACCTTTTGGTTTTATTTCAAGTGCTGTACACACAAAAGCCACCCACCCCCAGGTGCTCCCAGCGCCCCTGTGCAGACCCTGCCTCGACGCCCACCGCAATCCGGCACTCGGCCGCTGCAGGGCGCAAGGCCTAAATAAGTTACCCGCCTCCCCGTGCCGTGCGACCAGGCACCGGGACAGGTCGGCACCAGCCCGACCAGTGCCTGGCTCACCCAGAGTGCCCTGCACCAGGGCAAGTGTTCACTTTGAAACCCAAGTGTCCCACCATGGGGGGGGCCTTGCCCGCTCCCAGTACCGCTGGCCCCCAGGGCTCAGCATGGCATGACAGCCTCCGATGGCAGCGGGGAGCACCTGTGGGGAAAGGATGAGGTCAGAGTGTTGGGGTGTCCCGTTCCAACACCCACAGAGCTGTTGGTTAAATTCCTCGGGGCAGGGAGGGGGACTGTGTGGGACTTCAGCTTTCCATCCCCTCCCCAGTCACAGGGGGCAAGACATCAAGGACTCACAAACCCGATGCAACCACAGAACCCAGTGCTGGCGGTGGCTCGCTCCCAGGAGGGCTAAAAGCTGGAGAAAAACTGCAGGGATGGGCTCAGCCTGCAGCAGCACCCAAGGGGGTGAGAGCAGTGAGCCCCCAGCGCTGCCAGTGGCACCTGAAGAATCCCTGGCAGAGCCCAGAGCCGTGCTGGGCAGTACTCACTCCATCTTGGCTTCCAGGTGGTGGATGGTCTGCTTGTCCAGGTAGCGGCAGAAGAGCGAGAGGAGGTTGCTGGGCAAGAAGAGAGGCTCCACCAGCAAGGTCTTGGGCACCTGTGACAGTTCCCGGGCAACCAGGAACACCGTGTCTGTCCTGGGGGCACCAAGGGAAGGGGTTGAGCACCCTACCAGCTGTCAAACCCCAGCACCGCCCTTCCCATGGCACCTCACCATGACTCGAAGTCCCCACCACGCGGTTCCAGCGGTGCATCAGAGGACAGCAGCCTCTCGCCATGGCTCAGCAGGGAGTAGAGCAAGGAGATCCCAAACTGTGGGGAAGCACCAGGATGGAGGGTCACAGCTGGGGACAGCAACACTCTGGGGACACCTCATGGCTCTGTGCTCCTACCTGGTTCTTCAAGGCCATGGCCAGGGGGAGCTCCGGGGACTCTGAGAGAGGCCTGGTCATCTCCTTGAGGACCTCTATGAGTTTGCTGAAGGTCATCCTGCTAACCACCCCGTTCAATGGGCTGTAGAGCAGGGGGAGAGACTGGGCAGGGCAGAGGGGAGAGCAGGGATCTGAGACCCTTAAACTAACACCTGGGGGGCCAAAACTGTACCACCACTCCCCTTCCCACAACAAGACTGTCACTGCGACCACTGCGATCCCTCCTGGAGACCTTTCTTCTCCTCCCTAAGGAAGGAGAGAGGCTCCTGGCAACCCCACCAGCTGCCTGACCATGCTGCAAGACAGGCCCCTCCCCACATTGCCCAAGGGTGATGCTCCACCATTGCTCTTGTTGGGGGGAAGGGGGCAGCCCCAGAAGGCCCTGCCCCAGCTGGGGGTACTCACCTCATCCAAGATGTCCTTCTTCATGAGGAAGGGCAGGTGGTGTGTGATGGTCAGCAGGATCTTCTCTGCTTGCTCCTGGGTCAGGTGGGGCAGCAGCCGGGCTGTGAGTTTCTTGCCCTTCCGCACACACAGGAGCTGCAGGAACTCATCCTCTGCCTCCCTGGGGACGAAGGCTCCATTGGCACAGATCCCGAGGGACCCGCAGCTTCTCTGTCCATCCAGAAGGACCAGCATCAGCTCCAGTGGAGGACAAGGCTCAGGGGCAGGGTCAGCAGAGGCCGTGGCGACAGACAAACCCTTGCTATCACCCAGAACTACTCATACACAACTATCCGAGCCCAGCAAGGCCCAGGACACGCCACCTGATCCCCTCTCCTTATGGCACAGACTCACTCTTCGCTGCTGCATGGTCTGATTTTCAAGGCTTGGTAGATACGCTCCACTTCTTGGCTCTTCTGCTCTGGGCAGCAGGGCTGCTGCTCCTGCTTCTCCTGGGCCAGGGACACCTTCCGCTCCATCTCCTCCACTTCCAGCAACTGCAGGAACAGCTGAAGAAACCACACAGCATAAGGGGGCAGCTTGGGGCACCCTCCACCTGCCCCCAGGCAGATGACCCCTCGCAGAGCTCTTCAGCCAAAAGCCACGCGCCTGCATCATCCCACCCTGCCCCAAACCCATGGCTCACTCACCTTCTCAATCCGGTGCAGCGCCCGAAGCCGGTGGCTCCCTGCAGCCTTCGGGAGGGGGAAAGGAAGGAGACACAATGGTTACAGTCAGCACCAGACACCACCGCCAGTGGAGCTCTGGGCCAGCTGCTCCCTGGGGATCAGAGGCAGCTTCAGGATACAGTTATCCCACGTGGAGGCCCACAGCCAGCCCTGAGTGTCCACAGCCCCATCCTGCTGCTCCATAGGGGACAAGCTGCCACCACCGAGGTGGCACTAACTGCACACCTCATCCCATGACTGGGGACAGCACGCAGAGCAAGGAGGGTGCCCAGGCTCAGTCGAAAGCAGCTTCTAAAGCTCCTGGCTAAGGCTGCTCCAGGGCCTGCAGGCAGCTTGGAGCAGTGTCCCCTGGCATCCAGGGCACCCACCAGCCTGGCTCGCCATCACCTACCTCCTCCAGGAGGGCATGGTGCACAGCATCGATGGCCCGGCGTGGGCTGTAGCAGGTGGACACTGCGACCTGGCCCAGCGAGCCCGCGATGCGCACCACTGCAAGAGAGATGGGATACAGGGAGACCACATCCCAAAAGCCCTCACTCAGCTCCCTGCCCCCCATTGCCCCCCACCCCAGTCCCTCACCGGAATCATATGTCTCCACTTTCTGGATGAAGGGTGTGACCAGCTTGGGGGGCTCCTGCTTGTTGCGCCCACCAAGCAGCTCCTCCTCTGCCTGCTTGCGCTCCAGCCGGTGGTAGTATGTCTGTAACGACAGGCACAGCTGGGAGCGGGGAGGCACTACAGGCACCCTCTGGCTCCCAATGGGATGAAGTCCTAGCCTTGATGAGGCGCTGAGTAAGCCCCTGAGGTGCAGTAGCCCACCTGGTAGTAGTAGTCATTATCCATGTTCTCGCTCTGCAGCTGGATCATCTCCACCTTGACGACCCAGTCCTTCTCCTTGGAGATCATCAGCCCCGCGTAAGGGTCCGCTTTAGTGGACCACAGCTTCTTGGGGGGGACACTGGCACAGGAGAAGACCACAGCCTGCTGTGACTACCTAGAGCACCTCCCACCCTCGGCCTTACAGCTCCCCAGGACCCCCCATACCTCTGCACTGTCCCGCCTTGCTGCTGCCGCTGGGTCAGCATGCGCTGGTGCTGTGGGTGCAGCTGGGTCATGTGGCTGGGCACGCTGCAAAGGGGACCAGATGGGCATCAGAGGGCTCAGCATGAGAGGGGGGACACATCCCCCCACCCCTAGCTGCTCACTGGGCCTCCCCTAGTCCCAAACAATGTGTGCTTCTCGCTATCCCCTTACCTGAGGTTCAGCTGGCCGCTGGCTGAGGGGCTGAAGAGGAGAGCAGGGTCCACAGAGGGAGACATGGGACCAAAGTGCATGGCAAGAGGGCGTGGTGAGCCGCTGATGCTGGGTGATGGGGGCCGGAAAGGGGCTGGAGACGCAAGCCCTGCAGTCTGGGGAGGAAAAGAGAAGCGGTCTGAGCCTTCCCCCTGCCCCACCGAGGGTCCCAGTGGGGTCTGCCAGCTCCTGGCTCCCACCCTTGCACAGGGAGCAACACGGAATGTGGTGTCCCCCCACCCAGGATGATGCTGCTACAGGCAAGGGGGACCCTGGTGTCACCAGAGACCACACACCCCAGGTTTGTCACCCACGCCGCAGCATGACACCAATCACACCACCGCACGCAGCACGGGTCCTGGGGGGACATTGGGATGAACAGATTCACAATGCAACAGCCACACCGGTGGCTCTGCTTTCCCTGCCTGCAGGATGCCAGAGGTGGGTGCTTGGGATTAGATGGAGCTCCTCAGTTGCTACTGCACAGCAGAGCTTTGGGAAGGATCCTGTCCCTGTCCCCTGTCACCCCAGGGCCACCCAGAGGGGCCGCGGCAGCTCCCCGCAGCCCGCTGCATTACCTGGTTGGAAGTGAAGAGTGGAGAGGGCCTGCGAGCCGGCGTGAAGGGCCGAGGGGAGCATGGGGAGCGAGGCGTCAGAGGCGACTGCTGCAGGGCAGGGGGCAGGAGGTGTCACCAGGACAAGCCTGTCCTCAAGGCTGCTCCCCCAGGTCGGGGAGGACGGAGAAAGAGGTGGTGCAAGAGCTCCCCCCCTCCCTAAAAAACAACCCCACCCACATCACCTGCCGGAGAAAGCGCTGGGGAAAGGACTTGGAAGACATCAGTCTGAAGTTGGGGCGCTTGAGTCGGGGAGAGCCCCCATAGCCCCTCTGCACAGGGGAGCTGAGGAAGTCAAGGGCCACGTTGGTGGATGGTGGGGGCCTCTCCAGGACCTGGAGGATGGCTTTATCCTGCAGGGAGGAGGCAGCAGAAGATGGAAGCGGGGCCCAGCTAGGGCCATTTTAGCTCCCCCAGCATCAATCAGCTCAACCAAAGTCTCTGGTCATTGCTTGGCTCCCATCCTGTAACAGGAGGAGACCCATGGGGATACCTGGCACAGGCGTCACCCTCCCCCCAAATGCAGACCCAGACTCTGCTTTGGGCAGGCACCTCCACTCACAGCCTCAGCACCCAAGAGACACATCTGTGAGCCACCAGATGTGACATGAGGCTCCCAAGGTTCCCTGCTCTCCCCGAATCACCCATGTGACCGCTGACACAGGGTACTGTGGAGTCCTTGGCCATTCCCCAAGGTCTGGGCCAGAGGGTACCCACCTCCAGCACATGGTGGGGCGAGATGTTGCTGGAGCCCCACACTGCAGGATCCATGGCCAGCTGGAAGAGGGGAAGATGGTCATCAAGGGGTAAGAGGAAGAGAAGGGCAGGGGACACCATGGAGGCAGCTTGACCCCATCACTAGCCAGGGGTGGAGGGTACATTTTTACCATATCCTCTTTGCCAAACTCTGCCCAGCAAGCGCCGATCCTGCTATCCAGCACGGCCGAGTCCTGGCTCTACGAGCAGAGAGGGGGTCACAGGCACATTCTCAGCCCCAGCCAGATTCCCTCCCTCCCCACTCTCGCGTCACCTCTAGCGTGGGTTTGCTCTGCACAGCTCTCATCACTGCTGGGTCTCCCAGGTCATTGGGCTCCTCACAAGGCTGCTGGTCTTCCTCAGGCTCTTCAGTCCCCAGCTCCTCCTCCTCCTCCTCTTCCTCCATCTCAGAGCTGACCTGCTCAACTTCCAACTCCATCCCACCTTCCTCCTGGGGCTCTTCCAGCTCCTCCAGTGGCTCAGCCACTTCAGGCCCCACTTCCTCCCCATCCTCAGACTCTTCCACCACCACTTCGGCTGTCTCAGGGCTCATCTCAGGAGGCAGCAAAGATTTTGTGACATCCTCCTCAGTAGGGTCTCGGTCTTGGAGGGAGAAAGGAGAGCACCTCGGGGTTGGCAAGGGTATGGGCAGCACCCACTCTGCTCCCACCCCGGGTCCTAACCAAGCAGGAGGACACCTTCCTCCCCTCCTCCTCACCCCACTGAGTGCTGGCTGCTCTCCCCAACCCTGGCGTTCCCCTGAGACCTTACCTAACCCAAAAGTCATCTCGTTGTACAGGTCAAGCTCTTCATCCTCCTCGGCCATCTCCTGCAGCAGAGGTACATCTTCCACCAGCAGGTAGTCCTCAAGGATCTGCAGGCAGAAGCAGCAGGGCCCCCACTAAGGGAGAGGCACCTTTAACCTGCCCCTCAAGAGCTGGGCGCTCAACCTCCCCCGTGAGCCACCCGCGGTCCCGGGACAGCCCCCCGGGCTCACAGCTGCTCCGCAGCTGGGACAGGGAAAACACGGGAGCCACTGGCACCGGCCAGAACCCGCTGGCTCGGCGCGGGAGCCCACCGACGCCGGCCGGCACCGGGGCCGCACAGAGGGGACGGCACCCGGCGCAGCAGCGGCGCTGGCGTGGCCGGCGCCCAGGGACACCATTAGGCTCCAGAGTGAACGCCCCCGCTACCCCGGCGACACGCGAGCGGGAGGCAGGGAAGGGCACCCCGCCGGCAACTCCGGGGCAGCGTCTTCTCCGGTACCGACCGCTCTGGGGAGACCCGGCACCGGGAGGAGGATGGGGGGGTGGGGAAGAGGGCGTGACGCGGGACAGCGGGAGAGGAGGCGGCCCCGGGGACGGAGCAGCGTGCTAAGGGCGGGACTCACAACCGGCTCGCCGCCCTCCGCCATGCCGCGGCGCCGCCCGCCCGCCCCCCACCCTCTCCCTCTCTCTCTACGGGGCCGGGCTGGCTCCGCCGCCGCCTTTTACGGACCGGCCGCCGCCGCTCCGGCGGCACCACGCCACTGCGCCTGCGCCTGCCGTACAACATGGCGGCGCCCACTCGCACCCCGCGGCTGCGCGGTCTGCTCGCTCCTCCCGCTCAGTGAGGCCCCGCCCACAGCGGGCACGGAGCCGGGGCTGCGAGATGGGCTTTGATCCGCCCCGAAGTCCCGCGCCCCGCGGAGCGCAGCGGGCTGCCCCTCGCTCCCCGGGCGAGACGCCGGGCCTCGCCCGCTCCCCTAGTGTCCCCCCCGGCTGATACAAGCGGGAGCACCCCAAAACCGCGGAGGGTCTGGCTGTCCGAACCGGACCGGCGCGGGATGCTAGAAGCATCGCGTCGAAGGAAACCCGTGGGTCAGCTCCTCCTTGCGGGGGAGGGCTGCTGGGTCATCTCCAGCGTTCCCACGCCGAGCGAGCCCGGACGGGATCCACATCCCACAATCCTGTGTAAATAATGCTCCCGAGAAAGGGGATCGCTCACCCCGGGCAGAGCTAGATGAGCCTCTGGGTCACACTACGAGGGGGTGACCCCAAAGATGCCAGTGGGTCATGCGCTGAGGTGGTGATGCCCCTGATGCCTGTGGGTTGTGCTCTGAAGCGATGACCCCCCCCTAATGCCTGCAGGCCATGCTCCAAGGCAGTGACACCCCCCCCACACCCCTCTACTGATGCCTGCGGGTTGTTCTCTGAAGCAGTGACCCCCCTTGATGCCTGTGGGTCATGCTCTGAGGTGGTGACCCTCAAGATAACTATGGGTCATGCTTCAAGGTGGTGACCCCCCTTGATGCCTGCAGGTCACACTCCAAGGTGGTGACCCCCCTCCTAATACCTGTGAGTCACACTCTGAGGTGATGACCCTCCCCTCAGCCACCGACTTAGCAGTTGGGATTGATTTCTGTGAGAGCCCCGAGTCCCTGATAAAGCTCTGCAGGCAGCTGCATCCCCTTATCTCCCAGCAGAAACACCCAAGAGCAGCTGTTCAGCTGCCAGCACAGCCAGCCAGAGTAGGGCTCAGAGTGGGGCCTGATAATGGGTGTTTGCAGGTTGGCTTGTCCTTTCTCTAGTCAGATGACCCTGTGGGGGAGGTTCTCCCTGCGTGCTGTGTTGGTTTTATTAAGGACAGGCCTTTAAACAGGATGTATGGAGACAGCAAGTCTTCAAAGGCAGCTCCATGATGCTGCAGTCTTCTTTTTTTACCCTGATTTTCCTCAGGACACTGTTTTGGAGGCCTGCTGTGCCTTGCTGGGCTATGGTGGAGGTGGCATAAGAAAATCTGGCTTTTTGACATTCACAGATTCACAAACTACATTGTCCAACCTTGAATGTCTCCAGGGATGGGGCCTCCACCATCTCACTGGGCATCCTGTGCCAGGGTCTCACTGCCCTCAGAGGGAAGTATGTCTTCCTCAGGTCTCATCTAACCCTGCCCTGCTTTAGTTTAAACCCAACACCTCTCATCCCATCTCTCCCTGCCCTTACCAACAACCCTTTCCAGCTTTCCTGTACGTCCCTCCAGGGACTGGAAGGGGCTCAGAGGTCACCCTGGATCTTTCTCTTTTCCAAGCTGAACAATCCAACTCTCTCAGCCTGTCTTTGTAGGAGAGATGCTCCAGCTCTTGGATCATCCTCATGGCCTCCTCTGGACCTGCTCCAAGAGGTCCATGCCCTCCTTGTGCTGAGGGCTCCAGAGCTGGACACAGCACTGCGGCGGGGGTGGAGGAGGTGGTGTCTCCCCAGATCAGAGCAGAGGGGCAGAATCCTCTCTCTCGATCTGCTGGCCACACCCCTTGCAATGAAGCCAGGGATGCTGTTGGCCTTCTGGGCTGTGAGGCCACTTTGGTAGCTCATGTCTTACTTTTTGCCCATCAGTACCCCAAGCCCCTCCCGCAGGGCTGCTCTCCATCACACCACCCCTTGTTGAGCTTCATGAGGTTTGCACAGGCCCACCTCTCTGGCTGCTCCAGGTCCCTCTGGATGACATCCCGTCCCTCACCACACCACGCAGCTCGCTGTCATCAGCAAACTTGCTGAAGGTGTACTTGATCCCTCTGTCTGTGCCATCGATGGAGATATTAACCAACACTGGTCCCAGTACAGATACCTGAGGGACACCCCTTGTCACCCCTACCCATCTAGACATCAAGCCATTGACTTGCTTGTGTCTGATGCTGGTGACTCCACGCTGCGCTCACATGGCAGTGTCAACCCATCCCACAGCCGCTGGGCTGCAACACTGACGCACAGGCTGTGAACGAACTATCTGAGCGATAACGCCCATTGTACTTTGATAATGACGGCCTTACCTTGTCAGGGCAGCTAAATATGAGCGGGCCACGGCTGGTTTACTGCACTCTGCTCTCATTTGGAGAGCAATAGACTTTACTCTTGGAATCAGAAAGGGACAGCTGGGGGTGTTCAACCTGGAGAAGAGGAGGCTGAGGGGAGACCTTCTCACCTCCTACACTGACCTGACAGGAGGGTGCAGAGACGTGGGCGATGGTCTCTGCAGCCAGGGGACAGGAGATGGGACAAGGGGCAATGGGCACAAGCTGTGCCAGGGCAGGGTCAGCTCAGATGTGAGGGAAAAGTTCTTCCCTGAAAGAGCTGTGGGGCTGTGGCACAGGCTGCCCAGGGAGGGGGCTGAGTCCCCACCCTGGGTGCGTTTAACAGAGGGGAGATGAGGTGCTCAGGGATCTGGGTCAGCACAGGACAGGGACGGTTGGACTCGATGATCTTAAAGGTCTTTTCCAACCTGGTGATTCTGTGATTTATGTAGACAGAAGTTTGAGCAGACTTTACACTATTATTCTTCAGCATCATCTTTCACTAGATCAGAGTGTCCAAAGTCCCATCCAGCTTGACCCTGCAGATTGCCAATGATAGGCCATCTAAAACCTCTTTGAGCAGCCCACTCCAGTGTCTTGCTCCCTCATCCTGAAAAACGTCTTCCTTATACCTGGTCTAAACCTGCTGCCTTTTAGTTAAGCGTAGCCTGTTTCTGCTCTGTATTGGCATGTTACCTGTCTGGTGTAATACTGAGAGGGCTAAAGCTGGTCTTTTAAACTGAGATCTGGAGAGGAGGAGGTTTGTGAGGAGGAGGTTGGAGGAGGTTGGAGACAATGTTGAAGAAGAGGATGCTGTGTGGAGATGTAGTTGCTCTCTACAACTACCCAAAAAGAGGTTGTGGAGAGGCAGGGACTGACATTTCCTCCATCGTGACAAGAGGAAATGGCCTCAAGTTGTGCCAGGGGAGGTTTAGGTTGGATGTTAGGACACGTTTCTTCCCAGAGAGGGTTGTTGGGCATTGGGACAGGCTGCCCAGGGAGGCAGTGGGGGGGTGCAGCGCTGAGGGACGTGGGTTAGTGGTGGATGGCAGCTTATGGTGATGGTTGGGCTCCATGACCTAAAGGCTCCCTTCCAACCGGGACAATTCTACAGTTCCAGAGACAATTCTGCGGCTCCATGAAGCCGAGGTTCAGCCAGGAAGCCCTGTGGGTGTAACCCGGCTGCAGAACCCTCCAGAAGCGGCCGTTGTACTTATGGGGGGGGAAGGGGGGCGGGGGCAGGAGCCTGCTGAGCGCCCCGCAGCCGCTGCTCAGCCGGTCTCTGTCCGGCTAAAAGCCCGGGGGGCGGCAATACCGTTTGCCCCCTCTACACTCCGCGGCGAGGGCCGGGGCGAGCCCCCGGCCGGGAAAACCCCGAGGCGAGGCGTGCCCCCCCGCCTCTGGCCCCCCCCGCCTCAGGCTTGAAGCGAAAGCGAAAGGGAGACTGCCGGCTCGCTTCGCCTAAACTCTGGACTCCCTCTCTGCCCGGAGACTGGTGACGCGTGAGGCATCCCCACGCCGCGATTGGCCGGGCGCGGCAGGGTTTATATAGGGCGGGGCGGGCGGAGCCGCGGGCACTCGGCGGTGGCGGAGACGGGAGGTTGGCGCTATGGAGCTGCGGCTCAAGGCGGGGGTCCTGGTGCTGGTCATGCTGCTCGGGCTGGGGGAGGCGAATGGTGAGTGAGCGGTCGGGACAGCGCGGAGGGCTTCGGGGCGGCGGGGGGAGGCGGCCCGGCACCGGTGGGAGCGGGGCGGGGGGGTGGGAGCGGGGCGGGGGGGTGGGAGCCGGGCGGGGGGGTGGGAGCCGTGCCCGTGCCCGGCGTGGGGCGAGGAGGCAGCCTGTCCCGGTGTGGGGAAGCGAGGAGCGCGCTGCCCAGGGGAGGGGAGCAGTGCCGTTCCTGGAGGGGTGGGGGGAGCCGTGGCCGAGGGGGAATTGCTGCCTTCTCTGCTCCCACTGACAGCCTTGCATCTCAGTCCCCCTTGCAGAGGCCCAGGCACCAAAGGTGGAGGTGTATTCCCGTAAGCACGTCCAGGAGGGAGAGCCGAACACTCTCAACTGCTTTGTGAGCGGTTTCCACCCTCCCAAGATTGACATCACCCTCCTCAAGAACGGGCAGCCCATGAGTGATGTCCAGTATGCCGACATGTCCTTCAACAACAAGTGGCAGTTTGAGCGCCTGGTCTACGCGCCCTTCACCCCCAGCAAGGGTGATGTCTATGCCTGCCGGGTGAATCACGCTGCCTTCAAGGAGCCGCAGTCGTTCCAATGGGGTATGATGGTGCCTGGCCTCCTCTCCGAGCTGCTGTGGTTTGTGGGTGGAGGGGCAGGGCTTGTTTGTTTGTTCCTCTTCACAGGAAATGGGGGTGCTGAGGCAGGGCGGGTTTGGAAGGTGCTCAGGAGGCAGTGGGTGTGCATGGGTGCTCTTTGCCCCAAAGCCTAACGCTCTCTCTTTTGCAGACCCAGACTTCTGAGCTGTGCCTGGGATGATCACGGTGAGTTGCACTGATGCGAAGGGGAATGTGGAATCAGTACAGGCTGGGGGATGACCTGTTGGAAAAGAGCTCTGTGGAGAAGGACCTGGGGGTCCTGGTTGATGACAGGTTGGCTATGAGCCAGCAGTGTGCCCTGGTGGCCAAGAGAGCCAATGGGATCCTGGGATGTATCAGGTAGAGTGTGTCCAGCAGGTCAAGGGAGGTGATCCTCCCCCTCTACTCTGCGTTGGTCAGGCCCCACCTGGAATACTGTGTCCAGTTCTGGGCTCCCCGGTATAAAAAAGACAGGGACCTTCTGGAGAGAGTCCAGAGAAGGGCGACAAAGTTGATTAGGGGTCTGGAACATCTCCCCTATGAGGAAAGGCTGAGTGAGCTGGGTCTGTTCAGCCTGGAGAAAAGAAGACTTAGGGGGGACCTAATTAGTGTTTATAAATATCTTAGACATGGGTGGCAGGGGGAATTGGCCAGCCCCTTTTCAGTGGTCAGTGGGGACAGGACTAGGGGCAATGGCTGTAAGCTGGAGCACAGGAAGTTCCGCACCAACATGCAGAAGAACTTTTTCACAGTGAGGGTGACGGAGCAGTGGAATAGGCTGCCCAGGGAGGTGGTGGAGTCTCCTTCTCTGGAGATATTCAAGTCTCGTCTGGACGCCTATCTATGTAATATGAGATAGGGAACCTGCTTTGGCAAGGGGGTTGGACCCGATGATCTCTTGAGGTCCCTTCCAACCCCTAAGATTCTGTGATTCTGTGAATTTAGAGAACCTGCTTTGGTGGGGGGATGCGGTTGGACACGGTGATCTCTTGAGGCCCCTTCCAACCCCTGCAGTTCTGTGACTCGGTGCCTCTTTCCTGTTGGAGGAAGTCTGTAGTTTGCAGAGCTGAGGAACAAGAGCAGCTGTTCCCCCTTAGAAAAAATAGTGTTGACACTGGTTTTCTGTGAGACACTGGCAAATCAAGATGGCTTCTGGTCTGGCAGCAAGACCAGAGCTTGGCCTCAGCAGGGAAAAGAAAACCAAAGATGCATGGTGTAGCTGGTGTGGTTGCAGCACTGAGTCCCTTCATTACATACCCTGGTAGAGGCTGGGTAGTTATGAATGGCACCCAGGTCAAACCTTGGCAAGACCTCTCTCAAAATACCCACCACATTGGACCAGAAAAATGTTACCCATGCCTTGTAGACAGGTGGAATCATGAGTTAAACTTCTTCTGAAATGAGTACTCCACCTGGGTGTTTCTTATTGGGGAGGTGTAGATGGATCAAAGTCCTCTGCTTGTCACTGTCTAATGGTTTCCTGCTAAAGCTCTCCAGACCTTCCTCTCAGTAGAGCAGCAAAGACTAGGAGGGGTGTTAGGCTTCCAGGGACAAGAGAACACAGAGCTCAGCTGACCATCTTTATGGTGGGTGGGAGAGCTACAGAAGGAAGATGCACTCTTAATTTGCAACAGGAAGGCTGAGGGGTGATGTTGGTTGGGGTCTTGGGAAAAGCTGAAGAGATTCTCCCAGAGCTAAAAAATGCTTGGATTGGAACGATGTTTAGGAGGCATGCATTAAGGGCTAAAGCATTGCTTGAGATAAGATATTGAGGTCAAGGGACCCATGATTTGATACTGTACATCCATTTCCAAGTAATGGCTCTGAAATAATGTATACAGCCACTCTCCTGGCTTGCCTGGGCTGCAGGGCTTTGGTTCAATGTCGGTGTAAAGGATGCTGAGCTTGGTTGGAGGTGGGATGTGGGTTGGTGGCTTTGCTAGAGTCTGGGGATAAGGGGGCTGGAAAAGCGGTTTCTCGAGGATTTTTCTCAGTATGGTCAGGAGGGCAGTCTGTCTGCAGCTGGGGCTCAGCAGGTGTGGGGAAAAAACAGGGGGTTTTCTTCTTTTTAAATGTTTTTATTTCCATTAAATAACCAGAGCTGAACAGAGTTGACTGACACCAGCCTCCTCTCCCCACACAGGTCTGAAGATGCCCGCTTTGCGAGTCATAATCTTGATTCTGTCCTTTCTGCATACAGATACAAGGAAGAAGAGCTGTTGTCTTCCTTGCAGAATTCCTTCCTACAGCTCACAATGAAATTACTTCAGCAAAGCAATACGATATTAGGCTGGATTTGGCTTTTTTATTATCACCTAGCTATTAATGCCCACATCACTGATTAAAAACAGCGTATCTCTGTAAGTGCTCGGAATTCTACAGGTTTCTAATAAAGATAAAATTGGGGGGAATGTGGTGTGGTTCCACAATGTTTTTCCCAGAGCTGTATGACAACCTGAGCTGATGTTGTTGGTTCTGATAGCTGCTGGGTTGTGCAGGGATCTGGAGTGTGGTGGGACTGTGCTGGGCTGTATTTCTTTATCCTGCTGAGGGAGGTGCAGGAATGGTTTTCCATTTGGAGTTTGTGTGTGTGGGGAGAAGCCAAACCTCAAAGAAAAACTAAAGCTTTAATTGGTTTATGTGTGGAGCTGAAGGTTAAAGGGGGACAGAGCGGCCTTGGGGCCACCGACCTTCAAGCTGGGTGGGGAGTGATGGGCAGCAACTGGTGTCCTCTTCTAAGGCGGGTGCTTCTTGCAGGCACATGGTGTAAAACTCTGCCGTTGGTGACTCATTCCTGGCTTTCCCTGCCGTGAGAAGGCAGCCCCAGGGGAAGGCCCGTGTCATTCTAGAGTGTCAGCCTGCTTTCATTTTAAGTGCTGCTCTTCCCCCTGCCTGTACCCCCAGCATGGTGCTCACCCCCCTTCTCCCTTGCAGTCCTGGGTGAAGCTGCAAGTGATCTGTGCCCAGGTGCTGTGGGACCTGCTCAGGGGCACCATCAGGGTGGGCACAGCCCCTGTGTTTGCAGCAGGCTGTCTGCAGTGTTTGCCTGCTGGCTCTCCTGCAGTATGAGGAGATCCTGGAGCTGACCTCAGAGGCCAAGCAAGGTGAACGCTGCTGCCAGGGGAGCTGTGTTCCAACGACAGGCAGTGACCTGGCAGGGGACGCCTTCCCCAGGTGATGGAGCTAAGCCTGCAGAGTTAGAAGATGCGAAGGTGACCATCACTGTCCTTGGTTTCATCTTCTCTGGTGCCACATGGACAGCGAGTCCCTGTCAAGAGACCTGCAGCAGCTGGGGCTGCCCAAAGGTAGCAGGGGACCTTGGGGTGTCACCACAGGTCAGACCTGGTGGGATGTGCCAAGGCTGAGCTGGCAGCCCTCCCTGTGCTTGGATTCAGCACCCTCATTAGCTCACCTCTGTTCCATCCGTCCTTGGCTCTTCTCTGGGTGCTTTCAGGGTTTGGCTGCTGCAGGGCTGGCGTGAATGGGTGGTTTTCCCATCTCATCTCTCCCCATGGGCAGAGCACACTGGCAGGTTGTGCCAGTCCTACCAGGAGAAGCAGAGCTTCCTCCAGGCCGGCCTGAGATCCTGCAGTATGGAGGTTTGGGGGTCAGGGACAGTTCCCCTGCCCAAATGTGCCAGGGTGCTGATGCCGCCCTCATCCCTGCCTTGGTGAGCCAGCTGGGCTTGGTGTGCTTGGCAGGTGGATGTACACCCTCAGCTCCAGTGAGCTGCAGGAGGACAACAAGCCCCTGGTGCATTTGACCTTCAGCCTTTGGGATGGGGAGTGCAGGAAGACAGCTGCTGTCCCGAACGAGTTCTGGGTGTTGCTGGCAGGTGAGGCTGGAGGAGTGGTACCTGGGAGGGGGGATGCTGTGTTGGGCAAGGGCAGCTCCTCCTCCCTCTCCCCTCAGAGCTGAAGCCGGCCCAGGTGCTGACAAACCCCCCTTCTCCGGGGACCTGGACAGCAGGACAGGACCCAGCGTGCCCCACCGGGACCCAGTTCTGCCCAATACAGCTAATGGCACAGAGGAGTTCCCTGACATTCATGTAAATGCTACTTCCTCTTTTTGTCCAACAAGAGTATGAGGTTTTAAGCATTTTGTATGGATCCAAGTCTGTCCAGTCACTCACAGGAACTCCAGAAAATGGGGAATTAAAATCATTAGCTTGCCCATGTACCCCTCAGTCACTAACACTGGTATATTTTACAACACTCTTTGCAAGAGATACCCAAGCATTTCCATTAAAGGCAGCACCTTCTAAACTACAGTTCAATAAGGTTACAAGAGCCCAAATTACTGTCTTTGGAGGTTTGGAAGGTGTTGATTCCCATCATGGTTTGGGGGCTTACATCACCCCAGAGTCAAGAATCCTTGATATTTGTTCTTTAGTTCTTCCTGTAAGAACCTAGCAGTACTTGGAATGGACCTTCCCATTTCAGTTCAAACAGTGAATCTGAAAGAGCTCTAACATACACACAATCTCCTGCCATTGTTTTGTGTACTGGACCATAGACACCTCTGGCTCTGGTCCCTAGAACCAGTTTCTCTATTTCCCAATGTTGTTTTTGCAGGCTTATTACACAATTCCTTGATACTTCCCACCTGAGCTGATGTCCCTGCCTGTATTAGGTAAGGTCTTCCAAATGTTATTTCAAAAGGATTCAACCCCTCCTTGGTTTCGTTCTAATTCTTAAAAGCATGAAGGGTAATGATTGAGGCCAAGGCAATCCATCTTCCTGGCCTAGCTTTACTATCTGCAATTTTATCAAGTGATTCATCCTTCCTACCTAGCCTCTTGCTTGAGGTCAACGTGGAGTACACAATTCCCAGGCAATTCCTGAGAATCTACTTACTTGTCAAGTACGTACTGCAACCACTAACAGCTTTGGCGACCCAGATGGGACCTTGCAAGTGATGCTAGATGGGATTGAGTGCTGATCAAACTCCAGCCAGCACCGAGGGATTCTCAGGGAGAACTATTGCTTTTCACCCACACAGCTCCTCACAACATTCCCTGGAAAGGTGAGGCACTCCTGAAGGAAGAAGGCCTGTCAACGTAACCAGCCTGCCAGACGAAGTGCAGGCAACGAAGCATAGGTCTGCTTTGAGTCGTTGGGCCTGGTAAGGCCTTTTGTAAGGAACAAAGCCTGCCTGTCACATGGAGTGAAAGTCCCATGTCCTTGGGGCCAGGGAATTCCCCATAGTGGAAGCTTAGGCAGTGCCTGGAAGGTGTGAAAGTGCTCCCAGGGTTGGCAACAGTGAAAGTGGGGATTTAAAGGAGAGTGCCCCAGGACTCATTGGAAAGAGGACTCCCTTGGGCGCTTCTGGGAATATGGGTTCGTTTGCACCACTTGCTTGTCTCGGGTTTGACTTTCTCTCTCTTTGATCTTTTACCTTACAGACCATTATTATTTTATTGACTTTTAAAGAAAATATGTACTTTTTTTCCCCTCACAAACCATGAGAATTGTCTCTCTTAATTCTCTCCTCCATTCCACCAGGTTAGGGTTCCAGCATCACAAACTACTTGTTTTAAAATACGTGGGAAGTGAATTACAACCCTCAAGAGTATCCAGATGAGGACAACCAGGATAGCGAAGGTTCTGGAGGGAAAGTCTTACAAGGAGAGGCTTATGAAGTCCCAGGGAATTTCAGAAACAGGCTACGCAGGGAAGTGGTCAAAGCACCAAACTTGACCGAGTTCAAGAAGCATCTGGATGATGTACTCTGACGAGTCACATGCTCTGACTTGTCTGGCCCTGTGTAGAGTAAGGAGTTAGACCTGTTGATCCTTATGGGTTGCTTTAAACTCAGGAGATTCTATAGTTTTAAGATTCTGAAGTTTTTCAGACCACATTGCAAGAGGAGTTGCATTCGGCATTCAGTGGGAGAGCAAGATGATGTTACAGGGAGGTCAGACTCCATCAGCTGTGAAAATTCCTGGAGACTCGGGGATTCCCTGAGAACTGACATCATTCAAAGAGCCTCCAAGGATGACCTGGGGATCTAAAGGCTGTGTACTTTCACTTTGCATGAGGGACGTGTACCACAGTGTAAATGTCTTGGTTGACATATCTGGGGGTGTGGCTGAGGAGGTGACGGGATGAACATAAGGCAAATTATGCCTGACCATCCTCATTGTTTCCTGTGATGAAAGGAATTTATCTTTGGGTGAGGGGAGGCCTGTGGGTGTATCTCACTAGGGCAAGGGCAGTGCTTCACACAGCACCCCCCAGCAGAGTATCTTCTCAAGGACAAACATTCTGGAGAGTTTGGTCAATAGGAAGACTTATGATACCCAGCAAGGGCAAATTCAAAATCCTGGGCTGGAGGATCCTGTGGATGTGACACAGTTTGGGGACATCCTGGCTGGTATACAGCTCTGCAGAAACATTTATCTACAGAAAGCTTTGGGAGAAATGTGCTTTTGATTAGGCTGTGTAAATTAATATTTGTATAGAAGGTAGTGAATATGTTGTCATCTTGCTTGGCCATGTCCATGGCTTATGACACCAGCCATGAGAATTCAGAGGACCACCTCACCATTCTGCAAATGAAGCTGGCAGAGTTGTGACAGACAGAACTTATCTGTGTATGTTTCAACTGTTGCATCACATCTGCGCTCAGATGGGGATGCAGTCACTCACAGAAGTGGCCACTGCCTCAAGGATACATGGGGGTAGCTGAAGCCCTTATGGGGGACAGGGAAATGTGATCCAGCATCTGCAGGAGCAATTCACATGCAGGAGCTGGGGGCCAGGCAGAGAAGGCCAAGGCATCTCTGTTGTGACAACTGATTTCTCGCTCTTGAGTAGAAAAGTCAGCCTGGGAAAATGCACCCATGTTGTCCAATACCATTATTATCCCTGCCTTCCCTGCAGTGGTGTCTGAGTTCTACCACTGTTGGAACTGGAATTCAGAAGAGCTCATGTGCCCTTGCGTCTCTTGTGGCACTACAGACCTGGAGCTGCCCTGAATTCAGTTGGGTAATGGAAGGATGTACTGAGACAAAGGCCATTCTTCCCAGGGGAAGCCTCATAAATCCAGCCTATGGAGTGAGGAGGAGAAGGACCAAGCTCTAAGAGCAATGACCACAATTGACTCTCCCTGTAGGTGCTGGTCAACAACAGGCTGAGGAAGGACAGGTTTTGCTGTCTTAACCATGACCATCTGCTGCCATGTCCTGTGGCTAAAGGAATTCCCCACCTGGCTAAAAAAACTGCTCCCAGACACTGCCCTCTTTCTGCATTGCTCCGTTGGACCTTGGATCTCCCTGCATGTCTCTTGGAGCACCTCTGGCCCCTCGGGGGTCACAAGCTCTGGTCTGATCAGGAGCAATGACTCTGCTGGACAGAAGGATTTCTCCCCAGCTGAGGGAGGGAATGTGAGGGAGAGGATTTCAGTGCCTGGAGCGCTTCAGCTCCAGGGACACCTTGAAGAGCCCAGAGGGGGCAGAGGATATAACACCTTCACCTGCTCCTCTGCTGTGAGCTGGGCTCCTGGCATGGTGGAACACTGCAGCTCTGCAGAGAGACAGCTCTTCACAGGAGCAGCTCCTCTGCCAGGCACAGCAAGGCTGGGGACACTGCCTGCAGGCACTGAGGAGAGACCGGTGAGGCTGAGGGAGCTGATGGATGCTGAGAGCTCACTGGAGGAGAAATCTTCACAGCACTCTGTGTGGTGAGTCCGTGGGTGCCAGGCAGTGCAGGGTCAGTTCCTGGAGGGATCTCCTGAAGCTGGTACCTCTGACTGTGTGGGATCTTCCAGGAGGACAGTCTTTGTTCCTCAGTTTTAGAGGAGGATATTGTTCTCTGGAGTAGGGATGCACTTCTGCGCTATCAGAGGGACTGGGTTTGATACTGTCTTCTCCCTGGATTTTAGGGTCTTCTGCTGACAAACAGGTGCTGCATGGGTCAGGTGTGCTCCCAGCTGCAGCTGACCCCTGCGCATTAACAAGGGCTCTTGCAGAAGAACATCAAGGAAGCATTTTCCTGAAAGGTAAAGTGACTTTCCTGTGAGTGGTGGGAAGTGGGAGAAGGGAATTTGTTTCTCCACTTGGAGAAGGCAGTGAACACTCAGTTCTCATTAGGCCTTGCCAGAGCTTCTCCTGAGCCCTGCACACACAGAGATGCCCCGGGGCAGCTCCTGATGCCAGGAGGGGTCTGCAGAGCAGAGCTGAGTGCAGGGCTGGTGGGATGGGGTCTGTGAGCACAGAGCAGGAGGTGACATGGGCAGAGAGAAACAGCTTTAGGGACAGCTCCAGGCAGCAGAAACACTGGCAGGGAAGGAGAAGGAGCTGCTCCCAGAAATGCTGTGGCAGTGGAAATTCAGTACCTCCCTGCCATCCTCCACAGTGCAGACACTTTCCCTCAGCTAATGAGAAAGTGGGGGGCACCCAGGAAGCTGGGAGGGGACACAGCCAGACAGGTGACCCAAACTGGCCAAAGGGGGTATTACATACCAATTACATTATATTCTGCATAAAGAGAGGCTGGTGAGCTGTACTACACTGCTTTTGTGTAGCACCAGCTTTGTACGTTTTGCTATAAAGTCCTGTTATTGTTCTCTCTCTCTCCTGGCCCAGTTTTGTTTGGGGTTCTTTTTCCTCACCTTCCTGCACCTAATTCTCCACACACACCTCCTAGAGACCGAGTGGCTGCATGGTGCTGGGCTCTCAGCTGGCGCAAAACCAGGACAGTAGAGGAGGGAGAGGGTCTAAGTGAAAAGCTTTGATTTTCCTCAGTGAAGTCTCTCCTTACTTTTCAATGACTATTTCTCCACAGGTCCACATGCCCAGAGGGAGCCGATGTCCAACAGCAGCTCCATCAGCCAGTTCCTCCTCCTGGCCTTTGCAGACACACGGGAGCTGCAGCTCCTGCACTTCTGGCTCTTCCTGGGCATCTACCTGGCTGCTCTCCTGGGCAACGGCCTCATCATCCTCACCATAGCCTGTGACCATCACCTCCACCTTCCTCTGTGATGGTATCTGGGTGTTGAGGACTTCTTCTAAATATGAGGTTGGGAGCAGGCTGAAGAAATTGCCCCCACAAGGCCGCGCTGCTATGCTGGAGCTCTCCATGGGCGGAGGGGAGGAGGACAAGGACAATGTGTTAGGGATGGGACTGGACTGAGCCTTCGCTGTCAGTAAGTGCCTACTTGCAGTGTGTCTGCTCACCACAGGTTCCTGGGTGAGTGGCCATTTCCCTCCTCCTGCTGGGCTGAGACCTGCACAGGGGACGGGCCAGCCCTGGCCACTTCTCTCCTTGTCCAGACCATTGCAGAGGTGTCTGAGATACACCATGAGGGATGCAGACGGAGCTGGGTAGATGCCAGGACCTAGAGGAGGCTACCTAGAGTGGGAGGAGGGGAGGAGTATAAGGGGATCTCTTGGGAATCACACTACACAAACTGTTCCCCACACTTACTCGATCCTGCACAGTGGGTCCATCACACAGTGTGTGCGGCAATGGGGCTGGGCCAGCACAGGACAGGGTGCTGACAGGGGCCAGGGGTTGACCTCCTGGAGTGGGCGGCTAAAGAGAAGTCAGGAGTGAAGGGAAGAGCTTCAACTGTGGGACAGAGCACAAAGGGATGTCTTGGGGACCAAGCTGGACAGGAGACAGCTCTGTGCCCTGGCAGACAGGGAGACCAGGAGCAACCTGGAGCACTTGGTGAGGAGAGGCTGCCCCAGGGCCCAGAAAGGAAGCCTAATGGTGACCTCATCCCATCCTATCAGTACCAATAAGGAAGACACAGGGAATACAGAGCCAGTATCTTCAGTATGGTTCATGGTGGGAGGAAAGGGACAATGGGAGGTCGTTTAAAGAGGACAGGTTCAACCAGGCCATAAGGACAACATTTTTCCCCCATCATCTCAGGCAAGTGCTGAAACACATCACCCGGAGAGGTTGTGCTGTCTTTGTCCTTGGTTCTCACAATGGGACTGAATCAAGCCTTGAACCACTTGGTCTGACCTTGTTTCTGACAGGCCGGATGGGAGAGTTTCTCAGATCCCTTCCACCTCAGTTCTCTTGTGACTCTGTGAGGGTACTAGGCCCTAGTTATAACTGGACAAAAGCAGATGTTTTTGAGGCACAAATCACCTGTGCTGTAGATGACTATCTAAGCTGACACCTGAAGCAGTGAGGAGAGGCCAACCCCTCAGTGGGATTCCCTCTGTATCAAGGCTGAGGAATGCTGGGTAGTACTGCGTCTAAGCCTGTCAGGTGTCTTTGAGTTTTGTGAAAAAGAAAGAATGAACATGTGAAGGAGAAAAAAAGTAATAAAAGTGTCTCCAGAGCCTTCTCTCTCTAAGCTGAACAAGCCCAGCTTTCACTCAGATCTCTCCACACAGCCAAGCTGGTTTTCTCCCTTGCTGGCTCCTTTTCTGGCACAAAAAGACAGCCTGTTATTGTGCTGCCAGAATTTCCTTCTTGAAAAAGTGAGAATTCTATCATCTCATGATCACAATGCCCCAGGTGTCCTCCAACCATCACATCTCCCACAAGACCTTCTCTGTTGACAAATACAGGTCCAGCAGGGCACCTTCCCTAGTCCTGATTCCGATATTGACAGCAAGACAGAGCTCATCTCTTGACTTTCAAAGCCCTTCTGATGCTCCAGGCTTGGCTGATCTCATAATTTATATCTCAGAACTGAACTGCACCTCCTCTTCCTTCTGTGCAATTCAAAGTCCACATTTCCACTTCAGCACGAGAGCCCCCCAAGCACCTGCTAATTCAGATCTCAAAGCATCTGCTCTGACCAGCTGGACATTGTGCTTAGGTGGGGTTCTCATTCAAGAAACCCTCTTGTCATTGTCCCTCCAAGGGCAGCCCCTCAGTTGGTACTCACCCTGATAAACAGGACGATGTGGAACAGGGACAGGCCAGTGAGGCCCTGTGGAGGCAGAACACCTTCTTGCTAAAATCTGGTGTGAGGCCACTGAACGGGGTCATTGCTCCATCAACCCAGTCAGGGGGCCAAGACATGGAGATGCTGATTTAGGATGGTATGAGTGTAGACCACCTTATTACCACTTAAAAATCTGGAAGCAAAATCCAAACTAAATGAAAATAACTGCTCTGATTTATACTATATGAGATGTACAGAGGTGGATGGACATTTTATTCCTGCTAAAAATAATTCAGTCATCATTTTCCACATGGCACCCTTGAGCTCCTGGTTCCTCATGCTGTAGATGAGGGGGTTCACTGCTGGAGGCACCACCGAGTACAGAACTGCCACCACCAGGTCCAAGGATTGAGAGGAAATAGAGAGGGGCTTCAGATAGGCAAAAGTGGCAGTGCTGATGAAGAGGGAGACCACAGTCAGGTGAGGGAGGCAGGTAGAAAAAGCTTTCAGCCGTCCCTGCTCAGAGGGGATCCTCAGCACAGCCCTGAAGATCTGCACATAGGACACCACAATGAACACAAAACACCCAAAAGCTAAACAAGAAGTAAACACAGCGATTCCAATTTCCCTGAGGTAGGCATCTGAGCAGGAGAGCTTGAGGATCTGGGGGATTTCACAGAAGAACTGGGCAATGGCATTGCCCTTGCACAGGGGTATGGAAAATGTATTGGCTGTGTGCAGCACAGCAGTCAGAAAACCACTGCCCCAGGCAGCTGCTGCCATGTGGACACAAGCTCTACCACCCAGGAGGGTCTCATAGTTCAGGGGCTGGGAGATGGCAACGTAGCGGTCGTAGGCCATGACAGTGAGCAGCCCATACTCTGTTGAGATCAGAAAAACAAAGAAAAAGAGCTGGACAGCACAACTGGAATAAGAAATGTCTCTGGAGTCCCAGAGGGAATTGGCCATGGATTTGGGGAGAGTAGTGGAAATGCAGCCCAGGTCTATGAAGGAGAGGTTGAGGAGGAAGAAGTACATGGGGGTGTGGAGGTGATGGTCACAGGCTATGGTGGTGATGATGAGGCCGTTGCCCAGGAGAGCAGCCAAGTAGATGCCCAGGAAGAGCCAGAAGTGCAGGAGCTGCAGCTCCCGTGTGTCTGCAAAGGCCAGGAGGAGGAACTGGCTGATGGAGCTGCTGTTGGACATTTCCTGCCTCTTGGCACAGGTGACTGTTTCAGAAGGAAAAGACAGTGAAGTTAGGATAGAATTTTTGTAAGGAAGAAAATTAACAGCTGCCATGCCTCTCAGAACCCCTAAACTGTGCCATGAGGAGCAGAAGCCTCTCCCATGGGATCCCAAGCAGTCCTTCCTGTTCTACAGGAGTGGGTATTGGGTGAATGTGAGGGACCAGCTCTCATCATCGGTTCCCTTCAGATGAAATCCACCTTTACCTAGAAGGTCTTAGCATCTTCTCTCCAATTCTGGTGAAAAGGAACTGCTTAAAAGGGGTTTTAAATCTTCAGGTTTTCCTTCTTTTTCGTATACACCTGCCCAACCAGAGCAGTCTTCTTCAAAGGTAGAAGCTCACAGCCTGGCAGGACACTGCACAGAAACTGTCAAGTGTCCTATTGAGAGGAGCTCCTATGGGATGTGCCAATCATTTCACAAGCCCACTCGCCACATCTCCTGGAGCCCTTTGGGGTTGGATGTGTCTGAGGCACCTCACTTCCACACAGACCCCTGCCAGCCAGGCTTGAAGCCAGGCTGCCTGACCTGAGCAGTCTTCTTCAAAGGTAGAAGTCCTCAGCGTTCTGATCGTGAGACCTGACTGGAAAAGTGGCTGGCTGTCCCTCAGTGCAGGCTGAGGGGAGCTGGGCTGTCCATCCCCCCGGGTACAGGTGCCTGCTCTTGTTTGCCTGCATTGAAGGATGATCACAGTTCTCAAAAGAAACTGTGAGGAGAGGGGTGTGGATGCAGAGCTCAGGGCTCCAAACTTCTCCCTCTATTCCAGGCTTCCTGAGGGTGGCTCCCATGCTCCTCTTCCAGGCCAGGACAGGCAGGGCACCTTTCAGCTGTCCACAGGCAGCTGCTCAACACCATTTCCACAACCTCAGCACCCTTGGGGCTTCTCTGGGGGTGTCTCAGGGATAACAAAGATGCTGTGCCTGGGGTCAAGCTCACAGCCTGGCAGGACACTGCACAGAAACTGTCAAGTGTCCTATTGAGAGGAGCTCCTATGGGATGTGCCAATCATTTCACAAGCCCACTCGCCACATCTCCTGGAGCCCTTTGGGGTTGGACATGTCTGAGGCACCTCACTCCCACAGACACCCCTGCTTAGCCAGGCTTGAAGGGTTGGCACTGAAACTCCCAAAGCCCACAGAGCCCAAGAGCACAGACAGGTGGGCAAAGAAGCAGCCACAGTACCATGATGCTTCTGCCAAGGGAGGCAAGAGGAGAGGCAAAGGCACCCGAGAGAGTCATCACCTCAACCAGGCGTGCACACAGCCTCCCTGCCAGCAGTGCTCCAAAGCAGTCACCCCCAGCCCCTGTGCTGTGCTGAGGCAGATGGGCACGGAGCTGGAGAGAGGCATCTCTCCTCTGCTGGAGCTCTGGCTGCAGAGGGGATGGCTGATGCCTCGTGGCCCCATGTTCGTGTGGACAGAGGCATTGCTGAGTGGGACAGGAGTCAAGGGGACTTGCTCAGAGGAAGGGGGCTGAACTGGAGGGGATGACAGGGAGTTTTCCCAATGCTCCTTCCTATGACATCAGCATGTTAGTTGTGCCTTTTTCCCTGCCCACCCCTCTGTTGCCTGCACCTTTTCCACCTTCTTCTCTCTCCCCATGTCCTTTTCCTCACAGCAAAGTCTTAGAGACCTCATCCCACCCCCTGTTAGCTCAGTTCCCTTCTACAGACAAGTCCCTGTGGAAGAGGACAGTGTCAGGACATCTCCCTACTTACAGGTCCTAAAGAACAGGTCCAACAAACCGTGATGCTTCCTCAAAGGTGATGCTGGTGCTGCCTCTAGGCTGAGGGGTAGCTGAAGGCACTTGATGAGGTTCCTGGCTGAACCAAAGTTTAGGCCACATAACAGTTCAATAGTTTCAGCTCCTTCTCAGATGTTTGCAGCTCCTGTCCCCTTGACACGCCACAGCAGGAAATGGAAGACCATGGGAAGCACCTTCCTCTCTGGGTAGCCCTTGCCTGGACCTTCCTCTTGGAACGTCCCCTTGGAAATGCCCTGGGGGTGATCTGAGGCTGTGAGCAGCCCTGACCCATGCAGCACCTTCCTGGCAGGACAAGGACCCTGCTCTGCTCAGTGGGGTGCAGGGCTGTTACCTGGAGGTTGGGGTAACTGCATGCACACGCAGTTTCACAGTGCAGCAGCCGTTCCTGGAAGGAGGGAGTCATCAAGCCCCATTCCTCGCATGGTGCAGCAGGGAAACCCTGCTCTGGAGCACATCCTTCTTTTTCTCAGTACCAGAGAAGCCAGGAGAGAAATCTTCAATGGACCAACCAGCTGTGACACGTGCCAGGTGAAGGAGACAGGTTCAGGGCATCACCTGCACTGCCCTGCAGAGAGACTTACCAGAAAGAGAACTGCAAAGTGATCTCCCTCAGTGAAGCCTAGGCTGTCCTCCCACCCACTCAGCCTTCAACCTCTCACTTCTCTGGTCAGCCCTCACTGCCTGCAGGCAGTGCCCTCACCCTGCTCTTCTTGGCAGAGGAGCTGCCCCTGAGCAGAGCTGTCTCTCTGCAGTGCTGCAATGTTTCATCAGCTCCCACCGTCCCAGGAGCCCAGCTCACAGCAGAGGAGCAGGTGAAGGTGTCATATCCTCAGGTGTCCCTGGAGCTCCAGGGAACCTACTCAGACAGGCACTGAAGCTCTCTCTGACTTTCCCTCCTTCAGCTGTGGAGAAATCCTTCTGTCCAGCAGAGTCATTGCTCCTGATCAGATCAGAGATGGGCAGGAGAATCCCCTTCCCTTGTGTCCGTATGAGACAGGGCCCCCAGGCAGGGACAGGGAGGGGTCTCCTTTGCCCCTGTGGAGGGAAGGCAGTCAGGCCAGTCACTCCCTGCACCTCATCTTTGCTTTGCAGCCCTGGGGCTGGAAGAGGACTCACCTCTCCACTTTAGCTGCCACAAACCCACTGGAGCTGGGATGCCTCTTCTCCCAGTTCTGGTGGGCACAAACTAGGACCCTGCTGCCTGGGAGCTGCTGGTCCCAGCTCCCATGGGAACGACTGTGCTGGAGGTCAGGAGGTAGGTGTTCAGATGCCAGCACCTGGTGATCCCCGGGGGACCAGAGGTGGTCCAAGAGATGTGCAGGGATATCCAAGGTCCAAAGGAGCAATGCAGAAAGAGGGCAGTGTCTGGCAGCAGGTTTTTTAGCCAGGTGGGGAATTCCTTTAGCCACATGACATGGCAGCAGATGGTCATGGTTAAGACAGCAAAACCTGTCCCTCTTCACCATGTTGTTGACCAGCACCTATAAACCTAGTTCAGCTAGTGAATGAAATCATTGCAGTTGGGACAGCTCAGTCTTTCTTGTGTCCATCAGCTGGATTTATAAGGCTTCCCCTGAGAATAATGGACTTTGTCTCAGTCCCTCCCTCCATTGCCAGGGTCAATTCAGGGCAGCTGCTCAATGGCATGGCCATTTCATGGCCTGTAGTGCTCCATGAGATGACATGGCTCTGCACCACAACTGGCTGCAGCTTGTAGAGACATCACAGCCCCACCAGGACAGTTCAAAGTAGGGTATCACACACCACTCAGGGCATCCCAGACAAACGGTCTTTCCATGGGCAGTGACTGGCTGCCACTGCTGCCTTGAGGCCAGTTCTGTCCCAGCTCCACCTGGGAGGTACACGCAGAGATTGAATATGGAGCAGGTCACATTGGGGTCTGTACTCATGTGTCTCTACTTCCAGACTCTGCCTGTTCATCTCTCCCTTATCTTTTCCTCCTCCCCAAGATGGTACAATCAAGGAATAGGACAATGATTGTCAGGGTGTTCCTGGACCACATGTCTCTTTAAAAAAAGTAGTGCAAAAAGGAGGACCCTGGGAACACCCAGCCAGTCAGCATCCTTTCAGTGCTCACTAAGATCGTAGAGCAGATCTCACAGAAGATCTCTTGAAACATGAGGAAGACGGGGGGTGGTTAGAGATGGCCATCAAGGCTTCATCAAGTGAAAATTCTGCCTGACTAATCTTGTGGCTCCCAATGATGGAGTTACTGCACCAGTGGAAAAGGGAAGAGCTATGATTTTCATCTACCTGGATCCTCGGGAGGTCTTTGCTACAGTCCCCCACAACATCCTCACCTATAAATTGGTGAGATATTAGGTTTACAAATAGATGGACAAGGACTTGCTTGGGTGGCTGTGTCCAACAAGTAATCATTTTCCTCAAGGGAGCCAATACTGCCTAGCGCCCTAATGAGCAGAACTGAGGGCACCCTCAACAACTTTGCAGATCACAGAACTATACAACTGCTGTTTAGTTGGAAAGGATGCATAAGGACCATTGTTTCCAACTCCCTGCTCCTCACAGGTCTATGTAAATACTAACCCATATGACTAACTGCATTTTCCCAACACCTCTTAAACTCTGAGAGGCTTGGTGCTGTGACCACTTCCCTGGGGATCTTTTTCCAGTGACTGAGCACCCTGTCAGTGAAGAATCACTTCCTGGTGTGCAGTCTGAACTTTCCTTGATGCAGCTTCATTGCAGTTTCTCATGCCCCATTGTTAGTCACAAGAGAAAAGTGACCAGCACAACCCCTCTGCTACCTCCCTTGAGGACTCTTATGGCAAAAAAAAAATTGAACTAGTGCTACACAAACGCAGGTTCTCACCAAATCGCACAGCTCAGGTCATACAGCTCAGAGCCATCCCAAAACCAGACCCCCCCCCAAAAACATGCATCCTGGAGCCAAGTGCTCCTCTCCCTCCCAGGTCCCCCTTTATGGTGAGCATGATGTGATTGGTATGGAATACTCTCTTTGACCAGCCTGGGCAAGTGTACCCATGGTGTCCAGAACCATTACTATCCCTGCCTTCCCTACCATCATGTCTGAGTTTTACCACTGTTGGAATTGGAATTCAGAGGAGCTCACGTGGATTCAGCTGTGTCATCCCACGTAGTACTAAAGGCCTGGAGTTGGCCACACCATTGAGCAGCTGCCCAGAATTCAGTTGGGTAATGGAAGGATGTACTGAGACAAAGGCCATTCTTCTCAGGGGAAGCCTAATAAGTACAGCTGTTGGAGGTGAGGAGGAGAAAGACTGAGCTGTCAGAACTGCAATGGTTTCATTAGGTCAGCTGAACTAGATTTATAGGTGCTGGTCAACAACAGGCTGAGGAGGGACAGGTTTTGCTGTCTTAACCATGACCATCTGCTGCCATGTCCTGTGGCTAAAGGAATTCCCCACCTGGCTAAAAAAACTGCTCCCAGACACTGCCCTCTTTCTGCATTGCTCCGTTGGACCTTGGATCTCCTGCATGTCTCTTGGAGCACCTCTGGCCCCTCGGGGGTCACAAGCTCTGGTCTGATCAGGAGCAATGACTCTGCTGGACAGAAGGATTTCTCCCCAGCTGAGGGAGGGAATGTGAGGGAGAGGATTTCAGTGCCTGGAGCGCTTCAGCTCCAGGGACACCTTGAAGAGCCCAGAGGGGGCAGAGGATATAACACCTTCACCTGCTCCTCTGCTGTGAGCTGGGCTCCTGGCATGGTGGAACACTGCAGCTCTGCAGAGAGACAGCTCTTCACAGGAGCAGCTCCTCTGCCAGGCACAGCAAGGCTGGGGACACTGCCTGCAGGCACTGAGGAGAGACCGGTGAGGCTGAGGGAGCTGATGGATGCTGAGTGCTCACTGGAGGAGAAATCTTCACAACTCTCTGTGTGGTGAGTCCGTGGGTGCCAGGCAGTGCAGGGTCAGTTCCTGGAGGGATCTCCTGAAGCTGGTACATCTGACAGTGTGTGGGATCTTCCAGGTGACCCGAACTGGCCAAAGGGGGTATTCCATACCCATTGCATCATATTCCGCATAAAGAGAGGCTGGTGAGCTGTGCAGTTTGGTGTAGCACCAGCTTTGTATATTTTGCTATGAAGTCCTGTTACTGTTCTCTCTCTCTCTCCTGTCCCAGTAAACTGTCCCTATCCCAACCCATGAGGCTTAGGGGGTTTTGTTTGGGGTTCTTTTTTCCTCCCCTTTCTTCCCCCTAATTCTCCCCAACACCTCCTAGAGACCGAGTGGCTGCATGGTGCTGGGCTCTCAGCTGGCGCAAAACCAGGACAGTAGAGGAGGGAGAGGGTCTAAGTGAAAAGCTTTGATTTTCCTCAGTGAAGTCTCTCCTTACTTTTCAATGACTATTTCTCCACAGGTCCACATGCCCAGAGGGAGCCAATGTCCAACAGCAGCTCCATCAGCCAGTTCCTCCTCCTGGCCTTTGCAGACACACGGGAGCTGCAGCTCCTGCACTTCTGGCTCTTCCTGGGCATCTACCTGGCTGCTCTCCTGGGCAACGGCCTCATCATCACCACCATAGCCTGTGACCATCACCTCCACACCCCCATGTACTTCTTCCTCCTCAACCTCTCCTTCATAGACCAGGGCTGCATTTCCACCACTCTCCCCAAAGCCATGGCCAATTCCCTCTGGGACACCAGGACAATCTCCTACTTGGGGTGCATAGCTCAGCTCTTTTTTTTCACCTTCTTGTTTGAAGCAGAGTTTTCTCTTCTGACCATCATGGCCTATGACCGCTACGTTGCCATCTGCCACCCCCTGCACTATGGGACCCTCCTGAGCAGCAGAGCTTGTGTCCACATGGCAGCAGCTGCCTGGGGCAGTGGGATTCTCTACGCTGTCTTGCACACAGCCAATACATTTTCCATACCCCTGTGCAAGGGCAATGCCATTGCCCAGTTCTTCTGTGAAATCCCCCAGATCCTCAAGCTCTCCTCTTCAGAGTACTACATCACAGAGTTTGGACTCCTTGGGTTTAGCTTTTGTTTAGCTTCTGCTTGTTTTGTGTTCATTGTGGTGTCCTATGTGCAGATCTTCAGGGCTGTGCTGAGGATCCCCTCTGAGCAGGGACGGTACAAAGCCTTGTCCACGTGCCTCCCTCACCTGGTCGTGGTCTCCCTGTTCATCACTACAGCCATGTTTGCCTACCTGAAGCCCTCCTCCATCTCCTCTGCATCCCTTGATCTGGTGGTGGCACTTCTGTACTCAGTGGCACCTCCAGCAGTGAACCCCCTCATCTACAGCATGAGGAACCGGGAGTTGAAAAACTCTCTGAAGAAGCTGATTCATTCAGCAGTCTTTTAGAAATAATAAGCTGCCCATGTCATGCTATTAAACGAGGTTTTAATTCATGTTGGTGGCTTCCTTTGCTTTGGGCAATATATCTGTGATGATCGTGTTAGTCCAGTAGTGTCTACACCCACTCCCCTTCTTCAGAGACCTGAACCCAGCCTGTCTGACCCAGAGACCTTCATGTCTGTGTTTGGAACGATGGTACAGGTTTCCCTCTGTGTGATGTGTCTCTAATAAAAAGGGATTTCCTCTGTGATGGTATCTGGGTGTTGAGGACTTCTTCTAAATATGAGGTTGGGAGCAGGCTGAAGAAATTGCCCCCACAAGGCCGCGCTGCTATGCTGGAGCTCCCCATGGGCGGAGGGGAGGAGGACAAGGACAATGTGTTAGGGATGGGACTGGACTGAGCCTTCGCTGTCAGTAAGTGCCTACTTGCAGTGTGTCTGCTCACCACAGGTTCCTGGGTGAGTGGCCATTTCCCTCCTCCTGCTGGGCTGAGACCTGCACAGGGGACGGGCCAGCCCTGGCCACTTCTCTCCTTGTCCAGACCATTGCAGAGGTGTCTGAGATACACCATGAGGGATGCAGATGGAGCTGGGTAGATGCCAGGACCTAGAGGAGGCTACCTAGAGTGGGAGGAGGGGAGGAGTATAAGGGGATCTCTTGGGAATCACACTACACAAACTGTTCCCCACACTTACTCGATCCTGCACAGTGGGTCCATCACACAGTGTGTGCGGCAATGGGGCTGGGCCAGCACAGGACAGGGTGCTGACAGGGGCCAGGGGTTGACCTCCTGGAGTGGGCGGCTAAAGAGAAGTCAGGAGTGAAGGGAAGAGCTTCATCTGTGGGACAGAGCACAAAGGGATGTCTTGGGGACCAAGCTGGACAGGAGACAGCTCTGTGCCCTGGCAGACAGGGAGACCAGGAGCAACCTGGAGCACTTGGTGAGGAGAGGCTGCCCCAGGGCCCAGAGAGGAAGCCTAATGGTGACCTCATCCCATCCTATCAGTACCAATAAGGAAGACACAGGGAATACAGAGCCAGTATCTTCAGTATGGTTCATGGTGGGAGGAAAGGGACAATGGGAGGTCGTTTAAAGAGGACAGGTTCAACCAGGCCATAAGGACAACATTTTTCCCCCATCGTCTCAGGCAAGTGCTGAAACACATCACCTGGAGAGGTTGTGCTGTCTTTGTCCTTGGTTCTCACAATGGGACTGAATCAAGCCTTGAACCACTTGGTCTGACCTTGTTTCTGACAGGCCGGATGGGAGAGTTTCTCAGATCCCTTCCACCTCAGTTCTCTTGTGACTGTGAGGGTACTAGGCCCTAGTTATAACTGGACAAAAGCAGATGTTTTTGAGGCACAAATCACCTGTGCTGTAGATGACTATCTAAGCTGACACCTGAAGCAGTGAGGAGAGGCCAACCCCTCAGTGGGATTCCCTCTGTATCAAGGCTGAGGAATGCTGGGCAGTACTGCCTCTAAGCCTGTCAGGTGTCTTTGAGTTTTGTGAAAAAGGAAGAATGAACATGTGAAGGAGAAAAAAAGTAGTAAAAGTGTCTCCAGAGCCTTCTCTCTCTAAGCTGAACAAGCCCAGCTTTCACTCAGATCTCTCCACGCAGCCAAGCTGGTTTTCTCCCTTGCTGGCTCCTTTTCTGGCACAAAAAGACAGCCTGTTATTGTGCTGCCAGAATTTCCTTCTTGAAGAAGTGAGAATTGTATCATCTCATGATCACAATGCCCCAGGTGTCCTCCAACCATCACATCTCCCACAAGACCTTCTCTGTTGACAAATACAGGTCCAGCAGGGCACCTTCCCTAGTCCTGATTCCGATATTGACAGCAAGACAGAGCTCATCTCTTGACTTTCAAAGCCCTTCTGATGCTCCAGGCTTGGCTGATCTCATAATTTATATCTCAGAACTGAACTGCACCTCCTCTTCCTTCTGTGCAATTCAAAGTCCACATTTCCACTTCAGCACGAGAGCCCCCCAAGCACCTGCTAATTCAGATCTCAAAGCATCTGCTCTGACCAGCTGGACATTGTGCTTAGGTGGGGTTCTCATTCAAGAAACCCTCTTGTCATTGTCCCTCCAAGGGCAGCCCCTCAGTTGGTACTCACCCTGATAAACAGGACGATGTGGAACAGGGACAGGCCAGTGAGGCCCTGTGGAGGCAGAACACCTTCTTGCTAAAATCTGGTGTGAGGCCACTGAACGGGGTCATTGCTCCATCAACCCAGTCAGGGGGCCAAGACATGGGGATGCTGATTTAGGATGGTATGAGTGTAGACCACCTTATTACCACTTAAAAATCTGGAAGCAAAATCCAAACTAAATGAAAATAACTGCTCTGATTTATACTATATGAGATGTACAGAGGTGGATGGACATTTTATTCCTGCTAAAAATAATTCAGTCATCATTTTCCACATGGCACCCTTGAGCTCCTGGTTCCTCATGCTGTAGATGAGGGGGTTCACTGCTGGAGGCACCACCGAGTACAGAACTGCCACCACCAGGTCCAAGGATTGAGAGGAAATAGAGAGGGGCTTCAGATAGGCAAAAGTGGCAGTGCTGATGAAGAGGAAGACCACAGTCAGGTGAGGGAGGCAGGTAGAAAAAGCTTTCAGCCGTCCCTGCTCAGAGGGGATCCTCAGCACAGCCCTGAAGATCTGCACATAGGACACCACAATGAACACAAAACACCCAAAAGCTAAACAAGAAGTAAACACAGCGATTCCAATTTCCCTGAGGTAGGCATCTGAGCAGGAGAGCTTGAGGATCTGGGGGATTTCACAGAAGAACTGGGCAATGGCATTGCCCTTGCACAGGGGTATGGAAAATGTATTGCCCGTGTGCAGCACAGCAGTCAGAAAACCACTGCCCCAGGCAGCTGCTGCCATGTGGACACAAGCTCTACCACCCAGGAGGGTCTCATAGTTCAGGGGCTGGGAGATGGCAACGTAGCGGTCGTAGGCCATGACAGTGAGCAGCCCATACTCTGTTGAGATCAGAAAAACAAAGAAAAAGAGCTGGACAGCACAACTGGAATAAGAAATGTCTCTGGAGTCCCAGAGGGAATTGGCCATGGATTTGGGGAGAGTAGTGGAAATGCAGCCCAGGTCTATGAAGGAGAGGTTGAGGAGGAAGAAGTACATGGGGGTGTGGAGGTGATGGTCACAGGCTATGGTGGTGATGATGAGGCCGTTGCCCAGGAGAGCAGCCAGGTAGATGCCCAGGAAGAGCCAGAAGTGCAGGAGCTGCAGCTCCCGTGTGTCTGCAAAGGCCAGGAGGAGGAACTGGCTGATGGAGCTGCTGTTGGACATTTCCTGCCTCTTGGCACAGGTGACTGTTTCAGAAGGAAAAGACAGTGAAGTTAGGATAGAATTTTTGTAAGGAAGAAAATTAACAGCTGCCATGCCTCTCAGAACCCCTAAACTGTGCCATGAGGAGCAGAAGCCTCTCCCATGGGATCCCAAGCAGTCCTTCCTGTTCTACAGGAGTGGGTATTGGGTGAATGTGAGGGACCAGCTCTCATCATCAGTTCCCTTCAGATGAAATCCACCTTTACCTAGAAGGTCTTAGCATCTTCTCTCCAATTCTGGTGAAAAGGAACTGCTTAAAAGGGGTTTTAAATCTTCAGGTTTTCCTTCTTTTTCGTATACACCTGCCTAACCAGAGCAGTCTTCTTCAAAGGTAGAAGCTCACAGCCTCGCAGGACACTGCACAGAAACTGTCAAGTGTCCTATTGAGAGGAGCTCCTATGGGATGTGCCAATCATTTCACATGCCCACTCGCCACATCTCCTGGAGCCCTTTGGGGTTGGATGTGTCTGAGGCACCTCACTTCCACACAGACCCCTGCCAGCCAGGCTTGAAGCCAGGCTGCCTGACCTGAGCAGTCTTCTTCAAAGGTAGAAGTCCTCAGCGTTCTGATCGTGAGACCTGACTGGAAAAGTGGCTGGCTGTCCCTCAGTGCAGGCTGAGGGGAGCTGGGCTGTCCATCCCTCCGGGTACAGGTGCCTGCTCTTGTTTGCCTGCATTGAAGGATGATCACAGTTCTCAAAAGAAACTGTGAGGAGAGGGGTGTGGATGCAGAGCTCAGGGCTCCAAACTTCTCCCTCTATTCCAGGCTTCCTGAGGGTGGCTCCCATGCTCCTCTTCCAGGCCAGGACAGGCAGGGCACCTTTCAGCTGTCCACAGGCAGCTGCTCAACACCATTTCCACAACCTCAGCACCCTTGGGGCTTCTCTGGGGGTGTCTCAGGGATAACAAAGATGCTGTGCCTGGGGTCAAGCTCACAGCCTGGCAGGACACTGCACAGAAACTGTCAAGTGTCCTATTGAGAGGAGCTCCTATGGGATGTGCCAATCATTTCACAAGCCCACTCGCCACATCTCCTGGAGCCCTTTGGGGTTGGACATGTCTGAGGCACCTCACTCCCACAGACACCCCTGCTTAGCCAGGCTTGAAGGGCTGGCACTGAAACTCCCAAAGCCCACAGAGCCCAAGAGCACAGACAGGTGGGCAAAGAAGCAGCCACAGCACCATGATGCTTCTGCCAAAGGAGGCGAGAGGAGAGGCAAAGGCACCCGAGAGAGTCGTCACCTCAACCAGGCGTGCACACAGCCTCCCTGCCAGCAGTGCTCCAAAGCAGTCACCCCCAGCCCCTGTGCTGTGCTGAGACAGATGGGCACGGAGCTGGAGAGAGGCATCTCTCCTCTGCTGGAGCACTGGCTGCAGAGGGGATGGCTGATGCCTCGTGGCCCCATGTTCGTGTGGACAGAGGCATTGCTGAGTGGGACAGGAGTCAAGCGGACTTGCTCACAGGAAGGGGGCTGAACTGGAGGGGATGACAGGGAGTTTTCCCAATGCTCCTTCCTATGACATCAGCATGTTAGTTGTGCCTTTTTCCCTGCCCCCTCTGTTGCCTGCACCTTTTCCACCTTCTTCTCTCTCCCCATGTCCTTTTCCTCACAGCAAAGTCTTAGAGACCTCATCCCACCCCCTGTTAGCTCAGTTCCCTTCTACAGACAAGTCCCTGTGGAAGAGGACAGTGTCAGGACATCTCCCTACTTACAGGTCCTAAAGAACAGGTCCAACAAACCGTGATGCTTCCTCAAAGGTGATGCTGGTGCTGCCTGTAGGCTGAGGGGTAGCTGAAGGCACTTGATGAGGTTCCTGGCTGAACCAAAGTTTAGGCCACGTAACAGTTCAATAGTTTCAGCTCCTTCTCAGATGTTTGCAGCTCCTGTCCCCTTGACACGCCACAGCAGGAAATGGAAGACCATGGGAAGCACCTTCCTCTCTGGGTAGCCCTTGCCTGGACCTTCCTCTTGGAACGTCCCCTTGGAAATGCCCTGGGGGTGATCTGAGGCTGTGAGCAGCCCTGACCCATGCAGCACCTTCCTGGCAGGACAAGGACCCTGCTCTGCTCAGTGGGGTGCAGGGCTGTTACCTGGAGGTTGGGGTAACTGCATGCACACGCAGTTTCACAGTGCAGCAGCCGTTCCTGGAAGGAGGGAGTCATCAAGCCCCATTCCTCTCATGGTGCAGCAGGGAAACCCTGCTCTGGAGCACATCCTTCTTTTTCTCAGTACCAGAGAAGCCAGGAGAGAAATCTTCAATGGACCAACCAGCTGTGACACGTGCCAGGTGAAGGAGACAGGTTCAGGGCATCATCTGCACTGCCCTGCAGAGAGACTTACCAGAAAGAGAACTGCAAAGTGATCTCCCTCAGTGATGCCTAGGCTGTCCTCCCACCCACTCAGCCTTCAACCTCTCACTTCTCTGGTCAGCCCTCACTGCCTGCAGGCAGTGCCCTCACCCTGCTCTTCTTGGCAGAGGAGCTCCCCCTGAGCAGAGCTGTCTCTCTGCAGTGCTGCAATGTTTCATCAGCTCCCACCGTCCCAGGAGCCCAGCTCACAGCAGAGGAGCAGGTGAAGGTGTCATATCCTCAGGTGTCCCTGGAGCTCCAGGGAACCTACTCAGACAGGCACTGAAGCTCTCTCTGACTTTCCCTCCTTCAGCTGTGGAGAAATCCTTCTGTCCAGCAGAGTCATTGCTCCTGATCAGATCAGAGATGGGCAGGAGAATCCCCTTCCCTTGTGTCCGTATGAGACAGGGCCCCCAGGCAGGGACAGGGAGGGGTCTCCTTTGCCCCTGTGGAGGGAAGGCAGTCAGGCCAGTCACTCCCTGCACCTCATCTTTGCTTTGCAGCCCTGGGGCTGGAAGAGGACTCACCTCTCCACTTTGGCTGCCACAAACCCACTGGAGCTGGGATGCCTCTTCTCCCAGTTCTGGTGGGCACAAACTAGGACCCTGCTGCCTGGGAGCTGCTGGTCCCAGCTCCCATGGGAACGACTGGGCTGGAGGTCAGGAGGTAGGTGTTCAGATGCCAGCACCTGGTGATCCCCAAGGGGCCAGAGGTGGTCCAAGAGATGTGCAGGGAGATCCAAGGTCCAAAGGAGCAATGCAGAAAGAGGGCAGTGTCTGGCAGCAGGTTTTTTAGCCAGGTGGGGAATTCCTTTAGCCACATGACATGGCAGCAGATGGTCACGATTAAGACAGCAAAACCTGTCCCTCTTCACCATCTTGTTGACCAGCACCTATAAATCTAGTTCAGCTAGTGAATGAAATCATTGCAGTTGGGACAGCTCAGTCTTTCTTGTGTCCATCAGCTGGATTTATAAGGCTTCCCCTGAGAATAATGGACTTTGTCTCAGTCCCTCCCTCCATTGCCAGGGTCAATTCAGGGCAGCTGCTCAATGGCATGGCCATTTCATGGCCTGTAGTGCTCCATGAGATGACATGGCTCTGCACCACAACTGGCTGCAGCTTGTAGAGACATCACAGCCCCACCAGGACAGTTCAAAGTAGGGTATCACACACCACTCAGGGCATCTCAGACAAACGGTCTTTCCATGGGCAGTGACTGGCTGCCACTGCTGCCTTGAGGCCAGTTCTGTCCCAGCTCCACCTGGGAGGTACACGCAGAGATTGAATATGGAGCAGGTCACATTGGGGTCTGTACTCATGTGTCTCTACTTCCAGACTCTGCCTGTTCATCTCTCCCTTATCTTTTCCTCCTCCCCAGGATGGTACAATCAAGGAATAGGACAATGATTGTCAGGGCGTTCCTGGACCACATGTCTCTTTAAAAAAAGTAGTGCAAAAAGGAGGACCCTGGGAACACCCAGCCAGTCAGCATCCTTTCAGTGCTCACTAAGATCGTAGAGCAGATCTCACAGAAGATCTCTTGAAACATGAGGAAGACGGGGGGTGGTTAGAGATGGCCATCAAGGCTTCATCAAGTGAAAATTCTGCCTGACTAATCTTGTGGCTCCCAATGATGGAGTTACTGCACCAGTGGAAAAGGGAAGAGCTATGATTTTCATCTACCTGGATCCTCGGGAGGTCTTTGCTACAGTCCCCCACAACATCCTCACCTATAAATTGGTGAGATATTAGGTTTACAAATAGATGGACAAGGACTTGCTTGGGTGGCTGTGTCCAACAAGTAATCATTTTCCTCAAGGGAGCCAATACTGCCTAGCGCCCTAATGAGCAGAATTGAGGGCACCCTCAACAACTTTGCAGATCACAGAACTATACAACTGCTGTTTAGTTGGAAAGGATGCATAAGGACCATTGTTTCCAACTCCCTGCTCCTCACAGGTCTATGTAAATACTAACCCATATGACTAACTGCATTTTCCCAACACCTCTTAAACTCTGAGAGGCTTGGTGCTGTGACCACTTCCCTGGGGATCTTTTTCGAGTGACTGAGCACCCTGTCAGTGAAGAATCACTTCCTGGTGTGCAGTCTGAACTTTCCTTGATGCAGCTTCATTGCAGTTTCTCATGCCCCATTGTTAGTCACAAGAGAGAAGTGACCAGCACAACCCCTCTGCTACCTCCCTTGAGGACTCTTATGGCAAAAAAAAAATGGAACTAGTGCTACACAAACGCAGGTTCTCACCAAACTGCACAGCTCAGGCCATACAGCTCAGAGCCATCCCAAAACCAGACCCCCCCCCAAAACATGCATCCTGGAGCCAAGTGCTCCTCTCCCTCCCAGGTCCCCCTTTATGCTGAGCATGATGTGATTGGTATGGAATACTCTCTTTGACCAGCCTGGGCAAGTGTACCCATGGTGTCCAGAACCATTACTATCCCTGCCTTCCCTACCATCATGTCTGAGTTTTACCACTGTTGGAATTGGAATTCAGAGGAGCTCACGTGGATTCAGCTGTGTCATCCCACGTAGTACTAAAGGCCTGGAGTTGGCCACGCCATTGAGCAGCTGCCCAGAATTCAGTTGGGTAATGGAAGGATGTACTGAGACAAAGGCCATTCTTCTCAGGGGAAGCCTAATAAGTACAGCTGTTGGAGGTGAGGAGGAGAAAGACTGAGCTGTCAGAACTGCAATGGTTTCATTAGGTCAGCTGAACTAGATTTATAGGTGCTGGTCAACAACAGGCTGAGGAAGGACAGGTTTTGCTGTCTTAACCATGACCATCTGCTGCCATGTCCTGTGGCTAAAGGAATTCCCCACCTGGCTAAAAAAACTGCTCCCAGACACTGCCCTCTTTCTGCATTGCTCCGTTGGACCTTGGATCTCCTGCATGTCTCTTGGAGCACCTCTGGCCCCTCGGGGGTCACAAGCTCTGGTCTGATCAGGAGCAATGACTCTGCTGGACAGAAGGATTTCTCCCCAGGTGAGGGAGGGAATGTGAGGGAGAGGATTTCAGTGCCTGGAGCGCTTCAGCTCCAGGGACACCTTGAAGAGCCCAGAGGGGGCAGAGGATATAACACCTTCACCTGCTCCTCTGCTGTGAGCTGGGCTCCTGGCATGGTGGAACACTGCAGCTCTGCAGAGAGACAGCTCTTCACAGGAGCAGCTCCTCTGCCAGGCACAGCAAGGCTGAGGACACTGCCTGCAGGCACTGAGGAGAGACCGGTGAGGCTGAGGGAGCTGATGGATGCTGAGTGCTCACTGGAGGAGAAATCTTCACAACTCTCTGTGTGGTGAGTCCGTGGGTGCCAGGCAGTGCAGGGTCAGTTCCTGGAGGGATCTCCTGAAGCTGGTACATCTGACAGTGTGTGGGATCTTCCAGGTGACCCGAACTGGCCAAAGGGGGTATTCCATACCCATTGCATCATATTCCGCATAAAGAGAGGCTGGTGAGCTGTGCAGTTTGGTGTAGCACCAGCTTTGTATATTTTGCTATGAAGTCCTGTTACTGTTCTCTCTCTCTCTCCTGTCCCAGTAAACTGTCCTTATCCCAACCCATGAGGCTTAGGGGGTTTTGTTTGGGGTTCTTTTTTCCTCCCCTTTCTTCCCCCTAATTCTCCCCAACACCTCCTAGAGACCGAGTGGCTGCATGGTGCTGGGCTCTCAGCTGGCGCAAAACCAGGACAGTAGAGGAGGGAGAGGGTCTAAGTGAAAAGCTTTGATTTTCCTCAGTGAAGTCTCTCCTTACTTTTCAATGACTATTTCTCCACAGGTCCACATGCCCAGAGGGAGCCGATGTCCAACAGCAGCTCCATCAGCCAGTTCCTCCTCCTGGCCTTTGCAGACACACGGGAGTTGCAGCTCCTGCACTTCTGGCTCTTCCTGGGCATCTACCTGGCTGCTCTCTTGGGCAACGGCCTCATCATCACCACCATAGCCTGTGACCATCACCTCCACACCCCCATGTACTTCTTCCTCCTCAATCTCTCCTTCATAGACCAGGGCTGCATTTCCACTACTCTCCCCAAAGCCATGGCCAATTCCCTCTGGGACTCCAGGACAATCTCCTACTTGGGGTGCATAGCTCAGCTCTTTTTTTTCACCTTCTTGTTTGAAGCAGAGTTTTCTCTTCTGACCATCATGGCCTATGACCGCTACGTTGCCATCTGCCACCCCCTGCACTATGGGACCCTCCTGAGCAGCAGAGCTTGTGTCCACATGGCAGCAGCTGCCTGGGGCAGTGGGATTCTCTACGCTGTCTTGCACACAGCAGGTACATTTTCCATACCCCTGTGCAAGGGCAATGCCATTGCCCAGTTCTTCTGTGAAATCCCCCAGATCCTCAAGCTCTCCTCTTCAGAGTACTACATCACAGAGTTTGGACTCCTTGGGTTTAGCTTTTGTTTAGTTTCTGCTTGTTTTGTGTTCATTGTGGTGTCCTATGTGCAGATCTTCAGGGCTGTGCTGAGGATCCCCTCTGAGCAGGGACGGTACAAAGCCTTGTCCACGTGCCTCCCTCACCTGGTCGTGGTCTCCCTGTTCATCACTACAGCCATGTTTGCCTACCTGAAGCCCTCCTCCATCTCCTCTGCATCCCTTGATCTGGTGGTGGCACTTCTGTACTCAGTGGCACCTCCAGCAGTGAACCCCCTCATCTACAGCATGAGGAACCGGGAGTTGAAAAACTCTCTGAAGAAGCTGATTCATTCAGCAGTCTTTTAGAAATAATAAGCTGCCCATGTCATGCTATTAAACGAGGTTTTAATTCATGTTGGTGGCTTCCTTTGCTTTGGGCAATATGTCTGTGATGATCGTGTTAGTCCAGTAGTGTCTACACCCACTCCCCTTCTTCAGAGACCTGAACCCAGCCTGTCTGACCCAGAGACCTTCATGTCTGTGTTTGGAACGATGGTACAGGTTTCCCTCTGTGTGATGTGTCTCTAATAAAAAGGGATTTCCTCTGTGATGGTATCTGGGTGTTGAGGACTTCTTCTAAATATGAGGTTGGGAGCAGGCTGAAGAAATTGCCCCCACAGGGCCGCGCTGCTATGCTGGAGCTCTCCATGGGCGGAGGGGAGGAGGACAAGGACAATGTGTTAGGGATGGGACTGGACTGAGCCTTCGCTGTCAGTAAGTGCCTACTTGCAGTGTGTCTGCTCACCACAGATTCCTGGGTGAGTGGCCATTTCCCTCCTCCTGCTGGGCTGAGACCTGCACAGGCCAGCCCTGGCCACTTCTCTCCTTGTCCAGACCATTGCAGAGGTGTCTGAGATACACCATGAGGGATGCAGACGGAGCTGGGTAGATGCCAGGACCTAGAGGAGGCTACCTAGAGTGGGAGGAGGGGAGGAGTATAAGGGGATCTCTTGAGAATCACACTACACAAACTGTTCCCTGCAGTTACTCGATCCTGCACAGTGGGTCCATCGCACAGTGGGTCCATCGCACAGTGTGTCCCTGCCGACTGCTTGTACCTGCATGCGGGGCCTTGGCACCCCCCGTCACCTGACAGGGCTGCCTTTGGGGTTACACAGAGCCAGTGCCCTGACCTTGGTTGGGGTATGTGGTGATGGCCATGGCGCACCTGAGCTGGGGCCAGAGGAATCCCACGTCCTGTGGGGTTGTGCTGTGGGATGGGGGCATCTGAGTCCACATCTAGGCCCTGGACTGCTGATATGGAATGGGACCTGAATCCCTTCCCTCCAGGGTGGTAAAGGAGATCAATCCCTGTCCCTGTCTGGGTGTCCCATGTAGAGATGGGACAACTTAAAGTTAGACCCAAGTCTTTTTCATATCAAAAACATGACTCTTTTTAATGAAGTCTTTCTTCCCAGCTGAGAGAAGGACCATCTGTGGTTTCTTCAGCCTGTTTCAGAACAGATTCCCCTGAGAAACCTGGAGGGAGCCCAGAGGGGACAGAGAGTGACACCTTGGGCTGCTCCCCTGCTGCTGAGCTGGGCTGGGCTCCTGGGATGGACAGAGCTTGTGGCAAGCAGGCAGTGCTGCCGAGAGACAGCTCTTCCCAGGAGCAGGGCTGAGGGCACAGCTTCAGGCACTGACAGGAGGAGACCTGTGCTGCTGAGAGAGCTTAAAGGCACTTGGGAGAGGGAGGGTGCTGAGAGCTCACTGGAGGAGAAATCTTCACAGCACTCTGCGTGGTGAGTCTGTGGGTGCCGGGCAGTGCAGGGTCAGTTCCTGGAGGGATCTCCCAAAGCTGGCACATCCCACAGATTACAGGGTCTGTAGGAACATCACTCAGTGTGCCTGTTACAGAGGAGGAGGACTCTGCTGCCTGCCAGGGTCAGCACTCAGACTGCAAGGGAGCTCCCCACGGTGCTGCAGGAAGAAGCTGGGTGTGGAATGCATGAGCCCTACTGGACTGGGTCCTTCAGCAGCTGAGAGGGTGCTGTGTGGGTCAGGGCTGCTCAGAGCCAAAAGGCTCAGTCCTAGAATATTTCCATCAGCAGGTTTCAAGGAGAAGGTGAAGATAAGGAGTATGATAAAGACAAGGAATATTCCTGAGTCAATTGCCAACTCTTGGGGAATGAGAGGGGCTGTCTTAGTTTTGACAAATCACTGAGCCTCCTCAACTGGAGCTCTGAGCAGCCAGAAGGTCGCCCAGGTGCCTCCAGCCACTCCTCTACACCACCATCACCGCTGCCTGACCCATCAGCCTTAGTCTGACCTATCACTTTCTACCAGCAGACAGGAAGATGCAGGCAGCCAGTGCCCAGGCAACAGGCAGCTTTCTGCAGGGCCAAGGTGAGTGCCCAGATATTGGGATGGGGTCTGAGAGTGCTGAGAGACCTGGCACAGGCAAATGCCTCCCAGGAGGAACAACTCCAGGCAGCAGGGATGTGATCAGGGAATGAGAGGAAATGAAAAGAAGTGATGTTTTATAGGGAACTGAATTAACCCAGCACAACCCTCTCCAGTCCAGACCAGCTTCCCAGCTGGGGAAGGTTAACGCTGCCCTGAGGGCCCCGTGGCCTCTCTCCTGGCCTCTCTCAGCTGGACCTGCCCTGCGTTTGCCCATCGTTCTCCACTGGTCTGAGTTCTGCCTGGTGATCCCTTCTCTTGCTGTCAGGCCCTCTGGGGATGGGGGTTTCAGCTGCAGAGTCACAGGCTGATCTCAAGGGTCGCTCCATGCAGCTCTATCTATGTGAAGGAGGTGCAGTGCAGGGTCAGTTCCTGGAGGGATCTCCCAAAGCTGGTGCATCTGACAGTGTGTGGGGTCTGCCAGGAGGATTCTTCTTCTTCTATCATAGAAGAAGGTGCCATGCTCAAAGACAGAACTGCCCTGATGCAACAGTGGAGAGACACAGAATGACAGAAGAGATCTGCATATGAACGCTGCAGGGCTGTGAAGCCAGGGGTGCAGCCAGGGGTGCCTAGGGCTGTCCTTTGAAGCACAGTCCCTGCACCCCAGGGTGCTGTGCATGGGTCAGGGCTTTCCACTGCTTCAGCTCTACCTCAGGACATTTCCAGGGGCACTTTTCCAGAGACACAAACAGACCGTGGTTCCTGGAAAGAGAAGGACCTTTCCTGACCCTCAGCCTGGAGGCCTGGGTTTGGCACTGCTGATTGAAATGCTTGTTTCTGCTGAGGAGAAGCCTCTGAGCCTGCTGGTCTCTGACACAGAGAGAGGAGAGATCCTGGGAGAAGCCCCTCACAGTGCTGTCCCTGGCTGCCCGCAGCCAGCTCAGCAGCCCCTTCCCCTTTGCAGGCACATGTAGCCCCTGCCCAGGCAGAGCTGCCCCCTGCCCTGGGGAGGTGTCTGCAGGCAGAAGTGAGCACCCAGCACGCAGAGGGGTGGGCTTTGTGAGCCCTGCCAGGGAGCAGAGCTGGGCACAGGTTCCTGATTGATAGTCCCTCTCTGTGGAAGTATCAATAAGGAACCTCAGGAGCCTGTTTCCGACCCTCTGCTCCACAGCCAGCAAAACCAAGAGCTGCACACAGGTGAGCTGCAGGGAGGTCTTATTAAAGAGAGGGTTGGAGAGGTGGGTTGCAATGAGACATGCAATATGTTTTTCTCAGACAAGTCTGACCTTACCAAGAACTACATTTTCCTCCACAGAACATAATGATATCCAGCGGCAACAGATGTCCAACAGCAGCTCCATCAGCCAGTTCCTCCTCCTGGCCTTTGCAGACACACGGGAGCTGCAGCTCCTGCACTTCTGGCTCTTCCTGGGCATCTACCTGGCTGCTCTCCTGGGCAATGGCCTCATCATCACCACCATAGCCTGTGACCATCACCTCCACACCCCCATGTACTTCTTCCTCCTCAACCTCTCCTTCATAGACCTGGGCTGCATCTCCACAACAGTTCCTAAATCCATGGCCAACTCCTTTGGGAACACAAAGGCCATCTCCTATGCAGGATGTGCTGCACAGTACTTTTTGTTTGTCTTCTTGGTAGTAGCAGAGTACTGTCTACTGACGGTCATGGCCTACGACCGCTACGTTGCCATCTGCCACCCCCTGCACTACGGGACCCTCCTGGGCAGCAGAGCTTGTGTCCACATGGCAGCAGCTGCCTGGGGCAGTGGATTTGTCAATGCTGTGCTGAACACAGCCAATACATTTTCACTACCCCTCTGTAGAGGCAATGCCCTGCACCAGTTCTTCTGTGAAATGCCCCAGATCCTCAAGCTCTCCTGCTCTCACTCCTACCTCAGGGAAATGTGGATTCTTCTGCTTGGTGCCTCTTTATCAGGTGGGTGTTTTGTGTTCATCGTGGTGTCCTATGTGCAGATCTTCAGGGCTGTGCTGAAGATCTCCTCTGTGCAGGGACAGCACAAAGCCTTTTCCACCTGCCTCCCTCACATGGTGGTGGTCTCCCTGTTTGTCAGCACTGCCATTTTTGCCTACCTGAAGCCCCCCTCCATCTCTTCCCCATCACTGGATCTGGTGGTGGCAGTTCTGTACTCAGTGGCACCTCCAGCAGTGAACCCCCTCATCTACAGCATGAGAAACCAGGAGCTGAGAGTATCTCTGAAAATGCTCATTCCATCAGCAGTCTTTTAGAAAGAATAAGCTGTCTGTCTTGTAACAAAATTGATTCTGAATTTATGTTTGTTGCTTCCTCTGGTTTGGACATTTTATCTGTGTTTTGTGAGGTTCCTCCACTGTCTACATCCATTCCACTTCTCCAGAGTCCTGACCCAGACTGTCAGATCCCCAGGACTTCAAGTGTGTTTCTGGAACAATCCCACACCAGTCTACTTGGACATAGTTGCTTTCAGGGTTCCCCTGCACAGTTGATATTTGATCGTTCAGATGCCTCTCAACTCTTTTTTCTGCTGTCAACTTGCTGTTGTGGTTTTGCATGGAGAGGTTATGGTGGAGGATGGAGGCTTTAAGGGTGACATAAGCCTGAACCTACTAAAAGCTGACAGAGCAAATACCAGCCAGCATAAGGACAGACCTGCTGCTGACCATGGCCGAGCCCACCAGCAACGGTGGTAGCTCCCATGGTGGAGCGGGTGTCCCTCTGCAGCCCATGGAAAAGGCCAAGACCCCAACTGCAGCCCATGGAGAGGCTCCACACTGGAGAAGGGGGAGACAGACAGGAGATGCTGTGACCTGTGTTGGAGCAAGGCCTTGCCAGCACTTGCAGCCTGTTGAGAGAGGCAGAGACACAGAGATGAGTGAGAGACACCCATGCCGGAGCAGGTCATGGAGGACCACGCTTGAGCAGTCTGGGCCTGAGAGACTGAGAGACATTCTGTGATTGATGACTGCACCCGCAGCAGTCACCCACACTGGGGCAGCTGAGAAAGAACTAAAGCTCTGTGGGAAAGGACTCACACTGGAGAAGTTCATGGAGGACTGTCTGCCGTGGGTGGGACGAGGAACTGACTGAAACCCCCATTCCCCCAGTCCCTGCCCCTCCCTGCGCCACAACAGGGGGAAGAAGGGAGTGAAATCATGACTGAAGTGAAGCCTAGGGAGAAGGAAGGGGTGGGGGGGCTGCTTTAAGCTCTGTCCACATTTCTCATCACCCGAATCTGGTGTCACTGGGGTGCAGGGCAGTGGCATCAATTAGAGAGTTTTATTTCCTTTACTCTGTGCTGGGTCTGTTCTGCCCATGACGCCGATTGCGGAATGGTCTCTCCCTGTCCTTATCTCCACTCCTGAGCCCCTCAATATCTTTTCTCCCCTGTCCAACTGAAAAGGGGAATGATAGAGAGACTTTGGTGGGTGTCTGACCTGCAGCAAGAGTTAAACCACCTGTCCCACATGACTTTCATGAAGCATCTCATTCCCCCATCTGGATGTGTATCCAGGGTTGTCCCTTCCCAGGTACAGAATCTGGAACTTGCCGTTGTTAAATGTCATGCTGCTAGTGATTGCCCAGCTCTCTAATCTGTCTAGGTCTCTCTTCAAGGCCACTCAACCTTTAAGTGAGAAAATAGCTCCTCCCAATTTATTGTCATCTGCAAATTTACTTAAGACACATTCTAGTCCTGAGTCCAGGTTGTTTATTACAGAATCACAGACCATTAGGAGTTGGAAGTGACCTCATGTTAGTAAGTGCAAGACCCAGCAGTGCTCCTCTGCTAGTAGGCTTATCCACCATTTGCATTAGAAAGTTATCATTAATGCACTGGAGGAACCTCCTGGACTGTGAGTAGCTGGCTGTGCCGGCCTTCCAGCCAATACCTGGGTAGTTAAAATCCTCCGTAAGAACTAGGGCCTTCGATGGTGAGGCTACTGTCAGCTGCCTGTAGAAGGCTTCATCATCCTCCTCATCTTCATCAGGTGGCCTGTAATAGACACCCACAACAGTATCACCCATATCACTAGTTTATTAAAATGTTGAAAAGAATTGGACCTAAAAGGGAGCTTTATAATTAAACAGATGAGCAAGGAGACATGCTTAAATTTCTGAGCATAACTCAGGCTTTGAATGAGAAAGCCAGTGGTCCCCAGCTTGACTTTTAAGTAAGAGATAATTGACTCTTTCACCAGCCCCACAGACTGATCTGTCCACATGTCCACAGCTGAGAGAAGCTGAGTCACTTTCTTCCCATGGACACAGCTGCATGGAGGCACCCACCAGATCAGCCTGTGACTCTGCAGCTGAAACTCCTGACAGCAAGAGAAGGGCAATGCAGGCAGAACTCAGGCCAGTGGAGAATGATGGGCAAGCCCAGGGCAGGTCTGGCTGAGAGAAGCCAGGGCAGAGGCCAGAGAAGCTGAGAGAAGCCTCAGGGCAGTGTTACCCTTCCCCCGCTGGGCACGCCACCTCCCCAGCACCAACACTGCAGGACAGTTTCTCTCCAGGCCTGTGCTCTGCAGAGGCACCTGGGCACATGGCTGGAGAGCTGCCCCACAGCTCTGAGTGCAGAGGAGGTGGTTCATGGCACAGACCCCACACCCAGAGGGCAGGGGCCTGGCTGGTGTGAGAGAAGGCCAGGGGCTTGCTCCAGTGAAAGGGTCTAGACTGGAGAGGGTTGTGCTGGGTTTATTCAGTTCCCTATAAAACATCACTTCTTTTCATTTCCTCTCTTTCCCTGATCACATCCCTGCTGCCTGGAGTTGTTCCTCCTGGGAGGCATTTGCCTGTGCCAGGTCTCTCAGCACTCTCAGACCCCATCCCAATATCTGGGCACTCACCTTGGCCCTGCAGAAAGCTGCCTGTTGCCTGGGCACTGGCTGCCTGCATCTTCCTGTCTGCTGGTAGAAAGTGATAGGTCAGACTAAGGCTGATGGGTCAGGCAGCGGTGATGGTGGTGTAGAGGAGTGGCTGGAGGCACCTGGGCGACCTTCTGGCTGCTCAGAGCTCCAGTTGAGGAGGCTCAGTGACTTGTCAAAAGACCTGCACTGCCCAGCACCCAGAGACTCACCAGGTAGAGGGCTGTGAAGATTTCTCCTCCAGTGAGCTCTCAGCATCCCCCTCATCCAGCCAGCCAGCCATATCATGCCATCTCAGAAGCCTATCAGATTGGTCAGGCATGACTTTCCCTTGGTGAATCTATTCTGACCACTCCCCAAAACCTTCTTCTCCAGGGAGTCGGCTGGGGGTACACAAGGAGTTGGGAGGGCAGACAACCAGGACAGCTGACACCAGCTGACCAAAGGGACATTCCATAGCCTGTGACGTCAAGCTCAGCAATAAATCTAGGAGGGAGGTTGGTAGTGGGAGCTGGCTCAGGAGCTGGCTGAGCAATGGTCAGTTTGTGGTGAGCAATTGGGTTAATTTGCACCACTTGTCTGTCTTGGGTTTGACTTTTTCACTCTTTGGTCTTTTCCCTTTACCTTTCCTTTTATTATTATTAACTTTTTTAGAAATAATGTAAATTTTATTTTGTCTCAAACCATCCAATGTCTCAGTTTTACACTTCCAGTTCTCTCTCCCATCCAAACAAGCTGAGGTTATACCATCACAACTGCTTATTTTAAAATATGTGGAAGGGAATGCATACTCCCAAGGTTGTCTGCTCTTGGGACACAGAGAGGACAAGTGAGAGTCCCAAGGCTGGAACCAGGACTTCTGCAAGAATTTCAGCTGCATCAGTGAAATCACTGGCTTTTAAAAATAAACATCAGTCTGCACAGAAAAAAAGGTTAAATGCCATGGAAATAGTGTGGGATGATTTAGTTCATAAGGTGTCAGCACTGAGTGTGATCGGTGGTTCAACAAGACCTCTGTGCTATTGAGGGTGTAATCTTGAAGTGATGATCTCCCTTGATGCAGAACGTGCCAATTGCAATGTGGTACGTTAGGTGCAAATACAGGACACACTGTCCTGAGGAGATGATGTAACTTACTGGAGTGTGATTGATGTTTATTCCAGCCAAAGCACTACAGAGTCCTAGATATGACTGCTATACAATTTCCCACAAACAACATCTGATTCTGACCTCCCCTGCAGCAAGATTTTAGCCAGTGTCTCTGTCTTCTTAGTGCTGTTAGAAAAGAGTGACAGGAACATCCCAGTGCCAGGAAGAGAAACTTCAAAGCAGTGTGGGGTTCTCTCTTGTATAAAACTGGGTATTTCCCAATTGGCTCTGATTTGTGGCAAACATATGTTTTAGTTTTAGGTAGTTTTGGAAGAGGTGGGGTGTTGGACTCGATCCTGTTGTGTCCTTCCCCCAGAGGTCTCCCAGGGACCTGAGCTGGGGCTGCTGCTCTGCAGAGCAGACCAGTTTTGGTGTCCTGGGATCATGGGGTGATGACATACTGGCAACACTGGTCTGTGAGAGAAGCAGATACGGCCAGTCTGGCATCACTGCCCTGGGATGGTTTTTCTCATGGGTCTGTGGTGATGATACTCAGGGAAATCACAGGGCATTCCAGCTATTTTACGATGTGCTTGGGGTGTCACTGAATCCAGCCCTGGCTTCAGGTCCAGTTTCTGGACTTTGGATATCTTGGACCATCCCTGTCAGGTGTGAGAGCCTCAAACAGATGCCTTCTAATAGTTCAGGATCTCCAGTGCTTTTGGGCACCCAGTAAAGCAATGGATCAGCCCAGCCCCCGTTACCTCTCATGTCAGTCCATGTCCTTGTCCTGCTAAGCCAATGCCTCAACCCAGGACAACAGCAGGGCCTTGTAGTATGCATTTCCCTGAAGGTACTCTGCACTCCAGTTCAGGTGTGTCCAAGCTTTCCACTCTGCACTGAGGAAAACCCTCTTTTTTCCAGCCAGTCCACAGAGTCGAGCATCAGTGCAGCTGAACAAAAAAGATTATAGCCAGTACAATAAAAAAAGACGGGCAGCTTATGAATGCTGAAAGACCACTACTAGAATCAGGTTCCACAGGGCACCCTTGAGCTCCTGGTTCCTCATGCTGTAGATGAGGGGGTTCACTGCTGGAGGCACCACTGAGTACAGAACTGCAACTACGAAGTTGAGAGCAGGGGAGGAGATAGAGGGAGGTTTCACATAGGCAAACATGCCAGTGCTGAGAAACAGGGAGACCACAGCCAGGTGAGGGAGGCAGGTGGAAAAGGCTTTGTGCCGTCCCTGCTTGGAGGGGATCCTCAGCACAGCCCTGAAGATCTGCACATAGGACACCACAATGAACACAAAACACCCAAGAGCTAAAAATGAACTACCCATGAGAAGCAAAGCCTCCCTGAGATATGCATTTGAGCAGGAGAGCTTGAGGATCTGGGGGATTTCACAGAAGAACTGGTCCAGGGCATTTCCTTTGCAGAGGGGTATGGAAAATGTATTGGCTGTGTGCAGCACAGCATAGACAAATCCACTGCCCCAGGCAGCTGCTGCCATGTGGACACAAGCTCTGCTGCTCAGGAGGGTCCCGTAGTGCAGGGGGTGGCAGATGGCAATGTAGCGGTCGTAGGCCATGATGGTCAGAAGAGAAAACTCTGCCACAATGAAGGTGGCAAACAAAAAGACCTGTGCAGCACATCCCAAGTAGGAGATCGTCTTTGTGCCCCAAAAGAAATTGGCCATAGATTTGGGGAGAGTGGTTGAAATGAAACCAAGGTCAGTGAAGGAGAGGTTGAGGAGGAAGAAGTACATGGGGGTGTGGAGGTGATGGTCACAGGCTATGGTGAGGATGATGAGGCCGTTGCCCAGGAGAGCAGCCAGGTAGATGCCCAGGAAGAGCCAGAAGTGCAGGAGCTGCAGCTCCCGTGTGTCTGCAAAGGCCAGGAGGAGGAACTGGCTGGTGGAGCTGCTGTTGGACTTTTGCTGGTTGTAGGCATGGGTGACTGTATGAGAAAAAAAACCAACCCAGTAAATAAGGAAAGACTCTGCATCTCATTCCCAACTGCCCTGAGCTTACAGCTTCATGAGACTGGGGACAATCACACTCCAGTGCCACCCTGAGAACCCACCAGAAACTGCTGGGAGCAGCTGGATCCCCCTCAGACCACTAAGTGTCTCACCCTTTCATAAGATCTCAGCACCCTGTTTGTAGCCCAGGACACACCTGGCTCATTGTGATTCCTGGAAGACAGCTCACAGCTTGGCAGGACATCCCAAGGAGACACCCAACTTTGCCTCTGCTGGCATCTGAGTATGGGAAAGTCAGCTCGTTGCGTAGCCTCACAGACTGCATAAGCCAGAGCTTCACAGGGTAGAGGAAAGCTGGCACACCTCCTTCCCATGGACACCACGGCATGGCCACTCACAGGATCAGTGGGTTAATGGGAAATGGGCCCATGGCAGGAGAGATGTACTTACCTCTTCTGCTGGTAGCTGACAGTGATAAACCTCAGGGCGATGGTTTAGGAGTCTCAACCCTTTCTCTAGCCTCCACAATTCTGTTTCCATCACACCCAGATAAGCCAGATTGAAGTGAAATCACAGATTTGGGACAGTTCAGACTCAGGAAGGAAAGCCATTGCATGAAAACTTCTGTCAGTAATTACCTGAGCATCATCTGGAGCTTTGAACAGTCCTGTCCTACACAGCATCACAACAACAGAAGGCCCTTGTCTTGCTCTGCCAGGGGCGACTCCTTCCCTAGCTTCTCCCTAGCGCTGTGGGTAGTAATTTCTACCAGGACTGATACTGGCAGGTGTTAGAGTCCCAGCCCAAGCACAGAGCATCCTGGAGGGCATGGACTGTTCTTGAAGAACAGCCCTTGGCACCCCTGGCTGCACATAAGCTTAACCATAACAGTCCTGCAGCTGTCAACAGCAGAAGGTAGCTATCATTCTGTGTCTCTCTGACGATGCATCAAGGTATCACTGGAAAAGGTTGCCTAGGCTGTGGAAGCCCCGTCCCTGGAGGCATTTAAGACAAGTTGGATGGGGCTTTGGGAAACCTGGTCTAATGAGGGTGTCCCTGGAGGGAGTTAGAACTAGATGATTTTTGAGGTCCCTTCCAACTCAAAGCATTCTGTGATTATATAATTTATGATTCTATGATCTCTGCTCTTGACAATGTCCTCCTCCTCTAAATTGAAGACTCTCTGAAAGTCCTCCTGACAGATCCCACACACTGTCAGAGGTACCAGCTTTAGAAGGTCCCTCCAGGAACTGACCCTTCACTGCCCAGCACCCACAGACTCACCACGCAGAGTGCTGTGAAGATTTCTCCCCCAGTGAGCTCTCAGCATCCTCCCTCTCCCAAGTGCCTTTAAGCTCTCTCAGCAGCACAGGTCTCCTGTCAGTGCCTGAAGCTGTGCCCTCAGCCCCGCTACTAGGCTTTCTGTAGTGCTGCCTGTTTGCCATGATCTCCATCCACCCCAGGAGCCCAGCCCCACTCAGCCCCAGAGGAGCAGCCCAAGGTGTCACTTTCTCTGTTCCCTCTGGGCTGCCTCCAGTATCCCTGAGGTTTCAGATGAACTTGCTGTGAAACAGGCTGAAGGGAACACTGATGTTCTATCTCTCAGCTGGGGAGAGGCACTACCAGCAGTGTCAGTTCTCCCATCTGAAAAAGAGAAACATTTGAGAAATACCTTTCTGTTGACCCATCTGTAGAAGGGACACCCCCTGACAGAGACAGGGACTGATCTCCTTTACCTCTGTGGGCAGAAGGGATTCAGCTCCCATTTCATGTTGGTAGTCTTGGGGCTAGAAGTGGGCTCAGCAGCTCCCCACCCCGATCCCACAGCACAATGTGCACAGGAGGTGGGATTCCTCTGGCCCCAGTTCAGGTGTGCCATGAACATCTCCACATGACCTAACCAAGGTCATGGAATCACAGAATCACCAGGCTGGAAAAGAGCTTTGAGATCACTAAGTCTAACCATACCCATCTTCTACTAAACCATATCCCTGACCACCTCTTCTTCCTGTCTTTTAAATAGATCCAGAGCTGGTGACTCACCCCCCTCCCTGGGCAGCCTGTTCTGATGGCCGATAAGCCCTTTGGTGTAGAATTTTTTCCTAATGTCTGATCTGACCCTGCCCTGGTGCAGCCTGAGCCCATTTCCCTTCGTCCATCACCGGTCGCTTGGGCAAAGAGACCAACACCCACATCTCTACAACCTCCTTTCAGGTAGTTTTAGGCAGTGATAAGGTGTCCCCTCAGCCTTGAGCTAGGGTTCTGGTTTGCTGCACAAAGTGCCCTGATCTTGGGAACCCCCCTGTACAACAGGATCTGATGGAAAGCCCCTGGGCTTACATTGATTGAGGATGTCGCTGCTGCTGCTCATCACTGCACCAGGTCAAGAAACTGATTCTGTGTAACTCCAAACACAGGGGTGATGTGTGAAGTCAGGTGCCAAAAATAAACATTCTCACAAACAGCTAGAAGTGGTTGGCAGGGACAGCAATGGTCCTGTCCAGGAAAGCCATACCCACTCAGAGCAAGTGTGTGTCACACGCCCTAGACCGCATTTGTATTGCTCCAAATACCATTTAGTGGGAACTGGGATGAGTGGTTCGTGTCAAACCCTCTGTCCTGCAAGGTGACAGAACCTGAAAAGGCAGGGTAACATTTTGTGGACTGATGCTTGCCTCACAAGGGGCTCGATCCTGCAAGCATCTGGAGGGAGCTGGACTAGGCCCAAAGACTGGAAGGGCCTTTTATCTCAAGGCCTTTTATCTCAAGGCAGCTGCTTGGACAAGCTGGACATTCTGCTTAGGTGGGGTCCTCATTCAACGAACCATCTGGACATCGTCCCTCCAAGGCACTCAGTCAGTGGCCACCCCGATAAACAGGACCCTGTCTTTATCTGATAAGGAACAGGGACAGACCAGAGAGGCCCTACGGAGACAGCACCTTCTTGCTAAAGTCCTGTGTAAGGCCACCAAAGGGGGTCAGTACTCCATCAGCCCAGCTTGGGAGGGTCAAATGACCACTTAGGGAAACCCATTTTCCACTAACTTGTTTCCAGAACATAGGAGCACCTTCTTGGCACATAAGAGTAATAGCATTTCTACACACCTAGAATAAGAATAATCTAGAATAAGAATGATTTCCAATGGGGCCCTGAGTAGCTACAAGCCTTTGAAGAATTCAGACAGGAAGTCATCCACTCAGTAGCCATTGGGCCAATCTGGCTAGTGGCAGATGTAAAACATCTACTCTACAACGCAGCTAGGGAGAATGGTCCTATCTGGTGTCTCTGTCAAAATGCCCAATCAAAGCTCCAACAGACTGTAGAAGGGGATAAAGTCCCTGCAGTGTGTATGAAAAACCTGTGGGGGAAGACAGTCTGGGTTACCCCTGCTTCAGGCAAAGGCAAACCCATTCATGGGACTGCTTTTGCTCAAGGAACCCGGGTGCACTTGGTGGGTGATATGAAACCATGGGCAAGTCCAGCAAGTACCCCAAGAAGATTTAATTTGGGGTGAGGAAACCTGATAAATTGTTGCTGTACAATGTATAGATGGTAGTATGTTATGACCCACCCAAATTACCTGAAAATATAACACCCAGGTATAATGTAGATGGTATCAAAAACGGGTGCATAATGTTCTGGTTCTGGCTAGTGCAGAGTTAATTTTCCCAAGGAGCCAGCACAGGTGAGCAGAGCTGGCCAAGGCTGTTTTCCATAGCATGTGATATCATGCTCCACATAAAAGGGGGCTAGTCGGGGAGGGGTGGGTTTGGATTGCTCTAGGATGGTCTGAGTGCAGACTGAGCATTTGCTTGGTCATTGATTAGTAAAGTACTTTAGGTTATCACCACTTGTGTATTGTGTCATGAGTTCTGTTGTCCCCGTCTCGCTGTCCTGTGTCAGCAAACTGTCCATATCCCAACCCCATGGTTTGCTTTTGTCCTTTTCTCCTCCCCATCCCACCTGGACAGGGGAGACCAAGGGGCTGAGTGGTGTTCACCCCCCAGCTGGGGCTGAACCATGACAGGCAGCTGCAGGGATACAGCTTGGTCATGTCAATTTGGGAAGCTGAAGGGCACTCAGCCTTGAAAGATCATGGTGAGGTGACTTCTGCCTGGCCAGGTGAATTGAAGGAGACTTGCTGGGGTGTTTCCCAGGTAGTGGAGCTTTCCTGGGAGGTAGGAAACAGGGGTGGAGAGAAACACTGCCACACAGAACAGCTTGGGAGGTGGAGACTGGCTATCAGGAGGAAGAAATGTCCCTCAAAGGGTAGTGCTGTGATACTAGAAGCCATGCAGAATATGGTGGAGCAGTGAGATGGGTGACTCCAGCCTGTGGGACAAAGAAACAGCTCTGGGACAGCATAGGACAACCTGTGATAGAGACCCCAAAGTGTGCTGGCCAGGCTGGAAGTCATTGAGAGACTCCATGTCTTTTCCCCATCACTATGGCTGTCATCTCTGCCACTGAGGCCAGTGAGGAGACACGTTGTCCTAACGCACTGGGAGGGCTCACTGCCTCCTTGCACACCCCTGGTAAGACTGGGAACTGTCTTCCCATTGTCTTTCCCTCAGCATCACACACCCCATGTCCCACTGCCCCATGAAGAACCCTGAGCAATGCCTGAGGAAGTGGATCTGCCTTCCCTGGGGCTGGGGGTCAGGGCTTGGCCTTTCTGCTTCATCAGACCAGGCCAGGGCTTTCTCAGTATCTCACCTGCCTGTACATTGCCTTTGCCTACCAGCAATCGTGGTCTCCAATTATTGTTCTAAGGAGTCCTTGCGGAGGCTTTGCCAGCCATGGGACTCAGCAGGACTCATTAAAACTTCAAGGTAGTTTGGGTTTTGCTTTTGACACGGAGTCCTTTTGTGCAATCTCCTCTCAGCAACTGAGTTTCAAGGACTCAGGACCAAATGCACCGTGGGGCTCATTAAAACCCTAACAAGCCATGTCTCCTCTGCAAGTTTTTCTAGTCTTGCGCAGTTAATTAGCAAGGTTTCCTAATGGAACTATGGAGAAAGATTTCAAAGAGCTTCTGATAAACATGACTTTTAATTTTGAACAGTGTAGGGTCTCTTTTCTAAAGAGATCTTGACTGGTCAGGGGGGGATCCTCAGGCCATTCCTCCTTCTCCAACAAGAGCGGAGACTTCCTTAAGCATGTGCATTTGGAAATAGGTGTCTTGTTTTCATTTCCCACCCTTGATGCACAGAGTTCTTGCTTTGCTCCATTCTAGGGGTGTGCCCAACCCCACATACTCCTTCCCCAGGGGACTGTGTCCATGATGGCCTGGCTGACCACTTCAGCTCCTTCGCTATGGTCCTTAAAAGACCCTGAGCTCGTGGTGCTGCTCTGCTGGGTGAAAGAACTGAAGTGACTAAAGACCACAGGAAGATAGTCCCTGGCAGGTCCCTGTTGGTAATTCATCATTACCATTGGAACTGGGCACCAACACCTGAAGGCTCAGGACAGACCCATTCCCTTACGTATTGGCACATGTCATCCACTCCTAGAGAACCCCACCATAGCAGAACCACCTCATCAGTGCAACCCCATCATGTTCACTGTCTATACCTCGGGAAGCATATGTCTGTAACTGAGTTCCATTACAAAAATTTACATATGTAACCTTCAGCCCTGTGAAATTCCATAAACCTACACCCACACTAGTCTTATTCATCCAAAAGTCACCCCATCCATCATTACAGGAACACTTATTACAACCTTGACAGACCTCTGGACTACAGGTACAACTATTAGATTTCCTTTTCCAAGTACAATTATTATCACCAATTAAGAATTGAATGTTCACACCTTTTAGTTTCTGTAGGTCAAATCTCAGGCCCCATTCTTCACCTGAATGGTCGTATTGGCAATAACCACCACCTGGCCTTTTCCAAAATTCAGGCCAGGTGTTATCACAATTTCAGTGAGTTGACACTACTCCCATGTATGGTGAGCCATGTAATGCCTTTAGGTAAGGTGGTGCATACCCAATCACCTTTAGCTTTGGTGGCGTTAATCAATACCCAGATTGTTTCAAAATATATATTCTTATTCCATACAGTAACAATACTCACAGGAACTAATGTTGCTTTAAGATATATATCTCCTATCCTACTCTCTCTGCAGCTTTGACTTGGGTGGTCTTGAAGATTCAGACGTCCACCTAATACCTGGGTTTTTCTTTACTCGAGAGTAGTGGATCTAAGTCAGCTGTTCCTTTATCTTGATAGAAGTGTAGGTGGTCAGCAGGACTTGGTAAGGTCCGTTCCACTTCTCTTTCAGTGGATCAGTTTTTAATATAATCCAAATCTCCAGGGCTAAATGAGTGGGTAGGATGATCCAACCCCTTAGCTCTGTTTCCCAAAACATTTTTATTGATTTCTTTCAATTGTTTCCTATGTGGTGGTGTGGCCCTGGCTGGAGGCCAGATGCCCACCAAAGCTGTTCTATCACTCCCCTTTTTAGTTGGAAAGGGGAGAAAAATAGATATTGAGAAGCTGAGAAATGGAGATAAGGGCAGGGAGAGATCATTCAGCATCACGGGCAAAACAGACTGAACACAGAATAAAGGACAGAAGATGTTTTTCTCCTTAGCTGGGGGGTGTCATTCTACACCCCCTTCCCCTGCTGCACCATGGGGTCCCACCCACAGGACACAGTCCTCCACAAACTTCTCCAGTGTGAGTCCTTTCCCACCATTGTCTGGTCAACAATGCCTCTGCCCTGGAGCTGGCTGGTATTTGCTCTGTGGGGCCTGCAGAGAGCTTCTAGCTGCTCCTTGCAAAAGCCACCCTTGCAGCCCCACTCACCAGAACCCAGCCACGCAAAACTACAACACCCTAAAGTGATGATATAATATTGTAAAATAATTACTTCCTAATTGGTTTAGCTCCTCTCCTTGATATTTAGTGTGAAGCGGTCCCCCATGTAGTATTTCAAAAGGACTAAAATTTTCTTTGGCTCTAGGTTTTATATGTAGTCTGAGTGCCAATACAAGCTTGTTTCTTGACATATTTTAGCTATTGGTTATTTTATCATGTGGTTTATCTTTTCTACTTGTCTGCTGACTTATGGCCTGTAAGGCGTATGCAACTGCCAATTAATATTCATGGATTCACAGAACTGTAGGGGTTGGAAGGTACCTCCAGAAGTCATCGAGTCCAACCTCATCCCTAGAACAATACCTTACTAACTGGTTGTACCACTTGTTCACTTGTTCAGAGGAGCCATGAGGATGATCAGAGGACTGGAGCACCTCCCCTATAGAGAGAGGCTGAGGGAGCTGGGCTGGTTCAGCCCAGAGAAGAGAAGGCTGTGGGGGGACCTCACTGCAGCCTTCCAGTCCCTGAAGGGAGCAGAGACACAGGAGGGGAATCAGCTTGTAAAAGGGCAGACAGGGGCAGGACAAGGGGGATGGAGGGAAGCTGAAGGAGGGAAGGGTTAGATGAGATATTAGGGAGAAGTTCTTCACAGAGAGAGTGGTGAGGGGCTGGAAGGGGCTGCCCAGAGAGGGGGTGGGTGCCCCATCCCTGGAGGTGTTCAAGGCCACGTTGGATGGGGCCTTGGGCAACCTTGTGTAGATCCAGGCCTGGAGGTTGGTGGCCCTACCTGTGGCAGGGGGTTGGAGCTCTGTGACCCTTGGGGTCCCTTCCAACCCAGACCATTCTATGATTCCATGACTACCTGTTGAACTGTTGTATACAGATTTTTCCCTATTATTCTCCTATTTCCAAATTTATACAAAGAGTCTGCTCCCCAATCAGTTCTGTTATGTTCTTCCCTTACTATTGCCCGTACATATTTGGTGGGTACTATAATTCTACTGTCTTCTAAATGGGGCCATCCCTTAGAAGGAATTTGCCCTCCTAGTTATTCTATCAATTCCTTATCATCTTTAGAATATTCAATAGTCCAATTGCCTAAGAGGTTCCTGTCCCTTTTATCTGGGATTAAAGCCAAAATTTGTTGCACTTTTTCTGCTGCCTGTTTTGCTTCAAAATCTGCCAATTGTTTATCCCTTTTTTGGTCAGTGTTACCCTTTAAGTGCCCCCTGCAGTGCATAACATCAATTATATCTGGGAGTTGAATTGCTTCCAGTAAGCAGTGAATTTATTCTCCATGTTTCATCTGCTTCCCTTGTGCAGTTAAAAGTCCCCTTTCCTTCCAGATTGCTCCATGGGTGTGGACAATTCCAAAAGCATGTTTGGAATCTGTCCATAGTTTCCTCTTTTTCCTTTGGCTAATTCTAGAGCTGGAGACCAGGCAATAACCTCTGCCCCAGTGCTGACATTCCAGTGGCTAATGGCTGAGGTTCAATTACCCTGTCTATCATTACAGCACACCCAGACTTCGGGACTCTTGTGGCACAAAGCTGCTTCCATCTGTGAACCAGGGGTCCTGTGCATCCTCAAGAGTTTCTTCCTCCAGATCTGACCTGCTAGAATATATGGTTTCAATGATCTCTAAACAATCAGGGGTTACCAGTTCCAAAGTCTCCCTGCTGAGGAAAGAGCCTGGGTTTGCAGCATCAGTTACTTCAATACTGACATGATCTGATTCAACCAAAATAGCTTGATACTGTGTTTCAGCCCTTATCATCTTCTTCTGCTTACCAGAGCTGCATGACTGGTCTTGGGGCCCCTTGTAGCCTTGAGTTTTCTTGTTCTTGGAGACAGTCCTGCTAGCAAGGCTACAATGTGCCGGTACCCACATTCCACAGTACCAGTGCTACGAAACATATTACTATTACCTACAAAGATCTAGATGCTAACTCTCTTTTAGATTCAGCCTTCTCTTCAAGGGGTTGGAACTGGGACCAGCACTGTTTAATATCTTTGATGGTGACATGAAGAGTCGGATTGAGTGCACCCTTGGCACGTTTGCTGATGACATCAGGCTGTGCAGTGAGGTTGGCACGCTGGAGGATGCCATCCAGAAGGACTTTGAAAGGCTTGAGACATAGGCCTGTGAGAACTATGTGAATTAAAAAATGCCAAGTGCGAGGTCCTGTCCAATCCAAAACACAAGGATGGGCAGAGAACGGCTTGAGAGCAGCCCTGAGGAGAAGGACTTGGGAGTGTCAATGTAAAGCTTAACATGAGTCAGCAAGGCACGCTTGCAGCCCAGAAGGCTACCATATCATGGGTGCCAAAGAGTCATGAGGGGTCATGGGAGATGGTTCAGCAAATCTACTCCACTGTCATGAGACCCTCCCTACAGTACTGTGTCAAGTTCTGGGGTCCCAAGTACAAGACAGGCATGGAGCTGTTGGATAGGGTCCAAAGGAGGGCCACACAGATGATTAGAGGACTGAAGCATCTCTCCTGTGAGGACCGGCTGAGACAGCTGGGCTTGTTCAGCCTGGATAAGAGAAGGCTCTGGGGAGACCTTATAGTGGCCTTCCAATACACGAAAAACAGAGGGACTCGTTACAAGGGTAAGTAGTGACAGGACAAAGGGTAATGGGTTCAAACTAAAATAGGAAGATTTGGATTAGATATAAGGAATGACTTCACTATGAGGGTGGTGAGGCACTAGAACAGATTTCCTGGAGAGGTTGTAGATGCCCCCCTCCCTGGAAGTGTTCAAGGCCAGGATGGATGGAGCTTTGGGAAACCTGGTCTAACAGAGGGTGTCCCTGCCCATGGCAGGGAGTTGAAACTAGATGGGCTTTGAGATGCCTTCAAACCCAAACCATTCTATGATCCTATTATTCAGCCATCCTGGTCTCTTGCCTTTCTTGAGTTCTCTCACTTGGGGATTGAGAGCCCTTGCACTCTATGGAAATCATACTTAAAGATCTGCCAGCTCTGTTCTGTTTGCCTGTCCCTAAGGGCAGTGTCCCAGCGGCTCCTGCTGACTAACTCCTTGAACACCTGGAAGTTCGCTTTCCTAAAGTTGAGAGTTCTGATTTTGTTCTTTGCCTGACCCATATCCCTCAGGACAGAAACACCACAGTGCATGAACATTGATTAGCTCTCTTGTATTGGTGACTAAGATTCAGTTGACTCAGCTGAATCCCTTCCCTCAGAAGTGATAAAGGAGATCCCTGTCTGTCAATGCCTAGATACCATGTCTATTAAAAAAGGGGGGAAAAATACATTTTTAGACTTAACCCTGTCTCTGTTAGAACTTTTGGAAGGAAGTATGTCTCCCCAACTGAGAGAGGAAAAGTAAGTGGTGACTTCAGCCTGTTTCACAGTAGGTTCCCTGGAGCCTCAGGGACACCTCAAGGGAGCCCAGAGGGCACAGAGAGAGTGACACCTCGGGATGGTCCTCTGCTGCTGAGCTCCTGGGACAGAGGCAGCTCATGACAAGTGGGCAACACTGCAGAGAGACAGCTCTGCCAAGAGCAGCTCATCTGCAAAGGGCAGCAGCACTGAGGGCACTGCCTGCAGGCATCGAGAGGAGAGGGTCAAGGCAGAGGTTAAAGACAGTGTGTGGAGAGACAGTTCTGAGCTTGTTCATGGAAAAATCTTCACAAATTTTGACACAGTAAGTCTCTGGCAGGAGGGCAGTGCAGAGGAGTATCCTGAAGGGATCTTACAGAGTTGGCACCCCCCATGACTGATAGGACCTGTCATGATGTCAGCATTGTATTTTCTGGTGTGAAGAAGGAGGATGTGCTCCAGAGCAGGGCTTTCTTGCTGCACTGTCAGAGGAACATTAGCTGTGCAATCACAGTGCATGGTAGCTCCCTTCTCCCAGGAACAGCTCCAGGGCTGTGAAGCTGGGTCTGCACCAGGGATGCCCAGGGCTGTCCTTCTGAGCACATTCCTGCACCTCAGGGTACTCTGTGGTGAGGGAGGGACTCTGCTGCCTTCGTGGGTCAGCTCTCAGCCTGCCCAGGGAGCTCCCTATGATACTGTGGGAGGGAAGGTCTGAGTGGAAGGAGTATCCCCAGGCAGAGTTTTACTGTTGAGATAGTGCTGCCTAGGTCAGGACTGCTCAGAGCTCCAGATCACTGCTAGGGCATTTCCAAGGTTACTTTTCAAGTCTTTCAAGAAGAGCATGATGGAGATTACTGAAAAGGGAATGCATTTGTGCTGCTTTTTTTCTCCACTGCTTGGCTGGGAAGACAATGGCAGATGGGAGTTGTTTCTCTGCTCTGGAGAAGGCACACAGACCCCAGTTCTCATTAGGCTTTTCTGAGTTTCCTCTGAGCCCCTCTGAGCTCCCCTCTGATGCCTCTGGGGAATGTCCTGCTGCCAGAAGGGGTTTGCAGGGCAGAGCTGAGCACACCGCGGGTGGCATTGTGGTCCATGAAAACCAACAGGGTAGAGATGTTGATGGAGAAGCAGCTCCTGTCAGGGACAGCTCCAGGCAGCAGAGACATGAGCAGGGAGGGAGGAACTGCGGCCGGAAAGGCTGTGGTACAGGGTAGCTCTGTGCCATCCCCCCTTAGTGCAGACACTTCCCTGGAGCGCCCTTGAGATCTCCAACCCAACACAGACTCTGCTTTCCAGTGTTGTGGGATCTTCTCCTTGGCAGCCTGACCCCCAATGAGGAGAACTCCGAGTGCCTCTTGGTCTATCCCTGTCCTTCCAGCCTTGGCTGGAGCATTGGGGCATTTCTTGGTGTTTCAACTACTGTCCTTGTTGCCCTTGTCTCCACCTCATCTGGGCACTCTGGGAACTGGTCCTCCAGCTCATGCGCTGCCATCAAGTGACATGGGAGTGACAATGGTGAATAACTCTTTGATATCACAACTGCATCTCATTCGAGTTCATCCCACGTTCCTATTTACTTGCTACTGTAGGGCAGGACTGACTCCTGCATTGTCCACAGCAGAGCCTTCTGCTCCCAGTGGCACTGCCAGCAAGCACCAGGCAGAGGTCATAAAAGGGACTTGAAAGCGACATGACACTCTAGGGCCTTTTAATGAGAAATGGAATAGGTTTTGCTTTGAGACCTCTTCTACCTTTTCACTGCCTTTTCTTCCTTGGACAGGTGTCCGTGCCCGGAGGGAGCTGATGTCCAACAGCAGCTCCATCAGCCAGTTCCTCCTCCTGGCCTTTGCAGACACACGGGAGCTGCAGCTCCTGCATTTCTGGCTCTTCCTGGGCATCTACCTGGCTGCTCTCCTGGGCAACGGCCTCATCATCACCGCCATAGCCTGTGACCATCACCTCCACACCCCCATGTACTTCTTCCTCCTCAACCTCTCTGTTCTAGATCTGGGCTGCATCTCCACCACTGTCCCAAAATCCATGGCAAATTCTCTCTGGGACACCAGGGCCATCTCCTACAAAGGATGTGCTGCACAGGTCTTTCTGTTCATCTTTTTCATTTCATCAGAGTATTTTCTTCTCACTGTCATGTCCTACGACCGCTACGTTGCCATATGCAAACCCCTGCACTATAGGACAGTTCTGGGCAGCAGAGCTTGTGCCAACATGGCAGCAACTGCTTGGGGCAGTGGGTTTCTCTACGCTGTGCTGCACGCAGCCAATACATTTTCACTTCCCCTCTGCCAGGGCAATGTCCTGGACCAGTTCTTTTGTGAGCTTCCTGAGATCCTCAAGCTCTCCTGCTCAGATGCTTACCTCAGAGAATTTAGACTTCTTCTATTTAGTACTTTTGTCTTTTTGGGATGTTTTGTGTTCATTTTGCTGTCCTACGTGCAGATCTTCAGGGCTGTGCTGAGGATCCCCTCTGAGGAGGGACGGCACAAAGCCTTTTGCACCTGCCTCCCTCACCTGACTGTGGTCTCTCTGTTCCTGAGCACTGCTATATTTGCCTACCTGAAGCCCCCCTCCATCTCCTCACCAACCCTAAATCTAGTGGTGGCTGCTCTGTACTCAGTGGTGCCCCCAGCAGTGAACCCTCTCATTTACAGCATGAGGAACCAGGACCTCAAGAATTCAGTGTGGAAACTCATGGATGAATGCTTTCTAGAAGCTGCACAGTGTCCATCTTCTTCAACTCATCACTCATAATTTAATTCGTACAGGCACAGCCTATCTGTATTCAGGATTTTTTGTTATTACTGTTGCTTGTTTTGCTTGTTTAAATGTTGTCCACAAAAGAATGTGGACACCCTTGTTTTATTTTATTCTCACCCTTAATAGTATAACCCAGCAAGTGTGTCAGCAATGAGCTATACCCCATCTTTAATTAAACAAAATAAATGCACTCTCAATGACTGGTTGGTCTGACACCCAAGCAAGTAAAAAGGAAACAAATGGTCTTCCTCATAAGTTCCTTAGTTAGAGGGGAGATGGAAGACCTAAACCCTTCCTTAGAGAAAGGGCAATATGGAAGTCATGGAACATCCCCAGCCAGAAACAGGTACGTTCCCAGCACTTAGAGAATTCTCTTAGTTTCTCTCATATTTATTCTTGGGAAAATCCTCTTCATTGTGGTGGAAAACCAACACTTGCATATCTCCATGGGCTTCTTCATGGGCATTTGTTCTCCCTGGACACCTTCTGCAGGTCTACTACCCTGCCCCAGCTGATGGCTGGTTGCATGGCAGAGGACATCATGGTGTTACTGCTGCGCTTGCACAGTGTTTCTCCTGCCAAACTTCTCCAAACAGCCGGCACAGGTGAGTGGAGCTGGCCTGGGCTGTTTTCTACACCATGTGACATCATGCCCCCATAAAAGGGGCTGGGAGGGGAGGGGTGGGTCTGCACAGCTCAGGACAGTCCAGCTACAGTCGGGCGTTGGGTTGGTCATCATGTCAGTGCAGTGCTCTGTGTTACCACCTTGTTGGGTTAGTAAAGTGCTCTGTGTCATCACCGCGTGTGTTCTGACATGGGCTCTGCTGTTGTTTCAGGGTCTCGTGTCAGTAAACTGTCCTTATCCCAACCCATGGGGCATTGTCTTTTTGTCCTCCCATGGGAGGGGTGAGAGAGCAGAGTGTGGTGTTCAGCCGCTGCCTGCAGCTGAAACATGATGGTCCTTTTTGGCACCAAACATGGGGCTGAAAGGGTTGGGATAGTGGTAGATCTGACTGGAGTAAGAAAAGCTGTGACAGTTATCATGTAAATCGAAGAGGTGCTGCTAACAATACTGTTTTGTTTGGTCACCTGGCTGTCATATGTGAAACCACACTGGCTTTATGTAATCCCTGTGTTGTGGTTTTATGTGGCAGTGTTCCAGTGGAGAAGTGGGAGGCCGCAGGGACAGCCGCTGCAAGCAGCAGCCAGAAGCTCTCTGCAGGCCCCACTCAGCAAACACCGGCCGGCTCCAGGCCAGAGTCACTGCTGACAAAGGCAGAGCCCATCAGCAATGGTCACAGCACCCACCAGGGAGGAGAAAAAACCCACAAGCAGCAGCTTTGTGCCCCAGAGAAGGAAGTGAGGAGGTGTGAGGAGCTGTGCAGACTTTCAAATTAGTGTCCCTGTCTCAAAATCCTCAAGCTCCACATTGGGCGCCAAAAAGGACGGTGGTGGTTTGACTCTGACTGGAGGCCAGACACCCACCAAAGCTGCTCTGTTGCTGCCCTTTTTAGTTGGAAAGGGGAGAAAATAGATACCGAGAGGCTAAGGAGTGGAGATAACAGCAGGGAGAGATCATCCCACAATCAGTGTCAAGGGCAGAACAGACTCTAAAGGGAATAAAGGACAGAAACTCTAATTGATGACACTGCCCTGCACCCCCAGACACCAGAGTCAGGTGAGGAGAAGTGTGGCCAGAGCTTATATTCCATGTGAATGTCAGGAGGAACTTTTTCACTGTGAGGGTGACTGAGCACTGGAACAGACTGCCCAGAGAGGTTGTGGACTAAATGGTCTTTCAAGGTCCCTTCCAACTCCTAATATACTGTGATCTTTAAAACACCTCCCCTCTTAAAGCACACATCCTGGAGCTGTGTGCTCCTCCCCCCACTAGCTCGCCTTTGTGCTGAGCATGACGTAATTGGCATGGAATACCCTCTTTGGCCAGTTTGGGTCACCTGTCCCTGCTGTGACCCCTCCCAGTTCCTTGGGTGCCTCCCACCTTCTCATTAGCAGGGCAGTATGAACAACTGAAAAGTCTTTGACTGCTTGGCCACAACTAAAACCATCCCTCTGTTACCAGCACTGCTGTTAACAACAGCATTGCCTTGGCAGAAAGGAAGTGAAAAGGTAGCAGATATATGCAGAAATTCATTGAGAAACCCACTCTCCCAGGCAGCTGATGCCGTTTGGACACAAGCTCAGCTGCCCAGGAGAGTCCCATAGATCAGGGGTTGGCAGATGTCAACATGGGGGTCACAGGACATGATGGTCTGAAAGGAAAACTCTGCCCCATCTAAGGCGGCCGTCAGAAAGACCTGTGCAGCTCAGTCCCTTCCTATCACACACATCCTGTGTGGGAGATGGCCATGGTGTCCCAGAGGCAAGAGACCATGAATTTGGTGAGAGCAGTAGAAATGAAGCCCAGATCAAGGAGGGGAAGTTTGGGGAGGAAGAAGTACATGAGTCATCTGCAGACTTGCACACGTTCCCACTGTCTATGACACTGACGAAGATACTGAACGGCATTGGTCCACAGTCCCTGTGGGACACCACTTGTCACCCCACTCCATCTGGACATGGACCCATTGACCTAAGTACCCTGTGAATGTGACCATCCAGCCCTGTCCACCAGATAGTCCACCCTTCATAACCGTATTTCATCTACAGCCTGCAGAGAAAAAAGCAGATGTTGGGCAGCATAGGACAACCTGTGATAGAGACCCCAAAGAGTGCTGGCCAGGCTGGAAGTCATTGAGAGACTCCATGTCTTTTCCCCATCACTATGGCAGTCATCTCTGCCACTGAGGCCAGTGAGGAGACACGTTGTCCTAACGCACTGGGAGGGCTCACTGCCTCCTTGCACACCCCTGGTAAGACTGGGAACTGTCTTCCCATTGTCTTTCCCTCAGCATCACACACCCCATGTCCCACTGCCCCATGAAGAACCCTGAGCAATGCCTGAGGAAGTGGATCTGCCTTCCCTGGGGCTGGGGGTCAGGGCTTGGCCTTTCTGCTTCATCAGACCAGGCCAGGGCTTTCTCAGCATCTCACCTGCCTGTACATTGCCTTTGCCTACCAGCAATCATGGTCTCCAATTATTGTTCTAAGGAGTCCTTGCGGAGGCTTTGCCAGCCATGGGACTCAGCAGGACTCATTAAAACTTCAAGGTAGTTTGGGTTTTGCTTTTGACACTGAGTCCTTTTGTGCAATCTCCTCTCAGCAACTGAGTTTCAAGGACTCAGGACCAAATGCACCGTGGGGCTCATTAAAACAAAGCAAGCCCTAATGAGCATTGTCTCTTCCTGAAGTTTTCTTCAAGTCTTCTAGAGTTGTACAGACAATTGGAGCTGTTCCCTTGTGTAGTTACCGAGAAGGATTTCAAAGAGCTTCTAATAAAAATGAGGTTTCATTTTAAAGGGTGCAGTTTATTCAGTAATCACAAAGGGATCACAAAGGTTGCTTGTGGGCTACATGGGGCAGTTTCAAGCTAGGAACGTGGTTCAGTCCTTGCACCTTTGGTTTGGGAGCTACCACTGGACATTTAGCATGTTTGGAATGGAATGCTGGTAGAACCAAGAAATGACATAAAATCTCGTGGCCTGAAACCTCCACATGGATCCCACAAGCAGTCCCTCTGACCCTGGGGCTCAGGGCTTTCCAAGCCCAGGGAACAGTCCTAACAGTGCCCAATGTCATTTTTCTGTCCCCAGAAACTGCATGTCCTGGACCCATACCCTACTCCCCCCACCTGCTCCCACCCCTTCATGCTGAGCCTGATGTAATTGGCATGGAATGTCCTCTTTGGCCAGTTTGGGTCACCTGTCCTAGCTGTGTGTCTCCCTGCTTCCTGAGCTCCCCCCGCCTTCTCACTAGCAGGGCAATATGAACAAGTGAAAAGTCCTTGACTGCTTGGCAACAACTAAAACCATCCCTGTGTTACCAGCACTGTTGTCATCCCAACTCCCAAACACAGCATTCCACCATCTGCTAGAAAGAAAATTAACTCTACCATAAGTGAAACCAGGACAGCAGGTCATTAATAAAGATATTAAAGACAAATGGGCACAACACAGAGCCCTGAGTAACACCCCTGGTGACAGGCTGCCAACTGGATTTTAACTTCATTCACCACCACTCTCTGGGCTCAGCCTTCCAAAGGCACCACGAGCTGCAGTGCCCGGCCCTGTGAGCAGCAGTAAGTCTTGTTCTGACCATGGGGAGCTGCTCTGACTGGAGAGGAGCTGCTGGGAGCAATGGATTAGCTCTATACCCCCTCCCCCCAAGCCTGTCCTTGAGGCGTTCCATGGGGATGGTCTAGAGTTTCCCAAGTTCTCCTCGGTATGCTGCCTTTTCTGGTGGAGATCACAGCTGGCTCCCAGTCCTCCAGCTCAGATGTGGCTGAGGAACCTTGTCTGGGGTGACTTTTGGGGTAAGGGCTGACACACAGGGTGGGGAAGGGTGTGTCTCAAGGACATGTGCTTGGCACAGGGACTGAAGGACAGCAGGACAAGTACATGGGTTCTGGGTTAATACTTTGATTCAGTGCAAGCCCTGACACAGGTCTTCTGTTCCATGCCACACATCACGACAGATGAAAGCACTAAGAGATGGCAAGCGGTGGAGTCCACTTCACTAGACGCTTCTCAGACCTGGTCCTGTCTGGTCTCCAAACACACACTGATGGCTCATGTTGAGCTTTACATCAAATAACTCTGCCTTCTCCCCAGAGCTGCTCTCAATCCATTCCCCACCCAGCTTATAGCTGTGTTTGGGATTGTGCTAACAAATGTGCAGGACCTTGCACTTAGTGTTGAGGAATGTCACACGGTTTGCATGGCCCATGTCTCAAGCCTGTCAAAGTCTTCCTGGATGGAATCCCTTCCCTCCAGGTTGTTGATGGCTCCACACAACTTGGTGTCATTGGCGAATTCTCTGAGGGTGTACTCGTGACGTACGGAAATAGACTCTATAACTCGAAAGTTATAAAGTAGGTATGTTTATTGCACGCAGGGGCACGGGGGATCGCTCTACCACAAACGTGCTCCCATGAGCAGCAAAACTATCCCATACTTATACAATCAAACAATGAATATTCAACTAACGCCTATACATATTAATTACCTAACCCCGCCTACCCTCGCTTCACATGCTAATTAGCTTATCAGTCCTTCGCTCTTGCGCAGATCCTTAAAAAAATTGTGGGCAAGGGTCTCTGGGAGGAAGGCTCCGAGTCTACCTCATGATGTATTTTTCACCCTTCGCCTGGAATGTGCTGGTCTTGGTGTTTGCAATGTTCTTATCGGTCTGAGTTAGCGTATGGCCTTGTTGACTGTCTGCTTTCCTCGGAATGTGCTGGTCCTAGTCGTACATCAAGTCCTTTATCAGTCTCCTGTTTCTTTTGTTGAGGCGGAGACGACGGGGATGGGTACCTATTATTCCATCCTCCAGTCCTTGCCCTTGCTAGACATCATTGTCTAGCTATGCAAGAGTTGTTTTCCCTAATTGTGCTATACTATATATGTACTGTGATTCTATACCCCGGGTCAATTCTATAATTCTATATTCTCGGATCACTCGATCCCACTTCCCATGTATCATACAAAGATTATGACAGTTTGGTCCCAGGACTGATGCCTGTGGAACTGATCTTGATTTAGACATTGAGCCATTTGCTACAACTCTTTAAGTGTCACCATCCACCTAACTCCTTATCCCCTTATCCACTTTGACTGTAGGTGACTCCAGCTTGGACGGTCCCTTGTTTAGGGAGGCCCACCCCCAGGCACATACTGTCCCTGTAGATGTCATTTGTTCTATCAGGGACTCCAGATTCCCCTTCAGAACATCAGACAGCTAGCATTCAGCTCTGCTGCATACCCTGGGGAGGTAATTCAGAGTTTGTTCACTATCACCAGTGGCACTGGGCAGAAACAATGGAGATCCGAGCCCAGATCTCACCCCCCATAACATCTCCCTGTGCCCTCTCCTCCTCAGACCATGGAGAACTGAAGTACAGCAAGACTCATGGCGAGTGTGGTGCTGGCAGCCACGGCTGACTTCAGCTGGAAGAAATATGCTGGAAAATGTACTGTCTGTGTGCACCACAGCACAGAGAAACCCACTGCCCCAGGCAGCTGCAGCCATGTGGATACAAGCTCTGCTTCCCAGGAGGGTCCTGTAGTGTGAAGGGTTTCAGATGGCAAATTTTGATATCCCAGCAGAGTGGGACCTTCAGGGAGCATCATGCCTCTTGTTCATATTCCCATTCTTGCACCAGCTCAGTTCTGTAGCCCTACATGTAGCCCCACTGGGCCAGCACTACAAAGGACATGGTCTGCATGACAGACCTCAGTGCGCTGCCCCTGAGGGTGTGGTTCTTCCTCGGTGTAGATGGATTTGAAAGATCATCCCAAACCTGCACCACGGTGAATGGCCAGGCCTGGAGGGGAAAGGTACCAGATTCCAGAACTGGGAGTTAAAGAGGTGACACTGGGGCTCTGGGTGAACCCACCACGTGGGGGAGACCGAAGGACACATTCTGGGCACAGGCACAGCAGTGACCTGACATGGATTCTGGGTCATGTGTCCTGCAGTGCAAGCCCGGAGGCAGGGTCCCACCTCCCTTGGCTTGCACCCCACCTTTTCAAGAGTGAGGACAGCACAAAGGGAATTAGGGGCATCATCTCTTCTTAAGCCACTTTCCAAGCCTGGTGGAGCCCTCCGTCCCTCTACCCTGAGCCAGTGTTACTGCTACTGCAGGCACATGCTGACTCCTCTCTTTGAGGAAACAATCTGCAAGTTCAAATGTGGGACAGACTAGAAGGTACCTCAGTTAATGTTTGTGACATTTAGAAGAAAAGGCCAGACTTCAGGTAGTGCACTGGGGAGATTCCACTTTATTACAGAGAGAATAAGAGAATCAGCTCTGATGGTTATCAGACTAATAAATCACAGAATCTCTAGGTTGGAAAAGACCTTTCAGATCATGTAGTATAATTTAAAAAAAAAAAAAAAGAACCAAAAAAATCTCACCCAAACAAAAGAATAGAATACCCCAGAATTCATTTTTGGAGACTGGTGGGAATGTTCTCAGGGTTGAGAAACATCCATGAAATTACGTTCCTAAAGGACTCCTTGAGCTCCTGGTTCCTCATGCTGTAGATGAGGGGGTTCACTGCTGGAGGCATCACTGAGTACAGAACGGCCACCACTGGCTCAAGTAATGGGGAGGAGATGGAAGCAGGCTTCAGGTAGGAAAACACTGCAGTGCTAATAAATAGGGAGACCACAGCCAGGTGAGGGAGGCAGGTGGAAAAGGCTTTGTGCCGTCCCTGCTCAGAGGGGATCCTCAGCACAGCCCTGAAGATCTGCACATAGGAGAAAATAATGAACACAAAACACCCAAATGCTAAACAGATACAAAACACAAGAAGTCCAACCTCCTTGAGGTAGGAGTGTGAGCAGGAGAGCTTGAAGATCTGGGGGATTTCACAGAAGAACTGGTCCACGTTTCCTCTACAGAGGGGTATGGAAAATGTATTGGCTGTGTGCAGCACAGCAGTCAGAAAACCACAGCCCCAGGCAGCTGCTGCCATGTGGACACAAGCTCTGCTGCTCAGGAGGGTCCCATATTGCAGGGGGTGGCAGATGGCAACGTAGCGGTCGTAGGCCATGATGGTCAGAAGAGAAAACTCTGCCACAATGAAGACGACAAACAGAAAGACCTGTGCAGCACATCCTGTAAAGGAGATGGCCCTCGTGTCCCACAGAGAAATGGCCATAGATTTGGGGACAGTGGTGGAGATGCAGCCCAGATCTAGAACAGAGAGGTTGAGGAGGAAGAAGTACATGGGGGTGTGGAGGTGATGGTCACAGGCTATGGTGGTGATGATGAGGCCGTTGCCCAGGAGAGCAGCCAGGTAGATGCCCAGGAAGAGCCAGAAGTGCAGGAGCTGCAGCTCCCGTGTGTCTGCAAAGGCCAGGAGGAGGAACTGGCTGATGGAACTGCTGTTGGACATTTCCTGCCTCTGGGCATTAGGTCTATGCATAGAGGAAAGAACAGTGAGCAGTTAGGAGAGAATTCTCTGACCATTTCCTATAGAAATCACTCCAAAGTGCCCCCTTTCAAGAAAATACTCACTTCTGGGTTCTGCTGTCTGCAGGTGGCACAGGGAGCAGGCTGCTGTGATGTGGGCTCTGGAGAAGTCAGTCCTGCCCTATAGCAAGAGGTGAACAGGAAAACAGGGAGATTGGAGATGAAATTTACTCCTGACATCAAAGATTTTTCCAGCATTATTGCTCCCAATTCTCCTGACAGAGGAAAAGAGCTGTGGAGATTTTTACTGTGCTGTCCTGATGTTCACTTCCACAGAAACCTCTGGCATTTCTACTGTCCTGAAAGTGAAACAGTGTGTGCCCTGGGAAGCAAAAAGACTGTCCCTTAATGCAGAGTGAGGAGGGATAGTCTCTGTGCCCTTGAGGGCAGAGTCTCTGCTGTGTGTGAGAGGAGACCTGGGGTTGCTCAGAGAAGACATTTGCACCACAGAGGGTTTCAGTGAGGTGCCCAGTGCTTTCTTCCACACCATTTCTGGCAGCAGCTCCCTCTAACTCCCTTCTCACATCTCTGCTGCCCCGAGCGGTTTGTCTCCTCCCTGCCAGTGCTTACAGATCCCATGCCACCCACTGTGCAGGACCCTCTACACATATCCTGGTGTGATCTGGATACCCTGGCCCTCACAGCAATGGTCTCAAGAGCAGAAGGACCCTGTCTTGCCATGCCCTGCACTGCTGTGACTGTCTCCTTCCCCCCACAGCTTTCTGCAGTGCTGTGGGGAGCTCCCTGGGCAGTCTTGACCCTGGCAGGTGGCAGAGTCCTTGCCCAAGCACAGAGGCCCTGGGGTACAGGGACCCTTCCCAGAAAGACAGCCCTGCACACCCCTGGATGCACACACTGCTTCACACCATGCAGGCACTCCTAGAAGGCAGCCATCATGCCCTGCCCCTCTGATGGTGCAGCAGGGCATCCCTGCTCTGGAGCATGTCCTCATCCTCCATACCTCAGCAAGTGGTACTTACAGGTCCTGTAGGCTGTGTGATATACCAACTTCGGGAGATACCACCAGGATCTGCAGATGCAATGCCCTGCAATCAAAGGCTTACTGTCTGTGAAAAGTTCTCCTCCGGTGAGCTCTCAGCATCCACCCACCCCTGAGTGGCTTTAAGCCCTCTCAGCCTTGATTCCCTCCCCTTGCTGCCTGGAGGCTGTGCTTCGTGGAGGACATGCTCCTATGCAGAGGTCTCTCTCTGCAGCACTACCATGACCTATGAGCTCCTTCTATCCCAGGGGACCAGCTCAGCAGCAGAAAACCAGCCCAAGATGATACTTTCTCTGCCTCCTCTGGGCTGCCTCCAGGGGAACCTGCTCTATCACCCACACTGGATTCCACCTCAAAGATACTGTCCTGAATAGTCAGAAATGACACATCAGAGGTGCTACCTCCAAGGTCCAAGATAAGAACATGGCTTTCAGCACCAATCTTTTTGTCCAGTATTGCAGCAGTGGTCAGCTCATTAATAACTGTGAGAACTCATCTATAGAAGACAGTCTCCTGGTTTGGTTGTTAAGGCTGTTGAAGGATTTAGATGTGGTGGACAGCCTGCTGAGCCTGGGTGTTGCAATGGGAGGATACAAACTCTGCTGGAGGGATTGGCAGGGAGGATGAGGACAGGGAGATGCCCCCTGTGAGAAGGAACAGTTTGGATGTATGGAGGTTCTCAGCAAGGTGGGCAACAGGTTGAGTTAGCTTGTGTGAATGAGAATCACAGACTCACTGGGTTGGAAAAGACCTTTAAGATCATCAAGTCCAACCGTCCCTGTCCTGTGCTGACCTCATCCCTGAGCACCTCATCTACCCAGCTGTTAAACACACCCAGGGGCAGGGACTCAGCCCCTCCCTGGGCAGCCTGAGCCACAGCCCCACAGCTCTTCCAGGGAAGAACTTTTCCCTCACATCTGCTCTGCCCCTGCCCTGGCACAGCTTGAGGCCATTGCCCCTTGTCCCATCTCCTGTCCCCTGGCTGCAGAAACCATCTCCCACCTCTCTGCACCCTCCTGTCAGGTCAGTGTAGGCAGTGAGAAGGTCTCCCCTCAGCCTCCTCTTCTCAAGACTAAACATCCCCAGCTTTCTCAGCTGCTCCTCAGAGGATTTGCCCTCCAGCCCCTTCCCCAGCCTCATTTTCTCCACTTGTCAAGCTGAAAAGGGGAGTGACAGAACAGCTTTGGTGGGCACATTGCCTCCAGCCAGGGTCAAACTCCCACACACTGGGAACCAGGTCTTCTGTTCCATTCCAGAGAGCACGCATATTTTCCCTCATCGTCCTTTTCTCATTGATACATTGATATAAACTCTAGCAGGATACAGGCATGGCATTCCTGGCCTCATCTTCCAGCAAAAGAATGGTGCGAGTAAGAAGAAAAGAAGTAAAGGGCAAAGAACAGTGAACTCTATGAAGGACTGGAGTGGAGATGAGAACACCGCTCTGAAGTGTTTCCCTGCAGTGGGAATCACTATGAAAACAAATTTGGCATTTTACCCAGTACTGCTAAAACTCTTTCCACTGAAATATGGAATCAAAATGTATCTAGCCTTGTGGTAGTCACAAAACAACCTGAGGACTACCTCCGCAGAGCCTCCTCCACCAGCTGACCATGTGGGGTGGGTGGTGCTGGGGAGTAGGCGAGGATCTAACCAGAGGACTCAGCGGGGGACTTTCCAGAGGACTGTCCTCTAATGCCTCCTCAGAAGTCTCTGAAGATCCCTTCAGATGAGGACTTAGTGGCAGCCTGGTGGGGAGGTCTGCCACCACTTCACCCTGCTTCCCCTATGAGACCTGAGAAGGGTTAGGCCTCCACCCCCCCAGAAGGAGTCAGTGTCTCGTAGCATCACTACCAATGGTCCTACGTCATCTTGGTATCAGGCCAAGGAACATTGATCATGATGAAGTCATTCTGGACAGGTGAATTATATTGCAAAAGGCTGGTGATACTGTGTGTGCCCACGAACGCAGCTGTGCAACTACCAATGACCACAGGAGGCCATTGAGGACCCCCAACTAAAGTCACTGAGCATGTGAGATGGGGAGGAGAGTGTCACACACACAGAATCACAGAAGGTTAGGAGTTGGAAGAGACCTCAAAAGATCATCCAGTCCAACCCCCTGCTAGAGCAGGATGACCTTGATTAGAACCTCCAGAGATGGAGACTCCACACCACCCTGGGCAGCCTGTCCCAGGGCTCTGTCACCCTCACTGGGAAGAAGTTCTTCCCCATATCGGTGTGGAACTCCCTGTGCTCCAACTTGAGGCCATCACCCCTTTTTCTGTCCCCACAGACACTGAGAAGAGGCTGGCCATTTCTCCCTGTGTCCCACCCTTCAGATATTGATAACCATTGATCAGATCTCCTCTCAGGATTCTTTTCTCCAGGCTGAACAGCCCCAGCTCACTCAGCCTTTCCCCATAGGGGAGATGCTCCAGGCCCTTCATCATCTCTGTAGCCTCTGCGGTACTCTCTCCAGGAGGTCTCCTGGCTTTCTTATCCCAGGGAGCCCAGCACTGGACACAATACTCTAGGTGGGGCCTGACCAGGGCAGAGCAGAGGGGAAGGATCACCTCCTGTGACCTGCTGGCCACACTCCTCTTGATGCCCCCCAGGATCCCATTGTCTCTCTCAGCCCCCAGGGCACAGTGCTGGCTCATGGCCAACCTGTCACACACCAGGACCCCCAGGTCCTTCTCTGCAGAGCTCCTCTCCAACAGGTCAACCCCAGCCTGTACTGATACAAGTGGTTATTCCTTCCCAGGTACAAGACTCTACACTTGCTTTTATCAAACCCCATCTGGTTTCTCCCTGCCCAGCTCTCCAGCCTGTCCACAGGCCTTGCTGGATGGCAGCGCAGTGTCCAGCGTGTCACCAGCTTCTCCCAGCTTTGGATCCACCACACTTGCTGAGGGTGGATGCTATTCCCTCATCAAGGTTGGGACCCAACGGTCGTGGGTGTGGAACTGTTGGAGAGGGTTTGGAGGAGGCCACAGAGATGCTCAGAGGGCTGGAGCAGCTCCCCTATGGAGAGAGGCTGAGGGAGCTGGGCTGGTTCAGCCCAGAGAAGAGAAGGCTGTGGGGGGACCTCATTGCAGCCTTCCTGTCCCTGAAGAGAGCAGAGACACAGGAGGGGAATCAGCTTGTTAAAGGGCAGACAGGGGCAGGATGAGGGGGTGGGGTGAAACTGAAGGAGGGAAGGGTTAGATGGGATATTAGGGGGAAGTTCTTTCCAGAGAGAGTGATGAGGGGCTGGAACAGGCTGCCCAGAGAGGGGGTGGGTGCCCCATCCCTGGGGGTGTTCAAGGCCATGTTGGATGGGGCCCTGGGCAACCTTGTGCAGAGCCAGGCCTGGAGGTTGGTGTCCCTGCCTGTGGCAGGGGGGTTGGAACTGTCTGATCCTTGGGGTCCCTTCCAACCCAGACCATTCTATGATGCTATTATTCTGTCTCACCTGAAACATGTATCCAGTCTCAGTGAAACGGCAACAGAACATTCTTGGATGACTCTATCCTGTCTAGAAGAGGCAAGGGAATCATTGGAAGTGGACTAGCCAACTTGGTGAAGAAGGCTTTAACTGAAGAACTCAGGAGCTGGGATGCAAAGTGTCAATGCTCATGCCATTGCATCCAGCTGGGGAAAAGCCAGGCCAACCACAGCAGCCTGTTCCAGAATGTTCCTTTGCTGCCTCACAAGAACCAGAAAGCCAACCCTGTCAAGGGTGTGTATGGCAATGGTGGACCCCCTTGGATCCTTCCAGGGAGGCCTCCATGCTTGATTGCCTCTATGAAATGCCTGCACACCAAAGCATGTAACATGCAGTTTCAGTGAGGCCATGACCTCACTGCACTTACAGAGACATGGTGGGATAGCTCACATGACTAGGATGCTGCCTTCTATGATGGCATGACTGGTTGTGAGGATGAGGTGATATGTGGTGGCTTGACTCTGGCTGGATGTCAGGTGCCCACTCCCTGACACTCCCGCTTTGCCACTCCCTCCTCCTCAGCTGGACAAGGGAGACTGTAGGGGACTGTGATGAAAGATTAAGAGACTGTGTTGGATGTTTATCTCAGCATTGCTGGAACATTACTTCGCCAGTTATCACCACTGTCTTAAGCAATGAAGCATCAGCTGGACTGGAGTGGTAGATATTGCAATCTCACTCTCCCTTTTTGCACACTTTTCTCTTTCTCTCCCCCTTCTCTTGCACTCTTGTTGTGGGCCAAATAAAGCGACTTGACCCTTGACTCTGTTTTGAGTTTTAATTCTGTTCCAGAGAATTTCAAAGACCTGGTCACAACAAACACCTCAATCTACCTCAAGCAGGAGCTAAGTGCAGCTGCCCCCAGCCACCCAGAGCAACCTGAGGTCGGTTGGAACCTGAGGGGGTTTAACCTGTGGCAAATTGGTCTGTCTGGTTGTGGGTCGTGACATTTATTAAAGAGACATAATGAAAGACATGTGGGTCGACGCGGACAGGGAGAGATCACTCACCAACTACCCTCATGGGGAAAAGAGAGTCAACTTGGGAGAAATTATTCAAATTTATTACCAATTAGATGAGAGCAGGAGAATGAGAATTAAACTCAAAGCTTAAAACAACTCCTTCTACCTCTCCATTCTTTGTAGACACAGCTTTACTCCCAAGATCTCTACCTCCTCCCCCTTGAGAAGCACAAAGATGGGGAATGAGGGCTGGGGTCAGTTAATCCCACATTCTGTCTGCTGCTCCTTCCTCCTCAGGGGAAGGAGTCCTCACACTCTGCCCCTGGTCCAGCGTGGGATCCTTCTCACAAGAGACATTCCTCCATCAACTTCACCAAATGTGAGTTCTTCCCATGGGCTGCAATACTTCACAAACTGCCCCAGCACGTGTCCGTCCCACGGGGTGCAGACCTTCAGGAACACACACATTCCTCATGCATGGCTCCCCCACGAGGTGACAAGTCCTGCATCCTGCCAGGGAACTTGTTCCAGCATGGGCTCCTCTCTGCATGGCTTGACAGGTCCAGACAGGGGACTATTCTAGCGCAGGCTTCCCACAGGGTCATAGCTTCCTCCAGGTGCCTCCACCAGCTCCAGCATTAGTGATGCAGGTGGATATCAGCTCCACCATCATCCTCCCCTGATTGGTTTGGCCTTGGTCCAGTGGTTACTCCATCCTGAAGCTGGCTGTCTTTGGCTCTGTTGGACTAAACTCAGCTATGGAAGCCCATCCAGATCCCTAGGCACTGTCACTAAGGATACACCCAGGGAGATGTGAAAAGGGAGGCCATCGTGCCAGGGACACATACAAAAACCTCTGGATGATGCAGGTTTGTATCATGCGTCTCAATCAGTGGAGGGACTTCAGACACTTTGAGGCAAAGTGAACATGTCAAAAGCACAAGGGGTCCCCAGTTACGTTGTCAATCGCTACTGAGGAGACACGGGCAGCTTATGGATGCTGAAAGACGATTGACCGCATCAGCTTCCTCAGCACATCCTTCAGCTCCTGGTTCCTCATGCTGTAGATGAGGGGGTTCACTGCTGGAGGCACCACTGAGTACAGAACAGGCACCAGCAAGTCCAGCAAGGGAGAGGAGATGGAGGGGGGCTTCAGGTAGGCAAACATAGAGGTGCTGATAAACAGGGAGACCACGGCCAGGTGAGGGAGGCAGGTGGAAAAGGCTTTGTGCCGTCCCTGCTCGGAGGGGATCCTCAGCACAGCCCTGAAGATCTTCACATAGGACACCACGATGAACACAAAACACCCAAAAGCTATAGAAAAACTTAAAGCAAGAAGCCAAATTACCCTGATGTATTCCTGAGAGCAGGAGAGCTTGAGGATCTGGGGGATTTCACAGAAGAACTGGTGCAGGGCATTGCCCTTGCAGAGGGGTAGTGAAAATGTATTGGCTGTGTGCAGCACAGCATTGAGAAACCCACCAGCCCAGGCAGCTGCTGCCATGTGGACACAAGCTCTGCTGCTCAGGAGGGTCCCATATTGCAGGGGGTAGCAGATGGCAACGTAGCGGTCGTAGGCCATGACCGTCAGTAGACAGTACTCTGCTACTACCAAGAAGAGAAATAAAAAGACCTGTGCAGCACATCCTACATAGGAGATGGCCTTTGTGTTCCCAAAGGAGTTGGCCATGGATTTAGGAACTGTTGTGGAGATGCAGCCCAGATCTAGAACAGAGAGGTTGAGGAGGAAGAAGTACATGGGGGTGTGGAGGTGATGGTCACAGGCTATGGTGAGGATGATGAGGCCGTTGCCCAGGAGAGCAGCCAGGTAGATGCCCAGGAAGAGCCAGAAATGCAGGAGCTGCAGCTCCCGTGTGTCTGCAAAGGCCAGGAGGAGGAACTGGCTGATGGAGCTGCTGTTGGACATTTGCTTGCCTTGTGCACAGAGTCCTGTCCTCAGAGGAATAGTCCATAAAACATCTGGGGAGATTTCACTGAAGAAGAACAAGGCTTTTCTCTCTGACTCTCCCCCTGTCACTCCCTCCATGTACCATTCCTTTTCCAGAAGATCTGGCCTGCATCTGCATGGTCACTCCTCTTAAGGACTGAGGACAGTAGGAAGCAGTTTGGGAGGTTTGGAGATTTTACAGTTCCCTCCATCTCACCTGGGAACTGTGCTTATATCTTTCTGAAACCTACAGGATTGCTGCTCCCCTCAGGGAGAACAGAGAGTGTCCTGTGATGCAAACAGATTCCCTGTGGCTCAGTGCAGAAGAGGAGCTGGTCTGTCCCACTTACTGTCCCTGTCATGCATGAGATAGGGAGCGATCACACTCGTAGGTCACCCTGAAAAAAACCACACAGGTTGCTGAGAGCAGCGGGATCCAGCACAGGCCACTAAATGTCTCCCCCTCCCTCAGGTCACAGCTCCCCACTTGCAGCCAAGGACACCCACAGCTCATTGCACCAACTCGACAACCTTTCCTCCCGTGCAGCATCTCTGGGCTTCTCCACGGGGCTTCCAGTGAACAAAAGGTGCAAGGGGACCAGTTTGCCTTCTGCAGAGCAATTCAGAGCTCGGAAGGAGAAGGGATCACCAGGCAGAACTCAGACCAGTGGAGAATGATGGGCAAGCCCAGGGCAGGTCTGGCTGAGAGAAGCCAGGGCAGAGGCCACAGGGACCTCAGGGCAGCATTCCCCAGCTGGGCACGCCACCTCCCCAGCTCCAACACTGCAGGACAGTTTCTCTCCAGGCCGGTGCTCTGCAGAGGCACCTGGGCACATGGCTGGAGAGCTGCCCCACAGCTCTGAGTGCAGAGGAGGTGGTTCATGGCACAGACCCCACACCCAGAGGGCAGGGGCCTGGCTGGTGTGAGACAAGGCCAGAGGCTTGCTCCAGTGAAAGGGTCTAGACTGGAGAGGGTTGTGCTGGGTTAATTCAGTTCCCTATAAAACATCACTTCTTTTCATTTTCTCTCATTCCCTGATCACATCCCTGCTGCCTGGAGTTGCTCCTCCTGGGAGGCATTTGCCTGTGCCAGGTCTCTCAGCTCTCTCAGACCCCATCCCAATATCTGGGCACTCACCTTGGCCCTGCAGAAAGCTGCCTGTTGCCTGGGCACTGGCTGCCTGCATCTTCCTGTCTGCTGGTAGAAAGTGATAGGTCAGACTAAGGCTGATGGGTCAGGCAGCGGTGATGGTGGTGTAGAGGAGTGGCTGGAGGCACCTGGGTGACCTTCTGGCTGCTCAGAGCTCCAGTTGAGGAGGCTCAGTGACTTGTCAAAACTAAGACAGCCCCTCTCATTCCCCAAGAGTTGGCAATTGACTCAGGAATATTCCTTGTCTTTATCATACTCCTTATCTTCACCTTCTCCTTGAAACCTGCTGTTGGAAATATTCTGGGACTGAGCCTTTTGGCTCTGAGCAGCCCTGACCCACACAGCACCCTCTCAGCTGCTGAAGGACCCAGTCTTGTAGGGCTCATGCATTCCACACCCAGCTTCTTCCTGCAGCACCGTGGGGAGCTCCCTTGCAGGCTGAGTGCTGACCCTGGCAGGCAGCAGAGTCCTCCTCCTCTGTAACAGGCACAGAGAGATGTTCCTACAGACCCTGTAATCTGTGGGATGTGCCAGCTTTGGGAGATCCCTCCAGGAACTGACCCTGCACTGCCCGGCACCCACAGACTCACCACGCAGAGTGCTGTGAAGATTTCTCCTCCAGTGAGCTCTCAGCACCCTCCCTCTCCCAAGTGCCTTTAAGCTCTCTCAGCAGCACAGGTCTCCTCCTGTCAGTGCCTGAAGCTGTGCCCTCAGCCCTGCTCCTGGGAAGAGCTGTCTCTCGGCAGCACTGCCTGCTTGCCACAAGCTCTGTCCATCCCAGGAGCCCAGCCCAGCTCAGCAGCAGGGGAGCAGCCCAAGGTGTCACTCTCTGTCCCCTCTGGGCTCAGGGGAACCTGATGTGAATCAGGCTGAAGGAACCACTGATGAACCTTCTGTTGGGAGAGAAGAAAGGCTTTGTTAGAGAAGGGTCATTATTTTAATATGAAAAAGACTGAGCTCCATTAATTATTTGGGGTTTTTTATTGCACCTGTAGCCAGGACACCCAGACAGGGACAGGGACTGATCTCCTTTACCACTGCTGAGGGAAGGGATTCAGCCCCTATTCCATGTCAGCAGTCCTGGGACTAGAAGTGGACGCAGCAGCCCCACATCCCACAGCACAACCACACGGGGGTGGGTGGGGGGATTCCTCTGGCCCCAGAAGGAGGAGAAGCCTGCAGTGATGGAATTGTGGTGGGAGATAACGAACCCACAGTCAAGGTAAGAAAGCAAGCACAGACCTCTCTAAGCATCCCAAGGAAGACTCTGTGTGTAGAAGCCAGGATCTCACTGGGGTCTTTAGTGGCCCTGGCAGTTTCTGGAAGGGGAACACAGCAGGATGCAAACCATCCAGGTAGTAAATATAATGGAAGTCTCAAGCACAGCATTGCCAGCCTTTGCAGGGAGGGGATTGTCCTGCCCTGCCCTGCACTGGTGTGGCTTCACCTTGAGTACCCTGGGCAGCTTTGGATGCCACAGTAGAAGAGGGACATAAAGCGATTGGATAGTGTCCAGAGGGGGATAGTAAGGATGTTGAAGGGTCTGGAAGATAATTTTTATGAGGAGAAGCTGAAGTTGCAGGAGTCGTAACAGCACCGAGCTTGACTGAGTTCAAGAAGCATCTGGACCATGCACTCCCATGCTCTGACTTAGCTGACCCTATGTTGAACCAGAAGTCAGACTTGATGAGCCTTATGGGTTCCTTTCAACTCCGGAGATTCTATGATTCTATGGTTCTAACTCTTGCCAGACCGCAGGAGAAGAGGGGCTGCGTTCAGAGGTGATGAGAGAGAGCAAGACAGTGTCACAAGGAGGTCAGACTACATCAGCTATGACAGTTCCTGGAGCCTGGGGGACTCCCTGAAATTTGGCACCATTCAAAAAGGCCCCAAGGATGACCCGGGGAACTAAAGGCTGCCTACCTTCACTTTGCATGAGGGACGTGTACCACAGAGTACCCTCTTGTATGGAATTCCCAGGGGTGTGGCTGAGGAGGTGACGGCATCAACATAGAACACACTGGGCACAAGCATCCTCATTGCTTCCTGGGATGCAAGGACTGCATCTGTGGGTGAGGGGAGAGCAGTGGACACCAGAAAGGCTTCACACACCACCCCCCCAGATGAGTCTCTGCTCAAGAACAAACATGCTGAAAGGATGGGTCAATAGAACCTTTATGATACCCAGCAAGGGCAAATCCAAAGTCCTTCTCCTGGGCTGGAGGATCCCGTGGATGTGACACAGTCTGGGAACAGCCTGACTGGTTTACAGCTTTGTAGAAACATTTCTCTACACAAAGCATTGGGGAAATGTGCTTTTGATTGGGCTGTGTAGATTAATACTTACACAGGTGGTCGAGAATGTGTTGTCATCTTGCTTGGCCATGTCCATGGCTTATGACACAAGCCATGAGAATTCAGAGGACCACCTCACCGTTCTGCAAATGAAGCTGGCAGAGTTGTGACAGACAGAACTTATCTGTGTATGTTTCAACTGTTGCCTCACATCTGCACTCAGAGGGGGATGCAGTCACCCCCACAGAAGTGGCCACTGCCTCCAAGAGACCTGCAGGTAGCTGAAGTCCTTACGTAGGACAGGGAAATATTACCCACGACATATGGGAGCCTTTCTGAAGCAGGAGCTGGTGGCCAGGCAGAGAAGGCCAAGGCATCTCGGTTGAGGCAACTGATTTCTCTCTTGCCTAGATATCCTGGTTTCGGCCCAAAACTTAAGAAAGCTCCCCCAACCTCTCCCTTCTTCTCAGACTTAAAGTTATTCATAATTTCTCTCTCTTCTCCCCCCAAGGGTAGCACAGGCAGGAGATAATGGGGGATGGGGGAACTGGCATTTCAGTAAGTTCCTCACAAGTTTTTTCCTTCTTAGCAGGGGGGGATATTTCTCAAACTGTTCCCCTGATCCAGCTTGGGGTCCCACCCATGGCAGACAGTCCTTCATGAACTTTTCCAACATGAGTCCTGTCTCACGGGGCTTCAGCTCTTCCCCAGCTGCCCCAGTGTGGGTCACTGCTACGGTGCAGTTATAAATCACAGCATGTCTCTCAGACCCTCAGGCCCAGACTGCTCCAGCCTGGTGCCCCACAGGGTCACAAGCACCCCCAGCAAATCTGCTCTGGGATGGGTCTCTCTCTCCAAGGGCTGCAAGTGCTGGCAGAGGCTTTCTCCAATGCAGGTCACAGCATCTTCTCTATGTCTCCATCTGCTGTGGTATGGGGCCTCTCCAGGGGCAGCAGGTGGGATCTCTGCTCCCTATCATCTTCCATGGGCTGCAGGGGAACAACTTGTTGCACTGTGGTCTTCTCAATGGGCTGCAAGGAAATCTCTCCTCTGGCTCCTGGAGCACCTCCTCCCTGCACTTCCTCACTGACTTTGGTGTCTGCAAAGTTTCTCACATCATCTCAACCTTCTCTGGTGCCAAAAGCATCCACTTGCATTTTGTTTTTCTCTTAAATATGATTCACAGAGCTGCTATGACCGTTGCTGATGGGCTCAGCCTAGGTTTATCAGGCCTGCAGAAAGCTTCTAGCTGGTTCTTGCAGAAGCCACCCCTGCAGCCCACCCTTTACCTACCAGAACATTGCCACGCAAAGCCACAACATTCCACCTCTTGCCTCTGAAACCACAAATTTTTTGAATAGTCATTAAAATCCACATCCTGACTGAAATTCCCCACAATTAGTACACTCCCGACCTATGTTCAGTTTGTTTTGATCATTCTGCCTTCCAATTACTGTCCTTATCTCAAATTCCTTGAGCCCCATCTTGGGCACCAAAAGGGACTGTGGTGGTATCACCCCAGCTGGGATCTGAGCACCATGTAGTGGCTCTGTCTAAAGGGGAGGGGGAGGGTGGGAATTGGGCAGGGAGGATGAGGGAAAAGAAAACAAAAGTCCAGCCTCGAGGGTTGGGATAAGGACAGTTTACAATGAGAGAGCGAGGCAACAATAACTGGAGTTTATAGCAAAATACACCAGACTGGTGACACACGATGCAGTTTCTCACCAAACTGCACAGCTCAGGCCATACAGCTCAGAGCCATCCCAAAACCAGACCCCCCCCAAAACATGCATCCTGGAGCCAAGTGCTCCTCTCCCTCCCAGGTCCCCCTTTATGCTGAGCATGATGTGATTGGTATGGAATACTCTCTTTGACCAGCCTGGGCAAGTGTACCCATGGTGTCCAGAACCATTACTATCCCTGCCTTCCCTACCATCATGTCTGAGTTATACCACTGTTGGAATTGGAATTCAGAGGAGCTCATGTGGATTCAGCTGTGTCATCCCACGTAGTACTAAAGGCCTGGAGTTGGCCACGCCATTGAGCAGCTGCCCTGAATTCAGTTGGGTAATGGAAGGATGAACTGAGACAAAGGCCATTCTTCCCGGGGAAGATCTGTAAATGCAGCCAGTGAAGGTGAGGAGAAAAACCACTGAGCTGACCACACTTAACTCTATAGGTGTTGGTCAACAACATTCTCAGGAGGGACAGGTTTTGCTGTCATAACCATGAACATGTGCTGGCATCTCATGTGGCCAAAGGCTTAAAATCACTGCTGCCAGACACTGCATTCTTTCTGCATTGCTCCATTGGACCTTGGATCTCCCTGCACATCTCTTGGACCACCTCTGGTCCCCTGGGGATCACCAGGTGCTGGCATCTAAACACCCCTCTCCTGACCTCAACCCCAGTCGTTCCCATGGGAGCTGGGACCAGCAGATCCAGGCAGCAGGAGCCTAGTTTGTGCCCACCAGAACTGGGAGAAGAGGCATCCCAGCTCCAGATGAGGTGCATGGAGTGACTGGCCTGACTGCCTTCCCTCCACAGGGGCAAAGGAGACCCCTCCCTGTCCCTGCCTGGGGGCCCTGTCTCATACGGACACAAGGGAAGGGGATTCTCCTGCCCATCTCTGATCTGATCAGGAGCAATGACTCTGCTGGACAGAAGGATTTCTCCACAGCTGAAGGAGGGAAAGTCAGAGAGAGCTTCAGTGCCTGTCTGAGTAGGTTCCCTGGAGCTCCAGGGACACCTGAGGATATGACACCTTCACCTGCTCCTCTGCTGTGAGCTGGGCTCCTGGGACGGTGGGAGCTGATGAAACATTGCAGCACTGCAGAGAGACAGCTCTGCTCAGGGGCAGCTCCTCTGCCAAGAAGAGCAGGGTGAGGGCACTGCCTGCAGGCAGTGAGGGCTGACCAGAGAAGTGAGAGGTTAAAGGCTGAGTGGGTGGGAGGACAGCCTAGGCTTCACTGAGGGAGATCACTTTGCAGTTCTCTTTCTGGTAAGTCTCTCTGCAGGGCAGTGCAGGTGATACCCTGAATGTGTCTCCTTCACCTGGCACGTGTCACAGCTGGTTGGTCCATTGAAGATTTCTCTCCTGGCTTCTCTGGTACTGAGAAAAAGAAGGATGTGCTCCAGAGCAGGGTTTCCCTGCTGCACCATGCGAGGAATGGGGCTTGATGACTCCCTCCTTCCAGGAACGGCTGCTGCACTGTGAAACTGCGTGTGCATGCAGTTACCCCAACCTCCAGGTAACAGCCCTGCACCCCACTGAGCAGAGCAGGGTCCTTGTCCTGCCAGGAAGGTGCTGCATGGGTCAGGGCTGCTCACAGCCTCAGATCACCCCCAGGGCATTTCCAAGGGGACGTTCCAAGAGGAAGGTCCAGGCAAGGGCTACCCAGAGAGGAAGGTGCTTCCCATGGTCTTCCATTTCCTGCTGTGGCGTGTCAAGGGGAATGGAGCTGCAAACATCTGAGAAGGAGCTGAAACTATTGAACTGTTACGTGGCCTAAACTTTGGTTCAGCCAGGAACCTCATCAAGTGCCTTCAGCTACCCCTCAGCCTACAGGCAGCACCAGCATCACCTTTGAGGAAGCATCACGGTTTGTTGGACCTGTTCTTTAGGACCTGTAAGTAGGGAGATGTCTGACACTGTCCTCTTCCACAGGGACTTGTCTGTAGAAGGGAACTGAGCTAACAGGGGGTGGGATGAGGTCCACACGGACATGGGGCCACGAGGCATCAGCCATCCCCTCTGCAGCCAGTGCTCCAACAGAGGAGAGATGCCTCTCTCCAGCCCTGTGCCCATCTGCCTCAGCACAGCACAGGGGCTGGGGGTGACTGCTTTGGAGCACTGCTGGCAGGGAGGCTGTGTGCACGCCTGGTTGAGGTGACGACTCTCTCGGGTGCCTTTGCCTCTCCTCTCGCCTCCCTTGGCAGAAGCATCATGGTGCTGTGGCTGCTTCTTTGCCCACCTGTCTGTGCTCTTGGGCTCTGTGGGCTTTGGGAGTTTCAGTGCCAACCCTTCAAGCCTGGCTGGCAGGGGTCTGTGTGGGAGTGAGGTGCCTCAGACACATCCAACCCCAAAGGGCTCCAGGAGATGTGGCGAGTGGGCTTGTGAAATGATTGGCACATCCCATAGGAGCTCCTCTCAATAGGACACTTGACAGTTTCTGTGCAGTGTCCTGCCAGGCTGTGAGCTTCTACCTTTGAAGAAGACTGCTCTGGTTGGGCAGGTGTATACGAAAAAGAAAGAAAACCTGAAGATTTAAAACCCCTTTTAAGCAGTTCCTTTTCACCAGAATTGGAGAGAAGATGCTAAGACCTTCTAGGTAAAGGTGGATTTCATCTGAAGGGAACTGATGATGAGAGCTGGTCCCTCACATTCACCCAATACCCACTCCTGTAGAACAGGAAGGACTGCTTGGGATCCCATGGGAGAGGCTTCTGCTCCTCATGGCACAGTTTAGGGGTTCTGAGAGGCATGGCAGCTGTTAATTTTCTTCCTTACAAAAATTCTATCCTAACTTCACTGTCTTTTCCTTCTGAAACAGTCACCCGTGCCAAGAGGCAGGAAATGTCCAACAGCAGCTCCATCAGCCAGTTCCTCCTCCTGGCCTTTGCAGACACACGGGAGCTGCAGCTCCTGCACTTCTGGCTCTTCCTGGGCATCTACCTGGCTGCTCTCCTGGGCAACGGCCTCATCATCACCACCATAGCCTGTGACCATCACCTCCACACCCCCATGTACTTCTTCCTCCTCAACCTCTCCTTCATAGACCTGGGCTGCATTTCCACTACTCTCCCCAAATCTATGGCCAATTCCCTCTGGGACTCCAGAGACATTTCTTATTCCAGTTGTGCTGTCCAGCTCTTTTTCTTTGCATTTTTAATCTCAACAGAGTATGGGCTGCTCACTGTCATGGCCTACGACCGCTACGTTGCCATCTGCCACCCCCTGCACTACGGGACCCTCCTGGGCAGCAGAGCTTGTGTCCACATGGCAGCAGCTGCCTGGATCTGTGGTTTTCTGACTGCTGTGCTGCACACAGCCAATACATTTTCACTACCCTTCTGCAAGGTCAATGCTGTTGACCAGTTCTTCTGTGAAATCCCCCAGATCCTCAAGCTCTCCTGCTCAGATGCCTACCTCAGGGAAATTTACTTTCTTGTGGTTAGTGTGTGTTTAGCATTTGGGTGTTTTGTGTTCATTGTGGTGTCCTATGTGCAGATCTTCAGGGCTGTGCTGAGGATCTCCTCTGAGCAGGGACGGCACAAAGTCTTTTCCACCTGCCTCCCTCACCTGACTGTGGTCTTCCTTTTTGTCAGCACTAGCTTTTTCACCTACCTGAAGCCCCCCTCCATCTCCTCTTCCTTGATAAGTCTTGTGGTAGCTGTTCTGTACTCGGTGGTGCCTCCAGCAGTGAACCCCCTCATCTACAGCATGAGGAACCAGGAGCTCAAGGGTGCCATGTGGAAAATGATGACTGAATTATTTTTAGCAGGAATAAAATGTCCATCCACCTCTGTGCATCTCATATAGTATAAATCAGAGTAGTTATTTTCATTTAGTTTGGATTTTGCTTCCAGATCTTTAAGTAGTAATAAAGTGGTCTACATTGGCACCATTCCTAAATCAGCATCTCCATGTCTTGTGTGACCCAGAGACTGCATAACGATGAGCTGCACTCGCTGTCTTTTAAAGCAAAATCCAGGGTCCAGAAGTGACCTGATTCTTTCTCTGAGGTTGTTTTTTTTTTTTCTGGAACATCCTGAAGCCTTATCTCTGCTTCTAATGTTTTTCTCAAGAACATGCCCAGGAAAATGCTCTGGAGAGAAAAGCCCAGTGAACCTACAGTGGGTGGGTGTGCATGGTGGGGACACGTGGCAGTATCCTTGCACAGTCAGGCTTCCTGAGAGAGACCTTAAGGGCCAGCAGAGCAGGGTCTGGCCTATGCCCATGTTCTCTGGGCACCCAGGAGAAGCTGCCCCAGAGGAATCGTCACTGCACAGCCCTTACTGACCAGCGTTTCCAGCTCCGGCCTCACACCCTGCTTGGAAAGGTTGTTTGTCCCTCTGCAAAAGGACATCAGCCAACCAGGCCGGAGGTCCGTGTCTGCTGGGCATAGGAGACAGAAGGATGCACAGGACCATGAGGAAGAACAAAGCCCTCAGCTATTCCTGTTGCTGTGTGGTGGGTTCACTGTGGCTGGGGGCCGGGCATCCACCAAAGCCACTCTGTCACTGCCCTCCTCAACAGGGCAGAGAGATACAAATACAGCAAAAGGCTCATGGGTTGGAGGTTAAGACAGGGAGTTCACTAAGCAGGTCTGGTCACAGGATTTTAAAACAATATTTAAAATAATTTTTTACTTAATATTAATATTATTATATCATTATCAACAATATTATTTTGGTTGGGTTTGTTATTGTTTGTGTCTTGCTGGTTTTTTTCTATGTTGTTATTGCTGTCATCATCATCATCTTCCTTATTGTAATGAACTGTCTTTATCTCAAACTTAAATGTATTTTTCCATTCTCCTTTTCATTCCCTTGGGGCTTCGGTGTCAAAGATGCTGCTTGGTGCTCAACTACTGGGTGGGGTTAAAGCAGAACACTTGGCCTGTCCCTTCCATGAGCAGAGAGGTTGCCAAGTCCCCTCCCAAGATGCATTGTAGTCTCACTGAACACAGAATCACAGAATCACAGAGCTGTGGGTGTTGGAAGAGAACTCCCAACCCCCCTGCCAAAGCAGGGTCCCTAGGACAGGTTGCATAGGTCGGCGTCCAGACAGGTCTGGAATCTCTCCAGAGAAGGAGACTCCACACCCCCTGGGCAGCCTGTCCCAGGGCTCCCTCACTGGGAAAAAGTTCTTCCCCATATTGGTGTGGAACCCCCTGTGCTCCAACTTGAGGCCATCAACCCTTTTCCTGTCCCCACAGACACTGAGAAGAGGCTGGCCATTTCTCCCTGTGTCCCACCCTTCAGATATTGATAACCATTGATCAGATCTCCTCTCAGGATTCTTCTCTCCAGGCTGAACAGCCCCAGCTCTCTCAGCCTTTCCTCAAAGAGGAGATGCTCCAGGCCCTTCATCATCTCTATAGCCTCTGCGGTACTCTCTCCAGGAGATCCCTGGCTTTTTTATACCAGGGAGCCCAGCACTGGACACAATACTCCAGGTGGGGCCTGACCAGGGCAGAGCAGAGGGGGAGGATCCCCTCCTGTGACCTGCTGGCCACACTCCTCCTGATGCCCCCAGGATCCCATTGTCTCTCTCAGCCCCAGGGCACAGTGCTGGCTCATGGCCATCCTGTCACCCACCAGCACCCCCAGGTCCTTCTCCACAGAGCTCTTCTCCAACAGGTCAACCCCAGCCTGTGCTGATACAAGTGGTTATTCCTTCCCAGGTACAAGACTCTACACTTGCTTTTATCAAACCCCATCTGGTTTCTCCCTGCCCAGCTCTCCAGCCTGTCCAGAGGCCTTGCTGGATGGCAGCACAGTGTCCAGCGTGTCACCAGCCCCTCTCACCTTTGATCCACCGCACTTGCTGAGGGTGGATGCTATTCCCTCATCAAGACCAGGACAATCCCCTCCCTGCAAAGACTGGCAATGCTGTGCTTGAGACTTCCATTGCATTTACTACCTGGATGGTTTGCATCCTGCTGTGTTCCCCTTCCAGAAACTGCCAGGGCCACTAAAGACCCCAGTGAGATCCTGGCTTCTACACACAGAGTCTTCCTTGGGATGCTTAGAGAGGTCTGTGCTTGCTTTCTTACCTTGACTGTGGGTTCGTTATCTCCCACCACAATTCCATCACTGCAGGCTTCTCCTCCTTCTGGGGCCAGAGGAATCCCCCCACCCACCCCCGTGTGGTTGTGCTGTGGGATGTGGGGCTGCTGCGTCCACTTCTAGTCCCAGGACTGCTGACATGGAATAGGGGCTGAATCCCTTCCCTCAGCAGTGGTAAAGGAGATCAGTCCCTGTCCCTGTCTGGGTGTCCTGCCTACAGGTGCAATAAAAAACCCCAAATAATTAATGGAGCTCAGTCTTTTTCATATTAAAATAATGACCCTTCTCTAACAAAGCCTTTCTTCTCTCCCAACAGAAGGTTCATCAGTGGTTCCTTCAGCCTGATTCACATCAGGTTCCCCTGAGCCCAGAGGGGACAGAGAGTGACACCTTGGGCTGCTCCCCTGCTGCTGAGCTGGGCTGGGCTCCTGGGATGGACAGAGCTTGTGGCAAGCAGGCAGTGCTGCCGAGAGACAGCTCTTCCCAGGAGCAGGGCTGAGGGCACAGCTTCAGGCACTGACAGGAGGAGACCTGTGCTGCTGAGAGAGCTTAAAGGCACTTGGGAGAGGGAGGGTGCTGAGAGCTCACTGGAGGAGAAATCTTCACAGCACTCTGCGTGGTGAGTCTGTGGGTGCCGGGCAGTGCAGGGTCAGTTCCTGGAGGGATCTCCCAAAGCTGGCACATCCCACAGATTACAGGGTCTGTAGGAACATCACTCAGTGTGCCTGTTACAGAGGAGGAGGACTCTGCTGCCTGCCAGGGTCAGCACTCAGACTGCAAGGGAGCTCCCCACGGTGCTGCAGGAAGAAGCTGGGTGTGGAATGCATGAGCCCTACTAGACTGGGTCCTTCAGCAGCTGAGAGGGTGCTGTGTGGGTCAGGGCTGCTCAGAGCCAAAAGGCTCAGTCCCAGAATATTTCCAACAGCAGGTTTCAAGGAGAAGGTGAAGATAAGGAGTATGATAAAGACAAGGAATATTCCTGAGTCAATTGCCAACCCTTGGGGAATGAGAGGGGCTGTCTTAGTTTTGACAAGTCACTGAGCCTCCTTAACTGGAGCTCTGAGCAGCCAGAAGGTCGCCCAGGTGCCTCCAGCCACTCCTCTACACCACCATCACCGCTGCCTGACCCATCAGCCTTAGTCTGACCTATCAATTTCTACCAGCAGACAGGAAGATGCAGGCAGCCAGTGCCCAGGCAACAGGCAGCTTTCTGCAGGGCCAAGGTGAGTGCCCAGATATTGGGATGGGGTCTGAGAGTGCTGAGAGACCTGGCACAGGCAAATGCCTCCCAGGAGGAGCAACTCCAGGCAGCAGGGATGTGATCAGGGAATGAGAGGAAATGAAAAGAAGTGATGTTTTATAGGGAACTGAATTAACCCAGCACACCCCTCTCCAGTCTAGACCCTTTCGCTGGAGCAAGCCCCTGGCCTTCTCTCCCACCAGCTGGGGAATGCTGCCCTGAGGGCCCCGTGGCCTCTGCCCTGGCTTCTCTCAGCCGGACCTGCCCTGGGCTTGCCCATCGTCCTCCACTGGTCTGAGTTCTGCCTGGTGATCCCTTCTCCTTCCGAGCTCTGAATTGCTCTGCAGAAGGCAAACTGGTCCCCTTGCACCTTTTGTTCACTGGAAGCCCCGTGGAGAAGCCCAGAGATGCTGCACGGGAGGAAAGGTTGTCGAGTTGGTGCAATGAGCTGTGGGTGTCCTTGGCTGCAAGTGGGGAGCTGTGACCTGAGGGAGGGGGAGACATTTAGTGGCCTGTGCTGGATCCCGCTGCTCTCAGCAACCTGTGTGGTTTTTTTCAGGGTGACCTACGAGTGTGATCGCTCCCTATCTCATGCATGACAGGGACAGTAAGTGGGACAGACCAGCTCCTCTTCTGCACTGAGCCACAGGGAATCTGTTTGCATCACAGGACACTCTCTGTTCTCCCTGAGGGGAGCAGCAATCCTGTAGGTTTCAGAAAGATATAAGCACAGTTCCCAGGTGAGATGGAGGGAACTGTAAAATCTCCAAACCTCCCAAACTGCTTCCTACTGTCCTCAGTCCTTAAGAGGAGTGACCATGCAGATGCAGGCCAGATCTTCTGGAAAAGGAATGGTACATGGAGGGAGTGACAGGGGGAGAGTCAAAGAGAAAAGCCTTGTTCTTCTTCAGTGAAATCTCCCCAGATGGGGAGATTATGGACTATTCCTCTGAGGACAGGACTCTGTGCACAAGGCAAGCAAATGTCCAACAGCAGCTCCATCAGCCAGTTCCTCCTCCTGGCCTTTGCAGACACACGGGAGCTGCAGCTCCTGCACTTCTGGCTCTTCCTGGGCATCTACCTGGCTGCTCTCCTCGCCTCATCATCCTCACCATAGCCTGTGACCATCACCTCCACACCCCCATGTACTTCTTCCTCCTCAACCTCTCTGTTCTAGATCTGGGCTGCATCTCCACAACAGTTCCTAAATCCATGGCCAACTCCTTTGGGAACACAAAGGCCATCTCCTATGCAGGATGTGCTGCACAGGTCTTTTTATTTCTCTTCTTGGTAGTAGCAGAGTACTATCTACTGACGGTCATGGCCTACGACCGCTACGTTGCCATCTGCTACCCCCTGCACTACGGGACCCTCCTGAGCAGCAGAGCTTGTGTCCACATGGCAGCAGCTGCCTGGGCTGGTGGGTTTCTCAATGCTGTGCTGCACACAGCCAATACATTTTCACTACCCCTCTGCAAGGGCAATGCCCTGCACCAGTTCTTCTGTGAAATCCCCCAGATCCTCAAGCTCTCCTGCTCTCAGGAATACATCAGGGTAATTTGGCTTCTTGCTTTAAGTTTTTCTATAGCTTTTGGGTGTTTTGTGTTCATCGTGGTGTCCTATGTGCAGATCTTCAGGGCTGTGCTGAGGATCCCCTCCGAGCAGGGACGGCACAAAGCCTTTTCCACCTGCCTCCCTCACCTGGCCGTGGTCTCCCTGTTTATCAGCACCTCTATGTTTGCCTACCTGAAGCCCCCCTCCATCTCCTCTCCCTTGCTGGACTTGCTGGTGCCTGTTCTGTACTCGGTGGTGCCTCCAGCAGTGAACCCCCTCATCTACAGCATGAGGAACCAGGAGCTGAAGGATGTGCTGAGGAAGCTGATGCAGTCAATCGTCTTTCAGCATCCATAAGCTGCCTGTGTCTCCTCAGTAGCGATTGACAACGTAACTGGGGACCCCTTGTGCTTTTGACATGTTCACTTTGCCTCAAAGTGTCTGAAGTCCCTCCACTGATTGAGACGCATGATGCAAACCTGCATCATCCAGAGGTTTTTGTATGTGTCCCTGGCACAATGGCCTCCCTTTTCACATCTCCCTGGGTGTATCCTTAGTGACAGTGCCTAGGGATCTGGATGGACTTCCATAGCTGAGTTTAGTCCAACAGAGCCAAAGACAGCCAGCTTCAGGATGGAGTAACCACTGGACCAAGGCCAAACAATCAGGGGAGGATGATGGTGGAGCTGATATCCACCTGCATCACTAATGCTGGAGCTGGTGGAGGCACCCGGAGGAAGCTATGACCCTGTGGGAAGCCTGCGCTAGAATAGTCCCCTGTCTGGACCTGTCAAGCCATGCAGAGAGGAGCCCATGCTGGAACAAGTTCCCTGGCAGGATGCAGGACTTGTCACCTCGTGGGGGAGCCATGCATGAGGAATGTGTGTGTTCCTGAAGGTCTGCACCCCGTGGGACGGACACGTGCTGGGGCAGTTTGTGAAGTATTGCAGCCCATGGGAAGAACTCACATTTGGTGAAGTTGATGGAGGAATGTCTCTTGTGAGAAGGATCCCACGCTGGAGCAGGGTAGAGTGTGAGGACTCCTTCCCCTGAGGAGGAAGGAGCAGCAGACAGAATGTGGGATTAACTGACCCCAGCCCTCATTCCCCATTTTTGTGCTTCTCAAGGGGGAGGAGGTAGAGATCTTGGGAGTAAAGCTGTGTCTACAAAGAATGGAGAGGTAGAGAGAGTTGTTTTAAGCTTTGAGTTTAATTCTCATTCTCCTGCTCTCATCTAATTGGTAATAAATTTGAATAATTTCTCCCAAGTTGACTCTCTTTTCCCCATGAGGGTAGTTGGTGAGTGATCTCTCCCTGTCCGCGTCGACCCACGCATCTTTCATTATGTCTCTTTAATAAATGTCACGACCCACAACCAGACAGACCAATTTGGCATATGTTAAACCCCCTCAGGTTCCAACCGACCTCAGGTTGCTCTGGGTGGCTGGGTCTCCTGCTTGAGGTCCAATGAGGTGTTCGCTGTGACCAGGTCTCTGTGTTTCTCTGGAACAGAATTAAAACTCAAAACAGAGTCAAGGGTTTAACCTGTCCCGAGTCAGTCTGGTTGTGGGTCCTAACAGTGCTCTTGTGGCACAGCGTTGTCAGGTAACAGCAGATGCTCCACCAGGCTCCTCCCTCATAAACAGTGGTAGCAGGCTCGGCCAGTGGGCAGCAAGGGGGTGGAGGGGCGGACAATGAAAGAGCAAGAGGTGGTCTCACAGGCGCGGGGCTTCAGGGGCCAGGCTGGCAGGAGTCGAGGTGCAGAAGCCATCGCTGGCATTTGGCCTTTGCGCCCCGGATAGCTGCGCAGGAGAGAGACAGCTCCCCAAACACCAACCTCTAACTCTAAGTTGGGGGAACTCCTCAAACCCGAACCCCTAATCCTAGGCTGGGGGGGCTGCTCAAACCCGAACCCCTAACCCTAGGCTGGGGGGGCTCCACAAACCCCAACCCCTGGGGGGATCTCCGTGCAGAGAGGAGGGTGAGCAGCAGGAGGAGGAAATCTGCCAGCTGCCCATCCCTCCTACACTCTCAGGTCCCCTTACACAAGAGAACCTCCCGTGCCCCCCAGATCAGGCCCTGCTCCCAGGGAGGGCGGCAGCCATGGCCACTCTCACTCTGTCCCAGCTGCTGGACATGGCCTTGGGATGCCTTCGGTTTTGGCCTCTGCATCACGAAAAATGGTCCCCTGAAAGCAGTGACCCTGCAACTTTGGTTCCATGTTTCTTTGATTCTGGCCTGTCCATCACAGAAACCTGTCCCCTAGAAATAATGAGTGTGTGACTTTGGGTCCTTGTCACTTTGGTTATGCCCTGGTAGCGGTCTGTTCATTACTGATAACAATCCCCACTGGAAACAGCGACCATGTGACTCTTGTTCCACTTCATCTGGCCTTTCCATTACTGAAGACCATCCCACAGAATCCCTTGACTCTGACTTTGGTTCTGGAGCAATTAGCTTCTGGCCTGTCAGTGAAAGTGACGCTCTGGAAACATCTTTTGACATCGGCAATCATTTTGAGTCTCAAAAAAGCTTTTGTCCTTCTCTCTGTCTCTGGACTCCAGCCACTGTTTTTCTATTCTGCCCTGAGTGAGTCCCATAGGCCATTGTTATTTTTGACTTCTCAGTCTCTTTGTCTGGCTCTATGTTCCTGTCGTTCGAGGACGTAGCACCTGGTCACCAGTTGGTTTCTTTCTCTGTCTCTCTCAGTCCTGTTTCCTGCCCCTCATTTTGAAATCTTCCCTCTCTGTTCTGTCACTATTTTACCCTTTCTGTCACTATTTTACCCCATCTTGCTCTGTCTTGGTCCCTGTCCCTGATTTCCTAAAACCTGCTCTCTCTGCTCTCTTGCTCGTTAGTACTTTTGTCTTTCCTCATCTCAGTTTGTCTGGCTCCCCATCTCTCTTGCTTCATTTCTCCCTCTCCGCTGCACTGCCTGTCCCTTGTTTCCCTTCTTCTTCCCTCTCTCTCCATCTCCAAGTGGCTGTCTTTCAGATCTGCCTCTCTGCCTGCTCACCCAGCAGGTTTATCCCTCCCTCTCTCTAAGTTCCAATTCCTCCCTCCCTTTGTGGAGTCCATCAGGAGGTTTATGGCCAGGAATCCCTTTCAGTACTGACACCTGTTGTTTGTGAGATGTTGCTGGGTGGGGGTGAGTGGGGGGAACCACCCCTTGGGCAAGGCCAATCAAACCTTACACCCACTCCACACCCACCCACCAGAGGGTGGAGGAGGAAGAGGGTCAGAGGAAGACTTGGTGGGTATGTAAGGTAAAAACTGGTGTTTTATAGGGTACAAATGCTACTTAAGGAGTCAAGTTCTGTTTTACTGACTAAAAGAGATGTTTTGTAGCAGAGATGTGGTGTTTTGTAGGACAAAAATGGGTGTTTTAATTGAATAAGCTAGTGGTTTATAGATATAGAAATGGGGGTTCATGGAACAAAATGGATTCTAAGATAAGATGAGATTGTAAGATAAGATGGTGTTTCTGTAGAATAAAATGGGGGTTTCCAAAAGTGAACAGTGATTTCATAGCTTAAAAACTGAGTTTTTGTAGAACAAACTGGTGGTTTATAGAATAAAGGGTTGCATGCAGCATGAAGTAGTGGATTGTAAAATAAAAGGGTGGTTTCACTGTATAAAAATGGAGTTTTAATAGAATAAAATGGTGGGGTTACAGGATAAAATGATGTTTACAGGCTGAAGTGGCTGAAGGACAAGATGCGAAACCTTGAGACAAGGGTCTCCCAAAGGAGACAAGTGTTGAGGTACTCGCCAACATTAGCTGTCTGGGTGGTGGACAGGGGTGGCAAGATTTGAAGGAAGATATGGCAGAAGCGGTGACACATGCCTCAGGAAATGCAGGTCTCCATTGGTACCAGGAGGTTTGGTGAGTTGTGCATCTGGCCATCCCTACCATGATTCTAAAAATCCATGGCTGCCTCCTTCCTCTGAATGGCAAGTGGGATACCTGGGGAGCTGTCAGGCCAAGGACATCTCTCAAGCCTCAACCCTTTGGTTTGAGACCTATTGCCAGACATTGAGCATTTAAGAAGATGGACGATGGTACAGATGGAAAATGAAATAAGGCATGTTAGGATCATTCCCTTGAGAAGGAAAGCCATGAGTCCCAGGGTTAGAAGGGCTTTAGTGGTAAAATGTACTCCAGCCAGAGACAAAGAACCACAGCTGTAGGTGGTATTGCCAGTCACCACTCAGATTTCCTTCTTGGCTGCAGCTGTGTGCAGGGGCTGGATGAGCTCCAGGTGTCAAAAATGAAACTGGTGGAAATGTCCAGCAAGCTTCTGTGGGGACTGGAGGTTTCTCCTAACTTGCACAAGGCTGCTGTACACTTGGAAAGAAAAGCCCTGAGACCCAGGGTCAGTGGGGCTGCTTGTGGGCTACATGGCAAGGTTTCAGGCCAGGAACATCTTTCATTTCTTGCCCACATGGTTTTAGAGCTATATCCAGATGTTTAGAATTTTTGAGGTCTGAGACTGGTAGAGATGGAAAATGACTTAGGGCCATGTTAGGACTATTCTGTTGACAAGGAAAGCTGTGAGCCCCAGGGTGAGGTAGGCTGCTTGTGGGCTACATGGGGAGGTTTCAGGTTTCAGGAACTTCTTGTAGTTCTCTCACTTTGGGTTTTGGAGCTATATTGGGATGTTTAGCATTTTCCAAGTGTGACTGGGCAGCCCATCTCCAGGGCGGGCGGCCAGTCTCCAAGGTGGCCAGTAAGGTGGGCAGCTGGTCTTCAGGGCAGATTTTTAGGTGGGTGTCTGGTCTCCAAGGCGGTTGGTCTCCAAAGTGGCTGGTCAGGCAGGCTGCGGGTCAGGTCAGGTGGCGGGTGAGGCAGGAAGCTGGTCAGGCAGGGTGGCAGGTCAAATAAGGTGGCCAGTCAGGTAAGGCGGCTGATAGGGTAAACAGTGGGTCTGGCAGGTGTCCAGTCAGGTCCGGCAGGCAGTAGGTCAGGCAGCCCATCAAGATAGCAGCTGGTCAGGTCAGGCGGCCGGTCAGGTCTAGGGGTTGATGAGGAAGGTGGCTGGCCTGGCAGGCGGTAGGTCAGGTATGGCGGCGGGTCAGGTCAGGTCTGGCAGCTGGTCAGGCACGCAGCTGGTAAGGCAGGTGGCTGGTCAGGTCAGGTGGTGGGTCAGGCAGGTGACCAGTCAGGTCAGGCAGATGATCAGATCAGGCGGCGGGTCAGGAAGGGTTATTCCTCACCCCCAGCTTTACCTGACCTGATGCCCAACCTGACTGGCCACCTTACCTGAACTGCCACTGTACCTGATCCACCACTTGACCTGACCTCGCCATCTCCTTGACCCGCTGCCTGACCTGACCCTCCACCTGCCTTAATGACCACCTTACCAGACTGGCCACCTGCCTTACTGACCACTTTACCTGACCCACCACCTTGCCTAACCTGACTACCCGCCTGACCTTACCAGGCACCCGACCTGACTGGCCGCCCGACCTGACTGGCTACTAGACCTGATCCACCACCTGACCGGCCACTTTACCTAACCCACCTATTGCCTGACTGGCTACTTGACATGATCGGCAGCCTGCCTGACCCACTGCCTGCCTTACTGGCTGACAGACCTGACCAGCTGCCTGCCTGACTGCCCGCCTTACCTCACCCGCATCCTGACCTGACCCGCCATCTGCTTGACTGGTGGTCTGCCTGACCCGCCACCTGACCTGACCCTCCACCTGCCTTAACAACTGCCTTACCAGACAGGACACCAGACCAGAAGTGCCGCTTGCCCGTACCTGGCATGCCACTTGCCCGACTGGTGGCTTGTCTGACTGGCCACTTTACCTGACTGGCCACATGACATTACCAGTGGCCTGACCTGACTGGCCACATGACCTGAGCCACCGCCTGCCTGACCAGCCACCTGACTTGTTTTGCAACGTTACTTTATATGCGGTCTGCCTTACTGGACACCTGACCGCCCGGCCGACTGACCTGACCTGCCAGCCTGCCTGATCTGCCGCCCAGCCTGATCCGCCACCTACTTGACTGGTTGCTTGCCTGACCAGCCACGTTACCTTACCTGACCTGCTGCCCGACCTGACCTGCCACCTTACCTGACCCACCTACTGCCTGACTGGCTACTAGACGTGACCAGCAGCCTGACATGTCTCGACATCTGTCTGACCGTTCACCAGACCTGACCAGCTGCCTGCCTGACCACCCGCATGACCTGAACAGCCATCTGACCTGACCAGGTGCTTGATCTGACCCTCCGCATGCCTTAACGACTGCCTGACCTGACCACCCACATGACATTACCGATGGCCTTACCTAACCATCTACCTTACCTGACCAGCCACTAGATCTGACCCACTGCCTTACCTTACATACCACCTGACCTGATGCACTGCCTGCCCTGACACGCTGCCTGCCTGACCAGCCACCAGACCTGATTCGCTGCCTTACTTAACCAGCCACTAGACCTGGCCCACCGCCTGCCTTATCAGCCACCAGACATAACATGCCACCTCCCTGACCTGCCATCTGACCTGACCTGATGTCTGCCTCACCCCCCATCTGGCCTGACCAGCCGTTTCCTGACCAGCCACCTGCCTGTCCCACTGCCTGCCTCACCAACCCCCACACCTGACCGGCTGCCTGCCTTATTGGCCGCCAGCCTGACTCACTGGCTGCCTGACTGGCCATATGAACTTACCCACCACCTGAACTTACCCACCACATGACCTGACTGGTTGCCTGATCTGACCGGCCTCCTACCTGGCCCGCCACCTGCCTGACCAGATGCATGACCTGATTTGCCACCTTACCTTACATGCTGCTTGCCTCACTGCCGGTCAGGTCTAGAGGCTGATCAGGTAAGGGGGCGGGTCAGTTTGGCAGGCAGTCAGGCAGGTGGCGGGTCAGATCAGGTCATACATCAGGTACGGCAGTGGGTCAAATAAGGCAGCTGGTCAGGAAAAGCAGCCGGTAAGGCAGGCAGCACATTGGGTCAGGCAAACAGCTAGTCAGGTCTAGTAGCCAGTCAGGCAGGTAGGGGGCCAGTCAGGTCAGGCAGCAGGTCAGGGAAGGTGGCTGATCAGGTCAGGTGATGGGTGAGGCAGGTGGCTGCTCAGGTCAGGCAGCTGGTCAGGCAGGTGGTGGGTCAGGTCAGGCGGCGGGTCAGGTGGGTGGGCAGCCAGTCTCCAAGGCTGACAGTGTCTAATACAGCCCGTCTCCAAGGCTGTCGGTCTCCAGTCAGCCAGTCTGGTGGGCTACCAGTCTCCAAGGAGGCTGTTCAGGTGTGTGGCCAGTAAAGTGGTGGCCAGACTCCAGGGCAGCCTTTATCCAAGGTGGCCAGTCTCCTGGGCAGCCCATCTCCAGGGTGGCTGGTCTCCAGTGTGGCCGGTCAGGTGGGCGGCTGTCCTCTAAGTCGGGCAGCTGATCTCCAACGTGGGCAGTCAGGTGGGCAGCTGGTCCACAATGTAGTGGTTTAGGTGTGCACCCATTCTAAAAGACACCTGGTCAGGTACGCAGTCAGTCTGCAAGATGGCCAGACTGCCAGGCAGCCTGCCAGGCTCACAGCCGGTCAGCAAGTCAGTTGGTCAGCAAGTTGGCCGATCAAGAGGGCAGCTGGTCTGCAAGATGGCAAGTCAGGGAGGTGGTTGGTCTGCAGGGTGCTGTGTCAGGGGGGTGGCAGCTGCCCAGCCACCAAGGCGGGCAGTCAGCAAGGTACCCGCTTGAACAGGCAGCTGGTCAGCAATGTGGTGGGTTAAGGGGCAGCTGGTCAGCAAGGCTGCCAGTCTAGTAACCCTGTGAGCAGAATTCTGGGTAAAGTTGACCTCTAGTAATCCCAGTTGCTGACTGATAACCTCTAGTAAGCCTCTGAGCAGAATTTTGAGTCAAGTTGACCTCTAGTAAACCTATATGATAATTGATGACCTTTAGTTCTACCAGTGTCACATTTCAAAAATGCGAAACATGCAGATATAGCTCCATGTAGCTATAGATAGTACGTAGATATACCTCCCCATGTAGCCCACAAGCAGCCCATCTCACCCTGGGGCTCACAGCTTTCCTTGCTGAGGGAATGGTCCTAACAGGGCCCTAAGTCATTTTCCAGCTCTACCAGTGTCACTTTGAAAAATGCTAAATGTCCAGATATAGCTCCAAACCCATATGGGTCATAGCTGAATGAGCTTCCTGGCCAAAGCATGTTCCTGCTGCCCATTCTGCCATGGCACCCTGGGGATGTGCCTGAGATGGAGCATCTGGCCCTGGCATGTAGTTGTGGGGGAGCTGCAGCCCCCTGACAGTTCCCAGGAAGGTCCCTCACAGCGTGCCCTGGGCTTCAGCCCTCCCTGAAGCTCGGGTTTGGGAGCTGCCAGGCTCATGGGTGACACGAAGGACAGTCCTCCCGGGCCAGAGCAATGCCAGCAGTGTGCCCCAGCCTGCGGCCTCAGCTCCTGGGGAGGGACGGGACACAGAACAGGGTGCAGGGGGGACCCGGCTCTGCCACGGACGGACCCGCATCCTCCGAGGGGACATCTGGTGGGACCCTCCTGGCAGGGGACAGCGACAGCCCCGGCTGGGCGGGAGGGGACCCGCCAGCCCCGCCTCTCCCCGGGCTCTGACCCGCATCCTCCTCCCGCAGCAGCGGCGGCCCCAGTTCTCCGCTTCACTCGGGCCCCGCCGCATATCGGCCCGGTGACCCTCGGGGCAGGGGGGCGTCCCGGGCAGCTGCGGGGCGGCGCCGGGCTTGGCGGAAGCGGCCGGGAGCCGGAAGGGAACGGGGAAGGGGCGGGCTCCGCGCGGGCTCGAATCCCGGTCCCGCCGCCGCTTCCTCGCACGGAGCGGCCGGGAGCGACCGTGCCGCAGCTCCGGGTTCTGGGCTGGAGGAGCCCGGCCCCGCGGGGCCCCGAGCGGTCCCGCCCGGTCCCGGCTCCCGCGGTTCGCGGGCACAAGCGGCGGCCGGGCCGGGGGCGGCAGCTCCGCGGGGCTCCGGGAAGGGCCCGGGCGAGCGGCGCCGCCGGGCCCCGGCAGCCCTGCCTCCCTCCCGGGCGCCGAGCCGGGGCCCCGCGGGGCGGCGCGGAGCGGCGAGGACCCGGGAGCGGCCGCCCTGAGCCCAGGTGACGGACGCGGCGGGGGAAGGTGCCGAGCGGGGCGGGCCGCGGGCAACGCGGGGGCTCCCCAAACCGGGCCGGCCCCCCCTTTCCCATGGCGGCTGCCGGGCGCGGGCCGGGCCCAGCCGGGAAGCCCCGGGGCCTCGCTGGGCTCGGCCCTGCCCGGCCCTGGCCCTCTGCCCGGCGGTGCTGGACCTGCAGCCCGGGGACACCTCGGGCCCGCTCCAGCTCGCACACGCTTCAGCGCAGCCCCCGCCCGGCCCCGCTCCGAGGGATTTCAGCGCCTTTCCCAAAGCAGAACCACTTGTTCCGGCTGTGAAGTTACAGGCTCAGCCCCGCGGGTTTTATTTTGGCTCCAGCTCCAGTTTGAGATTTCAGCTCGAGCCCCACAGGCTTCATTCCAGCTCCAGGTTCCATGTCTCGGCTCCAGCCACAGCCAATATTCAGCTCCGGCTCTGTCGTGTGCCAGCTCCAGGCCCACTGTCTGGATTTTATCCCTGAGTTATTCCAGCTCCTTCCTGAACCCCACAACACTTACTGCAGCCCTGGCCCCACAGTCCTTATTCCAGCTTCTTTTTAGTCCAGCTCCAGTTCCAGGTTCAGCTACGTCGTGTCTCAGCTCCAGCCACACAGCATGATTTCAGCTCCTTCCTGAGCCCCACACCAACCATTTCAGCCCCACAATCTTTATTCCAGCTCTACAGGTATTTTGCAGCTCCAGCCCCGCTGCCATAATTTCAGCCCCTTTATTCCTGGATGCACCAGCAACCTTTATTCCAGCTCTGTGGTTTTTATTTCCAGCCCCACAGTATTTATTCCAGCCCCAAGTGATTTCAGCTCCTTTCTGAAGCCCACACCGTATATTGCATCCCCAGCCCTGGAGCCTTTTTCCCAGCTCCAGTCCCAAGTTATTTCAGTTCCTTTCTGAAGCCCCCACCAATAATTTCAGCCCCAGTCTTTATTCCAGCTCCAATTCCAGCTCTGCTGTGTCTCAGCTCCAGCCTCACAGTCTGGATTTCATCCCTGGGTGATTTCAGCTCCTTTTTCACAACCACCTTTATTCCAGCCCTATGGCTTTTATTTTCAGCCCCGGAGTCTTTATTCCTGCCCTGAGTGATTCCAGCTCCTTTCTGAGCCCCACAGTACTGCTCCCCCCCTTTCTTCCAGCCCCTCATCCCTGACCCCCCATTTATTCTGGCCCTACTGACTCTATTCCGACTCCAGCTCAGTGTGGTTTCAGCTCCAGCCCTGTGGTGTCTCTCTCTGTTCCAGCCCTACATCTTCCCTCTGCCTCCACCTTCTCCCAGCAGCACCGGGGCTGTTGACAAGGTGAGAAATCAATCACTGTCATTGCTCACAGCCCCCCTGCCCGGCTGTCAGAGTCCCCCGAAGTGTTGGACCCCAGCCCCAGCTGCTGATGCAGGCCCATGTCCTGCAGTTGGGGTCCCACAGCCCTGACACCCCCCCCAGCCCCTGCCAGCAGCAGCAGTTTGGAAGGGGGAACAGTTGTGGGGCCTCCAGTTCCCCCTTCCCAAAGGCTGGTGCTGAACCTCAGGCAGCAGTTACATCTTTGCGGGGCTGGAGGCACCCCCGGGGCTGCTGCTCTGGCTTTTGGGGGAATGGGTGGTCCAGGAGTGCTGGGGAACTGGGGGCACCTCCCGCGGGGCGGAGCCAGCCCCGGGACACCGGGGGCACCCCCCGGGGCAGCGGCACCCCCCGGGGCAGCCTATTTCACTTCACTGCCCTCGGGGTCTTCAGGCCACCGGTGCTCACGGCGGGTTCCACAGTCACAACTTCACTGGCCTCACAAGTCGTTATTTAGAGCTCCACGATCCCGCTCGCGGCAACATCCGCGGCTCGCCGAGCCCGACCCACCCCGACCCGCACTGGGGCTCCGGCCCCTCGCGTCCCGCAGCGCCCGGTGCCCCTCCAGCGACATGAGCGGGAAGCGGCCCCCAGGACAGGACAGGGCCCCGCTGCCGCGCCGGGAGCGACCCCCGCCCCCCCGCGGTACACAGCCCGCCCGGGACGAGTCCCCGCGTCACGCCGCGGGCTCCCCCCCCAGACGCGAGGCCTGCGGCGGCCAGCGCTCCGTAGCCCGCGGGGCAGCAGCACAAAACCGCGTTACCTGCGGCTACCACGTCTCACTGACAGCGGGGAGACACCGCCGTCCCTTTTAAAGTGTCTGACCACGCCCACCGGCGCCAGACCGCCAATCGCTGTCGCGCCAATCTTCCGTTCTGACCCAATCACATCGTTTCGTTTCAATCCGGTCCCGTCCCCCGCCGTCTCCTCTCCGCCCAATCCCAGCTGCCCTTTCAGTTCGGCTCTGCCCAATCCCCGCCCGATCGGGCTCAGCCCCGCCCCGCGTTGTCCCGGAGCTGGCCCCGGCCCGGCCCGAGCGGCCCCGGGGCGGCGGAGCCTCCGTGCCCCCGCTCCTCTCGGGGTCCCGCAATCCGGCCCTCCCTCAGGGGGGGTCCCGGGGCGGGGGGTCCCGGGCAGCGGCGGGGCGGGGCCGGGCGGAAGCGGCCGGGATCCGGAAGGGCGCGGGGCAGGAGCCCGAGCTCAGTCGTCGCCCGCGCTTTCCCGCATAGAGTGGCCGGGAGCGGCCGAGCCCCGAGCAGCCCCGAGCCCCGGCCCCAGCGGACCCGGGGCGGCAGCGCCGCGGGGCTCGGAGCTGGACACGCGGCGATTGGGCGGAGCTGAAGCTGCTGGGGCGGGCGGCGTGGCGAGCGGGCCCCTCCGGGCCGGAGCGGGCGCCGGGCGGGAGGCGGGTGGGGAGAGCCGTCCCGAGGCGGGTTCGGGGGGCCGTGTCCTGGGTGGGGTAGCCGGTCCGGTCCCTTGGGCCGAGCGGAGCCGAGCCCCGGTCCCGCCGGCTTCGCCCCGCTTGGGTCGGGGGGTGCAGCCCCGGCGGGCGGCGGGGGGGGTGAGGCGGGGGGAGGCGGTGGCACCGGGCGCTGTCCGGGGTGTGGGGGCGGTTCGGTTCGTGAGCGGGGCCGGAGCCGCCCCGGGGGTCGGGGTAGTGGTGGAGCTGTGCTGGGGTGTCCCGGTCCCGGCTGGGCTGGGGCGGGAAGCGGTGGTTGAATAAGGATAGAACAGAAAATGCTGCCAGCCCCGTTATTTCGTTGGGCTGTTGGAAACGGAGGTGCGAGGGGAACTGCGGCGCTGTGGAGTGTTACCGAGTGCAATAAAGCTCTCCCCGGGTGTGGGGGCTGTTGCCTCAGGTGCCCCGGGGCTGGTTCCTCCCTGTGGGAGGTGCCCCCCAGTTCCCAAGCACTCCCGGGCTGGGGGTGGGTGCGTGGGTGCCCTCCCCCTCTTCCTTCACACAACTGTCTGGAGCAGCAGCAGCCCCGGGGGTGTCTCCAGCCCCTCAGGGTGGGGGCTGAGTGCTGCATTTGGGGCTGCAAAGCCCAGCTTAGTCCTGGGGCTTGACAGCTTGGTTCCCCCCAGAGACTAAGTGCTGCGTTTTCAGGCCTTGGCCCCAGAGCCGAGTGCTGTGGGCCTGGGCCTGAAACCAGCTGGGGAGCAGCAGGGGAATGGATCTCAGCAGCAGCCTTTGGGGAGGGGGAACAGGAGGCCCAGCTTCTGTTCCCCCTCCCCAAATGCTGCTGCCGGCAGGGGCTGAGGGAGTGAGGGTGGGTGGGTTGGCAGAGGTTGGATAGGGAGGGAGGGGTGTCAGGGCTGCAGGTGAGGGTCTGTTTGTGTTTGCTCCCAAAGTGGGGGACGCTGGCACGCACCAGGCAGAACTCAATGTCTGAGCTAGTCTCTGTGTGAAAGGGGGGCACCACCGCTTCATCCAGGGGGGCAGGGGGGCTGTATGAGTGATGACAGTGCTTGATGTACAACCCGGGCTGCAGAGCAGCTCCGAGTCAGAACTGAGAGCCCCTGAGCTGGGGATGCAGAGCCGAGTGTCCATGGGGCTGGGCTGCAGCAGGAACACATCTTCCTTGGAGTGTGCAGGACCTGGGGTGTCCCTCAGCTGCAGATGGTCAGAAGTCCCTGAGGCTGGAGAGAGCAGGAGTGTCTCTTCCCTGGAGTGTGCAGGGGCTGGAGCAGGAGGAATGAGTCCATGAGCACCTGCAAAATGCAGGCTGGAACCTGCAGAACAAACACTGGGCTCAGCAGCCTCGATGCTTCCAAAAGAGCAGTGGCTACACGGGGAAGAGGGGGAGTGGGAAGGCTCATCTAGCAGCCATCACTTACCTGGAGCCTGCAGAGTCCGGGGCTGAGCCGTGGCCAGGCAGGAGGGGCACAAAGCCCAAGTCGACACCACGGGCTGGTGCTGGAGCAGCCGTGGGCCAGAGCTGCGGGAGCCTCTCCTGGCCATAGCGTGCAGCACAGGGAGCCAAACCGGGGGGCTGCTACAGAGCTGGGGCATCCATCAGCCAGAGCATCCCTCAGTCAGGGCTGAACGAGCCGGAGCTGCACCGAGGCAGAGGGTCTGTTAGATGGGGGGGAGCACCCACGAGGGTCCCTCAGCCAGCGCATCTCTTACTCTGGAGTTCAAGGGCAGGAGACAGCATTCCCCCCAGCGCCCTCCCACAGCGTCATGGTATCATTCCATGGACCAGGGTATTTTAATTCCCTGCTCCCCACCTCCTTTCTCATCCCTCCAGTCTCTCACTCAGCCCAGTTATTGGGATTCCCCCTTTTTGGGGACCTTCATCACCACAGCTCCCCTGGATCCCACCTGTACCTTTGGGTAAGCATTTAAAGAGACTTTTTGTGGAATTGCTTCCTTTGCCCCCCTCTGAGTGCAGCAGAACTGGCCTGCTTGGGCTTTGGGTGACACTTAACTCAGGTGCTGGGGGTGGGTGGCATCCAAGGGAGGAGGTGAGTTGGCTCCCATGACATTCTCAGCCCCAGATTTACAAAGCTGGTTTGGATTGGAGTGACAAGAGGTTTTTTAGCAGCAGGCATGGCTTCTGTAAGAAGAGTGAGCATTTCTACCCTCCACCCAGGGAGGAAGGAAGCACAGAGACAATGTGCAATGGAGTGACCCCAGCCTCCAGGGCTGCTGGAGGAGGGGGAGAAAATTAGGGACAAAGCTGAGGCCAGGGAGAGGTGGGTTTGAGAGGTTAAGATTTGCCTTTATTTCCCATTCCCTTACTGTGTTTAGCTCAGTAATAAATTAATTTATTTCTAAGTTGAAGCTGTTGTACCAGTGACTGATTTGGTGAATGATCTCCCCTTGTCCTTATCTCACCCCACAAACCTTTTATTGTACCTTCTGGCCCCTGCCCAGCTGAGGAGGTGGGTGACAGCTTTGACTGGGCATCAGCTTAAGTCCTTGAGTGCCCAAGCTCTGATTCTTCCTTTGGGGAGGGAAACTTCTGGGAACTCTCCTCATGGGGCTTAGCCCCTCTCCCCACCCCAGAAGGGAGCTCTGCCCACAGCACCCAGCATCCCTGCTCCCCAAGAACCAGCAATGGAAATTCCTCTTTAGAGGGAATACCCCTGAAAAGCCCAGTCCTTGTGGGCAAGTGTTAAACTTAACTCCCCTTAGCCATCAGCTATCTTATTCTTCTCCTCTTCAACTCAGAAAATAAACACTAAGACCTCAATTTTTATTCTATTTGTGCATTTACCCTTTTCAATCCTTCATTTATAACTATCTACTCATTAACTCAGCTGAGGATTAGTCCATCCATGGGAAGGGCTGTATATGGGACACTGAGGCAGTGTCATAATCAATTACTGTGCTGTAGGCATAGAATTCAATTCCAGCGTTCTCTTTGTACTAAGTTCTAGTTTACCTTGACAACAAGCATGCAACAAGATGGGAACATAATGAAGCTGAGCTTTTGGAAAAGACTGGTCAGTAGCCAGCAGTGCCAGCCCCCAGGCCTGGGTGCTTTGCCTGGAAGCACCCAGTGCAGAGGGGAAACCCAAGGCTGCCTTCCCCCAGCCCAGCCAGAGGAGGGATATGTGCCCCCCTGGCAGGAGGGGAATCAATACCACCCCTCCAGCAGAAGCAGAGACCATTCAACTGCCAGGTCTGATGTTCCATAAACAGTTTATTAGAGTTCAACATACCCAAGTCAGCTCTTTATACATCTGAGCCCACATCCTTCTCAAGGAGCATTTGGCAGCTGCACCCCTACACAAGCAGGGTCAGCTTCTCAACATCTTTCCACCCCACAGCCCCTCTTCATGCTCCTCTCCCTCTCTGCTGCCTCTTCTTCTCAGGCAGAATCCTTTTGCCAAGTCATACCAGCATCCTCTGGGACCTGCAGGTGAGAGGGGGAGAGGTCACTGTGCCCTCCAACAAGGGTGTTACCCCCAAAAAAACCTCCTAAGGGATTCTCCAGCACAGAAACTAAGCCCAGGGGCTGTAAATGCCACTTGCCTGTTCAGAGGATGCCCAGGACCCCTGGTTATCCATTTCCAGGGTCTGGGTCCCTGCTTCAGGGTCTCTCCTGTCCCCAAGGACTGTCACATGCCACCAGCTACGTCTCCTAGCCCTCAGACACTAGGGAGAAGAGGACAGAGTGTGATCCCTGCTCCCCTTGCAGAGGGGCCAGGGCTGCTTTGCCCCTGGTTGGTTCTGTCTGTCCCTGGGACAGACAGACACCAGCCTTACCACCAGCAAGATGACAGGAACAGTGATGACACAGAGGCCACAGGTAACAAGGATGGCCACACCATACTCAGGAAAGCTTGGTTCAGGTGGGGGAGGCTCCAGGGTGTCCTCTGGAGAAGAGCACAGCAGTTAGAGCCTGCAGGACACAGGGGCTTGGCCCTGGGAGGCGGCAGCCACCCACTCTCCTCTGAGATGCAGGAGGCAACATATAGGATGCCAATAACATATACTTGAGGCCTGCCAGGTTCTTTCTATAGAGCACTTCCCTCCTGCCCTATGCCAGGGTCTCCATCCCCAGTCCCCCAGGCTGTGCAGAGGGGTAGGACATGGTCAGTCTGAAGGTACAGTCTAGTAACAGCCATCACAAGCTGGTTACCTCACCAACCAGAGACAGCCCACCCTCCCTTTGCATAAAGGACCTGGATCTAGTTGCTCATGGATCTGTTCTGCCACAAGCTGGTGAAGCTTAGACACCCCTGCCCCAAAGGGAAGCTTACCTCCCACAGCAAGAGAGTACGGGTCCACCTGGAAGTCTGAACCAGCCAGAGCCTTGTTTGGCCCAACTGAAAGCACAAGGGCTTCCAAAACCTCCAGACTGGTCGGAGCAGGTTCTTTGAACACCACATCCCCATGGCAGATCAAGGATCCAGGCCTGTGGACAGGGTTGGGAAGAGCTCCAGAGCTGCCAGACCCACCACAACCTACGCAGTGGGCTGTGGGCACGTGTAGGGAGGCCTCCCTGGCTCCATACAGCCTTGCTCCACCCCTCAACCCAGGCAGACCCCCTGCTCCCCACTCACAGGAATCCTCTTATCACCACTTGCAGGAAGCTCCTGTGGTCCCTCAGGGCTCTTGCCACCTGAAAGAAAGCTTTTGCTCAGCTCCCCCCAGGATTAAGGGTGCCCAGCACCCACCAGACCAGCCTGCTGCTTCCACAGCCACTGCCAGGGCAGCTGTGGTCCTGCAGCACCTCCAGGTCATCCCTGGCTTCAGGTTTTGGTGACCTGAAGCACCAGCAGAAGGCAGAAGAGAGCCCGGCACTAAAACCTCAGCACCTGCCTCTCAGCAAGTTTCAACCACAGCACCAATGTTGAGGGTCTAGTTTTGACACCCCCCCAAAGCAGTCCCCTCTTGCTCCAGTGGTCCTCAGCACCCCAAGAGGCCCGGAGCCCCCTCCCACCAGCCACACCTACCGCATCACCAAGGTCTCTTGTGAGCTCCTGGCTCTCCATAGCCAGAGGATCCAGCAGATCCTCTCTGAAGTGTCTGTTGAGGATGAGGAAGGAGAGCGGGTAAACCTGGAGATGAAGCTTGGTGCCTGGAGAGGAGACAAGAGGGTTAGGTGAGCAGAGCTGGCCACGAGCCCTGCCACACACAGGGGCTGTCCTTACCCTCCACAGAGAGGGACATCAGGTCCACACAGCAGGTTGCAAGAGCTGCCAGGGCTTGCAGAACCTCCGCAGCATCAGCATGGACAACTGTGTCTAGGTAGAGGTCTCCATCAATCTCCAGATTCCCATTGGGGTTACTAAGGGGAGAGAAGCAAGGCAGGAGAGCTGAGACGAAGCTCATCCTCACTGGTCTTCCTCCAGCTCACCCACATGGCAGCAGCTCATGACTCCTCCACCCCAGGGAGGATGCTCAGTCAGCTGCACATCACCTTCCTGGGTTTCCCAGCACAGCACAACTCATCCTCCTCCATTGTCAGCCTCCCCACCTTGCCAATTAGCTGCTAAGCATGCAAGAGGCAGCAAAGGGAATTTAATGAAGAGCTTTTGGAAACATCCCCCATACCTGAGATGGGTGATAGTAAAGTTGGTCACATTGTAGAGGGCATGGAGAGACCAGGTGACCTGGAAGGAGAGACACCAGCTCACACCCTGCCCCAGCACACGTTATCCCACCATGCAGGCTGTGTAGAGCCAGCCTGGGGCTGTTTTCCTGACAGATGGAGTTCCCAGCATCACATCATCCCTTGGAAGAGCCTCCAAGGCATGCCATACCTCACTGATCAGCTTCTGCACCTGGCCTGTTCCGCTCCCCCAGGGCTGGAGGGCAGCAAAAGAGATGGACAGCTTCTCAGGGTCCAGGTTCTCCACACTGAAGCCTGTAAGAGATAAAAGACAGTTGTGGCTATGTCCTACTCCTCCACCTTTCTTGGGAGCTATCAGTCACCCTCAAGTTCATCCCCTGCCACACACCAGAAGCCAGCAGGGCAGCTCAGCAGAGATGAAGACCTGTCCCTTCCATGGTGAGAAGAGCTTGAGATCTACAACCTCCCAGGACAGGAGAAGCAGGTCAAGGAGGGAAAGGGGCACTGGGTCATGCAGGTCCAGCCACAGAAGGTGTGGTCTCCAGCATCCCTAGCACTACAGGGTTTTCCATAGGGCAGGAGAGGGGAGGTTGAGTGAATGCAAAGCTCAAACCAGGCAGGTTTTGGTAGATGTTAGGGGAAGACACAGCTCTGCTGTGGGAAGATCCCTGCAGCTTACCACCAGACTGGACAGATCGTGGCTCCAGTTGCCAACTGAAGAGGCTCTTTCTCCTGCTTGCCTCTGTGACAACTGTCCTGATGAGGTGGGAGTTGGTGGGAGCTGGAGCATCCCCCCGGAACAGAGCCTCCCCCCACACAACCACCGAGCCATTCCTGGGGAAGAGAAGAGACAATGGGCAGCCCACCTCCTCTTTGAGAGCAGCTTCAGAGCCCCATCCTCCTGACCTTCACATCCCACCTGAAGAGATGTCTGAGGCTCCAGATAAAGTCACCTGAGACACTTCCAACCATGAATCCCTTGGGACAGAACACAGCCCCTTACAAGGCCCATCTGGAGCATCTTCTGGACCACTCCACACCAAACCCACCCTCTCCATCGGTCCCCCCAGGACAGGGCTGTGTACTCACATGAACTCAAGGATGTTTGCCTGCAGGAAGGTCTCATAGGTGGACAATGTTTGGTTTAGCTGGGAGAAAGCAGCACCTGTTAATTGATCAGCAACAGCAGATCCCCCCCCACATGAAGGGGGCACGTACCAGGAGATGTGGGATAGACCCAGAGGGAAGCACTGGTGTGATGGGGGTAGGACAGGCTAGGGTGTGCCAGGCTGAGCTGGCCTAACTGGGGCTAGAAACAGAACCCAGGAGGGGACAACCCAGCACCAACACCCAGCTGTCAGGGGTGAGCCCAGCCCCTCCTCAAACCCACTATCCCAGGCCAGCTCCATGGATTTACTTGTCCCAGGTGATGGACCAATGCAGGAGTAATGCCCCAGCACCCAGAACCACCACTGTCTTCTCCAACCAGCTCCCACACTCACCATCTGCATCACCTCCTCCTCTAGGTCCCTGTAGCTCCCTGAGGACTTGCTGCTCAGAGCATCTGTGTAAGCAACACCCAGCAGCCGGAACCGCAGGGGCAGCACATGGGGGGGCTGCACCCCTGGGGACCGGGGTTCACCCACCATCATCAGCTCAGAGGGGGTGAAGGTTTCTCCTGCAGCTGTGGGGAGATACTCTCCAGCCATGGAAGGGTGTTGGGAGGAGACAGAGTGAGTGGACACAGGCCAAGCATCATGTGTCACTCCTGATGACACAAACAAGGTCCAAGAGCTGAGCAAGGAGCTGGATGAGCTCACAGCTCCAGGGGATGTCAGCACATAGGATGGAGGTGACATGCTTGTGGTGCCAGAGTGGTGTGCAGCCTTGGAGAAGTGCTCTGGAGCATGGTTCTTGGAGCTGGGAGGAGGCAGGGAGCCTGGGCTAGCATGGATGGGCCCTGAAGGGCCAGCAGCTGGTCCTGCTGATGCTGTCCTGTGCTCACTGGTCACAGCTTCTGCCAGGTCTGCAGCCTTCATGGCCTGGCCTTGCCCTGCAGCAGGTGTACCCTTAGGTGCTGTCGGGAGGAAGGAATCTGGGTGAAGAGATGGCCTCTGGGTGGGTGACCCCAGGGGAGACAGGTAGGTCCCACCTGAAGCTCTCGGAGACAGAGAAGCCACCACAGCAGCTCCATCCTTGCAGGGCACTTCGGTCACTCCAGGCTCTGGGATGGCACCAGGGGCTGTTGAGCTCACCCCGGTCATGGCAGGACCCACAGCCCTGCTCAGGGCAAGGGCAGGGTGGGCTGTGTTGGGAGTCAGAGTGTGCTGTGCCATGGGGGAAGACAGGTCACTTGGCTTCTCCGAGGAGACAACAGCTTCCCCAGGTTCTGCTGCAGGAAGGAAGGAAGCCAGTGCTTGTGGATAGCTGACACCATGAGATACAATGCCAGGAGAGGATGTTGAACCAACAGCAAGAAGTCCAGACCCATTTCCCAGGACCTTGACGAAGATGGTGTCCACCAACAGAGCAGCTTCACCAGGCAGGGAGATACCAGTGGGATGTGTGTCTCCAGGCATCCCAGAGGTTGCAGCAGAGGGTCCCCACACAGTGCTAGGATGCTTTTGGGTCAAGCCAGATGTCTTTTCTGATGGCAGAGCTGAGGACACCTGTGGAAGGGACATCAGGTGAGGAGCAGATGTGTGGTACTCACCCCCAGGCAGGCCAGGACTTGGTGTCACCTCTTCCTTCTGCTCACTGCAGCTTCTTGGTGTGACTCTGGCACCTGAAGCTCCACGCTGGACATCAGAGAAGCCCCTGGCTGTAGACAGCTCAGATGTGGGCACACTGCTGGGAACCTGTGGTGCCATCACAGCTCTGCCCTGAAGAGGCAAGTCACCAGCTGTGACCACAGCAGGAGGCTTAGAGCTCACAGCTGGACCCAGATCTGCTCTGCAGAGTGTGGTCTGATGGGCAGGAGGTATCCCAAGGGCCAATGTCTGGTCACCTTGGGGCTGGTCTGCTGCACCCTGGCTCTGGGAGGGAGCACCCATGGGTGTCCATGCTGACCTGGTATGAGCTGAGGCATCAGATGGGATGCAATTCACTCCAGATGAGACCAGCTGGGTGGGCACCACCTGCCCCAGCAAGGCAGCACCAGGGGAAGGACCAGAGGAGGGCAGGGAGGGAGGCTGCAGCCACACTGGGTGGGAGGCAGGGACCCAGGTAGCTGGCTCACCCAGGCTAGGGGTGCCCTCAGACCTCCCCCCCATGCTCCAGGGCTCTGCTGTGCCCATGGACTGCCCAAAGCCACGGGTTAATGACTCCTCAGGCACCCACGTCACATCCTGCAAGCCCTGTCCCGTGCCAGGGAGGCTTCCTGGGACAAGGTGATGCTGAGAGGCAGGGCTGGGGTCATCCAAGGCGTGGGGGAGCTGAGCAGAGGTAGCAGGCATTCCCACACCAGTCACTGAGTCTGGCTGCCACCGTGGGGAGGTCCCAGCTGCCAAGGGAGAGGCAGCGGTCGGTGCCCCCATGCCCCATCCCTCAGCAGACACAGCTCCTTCAGCCCCCGGGGTGCCTGCCAGCACCCTCCTCACCGGTTTGTACAGCAGGTCACCACGTGTCACCGCCAGAGCAGCCCCCATCCCTGGCTGAGCATGGGGAGGAGGTTGGGAGCCTGGAGGGGCCCCAGGCATTGTAGCCAGAGCCCCCAAGCTATAGGGCAGAGCAGTGGCAGACAGACAGACAGACAGGACCAGGAGGGCTTTGCACCGCAGTCCTCTGGCAGCCACCCGACCCGTGGCCATGCCTGCAGGCTCCTCCCTCTCCCCATGGAGGATCCTTTCTGGCTGTAGGGCCGCAACATCCGTGGGGACGGGTGGTCCGACCCCTTGACTCTGCTCAGGAGAAGCCATGGGGAGAGCCTGGCTGTGGAGAGCCTGGCTGTGGAGAGGTACAGTAGGAGCTTTAGGCTGGGTCCCACCAACCCCTCCACCCCTCACCATAGCCCACCCCAGAGTATCCTGTGCACCAGAGCCAGGAGGGCCCTCATCAAAACAGCTCTAGCAGCTCCAAGCAGCTTCCCCAGCTCAAGTTCAACACCAAGCTCAGCATCTCCCAGAAACTTCGAGTAACTAGGCCCCCACCTCATTCCCTGCCCAAAGCCACCCACATCAGCCCAGATACCCCCCTCCCCGGGGCTACAAGCCCCCACCCCAGCACTCCTTACCTGGCAGCACATAAAGAGAAGGGAGCACCAAGTCCACTACCCTGGTCCTGCCCTTTTATCTCATTTCTCAGGGAGGTGGCTCCAACCTTGCTGCTCCCAATTAACACAGAAACTCATTAGCAGCCCCCAGGTGAAGCTCTCTCTTAGCTGGAGGGGTCCCAGCTTCCCCCTGCTCCTCAGTAAGCCTTGGTACAGGGTGTGTGCCTGTTTGTCCCTGAGCACCGGCCGCAAACACCCCCCAACGCTCCCCAGAATGCCGTGTTTGAGGGGAGGGGGTCATGGCAGTGCTGTTCCCTGCCTGGACTCGAGTAATCTGGGATGAAAAACAAGTTTTTGGGTGTTTGGCTCTTGGGACTGGGCAGATTTTGTGCTTCTGATGGGGGATCATGCAGGGCAGGGTGTCACAGGGGTCTGTGCATCACCAGAAGGACCAGTAGCAGAAGGATTAGTGTCAGTCCTGTTTTGGATCCACAGACACACCCCCTCCCCAGCACCCTTCCCCTGGGGCTGTCACTCAGGAGCACACAGGACACCCCTCACCAGTGCTGGGGTGCGTTCCCTTACCCACCAAGCTCCCCACATCCCCTCCCCTGGCACCCACAGTGAGTCGGACACTGGATGATGGGATGGAGGGGCTGGGAACATCACAGGGGACGGGTTTGGGGCAGCAGAGACAGTGCAGAGGCAGCACAGCGCATCCAAAAATGAGCCAAAGCCTTTAATCAGGGTGAGGCACCTCTTAAAATCCAGACTCTTACAAAATAATTAAATAAAGCAAGGAAACTTTCTTCCCTGGAACCTTATATATAGAGAGATATATATACATTAACACCCCCCCCCCATATACAGTATTGTGACAAACACTGCTTCACAACTCACTTTGCAATGCCATGCACACACTCCCTGGGAAAAGGGGGGAGCAGGAAGAGGAGAACAGCGGTCCCCCCATCTCCCCCTTTCCTTTCCTGTCCTCTGCACAGCCAGTCCATCCCAGTAGAAAGGCACCTGAGGGGTACGTGGCAGCTGCTGCCTCCCTGGACATGCAGACAGATTTTGGTTTAAAAAAAAGGGGGAGGGGAAGAGTCTGTTTTGGGTCATTTTGTTGGTTTTTTTCCTTTTTATTCCTCTATTTTTCTTAAGTTTTAAAATAAATATTTCCTGTAGTGAAATAACATCTTGTTCCTCCATGCCCTGCATCAGCTGGAAAAACACCTGAGTGTCGAGTTTGTAAGGCCTCTGGCTGTGGATTGCCGCTGCAGACCAGGAGAGGGGAAGTCTGTCCATCCATCTGTCCATCTATCCATCCATCCTTGGATCTCTCCTGGGATGCAAACCCCATCTCTATTTCCAAGGTCTCGTAGCATCACTCCCCTCTTCTGCCTCTGCGGTCACGTCGGGATCGTCACATCTCTGGTCAAAGTCATCCCCAAATGTGCATCTCCCCCCATGGGACCGCAGGGATCCTTCTTGGAAAACAGTTTGGTTTTCTTTAACCATCTTAAAAGTCCTTCCTGTGGCTTGGATCCAGGGCTGAAACATCCCAGCATCCCTCGCTCCCACCGCCCTGTTCCGGCGCAGTAACGAGACGAAGCCGGGAGTTTAAATAAAGAAATGTATAAATTACTGGTTTTCTTATAAAAAAAATATAAAAAATAAAATAACCAATCCCACATAACCTGAAGGCAGCAGCTCTGTGTAAAGGTAAATCCGTAACAAGTTCAAAAACATCTTCATTTAAAACAAAGAGGGGGAAATACCCCTCCCCTTTCCCCCCTCCCCGAGTCCCGTCGCTCCCTTGGCCGTTCCCGTTGAGTCTCCGCAGCACTTCAGGGATTAAGAACGACCCAGGAGGAAGGTGCTTGTTGGGAACGGTGGTTTATTGCATTTATTGATGGGATAAAGGCGGAGGGGCGAGTTAAAAGAGAGCGGAGGGGCTGTGGCACGTTGCCCCTGTGGCAGCCAGCCGCTCTCCGAGCCTGGGGACGGACAGACGGTGGTGTGGCTGTGCTTCCACGCTTTCATCACGACTCCAAATGCTGCTCCAGCCCTCCAGCCGCTGCCATTTCCCAGCTGGTTCTGGCTGGAGGTGGGGAGATGTGTTAAACGACACCATGGTTAAAAAGAAACACAGCTCTGGGTTGCTGTGAGGGGGTTTGAGCCCGTCCCCATGGGTCAGTGTACCACGCCAGCAGCTGTCCCTGCTCACAGCTCTTGGAGCATCTCCCAGCCGTGCCGCTCGTCTCCGTCCCTGGAGGGGCCCTGCGGTGCCAGTGGCCTCCAGGAACCTTAGGAGAGGACCCATCCCCATCCTCGGAGCTGAGCATCGTCTTGCCAGCAATCACCTGCTTCGCCTCAGCACCCGTGTCGCTGCTGGGAGGCGACCCCGCTCTGGGGATGAGGGGGGCTTGTCCTTCCCCACTTCACAGGTGAGGGGCTTGGGTCATGCCCTTGACCCCATCCTTAGCACCTCCTTCCCCTTTGGGTTACCCATGGCCATCACTTCGCCATCAGCTTTTCAGGGCTACCTGGGAAAACAAAAGAGTCGTTATGGACAGCAGGGTCTTTCTTTGCCCATCCCAGATAATCCCCCCACTCCCTCCCAAATCTCCAGGCCAACCCAGGGGCCACTGGCGTGCTCTGCCAGCCCCCAAGATCCCTGGATATTCACAAAATCCATTATAAATCCTATAGCAGAAAGAGTTTTTACCTACTTGGGGGGGTTCTGGCCAGACTCGGGGCTCGAACCTGTAAGAAATCAAGTTGTTGATGATGGGACTGTCACCAGTGGGATGGGACACCCACAAGCAGCAGGTCTGGTATAGACATTGCATGCTGCCCTGCTCCCAGGGAGTTCCCGACACATCCTCAACACCCCCAGGGATGATTTCTCTCACCCAAGCAGGCAAGGACATCCCTTGTCCCCCCCAGCATACCTCCAGCTCCGCTACCACCACCCCCCAGCTCAAGTTTTCTCCCACCAAGACCTAAATATTCTGCTCCACAGAACCCTGGGTAGAATGAGGATGCTGAGGCCATGGATGCTCCCAGCATCTAGGGGGCAGATGGAGCTGGAGCTTCCCTGGACGAGTTTGGGGGACCCACTGGAAGCATCAACCCTCCATGGGAGATGCCAGGCTACCTACCAAGCTGCTGCCTGAGGGAGTTGTGCCAAAGGAGGTTCAGCAGGTCCGGGTAGATGTCAGGGAGCTGCTTGAGGGCCAGGAGCTTCAGCATACGTGAGGTGCAGCTCTTCAGCTCCAGGTCCCTCAAGGTCCTCTCCTCTGAGAGCGTGGTGGGACGCAGCTCCACCTTGTGCTCTTGCAGTACTTGGTCAACAGAGGCCCCAGGGAGTTTGGGGAAGAGCTTCTCCTTCACCACATGGATGGGAATGAAGACAGCCCCTGCCCGGACTACGTGTGGGAAAGGACACTTGCGAGCAAACATGAAGGTTTCCAGCAGAGACAGCAAGTTGGTGAGGAGAGTGGCCACATCTTGGAAAGCCAGCCAGATCTCCTTGCCTTTGGTGGGCTTCTGATGTTCGTGGGTCCTGGAGCCATTCTTGGTTTTGGGGGGGGATTTGGGCATCTCTCCCAGCTCCTCCACCAGCTCTGCCTTCTTCACCCACTCCCGCAGGAGCTCCGGGGAGGACCTGGCCACCGAGCACGAAATCACCTCACAGAGGGAGGTGTGCAGGGTGGTGAAATACTGACCAGCCGAGGTATGTGGAGCAGGGACCTCACACTGCTTGGGCAGAGGGATGCCCTCCTCTGCTGGCGCACGGGGGGGTTCGGGCGGTGGGAGATGCTGTGAGTCCGGACGAGCTCCTTGCAGAGCAGAGGGGGTGGGCTGGGGGCAAGGCTGTGGGGTTGGGGGGCTGATGGCCAGTGGGGAGGAGGCAAGGGGCTGTGGCAGCAGGGTCAGGATGGTGCTGGAGGGGGTTGGAGGTGTCGGGCTGGGCTGGGGGTCGCAGGGGCTGCCAGTCTGCTGCAGAGGGACAGTCCTCGGCACGAGGGAGCGCAGGATCTTGTATTTTTTGAACATGAAGGTGGCCGAGCTCTGGAAGGTGTTCTTGTCCCCAGAGCCCACCTTGAGCAGCAAGGGCAGTGCCTGGGGCTTGGCCGTCTCTCCCACCCCCCCCTTCTTCCCTGGAGCTTCTTTCTCCTCATCATCATCCTCCCTATCTGGTGGCCCCTTCATGCAGCCAACGGGTCTCGGGGTCTCCCTGGCTGTTCCCAGTTTCTTCTTCATGCTGAGGTCCAAAGCGATGTCCTCGGGGGGCAGCTTCCCACTCCTCACCCCACCAAGGCTGCACTCCTGAGTCCCCAGGTCTTGGGGCATGAGCTTTGGTTTTTCGGGGACCCTTCCGTAACAGCTTTCTCCTTGACTCTGGACCACCCCACTGCCCACCTTCAGTGCCTGGCCAGCTGCCATGCCCGCTGGGACATCTCCAAAGGCTGGGGAGTCCTGGCTTTCTGCCACATTTTGGGGTGGGGTGTCCCCCCGCAGATGCTCCCTGCTGAAGGAGGCCTGGGCTGAGCCTTCAGTCCCCTCTAGGTATTCCTGGTAAGGTGCCAGGCTGAAAACATTGTTGATCACCGGCATGGGTGGGGAGGAAGGGGAAACCTCCCTGTCTCTTGGGTCCTTCAGCCCCTTGGGGGAAGAGGCAGACGGAGGAGGGGGTACGACCTCTTTGGCCACATCCTTGGTCTTAGAGGCATCTCCCTTCCCCACAATGATGGGAGCCCGTGGTGTCCCCCGGGGAGTCTCCTGGGGAGTCGGGCTGACCCTCTTCCTCAGGTAAGGTGGTTCCTGCTCCCCTTGGCCAGTCTTCACCCAGCACCCTTCTCCTTTGGGAACCATCTCTGGGAGCCCACTGGAGCCCCCGGGCACCTTCTCTGGGGTGCAGACAGGTTGGAAAGCACTGTTGTGACTCCTCGCTGCTCGCTGCTGAGGGCTTTCCACCCAGCGCCGCTCACTGCCCGGCTCCGTGCTGGAGGAGGAGGAGGAGGTACCTGATCCAGCTGCATCACTGGGGCCAAAGGCAAAGCTGGGGCTTGGCAAGTAGCCGGCTCGCCGCAGCGGCTCAGCGTTGTCCCTCATCAGTGCTGATGACTTGGTGGACGGCGATGTCACCGTGCTGGAGTTGGCTGCCCTTGGCACGTAGGTGTCCACAGGGTTGGGAAAGTAGCTCCTGGGGGCTTGGGGTTTGAGGTAAGAGCCAGAAAAGGGTTCCCTGCTTTCGGCAAAGCCAAAGCCTTTGTAGGTGCTAGGGAGGGTGCTGGGCTGTGCCTCTGAGGCGGGAACCGGGGCGTGGTAGAGAAGGGTGGCTTTATGGACCGGCAGCGGGTAGTGGGTGGGTGGGTAGCATGGCGCTAGCCTCTCCTGGTACGCTGGGCTGGTGGTGGGTGGCTGGAGCTTGGACCAGGGGTCTGGGCTGAGGCTGGGGACCTCAGGCGCCTTCCTCTGGCTGTGGGCAGTGGGGTAGCCAGCTTCCAGGAAAGGGGTGCCGAGGGGGCCCCTGTATTTTTCGAAGGCAGTGTAGCAGGAGGAGAAGGTGATGGGGGAGCCCAGCTTCTCCTTGGCGGGCAGGGCCAGGCTGGGTTGCAGCGGCAGGAGGCTGGGGTTGGAGTGGTGACCCCTCTTGTGCAGCCCAGTGCCACCCCCCCTGGACTCGCTGGGGTGGAGAGGGTGTCCGGTGCGGGGCAGAGCCCAGTCTGCATCCCCCGGCTTGTGCTGCAGGCTCTCCACCCGGGGTCCCAGCGGCAGGGCCAGCCTTGGGTCCATAAAGCACACTGGGGCTCTGTACATCGGTTTGGGGACAGCCAAGGGGGTCGTTTTGTTCACTGCCACCGGTTTCTTCACTGGGAAGGGGTGGCTCAGAGCCAGCGGTGGGCTGGTCCACTTCTCCTGAGACGTCAGCAGCTCCTGCATCAGGCTCTCCTTGCCCTTTTCAGGGCCTGGGGGCTGCAGCCCGGTCCCCATGCCCTCGGGTCGGTACAGCAGGCAGCCCAGCAGCGGCCCCTCCACCGGCACAGGCTGGCTGCCAGGGCTGTAGTGCAGGTACGTGGCTGCCGAGTTCCAGCGCACCAGGGAATGATGCTCAGGGCTGTCAGGGCTTTGCAGGGGGCAGGTGAAGTAGGAGCCCTTGTAGTTGAAATTGTTTTCAGAGCCGGGGTTGGGCATGGAGCTGGATTTGCAGATGCTGGTTGGGAAGGTGGCAGCAGGCTCTGTCTCCAGCCGTGGGAGCTTGTTGAAAATCACAGGGTCCAGGGGCTCCAAAGGCCGTTTTGAGGCCATTTATATGTTGCTGCCAGTGTCCCGACCAGGGTGCAGTGGGAGGGATGAGCTGACCTTCCTGAATGGGGGAGAGAGAGAGAGAGAAGATAAATCATGAGCCAAGCAAATCCCTGTGGCAAGCACCAGCCTGCAGTGGAGCATCACGGGATGACAGGGGTTCCCCCAAAAGTCAGCTTGTCCACGCACCAGCAGGATGGACACATCAGGTTTAATGGACAGCTCTTCCTTAATTCATTTGTGATGCTTAGCATCACACTGGAAGGCTAAAGGAGAGGAGGAGAGCCACAGACAGCCCTGCTTATCTCCCAGCCGACCTCTGCCAAGGGCAACAGGGACTTGCTTCCCTTCTTCCAACTTCCCAGCACCTGGCAGAGATCCTAAACCCACCCCCTTCTCCCCAAAGAAGCACCCACTCTGATCAAGAAACAGCACTTGATCCCAGTTGAACCAAGGATCCAGCCAGGTGTTCCCCTCCCCCAGTGCTGGCCAGGGCAGTCTGGAATGAGCCAGGGTGAGAGCCCAGAGCCAGTGGAGGTTGCCGGGGAGGGGAGGGCGGGGCAGGGGGAAGGGAGATCCTGGCAGGTTGCCTGTGCATTTCTCCATCCGTCTCCCTAGAAAAGCCCTGGGAAGCTTTGGCTGCTTTGGTTCCAGAGCCTCAATGAGTGTCTGTTGCAGGTAACGGGGAGCAAAGTTGGGTCAGCTCTGGTGAAGAGCCACCAGCCAAGGCACAGCACCCGAAATTACACACACACACACACACACACACACACACACACCCCAAATTGGCCTTTCAAACTCATTTGGGGTTTTCCCAGCCACTCAATTATCTTCTGATTTTGGGCTATTGCAGCGCTGGGGGCCGGGTGCTGGCCGTGCCAGCCAGTGCGTGCCAGCAGGTGGAGCTGCCAGACCATCCCAGCACCGCCCAGTCCTCCTAGGCATCAACCTACATCCCCCCCAGCACGGCAAGTATCCCCCTGCCATGGTCTCCTGGAATCACTCCCCAGCACTGTCCAGCATCTCACTGAGACACCTGAGAATCACTTGAGCCCTGAAAGCATCACTGGACCTTCACCCAGTATCCCCCCCACATCACCTGGACATCACCCAAGCGTGCTCCAATATCTTCCTGAGCATCGCTGAACCATGGCTCAGCATCCCTCCAGCATGGCCAAATGTCACCCAGCGCTGTCAAATGTCACCCAGCATACTCCTAGCATGGTCAGATGTCACCCAGCGTCCTCCCAGCATGGCCAAACATCACCCAGCATGGTCAAACATCACCCAGCATCTCACAGCACGGTCAAACGTCACCCAGCATCTCTCAGCAGAATCAAATGTCACCCAGCATCCTCCCAGCATGGCCAAACATCACCCAGCATCCTCCCAGCGTGGTCAAACGTCACCCAGCATCTCACAGGCCCACGGCCGGACTTGCTGCAGGAGGATCTCGTGTCTGTTCTTCACCCCTCTGCGGCTTTTCTTTCTCTTTGTGGCCTGAGTGAGCCGAGAAGCAGGGGAGGAAATGGAGGAAGAGAGCGTGGAGATAAGATAAAAGCCTTATCCACAGAAGGGGAAACAGAGCAGATCTCTGGGGAGACGTGTGAGGGTAGATAAGGGACCCGAGTGTGGTTGCTCCGCTCTGCACCGCGGCTGGAGCCCAGAGCCGAGCCGCACGCAGCCCGCTCCAGCAAACCCTGCCAGCTCTCCCTGGGCCCTGCAAGACCATTTACAGGCAGAAAGAGAGGTCCCAGCTCCATCAGCCTCCCAGCTCCACCAGCCACCCAGCCATGAGGTTGGGTGTCCCTGCCTAGCTGCAGCGCTGCCATTCCTTCGGGTTTTGGGTTTCCCCCCCCTCAAACTTCATTAATTTCTCCCTTTCCAGGGAGGATGATGCTTCCCTGGACCCCCCTCCCCAAAAACCTCTTTGGGGTGTTCCCTGTGGTTGAAAAGGGAGCTCATCTCCCCACAGATGCAGCTGCATCATTTCCGGCACCTTTATCCTCAGGATATTTCCAAGCTGTTCCAAGTACCAATTCAATTTGTCATCACTTGAATCCAGGGGGAAATTTTCCCTTAAAATTATAAAAAGATTGGAGAACACCTCCCCAAAAAAACCCCTCCCACCCTCCCTGCTTTCTAAAGCACGACCTTGGCCCAAAGCAGGGTCCCTCCACCATCAGGTATTTCTCCTATCCAAGAGGAGAAATCAGCTGCACATTGCTCTCCCCCTCCTCCCCCCCCAAAAAGAAAACAAACCATGGGCTTTCCTTGCACCCCAGCTGGGAGGATGTGAAATGGGAGGGGGCTTGGGTGGGCAGAGGGTCCCTAACTGGACTATTTTCCTTTGCATCCAACTGCACCATCCATCAGCACCTTGAGAGAAGGGGGGGTGGGTTTTAAATCCATCACCCCAGGACGTGATGCTGTGTGGGAGGGAGATGCCGGTGCTGTATCCCTTCCACGCAGCTGCCAAAGTGGGACAGAGATGGGATCTCGTGATTTCCAACATCATCCCACTGTTTCCTCCCTGTTTCCTCCCTGCTCTCACGGGTTGGGGACGTTGTGCAACCAGCGCTGCTGTCACTGAGGAGCCAGGTTATGCCGCTGCTGGGCATGGCGTGTTGGCAGGCACGGGCACAATCCTCCCCCTTTCCCAAATCACCCAGGAGCGTGGCAGCAGCCACCCCTTTTCATGGGGGAAAAGACCTGGTGACCCCATCGCAATCAGACCTCTCCCCTCAGCAGCACCCCATAAACCCCTTTCCCATCGTCGATCCAGCAGACAGGCAGCTCCCACACACTCCCAGCCTTGCCGGAGGGATGTGGAGCGGATGGAGCCAGCCATGTGAATTCTCAGATGGCTGATAGGGATTGAGCTCATCCAGCTCGTTAGGGTGAGGGCACTAATGGGCTCCCTCTTTCCCCAAGCAGGTCCTGCCCTACACCTGTGCCCCCCCCAAAAAATCCCCCCTTCCCCTCTGGGACTATCCCCTTGCAGCTGGTGTGGCGGTGCCCTCCTTTCCTCCCCCAGGAGAGCTGCCAGGAGCAGGGTCCATGGGGAAAAGGGGTGCTGGGGGGTGGGATGCCCGGGGTGAATGCTGACACGTGTGGCCAGTACTTGTGATAACTGAAAACCCCACGGCCGGGAAAGCAGCGAGCAGGTTAAACACAGCCCATTTATCCCTCTTCTTAGGGTTTTTATTTCTCTTTTCTCTTAAAATGTATTTTTAAAGTTAATTTTATTTTTCTTTCCCCTCCTTCATCTTTGGCGGGGGGATGGGGGGCGAGGGGGGGGGGGGAATTCCCAACAGGCACCATTTGGCTAGGAAGGAGAGAAGTAAAACCAACCGAAAAGGAGCACGTGCTGCCCGGCTGCATAAGGGTGAAACCTCTCCACCACGCCTTCACGGGCCATGGATGGCTTTCCCGTGATGTTCAAAGGGCACGGAACCCCACGCCCTTTGGACATCTTGGGAAAACCATCCACGGCTTGGGAAATCCATCCACCCTCCCAGGTCCCATCCCACAGGGACTCCTCGGCGTGCCAAGGCTGCCAGGAATTGCTTGGGCATCTCTTAGCGCTCCGAACGAGCGCGGCCATGTCTGTTATCGCCGGGGGAAGCCAAGCGCAGCGCACGGCTCCCCCGGCATTTCCTCCCCAGGATGCGATGCCCTAACGCGGTAGTAATAAGCGGAGTTGGGAGGGGGGGGGGGGGGAGCCTCTCATCGCGGCCTCCCGCCTCCTCCGTCGCCACGTGATGCGATGATACGGCCGCCAACTCCCAGCCAGCCCGCAAGAATCAAGAAATAAAAGCTGAAAATCTCCCCCAAAGCCGCCCTGCAGGCATTGGGCATCCCCAGGCGTTCCTGCATCCCAGCCCTTCCCGGGGGAGGGCTGGGAACGGAGCGGGGGGGCTTTCCCCGCGTCACCCCGAAGCGAGCGGACTTCTCTCCCGGTAAGAAGGAGGTTTCGCCTCCTACAACACCGGTTTCACAATCCCGGGGACCTTGGGTCCCTGCCGAGGGGGTCACCTTTCCCTTCTCGCCGATGGGTTCGGATGCAATCGCTTGGCAAGGTTCCCCCTCCACCCCATTCCCACCCCACCCCGCCCTGGCTGAGGGTCATTTTAGGGGAGCAAACGGGACGCGCTCAGCGGTTCCAGCTCCCTCATTTTAGAACCTCATCCTTCTTTCCCAAAAAAGTTTCGGGGTAGGCGAAAGCCCAGGCAGCTCCCGCCCTGCCCGCTGCTTCCATCGCAAACTGGGGTTTATGCCTGAAAAAGCCCCCAGCAGCATTAACCTTTAAAATAAACTCCCCAGCCCCCCCTTAATTCATCCCGTAGCAGCCACCAGAAGGGCAGAAGTGGCTGTCTCCAGCGTGACACCCCAATAATTTCGGCGATTAAACCCCCTTCCCGCACAAATGCATCGCTCCGTCTCTCTGGCGCCGCATCCCAGGGACACCCCCGCACTCGCAGCCCCCCCCCCCCCCCAGGGCATCACCGCACGCTCCTGCCCGACCACGAGGTCCGGCCCCCGGGGAAGGCTGGCTGCATGACCACCGCCCCCCTTCCCGTCCCCTTCGCGCATCCATACCGCGACGTTCTGTGTGGGCGATGCTGCACCGACCCCCCCAAAATAACAACCCTCGGTGTGTTTATACGGGGAGGGTGAAGGATAAGGGGGGGGAGGCCAGGCCGAGCGCGCGTCCGGCCTCGCCGTACACATCGTGTATCAGCCGCATCATCTAAAAGTGTCCATAAATGGGTAAAACCCCTGGAACTGGGAGCCCGAAGCTCGTTTTTCCCTGCATCGCCCAACGGGATGATTTGCAGGAGGGACCCTCACAGCGGGCACCGGGGCGGGGGGACGGACGACATCCTGCGTGTGTGTATATACACATATATATAGTGGGGGGAAACCCTCCCGCGGTGAATACTCGGGGGCTTTACCCCAACCACCCCCCGAGGGGAACTCAAAGATGTGCGGGATGCGGAGCAGGGATCCTCCCCCAGTCCTCAGCCCTCCTGGGTATGGGACAGAGCCCCGGCTGCCCGCCCCGCATCCCTCCGGCACATCCCCGGTATCCTTTCCCCGAGCCCAAGGGAGGGAGAGGGTCGGATCGGGATCGGGATCGGGATCCCGCTCCGCACTCACCTGCGGCGGGAGCGCGGTGCTTGCTCCGGTGCATCTCTACGGGGCCGGGCGGGGGGCTCGGCGGCGGGGGGGGGACTGCTGCCGCTGCCCCGCTCGGCCGGCAGCCCGCATTGTGCGGAGGAAGTGGGAGGAGGAGGAGGAGGAGGAGGGAGGAGAGCTGGGTGTGCATGTGGGCCGGCCGGAGGAGGGGACGCGACGGGACGGGACGGGATGGGACAGCCCAGCCCAGCCCGCCACTTGTGCGCTGAGTTGGTCGGAGCTCTGCCCCGCGCTGCACAGCGCGATCGGAGCGGGAACGCTGGGTACACGGTAAGCCTCCCACTCCAGCCCTACCCCCCCTTCCCCCCTCCGCCCCCCAACAACACGTTACAGGGAGCCCCTCTTATGGATGGGCCCCCGTTGCAGCAAGCCCCCCCTTAACCTATGTTGGGGGGGAACCCGATTGCAGGCAGTCACGGGGCAGGAGGGCTGTTAAAGGCGAGCCCCCATTACAGGAAAACACCCCCTCACGGAGGAACCCCGGCACAAGAATGCCCCCCCCCCCCCTCCAGCCCGAGGCCACCAGGACCGTGGCCTGGATGCAGTGTAGAGTCCATCCATTCACACACAAATGGTTTTAGTGGGGGGGAACCCATTGACAGCCTGGGGTGGGCTGGGGGCAATTCCTTAGCCCCCCTCACCTCCCAAAACCCCTCTCCTCCTGGATTCAACCCCCGCACACAACACACAGCCCCCAGTCCGCTCTGCCAGCATTACCATTTCAGTTTACCCAACCAGGAGCTGTGTCTGCGGAGGGAGGGATGGAAGAAGGGAAGGAGGGAGAGAGGGACGACCGGGAAAACCCTCCCCAACTAATAATTAACTCTCATCAAAGGCCTGTAAATACGATTAACCCACTGACACGGATGCTGCAAGAGCAAGTGAGTTGCCCAAGGCCATGGAGAGCAGCGGTGGCAGAGGCTCAACACCCACTGGTTGAGAGAAATGATGTTTTCTGAGCAAGAAACGATGGTTTCTGGGTGATCAATAAACATTTCTGAGTGAGAGATGAGGAATTCTGAGTGAGGAATAAAGACTTCTGCTTTTCCAAGAGCCTTCTCTTCCTGCACAGTCCAAGCACATCACGAACGTGTCTCAAAACATCGTGGCCCAAGTCAGAGTTTTATTGGAAACCGAAACCCCCCAAGCACCTTCGGGTGCCAGAGGGAAGGGGAGGGAAACAATCCCCTCAGGAGCTTTACATCTGCCAAACGCCAAGGCAAGGGGGGCTGGTTATTGATGGGGACTGGGGCTGTGAGGATTATTTTGGGAAGGGATCTACCTGGCCAAGGTGTAGGAAGCTGCAGTTCAGCCCAGGAGCCTGCCTCACTATTAATTAATTATTAATACAGGTGATTAAGGACCTTATAGAACCCCGGAACAAAGCCAGCGCTTGAGTCCTCCTCTCCTTGCACCCAGCCACCTTTGTTCTTCCCCCTTTTCCTTTAATTTGTGGCAGTTCCGTGGCGGCTGTGGAAATAAGGAGCAGGGAGGAGCCGAAGCTCCAGTCCCTTGGCTCTGATGCTGGCACAGCGTTGCTTTGCCCGGAGTTCATCCATCACCTGCCACGGGAACGCTTCCTTTGGCCAAATTGTAATGCAATTAGGGAGTAATTGTTATACATTTAATTATTAGCCGGTATATATATTGGTATGTGACATGTAATAGCTGCTGTATATTAAAAAGAGCAAATTTGAGGATAATAAAAGCTTATTATTTGGAGCTATGGTCATGAAAAATCATCAGCCAGCTTATAAATGACTTTACTGAACTTGAATGCCAGAAGCTACCTACCTCCTCCACATCTGGATGTCAAACTCATCCAGCTGAAGTTATAAAGCTAAAGCTCACCCAAATCTTCCCAATTTTTGGTCTAATGGGGCTGTTGTTTTTCTTTTTTTAGTTTTTTTTTAAAAAAAGTAATTTCAATTTATTTTTTAAAATCTGTAACTTCTGATATTTTTTTAATCGGTAATTTCAGATTTATTTTTTTAAATCTGTAATTTTGGATATTTTTAGTCCATCATTTTTGATTTTTTTTTTAATGTCATTTTTGCTAATTTTAATCCATCATTTCGGATTTATGGTTTAAACCCCATAAGATCTGATGGGTTTTTTAACCCCTCATTTCTGATTATTTATTTTTTTTTAAATCTGCCATTTCTGATTTATTTTTTTTTTTCTTTTAACCCGTACTTTCTGCAACTTCTCCCTCCTAAAAGTGGGGGGTTTTGGTTTTTTGGGGGTTTATTTAAGAGCTGTGACGTGTGGCGTGAGGTCTTGGTGGCGGCCTCCTCTCAATTGCTCGGGGATGTTTTGGTTCGGTGATGACTTACTCCAAACCACACATTATTTCCACAGAATCTCCCTCTTGAAATACCTCCAAGGCTCACATCTCTCTAGAGCACAGGGGGGGGGGAGCTGGGGGGAGGGGGAGGGCTTTCTACCTGTCCTCTAAGCAAACACCTGCCGTTTTCTCTTTATTTCTTCTTTTTCAATGCGAATTTCCTTCTCTTTACACTTCCTGCATGATTCATCTCTTCATTAGCAACTGAAATCGGCCCGGGTTGGGTGACAAACCTGCTCCTTGCTGAGGCATCAAACCTGCTGCCAACCCTGAGCACCAAAAAAAAAAACCCCTACACAAAAAAACCCACATTATTTTATATTTTTAAAGCTTTTCTTTAATTTTTTTCTTAATTTTAACTAATTTTTTTCCTTAATTTTTCAAGACATTAAGCCCCTGGGTGGTGATTTGCAGCTCCAATGCAGCCAGAGATGGCTGAAACGCTTTCCCCCTCCTCCAGCATCCAGCATCCTCTGTGCCTGGCGAGGACCCCGACATGTGGGGGGGATTTGGGGGTCCCGGCTGATGGGGTGCAGCATGAGCCTGGGGAGATGAGGGTTTAGGTGAATGAAGTCCAATTTTTGGGCGTGTGGTTTTCATTTTTTCCTCTCTGAGGCTTCTCAGCCCCAGCAGCGATGGCTCTATCTCCGGGTTCATCACCTGTGGTTTGCCCTGCACAGGAAACCCCACAGCTTCGGATTGCTGCCGCTGCCAGAGCAGCTGCTCTTGGAGGGGGACCCCAAATGTGGGGGACCAAGGTCCTGGGGTTCACCCTTTGCAGATATGGGGATGGGGATGGGGATGGAGGTGGGGTTGGGGATGGGGATGGAGGTGGGGTTTGGAATGGGGATGGGGAGGGGGAGGGGGGGAGGGAGGGGGTGAGGATGGGGATGGAGATGGAGATGGGGATGGGGTTTGAGATGGGGATGGGGTTGGGGATGGAGATAGAGTTGGGGATGAGGTTGGGGTTGGGGATGGGAATGGAGATGGAGTTTGAGATGGGGATGGGGTTGGGGATGGAGATAGAGTTGGGGATGAGGTTGGGGTTGGGGATGGGAATGGAGATGGGGATGGAGTTTGAGATGGGGATGGGGTTGGGGATGGGAATGGAGATGGAATTTGAGATGGGGATGGGGTTGGGGATGGAGATAGAGTTGGGGATGAGATTGGGGTTGGGGATGGGAATGGAGATGGAGTTTGAGATGGGGATGGGGTTGGGGATGGAGATAGAGTTGGGGATGAGGATGAGTTTGGGGTTGGGGATGAGAATGGAGGTGGGGATGGAATTTGAGATGGGGATGGAGATAGAGTTGGGGATGAGATTGGGGTTGGGGATGGGAATGGAGATGGAGTTTGAGATGGGGATGGGGTTGGGGATGGAGATAGAGTTGGGGATGAGGATGAGTTTGGGGTTGGGGATGGGAATGGAGATGGGGATGGAGTTTGAGATGGGGATGGGGTTGGGGATGGAGATAGAGTTGTGGATGAGGTTGAAGATGGGGATGGGGATGGGGATTGTGCTATATGTCCATCTGATTCGTGTTAATATGGAATAATGTTGGGGGTGCATAATGACAGACCCTTGTATGGTCACGGGCCTGGGAGGGGCAGTTTAAGATTTTTGCATGTCCTGAATGAAGTCTGTTGATGCAGCAACAAACTATATAAAGGATGTGCAAAGCTTTGCCTAAAGGACCACATTGTGTGCATTGTGATACCTCAGGAGAAACAACTTGTCTCCGAGAAGGAGGTGATAAAGAAGAAGCAGGGAAGAATAGGAAGGTGCTTCAGGTCTGCAGAACCAGCAGCCAGACAACAGCTAAAGCTCACCTACAGGATGCCTTGTGGGGGTCGCCTGGCCGGCACTCCAACATGTCAGTTTAAGATGTATATGGTTGTTATGCCTTGGGGGGGTCCCCTGGTGGGCACTCCAGCATGTCAGTTTAAGCCGGTGGATGGTGACCAGATGGGGGAGAGGGCATGGGTAGAAAGATGTGCCTATCCCTGGAAGGTCTATAAGCCAGGGACTGGAACTGTTCAGGGTGCATCTTGGTGGGGTGGAGACTCCCGGCGCACCCTCCGCTGACTGTGCAGCCCAGCACCCTTTGCTTGCCTTTATTCGTTTCATAAATTGTTCCGTTTGGTTAAAATCCTGTTTGGGACCAAGTCATTTATAACAGGGATGGAGATGGGGATGGAGATGGAGTTGGGGATGGGGTTGGAGATGGAGATAGGGATAAGGCGGGGATGGGGATGGGGAGGGGATGGGGAGGGGGGTGGAGATGGAGCTGGGGATGGAGATGGGGTTGGGAATGGAGATTGGGATGGGGATGGGAATGGGGATGGAGATGGGGTTGGGGATGAGGATGGGGATGGGGTTGGATTGTCTGGCTCATAGTTCCTAAACAGGTTTTGGTGATGTTTTTTGTGCCAGGCTCATGGAGGCGGTGGGGTGGTAAAAGCCACCCAGCCTTAGGTTGCCTTGAGGCCCCATCTCACAGGGAACAATAAACCCCAGCTGTCCCCTAAAGTTGCATAATTCAAAGACCCAAAACCCCAATGGAGTCTTGAAATCCCACAACAAATAACACACCCCAATCAGCCCACTGTTGAGCTGCCCAGAAGTAAGATAAAGGTGCACTGAAGGGTTTCCTTGGGCTTCCTCACCCAGACAGTACAGAGATTTGCAAGAGATAGAGCCTAGAGAAGTCAACCTCACCCATGAGTAAATAAGGATAAGCAGGAGCACAGCAAAGACAACCCCCACTCCGTCCCCACCCCCACCCCACCCCCCCATGGGATTAGCCTCTGGGCACAGTCCTGCCTAATCTCACATAGAGCTGTGAATAAAAACCCTGAGTTTGGGACTGGGGAGAGGTGAAGCACTTCTCCAACTACATATGTGGCTGGCAAGTGAGGAGATCCTTTGCCCTTAGGGGAGATCCCTTCCCCCTTGTAGGCGATCCTTCCTCTTGGAAGACCCTTCTTTCTTGGAGGAGACTTTTCCCCTTGGAGGAGACCCTTCTCCCTTGAAGGAGACCCCTTCCTCTTGAAGGACACCCACCTCTTTTGGAGGAGACCCTTCTCCCTTGGCCAGGAGTGACCGAGGTAACTTATTGAGAGCCCTTACCTGGAGGGGTAAGTGGATATTTGGTATGCTTGAAGTTATGTAGTACTTGGTGAGTACTGGTGAGTTGTGATGGTGTGTCCTGTGGATCTTCCATGGTTGCCGCTTTCATCACAGGTGGGACCCCAAATTCCATGCCTGAGATGGGGCACCTGATCCTGGGGTTCATGCTTTGCAGGCACAGGGAGGGAATAAGGGTGGCAGGGGGGCATCAGGCTCCCTCTTCCAGGCAGCATTTGGAGTTCAAGTCACACCGCGTCCCCCGTACCCCAAAACGGGTGGGTTCATGTCCTAACTCATGCTCCCCAATTACCCTAGTGCTAATTAAGTCCCTTGCCGGGGAGTTAATCTCCTTTAGGAGGACAATACCCATGGGAAAGGGGATGGAGGGGGTGTCCCAGAAGGGTGCCAGGACCCAGGGAGGGAAGGGGTGTTCTAGTCCCACACACCTCTCTTGAGGGCAGGAAGGACCAAGCCACTGCTTGATGGTGGGGTCAGCAGGAACAGGGAGCAGCCCCCAGCACCCCGACCCACAGGTGAGACTTTGAGGTGTCCCTTCCCTCCTTCCATCCCTCCCTCAGCATTACTCAGCATCTGCAGACAAGGATGCAGGGTCCAGCCCCACATTTTGGTCCAGGAGCATCTTTTGATCCAGGAGCATCTTTATTCCTTTTCCTCCTCCTTTTCCTCTTTCTTTTTGATTTGCTCCTGGATAAAGCTCTAGAGCTGGTGGGCTTTAGCCAACCTCTTGGCCACCAGGAGAGGTGACATTTAAAGGTCATCCACCGTGCACAAACACCAGCAGCTGTGGAGTGGCTTTGGATACAGCAGCCTTCCAAAAAAGGCCCTGGGTCTGCTCCTGGATGGGCTCTGGAGTGGATCCAGTGTCTAACACAGTAATGAGGGAATCCCTCTCCCCTCAAAACATCTGGCAACCCCAAAATTATCCAGGCTGATGGCTTTTTTTGGGGAGTTCAGGAGATGTTTTGGAGGGGAGCAGGTGATGGGGGTCATCTCCTGCACCTGGAGAGGATCCCCGTATGGGATGAAGGTCAATCCCCTGGGTGTCACAGGGAATTTGGGACACTGGTGCCCATTGCTTTGGCACTGCAGGGCCTGAGGACTTCCCAGCCTCATTAGCAGCTCTCACCTTGGAGATATCCTCAGAGGCAACCAAGTCCTTGATGAGGCTCTAATTATTGAGTTAATTGGAGTAAGAGAGCTGTACAGAGGGTCTTAATTTACACTTCCCCATGTCCTTGGGATCAGCACAGGCTGGAGGAGAGGGGAATGGGTCTCCCATTGAGACGGGGAGTGGAAGAAAACAGGGGAAAAGGGATGGAGCTGGGGTGGGGGAGCCAGAGGGAGGAGGGTGGAGAAGGGCACCCAACAGCTTCCTGGCTGCTTGAGTTTAAAATACTGTTCCTGGGAAAAGAGAAGTCGGGGTGATGTTTTTTTCCAATCTTTCAGTGCCATGGTGGAGTTGAAGCCTTTAGAGCTGCTGTTCCACTCTGAGCCCCCACCCTGAGCATCCTCTGAGTCACCCAGACCCACATAGCACTGGAGGTCAAACCCCACGGTCTGAGGTGTTTATGGAGATGCCCTTGGGGGGGGTCTTACAGCTTCCCCCACCACTCCTTGCTTTGGAGCTCCTTCCACCCCAGGTGAGATGACTTTTTAGGATCTCCTGGAAAGAGTCCAGTGGAGGACTATGAGGATGATGAAGGAGCATCTCCCCTATGAGGAGAGACTGAGTGACCTGGGGCTGTTCAGCCTGGAGAAGACTGAGAGGGGATCTGATCAATGGTTATCAATATCTGTAGGGTGGGACACAGGGGGAAATGGGCAGCCTCTTCTCAGGGTCTGTGGGGACAGGACAAAGGGTGATGGCCTCAAGTAGGAGCACAGGGAGTTCCACACCAATCTGGGGAAGAACTTCTTCCCGGTGAGGGTGCCAGAGCCCTGGGACAGGCTGCCCAGGGGGTGTGGAGTCTCCTTCTCTGGAGATATTCCAGCCCCGTCTGGACATTGACCTGTGTGCCCTGTCCCAGGGACCCTGCTTTGGCAGGGGGTTGGATCTGATGAGCTGTGGAGGTCCCTTCCAACCCCTACGTTTTTGTGATGATTTAAGGAGAAACTGAGGCACACCAGGTCTGGTTGCCCTGCCCAACACTGCGCTGGCTTTGCCTCCTTTGAAACCACGATTGACATCAGGGCCCACACTGATCCATAGCTAAAACACAACCACACCCCCACCTCATGCCCCAGGAAAGCAATAAAGCCGAGACCCAGCGGCACATGGATGCAGGTATCTCATTATCTCTGGACAATTATCCATAGATAATGAGATATCCAAACCCTGGCAACAGCCAAGAGGGTATAAATTCCCAAGGGGTGTTAAAAATCCCATCACCTTCCCACCCAGAATACAGGTAGCACCTACCCAGAGGCATTGCTGATGCTTCTCCGTCCCAGGCGGGCTGGGAGCAAACCTGACTGGCCAAGAGGGGTTTTTCCCCTCTCCTAAACCATACGCTGAGCAAGCTGCTCTCAAAAGGGACTCTGAAAACAAAACCAAACCCTGTTCTCACATGGGAGGGGGAAGAGGGAAACAAAAATAACCCACGGGTGAATGAGCAGCACCAAAAGCAAACTGCTGAGGCTGGGGTAGGGTTTGAGGGCTGAAAGCTTGCCAGCTCTGTGCGCCTGCTTGAGTTATTGCTCCGGTGTTCCTGAGCCGTTCTGCTGCTTAAAATAAAAAAGAATTAAAAAACCACCCAAAACCTAACCAAAAAAACCCCAAAACTCAACCACACCACCCCCCCTCAAACCACACACCCTGGTGTTTCTTCTTGGCTTTTGTTTCCCGGTCTGGGAGATTTTGCCCTGGGAAACCCTTGGGGAGGACACGGGGAGGGAGAAGCTGAGCAGCCCCCCTGGGATGCTGGGTCCTGCTGCTGCCTCCTTTCCCTGGGTGATGGATCTTGCAGTGGGTTCATATATTATAGTCCTGCCAAACACGGCCTCTCCCCCTTCTTTCCTCTCCGGGCTGTGGAGGCGAGGAAATGCTTTAGTGGGGGGTAGAGGGGGGGTGGGGGACAATGAATTAGAGCTCTTGACAGCTTCCCTCATCCTTGGCATAGCCAAGGTTCCCGGAGCGGGATTGGCAGGAGCCAGGCCACATCCGTGACAGGGTGAGGGTGCTGAGCGCCCTGCTTCGAGTTGTGTCCCGAAATCCTCCCGCTGGGATGATCCCAGTAAAGTCCCCAGGGATGCAGCTGAGCCACCGCTCGCCCCTCAGAGAGGCTCAAACCTGCACCCTGCCCTCCAGAAGGGTACAACCCTGAGCCCAGCCACCCACTGAACACCCAAGGGAGCCCCACAGCTCCGTTTTCCCCCCATCTCCAGCACCAGGGATTGGAGGAGCTGTGAGAAAAGGGCTTTCACAGGAATCCCACACATGAGAGCAGAGATTCCCCTGGCTGGAGTTCCCCTGCGAGCTTCCCCTCCTTTCACTGCCTCCCTGTCATGTCCTGCCAGCCCCAAGGCACAGTCCCCTGTGCCCTGGTTTGTTCCCTGGGCTCCCATCACCCCCAGGGACACCCCCAGCATACCCCAAAGCCCATTTTGAAGAAAGAGGAAGGGAGCAGACAGGGCAGGGAAACTACCTTGCTCGGTGAGGAGTTGACCTGTGATCTTGCAAAGGGCTTGGGTGTGGTGAGGAGCAAGCCTGGAGAAGCGGCAAGATGCTCCAGGCTCTGGCCAGTGGCAGCCATGCAGCTCCTGGCTACGAGAGGACCAGGATGAGCACCCACACGAGGAGCTAGGCCCATAGCTGAGCATCTCTCACCTCCCTGGGCTCCAAATCCAAGCCAGGTCCCCTCTAGGGATGGCAGCAGAGCTTGTTTCCCAAGGACATGCACCGCATCCTCCCACAACAACACCCGTTCCTAGGGATCGGACGTCCCGGCAGGGAAGCAGCTTGGGTACTGGGATACACCTGTGGCCAGGCTCTGTGGGGTGCTGGGTAGGACAGCCAGGGTGCTGAGCATCCCTCCTTGGGCAGAGGAGCTGGAGAAGGGGGTGTCTCTCCAGGCGATCCCCAAGGGATGGGTACCTATAGACTACCTGCACAAGCTGGGTGTGGCTGCAGCCCCCCGGGCAGGGAGAGCACCCCAGGGGGATTGGAGGGGTCCCAGGAGGGTGCTAGCAGACCCGGGGGGGCTGTGGGCTCCTGCTGCCAGTGCCTAATGAGCACCATGATGATGTAACCCTGGGTAAGCCTTGCAAGAGACCAGCCCAAGGAGCTCGCAGTTCCTTTGTTTGCCTCTCTGGTTTTGGGTTCGCTGCGGGTTTTTTCCTTCTTATTTTTCTTCCGCCCTGGTTGAGGTCACCTGGCTGGAACCTCAGGGAGATGTGGACCTTCCTTCCCTTCTCCTCCCTCGCGTGGCCGCGGTGTGCTGGCTGGTTTTGCTCCCAGAGAGACACCATCAACCTCTCCAACGCTCTCCAGAGCAGCTGGGGGGTGTGTTTCTTGTTAAACTTGAGGTTTGGCTGCCTGGGAAATGCCACCTGTAGCCACAGATGAGCTCCATGTGATGACTAAGGATGCAGCTCTGGCTCACAAAGCCCCTGGGCTTTTTTTTTTTTTTTTTGGCTGTTGAAGAAGCTGGATGAGGGTGGATGGACAGAGGGACCAGCTTCTCCATGGAGGTGATTGAGCTGAACGTCCTCCCTTTGCCTGGACTAGTCCCTGAGGCACAAAACCTCCTCACTGGGAACGGTGGCTCCTTCACCTCAGGCAGGACCACTGCCCAGTGCCAGGAGAAATGGGCTCACAGGGGCCCAGAGCAAACAGTTGGTTGCTTTCTCCATGGCTTCTGAGATCATGGAGGATGGAGGTGGCCTCTGCCAACCAGGCTGGAGGTTTTTCAGCTTCTCAGCTGCCTTTGGGGCACTGGGGACACAGGGTGTGGCCTGTGAAGCCCCTGAAGCATGATCAACACCCTGGGCATTGCGGTCCCCAGCCCAGGAGCTGCTCCCCAGCCCAGGAGCTGCTCCCCAGGAGCTCCAGACCATCCCAGACCTGTTCCCACCCCCAACCTGCCTTTGCCCATCTCCTCCTACCCTTTCTCTTCCATAACTGGTGGGATTAGGACCCCAAAACTCAGGAGTGGTTAATTTAATTCTCTCAAGGTAGTTGCTTTGCCCTGGTGCAGGAGGACAGATCCCTGGCAGCTACACAGCTTTGCAATGGGTTTGATAATTTCATTCTCTGCTTCTTCCTGCAAAAAAACCCACAAGCCACTGTCTCAGGAGACCTGGAAACCCTTCAGCATCTTCTGCAAAGCTTCCCATCTCTGGGCTGGCTCCGGTCCCGCTCCAGAGGCTGCTCTCCCCTCTCTTCCCTCTACGATGGTCCATGGTGGCTCAGGGTGCATCATCCCATGGGACTCAGGGCTGCAGTGGTGGCCTCACAGTCCCTGGAGCTCAGAGGCAAGTGCTGTGCTAGCAGGGAGACCTCTCTCTTGCAGGGATCATCACTTCTTCCTCCTGGCTGGTGCTGGATCTCTCGCTCAGGCTCATCGCTCCACTCACCCCATGCCACAGAGTGAGTCACGAGCACCACTGGTCCCCAGTGACCCCAACTGAACACGATACAGGTGACACAACCACCGAAGCTGGTGGGACAGCTCCTTGAGGAGGTCTCCAAGGAGCTCACACAGGAGGGGTTGCTGCAGGAGACTGACTGGACCCAGATAATTTTCCTCTCCTGGGTGGTTTGGCCCAAGGTCTCACCAGGGGAAGAGAGAAAGACCATCCCCTTTAGCTGCTGGGGTGGGTCAGGGCTCGTCTCCTCCAGAACCGCAACTTAATTGCCGAGGTGGGACCAGGAAGAGAAGGCTTCTCTGTTTACCCACATAGCTTCGAGGTGAATAACGCTCACGCAGGTCGGCTCAGGCTCGATTTCAGTGGGGCTGTGGAGAGGCCAGACCTTCCTCTCGAGCAGGAGGACATGGGGCTCTCAAGCCCCTCTGGCACTGTCCCAGCTGGGGGTTGGTGGCCACGACACCCTCCTCACCAGGGACAGCAGCTCTTCATCCCCTTTCCTCTCCCACCCCCTTGGTTTTGGCATCCAAGGAGCTGCCTCCCTGCCCTCACGAGACAGATTTTCCACCGATAACCAGTCCTTCTGAGTGGCTCCTAATGAGTCACTCCTCCCCATGGGGCTCCAGCTCCCTTGGGAATGGGGAGATCCTCTTTCCCTTACCCCTTCCCTGCTCCCAAACCCCTGTGAGACCCAACCCAAGGCTTACCTCACCCTTGACCAACCTACCCCCAGGTCTCAGGGTCATGGTGATGGCACGGACAAGCAGACGTGCTCCTGGTGAACCTCAAAACCCTCTTCACTGGTGGCATTTCTGGCTCTCCAGCCATCAGCTGGAGCAGAAAACAAGCCCTGGGAGAACAGAAATGACCACGGCATCTCTTTTGTCACCCACCAGCTGAGCCAGCAATGGTCCTTGCATTCTGGGGAAGGGGCTTCTCCTCCAGGAATTGCTTTTTGAAGCCACCCCTCAAGGAGTTCCTCAGGAGAAGCTTTTTTAAGCCATTCCTCAGCCTTCTGCATCTCACTGCCCTACAGCAAAGGGCTCCACAGCTTCGTCACACAGGAACTGGGGCTACGGGATGCATTTGGTGGCCCTGGATTTTAAATAAAGAGAGGCAGCGAGTAACACCCCCCTCATTTACCTTCTCTGGACTCAGCATGGTGTTACAGACCCCAGTCACGTTCCCTGACGCTTTCCCAGCCTCTTCCACCACCCTTCACACATGAAGCCAAGTTTTTCAGAGGCAGGCAGGAGGATAGTGGTTTTCCAAGGGATGCTCGTGGGATTTGGGGAGCTTCCCTTGTAGGGCATGGAGAGTCATCTGGGAACATCTTGTCCTCTCCAGTTGCTGGCAGCTGGAGGTGGGGATGGCTCCCCTAAGCCAGATCAGCATCGGGAAGTTGGGAAACAACCTGGACCTTCTTGTTTGGCTTGGGACCGTAGGGCTGTGGGAGCGCAAGTGGCTCCTTGCAGAGCCCTGGGGGCCACAAACAGGCAACTACACCCCCCCCAAAATGCGCTGGAACATCTTCTTACCCTCATAAAATCCTTGTTTCGCTCATCAGGCTAATAGGCTTCGAGGCTGAGGCGGGTTGCAGTCTCATTAAGGGATGGCTCGGTGCCTCCCCATCCCCTGCTGCCCCTAAGCCCCAGCTCTCACCGCAGCCCTCGGTGGGGCCCAGCTCCCAGAACCACCAAGCTGTGGGGTCTTTTCCCTTCCCTTTCCCAAGGCAGGCACCGATCCTGTTTACTCTGCAGGGAAAATGAAGGAAAGGAGGGGGGAAGCATTAAAAAAAAGCATGAAAAATATTAAAACAACCCAAAAAAAGGTAATTTTTCTCCTCCTTTTGCCTCACACCGAACCCGGGGGCGCAGGGTGCTGTCGGCACAGGAGCACTCGGGGTTTTGGCACGGTGACCACCTGGCTCATATATACTGCCAGAAGAGGTGGGGGGGGGCAAGCTCAGGATCCAGCCCTGGGGAGCCCACAGCCCACACAGAGCCAAGGCAGCCGAGGCTGCCAAGCTGCCGGGGAGCTGGAGACGAACCCAGAGCTGTTCCTTGCCTTGGGAACCGGCCAAGATGTATCAGCCAAGTGTCTTCTTTATTCCCTTCCAGGCTTTTTTTTTCTTTCCATGCCTGGGTGTATTTCCCCAGCACAGAGCTGGGTGGAAAATTACCAGCGATGCCACAGTGCCAGGTCCCTGGTGCGGCAGAGGTGAGCTAAGGCTCCGTGTTCAGCTGGGGAACTCCTCGCTGCAGGATGCTGCCAGGGCTGAAACACCTCGGAGAAGCCTCTAGATAATTTAGGAAAATAAATAGAAAGCTATAAAGATATATTTATATTTATTTTGAATATGAAAAACACTTCTCTGGAGAGATCTGTATGTCACAGCACACAGAAGAATGGTTTTCGGAGCTTGGGGCTTGCTCCTCAGAGGTAACGCGACACGAATTCCTCCCAAACTGGCACAAAGGAACAGCTGAACCAAGATAAAATGAGATAGGTGCTGCACATCCACAGCAGCAGCCTGAAAACCCAGCCAAGGGCCTTGCAAACAGCAATGCCAAAGACATGCTTCGGAGCCCAGGGGCAAACAAGTTTCAGCCTGCACCCTCGGGTTGTGCAAGAGGCTTTCCAGGCGAGCCTGGGGCTGGTGGTGCTATAGGGAAGGGGGGCTGTATGTGGGGAAATAAAAGCAAATAACCCACCCAGAGGGAGGGGGGGAGCTTTGGCAGAGAGCTGGGGGTGACAGGGGTTAGTACAGAGACTCTGGGAGGGAGAGAGGGAGGTAGGGAGGGAGAGAGGGAGGGAGGGATGGATGGATGGATGGATGGATGGATGGATGGATGGATGGATGGATGGATGGATGGAGGGAGGGAGGGAGGGAGGGAGGGAGGGAGGGAGGGAGGGAGGGATGGATGGAAGGTTACAAGAGCAGGGAGTGAAACCTGGAGAGCTCCTTCCTGCTAACCAGGGTGTGATTCACGGACTGCGAGGGCAGCCAGACAAGACTCAGCTCCACCAAGGCCACAAAGGGGACCGCTGCAGTCCTTCTGTTACAGGGACCCCCCCAATTTCAGCACACAAACCAAGGAGACGAGACTTGGGCACAGCTTCCCCATGACCTGGGAGCATCCCTCCCGGTGCAGTTCCCTGTGGGACTTGTGCCTGTGTCCCTTGATGCCTCCCAGCACCCCACACCCCACACCCACCCCCCCCCCCCCCACCCCCCCCCCCCCCCCCCCCGCCGTGGGTGTTCTCCTCATTAGAAGGTGCAGCAGGGAAGGTGTGGGACCCCCCCAGGGCTCTTTCCAAGGGCTGAGCAGATGCCTCCGGGCTTAGGGATGTTCACTTGACCCTGTTCCTAAACAGCAGGGTGGCCAAGCCAGGACGGGCGGGAGGGATGGAGCATGCCCTGCTTACATCCAGGTCACTGGAAAATCCCCTTGGCTGGGACAGACACAGCGCGTGGGCATCCTGTACCTCGGAGCACTGAGCCTGGCCTCTCCCCTCCGCTGCCCTTGCTCTGCATCTCCATCCTGCTGGGTTTTAATTCTGAAACTACCCAGTTTTTGCCGGGATTTGTGAAGGGATCTGGGGGGGAGTTGGTTCTTCCAGCCAGGAAGGGCCAGCCCATGTGTTTGGTGCCCATGAAAAGAAAAGCCATCTGTTTGGCACACACCAGGACAGCGTTACCCGCCTCCAAATCTGGATCCCCTCCCTCCCACACCGCGATGCTCCATGCCTGGAAAAGGGGAAGAATAAAAACAATGATAAAATAAACGAGTGGAGTCCTTGGCTGCACCCACCATGGTGTGTCTGGGTGCAGGTCCTTGACTCTGCAGGACCTTCTCCAGCCTGGTATGGGAGAGGAGATCTCACCATTGAACTTTGAAGTTCAAGGTCTCCTCCATCCCTCCGTCACTGGGGTAGGGACTTTAGGGCCCACATGCTGGTCCCCAGCTTCCCTCAGCAGAACTCTTCTCATAACAACCCCCGAGGAAGATGGCTAGAGGGGAGGTGACGGTGGGATAAGTGGTGGGATAAGCCATGGTCCAGGATGGCTTTACTTTAGGGGAGAGGGATGTCTCCTCAGGGCTTAGAGCTGAAAAGATCCCCCTGCCTTGCATCTCCCCTGCTGGGTACCCAGGTCCTGGTCATCATGGCACGGGAGGAGGAAACTCATGGAAACCAGTTACAAGAGGTTTGCCCCTGGATGAGCCCTTCCTCAGGGATTCCTGCTTCCATCTGATTTCCAGCATCCAGATTAGCCCTTCCCACCTGATGACTTCAAGGAACTCCAGTTTGGTCCCTGGCAAAGCATCTTCCCCCCAGCCCCACAGGCTGGGGGAACTCCCTGGTCCTGGCTGGCAGCCAACCGATGCCAGGGAATTCCCAGGGCTGGTCTTGCTGGAGTCAGGACTGAGCAGTAGCAGCCAGATGGGTTTGGGCAAACTCAAAAAGGGCTCACACTGCCTCAGTGATGCCCAGGAGTCTCCTCCTCCTTCTCTGGCATCCTCATGAACCTTTCCTTCTTTAGCCCTGTTCAGCAGCCAGAAACATGGAGGCTGGCCTGAAGCTGACCATCAAGGTGAGATGCACATGTCAAAAGCACTCAAGCACTCCCCATCTCCAATCACCTCCCTAATTTATTCATTCGCCCTCTTTGCCATGGCTTGTTACCTGCTGTTACGCAGCACCTTTGGGCTTTGCTGCAACACGACCCCCTTATCACCGACCCCCTTATCGGGCAATCTCTTGGTCAAGGACTCTAGTTGCACCATCCCAAGCTGCTGGAGAGATGTCCTAGAGAGATGTACAAGCAAGTTTTGGCCAGCCCTGGTTGCACTCTTGGTTTCTGTCAGTATACTGCCCGTGGCACAGCTCATCATTCCCAGCTGGTGTTAACTGCAGCCTCGAGAAGGAGCAGTGTGAAGGTCCTGGTGAGATGAGGTCCAAAGAAGGTGGGACATCCCACAAGGGTGTCAGGGCATGTTGCGGGTGCCTGGGTGAAGCTGGGGAAGATGCACCAAGCTCTGGTAGCTCAGTGGCAGCCACCTCTGCTCTCACCAGTGGCTGATTGACAGCAGCTATCAACATGGAGCTTTGTCCCCATCACCCCCAGAGACTTGGTCAGCCTGGCTAATGGTCAGAAAGCTGATAGGGCACGTTGATGACTTAAGAAATGGGGTCAAAAGCTACAGGGAGATAGTGGACCCCCAGTCTCTGGCTGCTAAAGCATAGGGCAGATTGCCTCTCTGCCACCAGAAGAACACCAGGTCTCTTTGGGGCACCCTTGGGTACCATAATACCACCCAGGATGGGGACCTCTATGGCTCAGATGCTCATGTCTGACTGCATAAAACACCATCATTGCATTTGTAGCCCCAAAAACACCCTAACGCCCCACATTCCTGCAGCAACACCCATCAGCTCCTTCCAAACACACGTGGCTGCTGCTGAGGACCTGGTGGAGAAGTGGGTGAGTCACCCTGGTAAGATGGCCACCAGCCGCGGAAGCTGGGAGGTTGGTTATGGGATGTTTTGGGGTTTTTTGGAGGCAAATCTGCCCCTTTTGGAAAGACATGCTTTTACCTCCCTAATTTCAAGGGTTCCTGCCAATGCCACCTCCTGTTAGGCGGGATCCCCCCTCCTTTATCTGAGGCTTCCCCATCACCCCTGAAGCTGCTCCCCACTGATCCCGCTGGGTGGCTGCTCCTTATTGCCATGGGCCAGGGAGCATCATCGCTTCCCCCCACCCCTCCGGGGATGCACAGGAAAGAGATAAGGGAGAGAGATAAGGATCCACTAGAGATAAGGATCCACTGGCTCCAGGGCCATCCACCTACAGTGATTGGCCTCTGATTGCCTGATTGCCAGGCGCCCATCACCCCAGCATGCCTGCAAAGGGTTAGCCCAATACAGATCAAGCTGGCAGAGATGGGAGAGAAGCACTGCACTTCTCTAGGCATTCCCAAAGCCCTTCCCTTGCATTCCCAAAGACCTTTCCCTTGCATTTCCTTTCCTTCAGGGCTACAGCTGGAAACACACCAAAGAACAACAGCCCAATTTATGTCCCCCCCAGAGCTTCACACAGATTGAGACCAGAATGTCCCCAAGAACCGAGACTTCACCCCACGGCTTCGGAAAAGCCCCAACTCCATATCCATGGTGTTTTGCATTTCATTTTCAGCAGGGTCCAGTGTGATGCTCAGGAGAGGGGGAACCCCAAAGCCCCACTGAGGAGGGGTCCATCTCCAGCACCTCTACAGCCAGGATGGACCCTGCTCCTGTTTTCCATGAGGAAGGGTGCGATGGGAGAGGTGATGGATCCAGGGAGGATGGGGGAGTTGGTGATGCCTGTGGGGTTGGGAAGAGTTCATGGGGAAGTACTGGAGCTCACCAGGCGAAGCCTAGGAGTCGGAACGCCGCCTTCCCCAGCACACCGGCCAGGCTGGGACGCGACTGGCCAGGAGTTTCAGTCGCTGAGTGAGCCAACAAAGCAAACATTAGCAAAGAGCTCCCGAGCCATGTAAACAAACAGCCAATTAAAAGATGAAATAAATCTCCCAGGTATGTAACCTTTCTATTTAAACACCGGCCAGGCCTGGAAAAGCTCCAGAGCATCTGACCCAGCCATGCCTGGGATCCATCTGCCCAGGTCCCGCGGGATGAAAGTGGTTGAGTTTCAGGGAGTGGCTTTAACTTTGCCCCTCCTCCCACCCCCCCAATTATATTAGTCTGTCTTTCTTGGGTTGGTTTAATTTGGAGGTAAAGCCTCCCCAGCCCCTTTTCTTCTGCATCCCCTTCCCCAGCACAGGGCAGGACGCAGGCAAGGCAATGCCTCCTTCCCCATGGAATGGGACTGACAGCATCATGCTGCTAATTAGGGAATTTAAGGCTGGTATATAGGAAATCCAGAGCTCAAATTAACCCAGTGGTGTTAATGGAGGAGGGGAAGGAGGAAAGGGAGCTTTACACAGAGGGTGGGCAGCACTGGGAAGGGGCTCAGAGGAGGTTTTGCTGGGACGAGGATGCTCCTTCCATAGCAGGGCAGATGCTGGGGGGCTTTAAAGTCAGAAATCCTGGAGCAGGCTAAAAGCAACAGGTGTACATGGGAGGGATGGTGATATCCTCCCTCCCCAGATTTGGGGAATGCTTCTCTTTGCTTTCAGGATTCGGGGTGGTTTGGCCTTCACACCTTACACTTGTATGATGGAGCGAGCGAGGAGCCGGTGTTTAAAACGGGACTGAGGGGAACACAGAGGGAAACTCACCTTTGGGCAGGGCAAGGAGCTGGAAGCACAGCTCCATGGCCCTGCCAGAGCATCCTCACTATGCCCTTGACTACCAGGATGCAGCTGGCATGAGCATCCCATGCACAGCTCCCATCCGTGAGGGATGCAGCCGGGCACCAAGCCCCACTCAGCATCCCACACCACATTACCCTTCCCCCTCCCCGGAGCTGCCAGAGCCCTCAGCCAGCTCTCCGTTTCCCCCTCCTGCACCGTGCAGCCACTCTGCTGATTCAGGACAGCAAAGGGACTCGCTCTAATCCCAGGCTTAACTTTAAACCCGGGTTTAGGGGTCTTGCAAAGGGCAGCGGGCAGAGAACAGGCAGACAGCCCAGCCGAGGTCATGGCCGAGTCACACTGACCCTTTCCGTAATAAGGCAGGGGGGAAGTACCCAGCTTTAATTAGGGTTGGTAATTGGGCTTCAGTCTGCACACCTGCAGGCTTTCCCTGCCCAGAACTAAGCATGGAGGCTGTGGTGATAAGGGTTGCTAATGGGGGGGCTGGGAGCATCATTGCTGTAGGGGCTCAACCCATTTCCCACATCAACCCCATGACAGAGCCTCTCTCTCTGCACCACCAGCATGCTGAGTCTGGGTCATCCCCCACCTGTTTTTGGCTTTGGAGGAGAAAGAACCCCCCACTTGCTTGACACTGGGCTAAAAGTGCCAGGGACGGCTTTCACTGAGGTCCTTGAGCCAGAGAGGGGCAGTGGCAGGGAGCAGCTACCCCCCAAAACTCATCATGATGTTTGGCAGTCCCTGGCTTCGGTCCTCTCCAAGCCCCTGCAGAGGATGGGGGTACCCACCTCCAGTGGCACCAACCCCACCCGCCCCAGGGAGGAATTTATAAGTGGGGGTTGGGGGGTCAAAATAGCCCAAAGCCAAGAAAACCTGCCCAGACGGGGAAGTGAAAGCCCCAAAGATAGCTCTCCCACTCTTTCACATCGGGGCTTTCAGCAATCACAGATGATTTCACTTCTCCTTCGCCCTTCCGCCTGTTCCTCCGCTGGTGGGTTTTGGTTCCTCTTTGCTCCCCCGCCACCGTCCCCCTTTCGAGGCCGAGCCTTCAAACCGCTTCAGCTTTTATTTCCAGTTTCTAAACCACAGGGGTGCCACCAGTTCCCATGTCCCACCTTGGGTTCTGCCCAGCTCCTGAGCCACGGTCCCCTCCAAGGAGCCGGGGACACAGCGGGGATGGGGGATAACGCTCAGAATCTCTCCCCGTGCCATGGTCCAGCTTGGATGGATGCTCTGGGAGAGGATGGATGCTGGGCAAGGGAAAGTGTGAAGAGATAAGCAGCTGAGCAGAAGGTCGAGCTCTCTTCCTCTCGTCAGGTCTTCGATTTCTAATACCCCCCTCCCCCCCCCAAAATAAATACAAGTATTTTATGTGGGTTTATTGTTTTGAGGGATCAGGGAACAAAGCTGGCGCTGGCGGGAAGCGTGGGGCTTTGTTCTGCTTTTGGCCATGTCAGTGCTGAAGCACGCAAACGCCATCCAAGGGTCAATATTGACTTTCTGCTGAAGCAACAGGCAGGGATCATCGGCTGGAGGCATACGGGTGCCCCAGTTCTGAGACACTCCCTGCCCGCACCCTGCCCACACAGCACCAGCTTTCTGCCCTCTCTAGGAAAATCCTCCCATTTAAAGCAATCCCATATGGATGCAAAAGCATCACCCTGAATAACTTCCTGTTCCCCAACCGGCCCCAGGGATGCGCAGGGGTTTCCCTGCTGACTGCGATCCCCCACCTGCCCAGGCAGGCTGCAGGCAGGAGCTCCCCATGCCTCTGTACCCCCATCCCGCAGCTGAAGGTCTCTCCCATACATGATCCCCCCCTGCCATGAGCCCAAGACTGATCTCCCCTTTGCAGCCGGGTTTCGGTGCCTTTATAAAGGGGCCACGTTTGCGGGGGTCAGGACATGTTTGCACAGGGGTCGATGTACGTGAGGGCAGCCGGATCCTGCCTACAGGCAGCCACCGGGTCAGGGCTTTCCCTGCTTCCCTCACCTCCAAGGGAAGCCCCAGCACAGCACCGGCATCCCCATCCACAAATCTGGCATGCACACAGTGCTGCCTGGCAGAGAAAGGTTGATGTTCCTCACTCGTGCAAGAGTTTGAAGGCATCCGTGCGGGATGGGGCTGCTTCCTGACCCCTACACCGGCTCCTCATCCTCGGAGAAGTGGTGCAGCGGTGTGGAGAAGGGCTGTAACCCTGGGAGGGTCTGCGGGGCGCATCAGCACTGTGCAAACACGACAGCATGGGGTATGACTGGTTCCCAGTTACGAAGCTCTGGGAGTTGGCTGGGGCTGTCCTGTGACCTGAGCTGCGGCAGATTTGGGGGCTGAGGATCTCTGGGCGCTTTCCCGGCAGTTTCCAGCTGGTTTGGGTGTTCCTGTGTTCCCATTTTACCCATTTTTGATGCTTGATCCCCCTTGCAGAGCTTCTGCCAGTGGTGGGCTGGGCTCTACCGGCCGCATTCCTGGGGGCTGACGTGGCTTTTCTTTCTTCCCCCATCCTTATCACGCCCCAGCCGATGAATCATATTTCTTCAAAGCCATAAACCACCCAAGCGACCCGTGTACATGGAGCGAGACAGAAAGCAGAGCCTGGCAACAGGGGTTTGGGGGTCCGGCTCTCCTGGGGAAAGGCTCTTCCAGCCACGTGCAGAGCTGTGTAAAGAAAGAAATCCCTTTTATAAAGCTTTTATCTTTGTGTTTGCATGTTCCTCCCACCCAAGGCCATGGATTCTGCTTGCCTTTCCTCTGGGAGGATGGGGAGGCATGCTGCCTGTCCTGGCACGCTCACTGGAGGGAGGATGTGGGGGGGGATTTTTTGGCTGCTACTGGTGCTGCCAGGGAAGCGAGCAGGTCCCTGGGCAGCCCAGAGCTGGCACCAGTCACTGGTATGTCGCCTGAAGCTGCACACTCCAGCTTCCCAGGGCTGGGAGCATGCCGGGTTCTCCTGGGTCTCCCTTTGGGGCATCTCTGATGGAGCCTGGTGCAGAGCCCATCCCTCCGCACTCCCTGCAGAGAGCTCAGGAGCCTGTGGTCACGAGCAGATTGATTTTATTTAAACTGCCACGACTACACACCTGAAAGTCACCTTTACTCTTCCCCTCCTGGGCCAGAGTGAAGGCTTTGTGCTGGTTCCCTCCACTAGATCCTCCCTTTTCTCCCCAGAGAGTCGGAAAAGAGAGGTATACCACCAAAGGCAGGATTCCTGGATAAACAAATCCCAGTCTCCACCTGAAGGACAATGTGACAGCCCCAGAACATAAACCCCAAGCAGGGAACTGTCCTGCTTGGATTATTCCTCTCCCCACTCTGTGCATCTCTGAGCATCTTCAGCCCCTGCCTGACTCTAGGCGAGCACAGAAACCTGAGCAGCACAGCTTCCTACCCTGGAGGGGGTGACGAGGAGGAATCCAAGCTTCTAATTAAGCTCAATTACTCCTAGAAACAGTTTTTAAACTACTCAGTGAGGTTGCTGGCTAGGGCAAGAACGTAGCACCTGCAAGTTTTAATTGGAAGGTCGTCACCGCTGAAGCCATGCTATCGCGTAGCTGGTGCCAAGGAGTCTGTGCCGAGCGGTGCCGGGTCCTTCGGCACCATCCTTATCGCAGGCCGGGGCGGCTCAGCTGCTTTGGGAGCAGGGGGGGCTGGAGAGCGAGCAAAAAATAAATGATGCAGATGAAGAGCAAAAGCACAAGGGGAGAGTCCAGGACCGGCATGATGCCTTGGTATCCCTTCCTCAGAACACCTGCAGATGGGTAGTTCTAGTTCTGCCAGAGCAGAGAAACCCCACTGGTAGGAGCATCCCCCCAAGTTCTCACTTGCCACCACCACCACTTCACTCCTTGACAGCCACCGCCCTTCTCCCAGCACCCGGCCCCGCTGTGGTTGGGGAAGAAAGAGAAAAAATACAGATAGATATATATATATATATAAAAACAAAGGGCTTCCTGTCAGCCCGCGCTTTCGAAGATACGCAGCCGGCAGCGTCCCCGCTCGCCGGGCAGCACCGCTGAGGTGAGAAGCGCACCGCCCGCCCGGTTCACTGCAGGCAGGTGTGAAATCCGGAGCTGGGGGAAATAAGGGGGAGATTGGGGGGTGCAAAGCCACCGCATGCCACCTCTCCAAACCAAGCAGGGAGACATGACTGCTTCAAGCCCAAAAACAGGGAGGTTTTGCCACCTGATTTTTTTATTATTGTTGGGTTTGGGATTTTTTTTGCAATTTTAGAGTTTTTTCTGCAGTCTGTTTCATGCTCAAAAGCCAGACCGTCTGGATGCAGAGCGGCACCACGGCATCTCCTGCTTCCTCCAGGATCTCGTGAAGCCAAACAGGAAAGGGATCGCATGGAGGAGGAGAGAGACGGATGCTTGGAGTCACGTCCCAGCACACACAAAGCCGGGTCTAAGCACCAAAGGAGAAGGGCTGAGCTTTTGTCCCAGCTGTTTATTGCTCCCATCCAGCCCTGAGAGAGAGTTTTAAGCAGTGAATGAAATGGCAACGCAGTGGGTTTCAGAGGGATGCTTCCACCACCACCAGAGAGCTTCCCAGGAAAGCCAAATGGAAAATCAGCACCTGGTTTGAAAAGAAGAGCTGGAGAGAAAGAAACCAAGTGCTCAGGCAGCATCTCAGGCCTGCCCTGTGAACCCGAACCACGCACAGGCCTGCAAGGGACGGGGATGTCTGTCTGTCTGCCTGCCTCGAGGGAGTCATCGCTCCACCTCGCTTCCCAAATTGGAGCACTAATCTGAGCCCAGGCACGTGGCGATCGGCAGAGAGCAACACGCAATTCAAAATGAATTGTAGGTGAAGCCATTTATGAGGTGAAATCACACAGATTATATACCTTTTTTACTACCAACGTAGCAAGCTAAAAAACTGCTCATTGGTTACACACACTGTTCACACCATATTGATTGGTCAGTAATTATAACGAGCTCTGATAACCCTATCTTATAGCTAAACAGCCTTAGTTTACCTTTAATACCTAAAAGTATCCGCACACCGGCTGTTTTGACCCTCTTGTTATGGTTGGCTCCTAACATGTTCTGTTACTCCCAAATACCTTCCCATAACTGCTTCTTGGCTTAGGGCAGCCTGTACCCCTATCAGCAAGGCCGCTGTGTTTTGAGAATGTGATTATTATGATCCTCTCAGCATGAGGAACTTTTCCTTTCTCATGGGAACAGAAGAATATTGTCAGGGCCTCTGTCTTGGGAGAAGAGAGCTAGGCTGCTAGCAGGCCTGCTGTCTTCCCCGACACAGGCATCCCTGTCTGGGGAACCAAACCTTCTGCCAACAGGAGCTGGGTCCATCACTCATCACCTCAAGCCTTGTCCTAGAAAGCCATGGTGCCAACATCCCCTCCCGAAGCTGAGAGACACATGTGAGGGCTCAGAGGGTTGCCCCTGGCTTCTCTTTCACCAGCGTTTCCACTGCAAGCAGGCAGGCACACATTCTGGCCTGCAGGTTGCCGGTATCTCACCTTGCCTGGGGTGGGGATGTGTGCCCGCTTTTGGGGTAGAAGCTGCTTTTGTTTCAATCCTCTGCCACTCAGAAAAGAAACAAAATGGACCTGGCAGGGGTTCATCCCACCCCATAACCCTACCATGACCCACATGCGATTAGAAATCGTGGAAATGATGGGGAGGATTACTCAGCAGCACAATTAGGAGCCGTTTCTGCAGGGGTGGGAGCAGTGTCCTGTGGAGGGGTTTTTGGGCCAGGGTGAAAGCACTCCCTACATCCCTGCCCCACGTTCCCATCGCTGTCCACTATATTTGCAGGACAAAGAATTAACTCCCTTTATTCAGGGATCCGCAAGTTCTTTGGGAGTCTTAAAGCCTGCCAACGTTACTGGAGCAGCTGGAGGCTGCAGATTGGGAACAGATGAACACTCTTATCAAGGACACAGCGTTTCGACCTGCTATGAGGAACCTTATTGTCAGATTTTCCCGTCTTGCCAAGTCACGGAGGAAGGATAAGCAACTGCAACCACAAAGAGAGACAGGAGGAGAGCCCCAAGGTCAAGTCGCAACTGCCAGAACACATATTTCTCTCTGAAGCAGGAGAAACCACGTTGGCTACAAAGCTGGTGGAAACCAAGAGGCATCTTTTCCATAAGCTTCAAGAAGAAGAGTGGCTGACGCAGCTCACACCACAAAGGTTGGCGACTGCAGTACCACTCTATCCCTTGGTGTGAGCCACACACTCTACTTCCCACAAGGCTCCTTCGGGCTCCACATCCCCAGAAGCTCTGAATTCCCACCTTTCTGGTAATGGAAGAGCCCAAAATGAGAAAGTTCAGAGGTTTTTTATTTGTGTGGATAGATAAGGGAAGCAAACACACCTCGATAACCTCTTCCCTCATTCGCAGCGGTCTGAAGGTTGCCCCCATAGGTGGGATGCACATTCTGTACCGAAGGCCTTAAATCTGGCTGGGGTTAGTTAAAAATAAACTCTCTGGGTCAGCAGCACTCCAGCTACAGCAACGTGTTCCACAGCCCCACTTCGCTCCTAGTCCCCTCAGGAACGGGATCCAAGGAAAGGCTGGGCTGGAGGAGCCTGGGCTGGGCTGGCCCGTGGGGCTCAGAGGATTTCCCAATTCTTTTTCATGGCAGTTGGTTAATTTTCAAGCTGAAAAGTGACCAGTTGACTTCATTCCCCCAGAAAACACCCAAGGCAGCTTTCCCTGACAGCCCAGACTTTCTTCCTGGGGGACCCAGGAGGGCAGGTGTGATTTTGGTTCAGATTTGATGTTGTCTGCATCCCTATCTCAGCCAACAGAGACAAAAGGGCAAAGGCTAAGCTGCTTTCAGGCCATTTTTTCCCCGTTCCTGTTAAAAACACAGCACAAAGATGTTAATTTAGCAACAACATAGGTACAACCCCCCCACAGAGGCAATTCTTCAGGGGCAGTTCCTTGGAGGGGAAATATTTTTTTGGACAGTGATTCCTGCTGCAAACCAGGCTTCAGAGAGCAGGGATGTCCCACACACGGGCAGGCTGGAAGGGGCCAGTGTTATCCTTATCACCAGGACTTGCAGAGCACTTCCCCCTCCATCAGCAGCCTCCTTGGGAACCATCAGACCTGAAATACATTGGCAATTCTTTCTGCAGCCTCCTCCGGAAGGAGAACAGGTGAAATACCAGCAGGGTGGGGGGGTTGTAGAACAGTACTCCCTCTCCACGAGGCCCCGTAGAGTTTTGTGGGGGGCTGTGGAACGTTACTCCCTCTCTGCAAGGCACCACAGAGTTTTCCCACACTAAAGCAGCCCATTCTGGGCTTTGGTTTCTCAAAGTCCGCATCAATGTACCACATTTCAGTTTGGCACCAGCTGGAAGACAACCGTTTCAGTCCTTCGGTTGAAGGGCACGCTGTAGGTACACGCTCCATCTCAACTCGGCTTCCTGTCTGGTTTTATCTTCAAATCACCAGGGAGGGTGGGGGCAAAGCAACACAATTTACGTGCCAAACCATCAGCTCTGTGCCAGGAAGCCTCGTTCTTCAAGGATCCCTTTCACGCTCTCCACGATGGTCCACACTTCTGCCATGGCACCTCGACCTGCGGGGCGAGAAGAATACCGCAGAGAGAAAAGCAGGTCTCGCTGAAACGACACGAGGCACGTGCTGCCCTCCTCACACCTCCTCACTTCTACCACGCTGCTGCAGAAAATGAGATGGAAGATGGTGATACAGCACTGTAAAACTCTCAGAGTTTCCCCCTCTGCATGTTTCCTTGCCTGATGGAAAACAACAGCAGAAGGCAGAGAGGATCCACTCAGTCCAGCTGAGCTGGGGTGTTGTGGCACAGCCAAACGCCATTGGGGAGGAGAGTGAGAGGAGTGTTGTGATGAGTTTGGCTCTGAACTGAGAAGCCTGAGCAGGAGCCCTTCAGACAATGGAGAGAGGCAAGAAACCTCAAATAGCAACTCTTAGGACCAAATAAGTACCTCAATGAATCATCTCCAGAGGTGTCTAGCCCTGACATATAGCCCTTGACCACAGAGGGAGCTACTATCTTAGCTGACACTTCCCTAGGGGCAAGTGTGTAACCAGCACCCCAAAAAGCATGTGTGTAGCAGCAAAACACCCTATTTCACCTCGGTTCTCCAGCATAAACATTCTGTGTCCTCAGCAGTTTTTTGGCCTTTCATAGACTCATAGAATTGTAGGGGTTGGAAGGGACCTCGAGAGATCATGGGGTCCAACCCCCCTGCCAAAGCAGCTCCCCAGGACATATCACTCAGACAGGCGTCCAGACGGGTCTTGAATATCTCCAGAGAAGGAGACTCCACCTTTTTGTAGCTGGAGCCCAATAGGCCTTTGCCTATTAAAAAAACACTTGCCAAATTCATACCGTTCCCTGACTCTGCCAGCGAGAGCCACATTAGAGAAAGCTGTCCTGGATAGACAGACAGGTAAAATTAGATATAACTTGAAGGTTTGTGATGAAGAATGATACTTTGGAAAGGTCAAAAAAATTGGGTTTCCCTACAAAGTGAGACTCATTCTCCACTCTGCCTTTTCCATCCCAGGGAGTCAGAAGCTTCTGCAGGCGGATTTGGATGCTCCTAATCTGAAGGAGAAGAGCTGCAGCTGGCAGGTCCTGGTAAACAAAAGAAATTCCATAAGTGCCTCTGCTTGATTTGGCAGAGCTACACCCTTGGAGAACATTTCCAAGGCCTTTGTCCTCCACCACCCAACTTCCTCAACATTTTTGGTGTTTCCCAACTGGATTTTTAGGCTTAGCAGAGCGAGATCTTGCTAATCAGCCCGTCTTACAGCACAGCTCACGCCCACAGGTAGAAATCTCTCAGTGTGCCAGGCTCTAGAAATCCAGCCAAGGCTGATGAAGTTCCTAGCAGCTTGGAAACGTTTCTGCAAAGGCAAAATACTGCAGGCCCACGTTGGCCCAGCAAAGGTGACGAAGGGCCTGAAGCATCTCCCCTGTGAGAAAAGGCTGAGTGAGCTGGGGCTGTTCAGCCTGGAGAAAAGCCTGAGAGGGGATCTGATCAATCTTTATCAGTATCTGAAGGGTGGGACACAGGGGGAATGGCCAGCCTCTTCTCAGTGTCTGTGAGGACAGGACAAGGGGCGATGGCCTCAAGTTGGAGCACAGGAAGTTCTGCACCAATCTGGGGAAGAATTTCTTCCTGGTGAGGGTGACAGAGCCCTGGGACAGGCTGCCCAGGGGGGTGTGGAGTCTCCTTCTCCGGAGATATTCCAGCCCCGTCTGGACACCGACCTGTGTGACCTGTCCTGGGGACCCTGCTTTGGCAGGGGGTTGGACTCAAGGATCTCTGGAGGTCCCTTCCAGCCCCTAAAACTCTGTGACTCTCACAAAGCTTTCTCTGTATCACAGCACATGGGTATCATCAAGGCAAACAGCCAATAGCTTACAGTGAACTATCCAATCAAGGAAACACTTTAATTGTCAACTCAATTTAATTTGCTGTTTTAACTCTCTTTTAGCTGGACTCTATGTCTGGAAACACGTGTTTGCTCAGGAAGAAAAACTAATTGGGTACAGCTTGCGATGCAGAAATGGATTGGCAGTCTGGATCCAGCCCATTTCAGGGGAGACCAGCTACCGGAGCAGAGGAAGATATACCTCTTTTGGAGGAAGATAAAGCTCTTTTACAGCAAGCCAAACCACAGTGTCAACAGACAAAACTGAATCTCTTTTCTTCTGCGCCAGATGTGTGAGCTTTGCTACCTGCTGGGCAAACCCCTTTGTGGATGAAACCCACAAAACTGAAATCAGGCTGGGGAAAAGAAAAAAAAAAAAAGAAGGAGGCCTAAGGGTGAAAGGGCTGAAGAAAAGAAGGGGGTGAGAGGAACAAAAGTCACTGGTGGAGACCGTCTTGGGTGTCCAGAGACCTTGAGGTGGTACTGCTGTGGTGGTTTTGGCTGGGATAAGGTTAATGTTCTCCACAGTAGCCGGTATGAGGCTGTGTTTTGGGTTGTGTTGATAACCCAGGGATGTTCTCGTTCCTGCTGAACAGTGCTTACACAGAGCCAAGGCCTTTTCTGCTCCTCACCCCAGCAGCTGGGCTGGGGAGGCATGAGGAGTTGGAGGGGACACGGCCAGGACAGTGGACCAAAGGGATATTACATACTGTATGATGTGATGCTCAGCAATAAACCTGTGTGGGGGTGAGGCTGGGGACAACACAGTTCAGGGACTGGCTGGGCATGGGTCAGCTGGTGTTGAGCAATTGTTTTCATTTGTATCACTTGTCTTTCTGGGGTTTTATTTCCCTCTCTCCATTAGTTTCCCTTTCACTACAACTTCTTCTTATTGTAGTAACACACATCTTTATCTCACTTGTGAGCCCTCTCTCCCCTACCCTTCCAATTCTTCCCCCCCATCCCACTGCAGGGCAGTGAGCGACCGGCTGTGTGGTGCTCAGCCACTGGCTGGATTTAAACCACGACACCTTTGCCATCATTTTCCTACACACTGCCAGGAAAATCCCAGCATTGGCCAACAGGAAAATCTTGCTGTGAATTAACTGACTCACAAACACAACCAGAGACGAGCCAGATGTAGCTACTACTGCCCCAGCTGCCTGTACCACCCCTCTCCCACAAGCTCCTCTGGGAGTTTGTTCTCATGGCAGAGACCGAATGTGAAGTGGCTCCCAAATGACTGTTGCCCTAACGAGGTAAATCCTGATCAATGCTGGTTTCCTTTGCCATTCTGAGCTACAAACCACAGCGATTCACACGCTGCCTCTCACGTGGCTCTCAAAACCCTGTTGCAAAAGGCGGCAACCCTCCCCTACGAAAGGGGCAGGGCAGAGCAGCACAAGGCGGGAAGCGAGTTCATCATCCAACTCTAATCCATTTGCCCTGCGAGGTAACTCACAGGGCCCTTCTGCATCTCAGATCCCTGTCTGTGAAACAGGGGTGACCAACAACCACCCAGCTCTGCCTCGGGTGCAGGAACCAGCATGAATAAGCACATTTCCTATGAGGAGGCACTCAGCTACTTACCACCGGAATAGAGAACCTAAACATGTCCTAAAAAAGATGAAGGGAATAAAATAAAGGACCAGGGAGCTATGCCAGATGGTCTTTCCACTTCTGCCAAGCCGTCTGCTCCGAATGACCTCTTCTGGGTGTTTTGCCTTAACAGCTATGTAAGAAATTTGATGTAATCAGGTCTAAAATCCCAGGGGAAGTGGTGATTGTCTGGGAGAATTCAACCGATGCCTGAGTTACTTGACTACACTTACCTAACTGTAAATATTTCTTAGTCTTCAGGTCCAAAAACAACATTCTCTAGAAGCGTTGTGTCTACCTAACAATTCAGAAACTGAGCCAGCCCCAGGATTTAGCCATGAAGAACATTTTTAACATCCTGCATTCACTACAGACTGTTTATCGGACTCTGAGAGAGTGGTTAAAATCCTGCTGCAGTTGGGGTTGTTACACAAAAACAGGGGTATGCTACTGTGTAGGGAGTAACACGTTCGCTATTATGGTTTGAACTGAGTGATATTTTACTGACAGTTTGTCCAAGAAAATGCAGATAAAAAAGGGAATCCATCCATGCAAATTGCTTGTATGAAAATCCTCCTCAAAACCCAGCAAAGCAGCTCCTAAAGTACTGATAAACCCATCTTAGTAGTATTCCTTAGCAATGCGATTAAAGTCTGAGTGTGACAACTTTCCCTGACCCATTCTTGAAGTGAATTCACAGAGGAGTCTGGAGCCAACCCACCGAATCAGAACTCAACTGGGAAGCTGAAAAGTAACCCAGGCAACAACCAACAACAAATGTTAAAGGCACATCGAGCTACACCCTCAGCCACGTCTGCAAAGCACTTATCCTCACTGTCTGCTCTTGGGGATAAGATATTATCCCTGTGCTAGCGATGAGGAACTGAGGCATGATGAAAGCAGCCCACAGTCACAATAGAGGGCAAGGTCAGGACACCCAAATCCCAGGCTGATAACGCTCACTGCAAAGCCTTCCTTCTCTTTGATCTGCTCGCTTCTTGAATGAGTATTTCTTTCCAGTATCAGGCCTATCTAACGGCTCATTTGAAAGCCTGGCTTGGATGGTCTCTTAAGACTACTTAAAAATTAATGAACAAGAATATTAGATACCAGTTAGTGCAGGGCAAAGCTCCAGTTTGCTTCTAGAAACCCCTGGCACAGCAAGCGCTTGCTCCCCACAGTCCGACATTGTGAAGGCCACTCGGCAAAAGAATTGCACGTCCCGCTGAGATAAGGAAAACTGGTAGAAGAGGCATGAAAGGACTGACCTTCATCCCCACACACCAGTTTCTTCACCACACAGGGAACCTCTGTGTAACCAAAACCTTTCAGCTGCTCCACCTGCTGTGCTGTGATGGGATGTTCCCACATGGCCGTGTTCATCGCCGGGCAGAAGAGCAGAGGTTTGCTCAGATCCCAAGCACGGATGACACAAGTCTGCAAGAGAAGCCAAGAGGTTCAGCTCTGAGACAGGATGCTTTTCCTCATTCTTTCCCAGCACTTTGCTGCACAGAAGCGGCTTTCCCAGCCTGGGTATCATCAGAGGGCCAAAAGCCTTGATCTGTCAGCGCAGATGGACAAACCCACAGGGCTCACAATTAATTATTACAGTCCAGCAAAGCTCAGCTCTGACGGGCAAAGACAGAGAGAGAGGAGTGAGGCTACAAAGGGCATAGATCCCATTCTACTCTGGCTCGGGGCCAAGCAAGAAGCCCAATTGCTGGAGCAAACCAAGCTGGAACACCATGCGTGCGGAATGCCAGCCCACATGGGAGACCAAAAGAAGCTGAGGGGTGGCCACAGATCTTATCAGCCGAAGAGAAACCCCCAGGCAACACTTAGATAAGACAGCTGTAGAGCTAAATGCAATAACTTGGCCAAGCAAGTCTTTTTTTAACCGATATGCCAACTGGATCCGTAACTCCCTGCATGGGAGCTGCTTCCAGGGTACAAACACAGGATAACCCAAGCCCATCTGGGCTGTTGCAGAAGGTGCCTGCAGATTACAAGCCATCTAGCAGCTCCTGCGTGCTATCTGAGTCCTTGGTAACACAGAGCTTCCAGATAACCCAGTGTCACCTCACTGCCCCCAGAAGATAAAGGCTGGTTGCCCTTAACGTGACATTCATCAGTTTCCCTAGGCTTAGCAGCATTTAAGTCACACCAAAAGGAGCTTCCTAGGTGGCCAGAGGATCTCTGCTCAGATCAGAGTACTGAGGAGAACCGTGCCCATCCTCTTTAATGCCCTGTGATCTGAACCCTTCCCAGCACAGCAAAGTCTGCTACAATCTGTTCTGACTTGCCAACCAGCACCTCCAGCGCTTGTTTTCCTTTGCTGGAGCTACCTCTGTTCCCTCCTCAGGGCTCTCCTAAAAGACAGACGGGACTCTGAGAAGCCATGTGTCCCTAACATCCCTCCCAAGCCCTTCCCTCTTCTACCACCATCACATCTGTAGTACCAAGGGGACCAAAAAGACCAAGACATTGCTTGTGCCTCCTGCAGCTCCTTTTGGCTTCTCTACGACCTCCAGCTATCTGCTGACACAAAGGAGGCCTGTTCCTCTGGGCCTATTTCATTCATTTACAGGCGCTCTCTCTTACCTGAAGAGCTAAGCTGGTGACATGGGGCTCCGCAGCCGGAGTCGATCTCTAGCTCTGGCCTCCTGGCATTACTGAAGGGTGAGGCACCACAGCAACATTTGCAGATCTGCAGCTTCCTGGCAGATCTTTTGGGTGGTTAACGCTTATGATGTCTCCTAATGTCCAGGCACAATGCATTTAGCCCTATCACTCAGCAGAGAGGCGCACTGGCTTTTAATACAGTTCCTGATCAGCCTTTTAGCCAGAGAACCTTTAATACCAGAAAAAAACAAGCCTGAACAAGCCAAACACCCCTACAGCTGAAACTGGAAAGTAAGTAAGTGTGAGCACGTCTGAATTTCTGTGCTATGCAGTTAGGTGAGGTAGCAGGAAGTAAACAGCCTTATCAGATCTCACAGGTGTCTTTCCAGATTGCATCTAAAAAATGCAGAGAGGAACTCAAAAGCCAGCACGAGGGTTTGCGCATGCATGTGTGTAGAGATGCATGACAGAGAGAGAGTGAAGGTGGAAAGAGAAACACTGCCCATTAAGGAAAAGCAGGACAGGCCCAAAGCAGGGATGGGGAAGTGAGGGAAAAGATGGACAGAGACGAGGAGTGGAAAGTGGTGGATGTCAGGGAAGGAAAGAACAAGTGTTTGAGAAGGGATAGGGGAACAGTACGGGAGGAAGAGAGACAGCAGTATCCCAAGCAGGAGCAGAACACGCAAACATCACTGTTCTCAGTGCTGCAGAAGCTTCAGAGTTTCCATAAAAGAAATGATAGGTCAGACACTCTTCACGCTTGGAGGCGTGAGAACTCTCAGGCAGTGCTCTGGCTACTCACCAGCAGGTTGTCACAGATGCCGTTGGCGAGCTTTGCCAGGGTGTTCGCATCGAGAGGTGCCACCACCATGAGGTCAGCCCAGCGCCTGAGCTCGATGTGCAGGACCGGGTCTGAACGACCCTTCCACAGCTGCAGATGAGACGAGAGGCAGATTAATGCCACGAGCAACCAGCACTTATCAATCCATGAGTAACCACCGTGTAAGCTGAAGGGGGAAGACTCACCCTCGCGTCCAGTGACATCTGACATGCTATGCTTGACATGCTATGTATGACCATGACATTCCTATGTTTAGGAAGCAAGTTTAACAGACAGCACCAATGTGCTTGGTGATCTTGGTGCCCTTTTCCCACAGAAGCAATTCACATGTCCAACAGCTGCAGATTTCAGCTCACAGGAAAGAGCTTTCTCCACCCAATTCCCATTCCCATCATCCCACCGCTTCAGAATTGCTCCTAAGAGCTCCCACAACACGGAGCGTATCTCAAGGGAGTCCTGGTCTTTTCTTTAAGGGCTCAGTTTAACTGGGCATCAAGCATCAAGAGAAGGAGCAAACAGCATCGGGTGCTTAATCCCCAGAGGACACACACAACCACAGGCTAGCAAGAGGTGCATCAGGGCCACAAACTGTTCCTTCTCTGAGTCACTGGAAACCACAAGAAAAAGACAGCATCTGGAAAACCGGCATTCCTTGACACCTTTCCCATCATCTCCACTCATGTCTGTTTGTTTTTCCAGAAGCACTGAAAATTCCAGGTTTATTTTCAGAGTAAAATCTCTCACAAACAGCTGCTGAGCAGGTTTATTTCCTACACCCTGTAGAAGGGTTTATTTCCTACACCCTGTAGAAGGAGGTGTTAGAAGGCTTCCATGCCTGCTTTTCAGAGTGCTCAAAGCATGACTCACACCTCTTTATCACCCCACCGAGGGTTCCCTGGAAATACTCACACTCAGGGACTCTCAATGTATGGCAGCCAAAGAGAAACAGCAGTTTTACAGGGTTAGAGGTGGTCCCAGCCCTGACAACCATGCTGTCCCTTATGGGAATAGTTCCTCTGTATGCACCCAAGCACAGATGCGGACAAACACCACTCCCACCTCTCAGACTTCCAGCCACCAGTCACACTGGTGCACGACATCACCAGGTACCAGCCTTCCTCTGCACCACTACACCAGGGTGGCCCTGGCAGCACAAGGGACCCTGGCTAGACACCCCGCTGAGTTTTAAAGCGGCGTGGGCAGCGTTGTGAGCATCAGCAATGGCCGCAGACTGCTAACAGGGAGCACTAAGGAGATCTAAGCCGCTGCCTATGCGACAAGTATGAGTCATGACAAGCACCAAACACCCTCACCGCGACTCTGCAGTGGCTTTACTTGACATTTCCTGACGCTCCTTACAGAGCTGCGGATAGCGGCTGAGCCCGGGGTGGTGACAGACCACTTCTACCCTCACTGCCTGCTGACAGTCTGCTAGGGCCAGTCAAAATTGCCTAGTACAGACAGGGTTCTTCCCCATTTCCAGCACGGTTAGACCCACGTTCTTTGAAAGCCGTTTCCCAAGCATACACTGCTAGAACAAAGAAGCGACTCTGTGCCCATGATTAAAAAATAAATGAATGTGGTCTCTTGCAAAGAAAACTTAGAGGAACCCTGAACACTTCTATTTGCTGCTCAGCACCCATACAACCAATCTGCCTGGGAGCCTGCTTTTTTCCCCTCTGAAGTGTGACCCATTGGCCTTCTGGAAGCAGAAGACACAAGCACATGACAGAACTACTTGAATTACAAAACACGTGGCTAGTGAGGACAACAACCATTGAGGTTTAACAACACCAAGGGCAGAGTGCTGCACATGGGACATAACAACCCTGAGCAGCGCTACAGGCTTGGGCAGAGCAGCTGGAGAGCTGTCAGGCAGAGAAAGACCTGGGGGTGTTGGGTGACTGCAACTGACCATGAGCCAGCAGTGTGCCCAGGTGGCCAGGAAGGCCAACGGCATCTTGACTTGTGTCAGACACAGTGTGGCCAGAAGGTCTGAGGAGGGGATTGTGCCATTGTACTTGGCACTGGTGAGGCTGCACCTTGAGTGCCGTGACATTGAGGTCCTGAAGCAAGTCCAGAGAAGGGCAACCAGGCTGGGGAAGTGGCTGGAGAGCAAATCCTCTGAGGAGCAGCTGAGGAAGCTGAGGATGTTTAGTCTTGAGAAGAGGAGGCTGAGGGGAGACCTTATCACTGCCTACACTGACCTGACAGGAGGGTGCAGAAAGATGGGCGATGGCCTCTTCAGCCAGGGAACAGGAGATGAGACAAGGGGAAGCTGCACCAGGGCAGGGTCAGATCAGATGTGAGGGAAAAGTTCTTCCCTGAAAGTGTTGTGGGGATGTGGAACAGGCTGCCCAGGGAGAGGGTTGAGTCACTGACCTTGGATGTATTTAAAATTTGAGGTGCTCAGGGACATGGTTTAGGATAGGACAGGAATGGTAGGACTCAATGATCTTAAAGGTCTTTTTCAACCTTGTGATTCTGTGCTTCTGTGACAGGACAGAAGTCTCTGCAGTCTCCAGAGGAAGAACAACTCACCTGCCATTCATCTTCATCGCTGTAGAGGGTGACAGGAATCTCCTGGGCATGGTAGAAGTGCTTTGCTCGCTCAGTAGTGACCACCTTCACTTCGAGCTAATTGGAAAAGACAGACAGAGTACAAGTCAGACTGGAGGACAGTCCTGTAAAGCTGGGTACAGGAGGAGGGCTCGAGCACCGAAGACTTTGAAAGCTGTGTGGATTCTCAGAGGGCATTTCCCTCCTGTGCACACGTGCATAGCTGCACCTAGCCACACCTGAAATATCAGGCCGTTGAAGGTGTCCTGGGCAGCCAACAACTGTTCACACCACCCTAAAATGAAGAGGTGATTAGGTACCACCTGCCAAACACGTTCACGTGGCCAGCTCACAGCAGGGACAGCAGAGAGGACAGAGCCGGTCAGAACGAGATGCGGTACTGCACAGAAGACACAAGAAGAATGAGCAAACCAAACTGTGTGAAAGATGCCCTTTAATCTCCAGAGACACCCGCCAAAGGGAGCAGGAAAGCATCTTGCTTCAGTGGATTCTCTTAATCGCAGTCCAGAGGAGTGCCAAGGGGTGGCATGCCTGCGTGGCACTTGCAAGATCGCTCTTCCCACACTCAGAGCCAAGAGGAAGCTCTCTGCCAAGGGAAAGCACGGTGCTGAGCCATGAAAAGTCCTGCTGAGGGACAAGCTGCTTAGCTGGGGCTTGGCACCACCAGCACAAAGCCAGCCCACCTCTGCTGCACGACAGAGCGCGGCTTCGGAGGATAAAGTACCATTTCTTGGTCAAACAAACCATGTTGTGCACCTCTCTTGGTCTGTTTTGGTCCCCCTCTCTCTTGATAACATTCTGGTGACAAATGTGGTAGTGGCTGTAGCTACAGACTACTTGACACTGCCTTTTACAACCATGTTAATCAGAATTGCTCCAGCCAGAAGTAAAAATACCAGAAGCAAGTTGGGGTTATGCCTTCCAGACAGGCTTCTTATCAAGGTAAGGTGTTGGAAAAGGATGTGGGGGATGCAGCTCAGGCCACCCATTTGTTATTGGCCATCTTCAACCACCGCCCGCTCCTCTGAGCGGTTCATGGTGCCATGAGAGATGGGGAGAAGCAACAACTCCTTCCAGCTCGAGAACTGCGCCCCAAGGTACAGAACCACTGACGGCCTCTGCGTGCTCCTGCTAAAACAGACTGCTGAAAACCTCCAACCTCCAAGAAGCTATCTTCAGCAGCAGTGGTCGAAGTGACAAAACATGTTAACCTATCTCCCCAAATATCTATTCAACTGGGAAGGAGGAGGAGTATTGATTATCTGTACCCTACGCAAACCAGATAACAGCTGGGAGCCATGGAAAATCCCAGCTTACTGTGGTCTTAGGGAATTCTTTTCCCCATTTCCTGAAGGAAAAAGTAATGGGAAAACATAGTTGCACGTAACACTGGTGTTTGGTACAGTATGTTCTTTGCCTCTTTGAAACATCTGCTGTTTTTCAAGTGACCCTAACTTGGAATCCCAGCTGCGCTTCTAGTGCTTTCGAGTGTGAAGATCGTATTCGCAGCAATCAACCGCACTGTTTCCATATTGCCCTCACCTCACAGGAAGCTCTTCGGAGCCAAGCAGCGACACCCGCAAGGGCGTTAAGGCTGCTCTCTGCTGCGCCAAGGGTTTCACTGGGGTGTTCACCCTGCTCTCTGCTGTGCCAAGGACTTCACTGGGGTGTTCACCCTGCTCTCTGCTGTGTCAAGGACTTCACTGGGGAGTTCACCTCGCAACCTGCAAGATACTATTGATTTGGTGATTTTAAGAGAGGGACCTGCAGGTTAAAGGGGGCCATCTGCACTCTGGAACAGAACCTGTAAGGCCAGGTGTGCGCTGAAAGCTTTCAGCCACAATGTCTGCTAGTGGTATTCTTAATGTTAAGGTCAGCCATAATGCTGGAAGGATTTTTAAAATGGCACAACTCTACCTCATAGCATATTTTGTCACTTGCTACTTCTGTCGTATCATTGTTCCAAACATTCTCACCTAGACAAGAAGCTAAAAAATGCCCAAAAAAACCCCCATTCTGCTTTATAATCTATTTTTTTAAGACAGTTTCATAACCATCTCCAGTCTAACTTATTTCTTCAGAGCATGAGGCCAGGAACAGGGAGTAGCCGCCCATCGAGCACTGCAGCCAACCTGCTACAAGCTAGAGCACACCAGAGCAATGCGTCCAAGGACTCTGAGTGGTGGCAACACTACTATTCTTCCCCAGTTAGAAGTCCATCAGTTAAATATTTGCCCTAATTAAGGTTTTCTGCTGGAGTGGGCTCCTGGATCCCTTTTTCCAAGTAGAGTCCTTCTCAAGATCACTTCAGCCTATGTCAGTTTTTCTTCTATTTACCCGGTACACCACCTGTTTGCCAACGGTTCAGTCGAGCCACACTCAGATTCCTTCTGGAAGAGAGTTTAAACTACCCACAGTGCTCTTACTTAAGCCAGTCCTCCACACTAATAATTGTGGGAAGGGATTAGGAGGGAAGGTTTAGATTGGATATGAGGGGGAAGTTTTTTACAGAGAGAGTGGTGAGGTGCTGGAAGGGGCTGCCCAGAGAAGTAGTGGGTGCCCCATCCCTGGAAGTGTTCAAGGCCAGGTTGGATGGGGCCCTGGGCAACCTTGTGTAGCTCCAGGCCTGAGGTTGGTGGCCCTGCCTGTGGCAGGGGGGTTTGAGCTCTGTGCTCCTTGGGGTCCCTTCCAACCCTTGCCATTCTATGACTTTATGATTCTATGAATAAGCTTTACCACGAAGCTGCTCTCATGCATTCACCTGATACTGCTGGTGTCTGTGAGAGGATTCTCCTGCCCCAGCCATTCCTGCTCAGGGTAACAGGACACGTATGGTTTTTTTCCCAAGTTTTGATGGCAGAATCTTTACAGTCACAGCTGGTGCAGAAGAGAATGAGTAGCTTCTCTGGTAAGTGGCACTTACAGAAGAGGCTACCCAGGGATGACATGATGTGATGCAAACCCAGAAGTCCAGATGACATCCCATAGTTTCAATAGCAATACGTTTCACTCACGGAAAAGTTTACTGTTTCCCTGGTTTTATGGCTGAGATCCTGCCAACGTGGATTCTGTCACCGTGTTCTTACCAGGCCACTCCAAAATCCTTGGAATCAGCCTGAGACAAAACAATGAGCATAGCACAACCAGGAGAGTTACCCATGGTGGTGGAAGTTACCCAGCAGGCTTTAGATCAGGCCTTGAAATCACATCAGAAATGAATAAATAAGTTAAATTAACAGATTAAGTACTAGGATTGGGTACTTCACGTTCACTTTTTATGCAACAAAAGCCTAAAACCAGCAGGCACAGGGCCTGCAACAGATGTCACAGCACCTCTGGGCCTCCACAGAGAATTCAGGTCCAGTCTCCTGCCATTTTAAATTACGAATCAAATTCTCAGAGAGAAGGGACACAATTGGCCTAGATTCCTATAGCAGGTCACTGGCACCCTTCCTGTCACCTCCAGAGAAGGGTGTTCCAAGGACCAAGAGCAAAGGAAAAGAGACAGCAGCGATGTCAATCTGAGGACAAGGATCAGAAGATGCCTGTCTTGCATCCTCACTGACCAGGAAACAATGTCTTGTCACCCCCCTGCCTTGGCATCGCTACTCCCTGGCCCAGTTTGAGGCCTTTGGCATCACTAATCGCCTCAGGTCAAGTACTAAATTACCTGAGGCCCCTCTTTGCAACCCACAACACTAGCACAACTGGCAAGAACAGGTGCCTAACAGCTCACTGCAGCTCTGGTACCCTGTGGAGCCTGGATATCAACATCATAGAATCATTGAACCACAGACTGGTCTGGGTTGGAAGGGACCCCAAGGATCAGAGAGCTCCAACCCCTTGCCACAGGCAGGGACACCAACCTCCAGGCCTGGAGCTACACAAGGTTGCCCAGGGCTCCATCCAACCTGGCCTTTAACAACCCCCAGGGACGGGGCACCCACCCCCTCTCTGGGCAGCCTGTTCCAGCCCCTCACCACTCTCTGTAAAAAACAATCGGATACTTCAGAGTTACCCAGGGTTCGCACGCTGCTTCATTTCTTGAAAGCTAAAAGTTTCCTATGTTTTCCTCTGAGTTTACTAGCACGTGTTTCTCCCTGGCTGTAATCACTAGTGGCCTCTGCTGGACACCTCTGTTACTCCAGACAATAAGCTAGTTGGTTTGGAGGGGTTTTTTTTCCAAATAAAAAAGCACAGGCACACATAACAGCTCTCTATTTTCTACTGCTGTTTCTTACAAGACCTGTTTCCCCTTTGTTGGTCAGCCAGCAGCGTCTATCACTGCTAACTCCATGTCTCACCTATGAGAAACCTCGAGGTCCTTGTGAAGGACTGTCCTCCTCAACGGATGCCTGTACCAGTGGACATCTGTCTCAACGTTGCTGAAATATTGCACCTCCTGCTATTACTGCTACTCTGTGCTAAAGGGGACTTGCTAATAAGATGCTTGTAAAGGGTAAAGGAAGGCTTGCTAACAGGATGAAGTGCCACAGTGAGTATGTCAGGGCATGACCTTGCATAAACGATGTCTTGTTTGAACAGCTCGTTTTTAGTAATTTAAAGCAAACCCAGGACTGATAAGGAAGAAACATCAATTGAGATGGAAGTTTGAGTCTAACACCATATTTCATTAAATTACACACTCAAGGACTATGTGCCCTGTGAAAATGAAATGATTTCTTTGACGAGTTCCAGTCCCCCATCGGTCTAATTAACTCCTTATCTGTTCAACGAATTCCTTGCTTGTCTTGTAATTGGTCATAAATTCAGGCAAAGCATTTCACTGTGGCTACTTCGAGCTCGCCTGTGTCTCTGAAGGCATACAAAACTGGCTGAAACCAAGCTTGGATCAGAGTCAAGGGGTAACTGAGTCTGTGCAAAATAGAAGGTTACTTGCAGTGACGAAGAGGAGCCATCTGACTTCATCCCCAGGACCCTCAATGACCACCACCAGATAGCAGTGTGCAGGCACAGTGAGGAGGAGATTATGGAAATCACCTCTTGGAGCTCATTTTAATATGAAGTGGGGACAGGTCATGAATATGTATAGGTGTATGAGGTAACCTAATGAATGAGTATCAGTGAACTGACTATAACCAGGAAGAACTGCCATGTTGGTGTGTATATCTGCAGTGGAGTGACCCAGATGGTGTTTGCTCTGTGGGGCCTGCAGAGAGTTTCTGCTCTCTGCCACAGCTCCCCTTCTCCACCAGCAACCAGCCACACAAAACTACATCCTTCCCCTGACAAACTTTCAAAGGAAAAGGCTCAAAGCCAGAAGGCACTTTTCCTTTCTACACAACCCATCCAATCTCTCCCAGAAAGGAGAAAGAAGCCAACACAAATTTTATGAGACTCCTACTCACCCCAGGGATCTTCAGCAACTCAGTGATGAGCAGAGGCAGCTTTAGGGCAGCAACACTTCCTGTGACACCCACCAGGACATGGGGTGTTTTCTGTGGCACCACTGAGCTGTTTTCTGCAGGAACACCTGTTTCTGACTGGGAGCAGAGCTCCATGCTCTGACCAAACTCTACAAGCATAGAAAAAAGAAGCTGCTCAACTAACAGTGACTCCAAGAGAGGGCAGCACAGCAGGGCTCCGGCACTGACACATCCCAGAGGGCACAGATTAAAGCCTGGACTACACAGGACCCAAAATAATTCAGTGCGAGGATGAGCACTTGGGCTCTGATCTGCAAAGCTCTCAAGCATCAGCAGACCTTTAAGTGCAGCAGTGGTCTACTCCTCCCGTTTAATTACAATTTTCTCTTGGGATGTGGTAAGCAGAAAGCTAAAACCTGCACAGAGAGGCTGCAAAATGGTTCTGATAAAGCCCACAGCCCCCCAAAACAAAGATACAGTCCCACGTGTTGAATGCTGTCTAGAATTAACAATGGAAGCACCTTTGACACTAACTGTTGAGTAGACACGCAACCCCCAGCTGAACTAGTCTCCCTGTGTCCTCTGGTGACCAGTAAGTGCAGGGAGACAACCATTAAAAATTCTGGATCCCTGAAAAAAACATTATCATCTCCCTTCCTAGCACGTCTCTACACATTTTCAGCAGTGCTGGGAATGAATCCCAAGCAGATAGAAGGAAAACACCCAAAGCAACGGAAGGGATGCAGGATGTGACCTCCACGGGGCAAAAACACCTCAGGGACGCACACCGGCCACTCCCACTTGCTGGCTTAAGGGCACGCGTATCAGCTTGAGCTTCTCCAGGCGCTGGTTCGCAGGAACAGAGGCAAAGGAGCACAGCAGGCAAGGCGGCGCTGATGCTGCTCTGCCCCTTCCGCTGCAGCGAATTAAACCCAACCCAAGGCGGTCACGGCAAGGAGAACACACGCTTCCCTGCAGCTGGCTGGGTGCCAATTAATTTGCTGGCACGAAAGCATCTCAAAGCCCGGGGAGCGAGCCACGGGAGCGCGGTGTCCCGGGCCGCGCTCCCCCCTTACCCAGGCGGCGGCTGAGCGTCCCGGAGGCAACACGCGGCTCCCCAGCCTTCTCTGTTACTCCATCGGCTTTGCAACCCGGCCGATGCACTGAGAGCGGCTTCGAAAGGCAGCCGAGGCAGAGAACGGCACCGAGAAACCCCTGGGGGGGCTCCAAAGAAAACAGCGTTTCCCTACCGACAGAGCCCCGGGGAGGCAAGGGGAGCGATCGCTCCCCGCCTTCCAGCCCCGCGGACGGCGGGGCCCGGGCCGCGGCCTACTCTCGCCCAGGCCGGGCCTCTCGGCGCCCTCCGTCGCCTGGCAACTGGGGTGTGACCCCTTCGCGCGCCGGAAGACGAAGGGCATTGTGGGAAATATCGTCGGTTCCCTCCCGCCGTCGCGCATGCGCGCTTCCCCGCTGGCCTGTTTCCCCACAGCGCTGGGTCGGCTCCGCAGCTGCGCAGGCCGGGAGGGACGCGCGGGCATGGCCCCCGCCCCCGCCCCAGGAACAGCGGGAGCCCGGCAGGAGCGGGCAGCGGCTCCCCGGGGGAGATGGGAAGGCTCGCTCGGGGCGGAGGTGTGGGTAGGGCGGAGCGCAGGGCAGAGACGAGGCGGGGTCCCGAGGGCGGAGGGCAGGGGCAGCTGCGCCATCCTCCCAGGAGGCTTGGGTGCTGCGGTGAGACCCTGCCTGGCGGGGGGAGACCGGGTGGGAAGCCACAGAGCCCCCCCGGGGTGCTCTCAGCAGCGGGAAAGGTAAGAGGGTTCTCCCCAGCCAGATCTAGGCTGGTTCACGTCTTCAGTAAAAACTCGAGCCCTCCCCAGCCCCAGCAGCACCCAGGCACCAGCTCTCCCACTTCCCCCCTACCCGGGGTGAGGGGCTTCAGCAACACAACAATCATTCCATCACAACCACGGGGTTTAAAGTAAGCGCAGAATGAGAGAGGACAATGGGGAGAAGGTATCCTGCCCAGCTGGTGGGGCAGGAGGGCTGGAGCCAGAGGGGCTCATTCCAGGGCTCAGCACTCAGAGGGTTCAGAGACGCACCGGAGAGGAGGGTTAGATGCTGAAGCAAGGGCTGTTAGAGCTCGTTACAGTTATTATTTATGCATCTTATTAAGAGTGAATGCAAAAGGTGAAGTCACTGAAATCCATCATTTCTCAGACACAGATGACAGCACGTGGTTTGGCAGAGTAAGTTGAGGCTAGCGATGAAGGGACCGCACAATATTTAAACCTGATTAGGGACAGAACCAGCTCAGCAAAGGGTTGCTGCTTCTCTCCATACATTTCATACATATATTTACACACACACACAGGCATTTCATCATTAGCTGCATTTTCCTCTTGGCAGGAGACCACTGCCTACTGTGGAATGACTCCGGTCATATCCTTAAAAAAAAATGAGGGAACTATTCCTGGTGGGCTTTGCTGGAGAAGAGAAGGTCCTCAGGGGAAGGAGTCACAGACACACAGCACCCGAGTGGCCAGGGGCAGGCGTAGCTCAGGCTGGCAGCACACCAGGATACTGACTGGGCTGTTTTTCTAGGGCTTGGGAGAAAAAAAAACCCAAACTGGCTGTACTTAAAGTGCATTTAGAGACTGAAAAGCAACTCCAAGGAGGAAACTTTCCCTGTTCCTGCATCTGTCGGCTCCTGTTTACAAACAGAGCTTTTCCTGGGTCCATCAGTCACCCTTCCCTGGCTGCCACAGCCCAAACAAGAGGTGTTAGTTCAAGCTCAGCTGCCTCCCACTAAGGTGCAGGATTTATTTATATCCCCTAACCCAGGCAGGGATTCGGTGCTGATTTCTGCACTGGGAAAACACACTAGATACAGTTCACTGCACTTTTTAGAAAGGCAAGTGAGCAGGAATTCTTCCCACCAGCCTGGAGGTTTCCTAGGAGAGCCTGGAACTGGTGCCCGCTTCGAAAGCCAACAGGGACAAACCTTGGGCTTGCTGTTTACACGGTCAGCAGGCCTGGTCATACATATTAAGATCCCACCCTGAGCTTTGGCCAAGAACAGATCCTCTGAGAAACTCCCTGCCAATTTTATAGCCGCTTTTCGAAATAGAAACCTTTCAAAAAAAAACCAACCAAACCCCAAAACAACCCCAAACAGATTCAGGATGCGGGATCTCCAATGGGATGGTCACATCCCACAGGAAAAAGCCTGTCCTCACTCCCCAGCACAAGCACACGCAGCATGCCAGGGCTGCAGGCAGCAATCCCACACCGATACTCGTCTCCCACATCCAAATGTAAGCTACTCCTTTGCACCACCACACACACAAGTTGTGGATCCTGAGCCAGGGTGTGGATTAGGAATCTCTTGGCATATCAAGATTGGGAGACTCTAGCATATCAACAGCAGGATTCAGGGTGGAGGTTTGGGGTTTTTTAAGTGCTTAATCAGCCAGCCACCTGTTGGTTAAAAAGCAGAAGAAAAAGGGAGAATTCCCAGGATCACTTGCCCTTGCTGAATGGCTGGGTGCTACCAACTGAAAGAGGAAACAAGAACAACCCCAAACAACCTCACACACATCACAAATCTGTGGCTCAGGGCTTGTTCCAAGAGGGGAGATGGGTGCTGGTTGCTATTTTTAATCTTTCCCTTTTTTGGGTTGGTTTATTTTGGCTGATTTAGTTCTAACATACACCTATCACCACGGTAATTAAAAAAAAAATAACCACCACCACCACACACTATTGCACAGGGAAAAAGAAGACACGGGAACGCACACTTACTACCACGCACGAGGAGAGCCCTGCTGGGCAAGTCACGGCCTCTTCAGAGTGAAAAATCAAAGGAGAAAAAATGGCTCAAGACAATAACAGGGGGAGAAATAAAAGAAAAAAAAAAACAATTCCCAAAACAATCTCGTTACAGAGAACAGGAAAAGAACCGCCAGTATGATACACTCCGACTTTCTGGAATAGCTGCAGAAACTCGGCTCAGCCTTCTTCCTCCTCCTCCTCCCTTCCCCCCCCCCAGATCTTTCTCCCAAGGACAGAGTCCTGCTGCTCACATCTCATTGGAGTAGGTGTAGTTTGGGGTGGCCGAATACTGCGTCTCGTGCTGCATCATGGCCCCCTGCGCCGCTCCCATCGCTGCGTTCTGTGCTGCCTGTTGGACGTGGGGGTTTTTCCATGCCCCCGTGGTCCACTCCTCTTGGGCTTTGCTGAAACTTCCCCCACTTCCCCGGTAAAACTTATGTACCTGCAGCAAGTTGGAAAAAGAAAAATCCAGAGGCGCTGAGCAACTGTAGCTGGTGCTGACCCTCCGGGGTAAGGGGCAAGGTGGCATCCCCTCCTCTCTTCCCGTACCATAGTGAGAGCGATGAAGGAGAAGACCGCCATCCCTGTGAACAGCACAGTGGGGATCAACATCACCACGGCCGACCCCACGTTGGTCCCAAAGAAGGAAATCGCTGCAATCCAGCCGCTGCAAGATGAAAACAATCGGGCTGTTAGGCAGCCTGGGGATTTCCCATCTGGCTCTACACACCCCAGCCCAATGGCATCCCTCCTCTGGCTCCTTGAACTATCTTCCCCAAGGAGAAGGATACTACAAATGCACCAAGGATTTTAAACACCAAGGTGGACACAGCAGCAGCTCAATGGCTGATCATGACAATCATGTCATTGCACCCAACACGACAGAAGCATCATCAGCATCTTCTTCCTTACCAGACACCCCAGCCGGGGATTCCCACTGCCTGGATAATGCTGATCACCAGCTGGGCCATGAAGGTGAAGAAGAAGGCCATGAAGCTGAAGGAGCTGTCTGTCCTGCAAGAGAAGGCTCAGTCACTCCCTACTGCACTCCTTACACTGCCATCCCCACTGCACTGCAAGGAAAGGGAGATGTTCCCACATCTCGAGCCCCTTTCGGGACAGAAGCAGTTTAGCAGGAGGGTGGTGAGAAGCAGAGCTGCCTGTGGGCTGCAGGAGTGGAACTACAGGCAAGAGACAAAGTGCAGGAGGATGAAGGTGGTGAAGGGTCACCTGGGAAAGCCATGGGGCATCAGACCCTCCCCAGGGCTCAGCCAGCTCTGCACATCAGGCAAGAGGGCACCTGTGTTCAGACACAGCTCCTGGCTCGTAACACCCCACCACTGGACAAAACCTCCCACCCCCAGAAGAACTACACCCTCAGGTTTTTTAGATTTGGGAATACTGCACCAAGGATCAACCTCAGCAGTATGGATAATCACTATAAACACCTTGAGAGCTTGTAGAAATGTATAAAAGAAGCTTCAAGGATGGGTGGGAGAGGAAGGAAAGGTGGTACCCCAACTGCAACCTCACCATTCCCCTGATGCTGCGCAGAGGCACTCAAAGGGGCTTTGGCCCTTGGGGAAATCCTAAACACCCTTGGTTTGAAGGTTCAAGACTAAAAGCTAAAGGGTTGGACAGAAAGAGCAGGAATTCCCCCAAATACTCAGGCAATGGCCCACGCTAAGTGCTAACTGTTTGGGAGAGGAAGAAAGACAGACAACCGTGGTAAGCCAGGCTCAAGTGTGACCACTTACTTGAAAGCTTTGTAAATAGGTCTAAACCAGCAGACATAGGAGCAGGGCGTAAAGAGAATGAGCCAGAGAATTGCCAGTCCAAAATTAACAGCTCCGCCGCCTCCAATCAGCCATGCGAGGCAGCCAACGAGATTCACCGCCAAGGTGATGCTGTTCACTGCAAACACACACACACACACACACAGAGGGAGCACAGTAGCATGTACGCAAGGACGTTGGTGTGACACGAGAGACCCCCCGACCCTGGGGATGCCCATGCAGGACTGACCAGCAGCGTGTTACCCTAGCCAGATCTCCCTGAATGTCACATCAAAGAAGCTGGCTCGACCAAAGGGGCTCTAACCTCAGCCCAGCAGCTGGACAAGGGGTTTTTTTGCTTGCCACCAACTACAGTTCCGCTGAAGGAACATGTGTGTGAGTTCCCTGAGGTGAGAGCCCAAGTCCTGAACTCCTGGCTCCCCACGCCTTGACAGCTGACCAGGACAGTGTGTTCACTTCTCCCACCCCTGCTCAGGGTTACATGACACAAGTGTTATGCCTGTGCAGCCCAGCTCTGCAGACACAGGACAAAGCAGAGAAGGCTGATCTGCATTCTGACGCCTCCGAGTTTTTGAGAATGATTCATTATTCTAACACGAATTAAATCCCTCCCACCACCGCCTGCGTGAGAGCTGCAGCTGGCAAGAAAGGGAGCTCAGTTGGTCAGGCTGAGCTCAGGGGGCTTGCTGCTCCTTAAAGCCTCCCTCCCCCTCTGCCCAGAACACCAAGGGGACCTTTCAGCCTCTCTGTGTTTGTGGGGGAGTTGGGAAGAAAACGATCCAGAGAAGAGCTCTGGAGACAGAAGCCAACACACAGCCAACTGGCTGAGAGAGCTGGTGCTTGTGCTGTGGGAGAGGTTGGAGTAAGAACCAAGCTCTGTTAAATTAAGCAGAGCAAGAAAAGCCAGATTGAGGTGGGGAGGGGATTTAACACCCCCAAGACAGCTTGTTTTTTCCTCCGCCTCCACAGAAAATCTACGCTAACCCTCCTGACACCATGAGGGAAGTTAACCTAGGGTCCCCTTCCTGATGGGACAGAGTCCCCAAAAGCAGAAACACCTGACCTCCCTGGTGCCACCTCAGCTCCTCATGACCTGCCTTGGAAGCACAGGACACTCCCCAGGCACTGTTATGCTTCCAAAGTTCAGGGAAAACACCTGATTAAGGAACTAAGCTCTCCTGAATTAAAAATACAAGTGACAGTGCCAGCTCACCCCGAGCCACACACAGCACCACGTTCAGTAACATTCCCACATGTGTCTGAGTACAATCTGTCCCTCCAGCCCTTTGTCCCCCCTGGGGTTGGGAAAAGAGAGAGATCCAGACTAGTTTTAAGAGTTAGAAGATGGCGACAGCTCTGTTAGCACAGCACGGCACACAGAGGCATGCAAGAGGAACAGGCAAGACCTGGCTTCGGGGGAAGCCCTCAGCTCCCCTGTTTTGGGGAGCAAGAACCCTGGGCGTCCAGTCCAAGTGGCATCGTGGCCTCAGGCCACTGCTGCAAGGCTCAGGAGGAGCTTGGGGTGGCAGAGAAATGCCTTCCCTGGTCCAGCTGCTAAAGGAAGCCAGCAGAGGCTCAGCAGCTCTCCTGGGGGACAAGGCCAGCTGCTGAGCAAGATGGGAAAGGGGGATTAAATCCTTCGTGAGGAGGACACACAGGTGCTGAGTTGTCTCCTCACAGCAGCCTCCACTGGGACATCAAGGTCACCAAAAGCCCTCAGTCGCTGAGCCAGTGACACACCTCTATCATCATGGGCTGAAGCCCATGGAATGCTGCATCCTTTATCCCATCCCCAAAGGGTCTGAACATGAGAAACCAAGGCCTGGAAGGGCAGAAGGGCTTCCCCTGATCTTGCTCTGCTGCTCTTTGAACTGATGTTTTCCAGAGGAGCAACCTTCAGAGAGGCAAACACAAACCCACCCGAGCCCGTCCCCGCTCAGCGACTCACGCATCCAGAGGTAGTAAAGCCGCTTGGCCATGGTACGGTGCTGTGGTGGGATCTCTGCATCGAAGTCCTGGTAGAAACATGGCTTCAAGGGGATGAACTTGGGCAGGGGAGGGAAGTTGTTCACTTTTTCTGCAATAAAAAGTTTTAACCAGCACTGAGCACTGCACAGAGCTGAATGTAAAACAAAAGGCTTCCTAAATTCAGGTTTTTTCAGTCCCAAGATTTAACAAGTTTCACACAGGAATTAAGGATTTCCCTCCCGTAACCATCACCAACCCCTCACAAGCATCAAGACAAACTGATCCTTTCTGGCCACGTGGATCCTGCAAGCGTGGACACCTGCAACTCCACTGGGGACTAACAAGGTGACAGTACAGCCAGTAAAACCCCAGGTGGGCTTCAGAAGCAGCCCCCACCCCATACCTGCCATGCTGGCGCACGCTCAACTTCTTTGCTCCACAGAAATGTGGTGTGAGGGAGAAACCAACCCAGAAGCTTTAATAAACTGGAGGAAAAGAAGAGAAAGAGTGATGTGAAGTGGTCATGTACCTCCCCAAAGAGCTTTCACCTTGCCCTAGCTCCAAAATAGCTCAAGGACAAGATGGTCACAGAGCAGTTTGCTTTATTTATGCAGACACTTTGCTCTACAGCATTCAGATGTCCAGGCTTACTGCTGGCACCTGGCTAGTGGCAGAATAAATCCCAGCTCCTCTGGCACAAGGCTTACGCACCAGTTAAGGCAGAAGATTAAGAGAAGATCTAACAATGTGGGACAGGGCACGGGCTTAACCTCCCACTCCTGACTGACCTACATCCAGCCCCAGGAGAGAGCCAGGCTGGATGGGAGGCATGCAGCCCCACCAAAGGATTTTAAACTACCCACACCTGTATGAAGTTTGTTAACTGGCCTCAAACCATTTATTTTTCATCATTAATACTCCTTTTTGCGAAGAGTTCCAGCACAGGGAACTAACTGGCTGTCTCCTGACAGTATCACAGCCTCCCATCTCTGCAAGCCCAAGCAGGAAACCAGGCCAAAAGGAAGCAGAGACATCAGCTGAAAATATCAGCTTGAAAAAAATAAATCAGTGCTGAGTGTCACTAATGAGTCATTTGAGCAGTGGCTTAACAATTACTCATGTCATTTGGCACCTTTGGTATCGTGCAGGTGGGAGAATGGGGAGCTCAGCATCCCAGGAGAGTCTCCATCCCATGCCCTGTCCCAGCAGCAATAATTATGCAAAATTAAAGCAAAAAATGAAAAGCTGAGGGTTAAGATAGAAGCGTGGAGATGGCTGCTATGTACATCTCCACCTGCCTGCGGGATTTGGCTCTCAGGGTCACCTCAGGCAGAGGAACAGCAGCAGCAAACACAGTTCTTACGATATGGGGTCCCACTGTCAGTGCTTAAAGGATTTTGGGGGTCCTCTGCCAGGGCAGCACCTCCCCTACATCCATCACCCTGCATCGAAGACAGCGGCCAGGCACAGCAAACCCCCACGGCTTGCCAGCGTACTGTCTCCCAACATCCGACAGCAGCCCACGGATGTCTCCATCCCTCCGGTGCTATAAATACCGCCGGCACGGCTGACGTCTCCCCAGGCAGCGCCTCAGCCCCCGTGCACGTGTGCTAGGAGCCCTGACACACGGCCAGGCGTGTCCCCCAACCTGACACCTGCCTCGGCGCTGCAAAAGCTCCCCAAAACCAAGGGGGTTTTGTAAAATTTGGCTGGTGTTTTTTTATGCAATTGAAGCAGGAGGTTTGCAACGCATCAGTGTACCGAGGAGAAGCCCCGACATCCCCTGAGGCGGCGCGGGGCGGGTTTGGGGAGCACAAGCAAGGCTGGGCCCGGCGGGGGTCGGTGCTGTTCCCAGGGCTGCATGTTCAACCCTACTGCCTCCCTCCCCCAAAACCCGACCGTACCCAGGCTCGGACCCCCCAGCAACAGCCCGGCGAGAGGAGAAGGGTGGCTCCCACGCCGGGTCCCGGGGGCAGCACCCACGGGGGTGCGGGTGTCTCCGTGACCGCCACCACGCCGCGCACCCCCGCCGGGAGCGGGCTGCGAGGAGGTGGGGGGGGGTGTCCGCGCAAAAGGCGGTCGCCCCCCTCGGGTGTTTGGGGAGAGCATCCGACCGCTCCCCGCTGTAGCAGCTCCCCCCTTCCCCCCGGCCCCGGGACTCACCGGCGCGGCGTGGCGTGACCCGAGCCGTCCCGCGGCGGGTGGTGGCGGCGGCCGCCCGCCCGGCGCTGCTCCTGCCGCAGCGGCCGACTTCTCGCGAGACTACAGAGCCGCCGCCGGTCGGGATAAGGGCAGCGGCGAGATCTCGCGAGAGTGGTCGCAGCCTCTGTCCAGGGTCCTGGGTGCCGCCGGCGGAGAGGGGCGGGGCTACCGGAAGGGTTTGGGGGGCTCTATGGGAGGGCAGCGATCGCTGCCTGGGCTCTATGGGACGGGGGGCCCTCTGCGGGGGCAGATCGCGGCAGGCCCGGGCCAGAGCAGGCTGCCTCTACCCAGGAGGTCAACAGGAGCCGAGAGGGCCAAATTTAGGGGTCCCCCCCAGCAAGAAGGTCCCCTCTGCCCCATTGCCCTGACAGGGGTCCCACGGTGGTCTGCCTCGCTCCCAGTGCTGTCCCCGGTGCGCACAGAAGGTAATGCCTTGGCTGGGATGCAAGGGGAAGGGACTGCATGGACTCCCAAGTGGGCTAGGACAGGGACATCAATCTCAAATCAGCCCCAAGCAAGACAAGGGGCACCCTAAGAAGTGCCTCTCGTCCCCAGTGACACCACAAGGAGCCCTGTGCAGACCTCCTGCCTACCCCCTGCCTCAGCACAGCGTGAGGAAACTGGCTTATTTCATAACTAAGCCGTCCTTCCTGGGATCCAGCACACTATCCTGTCCTTAGGGGCAGGGAGGGTCAGTGAGGACCATGTCCCACCATGGGAAGATGGTAAGGGCAGGGAAGCAGAGTGCTCCATGCACCCCAGTCACCAGAGACCCTCAGCAGATGAAGAGCGTTGCTCTGTGGGGATGCTGGGAAGGAAATTTGGCAGAAGTGGGGGAAATGCCTGTTTCACAGATGGTAGAGATAGAGGGAAGCAGGAATACAGGCATGTCACAGGTGACCCCATATCTGAGGGCCCAGCTGTCACCCCTAAGCACCCTCTGGGTCTTGGCCCCTGAGTGGAGCAGGGCATCCAGCTTCATCCCACAAGAAGAACACAAGCAGTGAGAGAAGGGGATGTGAATATGGAACCCTCCACTCCAGCCAAGCGCCACCGCTCACCCACGTGTGAGGCCTCACGGGGGTGCTCTGAGACTTGGAGTGCTGCACTGGCTCTGCCTGCACTGCCCTGCCCACAGGCACTGAGCACCCCCGGGATTTAGGGCTGGACACAAGCCCCAGCCCTGCTCCCTAGAGAGGAGCAGCCTCAGCTCAGTCTCAACTTCCCCACAGATCCCACCTCAGGCACAGGGCCTCAGGAACTACTTTGTACTCCTTTCTTGACCTTTCTCTCACTTAAACTTACTCCACACCTGCTTCTTTGACTCCTCAGGTCCTCCAGCACCTCCCCTTCTCACTGAGACTATGGAAGCACCCCCCTGCAGAGCTGCTCCTCACTCTCAGCACCACTGCAGACTTTGCAAGAAGCTCAGAAGTCAGATAAATGTGTGCTCTCCTTGCTCACAGAGATGTGTGAAGAGCCAAGGAAGAACACAGAGCTAAGGGAAAACCACACTGCCCAACACCTGCCTCATGCTACCTCAGCAGGACATGCTAGAAAAGGTGATCAAGTTTAACTATAAACCCAGCTCAAAAAGAAATTAGAGAAGCCTAAGTTTAGACTACAGGTCAGATCTAAGGTTAAGCTATGAGCTAGAACCAAGTATAAAGCTAGCTACAGCTAGCCTACAGACCCAACACAGCTCAGACTAAGGCTAAGGCTCCTGGGCTCAGCTTAAATAGGCTTCCTACACCGTGGGCGGGATGTGGGTGGGGGGTCCCAGGTGGAGCTGGTCATATCATGAGAGTTTATTAAAGCCCTCAGGACCCTCCCAAGGTCCTGGTATCCCTGGTACTTATAAAGGGGCTTACCCCAAAAAGAGGACACCCCCTCTTTTCCTTTACAGCTTGCTTCTTTAAGGTGAACTATCTTAAGTTATGCTGTTTCCTACTTGTATAAGTGGGCTGGTTTTTAGCTTGGTTAGTCGAGAGCTGTGTCACCTTAGGGTGCTCCTAGGATCCTTCTGGCACCTTGATAGAGCCCTTGTGGTTGCATCCCTGTGGGAACAGTGGCTCTCCGTCTCCTAGTTTGGACTGGAACAGGGTATCCCTGCAATGTTTTGGGGGTCTGTCAGCACCCCAAACGCACACCCTAGGCTGCAATCAGCTCAGGCATCAGCTTGCTGCAGAGTGCAATGTGATGAGAGCCTGTGACCTGAGCTGGGCAGATGTGACGCAGAGATGGGTGGTGGCACTGAGACTTTCCTTGTATCAGATGCTTCATTTTTCCACCCTGCTCCTGTGCTGGGATGCTTCAGGTGAAAGAAAATATGGAGAGGGCAGGTGGAGGACAGGGGCTTGAGTTACTGTTCCTCTCTAGCTGCCCTGGTCTCCCTTAGGAATAGGCTTCTGGAGTGGCTTTCCTGGGGGAACTGACCACTGTCAGTCCTGTCTCTGTGCCCTTCCTGAAGTTCTCTCCATCCCTGCTCCTTCTCCCTTCCCTTCTCACCTGGCCTTTCCAAGCTCTCACCTCTTGGGGTCAGGGCCAGGCAAGAGGGATGGGACCCCCAGCCCTGCAGGCTGCTGGTTGCTGGAAGGTGGGATGCTCAGAGAGGAGCTGTGATGGGGAGAGGGAGGAGGAAACTGGTCCCAGTGTGAGCAGAGTGGGTGCTTGGGGGGATAGATGTTTGTGTAACTGCCTCACTCCTAATTCTCTCTCGATTTCTGCCTTTACCATCTGCTGCTTCTCCAGTCTTAAATGACTCCCTATTCTCTTTCCCAATGGTTTTCTTCCAGAGTCCCCCATGGCTGGTGTTGTCTGTGCCTTTGTGTCCCCCCGATCCCTGCTCTCCTCCCTCTCCCACCCCGCTGTTTGCTGCGGCTGAGCTCACTTCAGCTATGCCTTCACTTGGAATAACCAATCCACTCTGTTGTCCTCCAACAAATAAGCTGACAGGCTAATGAATGGCTTCAGATGGTAATTAGCAACGGAGTTGCTAATAATGAATTTCATTTACATTTTAAGCACTGCAGAGGAAAAGCAAGACCCTGTCATTACTCCCCCCTGCCAGCCTTTGCTTTGGGGGGAGCAAACCTTCTGCAGCCTTTTGAGGGCAGGAGAAAGGCTTGGCTGTGATTGTTCTTTGCCTGCCTCCATTTTGGAGGCTGTGATAGGCAGAGTTTGCTAAAAAGCCATTAGAGGTGGGGGAGAAGCTACTGCTGCGTTCATCACCCGATGGGAGGGGAAGGTACCCCAATGCCACAAAAAATGGGCCAAGGGTGGTAGGAGCTGATCTTGGGCCAGGAAGAATGGGTTGGGTGGCTCACCCAGTGCCAGGGAGTCAATCTGGCTGCAAGCTGGGTGCTGCCAGCCTTGGGTGGCCATGGAAGCTTCCTGTATTGCTGGTGCCTGTTTGCACACCCGTCTCCCTGGATTGCATGTGCTCTGTGAACGGTTGCTAAAATCCTTCACGATTATTTTCCCAGGGTTTTAGCCTCTTCCAAGAGCAGCAATTTCCCTGAAAGGCTTAATCCATCCCTGCCTGAGGACAGAGCTGCGCACCGGCTGCAGAGATGCCACAAACAGTCTGTGAGCGGAAAGGGGGAAAAGCTGATGGTGTTTTGTCTGGTAGGAGCGAGGGATTCATGGTGGAATCGCAGCGACTGGGCATGCTCGCTACCGCAGAGCGCCGGGCGGGACTTGGCGATGCTCAAAGTCTGAATCCGCTGCTGGGGGTGAGCACTGTGTGCCCTGCCTCAGTTTCCTTCTCGGCACCAAAGGGGCCTCGTGGGGAAAAACTGTTCCCATCCCTTTGGGTTTTCCAGCATGGCAGGGTGCTGCTCTTACGTGGAGCATCCCATCCCACACAGGTGAGGTACTGATGGTGTCCTGCCATTGCCTGCGGACCCCCAAGACCCTGATGTAGTGGTCAGAACCCCATGGAAATCTGCTTGGGGACAACAGGGATGCAGGGCTCTGCCCTGGCCAGGAGGGTACGGCTGCATCCTGCCTTCACCTCTGTAGGCATTGGATTGATTTATTTATGTATTTTTATCAAGCCCTGCTTGGAGTGAAAACAATCCAGGGGCCTCCAGAGGCCGATAAGATTTGACTGCAAGTCAATACTCGGCATGTCTTTCCACTGTGCAATGATCCCCTGGCCAGCAGGACAGGACACTGGGGGTGACGGGGACAGGCAGAGGGCCAGCCCAGGGCAGGGACACGGCCTCTGCCTGGGGAAGGGATGGGGGCAGAGCAGGGGGAGATCTTGCCTGTAATAGGTATTTCCTGTGATGTTTTGCCAGTAAATAGGATGGTGAGCCTGTGGGGGGTGGTAGGTCCATGTTGGGAATGTGGAGAGGGAGGCAAAGGAAGGAGGAAGTAAATCACCCATGAAAATCAGTTCTGCTGTGACATCTGCTCCTCGGGGCTCTTGGGATGGGGAGAGGTTTTCCTGTGGGCAGAGCCAGGGCTGAGGCTTTGGGGTACTGGGAGGAGCAGAGCCCTGGCATGCTCAGTGCATGCCACAGCCGCTTGACAGGCAGCGGGGCATGTCAGCGATGCTGCCATCTGCCAGGATATTTCCTGGTGGTGGGTCCCAAGCGATTCTCTGATGGCTAGTGAGGGTTGAGCTCCAGCTTTCCCAAAAGACTGCCTGTCTGGGACTCCTCATCCCTCCGGGAATGCTGTTGGGGGAGAGGGAGGCAGGCAGGGAAGCAGGCTGGCTGCCCATGCTCTGCTGACATTCGCAGTTAGCTCTTGGCGTCCTTGAGCGGAGCAAGCACCGAGAGAAGGGACCAGGTTCTCTTTAAGGGGGCAGTATTCCGGGAGCATCATGAAGGCAAGAGTGAGCTTCTCTCTCTGCCTTCCACCTTCCCTCTTTCCCTTCCCTCCCTGCGTGCTCCCGGACAGGGACTGGAGCCTTCCCCTTTGCCTTCCCTGGCTCTCAGTGCCAGCCAGGGATGAAGGATGAAGGCAGGGTGCTGGGATGGGAGGTTGAGTGAGGGGAGGAGGAGGAGGGGAGAAAGGGGAGGGAGAGAGGGAGGATCTGCTAATTACACAGAACAGCTCTGGGGGCTGCTGAAGTCCAGAATGAAGCAAAGAGCAGCAGAAGCGAGTGCTGCAGTGGGAGCGCAGGAGCCCAAGCATCATCGAGAGCTAGAAGCAGCTGTTGTCCCTGCTGGGAGTGACTGGGAGCACCCAGGGCATCTTGCAGCTCTGACCCCCCGAGGGGACAGCCTCCAGAACACCCACAGAGCCTGCTGCTGGCTCCTCTGCAGCCAGCCCCAGGCAAGGAGAGGGGAAGGGACTGGTGGTCCCAGGGACGGAAGGTTAAACTCAGCCCTTCCACAGGCTGGGCTGGAAGGCTGTGGAGTCAGCCCTACCATTGGCCTGGGGGGCTAGGAGCCCCAGCAGATCCCTTGGGAAAGGGTGGAGGATGGCTGCCGAAGGAGGCAGAGCCAAGCCCGTCACTCAGTCCAGGATGGAGAACTTCCGAAAGGTGAGGACATCAGAGGAGGACAGCCCATTGCCCTTCCCCAACCTGCCCCCTGATGTGGTGGAGATGAAAGTAAAGGAGGGCAGCAAGATCAGGAACCTGATGAACTTTGCCATGGCCCAGATGGAGCTGAAGGGCAGTCGGCAGATCGTCTTCAGCGGTTGTGGCAGGGCGGTCACCAAGACCATCACCTGCGTGGAGATCATGAAGCGGAAGCTGGGAGGTCTTCACCAGGTCACCAAGGTACGCTACAAAACCGTGCTGGAGGTTTGGGAGAACCAGGACCCGTTGCCTGATGGCCAGGCACAGAACCTGACCGTTCACAAGAACGTTCCCTCCATCTGCATCCTCCTCTCCCGTGATCCCCTGGATCCCAACCAGACAGGCTACCAGCCTCCGGAGCCCCAGCATGGGTTGGGGACACAGCTCGGCGAAGCAGGAGAAGACACCTCCAGCTCTTCCAGCACAGGGCTGAAGCGACCCCTGCCACCTCCCTGTGAGGAGCTGCTGACCAAGAAGTTGCAGGTACAGGTACCTGACAGCCCAAGGGGCTTGGGGACTGCGGACCAACAGACAGACTGCCACCACTGACCCCACCGCCTCCTGCCCTGACCAGTACAGGCAGGAGATTGTACGCTGGAGAAACTCTGGGGGGGGTCATCTTAGTTGCTTTGCTGTGGATAAAGGTGGGGGGGGGGGGGGGTCACTGGTGTGCTGCAGGCTCCCCCCACCATGCTGCTGCTGCTCCAGGTGACCCCTGTGCATGAGGGCTTGCTGCTGTTGGGGGGCATCGTGGCCCCAGATTTGGGGTACGGGTGAACAGGTTAAACCTGCCAGCTTTTGGTTACAGGCCTGGCAGGGTAGGATGGTGTATGGTGGGGGGAACTCCAAGCCTATTGGAGTAAATATCTTCATTATCAAAACTGCTGCAGTTACACCTGGTGTGATTTATTAATGCTGTGATTCATCCCAAATAAAACACCCAAACAAGCAGGACAGTCCCATGCTTCTGTGGGACAGTGGAAAAAAAATAAAACAACCCTTGGTCTTACCGCATCAGTCGCTCGGGTCTTTGTGGGCAGGGTCTGGTGCTGGGGTGAAGCCCTGATGTCAGGAGCTGGCTGGGGGGGTGGTGGGCTGTCGTTGTAGCTGGATGTGATGCCTGGCATAGAACCAGGAGGTTTTGGGGTCGTGGGCTGGCTTGCTGGGAGAGTCCTTCAGAGTGAAATCCTTGCTGCTTCCAGAGGTAAAATGAAATGAATAAAAAAGCTCTTTAGAAACAGTTGAAATATGTTGGCAGGAGGGCGAAATCAGCTGGGCTATAGCCCCTGGTACAGTGAGGATTGTTGCTGATTCTGAGCCAGGATAAGGGGATTTTAGCCAAACCCTGTCCCGAAGTGGGATGGGCTAGGGACCATTCTCTCCTGTGCAGCCTGTCCCAGGCACTGCAGGGTGATTAAATCTGTATTAATGAACCTACCCTTCCCAACAGCTATCAGGCAGAGATGATCTGGCTGCAGCTGCTTTCTCCCCATCTCACATCCCTGTGAGCCTCTGTGCATGGCTTGCTTGGCAGGCGCTTTCCTCAGCTGGGAGCAGGAATGAAAGCAGTGAGGAAGAGGAGGAGGAAGCAGGGGGCTGTTTTGTCTGGCGATGACCTTGTTATCTCCCTCAGCAGGCAGCTGCTCCTCCGGGCCAGAGGCTTGCGCTTATCTGCCCTGCTGCAGATTTCTTCACTTATCTGCTGCTGTGTAGTTGAATATTAATCTCTATTTTTCAAAAAAGATTTATTTTTGGGGGGGTTGTGACTGGGAAAGCTTTGGGCTCTGTCCCCCCAGGGATGCTCTTCCCAAGCTTCTCTCTCCAATGCAAACCCCATTCAGGTGCCCCACACATCATGCTTCCACCCTGCAATGTACTGAAAGTTGTGCTAATTAATCAAACCCTTTGTAAATGCTCTGATTGGAGCATAAAAGCCTGCCTCAGGCTCACAGATGGGAATTAACAGCCCTTATTTTTAATTGATTTCATACACAGGCCATTTCCAATCTTGGAGGCAACCTGGGGGTTTTGTACTTTGTTGGCTGTGCACCAAGGATTTGCAAAGCAGCTAACAAAAATAATACCTGCAACTCAAAATATGAAGCATTTAAAACAGCATGGTGCTATCCAGTTCCCCACAGTGCTAAGGGGACATGGTGGGCAAAGCTATCATGATGGTTGTGAGGCAAAGAACCATGTTTAGGGTTATTTTTATGAGCCCAGCCATGCCCCTCATGGTGCCAGCCCTACCCTCCCACTGGCACCCACGGCTGGAGGCAGCACCCTGCAGTCAGTGCCTGAGAGGTTTAGGGGAAAAGGCATGATGTTGGGTGCCAGAGCCTTGGAGAGCTGTTGGATGCTGCAGCCAGTGCCAGGCTGGGTCCCATTTTCCCCTCGCTCCCCAGGGAAGAAGTGAGGCAAGTTTTCCCTTGCCAGACTTGGTGGCAAGGGGCGATCACCAAGCAGGGAGAGAGGGAAGGTTCCCCCCCTCGCTTCCCCGAGGCCCCAACCCGTGAGATGCCGTGAATGACCGCAGCTACCGGCCGCCGCTCACCACCCCAGGCACCCCCCTCCCTGAGGCGGCACCGCCCCTCCCAGTCCCCGCCACAAAATGGCGGCCGGCACCTCCCCTCAGAGGACGCGCTAAGCCCCACCCTCTCCGCCTTCACGCCGCGGCGCGGTGTGTCCCTGCGGCGCCGCCGTACCCGCCTCCCCCCCCCGATCCGCCCGCAGCGTGCGCCGTCCGGTAGCCGGAGCGAGCGGCCGAGCGAGCGGCGCGCTCCGCCTCCTTCCCCCTCTCCCCGCCGCCCGGTGCTGCCTTCCCCGCCGCCATGCTGGGTGCCGCCGCGCTCATCCGCCGCTGCGCCGCCTCCGGCTTCCGCGCCGCCGTCCGCCGGCCCGCCGGTCCCGCAGGTGAGAGGCCGTTCGCTCTCTCTCCGCTCCAGTCCCGATCCCCGCGCCCCGGCTCGGTACTGGGAAACCCGGCCCCGGGGAGGGTTCGGCGGCTGGGCTCGGCCTGGCCTGGGCTGGCTGGCGGCGCCGTGTCCTTGTAATGACCCGCCGCCGTCACTCGAGGGCAGGCCGCGCTTGCGGCCTAGGCCGCGCCGCCTCCGCCGGGCCCGCCCGCCGCCTCCTCCCCGCTTCCTCCCCGGGGACCCTCCCGCCGTGACCGGGCCCGCCGCTTCTCCTGCGGCACCGCGTCCTCTTCCCGTGGCGGTAGCAGGAGAAGCGGCGTCTCTTTTCCCCCGGGCCTCCCGCGAAGGTGACATTGACCGAGGTCGGTGGTGACCTCTGCAACCGGGAAGGAAGCTCGGCCCGGGCGCCGGGGGGTGTCACGGAGCCTCCCCCCGGCCCCGGGGGCGCTGGGGGCCGGCCGGCCCTGCTCCTGCTCCCCACCTTTTCCGTATTAACTCCCCTCTCCTTAATTAATAGGAAGATGAAGAAAACCAGCAACAGTCGGTGTGAGTGATGCCCACCGAGCTAAAATACCGAGCCTGCGGGGAAGACAGTGCCCGTGCAGCGCAATTAGTAACCAATAGCTAATTAACAGGTGCCTTTGAAAGGCTCAGAGACCAGCATCTGCCTCTCCTGTAACACACCAGAACGTGACAGCAGATCACTGTGTTTTACGGCAACACTGAGTAAATAACCAGGCACCATGCTCTTTGTACACCAAGGATTTCCCTGGTGCTGCTTCAAATCCCCTCTTTTTCTTTTTTAATTAGAAACCCCATGACAGTTCTTCGCTGTGCTGCTCTTCCCCGCGCCTCACATTTCCCTTGCAGCTTCAGGCCCTTTGCTGATGAGCAGGCTCTGTGTTCTTCCTTTTTTTTCCCCCAAGGTCTTGTATTACAACTGCCCCACTTTACCCTTCCCGACCCCTGTCACCTTTGCAGGTGGCCTTGGGGCTTTGTGTTTCGCAGCTCTAACGTGCTGCGTTCGTCTCATGCACATGGAGGTTTAGGTCATGAGCACATATCCCTGGGCTTTTTTGGTAAACTAATGCTCCTCATGATGTGTGTTTCTTCTCTTTGTATCCCTTAGCAAGGAAAGCTGACACATTCTGCCACTGGGGTGGGATTTAATGTGCCTTTGTGTAATAGTAGATGATTTTAGTCTTCTCCGGCTCTTGAAGCTTGTGAAGTTCTCTTAAAAACTTGCTGCTGCAAATATCTGCCCCCTCTGCTCCTTCCTTGAGCTGGGAATCTGCATGGATGGGTTGGAGGGGTTTGACTGTCGTGTGTATGTGTGACCATGACCTTGATGGACCCCAGGGAAACTGGAGACAACCAGCTGGCTCCTGCAGCGCTTCGGAGCAGAGTCTGGGTGCCCAGGACCTGCTTCCAGTCCGGTATATTGATGTAAATGTTTGGCTGGTAAACAAAGGGCGCTAAAGAAAGGTAGCAGCAATTAACAAACACGTCCTGGAAGTCCAGAGTTCAAATTCTTGTGGTCTTTTTATTTTTCATCCTGAATCCTTCTAGTCCAACCAAGTTGTTCCTTCACTTAAGATTACAGGGAACGGTTTTGTCGAGCGCTTGGCAGGAAGCAACCAGTGTTTTGACTTCAGCATGGTGTTCGAAAGCTTCAGCCTAAGCTTTGAGCTTAAGGCTTGCAATTCTCCCTCCCCACGATGAACAGCAGTGTCTTTTTGCTCCCTGCCTGGGCACAGGAGCATTTAGGAAGGGATTCTTTAATGGAGCAAGCAGGGGCCAAAGATCTCTTCAGGGGACAGGGAATCTCCGTGCAGAACAACAGGAGAATGTTCTAATTCTGTCTCGGACCCTCCTTTTACTTACAGAAGTAGATTGAAAATATTCTCATGCTTTGGAAGCATCACATAAACCAGAATTGTGACTGAAATGTTAGTTAAAAATCCGGATCGTGTTCCGACGAGGCTCCTCGGGAGCAATGTGCTTTGTGCCGTTGTCTTTCAGGGCTGGGAAGGGTGCCAGAAGGCAACCTGGTTTGGAGAGTAGGGGAGCTCCTTTTGTTCATCTAAAAACTTTGCTGCTGTGAGGGGTTGGAGCCAGGTTAAGAAAGGCCAAGTGACCGGCTCTATCCGATTTCGGAGCTTCAACCCAGCAAGGTGATTTTACATGGATTCCTCAACGCGCTTTGGAACCAAGCCTGCACCGGAGCTCATCGCTCTGGACTCATCTGTTTATAGTGGGAGTTTACTCCAGAATAAACCTGTCTATTGCTGGTGCAATTAATAGGATAGAGTGGTTTATTTCTGGAAGGAATGCCCCTGGAAAACTTGGTGTAGCTAAACTCACCGCATGACCATGTCCTGTGGTTTTGAGAAGGGTTGAACATGGGGAACAGAGCAACCGTGCGACTTCGGGGCGTGCGTTATGTTTCCCTGGCTTGCTTGGCTCCAGGAAGAGGGAAAATTCCTGTATCTCGCAGAAACAGGGATCCCAGGAAACTGCTCTTGAGGAACACTTTGTGATGTAGAAGGGAAAATAAACACTCTGCCCCAGCTGGTGTTTAATAAGCTGTATGTATCCAGGCTGAGGACAGATCCAGACTCACCCTAGGGAGTGAAATCGATGTTTTATGGCTTTCGGTCTCTTGGTCAGGACTGAAGTCCGGTTATTTTCTGTTTGCTCAAAGCCTTTTCCTTTCCTCTTGCGCTCAGCTGTCCTGCAAGCCCGCTGCTACTCTCATGGGTCACAAGAGTCAGATGAAGAATTTGATGCTCGCTGGGTGACGTATTTCAACAAGCCAGATATCGATGCCTGGGAGCTCAGGAAAGGTAGGTTGTGTGAAAAGGGAAGGGTAACACACAGTAAATAAACTGCCTCAGAAGAGTTTCACCACCAGAATACAACAGCATTGCAGGAGAGCACATAGGGAATAGAGGAAATCTTGGTGCCTCACCAGCCAGCCAGGTTGGAAGGAACTGTGGCACGCAGAGCGAGGAAGAGTGGGAGTGCAGTGGGAGTCCAGGCTCTGTAAACTTCATAATGCCCCAGGGCATGCAATTTAACGCCTGGCTGAGAGGGAGAGTGAGTTTTGCTCTGAGGAAAGTGTATTTGAGCTCTGCTGTCACTTAGTGAGCAACCACATGCATTTTTCTTCAGACCTTGACTTTGTGGCTTGGCCATAACTCACTGTCCGATCACCTCCGGTTGGGCTTTTTGCTGTGGACTTGCCAGCCTCTATTAAAAGTGTCCATGTTAG